>OW121857.1:73887371-75245221 GCA_933228895.1 Platycnemis pennipes | reverse complement strand
TTTCCCGCGACCACATGTTACACATCTTCCGCGTTTTTTGATTGATAGTTCAATTTCCTCACCATTTTTTGGCGGTTGGTATCTCGAAAGAAAACATGTTACATCCCTCGGTAGACTTTTTATTTCAGAACGCTCAACCAAGTGATCTTTAATTAAGCTCAAAGACAGACGCTTTCAAAAAAATTGTCTTTCAGTTTTTGGATTTCCATCATTTGCAAAGTAGAGCACTTGCGCATTTATTCCGGCAATAGTCAAGAGAGCATAAAATAGAGCCAACGTCCACCTTCTGGTCCTGCGGGAAACAGAATATGTTCCGCACATTTGGTCTACTGTATCCACTCCACCTTTAGTACTGTTATAATCCATGATAATATATGATTTCCCTGTGCTATGATCTATTTCTCCTGTATCGTGCATTGTTGACAAGAGAATGACTGATTTGTTTTTTGTTGCCGTGTAAGACACCAAAGTTACATTTTTCTGAAATCCAAATATAGAGGTCCCAATCGGACGGTCTTTTCTCGGCAAAAATTCAGCAGGTATTTCTCTCTTATTTTTGCGCATGGTGCCAATTACAGTTATTTTGTCATCCAGCAAAGATAGAGCAAGAGGATAACTGGTATACCAATTGTCTATGGTAAGATTGCGATTTTTACCCTTTATATGGCTAACTAATCTTTTCACAATATCCCCAGGGGAATTGGACACTGAATATGGCCCATCCATTTGTTTTCCGCAATAACATTCTATATTGCTGGTAAAAAACGTTTTGGCATCACATAATGCAAAGATTTTTAGCCCATACTTAGCCGGTTTGCTAGGAATGTACTGAATAAAACTGCACCTTCCCCGAAATGGCTCTAACTTTTCATCTACTGTAACAAACTCACTGAGATTATATTTATTCATGCAGTTCGCTACATATAAATCCAAAATTTCCCTAATAGCAGCCAATTTATCTGTTCTTTTTCGTTCTCCGCGTGTAGATGAGTCATCAAAACGCAAGCACCGCAAAAGAAAGAGAAATCGTTTGTAGCTCATGCAAGATCTTAAGATTTCTATGCCAGTCCCATCATTACTCCAAAGTTCCTTTACATTGGTGTGACCAGTTCTTTTGACTCCTAAAAGATAAAGGAGGCCAAACAAAGCTAGTATTTCATTCCTACATGTTTCCCGTGAATCTTTTTCCCTGCTGTATTGAATATTGTGTCGTTTTCGACGAATGTATTCGTTTGTGTGCCTCAGAATAATGTCAACCATGGATACGTCAATCACGCAATAAAAAGCTGAAATCTCATCTCTGATACCTCGTGCATGGAGCTTAGGCCCAGGTAGGATTTTCACAATGTTTTTGCTCTTGGTTTTTGAGTTTTTCTGCTGTGGAATTTTATGCCATACACAAACATTGTCTTTTGCGATAAAGATATCGTTTCTGCTATTGACACTCCATTCATCTTCATCCTCGTGGTCAAGCTCCTGCTCAGAAACCGAATCATGTTCAGAATGAACAATATCTTCATCCTCAGATGCAGATTCACTAAGCTGATCGATGGAGCTATCCTCACTCTCAACCTCGTGCAAGACTTTTAGAATGTCAACGTCTCTGGTGAATTTTGCCCTGGGGAAAGTAAAATACCTTCTTACTTCAAACTATCGGAGACTAAATCATAATAAAATCTTGGGCGTGCACCTAATTTTTTAAAAATATTTTCAATAAGTTTATGGAATAAGGTATCACTTACATCTCGCTGGATTAGAAAGCTGCAGGTCGGGCTGAGGATCTTTGAGATTATTATTCTCAGCTAAGACGGGGACATGGCATTCTACTGAGCATTTAATTTTCAAAGAATGGAGCTAGTTCATCTGAAAATATTTGAACAAAGTAATTACTTCCGATTTAGAAGGAAATTTACGTGTCTGTCCTATATAAGACGGAAAGGGATATTTTGGAAAATTGATGACTAACTTACATGAGACAGGATTCGGAGAGATAGTAGATTGATGCCTGGAACGAAGATATTCTTGCTTTTCGGTCCAATACACTGAACACAGAGCACACACTCGGACTGAAAGGGTTTGAGGTTGGAACCACACTGAGGCTACGAGACGGGCCGTACACAGTTATCGGATGGTTACAATGTGGATATAGACCATGTAACACAATGTCGCCAATATAAAAAACTATATGCTTCAATGCGTGTTTGCTATTTAGACTAATTTGTATCAAAGGATGACAGAGAACCTCAAACGCGCTTGCAGAAACCCAATACGCTTGAGTCGCTTGAAAATTCGAAATAAACACAAATTAGTACTATGTTTCAGCAGAGTTAAATAAATAGGAAGCAGTTGAAACATGTTGTACGAGAAAAAGTAGAATATGAAACATAAGAAGGTAAAAGTGTGCTACAAAAGTATAATTCTCAGTCCTAAGGCTATAAATAAATCGTCTCACTAGCGGGCGCGCGGCGCACTTTGTGCGCCACGGATGGACTCCCCCCTGTAAAATTCTTTCCAGAAGAATATAAGCGGCTCTAAAGTTATAAAATCAGCACTAATCCATGAACTATGAATGAATGCAGGAATACGTAGCCATTTATTTATTTTAATACCAAAACTCTTCAATCGTCGCTAGAATTACATTCACTGGCGCACTCAGTGCGCCAGCGCGCCCGCTTAAGGGTTAAAAAAGAAGGAATATTCGTGTTCAGTCGGGAGAGCTAATCCTTTATTCAAATATTCACGCCTTACTGCCTCTTGGAGTTACCTTTAAACGGTGTCGTGCGTTTTAAATGAGCTATTAATGTGTTTAAATCTATCCTTCAATCTCTATATTTTGGAATCGACATTTCTCCTTAAGACTTTGCTCTCAAATTAAAAGATACAGCCTTTAATATCCGACTAAGTCCAATTTAAACTCTTGGCTTTTAATTTTAGATTATGCCTGCCTCTATCACTCTACGGTAGGTTTGATGCTTTAATTCACCTTCCACCTTTTAAAGATAACAAATATAATGTTGATATTACCATGCCAAGCATTCTTAGCTCATCGTTGGAGAATTTGGGAGTCGTATTCAGGCCACATTTCAGGAGAGCGGTAACAATTACACTCCTCCACGATTCCAAAAATATTTCTTGGGTGCCCGTGGACTGTTTTTTGAGAGCATTAATGAGCGTAGGGTTCACTGTGTCAGTGAAAAAAATCTGTTTGGGAAGATGAAACAGTTTCCTGGCGAAGGTTCTTATCTGGTAAACGCTCCGTATCTCCGTTGAAGGTCATTGACGCTCACCCAATTCCTCGCACACCACGTGTTATTGCACCCACGAGAGAAAGAGAGGAAAAGAAGTTGAGAGCACCACGCGATCAATAAGATGAACATCATTGCTCATTTACATTCGTGACCACCCTCTACCACCGGCATCATCTTGCTGTCTCCGCTCTGCTGAAAGGTGGCGGGTGAAGGGTGTTCCGAGTATAGGCATGACTTTAATTGGATATCCCAGCGTCTCCCCGAACTCAGCTATCTCTCTCGCTTTCCGACTCGAATGTTGGCTTCCTCGATACGATTTATCGCGACCCTACGAAATTCGATCCCCCCCAGCCGCGTCTTCGCCTCACCGCTTCCTTAAGCCCCTGTACTATCTTCCACGCACGCCTTCCCTATCTTCTATCCATTCCAACCCTTGTCTGCATAGGTACTTACCACCCCCGCACCTCTCTCGCCTTGAATCATTTCGTTCTTTCTATTCTCCCCCACTCCCAAGGGGGTTCCCACCCTCTCCGTCCTAGCGGTGCAGTGTGTCCACTACCCCCTCTGCTTATTTACCCCCTTTCCCAGTCCTTTTCTCCATCCAAACGCACCCCAGTCTTCGTTCGTTCGCTCTCACAGCTCTTCTTTGTCCTCCTCAAACCTTACCCGTCTCTTCCTTCACTCTCCCTTTCAGTCATTTCCGACTGAGTGAGGAGGCTTCCTCGTCCCCCACTCTTATTTTTTTTATATATCAGCCTCCCCTCCGTCCCCGGAACCGCCCATCCCTCCCACAGCCCAGCCAGTGTGCAGCCCCCTCCCCCCGCTCACCACAATCCTGCCTACACCTCCTCCACAATTCAACACACCCACGCACATCCCGAACACACGCTGAGGGGTGCCTCACATGCGGGAGACTCCCTTCCCCCCCATTCCACTCCGTCCACCCGTCCCTGCAGTCCCTCACACCACTGTTGCCGCCCTGGGGACACCCAATCCCTCCCGCCTCCCCGTCCACCCGCGCGACCCCGCGGGCCCGAGCTCACCCGAAGCTTGGAGCAATCCGGCGGAGATAACCGAACCCGAGCGGCAATACGCATTTTCCCCACCCCACCCCTCTTCGTTCCCCCCGACCGCGCCCCTGTTGTCTCCCCCCGCGACCCCCGCCCCCTCTCGCCTTCGCCTCTCTTCCCCTCTCTCGCGCAACGCCCTCCCCTTGCTCGCGCCTCTCCCTCCCCACCCGTCCCACCCCTTTCCCCCTACCTCCCTCCTTCCCCTCCCCCACCTCTCCTTTCCCTTTCCGTCTACCCGTTTGTAAGGTCTAGTCTGCCTCACTCGCATTTTCTGTAGTGACCCCAGTCGCGAGCTTGTGCAAATCTCTCGCGCGTTTTTAAGTAACCCCTTTTTCATCTATCCGCTCCCGGTTTTTCCTCCTCCTCCTCTTTCCTCTCGTCTCCTCTCCCCTCTCCTTCCTCCTCCAAAGCCTTTCTTCCTCTACTCCGGGTACTGCCGCCCCACCTCTCTCACTTCCAACCGACCCCATAAACACGCTCCCGCTTCCCTCTTTCGAATGGGGACTGTGCTAGCCTCTCGGCAGACGAAGCCGGACTAAAATATACCTCGCTCTCTCACACGCCCCCTTTCTGCTTCTTCCGTGCGAGGAAGATTTTGGGGAGTAAGAGTCAGCCAGGGGAGAAGTCCCGACCGTTCGCCCCAGCTCCACGCCGTCCGCTTGGGACCTTCGCCGCCCGCTGCCGCCGCCGCTTGCCGCAGACGCCGCCACAGCCGTCGACCGCGAGTATAATCGCCCGCGACCCGCCTACGCAACTCTGCCGACGTGACGTGCGTGTAGCCCGCAGCATCCATCTTCCCTCTCAATTCCTCCTTGCTGCTCCTCACGACAGAGAGTCGAGATACGGCAACAGAGGACTGCAGGCCCCCAGCAGCGCATTATCCGCGTTGAGGACAACGCGGGAAGGAAGTCTGGTTGTGCCGCGGACAAGAACAGCCCAATCGCCGGCTACGTAACGGAGCTCGCTCCCCGTCGGACTCCACTGTCTTCATTCTCTCGTCCCCGTCGGCTGTGCACGAAAATCGTCTCTTTGCCGGGAAGATAATCCGAGAAGGAGATAATTCCGTTAGCAGGTGTGTGGATTTGCCGCTGAAGGAAGTGATTTGTGTGTTGTGTGCCTGGACCACCCCATTTAAAAAAAAAGAGAAAATAATTGTCGAGATAAAAAGCCCCTCCCGACTCCTCTCCCCCCATTTAATGCGACACATCTTTTTGGTCTTATCTATCCCCCACCCACATCCTCCCCATTGATCTCACCCTCCCACATCCCCGAAAATCCCACAACGTCGAGGTATTATGTATGTGTGCCTGGATTTCTTTTCCACGATTGCCGGCCCTTTTTGGAGGAAATGAAAGAAAGAGGCCCGGCATTCAGATTATCTCGAAAGAGATGAGGAAAAGAGAATATGGGTTTGTTTTTAGCTTAGGATGATGGGAACGTTTTTTTCGGTGAGTACGATTTGTTTGTTCAATTACGTCCCATTACCCACTTGGCTTCCCCAAAAGATCATATTTTTGCGAGTCAAAGTTTGATATATTTTCGGTCACTTAAATGTTTTATTTTTCTTCATTATTCCTTTTTTATGTGCTGTCTTTTACTCTAGTCCCCTCTTCGCAGTTCTGGACATCGTCCTAATTCTACGCTATTGCTTCTTATGATTATTCTTAGTCAGGCGGGTAGCGTGCTAGGATACCATCTAGAAGGCTGCTCTTAAAAGAAGAAATTTTAAGCGTATCACATATGCTGCTTTTGTATTATGTTCTGCGAATAATAACGAACGTCTTACGTGGTGTTAAGTACACATGACTGGTGTGGTAAGAGATTTGGTAATGCCTGAAGAGTGTTTAGAAACCCGGCGTTGACATTACCTTAATGTTAGTGAAAAGCTCTTGGTGTTACCATGCATAACATTCCCTGAGACTGATGTATGACTGTAGTTGCAGTGATAATCATATGGCAATCAAGTAGGGACCATATTTCTTCTGAGAAACCTACATAGCACCCGGGATTTTTTGATAGAAGGCTAGCATGCGTCACACTTACCGGACCACATGTATTGTAAAGATTACGTCATCTTCGTCCTCTTCGTTTTCCTCTGTTTATTTCGTTGAACTCTTTCCGTGGCGGAGCTTCTGGCTATGTTTGTTTATGACAGTTGCCGAGTATTCTCCATAATCTTCCTATTCCCGGCTCGAACTCGTTCGTCGGGCATAAAAATCTCCTTCAGGACTCGCCGAGGACCAAGACTTTCTCCCGCTCGTGTCATGAGAGAGGTTGAATTTCCCTGCGCCCGTCCTCTGGTAGAACTCTCTGTAAAGTCTTAACCGTTTCCCTGCCACGGAACATCGATGCCTTTCGAAAATCTCAAACGATTCCTTCCACAACTTTTACCCCGGAGAGTCAGTCACTCCACGGATCAGTCCCTTCGCCGGTCACGATCACGAATTCTCCACGGTTAACGCCCGCGGCGGTGAATTCATTCCTCCCTCACCGTTAAAAACTTTCGTATCTCCCCTCCCCTACGAAAGGCGTCTTGTCTTCCTTCCCTACGCTCCGATCCAGGATCGCCGCCCATAAGCCCTTCCGTCCTATCATCTGTTAGCCTCACCCGCCGCCGAGATGTTTAGTCTAGACCGAAAAAGTCTGGATAACTTCGTGTTGAGCTGCCAGGCTAAAGAGATGAACGCTTACTCCCGGCCATGGTGAGTCCATCGAGGGAGTGCATGGACCAAAATTAGGACGTCTCTTCAAATTGACGAAATTTCAACCCGCGCGACTCGAGGGGTCAAAGCGATAACCCGCCCTTGCTTTGTTTTTTTCATCTCACTGTCTGTGCGATGGGAAGATGATGAGGCTATGGGAGTGCAGTTGAGAATGGTTGGGAAGGAAAGAAGATTGCTCACAGAAATTAGGAGAAGAATAATTAGATGGAATATTTACTTATGGGTGATGTAATGCTGTTAGGGGAAGTTGTTGTTCTTTGTGAGGAAGGGTGAGGAAGAAAAAGATACGGTATGTTAGATATTATGGTAGGAAATTATGTATTTGGAGAGAATTATTCGTAGGGAATAATCGTATGGATGACTAAACAGTAAAGTTGAGTAGGGGAACTACATACAAACGCACCCTCACCATATAAGACGATCAATCAACATATATTTCCCAGAGATACAGTTTAAATTATGCGCGTGTTATGAATGGTATGAAGAGGGGGGAAAATATTTCGATTTGAACAGAGAAATACCTTATGGATGAGTGAAATGCTAAGTACAGTTTGGAAACTGTATCAAAACCTGCCATAACCGGTGGATCACAATTAATCTATCACTGTTGCAGGGGTTTGGAAGGCCTTTCCTATCGGCACACCCCTAGAGACCTTTTCCTGCCTCAGGGAGGACACCCCATCGCTTCAATAAACGCCCCCTGGATCGCACGCCCTGCCACGCGGATCTCCGGAACACTTTGTTCGCGGCAGTGTGCTTTTCTGTGGAGTAATATCCAACTCCCCCTTTGCCATCGTATGTTCATCATAAGGCCAGGGCCCGTACCGCCACGCCCCTTCTTTATTTTCGGGGGGAAGGTTTTCCATGGGCGTATCCCTTTCGGATAATTAGCGAAGCAATTTCCGCCTAGGAGTGGTTTCTGGAGGGTCGGAAAGAGTACGCAGTGCGTACGACCCGGGGTGGAATCGACTCATGTCATTCTTAGCTCTCATATCTCATTCCCTCGCCACAATTACATTTCCAGGACAGTTGTCGTTTCTCGAGCGAGCGGCGGTAGTATTTAATTTAAGGTCTAAGTTTCAGTCGCCGATTTGGTGGTTCTTCATCTGGTGTTTTCCCGTCTAGGACCGGAACAGTATGCAATCGCGGCTTGGCCGGGCATGCCAGTTTATCGGAGGAAGCGATAAAAATTGGTGAAACGCGCGCGAGTTGCCCAAGTGTCGTGGCACGATTAGTGTATTTCACGGATGTGAGACTTGTCACTGAGTTTTTGTGGCCGGAGAATTCCGTTCATTTCACGTCCCAGTCTCCGCTGTGTTGAAATCCATGAATCTGAGTTACTTTGCGCTCCGTAAAAGTTGAGAGCTTTATGTCAACTTCGCCGTGATAGTATTAATAGTAAAGTTTTAAGATACTCCCAACTACTAAGGTTATTGAAATATATAAGCCATGTTCTTACAAAGCAAACTCAAAAAAGATTTGCAAGACGTCCACAACTTAGGCGAGACTCAAACCAGCTACCTATCGCCAGGCAGGTCGGCACTTTACCTAGTCCTCACAGGACACCTAACATCCTCACAGGACGGCTTCGTTATGCTACTTTGCAGAATATCATTAGGGACGAATTGTTGACAGATGACGAAATGCGGATTTTTTTAGCAGTTAGGAATTTTAGGTTCTATTTTAACTTAGTGTGTCCATAGAAAAAGTTCTGCAAACGGTAAGCGCTGACAGTTATCATTACTGTGATCCCTCTTGGAGAGTTGATAGAATTAAAAACGGGTGGTGTGCTGAAATTCGTTACTGGAGTTACAGTATCAAAGAGGTTGTTGGATAAAATTAACAGGGAAACGGTGCAAGAAGAGTTTCCATAATTTACGAAAGAGAAAGTTAAAGGTGGTCCATGGCAAACCACTTTGATTGATTGAACGCCGGTGATGAAAAGGAAACGAGGTTGCAAATTTGAGTCCACAACGGGTCGTTCCGTTTTCTACCGGGCCCCTACCGCAGTATCCCCGGTGAACGGGGCCCGGTGCATTCGTACCGCGAAAGCGACACCGCTACATCAGGTTTCGCCCCGGGCTGACGGTGCGAAGCGGGCAAAAGGGGTCCGCCGGTAACACGGTAATTTCAGGGCTCTTGAAATCCTCGCCCCCCCTTGAATCTTCCTCTACCCCAGGCTCACGTAACCCCCGTCGGTGAAATATCGCCCTTATATGTTTTAATTACCCCATTTAATTGGGGGCGTAAATTTCGCCCGGGGTTAGGGTTTTGGGATTTAAGGATCCGGACGGTTCGTTATCCCGCGCGGACCGTCGCGGGGTCTTCACCCCCCAATGATAGACTGCCCGTCCCGCGGTTGAGATATTCATTGAGGGGACAATGCCGTACCGTGAAATAAGCTTCACGGTATTATAATCTAGAAGATCAAGGGTATAATATTACAAATAGACTGGTAGCGTTTGGAATAGAGTGGAGGATGTCGCAAAACATTAGATGGACCGTTGAAAAACTGCATGACTTAGTGTGAAACGTTTGGCAGTTACAAGCAGGCATAAGGTAGGAAAATTTAGTATAAGTAGCGTATAGATGGGAAGAAAGATATTTGAAGGCCGTGGGGGAAGAATTTTCTAGGTGAGTAGTTAAGCAGATAACAGAGAGAGAATGTAACAAGAACTTTTCGGTTGGGGCGTTTTTTATGCTGAATAATCTTTGAAGAAGTGGGAATAAATAGTTCTCCTATATCGCGGCATAGTGTGTGCGTGCCGTAAAGTTCATCTATGTGTTAATTATATGGTAGAAGTAACATTAGTATCTATGCTAGGTGAGGGAAGTAATATATGAGCATGATTGGAGCTAGTGTTGGTGAAATAGTCATTGTTTGTGTGTTTATAGCTTCCTACACGCTCAGAATCGTTTTTGTACTGCAGAATCGAGAAGGAATTATCGAACAGTGAGGCACGGAGTGAGTCCTCGGAAGATTATGAAGTTCAAGGGCAAACTAGACGCGATCTAACCCCGCTAGGCCTTCGCGTGGGTGCTATCTACTCGGGAGTAATGGTTGTGTTACTATTTAAAAAAAAAAAAACAGTAGTGTTCGGAGATGCATTATTTCAGCGATGCCTTCTGCACTCCCGCTCTTCATCCTCTTTTCTTTCCCCTCGTGCACTCTTTTGTCCTGAGCTTACCGAGAACGGCGGTGACGCAAGCATGCCGCGATATTTGTTTTCCGTTTACAAACGTCTTACTAACGAGGAGGCGATGCCGGTCTCGGAGCGAAGTGGAAGTCGAGAGAGTCGCCAACCCCTCCCCTAAGTTTGCATACGCCTGCTGCGTACTGTCGGCGATGACGTAAGGGCACGGCTGTCGAAATATCTGGCCCTAGATTTAAAAAAATAGTCATGGTGAAAAAATTTGTGGATTCAATTTTACCTTTGCGTAACGCGCTCTTCCATCGTGGGTAGAAGGGCCTATGGCTTAGCTCGAATTTTGAGTTTCCCTGTAAGGTATAATTGCTGGATTTTGTTATTCGCGGCGAAATATTTCCGCTTTCACACGTCTTCCTTTTCGTTCACGATATTATTACGAAATATGCCCGGCGGATGAATATCTCGTTGGTTCTTATCGAGGATATTTTTTAATTAGAGATATAAAAACGTAGATTTTATTTGGAATCGCCTTCTTCAAACGCTATCGCCGTATTGTCGTTGGCTTCGGCGAGAACAATACGGCATCCCATCCTATCTTTTACCCATTCAGTCCTTTCTTTTAGTTCCTACGTTGCCAGATTCCCTTTTTTGAAGGCAAGAATTTTATAGGTTAAGGCCATGGAGCGGAGAAAGTGCTGCACACGTTCTACTTCATGCCATTAATTCCCCTCGCCGAACTGGATTCTCGAGTTCTTCCTATTTTTCCCCGCGATCTTTTTTCATCCAGTCTGCCCAGTGCTCGCGACGTCGGGAAAAATCTTTTTGAGGGAACTCGTCAGGCTGAGCGAGCATAACCAAAGGCTGTTGTTTTTCTTCTGTGCGTACCTCTTAAGGTCCCGGGGAGTTAAAAAAAACGAGAACTTGTCATTAAGGTGAGCTCATTTGATTTTCTCATCTAAACTTTCACCGCTAGGCTCCCGAAAAAAAATTACCTCCATCTGAAACATCTCCGTAGTGCTAAACTCCAGTCTTTTTTGCAAGAAAGAAACGACTCCCACCGTAGTGCCGTGAAAAAAATATGACGCGCGATCCGGCGAAGGCTTCCCATGCATTAATGCGCATTTGGTTGAAGTATCCTGCGTGAAAGGAAGGTTTTCGAATTTTGCCTCTATTGCGTCACTCTTTATCATCCGACAGGAATTGATCACGTAATCACCGTGAGTAGTATTGTGCCTTTTGATTGTGGTGTCACTGAAAATTGCTCGAAATCCCGATGGTTATATGAGTGAAGGATAGCAAAATGTAATCAGTGCGCGGAGTGAAATCAGTTGCGTGTTCAGTGGGAAGCCATAATAATAAAAAGGGAGTTTCAATGCTCTCAGACTCGTATTCGATCAATCGTGACGATCTCATTGTTTCACGTGAGTTCTCATCCGTGTGTTACATCATCAGTTCGACTACCATTGTTCCGAGTACAATTGGAAAACATCCGTGCTGTTTACTTCGTGCTCTTCTATGGAAATGCCCGACCGTAATCTAAATCAGGAATGCTTTTGAGTCACGTATATTGAATATGTTTAGCTTATTTGTCTCTGATCAGAGTTATTTTTCAATGATTTTAAGTTGTTAAAACAGGCAATAAGAAAGATAAGGCTTCTTTGGTAGCATTATTATTAAGCTTTCTCCATTTCTCCAAAAAATTTCCTTTCGTTGTCCTTTTTACATGAGTATGTGTAGTCTGCTTAAGCTCTATTCTTAATTTAGCCTAATAAATGTACTGCTGTGCTCCTCTTGGCTCATTAACGTCACTGTCAAAAAGACGCAAGACCGTAGGCTTGTATCTATGCCCCCTCGCGTCTCATTAGGAAGGAATTAGCGAGGAAAATTCGGAGATGGGATTTTCGCGTCCGACAGAACGAGACGGCTCCTAGTGCATGTATTGTAATTCCAAAAAGGACTGAATGGTGACGATGGCGCAGGCTTGACAGGAAGCGGAAACGGAATGTGAATTGCTTTGGTTCAAAATTGCGTCACCTTCCACCAGGCTTACCAACTCACCGAATGTCAGATATGCAGGCATCCCTACAAAATGCACCCGAGTCTTGTTAGGGCCTGGTTTTTTTCCGGAATCGTGGAAAATAGAGGTGATCGGATTGTTTTGGGGTTTAGAGTGCAGGCCTCCCATTTGGTGGGTTCTGGTTCGATTCCCGGTTGCAAGGTTCTCCATGGGTAATCCGGACCTCCCTTGAGTGTTGTGCGGAAACACTTTGAGTGTAGTATTATGTCCGTCGGATAGGACAGCTGTGTACCCTTGTTATATTTCGTTATCAGCGAAGGCTTATGCCGACTCCGTGTTTCGCTCCACTCTTCCTCCGTTTTCTGAAAAATTCTATCTCTATCCAATCACGCACCTACACTAAATGACGCAAATAATATTAGCTGTCAGTCGCCTCCGCCGGATAGCTGCAACAAAAGGGAATCTGGCGAAGGATTGTTGTGAATTGATGTGAAAATTGGTGGAGGAAAAGTTTTCCCTGACCGAGAATCGAAACACGGGCCTTATAAGTGACGGTCTAATGCGCGGACCTCTACGTTAACCGTGATTCCTGTGCCAAAAAAAATTGTCTTACAGTCTCCGACACGCTTTCCATGAATAGGGGAATAGAAAACGTTAGTGCTGTCGGGTATGTGCATTCACCTCCGGAGAATTTCAACGTTTCGAACGCGCTTCGAAGTTATTCATAATTTTTTTCCAATCCCCTCCGTTCAATTGAGTTTGTGCCTAAACCCTTCCGAAATTTTAGTGCGGTGAGTTTTGTATAACGTTGAGTTATCGGTAGGTTTAGCGAAGGGCAAAAATAAAAAAAATGTTTTCGTCTGTCACAACTTTCCGGTCGGGGGGAGAGGGTGAATCCCGAAGCATTCAGACAGTCCGCTCCTCTCCACCCCTATGAACGTCCCGCGAATCTGCGTCTCCACCGCTGCTACCATTATTAGCCACCTCACCTGACGCCTTCGGACGGTTGGTTGCGGAAAATGCTCGGTGGCTCGCACCAGTGCCCTCTGCACTTCTCATCCCTTCCCCTCCCCCCCCTCCCCCCGTCGTGCTGCTCCCAGGTCACGTGTGTCAGAATCACGGAGGTGCCCGCGATGCGTCCGTGCTGCTTCCAACGTGGAGCGGAGACGTTTGGTGACTCTTAGAGATCTCAGCCCGGTCGTAGTCGGATTCTGCATCGTGCACGGCTAAGCCCACGTCCTTCTTTTGGGAGTGCTACCCTGTCTCGCCTTCTTGGACCTTTCTTGGTGATTTGTACCGCCCAACTGAAGGAAAGAAGCCATCGAAACTTGGCAAGTTGCGTCCCAAGTTTTTTTGTGGAGAATACAGACTTAGGGAAGCAAAAACCTTGTGCTGTACTCGAGGCTGAATCACCAATCTTCGTAACTCTCGCATTTTCATTTCATTATGATCGTAGGAGAGGAAGAGTTTTATCTCAATCCTTTGTCTGGTGCTTTCGGACATTAATCTGCAATGCTAGAGGTGGCGAGTAGTTTGGTTTCCGTGTACAGTGCGTTTTGGTGGTGTTTACGGCATTGGAAATGATAGCCGAAAAAGCGGAAGATCGATCCATGATCCCAAGATTTTGTGAGTTGATCGTATGGATATAAAACATACGCAACTGGGTGGTGATTGTGCGATTCTTCCAGTTTTCCAAAGGTAGTTTCCGTGTCTCCGAGAAAATCTGCTGTTATATTCCTGCAGTGATCTTGCTTAATTCAATACCGTGACATAGGGTCTGAACTCCGAGAAGTTCTCGCTCAAATCTTCTGAAAAACGTGCTTAATTATAATTGAAAACCTGGGAATTTTAGAACGATTTGTCTTCGATATATCTTGATCGTTATATTGTGGTAAGCGCAGTTCATTTATTCCTTATAATTTAGTCTTGAACAGTTGGAAATCGTCAAGAATCGTCGGCAAACTCATATAGTTATTTTGTTTGTGAATTGTTGCAAAATCACCAGCCTGATATTCTGCTCTGTATTGCAATGCATGTGAGAACTCATCTCCTTTCCATCCTAAAAATAATCAGAAACATATTTTTGAAATTTTTATTGTAAAACATTTTCACTGATGGTGCAGAAATTAAATTTTCCTGGAGACCAATCCCTTCAATTATTCCTCCCGATGTGTATATTTTCTCATACCTACACCAGCGGTTGTATTTTACCGCGTATTTTCCGCAGGTTACATTTTTCGTTTTCGCATTGATTCCGTGCAGCCCCTGCCATCTTCAGTTTTACCATTAAACTCACTCCGTTTTCTTCCAATTGTCCCCTAAAAGGCGAATTAATCGACTAAGGGTATTGGTGGAATAGCCATCAAAGTCGGGAAGGCATTTTTCGCTAGGGAAATGGAAGTATTGATAAGGTAAACATGTCCTTAGTGCCATGTTGTGATTGACTGTGCTTGCGTATTCTGTCGCTTCTCCGTCAGATCTAACGTGTGTTATTTGCTTCTTTTTATTGTAGTAGCCAAAATCGCTTCGTCAATGTTTTGTTTTGAGAACTGTCATTATTGAAAGATAGTCGGTAGTGCGCTGTTATGCCTTTTAACTGGAAACGGTTAACATGATTAATGCTTGCGTAGTGGTGAGAGATACAGTATGTGAAACTTCTATCAACAAGCGGAAGGGAATTATTACTTAATAACTTTAGGGAATTTTTTAAATGTGAGGAATTTTTGAAGTTCTGTGTATCTCCGAGGGGACGTGTGTCATTGTCTTTTGGACTGGCTGAACTCTAAGTATTGCACCGCAATCCCATTTCCTTACCTTTCTGCCTTCATTATTTTTATATATTTCATTCGTCTATATTCATTTCATTGTGCATTCTTTCATTAAACTTCTTAACTTGACTCCTAAAATAGCTTACCAGTGTATTACAGCATGCGCAATAGGTATCCTTACTTCGTGAGCACCTTGTTTCATACAAGTCTCAACACCTTATTTGAAACTACTGGTAACATTTACGATAGATTTTAATAATTATTTCTCCGAATGCTCAAAAGGTAAACAACAGACTATATTCGCATTATGATGTGATTTTTCATGTAATAGAGATAGAAAGCATGGCGAGTAGAATGGGTAGCTATTAATAGGATTAGTAAAATTTTACTGCGTCTAAGCATTAGGGAGAATTTACATATTTTTAAGGAATGGATAGGATTTACTCGTAGATCAAGTAATTACTGAAATCCAGTATTTTAGACTTGTTGTTGGTATTTTTGTCATAATCAGCATTATATCCCCAACGATATTTTTCCAAGGTCCCTCCACTTCGAGGAAATTTACAACTGCTGCGTAATTTCGTTTCCAATTATTTTTTTCGATAGAATTACAACCCTCTTTTAAGAAATAAAGGAGCATAGAGTCACATCTATAGTGATATTCTTGTTAAACATTTAAAGCAAAGCTTATTTAATAATTTTTTGCCCTAACAGGGGCTAGCAAGGCCTCTATCTTTACCTCATTCACCTGTGATGAAGAATTCGTATCTAAGTTTTTGTTGGAGGACGATTCAGTGTAGCGTTCCTTCGAGTAGATCCTTTGCAATTTCACCGAAGTTCGTCGAACACTAGATTCGGTCGATTTTGTGGCGTCCGGTCGGGAAATGATGATGCAGTCGTTGAGTGGTCATTTCTGCTAATGTAAGGTCAATTTAAATGCCTATGGCCCCTGAATTGTTAATGATCAGTCGTGAATTAGCTGTTGACATATTAACATTACTCGTGAATTAGAGGTAAATATATTTCCCTCAAACATTTACTGTGATAGAACATTTTTTGTCGAAAATCCAACGTTTTTATCTGCTCAATTTGCTGCATTCGGATCACAGTTGATATAATGTCATTAATGCCCAACCGAAATACCTCTCATTAATCTTACTTCATAATTTAAGTAGCTTGAATGTATTTTAATGTTGACTGCCCTTAAATGGGCTCTTAACTAGGGTTTTCGTTAGGAAATTCTTCTTTTAATACCGAATAACAAAAACCAATTGTCAACAACATACAGGAGGTACTTATGCCATCGTGAAACGACCGAGTTAAGTGTTGTAAACATTTTATACTGGAAGTCAATTAGGATTAATGAAAAGCCTTTAACCGTTCAAAATATCGCTTTCCAAAGACTAATGCCTCTATAATCTCTTTTTTATTTCCCATTTATGGTTCCATCCCTCCGCCCCTGTTAATATTACTATTTGTAGATTTAATTATTAATAATTATCAAAGTGGTAACTTTTACATGTATCACCCAAAAATGCAATCGCCTAACACTTGTCAGTGGCTTTTGCAGTCAGAGAATGTGCATCATGTTTCTAATTTTGAGTGCCCTGTGTGGTCAACAATTCCACTCGTTTTAACTGGTATTTTAAATGGGTGAAACGTACGCTTCCAACTTATGGTCTTTACTTTGCTATTATTGAACTCTGTGAACGCTTCTATCCTGCTTTCATGTTCCAATGGAAAATTTACTCTCCATTACCTTATTTTTTAATGTACTCAGTGGTGAAGTATTTTTTAAATGCTTTTTTTATCATAGGCTCTAAGAATGATAAAATGCTTTTGTGCTTTATATCCATATTTCAAAGAAAAATCTGCTCTCTCGCCAATATTCAACTGTCTTCGAGCTGGTAAGAGATATCCTGTTTGTTGCTTGCTTTGTTGCTTGTCAATTTTGCATAGTAGTCCATCCCTCTAGCTCACATTCATGCACAAGCACATATACATAATTTCTATTATACCTCTAAGAAAAAACTAATGATAACGTATTGCCAAAAGATCACTTTTCTTTCTGGATTGGGGATTATTTTTCATGTGAGGCCGATTATGCCACTGTTACACTTGTCTTTTTTATTCCCTGTGCAGTTGCATTTCAGACTGAATGGTTCCAAGTTCTCAGTTAAACATATAATGCGCGCATATTCTTTGCATATAAGAGTATCTCTATTTTGCTTCGTAGTCTTAAAGTTTTTTTTGTAGCTTCATCACCTCAGTATCTCAAGAAATTGGCCAGTGTATTTGAATTAAGATCCAACGAACTTCCTTGCATTTTACGATTGCCTAAATTCGCCGAGTTGAGCACACGATTCATTATTGGCCATTTAACAAATTTGTCTTAGAATGATCATAAATTCGTATTTTCTCGGCATCGTATATCTTTCGGAGTTTGAAATAGAAAAATTCTTCGTGTAAAATATTCATGAAAGTTGAGAGTCACATTCATTAACTATGCATGAAAGAGTTCAGAAAAAGTAGCATCCAATGTTAGGCTCAGAGTTTTGTTATCTGTTCAAACAACGAACCTTGTAATAATGCATCTGCTTTTCAGTACTGTAACTGGTCTAGCTATTATGAGGCTATCGTATTATCAACAAACTATGCATTCTCAATATGCATGTCAAATTACGAAGTGCCAACTAAGTACCATTATCCTATCAAAACGTACACGTATTGTGTCTGCTTCTTTCCCGAAGGGCATGCATTATTTTCATGTGAGGTTTCGCGCATTTTCTCGTTTCAATGAGAATTATTATCAATGTTGTAGTGCTGCATGATCTTTTATTATTTTGAATTACTCTCCGATGTGTTCGGAAACTGTTCATATATTTCAGTGTTCCTTTTTTGTGCTAATGTAACGTAGTGGAAGACATTTTAGTCATGATTTGGTGATGTTGGTGAACGTGCATTCGTGAATATTCACCGAGTCATCTCACGTGTGCATCGACTGCGGGCATCGGCAATTGGATTCCTGGAGTATGAAAATGTTGACGTCACGTTTTTAAAAATAGCGAACGCCTACCGATTCCCATCAGAAATATTGCCAGTCGCAATGGCTTTCATTGCTATTTGCGTAATATAAAGGGTATTTAGTCTCCATCATGTTGGTCCAAAACACTTTTTATGAATCTCACTTGCTTCCTTAGGACACCACATTTACATACACCGCTGCGAATGCTTATTTAAGCATAGCACTCAACGTTCAGGAAGAAGCACTCAACCTTCCATTAATTTACACTTAATTAAGGCCTCTCGCTTATCAGGCTCCATTTGCTTCATCCAGTGTCAGCGAATAATCCAGCTGGTGTCTCAGTGCCATACTAGTTTTATTCAGTGACTTTTCCGTTGATTTCAGTCGTTAATCAATGCATACTGCAGCTAAAAGAACGAATATTCTTCATTTGAATACGTTGAGGTTCACAGGGAAACGGTTCTTCGTTATTTCCCTCTGCTAAATACCGGTGTTTGAGTTGTTTTATCTGTCATATTGTCATGGGAACGATTTATTGTACGATCGTTGCCTCGTGCCTGTCGGGATACACGTAAAATTTTGTTGCATACATATGCATACCTGTCACAGTGTTTCAACCTTAGTCTTCATTAATCCATTGCACGTTGATAATATTCTTCAAGCTACCTGCACCATAAATGCCGCTCTCTCTCTGTCCTCCACCCCATGGCAAAATTGTGTTTTTTTACATTTTACCCATTTTAGCGCTTTGTATTAATTTATTGTCGTGAAAGGCCAGCTAATGATTAGTAGGTAATTAAAATTGATAAAATATGCAATGGATAACATAATGTGCTCATTACTTATGGTGAAACGTTTTCAAAATTCACACCCCTGGTGCGTTAATTAATTCTCTTACACGTTTCCATGGCCGCCAGTGTACGAATTACACAATTAAATAGCATTAATTAAAAACAAATGGCATGATTTACAATTTGCGTAGCAAGTAATTTATCATTAGTCCGATGGCCCCAAGTGTTTTGAGTACTTTATTATTAATACATTTGGATTTTTTCCAAAATTTTGGTAGGAAAATTCAGTAGTCTTTTTACAAGTAGTGGTGAGTCCTGTTAGCTTTTATTTTAGGTAACTTGGTTTTTATTTGTATGATTGATGGAGGTATTAGGAAGCGTTAGTTATTAATGCGTAATGCCATGGTAGGTTTAAGTATTCGTCTGTCGTTTAAATATCAAATCGATGGTGATGCATGGTTTCGCAGGTTGTGCGAATGGTTATGTTATTTAAATTTCCTCTACAAACAGTGTAGTAAAAATGTTTCTACTGAACGTCAGCGTATAGATTTAAAATTACATAAGCCTATTTAAAAATATATAAGTATTTCAGAAATATTTAATAATGGGATTATTTCTAAGATACCTCTGGTAATATGACGAATATGGTCAGTTTCAGCGCAATAGCATTCCCCTTATACTAGTAATTGCAGCATATTAGGTTGTGGTAGGGTAAAATGAAAACTTTATCCCCAATACTTCGTTAAATATGCATCAAATGATCAAGTATTCACATCTATGCATTTGAATGGAATCTGTGTTTTGTCAGGTCAAAGCTGATTCTGGCATTTGGTGCCCTTAGCGGAAATTTTTGTACTCTCCCCAAAATGGGTGCCCCCGCGAAATCGCCGTCCTTATTTCCTTAAGCCCTCGTGTGTACTTCCTAACCAGTTTAATTACCTTTAACTCCTCCAGCATCTTATTATGAAGATTTTTACCCAACCACGACTACCTAAAATACGTAGTGTCACTGAATAGTGTTGAGAGTCTCAGTGTTTTGGTGTCAGACACGATCATATTACCGAAAAGAACTTTGTTGACAAAGTACTGACTAAGTTACAATTCAAAAAGCGCACATGCGCACTAACTGGATGTTTTCGTTCTTAACGTGTTTATCTCTTTGGCCACGGCTTTTCGCATGAATAATGGAGGGAAGATTTTGGTTGCAACAGATGAAATATTTGAGACTAGAGTTTTGAGGCGTTGAAAAAAAATTCGATAAAAATATAGATAGCAGACAAACCGTTATTGGATTCCATTGTGAGACCGAAATGCAAAAAAAATGAAAACGAGTCGAGTTTTGGAGAGTAGTGGAAGTAGAGCAATATAAAGGATAAGGAAGAATCACGCATACTGGTGGAAGAAATGATGATACAGAGGCGGAGAACATAGCTTGCAATGCGAAGACCCAGGTAATAAAAACCTCAGATATAAGTAGAAATGTCATGAAAGCTAGGAAAATGTGTAACAGATATTTGGATGCGATGAACAGGAGTGTGAATAATGAACTGAAAATCGAAGTGTTAGTAAGGAGGCGTTCGAAGGCATAGAACTAGATATGTGTTCCTTCCTAGCCAAACCTCAACCGGCAGAAAAGGAAACGGTGATGAAGTGACAGAAGTTTATCCTCCACGAATCAAGCTAATATGGTGATTAGAGTAGAGGCCTCTTATCTTGAGGGCTCGGGTTCGAATAAATGTATAACATACTTTTCATTTGGACCCCCACTTGAGTGTTTCGTGGACAGCATTCGAGTTCAGTACTCCGTCCGTCGGATGGGACGTTAATCCATGGTCCCCTCGGTGTCTTTCGTCAGGAGTAGGTCAATGCTGACTCCCAGTTTATTTTCACTCATGCATCCCCATCCTCATACCTTTCCTTCCGTTCTCAAACGAATTTAAGTACGGGTGCAGACTTGTAAACGACAGATGAGATGCTGAAATTTTGGAAATTTTTCGGCTGTCCAGGACTGAAGCATGATTTAATGCCCAACGGCGATTCCTTCTGCGTCAGGAACCACTTTTCTCTTGGCGATATGCGATTCTTTTCTCTCACCCCGTTGAAATAATATTTCTGTTGTGTCTTCTGCCCCTTCTGTGGATTCTGGAGTGCCTCTGCTACGTCCGCTTCCATCGACCGCAAGTCTGAGACTCTCTCTCTCGCGTGGAACAGACAAACAGACCTGCCCATCCATTCTCCGAGCGCAGTGCATTACGAAATGGCTCCGTCGTACCCTTAATGAATCTGAATCACCGAGCCACTCGCGAGGAAGGGCCGGGATGAATAAGAGGAGAGGGGCTTTAACTTCTCCCTTTGCCTTGACGATCATGTCATTTATCTCAAGGCGTGGCTAGTCAAAGTCTCCTTCCGTTCTCCCTCCTTGAGTACCCACTCCGCCGAAGGCCGCTGCATTCCTTGGGAGTCGGGGAGGATAACCCTCCCCCCGAACAATTCCCTCTTCGATTGGACGGCGGGGGTGGGGTGGGGTGGGAGGATACCGCGGTCGTCACTCCGTTGTTGATGCCCATTGTTGTCCAAAAAGCCTTCCCTTTCCCCCACCCTCATCCCTCCCCCTAGCTGTCCCTCCATATACTGTTTCTACCCGCCAACACTTCCCGCGTAAGACCGGCTTGGCGGCGCCAACCACGCCGGCGTATCTGCCCAGTTTCCGTTCGATGACGAAGTCAGGAACCAAATGGTTTTTTGCATATAACACGGCACGCGATCTGTTTCTGAGGTGGCGAATCTCACTACGTCATAATAAATAAATTCCTAAATATTTTAACGATTTAGTATAACCAGAAGATCATTTTCGAAGCAAAAGTAGTAAGTAATAAGATCAGATAGCCAACTTTTTTTTACAAATTTTAAGTTACAAGCTTCTTTGTATGGATCTACTTTGCAGGAAAATAATTATAACTTTCTACGTTCCACATTCGACATTCAATGTCACTATAAGGTAATGACAATCAATTTTGAAACCAAGATTGGTGAAAATGAAGTTTGGGACCTACGGAGTCATAAGTATTTTCCTTGCCATATTTTTTACTTGTATCTAAATTAAAGCTATTAAAAATTAAATTAAAATTTTAAATAAATATAAATAAAGAGCGTAGAATATGTTACGTGTTCTGTAGCGTTGTTGATGAACTACGAAACGGATGCAAACATAGTTTTTGTACTTTTCATGATGTCTCACCATCATATACACGTTTACGGCACTTGCGAGCACATTTGGCACTCAGGTACAGCGATATTTCGTCTGAACATTAATTATTTCAACTTTAATTTTGGTTGTAAACCAAAGTCCGTTGTTTGATTCTAGGACCAGGAAGCCCTTCTTCTCTAGGTATTTTCAACGCAGTGAAAATAACCTATCAAAAGTAACTTGCAACATCGAAACTACTGATTGTTAACCTGAGACGAGCTAATTTCATGTATAGGCAGGTTTGGATGTCGCGATTATAAGAATGAGAATCCGCTGATTTAGCGGTGTGCCTGCCTCTTAGTGCATCATTATGTTACACAAAGAGAATACAGCCATCCATTCTGCCAAGTCGTATCAAAAGTCGTGAGAAAAACAGCTTTAGCGACCAGTTGTGGGAGAACTGATTGCCTGTCTTAATGGCCTATATCTGGAAGCAATCAGTTAAGACCTTCCATTAACGAAGCAATTTTCCATTCTTGATTGTGCTTTTCTTCCTTTAAAAAGAATAAATGATTCTGTTTTACCATCAGGTTTGGGAAAAATCTCTGGATTTGAGCTATTTTTAAAACAGTTGGCATGAGAATATTGACCTTACTTGTTTCCCATATGCAGGAGACCTGCACCACTCAGTAACTTTATAAATATTTTGCGAAAGATCAAGAACGGGCTATTGGTAGCTACAAATAATTGACTATTGTCGTAATACATGTGGGCGTGCAGTATTGGAGATGAAAGCTATAGAGATACATGATTTTTTCATATTCGTAATTTTATTTAAATAATGCCTGTGATATCTTCCTGAATAGCTATTAGTATTATAAAATAATCATAAATGATGAAATTTATAACTAATAAGAGTGTATTAAAGGTATATATGGCAGTATTTAATTTTTGAACAATTTATGCGCAATGGAGCGAAAGGAACGCGGACTCAATCCGCCAACAGTTGCGTTATTCCACAGAATTTTTATTCGCAAACGTAAACACGCTGAATCGTGTGGTACATTAAACATTCTGTTTAAAAGTACGAATATTGTTTGATGGAATAGTATTTACTGTCTGAGAATTGCATATTTACAGCAGTTACGAATGCGAAAGTTGACCGAAACCTGTGGTTCCAGGTCCGAGTCTTATAAATTAATAAGTCTCATGAAGACAAATTGGCAACTTTTGTGGCAATGACCAGGGGGTTGTGTTTAAAAACGGGATTATATCCAATAGGTAACCAAGGAGTCACATGGTATAAACACAATCATCATCATGGGTCAACAATCCTAGGATCGGTTTGACGCAGCCATCCACTCGATTCTTCTATCGGCCAACCTCTTCATATCAACGTAACTCCTCTCTTTTACACCCTTCACCCACCTGTTCTATGCATCTCATACGATAACTGCCTTTTTTAATCATATAGTTCCCTCGACGATTGTCTTCATCAGGCCACCGTGTCTTAAGATATGGCCTCTTTAAGTTGTCCCGTCTTCTTTTTAGGATTTTCATTAGATATCTTTTATCTCCCACTCTTCTTAAGACGTCTTCGTTTGTCACTCGGACCATCCATTTTATTTTCATCATTCTTCGGTAGCACCACATGTAAAATGCTGTAAACACAAATGGCTCGCAAATTTGGTATGCTAAAACCGCTGCTAAAACCTCATTTGTGTTTCATCTCATCTGGGGGCTCTATAGTTGAGAGAGATGGAAAAAACTCAAAAGAAAAACATCAATGATATTGTAACGGGCGATTCGGTTACACTAAAGTTGCAAACCATTCCTGTTTGCGTCACATGACTCCTTGGTTACCTATTGAAGAGGATTCCGACGGTTTCAAACACAACCCCCTAGGGTTTTGTTAAAATTCCGGTGATGACCCAGTTGTATATTTTAGGCCCCTCATGACTTCATAAGTATTTGAAGACTTCTTAAGTGTTTAGCTGGTGTCTTATGCTTTCGTCTTTCCAAAACGGAGAAGTGGATCTCTGGGCCCCGGCGACCGCTTAATCGCCCCACCGGGAGGACCCCTGGCATCGCGGCCGGGAAGTCCGGCGTGCCGTGACCCCGTTCTACCCAACGTCCCGTAATTGGGAAGGGGATTTGTCCTCTCTCAACTTGCTATGCCGCGCCTATCTCCGGCTCCAACCGAATGGTTTCTCGATGAGATTAATCTCTCGTTCCATCACCTGAAGATGATGTCATCGAATTTTTCTTTTTACCACGTTCCATCCACCGCGACGCTGCTTTGAAATAGCCCCAATAAGAAAACGGAAGTTAATTGAACAGAACTCAGCATCCCACAAACTTGGAATGCTGACTTCTGTTCCCTTCTTAGATACGGACATATGATTCCCGTAAATAGAATTGAATTCATAGTAAATATGTTAATTTTGTCCGAATAATACAACGAATGAACTTAAATATATATTTGCTAATGGAAGAAGGATAACGTTTCTGTTAACATAGCACACGTATATGGCATGCAAATATTAAATTTTACTCCTGTTTTAATCGGAGTTATGCACATATTATAAAGTATCTTACGAGAACAGTTAACCAATGGTAAAGTTCTTGGTACGTTCATGAATCGGGTATAGCTGAGTGGTAGTGTGTAAAAAATTATGTGTAGCGATTTTACATAAGTATTCGAATACCGTGTGATCTATATCAAATGAAATTCACGACAAAATAGTTTCAGAAAGTTTTCAAAAGGCTGGTCGTAATAGTAAACCAGTTGTGTAAAACCTATTGTCATCCACATGTATAATAGTATAGGAATTGAAATAGTAAATAGTTATAGGTAACCTCTCTATTTTACTTAGTAAGCAAAGAATTAAATATGCAAATCTTAGGAGTTGGTTTGGAACCCGCGGAGACTGAAATTTTGAGCAGCTGGTTTGATTAGCATTTAGGTACAAATCTTTGGATCTTTGAGGTGGCAGTGAAACCATTGTACCATCCCCATATCAGGCAAAAGCGAAACGAGATTGATCATCGAAAAGATTCAATAATTTAATTTTTGTCAATCCCGAAATAAGATAAGTAGTAAATTTATAATTTTTCATTGACTCTTGTTTGTTTATTGTTAAGGCTAGATTTTATGTCACTTGCTCGGTGCACAATTAATGGGAAGTACTATAACTCACTTTCCGTTATCATTTTCCTTCCTTGATTCCTACAAGCCTCTGTGTCTCATTGCTGGTGGCATGCGCCGTTGTCGTGATTTAAAAGGTGTCACTTAAATTTAGATAAAGACCAGCTCTGTGATGTAATTAGATATATTGTCGTATTTTCAAAACTTTGCAGTGTGGGAAAACTTAAGCTTCTCTTGAGAAACTAAGGGTTTCAATTTATTATGCCAAATGGAATTGATATTCAAGTAAATAATTTCCTCTGGGTTGTGGGAGACCACTTTCCTGTTTTATGGAGAGAGACTTTAGGTTGCGAGAAGAACAGAATACTTGAGACCCCAATCCTTCATTCTCGGCGAACACATAAATTCATTGTTTATGTTCATAATGGACTTAGATTCGGAAAAAAATTTACGGATGTGAACTCGGCAAAAAAGCACAAAATTCGATTTATCACCTGTCTGAAAGGAAAAGCATTCCCACATCCGTCAAAATTTCCAACCATTTCATTGTTCCCTATGTTTTCTTTTTTTCGGATGCTTGGCAGATGCTTAAATAAATCAAAACCACATTCCCGGAGGGAAGAGGCTTTCTGAGTGCATCAATTCACAACTTTGGGAAATTTCGCAACTGCGGTCAGGACCGCGATACGGAAATCCGCCATGATAGTGGAGGTTTTCGCGGTCAAGAGTTCGCGAAACGAGGTTCCTTCATTCGTTTAGGCAAGGGGATTGGAAAGAGTATGGAGAGGCAAACCTCGTTGCAATAAATATATAATTCGAGAAATAGAACTATATTGTAACTGATAAAAGAAAAGTTTAGAGTCACTTAAGTTGCAACATGTAATAAATTAATTCCGTTTTGATTAAACTACGACAAATCCTCGCGAAACTATCTTTTATTGATTTCAATCAACCTGACCTTTAGCTTTTATTTCCTTACAAATTTTCGTGTTCGCGATCAGTGGTTTCTGGTCCATTTTATGATGGCCAAAATGTGCTTTTACAAATGTATTGATATGGACATAATTTTTACATATTTTATTTCTCTCCTGAGCCTAACGCGAGCCCCATGTCCCTAATATGCCCATGGCACCTGATGGGGCTCGCAAACCGCAGTATACACACACTCCTCGAGTTCTACTACCTGGCTGAGAATTCTTTTATTCTCCGTAGTTTTTTTAATCTTTATTCTCCGTAAGTCTCCGTAGTTTTGTATCTTCTCGTATGACTAACACTCTGCGGACTAAGTTTTGATTCCTTGCCTTCGAGTGCGGAAAATATTCAGTGTAGTCAGTTGATCTATGGGTGGTAAACGGAGCCGCGAAGTGGTTGAAATGATTGTGTCATATATTTCAGTTCTCTGAGTAATACCCTTTCGTGGAAATGGCTTTGCTTTCGAACTCGGGACATCATGTTCTTAAAACATTTGCACAGTTCCATGGTCGAATGTGAGTGGGGCTCAATTTACGCCGTCAAATATAACGCATTGATTTCTTCATTCCCAAAGGGAAACTCAGTGAAGACATGCAATGTCGTTTTCCGGGAAATGAACATGTGTTTCTTCACCATTCAGTTCAGTCTCTCTGTCGAAGATTTCGCGCGTAATCAATCAATGCATTTGATGAGCTTGTATGACATCCAAAGTTTGTTCCAATTTTAACTGATTAAGTTTACTCTATCACAGGGATTTGACCGCGTGCATCTCATTAAAACGTGACCGAATCACCTCATTCTGCCAATATGGGCCGCATATTATGCGAATAAATTGCAATTTGACCATAATCAGTATTTTAATTCGTGTGTAGTGATTAAATGTTTTGATTAATATATTTTTATCATGTAAAAAATAGTTCAGTGCACAGTTTGAGATTATCTACCTCGATAGCTTCTTTATGGCAAACTACCATTTTTCCAGTAGTCACTCGCGCTATTTCATCTACTGATCTCAGTGCGAGCCGCCGTGTGTTTGCCAGTTGGTGATCGTTTATCAGCCGAATAATGATCTATTCCGAAAAAAACTTTGTTGGAGAGTAAGAGTGTCATTCGTAATGTTTTTTGAGTGAGAAATATTTTTTTTGCGTTGTAGCCGTTCGTTGTAGGTGGGAAAAACGACGTCCAATATCTCATGGCCTGTTTCTTAATTGGTCAGTTTTCTCTGTTCTTCTGGTACATTGTGGTGAAAGATATATGTTTTTATGTGAGTGAATCCATGTGACTTAATTTTTGGCAGGTTTTTGTGGTTTAATGCCATTTGAATAGCTTGACGATCCGGTGGGTAACGTGGTTTTTCGCTAAAAGGAACCACCTCAACCTTTTCAGTTTTGCTACGTAGTTTCATATTATCTCAATCTTCGACGCACTAAATATTAAGCCGATTGAAGCCCGTAGTTTTGGATATCTATTGCTTATTTCATTGATTTTGGCCATGCTTACTGCGTGTGAAGGGAGGTGTCGAGTGGTCAAATAGCACTTCGCGATGGGAGGGCATTTTTACGGCAGAGACTCGTCTAAATTTTTCTAGTGCAAACAGGAGTTGCGTTGCCCCAAATGTGGGCTCGTTGCTACGTCACCTTTTATATTTTGTTTTCGTTCGCGTGTTTACCACTAACGAACCAATTTATCGATTAAATGAAGAGTTGATTTGGGATTTTGTTTTTCTATGGCACGTTTAATGGGATTCCGAAAGGGTATACTGTCATGCGAAAAATATTAAACCCAGGAAATTGGAACTCTGGGCATTAGCAGCGGTAAACCGATTGGAGAGTTAATTTTTGAATCTACAAAGAGCTTGTTTGTTCCCTGTTTGAGAGGGAAAATATTCCAGTCGGATAAAACGAGTGGAAATCCAGCGCTTTTGATCATCGTTTATCCTACCCCCTCCTCGTAAATTTACTGTTTGCCTTTCCAATCAGGTTCCAGCTATGCCATCATCAAGTACTTCTCTTCCACAAGTACGTCATCACCAATCACTCGCAATTTTGTTTTTTTTACGCAGTTTTCCATTCGATTATGCTATATGCTTCATGTTGACAAATGTGTTCTCTTTTATTTCACACGCTACATCCCTGCGAAATCTCTGCGAATTCCTTTTCAATGTGTCACAGCTGCGTAGTTCACCTAGCCTAACTTAATTCTTAATATGAAGCTTACATCAATGCCCAAGAAAGGACTCGAACGTTTAACTTTTGGAAAACTAACGCGGTGAGTTCTGCGTAACTCTTGCGTAAACTTTCTAATCAATTATCCTGCAATAATTGAATTCATATTCCAATCTTTTCTCAAGATATGGTTCGTAGTATTTTTTTTATTTTTCAGAATTTTCATGGCAATTCTGTTTGTCCTGTTCTCCTGGAAGCTCTTTTCATTGCTACGCGGGTATCTTTTTCTTCTTTATCACTCTTTAGTGACACTCAGTTTCCGATTACCGATGTGTTATGTTTCCTGTTGATTCTATACCAGGCAGGAGAACCACAAATTTTGTACTGGTTATCGTTATGCTTTAGAGAATTTTTCAGCCTCGGTGTATTGTATGATGCTTCCAGGGTCATTCACGATTTTGTATAAAGATCTGGCACCCATAAAATACAATGATTTAGTCGAAAATGATGTAAGTACAATTTTACCCGTGTACAAAGATCAATCGATTGATTTTGCCAACGTCCGCTTGGCATTTCTGGAAATTTTACTCTCTTTGGTCTTCATTTTTGATTTACGATGGAAACATGTTTTCGTTCGTGGAGCACCGTTAGATGTGACAAGTTGAATGACATTTACTTACTGCTACTCTCTAAAAGTGGACTCAAAAAGGATATCACGTTTGTCACGAAGACATTAAATTCTTGGGAAACAATATTCGAAGCCATTTTTCTCTTTTTTGTCGAGAATAAGCTCGCGTGAAGGAGGATATTAATTCAACCATCATAGTCATTTGCCACAGGTTCCGAAAGTATATTGAGTACAATACATATTTCGCAGCCTTCGGTGAACATTAAGAAATTTAGGTAATTAAATTTACGTCCATTTTTTCTTCGAGTTTTTTTTAATCATTTCGTCACCGTGGAAGTTATCACCCGACGTCTATTTGATACATGTGCATGTAAGCGCACACCTATGTACGTGTACGTATATAAATTTATATGCGCACGTAACTCTCGAAATACTCGGGGAATAATGCTCTGCCGTGCGGGTGAGTAATGCGGGTGCAATCATTTTTATTCTCTGCGCCTTCCTTTCTCGGCTCCTTTATTATTTCTGATCGATGGTCAGTGTAATATCACACACGTTGCCGGCCCTCCCGCCTCGCGCAGGCGTCGCGACTGATTCGCCCCCTTTGTCAACGTCCGGCACTGTCAGCCTGACCGTCCCTGATGAGTGGTCATCAGTCTCTCCCATCCGACTCCCTCCCCCCATCAGTCCCTAATCTCGTTCCAACCCCCTTCATCGAAACTCTCTCCCTCTATATGTCTTTCTCTCCTCCCCCTTGGTGGGGGGGGGGGTCTGACCCTGCTATATCCCTCCCCCCCAGCCGTCGGCTATTCCGTCTGCTCGTCTACCACGAAGTCTGTCCCACCTGCAAAGTCATCGATTAATACCCACCCTCCTCAATTTCGGCCCTCTGTCCTTTCGCGTTCTCTGCTCAGGCAGGAAAACGGTTGTGTTCATCGCCGTCGGATTTCGCGGAAGGAATTGACCGGTTTCGACTCGGCACAGGCTCTGTTTCGGCTAAGGGTTGGCGGCTGGCTTGTCCGTCGGTGGATATGTGGCGATCGTTTCCTAAGGGCTTCCTGTACCCTGATGTTGCCGTAACCATCCAATCCGACTGCTTCGAGTGAAAAAGCGAATTGTTTGCCAAATTTTGCACCTCTCTGCACTTGCCAATCAAACCTCATCGCGGCCAGACTCATAAACATGGCAACAAAGGACACTCATTCACTCAGTTTGGGTCAAACATATAAGTTGAGAGAGGAAAACAGTTTTGATAAATGAGATGTGATAGTCGGGAGTGAATAGAGGCGAATAATGATCGCAGAAGCTTGCAATATGTTGTGAGGAAAAAGAAAATTGATGAAAAAATTAATGAGGCAGTGACATTGGGTGGAGTGGGTAATGCAAAGCTAATGGAATGCCTGAGAGGAGATTAGAGAGGAGCATGATGGGTAATCGTGGAAGAAATCGGAAGAGTTTGTGGATTTTAGATTATATGAAGGTAGACTAATAATATGAAGAGATGGAATGTGAAATAGTATGGAGTGGCAGCGTCTGTCCATTGACTTTTCAGCATCGGTATAACACTATAAGATGACGTAAAATGCACCAATGCTCTCGGTGTATCTAGCAAATTGTTTTATCGTTTATTCGCAGTTTCGTGATCGTTATCTGTGACGCGAACTATATTACCGCATTGCTCACATTGGCCTTCATGATGGATAAGCTCATGGTAATGGTAATTGGCCTAAGTTAGTGTTTTTAAGCGTGTGACAAAACTTTTAGAATTTTGACAACTTCACTCTTTAAAGTGAAATTTACAGATTATGCACGATATCCCATCCCTTCCATTCCTATTCTTATACCTTTCCTCCCGGTCTGAAGCGCATATTAGTGCGGAAACAGACTTGAAAACACCCATGAATGATATCGCTGAAGCGTGCGCTATGAATTTCCGAAGTTGAGCCTCTGGCTGTGCTGGGGTCGGAATGTATAGCGCGACCAATACCGCGCTTCTAACCAACCGTAGTTTCGTTATCACTAACGCAAACCTACGACCGCATTGCTCATATTGGCCTTCGTAATGGAGAAGCTCATGGTAATGGTAATTGGTCTTCCTAAGTCAATGTCTTCAAGCGCGTGGCAAAACTTTTACAATTCTGACAAGGTTATCGGCAAGGGCGGATCCAGGATTTTTTTCTGGGGGGGGCACAAGAGACTGACGGGCAAACGGTCTTTTCATATTTGGGATTAAAAAACAACATACAACAATTGCTGTACGAAATATACTCTTTATTTTAATATAAAGGTTATTATTATGAAAATATTATTAAGTTACATATGTAATAACGACAGTTTTCTTTTATGTTTCCTGCTGAAGATGTCCAGTACTTTTTTAACGTTCATTTTTGATACAAAGTCTTCATGGATATGCATTAAAGCCAGTCCATTCAAACGATCTTCTGTCATTCTGCTGCGAAAATCATAGATCTTTAATACGGGTCATAATAGATCATAGATATTTCATCCTATTTAAAATCTATGGCGAAGATATGTTTTTAATCGGCGTAAGGTGGAGAAAGATCGTTCGGCAGTGCAAGAAGTCACAGGAAACGTGCACAACAATTGACATAGAGTTCTAATATTTGGCAGCGCCGTTGCTGTTTTGTAGGCATCTGCTGGAGACTTTGGCATAATTTTCTCTCATCTCTTGCCAAATTTTTAGCTCTCCCTTCAAAGCTAAAAAACATGGAAGGTCCTCTTTATATACTTCAGCACCTTGCAAAACTCCCTCAATATCTTCGTTACTGAAGTTATGAGACAGCAGCTTTTGCAACTGTTCGATTCTTTTCAGCTGAGCGTTAGGGAACCTGGAAGATATTTCCTTTAACAAATAATCTAGAAAAGGAATATATATTGTAAGACGGTACTTAATAGCAAAGAAATACGCGCTTAAGTAATGTTGTCTTTTTCTATCTTTTTCACTCATTATAGATATTATCAATCGTTACGCACTAAATTATGTAACTTATGAAAGTATGACAATCAATTACTGAATTGGTTAATAAGATAAAAGATAAAAATCTAAATCCTTACTTCAGAAATTATAGCTACTATGTAAATTGAATTTTTCCAATCAATGTTATCATTATTTGTTTAGTTGTCTATTTATTATACACTCTTGCGGGCAAGACAAATCTAACGACAGCTCAAAATAAATATTACCAACAAAATATCAAAATCGTTCCAACAGGGGCATCGCGATACCTACCTATGTCACGTTCCTGCAGCTTGTAACTAGCGGTGGCTGACGCTGCCAATGGATGTGTTCCATGTGTTGACATTGACGTAGTTGCCGCAAGCGAGAATGGATGCACATGAGAACCATCACATTCAATCCCTTTACCAGTCTCCGTAACTGCATCGTCCGTTTTTTGTTTTTTTGTATAGAAATATGCACTTATTATTTTGTCTTTTTCTATCTTTGTCACTCATTTATAGGTAATATCACTCGTTACGCACTAAATTATATAATCGTTACAAACTAACTTGGCCGGACGCTCGTGACTGACTGCGTAGAAGTCGAACCCTCGCCCCGTCGTCTCTCACGCGCGCCTACGCTCATTCTTCTATCGTAATTTAATTTTAATACATTGACGTCGCCGTCCTTATAAACTGCATCCCTAAAAACATTGTCTTCGTCCTCCTCATAGTCAACTTCGCGGTCTTCGTCCCAGATAAAAACCCAGAGAAAAGGAACACACAGCACTAGTAGTTGCGACAATGTATCGATCTATTCAAAGGGTGCATCTAGCACGGCGGCAGAGCACCAGCGGTAGAAATCAGCGAATGAGGCGTCCGACTGATGGGCGGTCTTACCCCGCATTCTGCCGTCACAGATATTCTCACGAGCTGATTTTGTAGCGGCAAGCAAACGAAGCCCGGGTGTTTTGAAGTGCATAGTACAAAGCTCACGGTGGTCCCCCCACGAGCACCCATCCCACTCGGGCGATGTTTTTTTTCGAGCGCTGACTCGCGAATGACCAACGACCGGTAAATCTGTCTTCTTGACTTGGGCTCAAGGCTCAAATAGCTAAGGCTCGGTAATACACAAAACTAAACGAACGTAATTATAACGGGACCGTATTAAAAATCTTGTCTATTTTTTAAGCTTCTGGGGGGGGGGGGGGGCACGTGCCCCCGTGCCCCCCCCCTAAATCCGCCTATGGTTATCGGTCTTATGCTAGCTCTACACGCTAGGATGAGCGGCCCGGATCAGCCGACATAACGGCTGATCCCACCGTGTAGAGGCGCCATCATTGTTCAGCCGAGGGGTAGGCTCAGCAAGCCTCGGGACCCCATCTTAAGTAATACGCTTTGTTTTTGTTCGGATTAAACAACTCGTGTGGCGCGAAAACGCGGTTGCTATTTAAAACTTGGATAAATAAGACTCTCAATCCAATGGAAGGAAACGGGGAAAAAGTTCCGGAAAGTACCGAAAGTAATAGAAAGTGATAATACACCCGTAGAATTATCTCATTCTCTCAATAATTTTCTATGCCCGTCATGTTGAGTGTTTACAATGTCATTTGTAAACTTCGGCACCAGATGGCGAAGCGTCGATTTAAGTGCTTCGTGTAGAAAGGAAGGGGGCTCAACGTTCAGGCTGACGTGAGCGCAGGCGGATGTGTAGAAGATGCATTAGAAGTAAAATTGATATCTCGATAACACAAGAGTGCGCGCTATGAGTTTCCGCGGTACAATCTCTGGATGAGCTGGTGTCAGATAGTATAGTGCTACCTAATTCGCGCTACTTACTAACTATGGTGATTTTCTTCCCGGCGTAGAGGGCGAGATTTAGGGAATCGTGCTCTTCGTGGGGCATTTTTCGGGTAGGAGGGGACTTGTTCCATCGACAAGGGGAGCCGTCTCGACAGCATTCGTGTTCGCGGATCCCCCATCCCATTAATCGCTTTTGGTGCAAAGCTGTGTGCAATAAGAGTGCGATTCGCGGCGGCTTGGCTTTTTCCCTTTCGAGGAAGAGTGATGGGGCAGGAAACTGGAGGAGGGAGGGAAGAAGAGAGGTAAGGGGGAGGGTAAGAGTGTGGCAAAGGTATCAAAGAGGGAGCGGAGAAGTTCCTCGTCGAAAGGAAGTCGGTTTTTTTGGGGAGGGCGGACCAACTTTTTTTTTCTTCATTTAATTCCACCCTTACTTTTTTTCTCCCTCCCTCCCTCGCGTTCACATTTTATTTTATTCCGACGAGGGTGGCGGTAGTTTCTGGGGCCTCGCATGGCGTGGGAGGGCCTGGGGGATTGGGGAACAGGGGGTGGGGGAGGGTGGAGGGAATTTTTCGAGCCACACCCAGCGTTCGTGGCGGCAGCGGTCGTATATGCGAGCCTGTTTTGCGGGGTGAGGGCCGAAGGGGATGTCGGGAATGGACGGTGGGGAGGGTCAGCGTCTGTGTGTGTGAGTGAGTTTGTTTCAGGGTGGAAACACCCGAGTCGTGCGAGGGGAAATATTTCGGGAGGATTGATTCGTCGTGAAACTTTTGTAATACCCCTACCAGCGTCCGCTAAGTCAGGAGATGTTTAGGACAATTTCCAATAATTAAGTGGACGCGGTGAGTGGATAAATTATGTACAAACCAGCTTTGGCGAAACATTTAGCAAATTAATAAATTTCGTACCGGATCTAAACAGTCATTTTTTCCACACCTGCTCATTAAAAGCTGATTTCTATTAGTTAGGAATCAACGGAACTGATTAACATGCTATAAACATTCCGTCTTTGCCGAAAATGATGTGGGAGGCAAGTAATTGATTTCAATTGTCATGAATGTCATGAGAAATGTAATAATTGCTTGATTGCGGTGCAATGCATGTTTTTGTGGAGAGATTAAATATTTTTTCTCGTCCGCTCGGAAGAAGCGAAGCCTGTTTCCTGCCCGGAAGTAAGTTTGGTAGTTTATAGTGGCTCCCACCAGTTATTAAGTCCAGTGGTATTTGAAATTCAGGTTTAGGAATCCACACATGACGTTTAATGCTCCACTTTCGTCCATAATGCTTTTGGAGTTACCGAGGATGTTCCATACAGAAAAATGACTTATCTTTGCTTTGAATGCTTGTGTCCACAATCTTCACCACGCTCTTAGGACTTGAGATCTCCCTTTGGTTACAGTTTTTTACTCACTGGACTTCAGGCACATAGGGAGAGAAAATGTGCGCAGTAAAAGTTGCTTTTGTTAAGGAAGGAACAGCACGAGAAACTTCTTAAATTTATGAGCAATTGTGCATAAACGTGTTTTTAATGCATTTATCCCTCCACTATTGTGCATTATTTGACACTGCCTCAAGGTGTGCAATTTCTTGCTGTGGCTTCAAGGTTTTCGTGTTTCCAGACTTCAATATCTCCAGTTATAGCGCTAATGGTCGTTCCAGCTAGGATTACCCATGACTGACAAGATACGTTGAAGTTTGCTGCTAAAGGAGAGGTTGCAGGGATCATAGTTCGTTCTTAAAATTGCCTCCTTCGTTGTCTCTGACGCGGATAGTTCTGACACCGTTTCTTTGCTCTTTCCTTTCTTTCGACTCACTCATAAATTGAAATTGCAATGCGAAGCACCAGACTACGTTTTAATAACGGCACCTATGATTCTCTCCTGAGAACCATTAAAGATTGACAGTAGCGCTTGCGCGCGTGGCATGAAAAGGCGTAATCACTCCCATATAGCGGAGTATATATTTCGTCGAAGGGAAACTTTGCCTTGTCTAGGATCTTTATATCAACCATAGGCTTAAAAGAGACGGTGTTGCGATGTTTTCATGCGACCTTTGATCGTGTTCTGGAATTATTTCGTCCGTTCTACGCGATGCTTGTCGCTGTGCAGCATAATTCTTTAAAATGTGCGCAGTAAAAGTTGCTTTTGTCAAGGATGAAACTGCATGAGAAACTTCTTAAATTTATGAGCAATTTTGCATATAAGTGTTTGTCATGCATTTATCCCTCCACTATTGTACATTATTTGACACTGCCTCTCAGGTGCGCAATCTCAGGTGTGCAATTCTTGCTGTACTTCTCAGCGGAATTTTATCAAAGGAGCTAGGGAGTGTTTAACTCTGTATACACGGTTTGTCTAATCCTTAAAATTTTATTCATAATTTTTTTCGTGTTCTTTCCGTTGAATTCCACACTCGATTGCATACATTGCATCCTACTCCAATTAGACCATTCTTACTTATCTTATTTATATCATTCATGGTTTTCTATATTATTCACTATGCTACTTTTGATAATTGCCGCGGATAACATATCTTATTTCTTCCATCCTTCCCCCTGCACTCGGCGTATCTCTTTTTTATCAAGATGATTCGTCACTCGTCGTAGCTCAGTCATCACTTGTCTGCGCGATTAAAACTCTACATGGAGGGTGATCTGAATCAAACTCGCCCGAAAACTCTTCTGAAAAGTTGCTTGCTATCTCTCACCCTCTCCTGCCCCACTGCGGGGTTGAAGGTCAAGCTGGGGAAAATTTCCCCATTCCTCTCTTGAGGGTGTAGCGATCTCGCCTCGTGAATCTGGTCCTGTGGAGTTTTTATCCATCTTCAGTCTGAAGATTGACGCGTATTTTGTGGGAGTGGTGAAGCCTTATCTCCGCCAAGTAAAAAAATGTTAAAATAATCGTTGGGTAAGACACCTTTTATCTTAGGCCTCAGCCGTGATGTATTGTTTGCAAGTACCGGATGAATGAAGATTTTGCATTCAGATATGTGTATATTTTTTACCGTTTTCTTTTTCTCGTTTTCTCCATGATATTTCATTCCTTTTTCAAACTTATTATCCTAGGACTAGGAGTACAGAGAGGAGTATGTTAGCGTTCAGTATGGTCATCCTAAACTCTTTTGGATTCCCCTGTTAATGAACTTAAGACTTCACCTTTCCAAAGAGGCATTAGGTTGTTATTCGTTTCTGCTGTAGTAGGAGCAGTAGAAGAATCTGTTTTTAGTTCTCAGGCTCTGTGTATTTCACGCCATCTAACTTAAGTTCTGAACCCTTGGACAAATGCAGTATCCAGTTCCGTTGTGGTATTCGAGCGCTGTACCATTCTCACCATATCGTTACCAACCGAGGTAATGTGATCAGCGCTTTACTGATTACGTTGAGGAAACTCCTTGGTGATCACTTTTTCTCAAGTTTACATCACCCCAAATTTTTTTTGCTGTTCTGAGAAATCATGTGATTTCTGATAACGATTTCGTTCACATGATTTTTCTAATCCGATTACATCTCTAATCTTTCGTTGCACTAATTTTAAGTATGTTCCAATCTGATTGTGACAGATTACGTATTCCTGCAAAAGCCAATGAGGTTTTCTGTGAGAATCTGTTTTGATGTTCTCAAAGATTCCTACCAGCTGTAATGCGGCATATTTTTTTTACAATTTTGAGTGGCAAGCATTCGTAAATATGTCAGTTCAACTCAAGAGATACACAACTGGCTGATAGTTGTTTCTTTAATGATGCGAGAAGGTCAGTCATTAAAACTTCATCTCGTTGAGACCATTGGGGAAGTGGGTACACTAAGTTCTAAGATTGATTTCACATTGAGCTGAAAATGATTTAAGTCCGGTGAAATATGAATCGAATAACTTTCCTAAATACACGAAAATCGATAATTTAGTGCATTTGCAAAGCCACTGTTTTCATTGTTTGCTCCTGAACTTACGTAAATTCAGTGTCAAGCACATTCAATCAACGTCCAAGTAGAATCTTTTAACAAAGGTTTCTCCTTCTTGTTGCAGAAGTTTTTTAAGTGGTTCCGCGGACATCCATCCTCCTTTAGGACATTTGTCTCGAAAGGGCGTTGATCCGAGGCTAAGGGGGGAAATAAAGAATCAATCTCTGAGCTGTCTCTCCAAGGAGCCGGTCTTTCCAGGAATCGATCGATTAGTTTGACATCCTCCCTACCTGCCCTTGTGGCCATTTTCCTTTCAACATCTCTCCCCTGAAGTTAAACCCAGAAGTCGCTGTTATCGATTTCATATCAAACTCCATGCCTGAAGGTATATTTCATTCAGCGTGAGATTAGTAGAGCCGGAAGACAGTGCGGGAAGCTGAACCAATCGGTATTTTTCTCTGACGTCTGTTTCACAAAGACTGGAAGTCTGAGCTCATGCTGGAAATGTGAAATTTAAATCAATTAATTCGCTACCTGGTGGTCGAGGATTTCATTAATTCATCAGCTGAATTGAGACCAGCCTGATGAAGTAATCGATCTCTCTTGCACCTGAAAATGCTATAGGATGTATGAAATTTGATCACAAAAGAGCTTTCAGAAATTAAAGTTGAATTTAGTGCTTGTCAAAACAACGGGGAATACCCTCTTGAATGATTTCGCTTCAATGTAGAAAAGATTATTCTAGTAGGGATAGTATTACCGTTAGAAGTATTTTAGTTGCCTCATATTTTTAATGCATATAAAATATATGTACTACTGCTTTACCGAAAGAAAATTACTTTTTGGGCGATGGATTAATGTTTTCAATCCGCGTGAAACCAAGATAGAGACATAACAAACTTTTAATGTGTTTTTTCTTCTTCGCTTCTTAACCTTTACAAACGATAAATGAATAGACCACAGTGTGCTGATGATCCTTAATTATTATCGCTTCTATTTTGTTTTCTGTACTTCTTTATGAGAGGATTTTGTTGGTGTACTTTACAATGTTGTAGCGTTGCGCTCATATGTTTGCATTCTTTCGGTAAAGGTTGGGTTGCTGACGCGATAAGATTTAGAATAGGTACAAAATGCATACCTATCGAGGCCTCAACAAGTAGCAAAAAAAGTATTTTAGCCACGTATTTCAGTTAAAACCTGCTCTTAAACGTGTTGGTATTTATAATTATACAAATATATAAATTTAACATATCATGATTCATGATGGTCTGATGAACACATTCGTTTAGGGAAAAGTAAATGCGGAGAATAGTCAAGGAAGGCAACGTATATGACATGTGGTTCAAGTAATGAAGAGGATACAAGTAGAAAATGGTGCTTATAGGAAGAGTATTGGCAATAGGCCGATAGATTCGAGAGTTGTGTAGAATTTATATTTGGTTTTTATTGCTAGATATAGGTGTTATATTTTAAAATAAATGTTTTGTGATAAAAGTCAAATGAATCGCGTTTCGAGTAGGAATAACCAAATTCTGATACGCCGTTATGATTTGTGTGCTTACCCCCTTGAAATCATGCGCATGTGCCACGTGAGGTAATCTTACACCCAAGGATACGTTGAAAACCGAGCGTGTAACTTGCGGCGGTTGAGTGAGGATCCCGAATAATCAACGAGATATCCTTGAATATTCGCAGGGTTCCATCTCCGATGACGATAGGACAGTTGTTCTCGGACCGAGTGAAACAACAGTATCTCCAATTGTATATCTTGACCATCCCGACGGATGGTGAACCTGGAGGTTATGCATCGCATTCGCCCTCGCTTGTGGTCACCGGGTGTGGACAAACGGCTCTCCCATATAAGACCCGATCCCTGTCCTTGGGTCATCAATCTCGACCTCAGCTGGGCTTTGAGTGCCAGGATATAGGCTGTGGTCGGCTTCGTGGCGTGACTCTGGGGCCGTCGACAGTCCCACTGGGGGTTTGAGGGGTTTCCGGCCCTGTGCTCTCCCGCTTGGCCAAAGGCGGGGTGTGAATTGGAGCCCGCATCGCCGCTGCAAGGGTATCGGGGATTGTCAGGATTCCATTAGCGCTTCTTCCTCGATCACCGACACCTCGTACGTCTAACGGCGCGCGGGACTTCCAAGCGAGAAATCAGTGGCTCTATCCCAGGGTTTCTAACTCACTCCTGAAGACCTATTGTTGGAGTAGTAGGTTACAAGAGTAGGGAATTGCGTTTTTGCATTTTTTTAAGGTTCCCCTCGCTCCCTCCTAAGAAAACCCAAAGTCATACTGTATGGTAACTAGATTTTTAAGCATATTATGTGTTGAAAATTGTTTTAGTGGAAGCAACAAATTCGCAGATATATGGAATCTTGTTTGTCATAAATAATTGTGGTGATAAGAATTTAACTCGAGTCACAGATATTATTCAATACTAAAGTGCAAAATAAAAATTTTTATCATTTACGTTTTTCTGAAAACTCCTGTTTTTAAAGCTGTATCCTTTTGTACTATATAACTTATGTTAACACCAGACAGTTTATATTTCCGTTAGTGCAAAAGAGTTTAATTTTGAAAATTTTTGTTTGAGCTTCCACATAAATTTCCAATTTTTTTGTGGAGATGAGGTTCTGTGATATTTTCCTCAGAGGCAAACCTCTAATCGACAAATTCTGAGGTTTTCAGGCGTGAATGAGCGGAAACTTAACATAAAAGTAACTGAAAAATGAGCAACTTCCACAGAGAAAAACGTTTATTGCGACCGAGTTTCGCTTTTTACCCGCCTGAAGATGCTGTAAAAAGCTAAACCCGGTCGCAATAAACGTTTTTTTTTCTGTAGAAGTTGCTCATTTTTCAGCTATTCTTATGGACGCTGATATGGGCCTGCATTTCATCGGTTTCTATGCGGCAAAATATTTTATAACTACTGTGGAGGTTTCGCGCCAATTTGGGGAACACAGTGGAAAATAAGTGCAGTTTGATCACGTACTCAATAAGTCACGTCACTATTGTTCAGCGTGAATTAGAAGCTATCATTATTGATCATCGACTTTCCTGCTATCAAAGAATTAGTTTCTCCATATCCTCACCCCGTTAATATTTACCTGATAGTTATTTAAGGGAATAGGATTTTTCTAATGCTTAAAAATGACGTCTTCGCGGAAAAAGAGTGAATAGAAATAATGGGATTTTTAGACGTGTGTGCGAAAAAATTGAGATTATCTGAAAGGTGAGAAGATGACTTAGGGTAACTAAATACAAAGTTGAAATGTTGTATTCGATTCTAGTTGTTTATTTAGCTGACTCTTCGACGAAAAAATAGAAGTTTGAATCAAAGCGTTGCCGAGGTATTTTAAACTATTGATTAAAATCCTTTGAAAGGCGAGATATGATGATATTATTATTGTATCTTCCCATAGTATAAATGCTAATACTGCTTCCATTTTACATTAAGCTTCGAGATTATGAGCCCAATGACTTCCTAAGAGATAAAAGCTCAAATAGATGTGTTGAAGGATTTCTATATTCCCTCGCAATACATTCAAATTCTAATGGATATAGACAGTAATATAGGTGAACATATATTTTATATCATTCCATTTCACCCTTCTTTCAAATCTCTACGTTTTTAGTGGCTTGTGGCACTATCTCCTAAAACACAGCATCATTGCGGCTTTTGTGTTGGTTGGTCCGTATAGGTCAGCAGTCTCTTTCCCTTCCTGACAGGTATGTGATCTGAAAAGTAGGATTTTCATGAATGCATCGAATTCTCTTGCTGGGGAGGATCTTTTATTTTTTTCGAAAGATGCATCCAATTTCCGATTTTCGTTCTATAGCCCCATTTTCTGTTTAAAATCATTTGCTGGAAGTGATTTGATTAAATGCTTCAACTCGCGAGCCCTTTGGAGAGAAAATTACAAAAATAGATTCATCAAATGTTCCGCCTTTTCTTCGATTCAATCTAATTGCAATTGGAGCAAAACATTGTGTTACCAATGCATATTTCCTCTTTAATTTCTTTTCCTCCCTGATTTTTTATTTACCTGTTCTCTTGTTTTTACTGTTGCTTGCTTAATCCCTCATGCTACAAGTTATCGCAGAGTCTTGCCCGGCAAGACATATTCACAGCTGAAACACGTATCACGAATCAAGACCTTCGTAGATTGAAATTTTATTTTATTTCCGTTGGAAATTACATCATGTGACATTAAAGTGAGCGAATATCTTTCAAGAAATGCATTTCTCAAAGCAGAACATCATTGCTATTAACCAATCGGTTTTTCCTTTATTTTTAAAAGTTCTCCTGTGCATTATACTTGTACCTATTAATGCTATATGAAAATATTTCTACCCGATTGCAAATTTCCAATATTCGCCTATAAGATTCGTTAATTACTTACACTGCATTAACTCACCAGCCCAAATATAAGTGTAACCATATTTCTTTGGAGATTTTTATATGAATTGAAGTCCTCACGCTTCGTTTTCTCAAAGACATTTCATTCATTTTAGTTAAGGTTGCTGGAATTTTAAAATCTGGAGAGCTGAGACCCTTGCATGAAGTCAATAAATACCCTGCTTCACAATGAAAAGTGCAAGTGCATTAGATGCGTCAGATACACTTGGTATCTCATGCCTCTAATATGCAATCTGGAAGAAATGAAATTGGGACACCTGTTCGAATTATTTCGAAGCATTGGCTAATGACAGTGCGTGTAACTGGCTTGAGAGCTGTTCAAAGGCTCCAATATTGCCTTCAAAAAACCTTTTTCCTAAATACGATATAAAAGAAGGACTTGATTACAGAGGAATTTTTGTTATCTTCACCGACCTCAGCCCTTCCTACTCTAGGCAACACTCCGTCAGCCACGCTGAGAATGTCGCGGCGGTAAAGTCTTGTGCTTGTGAGGCAGTAATGTTAAATCATTTTTTCCTGAGCAGAAAACAATTTTAGACTGCGTTCCTGAAACACCCCTATCTATAAATAGCGAATTTAATGCAGAGAATTTCTTTATGACATCTTCTTCGGATATTTCGCGTCGATAATCTTGTATCCCGTCATGTATATGACCGTTTATCAGCATTTACATGCATGCGCATTTGACTTAAATGCGTTTTTCCGGGAGGCATGAAGGGGGAGGCATGCTGTTAGGAATGTAATGGGAGACAAAATGTCCTTCTTCCGCTGGTAAAACCGCTTCCAAACACTTTTAATGGCCATAATGTGAAGATAATATGTGTGAGAGTAGTAATGGGAAGAGTGTGATGAGTGTAAATTATTCGTGGTGTTTGCGGGAATGCTTTGAATTAAGCATTTATCACGCCCTGGTAGTTGGAAGCGCTCGCATGATTAGATTCAGTTCCTCGGCAAGGAGTCATTTGTGGAGGGCGTGTTTTTATTGTTCATTTTCTCGGCTGCAGAGGCTATTTTTAATCGTGATGCAGAAGATTCTGAACCTTATTTTTTTTTCTTTCGTTCACCGCCCTGCGAGAGCTATGATGGCATAGATGTGGTCAGACGGAGGCCATCCGGCTGCGGAAAGCACATCTTCTTGAGCGAAACAAAATTGCAGCCCCTTCGCAGATTGCACCTTGCTTATGGGAAGCCTTTGCGTTCGACCGCTTACCTCTTCTATCGGTCCTCGATTTAGCTGATATTGAAGGGGCATATTTACGAATACTGGGTGCCATGAAAGGCTGTTCACGACCATCTCGCGGGAGAGAGAGATTACTTTTATGGTGGCGTATAATGTAATCTCTCATGAAATAAGACTGTTGGAGGAAAATTTCCCTTCGGGTCAGACGTTCAGCATCGCGATGCTCGCTTCGTCAGTGCATTAAGTGCCTTTTATTGCCCAAAGTCATTCGTCACCGTGCGTAATCATTTAGTAATTTTCCAATTTATCCCTAACTGCGCGTCATGCCAGCCTTGAGACTGGAGTCTGGGCGGTGACTACGTGCTGCTTACGGGATGATTAGGTCCGAACATGAAAGCCGGCATATTTTTATTCTTGGCGATGGGTGCGAGCCCAAGTACTGGCTGACTTTGGGAACACACGTCCGGGCTGTAGTTAAAAAAAAAGGAAGTCTTCGTTCATGTTTCTGTGTTGTGTTTCCATTCGCACACTTTGCAAAATTTCAAAGTGCCCTAAGGGGTCCCGGATATGAATTTAAATTCAAACGAGTCATGTTTTATGGTACCATTGGATTTTTTTCCCGCTTGCCGTACCAATCGAAATGGCATTTAGGTCCTGATTTCAGAATACATTTGGGCTTTGTTGCGCGGGGTCAATCTCAATAAAATGAATTTATTCCCCATACGCTTTCCATTATATTGTTGCTGCTTTTTTAATTTAGTCATGTAATTTGGATGATTTATATGATGGCATAAATGCGACTAAATTGCAAATTTGTGAATAAATTATGTGCAATTTTTATCGCTTGTCTCTGTGCGCGGTATGAATAAATCACCCATTTGATAGTTTTTTTTCGTTTTTGAGATGGAAATATACCATTTAAACTATTTCGTTCTGCGTTACTAGTATTAAAGCCCGGATTACACTCTTGGTCAGCTAATTTAGTTAAAATATACTAAGTGATATAAATACTGAAAGGTCGTTTTTGGGAAGGGAAATTAGCTCTGTGTTAATATTCCAACAATTTAGAAGTTCCTTAAAAAAATAACTCTGCTTTTCCATTTTCCAGTTCACCATAAATTTATAATGGAGTGATCTCCCTTAATTGGTGTGAGTGGATGATGCCGCTGCAGTTAGCAAAGTTGATTAAAAATCAGTTCCTGTTGTGACAGATTTATTACTAGTGTCGCAATCCGACCACATTTTCCCGCTTTTGACGTTCTTTGCGCGGACTTAAGCGACTACTATGCGTACCTACGTCTGCTTCCGTCAATATGGATCCAAATACTTGAGATTTACTTTCCTATATCTTGCATTTCATCTTTGCCATTCAAGAAAAGTCTATTCTTCTTTACGTTTGGGGCATGCGCTGTAAAATATTTAGTCATGTATGAAATTAATTACAAATGAAAGTGACACATTTTCTCTAAAAATAAACTCCCACGGACGAACAGGAATAAAGCGGTGGTTCGCTCGGTGGGAATTGGATAAAGGGCTCAAGAATATCTGGGGTTACAAGACTTAATTAAAAGAAAATATAATTATGAGAATTATTTTGGAGAAAATCTCAAATATTTGCGTTTTTGGCCCTCAAGGTATAGTTTTACCCCCACTCAGCTCTTTTAAACAGGGAGGTCACAGGTATAGTGCAAAGGAATGGATCAGTCTATTCTACATCAATATATTTAGGCCAAAATTCTCCAAGGTGTCCACCGTTAAACGTCCCTTCCGACTGATTTTGTATTGTCCTTGTGATTCCTATTTCACTCAATTCCTTCTACACTCGGCATTCAAACTCGGAAATTCTTGGAATTACCGAGTTGGATTCGGAAGTTCTTGGAGTGGAAAGCCAGTAACCTAGCCACCTTACCAACCCAATAGTTTCAAACTTAGGTATATTGTTTCATTTCATGAAAATTAAACAAGTCAATAGTGGAATAATGTAATTTTTATACAAATTTTATAGTCTGTATGATAAACCGACCCTGTTCACCCCATGTTGTAGCACACTCAAGTTGTAACTGGACATCGCAAGTGACATAATTTTTTATGCATCACGGTTGGTTGAGCTTAGTACGCAATTTCAAAATATTACGTAGGGAATTCTATCCTACGAGTATTGTTATACCCTTAAAATTACAATGGAAATAATTGTTTTGCTTATTCGTGGCTGCTACGACATAATGTGTGATATTTTTTTTCGTTACCTCTTAAGAGGTAACGAAATTGCAGCCTGTAAAGAAGCTTCATGTATCCATAACTAAGGACCACTGCGTTGGGTGAACGAAAGCTGGAAAAAACGCGAATTCAATTCAATAATAATCCACGATACTGGAAATTTTAAGGAGCATTATCCTATTCTGGTTGATACCGGGAGAGTTGCATCGCTCCTTAGCGAGCTTGCAGTGATGAGCGCTTCACGTCGACGCCGTTGGAGCGCTGCGGTCTCTGTCATGAGACGCCCGAGGGTTTTTTTTTCGTTGTCTTTGAGTTGACAGAGCCTCGTGCTCGCCCCTGAATTCAGGCGGACACAATGTTTGCTTAAGCGGTCATTCCTCGGGTCCTCACATTTGCAAGAGGCGAAGCTGCTGAGGCTAGTGCATGTATTAAGGCAGGAAGGACCGAAACTAGAACATGTGGAACACGTCGCTTTTCTTGGGAGTGTGTCGGCCGAAAATGAGTTCATGTGTGGTAACATCAAGGGAAAAAATTGCGCCGTTGAAGTGTAGGAGATGTATGAAGGGATACCTTAACAGTTTAGGAGATGTATGTAGGGATATCTTAAGGGATTGAAGAAAAGCAGCGTGGCGTTGTATAGCTCAGAAATCTGGTCTTTGTGAAAAGAGAATAAGATGGAATAGGAGAGGTGGGTGTGAAGGATGTGTGTTGCAAGAGAAGGCGAATGAGGAATTGATAATTCGGCTAGAAGAGGGAAGGTAGTTAGTTGGTCGGAGAATTTATAAGAAGGCAAAATAAGTGAATAGATTGCGTAATGGAGTAGAAGGAGTAGAGTGATGTCATGAAATCATGTCACGAATCTGTATAGCATGGATTGAAGCATAACATGGGCATATTTACAGATAAATTCCTTGAAACATACTTGGTTTTGTATGATTGAAAAGTGAGCCATGATATAGGGGCCATATGCTAAATAATGATCTACTTCTAATTTAGTGAAATATTCTTTGAGTGGTAAGGCTCTAGAAGGAAGTATAAGGATAGGTTCTCATAGAAAAATATACAAGGATAACTCGAAAGTGTTGTAAAAGGGGTCACGATGACTCGGAAACACTGCCTGTTGCATAGCACTGCCTGCTGGCTCTCTCACGTCTGCTAGAGTTTTTAGAGATTTTATGCATAATTTAGTCAATGGCTGCAATATATTTGATCATACATAATAAGAAAATTTGTGAATTGAACATGAGTAGCTCTCTGGGTTGCCAGGCCGCGCTGGCGCGAAACCGATTTGACTACCGCTGTAAGCTCAAACCCCCGATAATTTTTATATTATTAGATGATTAAATCTCCATTAAATTGCCATGGTAAACATCTCTCAAGTGTATACTTATTTTTCTTAACTTGCCCTCATACAACAACGAGTGTTTTTAATGACGAAAGTTGTAAACGTATAGTGCTCTCCGAACAATATGAATATCAAGCACTTCTGTGAAGCCGGAAACGATTTCTTATGCTCTGCATACTTCTTTGAGCTGGGTATAGAGTAGTATACCTTAGTAAATTCGCCACGAAAGCAGTCATTGAACCTGCAATATCTACATCGACGTGTTACCCTGTGCCAAAATATCGCCGGTCTTTGTGAGTTAGGTCATCCTCTTTGAGGAAAAGAGAGGTGCTGGGGAGAGTAGATAGGATGGATAACGGGATTTGTCTTGGCGCACGGGTGTTTCATTCTATTTGCGCTTTAACGCGAATGGTGCGAGGAAAATACGAATTCCTGTAGTTACTTATTATGCCCCTCTTGCTTTGTCACTGTTATCTGGACTGAAGAGGATTTATGGGACCATTGTCCCGCGGTGCGGCACATCTGAGATAAATTTTATTTATAATAGGGAAATGGCTTCTCCGGCCATTTCTAACATAGATTTCTTTTAGTATTTGGGTGGCACTTCGGGTTTTCTAGCATAACGTTTTCTCAAGCCATTCCACACTTCTCTAGATATTCCTCAAGGCATGAATCCGTCTGAAATAGTAGCTTTGAATGTCAGAATGTTTGGCACGTAATAGTCGTCAGTGGAAAACTTTGTCTTTGTCCATCTTGTCCACGAAAGAATGTGAAATCTTGCTGAAAAGAATAGATGCGTGGGTGCGGTCCAACGCTGGTTTCTCTGATGTCTTAAGTGGGCATAGTTAGAGGCTCCATTATACGCCGAGGCTCTTTCGTTTTATGAGGAACAAGCGGCACTAATTAGCTTCCTTCATCCTCTGATGTGCCAACCAATTTCCTCAAGGGTGCCGTCTCGCCGTCATATCTGACACACTGTTTGTGTAAAGGGAGTCTATTAGTTTTTTCAAAAACCAAAAACAGTTGAAATTCCCTTTCCAGTCTCAGAACTTGATGGGTAATGTGGTTTGAAACAGAATTCATTAGTCGCCAACGGGTGTCTCACATAAATTAGCAGCAACTTTTTTCATTAGCAGTTCATAAATAGTGGTGAGAACTACTTCAGTCCACTAAGTCATGTCCTATTCGACAATTAATCCAAGTAGGTGACTCGTTTTATTTGAATATACATATTCTAATATTTATTGCCAGTCCTCCATATTGCACTTAGAATAATATTCCATATTAGCGGTAGGTAGGTTATGCATGCGATTACTTTCATCGATGTATTTTTGCATATATTCTTCCTTAAATTATAGGCACACCACCATTCAACCTTCATCAGTGACCAAATTCAGGAAAATAGTTTTCAATCCTATTTTTTTCAAATGTTTTGAAACTACGCGTCTATCATTTACATCGCGTGAGAAATTACCTACCAGAATTACCAGCGTAATGCGTTATAGATGAGAGGGTATTTTTTATTAGCTATGGATTCGAGCAATTCATACTTTGATCAACTACTTAATTTTCGCTCTAACTGGTAAATAACTTGAATGCCTGTGGCATCAAACTATCAGCAATTGAAACGGATGTCACCAACCTCCAAACACTTTTCAATTTTCTATTTTTCTCACCGCGACAACTCTCTGGGCCCTGAAAGCTTCTTCACGAGAAAATCGAGAGGGAAAAAAACACGATTGCACCGCGATATTTTGTGGGACGAAGCTACGGGGAGCATTTCCCAGGCGACATCTGTGATCGATGTTGTTTTAAGTTTTACGGAGCGTCTCGTGGCGCTGGAAAGCGAGTAGCTGTTTTGAATAAGGCCCAGGGAATGCGTAGGTAATGTCTCCCCCAGCAGCTCTTTAATGTCGCAATGATCTCCGGCATTACGTTGCTCGCAAAAGCAGATCTCTTCCTCTCTCTCAAGGGTGAGATTTCAACTTTGTGGCGTGGAGTCGCGGCGCTGCTGTAATAAAAAAACGGAGGAGTGGAATAGGAGGAAAAAAGGAGGAAATTTTCCCTCTCTTTACCTTGCCTTGGTCGTGTGACGGCAAGAGAGTCTCTGTTCGTGGGCGGGACTGATATCTCTCCTCGTTCCCGTGGTGAGATTCCTTCTCCATCCTGGCTGCAGTTTCTCTCCTCGCTGTTTTTTTATTCCTCTTTTTCTTTGCCGAGGTGCATGACGAATCCAGTCCTCGTCATCGCGTTTGGGGCGCGGCTGAAGGAATCCTTGACGTGATGCGGCTAGCGTTGCCAACTCCTGAATATTATGTAGTAGTTGATCCCGGGAGTTGTCCGTAGCAGAGTAGGAAATTCCGATATAATGGATTTAAATCTATAATTTCAACTACCATGCACTATTTATTCATTATTATTGAAAGGCATAAATGTGCGATTTCGCCAGGGTTGAACCCTCTATACGAGAGTAAAATCGAGTACACTTAGTAACGCGTATATATGTATACAATACATCAATAGAATTGTAAATATTAGCTGATATCATTATATTTTATGTGCCTTAGTATTTGACCCTTGAGAATGGCACGGCGGTGTTGAAACCGGTCGGACTGTACCAAATAAATTGTGTGGATGAGCTAAAGGTACTCGATTTTACTTTCGTATTATCATGAAATATCGCAAAGTAAACTAGCGAACCATTGATGATATGGAACCCTCTATATCCATAGATGCAATTTTGGATGATTTAGCGCGAATACATCCACAGAATTGTAGGTAGCTGATATCGTTATATTTTATGAGCCTTAGTTTCAAACAGGAATGGGTTAAAATATACTTATATACCTGTACATATACCATCATATTTTATTGTGCCTTAGTTTAGAAGTTTTCAAGTTCTTAGGATCATATTTTATACTTTCTAATATTCGTACGGGGAAATAGACCATAATGTAATCTAATTTATTTACCATACAGTTCATTGTTATATTATTCATATAAACTGCCAGTATATGTAGCTGCAATCCCACAAAGCCGTATAAATAACCCTTATTATAGCGGTGACTATTGGGAGGAATAAACTAATAGTTCCGAATCTCTACATATTAACAATAAAACCCGTTGGATGACAATTTTGTTGATTGAAAGTGGGGGGAAAACGCCCCAATCCGTGAGGCGTAGATGTAAAGAAACGTGTTGGTATTTCCGAAGTACTCTCGGCAAAAAACAGGAAGGTTGGCAACCTTAGAAACGACGCTATGGTGCTGCCCTCGGTGGCGTAGGTAGGAGTGCTATATGGTGTGTGCTGTTCACACCTCTAGGGGTTTGCGACTTACTTTGTTCTTCGCTGAAAATGTGCTTATAGTCGCTTGGAATAGGCTACGGCAGTTGCATCAGGGATTACCGAGTCCCAGAGAAGAAAATAAGGGTTCGGGATTGCAGGGAGTAACGTACCGTCTCTTGAAATCAGAACCTCCTTGTGAGCATATCCATCTTTCTTTTATTTTTTGTAGAATCCCTCGACCAGGAGTCTAAATCTTCCATTTTCCGTAGCGTTCGTAGTGGATCCTTAATTAAAATATTATATAAATGAACATTCAAGTAATTTATCATATAAAAGAGTTTATCGATTTAGTGTTGCTTATTTGTGTTTTGATTGAAATTGAAAATATATATAACCGTTCGTCATTTTTCTTAAAATCAATTATTTTTGTTGGACGTTGAAAGTTGTGTCGAGTTTTTCTTTTTCAGTTCTGTCCACGACGGGATTAGTGACCAGTAAATGTGATCAACGGCTGAGACATTCTTGTATAAAGCATGCTGCATTGGTAACACGTGATTACCATTGAGGTAGAATGAGTCAGTAGAATTCGAAATTTTGACCAGTGGGCAATGAATTAATAGAAAGTTTGAGAAATACATGGTATATAGCCTCCGGCTGGGAACTAGGACACAAAACCACCGTTAAACATTGGTGTGGCGCAGATAGATTTGGCCGTAGATAGATTATTTATTTACTGTTGTGCAGGTTAGCTAACTTACTCCTTGGATTTTTTTGCTTATTGAAGAGCAATTGAACTGAACTAAACAATTTTAATGTGAAATGGATTGTGATTTTTTAAATTTTCTTCTGTCATTTTTCTTCGCCATGGAGCGAATCAGGTAATAAAATCGATGATTATATGGATGTTGTATTTGACCGCTGAGGAACCACTAAACTTCCATACTGAGAATTCTTCCTTTGTATATTGAGAGCGGATATACGCGTAGTATACGAAATGCATCGAGAATATTTTTATACCTTTGAGGTCGCATCGGTTTATGAAATTCGTTTTCTGGAACCAGGAGGTAGGTTTCTTCTTACACTTGGATTGGAGCCAAGTTTTTTGTGAAGATTCTATGAATAAGATTCTTCATTGAGGGATTCCAAACAGTGGCTATTTTATAAGTTCTAAATCCGTGGGACTAAATGCCTCCCTCCCACAGCATCGTCGATGGTGGCGCTCTTCCAAGGCATTTACGTTGACAGCGAACCGATTCTTGGCAAGGCTAACAGATCTATCCGTAGGCGGAATATTGCCGTTTATTTGGACGTGGGCCTTTTTGAAAGAATATTTTTCGTATTTTTGTGCTTAAAATTAGCGACAAACCTCTATCAAAATAGTAGTTTTCTGTGATAAAACTGTTGAAGCCCTTGGAAACTAAAAAATACTAAAATGAACTAGGTAAAACACATCGTAGTTCTCTTCACCCTCAGAAACCTATAACGTAAAATTATTTTTTTATCTCGTATGTTTCTCTTTACTTTTTCATGGTGTCTAGTCGATGGCTTCAATAATTATAAGTTCTTGAACTTCCACACACTGTTTCTTTAGCTTTCTTTCACTGTCTCGTTATCTTCCATGGTTAAAATGAGCTTGAAGATAACCAAAAAAACAATTGCCTGGTTTGGTTTAGTGACTTTTTACTAAACTAAAAAATACTGAAATGAATTAGGTAAAACACATCGTAGTTCTCTTCAGCCTCAGAAACCTATTTTGTCGTTAATGTTAGTTAACGTAAAATTATTTTTTATCTCGTATGTTTCTCTTTACTTTTTCATGGTGTCTAGTCGATGGCTTCAATAATTATACATTCTTGAACTTCCACACACTGTTTCTTTAGCTTTCTTTCACTGTCTCGTTATCTTCCATGGTTAAAATGAGCTTGAAGATAACAAAAAAAAAATTTGCCTGGTTTGGTTTAGTGGCTTTTTGCGTCATTGTTATTGAAAGCTAAAGCAGGTAAATAACACGAGCAAAGAAAACTGCGATACCCAATATCTGAGAAAGTTAAAGGCTTTTTAAGGTTCTGTTACTTAGGCGTCATTGCAGCGTTCAGAATCCAAAATACTCGCTGCGAAAGTTTGTTGACATTGGCATCTTTTCGATAACCCAGTTGTCCTTAAAAGTTTTAATTCCCTTCAAACGTGGCCTAAGAAGTAGGCAACTGTGGTTGGATAATAAACCGAGTAGCTTACAAGGTCATCTCTGCTACGCAAAGGGAGTATCTTATCGGTCAGGCTAAGGATATGTTAGTCGAGAGATTTGAAGTCATACGGGTCGTTTGTGGGAATACAGGTGGATGCAATTGACGGTAATATACGGGCGCGTGATTGATGACAAGTGGCCATTGATTTAAGATAGGTATCGTGCTCTAAATGCGTGCTTGTCAAAGATTGTAATAGATTCGTGGTAGGTACCTAGCCTTTTAAGCCTTAGCAATAAGTGGATAGGAGCTACAAATCGGTTTTCTGTGATAATGTAATGTTGTTAAAGGAATAAGTTTGCTGAATAGGATGTGAATGTATTGAAATAGCAATTTTATTTTTCCGCAAATCTTCACAAATTATTAAATCAAGCATTTCCTTCATAATAAATTTGCTATTTTTAAAGCTATTCTCTCATTTATTTTGAAATATGATACTGTTTCATAACTGATCCTGCGTTTGCGTATAGTTGTAATTATTTTGTTTTGTTCGCAGTTAGGTTCATTCATAGTTAGTTTGAAAGTTGAAAGTGCAGAGTGACTATTTTGCCTTTAACTGGTGTATTTTTTATAGTTTTTATCATAGTTGTTAGTTGTTTCCACTTCAGAAAAATTCATCGGTTATTTTTAACTTAAAGTCAAATGGTGTATGCATTGGGAGAATTTTACATCAGCTATTACTTTGAAGCATCACTTATACTTTGCTAAAATGCACCTAACGGATTTTATCAGTATGTTCCATCGCCTTGGGCAGCTGGTAACGATTTTTGTTCGGTCAAGGGTTCAAAGGCGTCTTGGATTTTTAATGGTTACCTGATTCATTCATCGGCCAAAACTGAATATTTAGCTTGTTTTGACACGTCGGGCATCTTTCTCGGTAGTTCTTAGTGTTGCCTGGGTTCTCGCCTTCAGAATTAAATTTGTTGACAGATTAATTATTATAACTTTTCACCTGTGTCCTAGATCTTGGTAAGAAAGCTGATTTGTCTACCACTAAAGGAAATGTCATAAATTCTGTCAAATTTAAATTTAAAGTCTCGAATTTACGCCTGCATTGGAATTTTCCAACTAGGGTCGGTATGGTACACGAAAAAGGGATTAAAAGTTTTCTGTATTTGTTATTCTCCGTGATTGATGCTTTAATATATTTTTTCTTTCCTTAAAGGCATCATTCTCGATGTTTCTGAGTCAGCTGATTTACTTCCCATGCAGTCGGGCGATGTATACAAATAACAGCTGGAGATATGGTCATCCAAAGTCTTTTTGTTCCTCACCCAAAAAGGTTTCCATTCGTTTTGCTTCGAGCGCTCACAAGCCCTTGTCGCAATCGATAAAGCCCCTTCACTATCGACCTTCTTTCACCGGAATCCTCTCTTTGGCGTCCCGTATTTATTTTTTCGTCCGCGAACATTCGACCGTCACGTGTTTTTCAACCGCAAAGAGTTGGTTACAGGCCGAACGGATCCTGCAGCCCCCTATCTAACTATCGCAGCCCTAACACACGCCCAGACCTTCATCCCCTTATTCGTCTCTCCGCTGGCTTTGCAGCGAGAAACCCTTCCTACAACACCGCAAACTAATCCCAGTTTATTTCTACTAGTCCTCGAAGCACTCTTTGTGGGAGATCACCCAACTTTCCCTACTTTATTCTCTCAGTGAATCTGCTAACTCTCCTAGCTCTATTTTCTCACTCCTACCCCTCCCAAATACTGTCTTTTTCATCTACATATACTCAGTACCCTACAAGCCACCTCGAGAGTGTGAGGCAGGATATGAAAAACCATCTATCTTCCATTATATACAGGAAGGTTTAATCAAATATATCTTAACATGCGAACGATGAAGTGCTAGAATTGGTATGAGAGGAAAGAAATTTGATAGATGAAATTAGGAGAAGGCAGAAGATGTGGATGGAAAAGGTAATAAAAGGGGATGGCGTTTTGAAGGAGGTGATTGAGGGAAGAGCGTTGGATAAACGGGGAAGAGGGAGGAGAAGAACGGGCAGCTTGGATGGAATGATGGGTGGCAGGAGGTATGAGGGGCTGAAGAGGGACATCGTGTGAAATTTAGGGGGTGGGAGGAATTACATGTCCAGTTAAACCTACCTTCGCCGGTAGAATACTAGTAATAATAATCTTAACATGGAAAACCTTTAACAACGCATGCAACAGACTCGTGAAAAATGCTATTGGTATTAACAACATTATGAAGATTAATTAGTGAGGTAGTCAAATGTTAGATTTAATTTCCTCAATCAGCATGAGGCGTGCAGTTAACATGGGTAAGTGTAGTTGAACACCTTTCTCAGGGACACCGCATACTATTCTTCCTCCATGTGGCCGTTTTATATTATACTAGCCATTGTGCAATATGTTATCCTGTCTAGGGCGGGATTCGAACCTAAGATCTTTGTGTTACCATGCCTCCACCTTACTAACATGCTACCATAGCCGACTTTAGCCTACGTTTGGGTAACGATTCCCATACTAGCTCGTCCAGTAAACTCGTTACACTAACGCTGTGATATTATTGAGTCCTCATTCCTTAGCCGCTGAACGTGCTGAGATTTCGGGATGGTCTTCCTCCAACTAGGGTCGGGAAAAGTTCGTTATTGGCTGGATTCACTGGGCTTTGGATGACTCCGCCGATTTTATCCCTGTACCGTCAGAGGGATCCTGCGGTCGACCTAAGGACTGATAAATAGTGCTTAAAGTACCCTCTTTCCTTGGTGTGTACTAGTATTTTATTTTATTATTTCGGGGTGGAAAGTTTTGGGGCATTATCGGAAAGTTTCCAGTAGGCGATTTCGGTTGAGATCCGGTGCCCCTCAGAATATAAATGTGGTGTGCATCGTGATGAAGCTAGCATTACAATAGGTTTCCTCCGCTTGTGGTATCGGTGAAAGGTGGGAGTTTCAAGAATTGATCGGTTCTAATCCAGCCTGAGTATAATTCGTTCATATTGTTGCGGGAACCAAGGTTTATGAACGGTATGTGGGTTTCCCTATATAGGTTTACTTTCTTAGTGAGGTGGGTGCAAAGGTGAGTGATGAGATTTTTGATAAAAATGGAAGGAAGTGATTAAATGATGAATGAGTTCTTGGCTTCAATTACTTCCCGGTGCATATCAATTTGATTTTCTGAATTATTTATTCTTCTCTCTTATATTTCATTATGGTGAAGAGAATGAAAACAAATATGTCAAAACGTCCCTTCCCATAAACTGATTAAACTCTCTGCTAAGGCTGTACACCTTCCGGTTATTGGCCGTGTCACTGGGGTCCATTTAAATTCGAGAATTTTGTAGTTCTCAACTGCTTTTTATATGAAGAGAAGCTTTGAACTTAACTATAAATATTACGTATTCAGATTAGACTGTACACTTGAGCTAACTTTCCTGAGAACGTAGGTAAACATATATTTCCTCATAATAGATACATTGATTCCGCGAAATCAAGCCTGCATTATTTTGGATTATTCTAAATAGTTTTTCCTGGTCAGGAAAATCAGCTACTTTAGGCTGACTAGTCTGTAGTCGAATTAGTCTAGTGTGAGTAATAGTTGCCAAAATATTTACCATTGATTTCTCCATTAACATGTATCTATTATTTTTCTTCCCCGCTGATACAGGTTAAAGCATATAAAGTTGGTGTTTAACCTAAAGCGATTGTTGATAATGGCGCAAAGGCCGTAGGCTTTAATTTCACTGTTACTTTAATCAAAAATTAAGATTTGTGTGGACAATTTTGACTTTCTCATAATGATAAACCATAAGGTTTTTTAATTTTGTGTTCAGTCTCCTCTATATAATTAAGGATCACTTGAAAGAGTGTTTTTCTACTTCGTGACATTAATTTTCGCTGAGCGAAAGGAAAAAAAATTGAATGAGTCCAAACAAGAAATAAAGGGACATTGAGAGCTATCGTGATTTCTTTTTTCATGCTCAAAAACTGAATGCAATGAGTAGCGTTATTAGTTCACAGTTACTGCTCTATTTGTTCGGTTCACAATCCACTATCCGGTTAAGTCTATCCCGTCCAAACTGGAATCACGATCATTGTTTAGTATTTAAAAAGAAAATTCAAGAATTCTGTGGTTTAACCTCCAAATTTGAATAAAAAGAGGATTTTAGGAAATTACGCCAGCGATAATGCAAGTGAGTGATAATAGAGAAAGGTATTCCTACGGCACGGGACTACTTGGCAGTCAGGTAGCGGAAGAGAAATGTTGGGCTTTGAGGTGACATGAAACAATGTATCTTTCCGGGCCGACAGTTTAATTTTGGGGCAGATTAACTTCTGGCCGCAGGTCCAGTCACTCCTTGTACTTAGGGTCTGCTCATTCTGGTCGGAGGGGGAAGAGAAAGAGCATGTTAAACGTAATCTTGCTTTTGGCCCATAGCCTTGCCCTTTTCACTCTTGTAGTGGATCTTCTCCAACTCTTAAGTTAAGCGACATAGCCCATTAGCATGCAGAAAATACGTCCCCTTCGACAAATAGGAGATTATGCCTAATTGTTCGAAAGAAAATTACATTAGTGGTGTTTATGACGATAAATCTTGGTTTGAGCTACAAAAAACTAGAGTTTAATTTTATTTTGTTTTCGTCAACTGTGTTTTATATTAATTGGAAAGCATGCCTTTATTTCCTCGTCAAAGAGGATGGCTCCTATGAGATGTGAAGAGGATGTTGTCTACGGGGTTTCTCACTACACAGTGTGATGTGCCTTGAAAGTCACCTTACACAAAGCGACGAAATGCGTGTAAACCTATTCAAATGCATAATCGACTGTGACGAAATTATCTTCTGCTCCATCTCCATGATTTTGTCTATTTTATTTCCACGATTTAGACCCTGAATCAAACTGAGCAGGTCATTGCCTCGAGTACAACTGATAAGTTGACGTGAAGATATCATCATCATCAACTAGTATTCTGCGGACTGTCTGGTCCCAAACACCAAAGCTGTCTCCAATTCTTCCTATCCCGGGCCTTTTCCCTGGTTTCCTTGTACCCTCTTCACTTCGTCTATCATTTTTAGCCTTCTTCTTCCTCATCTCTTTTCTCCCTCCACTGTTCCCCCGACTGCTGTATTCAAAATCCCCTTCCCTCTTATAATAAGTCCGATCCAGCTCCCTTTCGCCTCTGTATTGTATTCAGCAGTGTTCTTTCCTCGCTAATTCATCACAGTCACAACATTATTTCGACCCCTACACCGATTTCGTCACGAGGCGTCAAATTATCGACACTGAGCGAGTGCACTTTCGGCGGTTTAAAACATTGTGCAGTCATGAACGCCATTCTAGGGTTTTAGTATGCCGACCGATATCTTCCTTACCGGTTTAAACTGACATTTGATTGCGGTGTGGGTGGCGGAGTTCAGTGCATAATAACCTCTTACGGCCGAGATTCCGGCGCAGGAGAAATTTTCACGGCACGTATTCTAGTATCCACACACACACTCGCTGTATAATCGATATGATTCTCACGTTTCCTCTCCGAAAACGCTATCTCTCCTTCCCCGACCACTGAATCCCACCTCCCCCCACGGATTGACGAGGCTAATCACCTTATTAGGCGACTGAAACGTTCACGACTCCTCCCAGTCACTTAAATTCCTAGTTCCCGTCTACCTCCTCACCCCCACCCTTTTGCTAATACCAGACCACCGGCGGGATATCTTTCATTCGAGGGTGGATGGAAAGGGGGTAGGATCGAAATCATTTATTTTTTTCAACACCACGATAGGCGGAGGGCGTTTCCACCGTCTTATTTTTTCATAAACACATCTCCATTCCTCTCCGCCTCCTCTTCACCCGAGGCTATTCCTCCGCAGGAGCGCCCATATCTCCGGAATCCGAGTTTTATATTCGTCTGCCTCGGTTTTCCGTGTTTGTTATTTCGGATCCGATGGTGGGGGAGTAGAATTAGGGAAGGGAGGAGTGTCCGATCAGAGGCAGGAGTGGGGGGAGGTGAGAAGGGAACATGGAACGATTTCGGTATTTATTTTTGGAAGAGGGAAGAGGAGGAGGAGGATGTAAATATGAGATCCCTTCTGAGATATTGCGAAATTTCCTGGTATCTCAAGTAAATCTGGACGGATCATTCGCGGTGTATTTCGGAATTGGTTTATTGATTTAAATGTGTATTTTTGCCTCCTGTCCCCGGAATCATTTTATCTTGGGATATCATAAAAGGGTTCTTAACGTCCCCCACTAACTGGAATGAGTTTCCGTACGCACTTATGCTAATATCCTGGTGTGGTAGCGTTATCAGGAAACCCTTTTCACCTTATTTATTAGATGTATTGAACGTGATTTATGAAAAAAAGACTTCTTTTATGTGTTTCCCTCTTTTTTGTATGTGTATGTAGTAGTATTTTACGTTTTTGGCTGTCGGAGAAATAGATATTCTCGGTAAATATTTATACAGCGTGATCAAAATGTTTATAGAACAACGGGAATCGGTTTGGCGTGGTGATTAGACTACAGGTTTGCTCTCCAGAGAGCCAGGATTGAAATCCTGGCATGTGTTAGAAATTAATTATTGAAAGGCCGGTCCCTAATTGACTGCTGAGTGGAAAGCACTTCGAGATAAGTACTCCGTCCGTCGGATGGGACGTTAAACCGTGGTCCTTATGGCACCTTTCGTTAAGAGTGCTGATTCCGACACCAGTTTACTCTCCATTCTTTCTCCGTTCCTTGAAAATTTTCACCTCTTACCCAAAAAAATAAATGACGCAAATAACCTTGGCTGTCGGTCGCCTTCCCCAAATAACTGCTGCTACTTCAACTCTCCAGTTTAAATGCTCTGCTATTACATTGGTTGTTGGCGCTGTTAGGTTGCACCTTGCATCCAGCTGCCCTTCACAAACGTATCTTCGAGTACCTATCAGGATCCGCGAAAAAAATCGACGAAAACCTTCCCTTGCAATTATGGTGAGTCGTTCATTACTGAAAGCCGATCCTGTTCTCCAATTTCCTGTTGGGAGTTTTTTATTTCCTATTGGGAGGTGTTGGTATTCGGAATATTGCGTCGTAGAAGCGATCGCTATCTCAAAGACAAGGAGCGAATTTTCAGTCGAAGAATCACCTTCATCTGCGGAGCTTGGAAAGGTAGCTCGCGCATCTGCTGCTTAGCAGGCCATAAGTGTCTTTTTATGACGAAAGTTAATAAAGGGGGTTGTAGAAAATTGTCCGGCTGAAAACTCCAGCTGCTACAACAGCAGTGGCCAACTTTTTATTTGGGTTCGTGTTATGCAGTTTTCCTCGGAAACACTAACAAAATTTTCAGGAAAAAGATGTCTATAGTGAACTCTCTAATAACTATGTTATACTGCTTTGACGTAGTTCATAAGTCCATTTTATAATTCTGCTATAGTTAAATTTTAATTTTCCTTTGTTTTTCGAACAGAAATCGGCCTTTGCGAGATGTAAAATTACCTCCACTGTCGACGCGCTCGTGTAACACTGCTACTGTTTGGCATTGTTTGTTCCATAAGCAATTGGAAAACAAGAGAGAGGTTTCCTGGTAGCTCAGAAAATTTTTTTAAAGTACCATTTTAGAAAATAGTCTAGAATTGGCTTCGTGGAGCCAGAATTATTGATCATGAAATTATTACCGATCAACCAGCGGCTATTCACTTCGCATTCTTACAAATATATTCTCTGATCGCGTCATATCAAATGAAAGCCCCTCGATAACTATATAGTGTACCATTTCTACGCTACTTTATAGCCTTTTCCTGCTGGAGGTGAAGATGGATCAACCTTATCCGCAGTTGAAAACTTGAAAATAAGAATAAACTTTGTAAATTTCCACACGACTTTAATTATCCAACCGGCTTCAACGCATACGTGTCTATTCAGGGACTAAAATTTCAGAGTAAAGGGGAGGCCTTATATAGTGAACTGGGGGAAGGGGGCGTATGTCTCTTTAGGAAGGGGAAGGAATTTGAGGGAACGCTGAGGTGTAAACTGGTTGGAGGAAGGAAAGTGAGGCATGGGGATATGTCACAGGAGGTAGGGGGGAATAAATACAGAGGTAAGGTCAAATATGAAGATTGTGGCGAATAAACGTGTGTACAAGAGCATGAGGTCAGCGGGGAGCATTTAAAATCCGTCAAACCATTTAAAAGCTCAATATCAAGTGAACACCGTTGTTTAACAATTTCGAATTTCTCCAAAAAATCAAGTTTAAAACCTTTATCCTGGGCATGTAAGATTTGTGGGTTGAAGTTTCCCCGGTGACCAATCTCTGATAGATGTTTATCGTACATTGACGTCTCATCAGAGTATCTAACACACTTCTTATGTTCATTTACTCTGGTCACAAATCTTCTTCCCGTTTGGCTCACATGCACTGCGTTACAATCACCACACTCCATCATGTACACACCACTTTTATGCTGTACATCAATTTTGTGTACAATTTTGCTAATCCTAATAGCTAACCGGTTATATAATTAGAGTCGTGTGGATAATCTAAAGTTTATTCTTATTTTCAAGTATGGAAAAATTTCACAAAGTTAAAGCCGAAGTTGTTTCACTTATCCACAGCTTCACAATAAAAACAATCTTAATTATTCCCCGGCATGGATACGGTTGATTCGCGCGGTTGTTGAAAAACTGTCTGCAATTACTCTTCGTTAGGAAATGAGGTCCAACTTCTCAAGATTTTACAGGCGCGTGCGCTGTGTGCTCTTACGAGTAGGCTAGAATTATTGACGAGTTAACATTAAATGTTGCTTTTGTACTTCGTGTGTTAGTAAAAATCATTACTATGTGCCCCTTAACTTGTGTATTATGCTATATCTGTGATTATGATTCATTTATTTCTGAATAAATTGCTCAATAAATTACTTTCAGTGGAGTTTACTTGTCCTATCGACATACCTAATTATTTAAGCTCGTATTCGCCAAAGCCTTCGCAACACATATCTTTTCCCATGCCAACTTTATAGTCCGTTTTTTTCAATTTCTCTTAGACATCCGCTTCGATGCCCATTTCTAACCCTTCCGTACCCTACTCAAATTTCTTTTTTTCCCTCACCAACGCCCTCTCGCATGGAGAATGTTTCTTGCGCTTCTCTCTTAATTTTTTCTTATGTCTTTTCTCCTCCGCTTCTTCACCCCACAACCATCCTCTGAGCTTTCAACTCCTTCCTCCCTCCACTACTTCTCTGTCTCTCTCTCTTCTTCCATTCCCCCTGCTCCGTCACGTGTGAAGTCGCACGTGTGTAAGATTCAAAGGAGTTGGGAAATCTTAGATGGGGAAGAGAAGGGAAAGGGAGGAAGAGGGATGTATGTGTAAGGCGTCTCTGGGGCTGTAGGCAAGTTTGAACTCCCCGCAACTATTGGATTTGCGGTGATTACTCAGGACCTTCCGAAGAATTATCCCTGGCTGCGATAGGACTTCTTACCTCTTTAGGCTCGATTATTATACGCGGCGTACGTGTTTTGGCGAGGGTGATATGGATGTGAGACATGGACACTACGAAAGAGTGTAACCACCATACTTGAAGCTGCAGAAATGTAGTTTTGGAGGAGAGTATCAAGAATTAGGTGGACCGATAGAAAAATAAATGCGCAAGTGCTAAATCAAGTTCATACGGAAAAATAACTATTAAGAACTATTAATACCAGGAAAGGCAAGCTCAACGTACACTTACTTCGGCATGACACCTTCATAGAAAATATTGATGAGGGCAAAATTCTTGGAAAAAACTGAAAAGGCGACCAAGAACTACCTATTTAAACGCTATGGTTGCGGAAATGGGATGTGGCTCGTATGCTGAAATGAAGAGGATGGCTGAAGACAGACGATTGGAGGTCGTGGCTGCGGCGACAAGGCTCTGTGCCTTTAAATTGAAAAAAACATGACTCAAATTAATGTAGAGGTATGATCGTAGTGGAATGATTCTCACTCTCATATTTGAGAAAATTCTAATTTTCCGAATTCGAAATTCGGCTCGACTCGTGGCAAAACGGCTAAACATCTTATGGCTCGATTGCGTAATGATGAGGAATTCTCGCTTCGCATTTGAGGAAGATTTTTCTTATCTTGGACATATTTAGAATGGTTAAATATTTTGCTGTAGGGATATCAAAAGAAGATACGATCTAGGTAAAGAAGCATGTATGGTGGGATGCAGGGATTGATTTGTGGGAGGTAGGGGAGCACCTATTCTGGGGGAAGCATTGCCCTTGAACGTCTCGGAGGCGTTCCAGAATGCATAACCGAGCAGGAATCTCTCATCTAAACCTACCTTTCCAAAACTAGTTCTAGTTAGGATTCATGCGGCGAAGATCTAATTCATCCAATTCCTCTTTCATTCTACGCTTCAAACTCTGAGATGGAGAAATTTTTGAGGCGAAAAAAATTTTGTTCAGATAGTATCGATTTCATTTCGTCTTTTGTTTTTTGTTTCTAGTTTTTTTAGTTGCCACATTTTTTTTCATAGACCACCGTGGACGTCAATTCTGAACCCCTCTCGCGGTAGTTTTTGTGATTAGTGCCGGGAAACGCTGAAAATAAACCAAGCATGACTGGATGAATCCTCAGAAAAACTTGGAAGGAGGAACTTAATAAGTCCTTAACCTTGTTATAAGACGATGGTAATTATGAGTTAGAGGAAATGTAATACACTCACCCCCGTGGAATGCATATTGGTGTCCCTTTTTTTCTCTCCCGGAGAGGAACATTTTATAGTGAAACAATGCGACGCGTTTTAAAAAATGGGAGGAGATGAGAGGGCAGAGGTAATTTAAACCAAGTTTCACGTTCCCAACATTACCTTCCCCGCAGGGATGGGGAAGTTCTGCGTCCATCAATTAATACGTAAGAGGTGTTATGTCTCCTGCCCCCCCCCCCCCCCACTCCGAAAATGCTCTGCACCCGTCCTGTCCTACCCCTAAGCTTACCCCTATGATCTCTAATTCAGGAAAAAATGGGAGCAGGCTTGAAGGAGAAGGAAAAAGTTTTAATCTTCCCATTTTCTGAGCCAGATCCGTGCACGGACGCGTTATCCCTCTCCTACCCCCTCCGCCCAGCCCTTTTACTCGTGGAGAGCGATGCGTTCCTTTATTAAGCGTCGATGTCGATCCATCTCCGTACGTCGTGTATCGAAAATTGGGCCTCGTAAGGTCAACCAATTTTGGTGTTATTATGTTCCAGTATTTACGGCGGAAATACAGGAAAAAGAATCGAAATATAGAAACATCATCATCATACTGACAGAAAAACATTTACGATGTTTTTTTCACTCTCTTTCTTGAATTACTAAACCCTGTTGGTTTCGACACTGGTGTCATTATCAAGGGTAAAAGTATCCCAAAGTACCCCTGGTAATGACACAAGAGTATTGATAATGGTAGGGTTTAGTAATTCAATAAAGTGTGTGAAAAATACATCGTTCAAGTTTTTTCTGTCAGTATGTCACTTTTTCACAAAGTATCTCCTAAATCAATTCAATGTATCGTCATCATAATTAGTAATCAATTCCATGATTGCTTTTACTCTACTCTCCACACGATTCTTCTATCGGCTGACCCCTTCGCGCTAAATTCATCCTTCTTTTTCATATATTTCCCCCTCATATCCCACACGAGGCCACACAATGGAGAGGAATTTATTTAAAGTCTTAAGCTAGAATCAGTGGAGGATTAGCTGCAATCAAGGAAGGTTCATAATTTTTATTCCATTCTTCTTTATGTGTAAACGTTAGCATATGCCATGTTTTACGCTCGATTATCTTAATTAGGTGGACGGATTTTGGAATAATTTAGAACATCGAGAATGTTACTCTTTGGATTTTAGTATATCTTTGAATGATTTAAATTGAAATAACATTGTTTTGTTATGGTGGGGGGACTTTTTTTATGTTTGATTTTAGCATAAGTTCTTTCTGTGGCTGGTGAAGGAAGCATCACAACAATATTGTGATGAATCAATTACGTATGTAACCGGTGAATTGTATCACATATCTTTTGAAACAGACTTTGTTTTGTCTGTGCGTAATGGGTTATTATCGTTTGACCTTGTGTAGTTTATTTCTAAACTCATTTAATTCTCGATGTGGACATCATTTGGCGTAACAATACGAGGTTGGACCTACCGTTACGCTATGCACTATCCATAACGGGGGAGGGGATCCAGCCTTCTGTTACGTTTGGAGAAAAATACATAATATATTTATCCTTTGTTAAAAATAATGAAAATGCTAGCAAGAGCTGGTAAGTGAATAATATTTTTGAGAAATAGGTAATTAAGTTATTCATTACGAATGTCTATACTATGAAAACTGTCTTATAGAATTTTACGGGAAGAATAATTTCCTTATCATGTAGAATTTTTATAGGAGAGATTAGAGGGTTGGATAGGTGAAATATCTGCGAAGCGTAATGTATGGATGATTTCTTGCTAAAATATTGATAATTGTGATTGATTTTCACTCAGATTGTAACACAATAAGAGCCCAAATTCAGTGGATTCCGGCGATATATTGTGGTGTTTGAACATTTCAAAATGAAAACAAAGTATCATATATTCTGTGGTATATTGCAAATTTTGTTTTCATTTTGACAATAAGAGCCATTTCAGCCGTAGAATTTCACTATAAATAATGTTCTGTAAGAAAGTATCGGCGTTTAAGTGCAAACAGCGATGTTTTAAAATGAGCATCGCGTGTGGCTCCCAAGTTTCCATCCTGCTGCCCGCTCCCTACCCTCTCCAACCCCTCCCACCCCCTGCCATGGTCCTTTTTCTCTCCCCACCCGCCCCCTGGCCAATTCACTCGGCGTCCACGGGTCTTAATTTTTAATCCTGAGGCAAGAGTCGTAGAATGATCTTTTTAAGTAAAGCTAGAATCCTCTCCTCCCTCTCCTCGCCAAGAAAAAACTTTCCTCGCATAAAAAGGGCTGCGGGAATGGGAATAAAGGGGCAAGGGAGCGGGAGGACGTCTCTCTCTGCACCGGGGCCATCTCTTGGGTTTTTCATATTCTCTTTCTCGCTCTCTCCTACCCTTATTCCTTCCCTTGCGAGGGACTTCACTCCCCCGTGCTTCTCTCTCTCTCTTCCCACCCACAATCCCTTTTCTTTTTTCCTTTCCTCTTACTCCCTTCCTTTCTCTGCACTCTCTTTGTCTTCCCCTTCCTCCTCTTTCTCCGCTCGCATATCTCCCCATTAAAAAAAATGCGAGAAAAAATTCGGCCGGAGGAAAAAAAATGTTTTAAATCCCCGGTCCTCTGCCGTAACCCTCGCCTCACTACGTTTCCCCCTCCTCTTTTCTTTTCTTTCCTCTCTTCTCTTCTCTTTTTGCTCCTCCCCTTGCCCCTTTTAATATTCATCCTCCTTTGAGTTTTATTTTCATGTTTTTTTTATTTGCCTCCCACCCCTTTTCTTCCATTTGTCGGTTCTTTGTTTTTCATCCCCTTTGCTTTTCACTCTTGTCGAATCCATCTCTTCTCCTTTTGGACCCTGTTCCAGACCCAACCCTTCTCCTCTACTCCCTTAGCCATTACGCAAGGGATATATGTTGGAGTCCTGCGTTCGCCATCTACTACCTATCTTTGTTTACCAAACGTTTTTATATTGACGTGCAACCGGGCTCCCTCGCAGTTTTGTTCCCTCACTATCTTCTTAAATTCCTACCCTTGCTGTAGTACGTAACTTGAATTCTCTCAGAAAAATATCCTGGCTCCCTTCCTCGTTCCGTTCGTTTGTTATCGCTCTTGGACCCTCCTCTGCTCGCTCTGATTTTCCGCCGGATTTCTTCCCTAATTTTGCATAACTTAATCTTTTAAGCCATCGTTTATTCTGCATTTCCATCCGCGTAGTTGGGTGTGTGTGGTTTGAGCCTGTGGTCGTATCCCCTGTCCGATATATCAAATGCGTTCGCCTCTAATATTTACACATCTGCCGATCGTGAAGAGCTGGAAAATTCAATTGCGTGGTTGTTCGAATAGGATACTTTCGTTTTCCTGCACGTTTCATAGATGGGAAATGCTATTTTACATGCCAAGCGAATTAGGTTTTCAACTCAACATTCCCTACTTGAAACTTTCATGATCAAAAATATTTTAATCGTAAAAAGAACATTATGTCATACGTATAAAATATTTTATATACATGTAACATTTTTACTCATTGATAAGGATAACCTTCATAGAACGTTTGAAATAATTTCCCCTTATCGATTTGCCGTATTTACATTAAATTGAAGCGTCAGGGTTCTCGATCAAACAAAGAAAATATTTGAATATATGATATTTGATTCTTAATAGTGATTATCTGTTTAGTTCCTAAATAAGGATTTATCCTTGCCTCTTTCAGCGTTTATCGTTTTGCCGTATTTATATGAAATCATAACATTACGGTACTCCCCCAATCAAATTTAATGGCTAGTAAAGAGAAGTGGGTAAATGCAAGCTCTTCACTAAAGGCAATCAGTTCACTTTCACTTTAAAAGAGGTTGGCCGTAGCTTGGATAACGAATAAAATATCTACGACTCTATCTCAGGCTTAGCATAACTGAAAGGAGTCATGCTTGCCTCTCTCTTTTTTCAATCTTTGTATGCCTGTGTATAACCATCTTATATTTGACAATTTTAGACCCCATTCATTGGTCTCATTTTTGGATGTTATTTTTCTTTCTTGATCCATATCGTGTCAGTATATTCATGTAAAGTCAAAAAATTCAGCGCCTATGCAGATGGAATGTCAATAGACCGCTGCAATCCTTGGCATGCGGAGTATTTGCTAGCTAATGCCAATGATTTTGTTCGTCCTATTATGTAAGTATGACGTTGCGACTGTCCTTATTGGTAGTCACTTGTGCGTCTCTAATGGAGCAATAGCTTATGGTAAAGATTGACTTTCGGAGAAACAGTAGAAAAACAACTTTTGGCTTGAAATTAGGCAGTTACAAGCTTATGAATCAAGTACTTTTACGCGCACCTTGTGTAATTGAGTTCCAACTAACAATCTCGGATTTTAATCGGAGGGGTTTTGATTCGTGACCATATCCCCAGATCGTAACCACTGTTTGGTACACTGCTATGCAGATTTCAACTACGGCCTCTGGTTTATTTAACTCTTAATTTTCCGATAATTTGTATCATAATATTGGTAAGAAAATTCATAAACTTTGCCGGTCTTCTTAGGAGGATTTTTCTTATGAAGAAAACGTATTAACTTTCTATATTTTTCATATCAAATTGTTTTCTTCAAAATATTCGTCGATGGCTTGTTTGATTTTCGAGCACTGCCTTAAGTGACGCTGTTTATTTAAATATCGACGGAAATTTCGGCTTAGCCCCAGTCCGACAGTATTGGTGCATGCGAAACGGCACCTCAAATTAAAATCGAAGAGCTAGGAGGTGGATGTTCAAGCCCTTCATTAGTATTTGGGGGAACGAGGCATTGAGTCCGTTTTGCTTTAATTCCCCGTCGAATCCGATCGCAGGTGCTGGGGGAGAAACAAGGAATTTAGAGCGTATTTCGCACCGAATCGCGTCGCCGTCGGTCCATTTCTTCCACGCCCCCTATCCCGGGCGATCATTTATTGCCAGACCCTACAAGTAGAGAAAAGGGTGGGGCGGCGCCGGCTTGCATGTATTTTACCATTTCCTTCGCTATCTTTCCAATTTCAGCGTCCACGTCGTCCCTCTCTGCCAGTAAATTACGTCTTCTTTAAAGCATCCTCCTACCCTTTCTCTTTCAAGGACTTGAAGGCTTTTCACCCCTTTCCACCCCGTCCTCCGCATGTCTCCTCTCTCCTGCGCTGTTCTTCTCCCCACTCTTCCCGTAAATCCTTGCCTTTTCCTCCTAAATCCTTCCTCAAGCTCCTCTCTCTTCTTCAACCTCTCCCGCTGCACCCACCTTACCCTACATCCCCTCCATCCAATATTTCTCTCACATCTCACCCCCTCTCCCGTACTTATCCTCACATTCTACTGGCCTAGACAAGGGACTATACGAGCACTCCCCAATCTTTTTTGCCCTAATACGATATATCCTCTTTTCTAAAGGGTTTTTCAAACCGTCGGGAATCTTTAATGGAAGAAATCGTTTTTTTTTATCTAAAAAATACCACTGAATCTTGAATAACTACTCGTTGAGATACTTACTCTAGTTTTTTTTATAGAACTTACCTCCAGATGGCTCCCAATTCAGAGTAAGTCATGTGCCACTCGATTATCTTACGTGGGAGAAGTAGCATCTTCAGCCAATTTTGGATCATTCACGTAAAAAACTTGAATTTTAATCTTAGAATTAGTATATTCGTATGTGTGAAGAAAAATAGTTCCACAAAAATGATCATCTACATTAATCATCATTACAGTGATTTTATATATATTACCTCTGTACCTCAGGGTTCAGTCTTAGGCAATGTATTGTTATGGTATATTTTAATGACCTTTATTGCCACGAATTTTGTGGTCAGGTTACTGCCTTTGCGGATTATTTTGCACCACGCTACAGTAATTTTACATGGGAAAGTCTAAGATTTGATACGCAAAATGACTTAAATTACCTAAGACTATGGTTTTTTCATAACAAACTATATATTCAGAAAACTGTGTGTGCAGAAAACTATATAATTCTTCCATATTATTTGCCAAACTTGTTATGTCAATTTATGCATATTTTTTGGATACATTTTGTTCATTTTTATATTTTTATTACGCATTGCTTTTGATTGTACAGTATTTGAATTCTAACACTATTGTTTCTGATGGTAGCTTTTTCCAGGTTTTCCCCTTGTAAGCTACCTGAAGCTCAAGTTTTTCATTCATTGTAAAATTATATTTATGCGTTTGAGCATTTAAAAATATCTATTTACCTATCCATGATCTCGAAATTTTCAATATTTCGAAGGTCTATGGGTGTTTTCACTTTACCCAAAGCGTAGTTATTGAAGAATATTTCAAGAAATTAACTGTGGAACATAATGTATTAGAATGTTATCTAGAGACCAATGGTAGAATCCTTAGCCTATTCAAAATTAGCTGTTCATCCTAAATGGTGCAAACGATCTAAGTTCTTGTTCCCCTCTCCCGAATATGTAATACTAGTAAGAATAATCTATAAATATAACTCTGCACATATCCTCATGATAAGACGGACTTCTAGTGACCATATGAGCGTGTTACACTTTGTGTGCATTTTTTTTTACCTAGTGATATTATTCGATTAGATTTCCTTACCTTGAAATTCATGCATATTCAAGGATCGACAGGACGACTCTGCAGTTTAAGACATTTCAAGCAAGACATTTGTGAAAAGGAAATTAAATGGGAAAAATAGAAAAGAAAGGAATCGTATGAGGTGAATGAAACAAGCCATGAGTGGCATAAAAGACGAAATATATCAACATAAAGCGAGTGGATAGGGGAATTATTATAATAGTGGAGTGGAGGGCTGTGTCGAACTTACCATAGGACTGTTGAAAATTATCAGCAGAATAAGTTTTCGTGAACCGGGGGTCGAACCACGAACCTTCGTGGTTCGTGGAAGGCAGTTGTCTGTACGTATGAGTGTTTAAGCGCTCGAGGTTGGTCCATTAATTTGAGGTAATCTCCGAAGGCACCGGTCGGATTGAAGTGTAAGTGGTGTCGTTTGAAAGACAAAAGCTGGGCACATTGCTTAGGTGTATTTTTCTTTTCGTTTTTTGACCGAAAAAATGAAAATTTAAGCACGAACAAATGGTGTTTCTCCTATCTTTTAACATGGGAACCCAGTTGCTATGCAATTTTGTTTACGTTTATAAGTAAATATGTTTACGTTTTTGATAAAGGGACAAAAATTGGATTGAAGAAGTTAAAGAAAGTGGAAATAGTTTCACCAATCAGTTACGTAAGTATGAAAATATTAATTGACGTTTTCGATGTGAAGATAGTGAAATAAAACAATTGTTGCCTACCGGCCCCGATTTGTGTATGAAATATGAATTTCAAAGCTAGGCGTTTTAAAGTACTTTTCTAATAGTTGAAAGAAGGTTATAAAACGTTTATTATGTATTAATGTTTGTTGCTAAATCAGCAGGTTAATTCGAAAATACGCCCACCATTTTATAATTATCAATGTCAGTCCTACACCCAAACCATTCCGTATTTTATCAATTTAAAATAAAACATTCATTTATATCTCCACCTAAAAGATAGATATAATTATCTTAAGGTCCTGTGACTCTCTCGATGTGATAGAAGGCGGAATATTTGCCTTCATCTTTGCGACAATGACTAACTGATCGTCGGAGTGACTGTATTTCAAAAATGGTACTCTCCTCAGTCTACTGCAGTGAGCATTGCACAGAGGAATGAAAAATATAAATTTTTTTACTCCAAAATGTTTACTCATGTTTCACAAACTAATCCAATATTTTTTTCATTTTTGGGAAACGAAAACGCACCTACATTTCCCACTGCTCTCACTCGAGTAGTGCAAAAATAAAGTAAAAACACAAAGTTCATCTCAAGGGCACACTAGGCAAGAGACTGCCTGCAAAGCAGGCAGCAGGTCTGCTAGTCATGGAATAAAGCTCATTGAACGTCGAGGCAGTGCCCTTGTTTTTGGAAGAATGCTTATCAAATACACCAGTGTAACTGTGTCGTGAAGTCACCTCTAAGGGATAATAACGCAAGAAGTGATGCGGTGTCCATTATCGGCATAAATGTACCGCAAGCAAGGCTTGCAACTACAAAAGCTATTATGAAAACGAAGAACAGCGGTAAAACATTACTGATCGCAAAACATCCCATACGTGGCTGATAAGTCGTAATAGCAGTTTTTGAATAGGTTTACCGGTAGCAACGAAATAAGGTTTACGTACAAGTCTGGAATTTTAAGTGAAAAAATATAAAACTCTTGCTGAAAATTTTACCGTGAATAAGAGGCATTAGCAATGCTGAAGAAAAGGTCTTGTGATGGTGGATCTATGGATGCTGCGATATCTATATAATCAGTGGTAGCACCTGTTGTATAGGTTTAGCCCCTCATCTAATTAGTGTAGTAATGTACTCTCACCGGGAGGGCCCGGTTTCGAATCCCTGCAGTGGAAGATAATTTTCATTGGTAAACTGCCCCTTACCTGAGTGTTTTGTGGAGAGTATTCGAGTAGCGGGGATCGGGTTGGTGTGGTGGCTAGAGCACTGGGGCCATCTTTGGGGTGGAATTTTTTTCTGTGACAAACAGGTCTCTACTTGAGTGCCTAGTGGAGGGCATTTCAGGTTCAGTACTCCGTCCGTCGGATGGGACGTTATGCCGTGGTCCCCTTGGTGCCTGTCTTTGAGAGTAGGCTAATAGGGTTTCTCTCCACCCTTCCTCCTTTCCCTTCCATTCCCATCCTTACACCTTTCCTCCCGGTCTGAAATGCGGAAAGAGACTTAAAATACGGGTGAAAGTCCTCATCATTGACATAGTGGACTTCAATCTCTCTATTTAATTAATTTTTTCTCTCCGAACTTTTGACGAGTACTAACCGACATCTCCTCTTTCATGGTCTTGCTACCTTTCTCCAGCCATCTCCATTCCTCTCCCCCTTACGACCTTTTCACTCCTCTGTCTCGTTCAAACCTTCCCAACCCACCTACAACCTTTTAACCGCGTCCCTTCACCCGACCACACTCCCTCGGCGTTTGTCTCTGGAACACCACTTTGTTTATGTTAGATGGGGAGGAGGGAGGGTGTGGGAGAAAAGTGGTGAGATCGCAGCGGTGGGGTGGGGTCGTGCCATTTCTTTGGGACTGCCGACTTGCCCTCCCCATATGCATGTACACTCGTTCAGTCCCGTTGCAGTCCCTCGTGAAAGAGAGTGAGAGAGGAAGAGAAAGGCACGAGAAATATTCTGAAGCTCGTGGGGTGAGATAAAATGAGGAAGGTGACGTTCTTTGCGCTGGTGTGTATTTGGGTGGTTTGAGAGAGCACTTGGTTAGAAAGGGGAGAGGAATATCCCGCACAATGCGACTTCGTGCCCTTTGTGAAAATTATGGATTTAAAAAATAAAATAACATTTTCTGTCGTATAGTAAAAATAATGCGTTCATATATGCTTCAGCCGTTTCGTCATGTTTTGTTTCCCGTATTTTTTAACTACTCCCTCAATTTCGGAGGGATTCGTTTTCATCATTCGACGTTTTTGGGCCTCGTATGCTCTTTTATTTATTTCGCTTTGCTTTCGTTGACGTTATTATCGCATTCCTCTGTGATGGTGGTGTAATTGTGGTCCTGCCGCTAATTTCTGATCCCTCTTTTCATGCCGGGGAATGGGAATTTTTTTTTTATGATATATTTTCCTCACAAAGCACAACGTTTGTTGTTCCACGTGCCTTGTTCAGAGCAGTTGACTTTGATATGGGATGCATTAATCTGTTGTTTTGGGAGAAGATGCAGATTGTAGTGATGAACCGAATGTTAATATTTTGCGTGTAAGTAATTTGGAAGCTCACTGCTGGTAGTTATACTTCCTAAGATTCATTTCGCTTAGTTCCCAGAAATTGAATTTAATTCCTTATTTCGGTTCCTGAGAACTCTGTTTTGAATTATATTTTTAATACAGTCATCACTACAGGCACTTTTAAAACTATATTGTAGTGTCTTGAAAGTGAGTGCTGAAACGGGTGCTAGTTCGTTGTAATTCTGGGTGGTAAAATCACAGTAGTGTTGAATCGGTCTATTGGTCCATGGTACGTTGTAATGAAAATCGTATTATTGATTTTTAGTGCAGTTAGGCATTTGTTAATTATATTAACTTAAATAGTCGTAAAAGAGTATCATAAAAACATTGCTCTAGCTAGATAGACATACGCCAGGAGCCTTTGCGTTAGCAGTTATGGTGTGTTAGTTCTGTAACTGTGCTTGAAAGTAATATGTGTTCTAATTTTTCCATAAGTTTTTTAGGAAAAAAGTTGAAACAAATTAATTTTTTTGTGATTCGATGCGTTTTCAATATAAATTGGTCTAATTGGTATTACAATTGCGATCATTTTGTTTTGGTAATAAGATTATGCCTCGTTATATCTCAGTTTTGTTATCACCAAGTGGCCATCTACCGGAATCAACTCCTCAAGGTGGCAACCTTGTGAGCAAAGCGAAAACTGGGTTGGAGTTGGAAGCTCCATCTCTTGCCCACACTTCATTTCTCGAAGAATGTAAACAAGAGGAAGAAAGTGGAGAGGGGCAGTTAGTTATCGGGTCGAGAAAGTGGCAGAGACGTAGAAGGAAGGAAGCGGCGGTTATAGTCCGACCCTTGCAGCCAAATGCTCTCCGTGTGGAAAGAGGCAAGCCATCCATTCCTCTAAGGCGCCAGAAAAATCTAAAAATAACGGAGGAGGAGAGAAGAATTTCGATTTAGGACGAAGGCGGTGATGTTTAGGAAGGCGGTTGGGAAGAGAGGAGTTCTGGAACGCGCTAGAGGGAAGAGTAACAGAAGGAAAGAGAAGAGAGAGAGTGAGAGATAGATAGCGGTGGAGAGGAGAGAAAGAGGTTTCTTTCAGGAAAAAAATACGTGGGAGGATGTGGGCAAGGCGTGGAGGGAGCTTCCAAAGTTTAGAGTCGGAGAGATAAGACTCCCGTAGAGGTTACAAGGAGGAGGTCTGTGGGGCGTAGAGGTTGTATTCCGTGCTTTGAGGGAAAGGGGTGTGAGGATGGCAAAGGCTAGAAGCATCCCGGGACGGGTGAAGGAAGAGAGAGGAGATAGGGAGGTGTGGGTAATATGAGGATTCTTACGGAATGTGCAGACGTCTTCAAAAGATAAGTGAGGGTGGGGTGTGGTGGGGGGAGGTGGTTGCACGTTAAGGCAAACTTAGGGATGGAGGGTTTCTTCCGGGGCGAAGGCTGTTGGGGCCGTGAGGAAAGGGTCCTGCTCCTCCTCCTTGTCAATGGCCCCGCTGTTCCTAAACTACGGCATAGCGAGGCTCCTCATACAGCAGCCCCCATGCCATATTCTCTCCCCTCCCCTCCCAGATGGTAGCGCGCACTTTCCCAGAGGGGAAGATATGGGCGAAAATTTTACGACCCCGCTCCTTCGTACCCGCGGTGCAACACTCGAGAGGGAGGCCTTCGCGTCGCGGATCTGTTTGTTTGCCCATCCCCGCTTAATATACACGGCGGGAAGTCAGGAGATGCTTGCGTATATTGTGTGCTGTGCCCACACGCCTCGCGATGTGGCTCCTAATATTAAGGTGACGTGCCGTGGTGACATCCACGTTCGCTCTTGGAACTGTTTAGACAGAACGTTTCGCTTGTAGCTATTCGAATAGGGGATCGGGTTGGTGTGGTGGCTAGAGTACTGGCCTCCCATCCCAAGGTTCCGGGTTCGATTCCCGGCTTTGGGGGATTTTCAGTGGAAAACTGGTCCCTGCTTAAGTGTCTAGTGGAGGGCATTTCAAGTTCTGCACTCCGTCCGTCGGATGGGACGTTAAGCCGTGGTCCCCTTGTCGCCTTTCGTTAAGAGTAGGCTAATGCCGGCGCCGGAAATCACTCCACCCTTCCTCCATTCCCTTAAAACTCCTACCATTACTCAATTACCCACCAATCGTAAATGGCCTCAGCTGTCGGTCGCCTCCCCTGAATAACCAACCAACCAACTACCTATTCGAATAGTAAACAGAATTGAAGTATACATGGCTAAAAAATAATACGATGATCTGTGTGGGATTTTTAATTTTGAATTAGTTTGACTTTTAAACTTGGCTGTAGCTTGGCCTTGCGTCTGGAAATGACGGCAGAAGGTTGTGTCACGCGCTGTTATACTCGAGAATGCGGATGCACGTCACGAATCTCAGCTCCATAAAGCCTCCCGCTCACTCTTTTCGTAATACCGCCTCTTCACCAATGGTTTTCGTTCAAAATCCATTTTCTTCTACACATTGATGGTGAACAAACGACCGACCTGCCGATAATCATCGCATCCATACTTACTTTTTTGATCACTTGTTAATCAGAAGCTAATTAATAACTCGTGGCACCACTTGTTCCCCTCAAGTTGTTTGTCCGCGTTTGGGACACCGGAGGCCCGGGGGTAATTAACACCACGATCTCCGTATGAAGGTGAAGTTGCTCGCGTAAAATCCTTCTTGCGTACTTAACAGCTCACGCCTCGTAAAGCGTACTGTTCATCCGTTTACGACGCAATCATGTGCTTTTTGAGACTCGTGCCTTAGCTCCTACAAGCGTAAGAAATTTGGGCGCACTTTATTCCGTACTCTTGGAACGCACCTTAGCAACACATTTCAGTTAAGTGCCCTGGAGCCTTCGACTCAAGAACAATATTTTCACTTCATATGGTCATTGGCGAATTATGTACCTATTCAGTAAGGCTTCTATTTGAGAAATTAGTTTAATATTAGCAGTATCTCATATGCAATTGGCTTAGTGACTATTTCAAAGCTATTTTAGCACATGGTAGTAGTTTTTCAAAACTTCGAAGTGGCATTGATCTTTCAGCACGCCACCACTTATTACTGCTACCAGCCAGGTGCATATGGAAAATGGTGCCCATCTTAATGTTTTACTACTCTCCTCCTTCATTTCACAGACGTTCTTGTACAAAGTCATCTATAGACACCAATTATCTCGAGATACAAAATGATTTCTCAGTTTCATCTTAAACTCACCTTAATCGTTGCAAAATTTGTCGTAATTTGGTTGTTAAGGAAAAGAATAAAGTACTGAAATAATACTCGATAAAAAATTATCTCCCAAACTCCCGTCATGACCGTCGAACAATTACTATTAACTACATTGCTTATGCGCTTATGAACCTAATGGTCTTTCTTCTAATTGCATCCGTGGAGAAGTTCACATAGTCCCCCTGCAAGTAGAAATGTCTAATTTAAATTCGCTTTCCAGGACTTGAAAACGTTTTTACTCACAGTAGACCATTCAGAAATGTCATTTTTAAGGTTCGAATACTTTCGGTAGACTACGCATAAGATATAACCCTCGTCCTTTTTCCTTTCGGCTTTATTCATATGAATATATATTGAGGACTGTTTTTCTAATTTTATTCCTTTCAGAGCAAATTCATCTGTCAAGAATCGAATTCCCAATTTTCAAATGTGAATTATTGTTCGCAACTCTGGCGGTAAACCTATCCTTTTATAATCTAATTCGTAATATTTGCGATTGTATAATCATTAAAAAAATGTGGAAGGTTGCCTTGGTGGAGACGCTAATGGAATTTATGAAGTAAGACCTTAGTAATGCACAATATGGAGTACGCCTTGAAGAATTAACGATTTCAAATAATGGAGCTTTTATTAAAAAACTGAAGCAAAGGATAGCTGCACGTTTCGTAAATAAATCCTATGAGAATACACTACTCGGCCTTTGAATGAACTGCTTTTGGAAACTAAAAGGTTTTGACACATATTCAAATCGCGAAATAAATTCAAATTAAACAGTATCGAGACTGACGCATCAGAAAGATGATTAACTATAGACGGTAGATTAAAAGGCTCGTGAATCCCTTTCTACCGTGCAAAATGCTGCACCACAATCCTCACGAAGATGATTATTAGCTCAACATAAAAAAATCTATTTTTATCTGTTTTTTCCGACTATTTGTTTTTACTTTCACATATTATAAGGATGGAATAACAACCTCTGCCACAACACTATGTAACTACTCTCACGTGGATGCGTGTTTATTTGCAATTGGAATCAGTCACTATTATGCCGTTCCTTCGCGGCTTGATGATTAAAAGGAGACGCTCCTCATTCATGACGCTTTCATCTGGTAGCGGTATCGCAACTTTGATTCACTCCCACTCAGAGGGCGGCCAAGGAGGGAGTGAGGAAGCGAAAGATTTGTATCATTCATTAAGAGTTGCCCAGCGGCAGAAATAAGCATTCCTGCCCTTATGGCTTTCATCGTGGCAGCAACCATTCCTCAACGCCATGGTGCTCTTGAATGTGTCCTCTTGTGTCGTTTCTTAAGTCGGTCTCTTCGGATGCAGTTTCGTTTTTCTCGTGTTTTAATCCGAGGGGGAGTGTGGGCGGAGATATATGGCGTACGAGCGCACGAGTTTGGCCGAGTGTTCGTATAGACTCTTCTGCCGCACCGCGGCGCTCCGATCGCTTTCGAAGTTAAGCCGAGTGACCTTTCCCTCTCGGGTGGAGGTCACTTGCCCCTTCGGCAATTTTCTTTTTAATGAAGGCATTCGTCGAGGTCCTTTCCCTCGCCGCGATTGGTGCTTCGGTAGAATTGGTCAAGCGTTGAGGAGGGGAATAACGTGTGCCGCGGACAGGCTCCTTGACTGTAGGTGTCCAACAATTCGCGTCTATTGGCGCGTGGATAGCTCGTGGGATGAGTTGGGGAGAAACAGTCTTGCATAATTCCCGTGTGACAATTCCATGAAGGAAGAACCGTATTCCTTGACCGGGTCTCGAGACCCGATCCCTTTAAAATTTGCCTATTTAAGCATTCTTCCCATATGGATCTGGAAGCTTTAGAATAACCTCATGTTTCCTCTGCAGCGCAGGAACTGTATTTAGTAATCCCAATTGCGTGCACAGTACCACTATCCAAGAGGATTAAGCTTCATACAATACGTCTAAATCGTGCATTGCTAGTCACCACAAGGGTGTTTGGCAGTGGGTGACCTCACACACATGCATTATCGTCCAGTGAACAAACTTATTGTTAAATATTGTTCTAATGGTTTCACTATTTTGAATTAAATATGAAAATACGGTGGCAATACCGAATGTAACACACTTGCACATTACGCACAAACGAGAAATATGCAATGCACTCCCCTACAGGAAATGCATGGCATTGAGGTATGGACGATAACTATAGTAGAAAAGTCAAGACTGGAAGTCATATTGTACCAGTGTGGTTGTTGTTATTTCGAAGTGGTGATCGTACACTTGCGCTGTTAAGGATAATGGTTTTTTGGATAAAGGATAAAATATTTACGTAGTGGAGGAAGGGTGGAGAATAAACCGACGTAGTCGTTTGCCTGATCTTAAAGAAAGGCGCCAAGGGGACAAAGCTTCAATGTCCTATTCGACGGACGGAGTAATTCTCAAAGTGCTCTCCCCACAGCCCTCAAGTAGGGAACAGGATGGAGTGAAAAATCTTCCATTGACAAGACCCGAACCTGGGTCGACAGAATAGGACGCCAGTACTCTGCCCATCACACCAACACAATCCCTCATGTTTTAACTTTCACTGTGTTTCTTTTATCATGAATTGAGGAACAAACCAGCTCTACGCTACGGCTTTTGATTGAGTCAGGTAGTTTTTCTCTGTCAACCTTTATCTGTTACCTATTTTAAGGAAATGTTTTAAACCAATTCTGTCAATTATAACTGATAGACACATTCTGTCAGACAATCGTATTTTAATTAAATATATTACTCTTATTATTCTGTTTTGAATATGTATAATCTTCTTGCAGGTTTTTATTTAAGCAGATTAAAGGCCTCTTCTCCTGTCCATGTTTTGTAAACTAGAAATGTCACGAGTATGAAGCTCTATGAAATATATGAATTCCATCATTTTCCTCTAGCCCTCTTACTGTCGGCTGAGCAGTTTTCAAATAATGAGACGACACTACGTTTCCACGGATGATGTTTCATGATTTTGCAAATTGATTCTCCAATAGTTGAGATAGAATAATTTAATCCAAGTGTCAGTTTTAATGACAGGTCGGTATTAAAGGAGAAGAGAAATCACGTAGGCGGTTGATGGCGCAAGAATGACGTCATTCCACGTGTTCTGCTGCGCTTAATGGATGCTGAGCTCCCTGAGAATTCGTTTTCCGGAGGCATCTCTGCGTATGTGCGAGTGGAAGAAGAAGAAAATTTGATTGCCTATTGTGAGGAATATTGACAGAGAGGATCATTTTAGGGGATTGGCCAAAAGCATCCTCGTCAACGAAACTTGAAGAGAAGAGAGGATATCAAATTTTCCAGTATTATTAATTTTCCAGTACTATTAACCAGGACATACGCATAAAATGGTTAAGTTCGTGTGTGAAGTACTGCAGATAAGAAAGTTTACTTAGTGGGAAAGGATTTAATCACTAATTTGTTGCAGCATCATTTACGATATGTTGTTTCACGAGCCTTTTATAACTATCCCTATCATTTCTTGTCATTCGGAGGTGGTGGATTTTTATTTTGTCAAAATAGCTCTCATAATCTAGATTGGTGTGGTGATAGTACTTGTTTTTCCTATTGTTAAAATTCATCTAGGATACACTATGGAATTACATGTGATACGGTCTCCTTTAGTGACTATAAATACTTGTGTATCTTTCTGTAGTTACTTCACCCAACGATGACATCCTACTTAGAAACCTAGGTCATGTGTTGTGTTAGAAAGTTTGTACAGTATTCTAATTATTGTTTTCATTTCTTCAAGTTGAAATTACCGTAGAACGCAGGTGTTTTTAACTATCATAGTAATTTACCTTTGACGTTTTCAGAAAAGGAATGCGCTTTAAATCCCTGTATTAAATTTATCGGTATTTCGATCTACGATCAGATCGTGATTTCCAACCTAATTCTTACATCGATTTTGGCTCAGTGCTAAAGTAGCCCAATTTCTTTTTATGATTGAACCTAATACTATGTGCTTCGGTTTCTTGAGCTTTGTAGATATATGATTAATTTATCGGTGTATGATAAGTACAGTCCAGACAGTTAAGGCAGACTTTGATGGGCAGTAAGCTGTTCCCACTACTCCCATAAATCAAAATATCTTTTCCATGAGTTTCGCATGCTTACTACATGTTATTAATTCATCCAGTGTACCTTTTCTTCTCCTCCCTCTACCCTGTCTACCCATCATTCTTCCATCTATCACTTCCTTCAAACTCCATCTCAAGTGTATCCACGTTCGTTTTCGTTTCCCCATACATGATCTGAATTTCTCCATCACAAAAACTCATTTCACAAAAGCATATTTGCCTCTTATTCCCTCAAAGTCCGCTTTTATACGCAGTGCAGTGCCAAACACCTTACTAGTCACTTTTCACTAGTCACTACTTTACTTCCATGCTCAACGACTCTGCCAGTAATTCTCTTATACGAGTACAAGCCTCCTTCGCCTGATAAATTCTTTGAAATTCAGTGCTGCTTTACTCCAATGGAACTCCTAACGCAATAGATTACTGCTATACTCCTTTTCCTTCATCTATAGCTCTGCTTACTGTAGCTATTAATATCTTAATATCTATGTAATTGAATCGTGGATTCGTGGATATAATTTAATCGTTAATCTACCTATTTAATCGTGGATTGGAATTCAACGCTTGATATTCTGAAAGGAATTGGAGTGTCGTACAATGACCAAAGAATTATCCACAGTTTGTATAAAAACCAAGTAGTTGTGATAAAATCTGGACCCAGCTCTGAAGAAGCAAGAATAAAGAAAGGAGTGAGACAAGACTGTGCACTGTCTCCCGTAATTTCTAATGCTTACGTCGTGAGAGACATCAATGAAATCAAAGAGAAGTATTCTGGAGTGCACCTCCACGGAGAAAAATTAGCGTACTGAGATTTGCTGATGATATAGCACTCGTAGCAGACACACTTAGAAGGATCTGAATAAGACTCTAATAATGGCCGGATCTGACAATGGCCGGATATCAGATGAAGATAAATAAGAAGAAGACTAAGATATTGGTGTGCAGCAAGATAGAAGAGGCCAAAACCAATATCAAATTAGCAAAATAAAAACATGAAGAGGTGAAAGAGTTCTATTACCTAGGAATCCGAGTAACCAACGATGGACGAAGCAAGAAAGAAATAGTCAGTAGAAAAGCGCAGGCAAAGAGGGCATTCTACCAAAAGAAGAACCTACTTACATCTGGAAATACAAGCGTAGAAGTAAGGAAACAATACATTAGGACGTACATCTGGAGCATGTTTCTTTACGGCAATAAGGAAACATGCTCCAGATATACTCCTGTCATGGATGATGACAGCAGCGGAAATGAAAAGGGTGGAAGCATTCGAAATGTGGTGCTACAGAAGAATGATGAAGTTAAAATCCATAGACCGAGTGTCAAACGAAGAAGTATTAAGAAGAGTGGGAGAAAAGAGAAGCCTGCTGAAAACTCTAAGAAGAAGACGGGATAACTTAATCGGCCATATCTTAAGACACGATGGCCTGATGAAGACAATCGTTGAAGGACAAGTGAATGGGAAGAATGGCAAAGAAAAGCCTCGAGTGAGACACATGGAACAAGTGATGAAGGATGGGAAAGAGAAGAAATACGTAAATATGTAGAGATTAGCCGATAGAAGCACTCAGTGGAGAGCAACGTCAAACCAATGTGAAGGTTGATAACTAATAATGAATTAAATCAAAACTCATCATTTTTACTTCTCCCCTAAATGAATATTCCTTGTCAAATTTGGATTGGATTGGACGACAGAGTCATCCACGATGTCCTTGTTCTCTTCTTGCGTGTTGCTGGACGAGGAAAATCGATGATGGTTGCAGATTTCCGGGAAAACGGCCGAGAGAAACATCGTCCAATCGGATTCACTTCCGTCGATATGCGTGCCTCTCGAGTGGACAGAGGCGGTGGAGGTGGTGTCGGGACTCAACCGCCTTTCGACCCTGGTCACCGTTTGCGGTTCTAGGATCGGTCACGCGAATCGTTTCCTATTTCAGTGTGCCGAGTTGTTCAGTAACGAGTGCGGCGCATATCACGAGTGTAGATTTCTTTTTTTTCTGTGAAAGAAGAAGCGTAAATAGTTTGAAAAGTTTTCAGTGTTAATTTCCATGCGAAAACAAGAGTTCCACTATAAAAATTATTGTTAAACCGGGATTTATGCCCGGACCTCACGTATTTATGCCGAGTGCTTTTGTCGGCTACTAAGGTGTTTAAATCTCTGTGGATTTACAGGGATTAAAGGGGTATCAGTACTAATGTCACCACGTAGCTACGGCTGGCTACTGGGCTTTGCGTACAATCAGGTACAACTGTGTTCGTACCGTGAGCAATATTCATATTTTATCTATGTGGAGAGCTTGATATTTTGCATATCAGCGGTAAACTCCTTCAAGAGTTTTCGTATCTAGTTTGTAATCCTTGAATTTGCTGAATTTAGTCATGTCATGTCAAAAAATTTATGAAATATTTTAGTTCAATTGCCGGTCGATGAGGGCAGGGCTATGCATTGTTACGAAGGGAGAAGGTGCTGTTTCAAACGATTGAGTTCTAGTTAAATAATTACCGAAAATAAAACTAAGTTCCTGCCAAAGTGACCTGCGTTTCAATTCTACGTTGATAATTTTCAAAAATAATGGTTGAGTAATTAATATGTTGATTTTACGCTCAATAAAGACATTTTAAACTAATTGATCATATTTCGTTGCATTAAATTTTCTAATGGGAACACATTACAGAAATGGAATAAAGCCCACAGTAGTCACAAAAATCATGAAAGTGTCTGCAATATCATTACAAATGTTTGTTTTTACTTGAAAAATGCTTTTTTCGTACTCCATCCACTTTAACTATATTGCACAGCGCAATAACCTTTTTGTCGAGCGGACACCATCATGCAAAAGGTTGAATTTATGGAAAAATTCAAGTTGAGGAGTGACATCTAGTGTCATTTCCCTCAAACTGTCCACTCCGCACATTTGAGTATCATAAGTTTGATTCATCGGATGTTCGTAATTCCATCATTATTACATTTCAAAATAGGGCCATCCGTTTTTAAAACACCCTGTGTATTGCCACGCCAATTATCATTATTTGATATTGAAACTATCGCTACGACTAATAACTCCGGATATTGGCATTTGACTTAATATGTCGTCCAGCTCTAATCAAGGCCGGCCTCTTTGAGCACAGGAGTGGTCTCAATATCATGAATGCTTTCTTAGGTTGAGCTATTCTGTGATGCTTATTGTCCTTCGTGCTTTTTCCGTTATGTGTGATATTGCTCCCATGCAGAACACGAGGGCAAAGGGAGAAGAAAAAAAGAGAACGGGTGTACTCCCACAGTCACGTGACTCGGCAGTTGCATTGGCGTCGTGCCTTTTGTGTTGGAGAGTGTGTGTGAGTGCGGGCGAGTGGGAGTTTATTAAAATGGCCTTGGGTCTCACTTGTGCGCGCTCTGAAAAAGGTTTTTCCAAGCCCCCTCCATGCGTTTATCGCTCTGATTCTGATGTCGCTTTCCTCTGCTTCGACGGCAGTCCCCCACCTTAGTTAGCGCTTTGGAAAAACGTGTCAACTCAATCCTGGCAAATATGCAATTAGCAGGGAGCGTTAAATTCTGATACCAAGGGGGTACGCCTTCTTCATTTGGTTATCTTCGCTCGAGTTAACAAATGTTACAAGTTATGCACTTATGATGCTTATAGTGGTAATAGTCATGTTTGTGGCTTGCATACTGAATCGAGGATCATTTGTGTGCTCTTCTATACTCGACCGTTGTGTGATGAGAACCTTGGGCACAGTACACCGTCCGTCAGGTGAGACGTTAAATCATGACCCCTTAGGTGCTTTAACTATCAGCACGGTAATGCCGATGTCGAGATTTCAAACCTTGCTTCGTCAAATAACCCTCATATCCTAAACGGTGCAAATTACTTAGTTGTGGATTACTTACCCCGAATAACTACTTCAACGACATACTGCTCGATTCGACTATCTAATGACAATGTTTAGATTCAACTCGGTGTGAATACCAGCTTCTTAACCCTCTAAACTGACAGTTGTGGATCTAATGACATACCGTGATAAATTATCAGGAAATTCATGCAGCATTTCGATTCCATATTTATGCAACACCATCTTCTAATGCATGTCTAACATTTTTCCTTAATATATTAGCATGGTTCTCTTAGTTGCATACAAGAAGTTCACGTTCGGTGGTATTTCACCGAATAAATATCGCTGCAGCGGCAGGCTCACACATGCTCACGGTGGCTCGCTGAGTATAGTACATGTAGATGCACAACAAAAATGTTCTCAATCATAAGAGAGTGGATGACTGGTCAGTGACTGCCTCTTTCATAGATACGATGAATTCTTTGGTGTGGTACGTTAAGATATTTACGATCTGAGGTCTACGTTTTGTTATCAATGGAATATGATTTCATTGCTCCAATAGATATGAATTCCTTGTGTCGCACATCGCGTTAATGTACCTTTGCCCTTGATTCGTATGGGACGAGATGCCTTTCGTTTGTTTTGCTTAGCTTATGCCTCGCTATTTATGTGATGAACTTTTTGTCGGTATTCGAGCTTTAGTTGTTCGGGGAGGCGACTGACAGCGACAATCTACAATTTACCGTGCGAGCCGTCAAAAGGAAGTGTGGCAGGGGTGGTAGGTTTCCGGCCGTGAAGATAAGTTTTAGTTAAATTGAAGTTTATTAATTATTAATGAAGTACAGTGTTTAATTTTTTTTAAATTATGATATTTTGTGTCATTCATGTTTTTTGTTTTATTCGTGAGATCATTTCTCTTACTTTGTCGCTTCTGTCAGCCCGCCTGATGTTGTGTGAGGGTAGAAATATGTACCTCTAATGTTGTATCAGACCCTCATGAATTTTTCAAGTAACTTGCGAAAAAACTTTTAGTCTCTAGTTTTTCCCAACTAAGCTCTTCCTATAGCAGAGTGGCACTTTCTCCATATTCGTACTAGTTTGGTACGAAACGTATTGCCTTTCGTTGCATATTATTCAGTTCTTAAATTTAATCTGTATGCATTGGATCCCTTATGTTTGATGCATACTCGAGGTGAGGTCTATCCTGTACGAAACCTGCAAGATCTTTATTTTAATTTCCAGTTTAGGCATTTTCTCACCGTTCTTGATATTTATCTCATCAGCGTTGTACCACAAATTTATCGAATATGTTTCCCCACAGATAGGTTTGAGGTAAGAGTGATGCCTGAACACCTAAATTTAACTACACTTGTTTTTCAAATTCAAATCTTCCTTGGCCATCGCGTTAGTGCATGTTTTTAGCACATCTTTCCAAACATCCACCGGGTATAATTCGCCTACACGCCTTCTTCCCTGAATAAGGGGAATAGAAATTAGAATATTGGATTTCATCCAAGGCTATGCGTCTCTTTCGCATTACAAAGTGTTTCATACCAATATATTTAGCGCCAGTGATCTCATAATGTTTTCACGCCGCAGAGACTTGGTCCCGTCGCTGCCTCAGCGACGCATGCGATCCCAACCCGTCCGTCTCTTTCAGACGCCCACACAGCGTCCGTCGGTTGCCCGCCCAACCTCTTCCCAAACCCTCCCACCTAACACCCACGCCACGTCCCCTCCTCCCCAATCTTTGTCTGAAAGAATAGGTGGTGGAAAGTGTGGCCGATTTGAACGGGCCTACTCCCACCTCGCTCCAAATGCTGTTTTGTAGTCAAACCTGGTAAAACGAAAGTTTACTCTGGGACTAGGAATATTTTCTCATTCATAAAAGCTCCTCAATCAACCAGTTTCTTATTTAAGAAGGTTTAAGAGAGGCTTTTCTCCTTTTTTAGAATTTTATTTTACATTTGCAATTGGAATTATACATTTCCGTTGGCCAAGGAAGTTGATCATGGTACATAAGAATCATAAGTACACAAGACAACAGGAAAAATGAAGCACGTTATCGCTAATTGAAATAATTTTACATGTACCCAGTTTCATGACTTCATATAGCGCATATGCTCTCTTGAAACACTAATATTTTTGGGGAATTCATTGAATACTCCACGAGGTAAATTGTTCCAGTCACAATTGGCTCTTGCCGTGAAGGAATCGGTTCCTCTGTTGGAGGTGGAGAAGATAGTTCTCACCTTGTACTGTTGGTCGTGATGACCGTAATAATTGGGCTTCTCTAACTGGCCACTTAGACCAGGGGTTCCCAGCCTTTTATCAACCGCGTACCACTTGAAATTTTTAGAAATTTTGGCGTACCAACAGTCGTATATGTTTTTAGGAACATATATTTACTGTCGGAAAAGTGCCCAATGACATGTTTTATTCCAATTAAATTACTGAGAAAACTTCATATTTAACTATTAATGCACTTGTATTTCGGTTTTTTCAACATTTTATCAAAAACAGAATAAACATATGTAGATTTTTTGCTCCCATTGCGCCCGGCAGACGGAAAGCAGAGTAAAGTTTGCATGCTCACGCACACAGAGGCCCTTTCTAGGCTATCGCACGTAATCGCTCGTATCACCCACGCGACCCACCTGAAACGTTCCCGCGTACCACCAGTGTTAGGCACGCGTACCACTGGTAGGGAACCCTTGACTTAGACAATGGTATGCTTCAACACCACACAGCATTTTGTAAATGGCAGTCAACCTTGCCCTCTTCCTACGGATACTGAGATCCTCTCATCCTAAGTCATTCGACATGGAACTCATACTTTAACACAAACTATACATATTTTTAACATATCTAGCGGCTTTCCGAATCGAGGAATGCACTCCTTAATTCGTGTAAAAAGTGTTTTATGCAGCGTTATAGTAAAACAGGAATGTGCGGGGAATACACAATTAATAACATCATCTAACGATCTAAAAACCTATATTGCGGAAGAATATTATACTTATTTAAGGAAATCTGTCAGTTTTTTTCTCTTTTGTAATGCTCTTATCAACGATTGACTAATCGACTGAAAAAATGTCGGCACGATACCGATATGTCTACCGTGGTCGGCTCTCCAGTATTACCGCTGTTATCTTTCTACGGTTAGGGTTAAATTTTAATGCAATATCTACACCGTTGTTACCTTATATGTATAGTAATCAATAATGTGTGGAAAAATACAGAGTGGTCTGTCATGCTGTATCATTATTCCTTTAATGCCTAAGTTAATGCTGAATTTTATTCACTTTTCTAAAACGTGGTTTCAGCCGTTGTAGTCAAGGAACAAACCGGACGTCGTATTAGATAGCGGATTTGAGGCCTAACTCGGGTATGGCAGCTATATTTATCTTTTGATTAAGACCTTAGCTTGAATGAAGCATTTTATTGTTAGTCTTATGGATCCCGCTAAGCAAAAATTAACTAATTGGGAATAAGGCCCATTCACGCATTATTCTCGGCAATATACTTTTTCAGTGTGTCAGGAGCCTAAGACAGTCCTCTGCATTATCTTCCAAAGGACTCAGACGAGCTGAGTATTAAAATAGAGTGCACTCACCAAAAAGGTTGAAAAGTGTGCGGATCGTTCCTTGGAGTCGGTATTTTGTACCGACTCGTTTAAATCACCATCAGGCGACATGCAGTGCTCTCATCTCAGGCTCCGGCATCACTGTGTCCAAGGCGTTTCGCACCATTGGATCGGAAATTTTCAGGACCGCGTCGAACCTTCCCGGCGCTCCAAGTGGCTCAGAATTTTGTCAACCATCTCCCCCGATGCCTCTTTTTCTTCATGACGCCCGTCGCGCGCCCATTGTTTTATGTCCTCAACGTCTTCGAGGATAGGAAATAAAAGAGTGCGCTCATGCATCGCCGAAAAATAAAACCGATTTGTAGCTGCGTTTCGAACTGAGGGTCAACGAACTTCAATTCCTCCTGCGCAGTTGAAAATACCGAAATCGTGCTGATGGTACTGTTTGGCATCCTACCAGTTAGATAATATTTTGACGTTCAAACCGTTTTAATTTTTCCGCTCCTTTTAAACGCGCCTTCCATGCATTTTCTCCCTCATCAGTTAACCTTAATCTATATATGTTTTTATCCCGTTTAAAACTCACACTCTATTCCTCCCATTTAGATCATGGGAGGAATAGATCATCATCTACACCTACATCTACACGATACCCTGCAAGCCACCACGAGGGTGTGTGGCAGGGGGTGAAGATCACTGAGCATGCAGTATTGACATGCAAACAAGCAACTATAGGGTCTCATGCAACTAGAATGCTAGTACTATAGTATTTAAGGGATTAATACTTGCATCATGCACTACAGACTACTCTAAAATCTCCCTACCTATCCCTTTGCTATGCTGCCTATTCTGTTCTCTAATAATACGGGGGAAAATGCCATTTTAAATCTATCAGTACGACAATCTATCTCTCTAATCTTATTTATTTGGTCGAATCTAGCATAATACGCTGGTGTTTTTAATATGTGCCTAACTTCTTCAGCAAAGCTATCAGATTGAAATGTCTCTAATACAATTAATTTATACCTTAACCTACGCTCTAATAATGATTCCCACCCTAATTCTTGTATCAATTCTACACTACTCTACTCTACACGATACACTACTCAGCCAATCGTAACACCTTTTAACGAACCTAGCTGCTCTACGCTGCACACTGCCTAGTTCTCTGATCAAACCTAATTCATTCGGATCTCATACACTGGCTGCATACTCAAGGTGGGGCCTAACTAGTGAAAAGTAACATCGCTCTTTTGTCTTCTCATCACATTTCCCATCACATTATATATCATCTCTAGTAATATTTATTCTATAACGATCTCCTTAGCCATTCCATCACCCCAATCAACTGCTTTATCACCTGCTCTTCTAATTGCCTGTTCTGCCCCTTCTTCTAGTATTTCCTGTATCGTCTGCCTTCGTCTTTCGCCCGTTCTCCACTCTTCTGCAAACGAACGTGTCAAAAGTATCCAATATTTATTCATCCCCTTTCATTCCCTAATTGTGATTTCCCACGCCTCTTCCGTTTTACCTTGCATCAAAGTTGTGGCATGTGGGTCAACCAAATTTTCTGAGGTCTTGCGTACAAGAAAGATGAGAAATTCTACTTGATTTTTCTCAAGTTGTTAACCTTCAATTTAGTTAGCCCTAGCCTTAAATAGATTCTAAATATGTTAATAATTTCCGCAAGTGTTAGTACTAAGTTATGCAGAACAAAGACAGATAGGAAAATAACTCACGAATTCACTCTAATGCAATGTTAAAAATAGGTACGTACCAATGAAAGGCAGTGAATAATGGAGTGTCCATTTCTTATGAATGTCCTCTCAGGTGTTCCTTAAGAATTTCCCTCTATTGGTTACGTACATATATAATCGTTGAAAGTGCTCCCTCAGTGCAAGTTATATTATAGAAGTTTTTACCTCGGAAAATAGTATCTTTAACATTATCCTGCCTTTGAATGTGGCTGCCGTGTCATCCAGCCTCTGTATTCCACTCAGGGAGATCGTAAAGAATTACGTGGTTAAAAAAATTAGATTTTAACTTTTAATAGATGTATATAGCGGATGGAAGTAAATTCTTATATTCTCTGCTGTTTCCAGATCGTTCTTGACAAGTATTTCTATTTGCGCTGAATTCCATGTTTTCTTCATTATCATTATTAGTCAGCAATTCCGAGATTGGTTTAACGCAGCTTTCCACTAAATTTCTCTATCAACTAATCTCTTCATATTTAAGTATTTCATATCTTTCACATCCTTCATCTTTTGTTCAGTATAGCTCACATAAGGCCGTTCTTCCCGTCCTATTGTTCTTCAGCGATTGCCTTTATTAGACCGTCATATCTCATGAATTGGCCGATTATTCTCATGTTTTATTGTCCTTTTTAAACTAATTTATCATCCGTTACTTGTGCCCAACCTTTAGCCTCCTTTCAAATTATATTGGAAATGCTCAAAAGCAAAATGACCTTAATTTATTCCGATCAAATTACGCGTTGTAATGTCATATTGGACAATACTCTATTTACGTCACACGAAATGGAAGGAGCATTGTGCATGTTCAGGGTAAGTTTGTGTTTTAAGGGAAATTTTGGTGTTTTCGTGCCTTTTTTCTTCTTCCTCCTGGAGCCAGTGTTACCAAAATAGAGAAATATAAACGCTGAACCCGATGCGAAGCTCGCAGTTTGACAAGTGCCGTCCATCATTGCTTCCTCAAACAGTGCCTCGGTACATCGCAAACATGGGAACGTTTCCTGCCAGTTGTCCCGGGAAGCTGTGTATGCCGAATGCAGCTTGCTCGCACGTCTGTCCAATACTGCCAATAAAACTTCACCCCCTCGGCCTTATAAGATCGGGAAATATGCACTCGGTCACGTGGGTAACGGTTCACCCCTGCTCTGGATCGTAATTTACCCCTTCAGTTCGAATGTGTGTGAATGCATTTGGCTGGGCTCCAGCTTTAGAAAGCTCCCCGACACCAAGGTAACCCCGTGGTAACACTCACGCCTTTCTCTTGCTCGAGAAAATGTCACTATTTCCTATTAACTTTCGACCTTTATCCCCGTATCTAACACTAACGTTAATGAACAGCTTCACCTGACACAAGCAACATGTAAAATGTCCTGAAGACGTTTAGAGAAAAAAAATAATGAACCCTCTATAAGCTGTAATTTGAATGAATTTTTTGTGTCGAGCGTGATATTTGCGGCATTATTGTATCATGATAAAAAATTTAATGTGCATTGACTCTATTATTTAAACGTAGATAAAGAGCGAAATTATTTTCTTAATTGTGTCTTGAAAACTTGGGCATCCTTGGATTTTGAATTTCCTGTTTATGTGAATATAACGTCGTCGGATTGAACAAGGTTTCAATGAGACTAGCATTGAACTTTGATGTTATATGGAACAATCAAGGATTTATTTTTTCCCTGCCATATCCGAAGGGTGGGTTCGCTAAGAATAATTTTATTTCCACTTATTTTTCTTTGAATCTGTAGGTGTTTTCCACAAGGTTCACCAAACATTCCAACCGGGTACGCTAGTTATTCCCGTGAATCATTCGAAGATTGGTCGTAATCCGCGAGGAAGAATATGTTTCATGAAAAAAAAATCCATCCAATGAGAGACCTTCATTGGCTGAAACGTTGTCCACGACAATGCTTTTTTCCACCCCGCCAGCTCTATGAGTCACCTCTGGACCAAATCGCACTGCATTCCCCACGATTATTTATCCGCTGTTTGTTGAACCTTGGGGCATTATTCTTCCACCGGCAGCTATGCGGACCTCAATGACGCCACCGACACGAAGACAGCATTTGCTCTTCGGCGTGATTTACCACCGAATTTCAGTAATTCTCCCCCGTTAACCAAAAACTACGGGCCCTCTTTTGCAGGAGATGAGAGAATGCGGAGAATGAGGGGAGAAGAAGGGGATATATATTAGCCATGCGTGGGAAAAGTAGTGCCGTTCCTTCACCAATAGGGGCACCCCTATCGTCGCAGAGTCCGATCGGTGGCTGAAATCATTTTGCAGCCCGTGATTCAATACCGCGGGTATAATTTGCTTTCCTCTCGCGCCTAATGCATTTTAATGAAGGTTTCCATCTGTAATTATTCACGGCAGCGCTGCCTTCCGTTGAGACTTCACCTAACCTTCATTCTAGGAGGAGCAGCTGATCACCTGACTAATTGACATACATGCTCTCCGCCGTGTCTGCTACTATCCGACGCGTTAGAAGCTATCGATGTACGTATTGCGTAACGCTGATTTTCGACTTTGTTTACCCCTGCCGCCCCCCCATATAACGTTACGTAACGCTCTTAAAAGCCCCCGCCCCCTAAATTATGTAACCCTACGACTAAGCTCTCTATTTTTGTTTTTTTTTAACAGTCATTAATAAAAACTATATTATTTATTTTTCAGCGCTACTATTTATTTGCAAATAATTGTTTATTTATGTAGTTTTCGAACAAGAAATTAATTGACAGTGTTTTTCTCCCTTCTGTACCCCCCTTCGCTGTCAATAGCGAATCGCAACAATTTGCTTGACTTTCACTCCTTTAACGTTATATAATTAATGACAACCTCATGGCTCTTCCACCTTAGGAAACAAGGAGTACGTCCTTAGCCCTTTTACTGCCCCCTCCTTTCAGGTAGACTACGTCAAAACTGCCATGAAAATTTCCCGAAAGTTATGGGTTTACACTATTTGAAGTACCTATTTATTTTTAATTTATGAAGTACACATTTATCTAAATGTTTACGATATATTTTAGGTGAAGGAGGATGAGAATATACGTTGTTATGTCCCTTATTTGAAGTAAACAAATAATTAAAAATAATTAATGATGTAATGCAGATTTTTCCGTTAAGAGCTGGCTAATTCCAACAGTGGATCATTCTCCACCCTGCCTTCGTTCTTTGGAACGTTTTAACGCCATTGCTTAATTATCCACGTATCCTTATGTGGTGTGAGTGAGGTCACTTATCGGCTCTCCCGAATTTATCTGCTATATGTTTTGGTGGTTCTGTCTCCATTCTCTGGTCCCCTCAAAAATGTTGTATTTTTAGCTTTCTTTCAATTTTCCATTTACGTTTTCCTATTTAAATGGCTCATTTCAATCTGGAAACTATGATGGTTTAGCTGGAAGAAGTGTTAAATGTAGATTTGCAGAGCAATCGTGGAACTGTCTACCCAAAAATGCCGCGAGCATTTGTAACGTATTTCTGTAATGTCAATGAACACTGCTTTATATGTGATTTTTTTAGCGTTGATCTTCTTGATCTCGAAGCCACGATAATGCATATTTTTCAAATAGTTCCTGGCTCGTCAGTTGCTTGTAGGTTTGCTTCCATTTTCTTTAAAATGCAGGTAGTGCTGGCTTTCGTACAACTTTCTAACGCCTGCCGCATGGTCATCGCTCGGAACGGCGAGGCATACTTTGCCGGCTTATGCAATCAACAGGGCAAATGACTGACGCACCCCGCTGCTATTTTTAATTTTTCACACTCGTGATCTCTGCGCGAGTATTATTGCGTTGCGTAACTTGGAATTCATTCATTTCATACGATCTGTGTATCACGTAGACATTGAACATTCCAAATATTCCATTTCTATACTCCTGATGGAATTTATGATTGCTTATGAAACCCCTATCAAGCATGACGGAATTAAAGTGTATATGAGCCTTAAGTCCTCTTTTATTCCTTCGTGAAAATACATGAGCTTGGTCCACACAATCTTGTTGTCCACCATGGGAACTGATTTTTTAAAAAGAATTTTCGTCTGTGTAATAAAACTGCTCGTTCTCTCAAAGTAAATTAAAAACTGAATGCCTGAACAATAATATTAAGTTTGTTTCGCTTCTTTTGGTTCTGTCTCCTTTTCACTGTACCATAGTGTGTTTTAATTTTGTAATAGAAATAAACCCAGAAAGAGATAAAAGCTAATTCAGGACCCGAAGGCGAAGCATAAGGGAACCATTGTTTTTACTCCCAAGAATTTTGAAATAAAGGCGTATAAACGTTACGGTGTGCATTTTTAATTTACCACAGTGCATGGAAAAGAAAAATACTCATTAATTATTTTTCTCATTGCAAAATCACCCATTATTAGGAAAAATATTTTGGTCGAAGAGCTTTCCACCATAGTTCTTCATTTTTACAAACAAAATGTGTAATTAAGGAAAGCATTTAAAGCTTTATTTGCATGACAACGGCTATCTTCTATTTTTAAAAATTTTTGGACAAACTAAAACGACCTACTCGAATAAATAGTTAAACTGTTAAAAACGGCCAAAGTCATCTTATTTTACAATATATAGATTAACTCAACAGGTAACTAGGAGATACCATGTTAAGCTGTAGGCATGTTTTAATTACAGTACTTATATAATCGTTCTCAAATATATTTTCCATTTGAATTTGATATTTATCCTTGAGTGAAGGCTATAAATATATTATCGTAGTGGAATGCCTATTAATTTTAAGGTCTTGTTTTGAATTTTTATGTGAAATTGCAATATAAAATAATGGAGATTATTCCTATTCAAATGATGTTTCAGCCCTTAAAGATTAGATGTGCAATCAATCTTTTTTTAAGTAATGATTCTGGAAGGAGTTAAAATTTTCATCATTTTTACGCTATCAGATACGAATCTGTTCGAGGTCGAGTCTTCATGAATAATATGTGATTACGCGAATAATTTTATCTTCCTTTGCGGGATTGGATATTAAGGCCATCTTATCACTTTTATCGTTAATGACCTAATCAATATCAAGGATTGAAAATACCTTGGTACTGGCAAGATTTCCGATAGCACTAATAGCTTTTAATATTTGGTTGCTTTTGGTGTATCGAGTTCCATGGAATTTCAATATGTCCTGGCAATGTATATTATTGTCTCCATACGTTTTTGGAGAATTGATTGATTACTACTTTCCGGTATTACTAATTGCTTTTGATATTTGCATGCTTTTGGTGGTTCGAGCTTCATGGAATTTCAATATATCTTGCTGTGTAGATCATTGTACAAAATATGTTTTTGGAGAATTTATTGATTGCTACTTTCCAAAATGCACCTTTTACTATTATTAGGCGGTATTTCATGATAAACAGCAAACGGCTTGATATGATAATAAAATATCGTGTAACGGTAAAATCTCTTCGTTGAATTCGGTTGCAGAAAACGCCGAACGACAACATATTTTAATACTTTGAGAAAGGACACAAACAAGATTAATGTAAAAAATAGAGCCAAATAGATTAAGTTAATTTTTTTCTGGTAGATTATATGGGTTGGTTAAAGCTTTTTTTCTGTAAATAGGCGGATTTATTTGTCTCTTCCGTTAGGGGTGTTCCGTAAAATTTGCTCCGAGAATGGAGCTTCTTGCGTGTTAAAGAACAACGATTCGCTCCTACGCAAGTACGGAAATCTCGCGGTATAAAAGATGTCTGCCCATGAAACTAAAGTTTTATGCTACGATATTTATTCTCGTTTGGTGATATTCCGACAGGGTTGATTCCTGGCTCCAGGATACATATACGATACGCAATTACACTCATGCCGTTCCACTCCCTCATCTTGAATCGAGTTTATCAAGTTTCTGGTCGCCAGCTGGCCGGAATATGTCATTCCTGCCGACTTGATGTCCTTCATTTTTATCAGCCTCAACGCTCCAGGTTGTCGAGAATTCAAATTGACTCTGATTATTGAAGCCGCAACTCTTTTGTCCTGGGAAGCTGCGTGAATAAGCAAACATGTTTCGCGTTCATTCGGTTGTGGTGGTTGTGAACGAGCTTTGAGTGCTTCTTCAGTAGCTGAAGCAGGACACTTTCTCGCCACTCCTGTTGAAAAAAAAAAGTCGTGAAGGAGTCGCAGTCAAACAACGTAATGGTCTGTCCATTGAATAATGGTCAGCACGCTTTAATTTTTTTTACGAGAAAAGGGTCCTAAGTGTGGTTTCAGCAAGACTCCAACAGTTTTTCCCGTTGACGCCCGGGTGTTTAGTCGGAGTATCTCTCATCGGCCGTAATTACTGGGCGGAGGAGTGTATAGGGGGGGGAGAAGTAAGGGGGTAGGGCGTAGGTGGGAGGATGGAGTGAGCAGTGAGCGAGAGGGGGTGGGAGATGAGGGGGTTGTCGGGGGAGAGGTTGGTGTTGGTGCACGCCGGCTTGGCCCGCGGCAGCATCACCTGCACTTTAAGGATCTCTTCCACCCCGCCTCTTCTCCGTCCGCCTAAAAACCAACACTCCCACTCCTTCCCATCCACATCACAAACACTTTTCATGTCTTACCACCCTCCGTTACCTTCCCCCCACCCACACCACCCCCTCACCACCTTCCCTCCCCCTCATCCTCCCACGCCATTCTGCTTATTGAGCAACAGGTGTTCATTTAAGATGAAAGTCTGTCATGGAGTCGTGCTGTGATTGTGACATGGTGCACCTCGCGTATATATATATTTTATCAAGCCCTCAGTTTTCGCGTCCATGCACATACACACTCCCATGTTAGCATGGCTTTCTTTCTCTGTCTCTGTGCAAGCGTCTTAGTGTTTCGTCTCTTGTCGTGTCTCACCTGCTTCTATACCGAGGCGAGTGCCGCTGACTTTTTTTTAATTTGTTAGGTTTTTCCCTTTCGTTTAGTCACAAAATAATTTTTAATTCTACTCCAACCTCATTCGAGTCGAAAAAAGAAGTTCCAATGAAATATCCTCGGCCAGTCTTGGTAGAGAATTCTTACCAAGAGGGCAATCGGCTGGCATGTGGGTCTAATTCAGCGACTTCCCAAAAATTAACAAGTCTTAACTTCTGTGATATTTGCGCTAACACGAAGATGGTTCGCTCCGGATCCAAATTTGTTTGGTGACATCTTCGTCAGCCGAAACTTTATTTCCCGCATGTTTCTTAATGAAATCGTGAAATTCGTCCTGAATGCTGCGAATATTTAGAAAATTAAACGAATAAAATCTTAGAATGCGCACTATAACTGAATTAACTCACCAAAGGCTGAGATGAATAGATATCCAGTTGTATTAAGAAGAAAGTATGCTGTAAAATGAGGATCTTTTAACTATTATGCCGAAAATATATTCTACGCTTGATATTTTTAGCTGATTTATTTGATTGTATGATATCGTGTACAGCCACTGAAACATATGTTAGTCAATTCGGAGAAACAGATTCTTGGGTTACCGAAATATTCGTTAGCTTGGCTCTCGTTAAATGAGGTATCGCGTTGGTAGCCTTGAGGAGCACGTCTGAATGGGCCCCATTCCTGAGAGGGAATAACCTTCTCTAGCTCTTCCGGCTTAGATTACGGAGATCCGCTTAGCATTTCAGCGTAGTGTTCGGGTACCGCTTTCCACCAGTTTTACTGAATGAAAGCAGTGTTCACGCTGATTTGTTCTGCTGAGTTCGCTGAATGATTTCTAAGCAGAACTTATCCCTCGTGCGTGGTCGGTATCTTCCTTCGTCCGCGGTGAGTAGGCGAGAATGGTTATCCCGCGGGCATTGTCTTGAGTCTCCTCCTCCTGCCCATGAGGAGGAGTAGGTTAGGCCGTCCGTCTGGCTGGAGTTAAGGTGAAAGCGTCGGCGCCCACAGACTCCATCCAGCTAGCGCGGTGGGGCACTCAACTCCGCGGCCTTCCTGACCATCACCTCATTTTTCTCCGGCAGTGGTATGCCCGCCTGGCTACTACGTCACGACAGAGCGAGACGAGAAGTTTTTCACGAGCGTTGTTCGATTGGCCGGCGTGAAAGCTGTCTCGGAGGTTTTCACCAGCTTATCAGCCTCTTCCCCTATTCCCCTCACCTCCGCTATTAGTCCCCCTGGTTCTTTGGTTCGCTTATAGCCTAGTACTCGTTCGTAACGTCTTGTTGGGATTAAAAGAATGCCGATCAATTCTGTTCCACTCAGAAGCCACTTAATTTCTAGAGCACGCCTATGATTCCTCTTTCTAAACCGTTTCACGCGAGGCAACATATTGCGTATTTAGATGCGGCGTCGAATCTTGGTCATTTATTTGATGAATATTTTGATTGTTCGTTGAAGCTTTCGCGGCTCATGATGAATACGTATGTTTTTCCGGTGTGCCGCGGGATTTTCAGGTATTGCCCCGACGTTTCGTGACCTATGCTGGTCCCTCTCCCTATGAAAAAGTGACCAGCATAGGTCACGAAACGTCGGGGCAATACCTGAAAATCACGCGGCACACCCGAATAATATACGTATTCAATATTTTGATCATTTAAAAAATAGCAGACTATACAAGGGAGTGAATAACCTAACCAGCTACTGTAATTCAACTGGTTGGCCGATCGCGTCAAAAATCTACTACACAAGTATGTGTGCATTGATACAAACTCGTAGCAAAAATCTCTATGGTGAAGGCTTTCTAAATGAAACATTCCCGTTACTAATTTAAGTGTGCTAATGGAAAATGAAGTTGGGCTATTTTAGCAGGAGAATTCAAGTTTTAAAGGTGCTATTAGGATGCATATCGTACCATCTAAGCCATACTTGGTGAAATATTTTTTTTCTTCTGAAATACTGCTATAGTCCAAAATGTCTAGAATTAAATGTAACTTCTAATAATTGACTTAGTTTCACTGTAGTACGGTAATTAAAGCCATTGCAGTCTGAATGTATTTTTCGCCTTCCTCTAAGGTTATTGTTGGGTTATAGCCCTTCGAAACATGAGATCAGAGCCTCGATTAGTATCTTCATAAGGCGTGCGCTAGCGTTATCGTTATTTTTTGATTTAACTTATGCCAGAGAGAACGTGATCTCCGTTCTTCATTTTTCGGACAGCACTTCAAATCGCTTATCACAATCAGTGGAGCGAATTTTTTAGACAGTTATTGTTAACCCTCCGCTACTCCAGGGGTAAGTGTTGACGATAAAGGTTGCGATAACGCGAAAGATGCATCCGTGATTCCACACCAGGTCAAGAATGGGTTTTTCTGATTTAAAAATCCACACACATTTCATCTATGAGCAAAGCGTTCCTCTCCTCGCCTAAATGTCAACATGAATAATGTGCAGCATAAGATTCGGAGATTCGTTTGTACATGTAGTGTGGGGCAAATTTTACGCAACTGTTTCAACTAATTCCGATGCCGAATTTCGCTCTACCTTTTCCCTGTTCCCTGAGAGAATGTTATCCCTACTCAATCACGCATCTATCATCAACGGCGAAAATACCTTTGTTGGTAACTTCCCCCTTTCGGTTGGTGATTTCTGTAAAAATCCATTGTATTATCCTTAACCATATTTTGCGACATATCATTATTTTCGTTATTTATCAGGAGAATAGCGTTATATTTTGAAATTCTTATCTCCTACTTTCGAAAAATAAAATCCTATTATTTGCAAGACGCCATATTATTATCCTATTTATTTGCAACTGAAATACTGAATTGTGTTACGTGTTATGTGTTTTCGACAACAGTTTTGTTATTTGAGCGCCATATTGGATTAAATTGAGCGTAGTACTTATGAAAGCTTGGAAGTGAGGAAGCGATTCATCAAAACGTATATCTGGAGCATGTTCCTTTACGGCAGTGAGGCATGGACGATGACAGCAGCGGCGAAGAAAAGGGTGGAAGCATTCGAAATATGGTGCTATCGAAGAATGATGAAGATAAAATGGATCGACCGAGTGACAAATGAAGAAGTCCTAAGAGGAGTGGGAGAAAAGAAAAGTCTGCTGAAAACTATAAAAAGAAGACGGGACAACCTAATCGGCCATATCTTAAGACACGATGGCCTGATGAAGACAATCGTCGAGGGAAAAGTGAACGGGAAAATCGAAGAGGCAGGCCTCGTATGAGTTACATGGAGCAGGTTGTAAAGGACGTGAAAGAGAGGAACTACGTTGGTATGAAGAGGTTAGCCGATAGAAGAATCGAGTGGAGGGCTGCGTCAAACCAATCCTAGGATTGTTGACCATTGATGATGATGATGATGATGATGAGTGATTATGATGTTATGAGAAGAAAAGATTTGCCTAATCAGGCGTTTACCAACAAAAGAAAACTGATGATGAAATCTTGAACAGCGATATAAAAGATTCCATCGCCGGTAGAAAACTTTCTTTCATGTTCAGTTTATTCCGTAATTACGTGATTAACTAACTGATAAAATATGATTTAATTCTTTCCCGGCGAATTATTTTCGTAAAGCCTTCTCGGGCTTTCCACCGGGTTAAATTTTTATATAACACCTGTTATATAATAATTTAAGCCGGTGGAAAGCCCGAGAAGACTTTACGAAAACTAACTGATAATTTGTAATGGTAAATAATGCATCGATAACGTCTTAATTCCGGGGATTTACCATTTTCTTATGTCATTTATCCGAGTTGAGATCGACGAAAGGTTTCGTGTCGAATGTAATTTCTTTTCCGCGGTTATTATTTCATGCCCTCCCAGCGTCATGGTCGGGTTGCATAGACTACCCTTGGCCGCCCGTCACATCTTCCAACCGAATGAATCCAATTTGCATTCTCGGCAGAAAAGAATAACGATGCCTGCAGGGCACGAATAAATCATTCAAAGATACCTCAGACACTCGTGCAAGTTGCTTGCGTGAAAAAAGTATTTTCTTTTACGGGTGGCGACAGGGAAAATTAAACACGCGCACGTCTCGTTAGCGAAAATGTTTATCAGAGTCCACCCTCTGGTTGTGGATTCAACGCATTTTTTTCAGTAAATGCCTCGCAGATGTCTTCCTAATTGAATTATTCTCGGAAATATCACGCAATAAATTCTTCTGTGACAAACATTGATTTTCAATGTCCAATATTACACCAGGTCTATAGTTATTTTTTTTAAGCGGTCCCCATTTTCGCCGTAATAACATTTTCTCTTTAAACAGACACTATATCTACTGACTGAAATGTGAACTCCGTTTAAATTATTAATCGTTCGTATAACAACTGTGGATACAAAGGGACGTCATTGGTTTATAATTTTTTCTTTCTTCCCTTATTTCAATTTTAAAAAAAGTGATCGAAATAAGTCTGAAGTTAACTATATTTCCGCTATACTGCGCAGTAAGCTACGCACTTCTCATGCGTGAATAGTCCTTTGTGTTACAGCTGGAGACCTTGGTCTTGAATTTGCATAAGGTCATATATTAAATAAAGAGTCCATAAGGCTCCCATTCTACATCACTATGTGCTCACAAGGCTATATTTGAAAGTGTATTTTTCTCTCTTTTTAATACTTAGTTATTTCGGCGGTAACTCATGCAGTCGCAAAAAGGTATGCATCCGGTCCATATTTTCGATGCATTTTAGCAGAAATCTTATCTACCTTTTGCGTTTACTTTGCAGTTGATATCTTATCACCTTTGAGATAGGCGGCCAAACCTGTTGACATAACGCTTATTCAATGAGATGCCTGTCAAATTTCAAAAACCGATATGCGCAGAAGGAAAATGACCAAAAACGCTAGCTGGTGTTAATGAAATCTGATACAGGGTTTATTCACCACAAAGCTGAAACATTGATGTACTATACAATAGAATGGCCTTTGGAAGATATACAAGCAGTCAATTATATACACAATATTTATGGCACCGACAAATCATAAACGAGAAAGAAAAATGACCTTTTTAGCTTTATAAAGGTAAAAAATTGATTACTTAATGTTTTATTACATCTATTTAATTCTTCCTATCCTGTAACGTCTTACAAAAAATTAATTTGTATTACATGGTCAATATTTTGGACGCAAATGTTCAGTGCAGACTTCTTACTGCTCTGTTTTGGGGCCTGATAGCATTTTTAAGAAACCATGTAATATATCGATTTAGAATATTTTATTATTTTTTGCATTTAATGTTTAATATTTGTTTTCATTTTAAAATGTGCAATCTCTTATTGTAAGTGGTGATAAAAAGTTTATGTTAGTCGATACTTGCTCGTCTTCTTACTCCTCGAAGATCAGAATATGGGTTTATTTCAACGGAGTATTTGAAACACGGTATTGCGCTCTCTCTCTCTCTTGAAATTTATTGCTTAGATTTTTAATCCAAGCCTTCCAGTGGCTTAATTTCTGGCCCCGCATTTACTTTATGAACTTAAGGCTCAAAAACTTTGTTCAGCTCCGGCCCAGAACCTTTGTGGCCTAATAAAAGGTTACCCGGCATTCAGCGAGCATAATTGAGAGATTGCATTGTCCATGAGTGTATTATCGGCTCCGTGAAAAGCCTGCTTTTAAGGCTCCATGAATGAAGGATATAAGTATCCCTCGTATTTCTTTGTAGCTCGTTTCATGGAAATATAAAAGTTGTGAGCGCATACTGGGGCAAAGTTTTATTTTTTAATTATTTCTGGAACGACGTCGTCCCGTGAATTCAGTATTCTCATTCAGCTCTTGCTTCGAGAAGAACGAATACGTGATTTTAGCCGAGTATGGCAATGATTTCAGGGACATTTATTTGGAGAACGAGTCTCGGATTCCGGATGCAATCGCGTTTTTTGTGCGATATGACTCAATTTTTTCTCGAGTGCAGTTAGGGAGTGTCTTTATTTTTATCGTAAGAATGCCCCTCCCGGCGTTCTTTGGAAATCCTTTTCAATTTGCGGAGGCGATAAGATAGTATAAAATGGGCGCGAGGAGAGGAAATATCCTTTCGGAGCCATTACTTCGTCCTCATTCGCCGCCGATGGCTTAATCTGCGGCCGTGCGTCTAGGGAACGTGTCTTGACGAAGGCGTCGGGTCCCTTCCTTAATTGAACCCAAGAAGGAAGCGCGTGCAAGAGCAGATGTTGCCGTACCCGTTCCCGCTCCTTAGACCAAGTTATTCCGCTGTCGCCTCTTGGGAAGGGAGGCCCATAAGAGGGGAACCGTGAGGGCAAGTTCGAGCCATCCCATTGAAGAATTCCCGGACATCTTATGGGACCCCCTATGAGGAAGTAAGGGAGGATTTCAAGGGTGAAAGAATTTGGGAGCGTGGCGGTCTTAATGGTTTGGAAGAGGAGGAGGTCATCTCATATTCAGTGGGTGGTCTCCGTCCCGAGTGGTGCAATTAATGAATTTTTCTGTCCGCGCCGTAATTGTGATTGCGTAACGCTGGCGACGTGACAATGAGTCACAGATTTCCGGTCACGAGATGTTTTTTTCACGCTCACGCGCGACTTCTTCGGTGAAATCGGGATTCAAGGTCTCTTGGAGGGTATGCGTTTTATGATGCGTGCGTTGAAATAAACTTGTTTGTTTTGTAGATAGTGCGTCGCACTTTCATATCTAATTTTAAGTATATAATGGTTAGTGATCAAAGAAAAAGCAACAACGGGGAAATGCTCAGGCAAAGAGAATACTCATATAAACGCTATTCCTTCTCCAATTTTCAAAACTGCTCTACTGGTGGTTAGATGATTAAAAGAATATCGCTGCGATAGCCAAGTCGGTAACGCGTTACTCAAAGCTCGCGGGTTCGATTACCGTCCAGCTCTTGGACGATTTATTTGTCTTAAGATTAATCACTAATGTTGGACGGGTGGTTAAACTTAAGCAGTTGCAGTACCTACCTGTAAAACCTTAGACTACCACAACGATTATTCTGTCAAGATCTTTAGAGTGTTTAAGATAGTTGTTTGGAAGGCATATTTTGAAGTATGATCCTGTTTCTATGTGCCACGACAGAATATTGTTATATCCTAACGTCCAGCTTCAACTTAAAATTAATAAGAAACAAACAAAAAATGCACCGGATGAGGTTCGATTTCACGACTTTTGGATAATCAGGTCGGCTTGTTTAAGTCCTGCCTACCGCGTAGAATATCCTCCATGACTGCCGTGTGACATGGACAGTAAAAACTAGAGAAAAGGAAGCTTTCAAAATATGGCTTTGTAGAAGAAACATGAAGTTTAAATGAATAAAAGTAATAATTAATAGAGAAGTTATACAAAGGCTAGTTCAAAAAAGTCACTGAAAATTTGTAGAACAAGATGAGGAAACCCAATCGGTCACATCTTAAGACTATTGCTAGTAATGAACGGAAAATGGAACGCATGGAACTTTTAATAAATGTATTGTCCAAGAGATACAGTACACGTAATGAAGGAATAGAAATTAAATTTATTGCTCCGTAACAAAGAAATATTTTTTATAATAAACTCACACATTGAAGTTAGTTTGGAGCTGTGTCCCCCAAGGCAATCGGCCTGAAGGTGGGGACACTTTCAAAAAAGAAAAATGCAATACTTCTGACACAGCTTACAATGACTTTATGCATAACATACACCATGCACATAGCACCATACATACAGTTATATAACTTTAGGATAGGTTTTCAATATAACTCAGTACAAAAATATACATACAATTAGGATAGCAACAAGACCCTATTTTAAGGTGAAAACAATTTTTATTTACTATACTCAGTAGCCATGGTTTTAAACATCTTAAGAATATACTCAAGCTCTTTGCATTCTTGACATTATTCGGTAGCATATTAAATGACTTTGGCCCTATATAAAGTGGACAAAGTTTATATAATGTTAAGCAGGGCTTCGGCACAACATAACAAGAATTGTTTCTAAGGCTATATAAGTATTGCTTTTTTGCAGCGCGGTGGCAATGCGCTAGATTTGCGCATTACCACTGCGAATAATAAATAATCTTAATACCTTGAATATATATTGGATTAAAAAGGAATAACCAAGTGCGTTAATACGTAGAGGTTAGCTTGTGCAAGAATTAAGTTGAACAAGTTATGATGATGAGCAATGATTTAACAACATATTAAATCAATGCCAAGAAATGAATAAGATCACAGAAGAGATTTATATTAATTCTGGATGCTCATATTGTGGCCGTTTTGTTATTACTGCTTCGTAATAAATTCACTACGATACAATAGGCTCGACAAAAACATAAATGATTTCCCTTTTTCACATAACAGGTATACGATTGATGCTTTCCTCGTGAATTTGATCTCAGTAATTTTATTTCAAGTACTGGAATCGGTTTCAGTCACTTTTTCTTTCGTAATCGTTCGAGTGAGAATATTTTCTTTAACTGCGTCGGCTGCAAAGGAAATGTTTTAGGCGTTTTGTTTTAACATCCCTTTTTTTCCAAATGAAAACGTTGATCGCTCGTCAAACTTATCGCATACGAGAAAGAGTTTTCATGATATTCTTATTTTTTCTCTCCACAAAGAAATAATTCTTCTTACCCTCTGGCTTCTTTGCTGTGTAGGCTTGGAAATACATGATGTGAAACACATTACCACATCCTCTTTTTTGCCATGTTGATGCGGAGGCGATCCGAGGTTAAATGCGTTATTTTTAGCTCCGAAGAAGATAAATAACGAGTTTGCTAATTTACGAGTGACATGGAAATTAGAACGCTCTGAATTTTTTTCCGAATAATCGTCATTGGAGAAATATTTAACTCCTTGATACCAAGGAGTCGTTTATTATGCGAAATAATATTTCTCTGTGAACCCTAAGCGCTGCCATTCATGTATCTTAACTATCCCTTTATACTCATACATAAAAAGTTATATTGGCAATATTTTGTAGCAGTAATATTTTATAACATCCAAACAAATATCATAGTTCAGTGTAACCAAGAATTAATTCTATTTGTTAACAAAATATAATGGCCCCGCTCGGTTTACAATTAAGCGCGTTTCAGGATTCAATATTTTGGTATTTGATACCTCCAATATTCGTTTGGAATTGATATTCTAGTAAGCTTTAATACACTGCATTACTATGGTGGTAAATTTGGTATTACCTCACATTATTTATTAAGTAAATCATGTAGTAGGTTATAATAATTTTGCCTTCGACTCTGCTCTTTGAATTCATTATGGTTTTCAGCATTTTTAGATACTGACTTAGTTTCTGTTTTTGAATCATTTTAGTTAAGTGCCTGTTGTTTTAAGCATCTTAGTTCAGATTAGAGTTTCTTGGTATGTTTTCCAAGGTTGTGCATTTTTATCGTGAGAAATCTTTAGAGATTATTATAAAGTGACTCCATCCTTTTAATGTCCATGCGCTTAAGGTTATAGTACCCTCCTATGCCGTCTCTAACTGAGAATCAAAGCCTGAATGGGCTCTGAAATACCTTTACACTACTTCTATGTATTTCTATAATTCTGTGGCGTGGGTGGCCCAACCCTGATCAATTTCACCGTTAACACCAGACGAGGGAAGTGTCTCTAATATTTCTTGTTGCTATCGCTATTCATAATCGTAGTGATCCCAACTCTTGCCATTTGCTCCACGTACTAATAGCAGTTAATGAAATTTTAATTAAGGAAGAAAGGGCGATGATTACGTATTCATTTTCATATGACCATTGAAAAAATAATGAAAACGCCAACTTGTTTTGAACACGTTTCCTAATCCTACCCCTTCCCTTGGTCATAGGTGAGATTTTACTTTTACCCAGATAATCCTTAGGGACACAGTGCTGTGCTATTCACTTTATGTTTTGACGATTTTTTCTCCACGTTCGAATGGAGGTGTGGTTTGAAAGAGTGATATCAATGCCTCAAAAGCGTGTTTATAGCCTGGCCGTATTCCAATACTTATTGTTGTCCAATACACTTTCTATTTGAATGTAAGTAATATTAATTAAGGTGGTCCCTAATGGTCCATTTGTTGTAGTTTTTCATGGTAAAAGGTATGCAACCAGCATTACTACGCATTCACCAAGAATTGTCGGTGAGATCCTCAGTTAGTTTTGCATTTATTCGGGGTAAATGATCGACACCTAAGTTCATTTGCACCATTCGGATAGGCGGGTGGTTGTGTTTGAGAAGAAATTTATCGGTGATTGGTGGTACTTTGAAGTGAAACTTGACGTAGGCATTAGCAAAACGAAAGGAGTTCACGGTTTAACGCTCCTTCCGACAGACGGAGTCCTGAACTCGATGTGTAATCCACATTATCCAGTACTTGATTTCCTCATTCCCTATGAATTCTGTTCTTAGAGTTGACGAAAAGCATAGTCCAGTCTAAGGCTTCGTTAAATCCCCTCTAATCCGCGGTATTGAACTTCCTTTTTCTTGCAATCCATCTGTCCTGTTCTTTACTTTTTGGATCTCACTCAATCCTCGGGATGAAGGCGGACGTTTCTTTTTGTTTTTCTTTGCGGACTGTTTCTCCGCCCATTAAAAACCCTCTTGAGTGGGTTATGCTCGTTTGAGTGGGCCAGGGTCGCCTACTTTTACTCTCGGCCCAACTCGTTCGAAAAAGAGAAAGAAGGAAGAGATGGCAAAAAAAAACGCAGAAAACAAAACAAAGCCGCCCTCCGGATCACGTGATCCTTCACCCCCCCCTCTCCTCCCTCCTCCCCATTCCATCGTGAATTACGCCTCTCGCGAATAAAAAGAAAGAAAATCGCATATTGTTGGATCGACTGATCGATTGAACCTCTCGAAATCGACAGCCGGGACGCGTGACGCCGAGTTTCGCGAGTGTCTCTCTTTCCCTCTCGGCAATAATTCTGTTTGCCAGATGTCTTTTGACGTCTCGGACGTGTTCAAGAGTTAAGTTTTACGCAGTGTGCCAAAAACACGTCCTTCCTCGCTCGTCGTCTCTTGTTTCGCCTGTATTTCGTGTTGTTTTTTTTCCATCTCGCTCTCTTCTTCGCAGTTGGTAGGGCAAACATTTCCTAGCGCGTTAAGTGGAGGAGTTAACTCAGCGGATGATTCCATTGCCAAAGAAATTTAAATTCCACCCGAAAATTGCAGAGGGGACCGTATGGTCAGGCGCCTCGTCTCCTCGGGGCATAAAACTCCCTTGGCGAGGAGATGCGTCCCATTTAAGAGGTGAAAGGATTGTCGGTTTTCTTCGTAAATGACTGTCGATTTCCCGAGGTAATGGAGGCGTGTTTGGAACTTAATATGCCAAATTAGGTCTTGTTTACAGGTTGGAAGTCGTCATTTCATAACGCCGTGTCCTATCGTCTCGTTAGCATCGTCTCGTTGGTGTAAAATTAGGTCACCGTATCCACCCGCGGGGCATATGTTTTTTCTCGCTGTCATAACACTTTTGGGTTGTAAATGTGTATACGCATGCCGCGGGTATTAAATGGTAAAGTGGATGGAGCACTGGCTTCCTATCCCGAGGCCCCGCGTTCGAATCTATGCTGTGTTGCGGATTTATCATCGGTGCACCGGTCATCACTTCAGTGTTTTCAGTAAAGCACTTCGAGTTCAGTACTCCGTCCGTCGGACGGGATGTTAAGCCGTGGACCCCTTTGTGAAATTCCTTAAGAGGTTAATGCCGACTCCGGCTTCCGCTCCATCCTTCGTCCACATACTATAGATACTATATAAATCCTAATGCCCTGCCATGTCCATAAGTTCTTATCGTCTTCCCAAACATCAACCAATAAAGTGGTTGACATGTGTTTATCGACTTCTTTTGTCACGAACGTATTTAAAAGAGAATCTGTCTTTTCTTTTGTGTGCAAAAGAACATCGAGGGAAAAGTGAAAACGGGAAGATTGGAAAAAGCAAGCCTCGTGAGACATGTATGGAACAGGTCATGAAGGATGTGAAAGAGAGGAGTTACGTCAATATGAAGAGGTTGGCCGATAGGAGACTCGAGTGGAGGTCTGCGTCATATCAATCCTAAGATTGTTGAATAATGATGATGATGATGGTGTAAAAGAACAAGGCAAATTAAGAATGTAGTCTCACTTTCGCTACGTTAAAAACCTCTTTTGTTTCTTAGAAACTTTATCGTAGGCCTGACTGTGTGGTTTTGGCTTGCACCGATTCTGCTACTAATAATTATTTTAATCCAAGATTCCATTATTATTACTAGTCATTATTCCCAAGATTGGTATGACTAAGCTTGCCTCTCTCGTTTCTCCTATTTGCTAAACTCCGTATAAAAGCACCTGTTTAATTTAACTCGCCTCCGTAATTTTACCATACGTCTCATCCCTGGCCTTCGTTTACTGTCTCCATGGAGATAAATTTTATAGAACAACCCTGTCTTCAAATGGTTGCAATGAGAGATTTCTGTCTGCAAAAAGTGTTTCCTTGCCCCCAAGCTTAAGTTTTACACGGTCAGTGTTTTTTTACGGGATACCTTCTTCGCTTCAACTGTAAACATATTTCATTCTTGCAGCATCTGTCGCTGGTCATTCCATATCTCAAGCAACAAAACCTTTCCTCTCATTCAGGTTATTACTTTCCTCATTAAGTATTTGCTTAGCCCGTTGAGTAATAATCAATGTTTCGCGATTCCTTATCGATGGGCAATACATTTTCTAGTTGTCTCGTACTCTTTAGCTGCCTTCTTAGATTCTCTTCTCTTCGTTATCTGTAAATTGTAAGCATCGAGAAAATTCAGTGTTTTTGCTCCTTATATACAATTATGCTTTCTTCTTTACTGTCATTGCGCTCTCGAATCAGATGGTAAAACTAGATTTGAGAGTTCACTTCCGGGTCTTTAGCCATGTCATAATCCTGTATCTTCACTGCTGAATCTACTGGTAAACTTAACCACTGGCCGACGTAATGTAAAAAAATTAATTACTAAGATAATGATGGAAAGCCTGGTTACCGACAATATTACGCCGAGGTTGTTGAAGTTTTAGCGAGGCATTGTGTGTGGCTCATCCTCATAACGTGGATGCGGAAATGAAAATATTGGAGCCCTTCCTTCGGATTTTCCAGAGATCCCCACGTTTCACACGTCTCCTGTGTCATATTAATGTCAGGATCGGTTCAGCATGCCCGCTGGCTTTGGCGGAGTCGGTCAGGATTACGCAGTAATTCAGACTTCGCTGCTCAAAAAATACTCTTTTTTCTGGTCGTTTGTTGGTAGCGGGGCGTCGGTTGTTCCCACAGGGTTTTTGAATTTGAGGTTGGTGAACGATTGCGAAATTCGAGTGAAAATTCCATTTCCTTGCGTTGGTTTATTTTTCTATTGGGTTATCAGAGCGGTGTCATTAACCTTTCTATTCTTCATCGTATTAAAGTGCCTTGACGTGTTCGTTTTAGGAATGGTTTATAAAAATGAAACCTCCACCTTTTTCTATATCAAGCAGAGAAAAAGCCGAATATTCAACACTAGTGACTATGTTTCATAGTTTTTCGCTAGAATTTATAGCGAATTATATCTATTTGTAGGAACTTATGTTAGTTATCATTTTGTTTAAAGGTAACTGCGCAACTTAATATTTTTAGCATAGCCTTGCAGCTGTATCTATCTCAATACCTGGATAGAAACTAGAGTATTCTTTGTTGATAAATACATCAGACAGCTTTACATGAAGATAAGATACTTCTTCAAAGGGAAATCCTAAAGTCATTTTGATAAACTAGTAAAAATTGTTGAACAACAAATATGAAAGATTTGGATCCTACCTTTCTATAGAGATATTTTCTTATTAGTACATCTTTAAGATTTGAGAAACAGGCGTAATGTATTTTTTCTCAATCTTAACTATTTTTCCCTAAAGACGTAAGGCAAACTCACCTTTCCTCAAAACTTAAGCCGCTCTCTGCAAAACTCTTGCAGTTGCAGTGATGCGGCGTTGGTTTTATGAGAGCTCGGGAAGGCATGCATAAAAAGGGAGCAGCTGCTCTCCCATTAATGAAGGGAATGAACTCAATGAGAGTGATTAGAGAAGGATTTAGGCAAAGTTTTTCTGAATGATCGGAGTTGGGATTGAGTTTTTCGAAATCTCCCGGCTCTACGAATCTGACATTGTACTCCCTCCCGGTTCTGTGCAATTCGGGCTTACTCTCGAAAAAAGAAAGTTCTTATCAAAAAGGTTAGAATGTATTGAAGAATGCATTGGCATGCTAGCATAGTAGTGATAATGAAGGCAGGAATCGAAATGCTTGGGAAGGATTAGGCCCCACCTACTCTGTACAAGACATCAATTTAAACGGCCTCTTATGGAGACTGCATGTATATTAAAGCTTAATTAAAAATGAATCCATAATTAAATTTCATCAAAGCAGCATCAGTATATATTGATAAGGCTACTTTATGGACGTATTAGTGCATGTAATTCACCTGTAGTTTATTTCATTAATAACACTGGTTCGATTTTAACCTATTTAAACTACATATTTGGCGCTTGTTTGCGTATTTGCACTTTCCACTCTTAATTTGACGGAATATAAAAATTAATTTTTAACGTTACAACTCTAATTTTTGCCGTTGAAAAAACACTTTATACATGCCCAACTACCTCGATTGGCAAGCCCGAAACTACCAGGATAATAATAAAGTTGATTGCTTCCAAATTAAATCAATACAAAAAAGTATTACTTTTGCAAAAATGAAGCATTTTGATAGCCCCGAAGGTGCACCCGTTTTGGGGCTACCATATGTTAGACCATGTGGCATCAATAGCCATTTATTATTATTATTATAAGTATTCTACCGGTGAAGGTAGGTTTGAATGGACATTTAATTCTTCCCACCCCCCAAATATCACACGATGTCCCTCTTCAGCCCCTCATACCTCCTGCCACCTATCATTCCATCCAAGCTACCCGTTCTTCTCCTCCCTCTTCCCCGCTTACCCAACGCTCTTCCCTCAATCACTTCCTTCAAAACACCATTCCCTTTTATTACCTTTTCCATCCACACCTTCTGCCTTCTCCTAATTTCATCTATCAAATTTCTTTCCTCTCCTACCAATTCTAGCACTTCATCGTTCGTCTTCCTTTCGACCCACTTCATTTTCTCCATCCTTCTCCACACCCACATTTCAAAAGCCCTAAGTCTATTTTCATCTTCTTTTCGCAAAGCCCACGTTTCCGCCCCATATAGTGCAACGCTCCGTATTAAACTTTTCACTAGTCTTTTCTTCACTTCCCTACTCAACGCCCCTGTCATTAGCTCACGCCTACGAGTAAAAGCTTATTTTACCAATTAAATTCTCCTTCTCACCATACCCTATTTTCTTCCAACACACTACCTAGATAGCTTAATTCTCTACCTGCTCTAGCTTCTGACCTCCTACAATTATCGTTATACTTAGCCATTTATAAACGACATAAATATATATTCATAGGGAAACATTAACTGTAACGAAAGAAAAGAGAAAAAATATACTGTGAGAAAACAACAAGAAATGCATTATTACTTTGTTCATCACACATAGCTACACAAAAAACATGTATACATACACATATGTTTATGTACCTATACATACACATACATATTGCGACTCATATAAATAATAAATGCATACATATATCCATATGTATTTGTAATTGTTTAACATATATGAAGAAATATCTAAACAAATGCGTATACATATGCTTCTTATGTAGCTATTAATGGTGAACAATGCAATTGTCTTATTGCTGTATTTGCACAGTATATTCTTTTCTTTTTTCTTTTGTTACAGTTAATTTTTTCCTTTGGATATTTATGTATTTGTATTGTTTAAAATTTACCTACTGTTGTAACATGGTCGAAGAGATGGTAGCCCCACCACAGGGACTTAGCCTTAGGGGCTATCAAACTGATTAATTTTTGCAAGTGTTATACTCTTCTACTGATTTATTTTGGAAGCAATTAAATTTATTATTATTAAATGTATTATATCATACAGTCGTTTTGCCGATTTCATAGATGATCGTTGGCTTCTCAAATCATGTGCGGTACATCCTCCAGTACGTTCCAGCCTCCTTGGTTCTTAGGTAGGTACTACATGGAGAGATAAAGTGAGAGAGAGAGTAGGGCAGTTGGAGGATGGGCAGCAGGGTGGGAAAGAAGAGTGGAGGCTTCGGCTGTATTTGCATTTTCACTCGCCGGGGACTATTTGTGTTTACGCCTCCGTGCGTGTCGTAATTTCCTCCATCCGTTTCGCCCCCTCCCCATGCCCCCCTTCCCGAGGGCAGGGTTAAGAGGCAGCCATTAGAGGACGCTGCCAAAAAACCGTGTCATCATAGCCACGAAAGCGGAGGTCGGGAAGAGTTGGCGGCCGCAGAACATGAGACGTGGGCTCGCCAGCCGAGCCAGAAGTCTCCCGTTCGTTCCCTTCATGAAAAGGACGATTTCTCATATCCACGTCTCTAGCCACCATTTACATTGCCGGCGGAAGCGTGTGTCGCACCTGATGCTACTTTGAAAGCGAATTTCTGACGGTTCAGTTAATTTCTTTCGGAGCTCTGTGAACTTATGAGCCAGTGAATGAAGCCTCTACACTGGGGGCCAAATCCGAAAAATAAGTTGCTTATATTTTTCATATTTTCTAGCTTTGAAGTTACAAAATCACTTATCCCTTGCCGTTCATTTGAACACGACTCTGGAATGTGAAAACAAGTTTTCTTACACTTCTTTTTTCTTTTCTAATCGAGGATGAACACTGTTTTGACAAAGTTGACTTCGTAAGTACACAAAGGAGCCATTGCTTCATGGATCAAAAACCTTTCATTCATATAGTCATCGGTGTATCCGTTTCTCGACACAAAAAATTCTTCCTAATTACTACGGAATTTACTTCCATCCATTTTCTTTCAATGGAGTGAACGTGATTCACTGAATATAGGTTGATAATTTGTTAAATATTGCATGCGCCCTTATAATGCTGACCAATCGGAACCTTGGACTCAATAATAGAAACAAATTTATTTCTGCTCGGTTTACATTTCTGTTCGATTTATTCTTCATTCTTAAACAAAATATTTAACGATGCTTTTATTACTGATTCAAGGCAGTTGCCAAATATCAAATTGGAAAAATAAAGTAATTCCAAATATACGTAAATATTAGCTAAAAGAAATTTCGGTGCGCATCGGGTAATGAATCATCGGTGTTGAGTAAATGTGATGGTGAACACTCAATACGTAATTTATTGTGTGGATACAAGAACTGTACTAGGTTTTTGAGTGCTCGAAATATGCGACTTCACTGCCCCAAAAATATTGCCTGGTAAACTCTGATCCTTGGAAAAATAAAAGTGTGGATCTCCAATCCTCATAGCTACATTTCCAATTGCTCTTCATAAATATAAGAAGAATATGGGTGTATTGTTCCAAGCCCAGCCATTACACCTACTGTTTTTTTTACCAAATAATGCATAATATGTGACGCATTTATTGTTTCTAGTGCATTTCACGTTGTTTTCTACAACGGTTGGTACTTTTTCTCCATTTACTTTAGAAGTATTATAAAATATAAATTATTTTATCTTTTACGAGTGTATTCTATTTCTTCTCTCTTATTTGAAAGTTTTCGATAACATTTTGCATTGAATATTATAATCACCTTTGCAAATTTATGTGTCTGAAAAAGGATAGGGTTTACAGAAAGAAGTAGTTCATTTATCATCTTTGACTATCCCCATATTTTTCTGTATGCCAAGAAAAATGTTTGCACTAGGTAGGTATGACTGTAGCCTCGACCTTTTTCTTAATCTATGAAACATTATTGATATCTATTCCTCTCGTAGAGATCATCTTCAATTGGATATCCATAATTTGACGTAAGAAAATTTATCTTCCTGTTTGCCAGTGTATTCTACAGAAACGAGGAAGCATAAGTTCTGTATTCCATTATTCCTTGCCTCTGTTCTGGCTGCTCTTTACTTTTGTATTGTACAAACGGAAGCATAAAACATTTTTTTCTAAATATTAACTTTCCATGTAATACCTGTTATGTATGATGTGGATACGACTGTCGTCCAATTTTCTTCTATCCACGCTGTTGTAATTTGACAGCCTCACTTTGTTCTTGCAAGCGTTTTGAATAATACTGGATTTCAGTATATTTGAAAATGTCCACCCACATCTATGGGAGGTCGTTTGAAAAGGTGCGGGTTAATCCTGACCTTAGGTGTTTTCTCGCGAAACGCTTAATGTATTCAAACACCGTGAAAAAATAGCTTTGGTGAAAATAAATTCCGAGCTTACCTAATGCTGTTTTTTTTTGTTCTCTTTCCAGGTGAGTCAGAGCCTTCTTCATTGGTCCGTGTGGTTTTCCGTTAGCCGGTTGCCGTTATGTAGGTCAGTGGTTCGGTGGCCCTCCTACCGCTCGGCGATGAAGCTCGAGATTTCCTCTTTTGGCCCTCGGCTTCCCTTCCCCTCTCACACCCCTGGGCCCTTTTGACTCCCCTCCCTCCCTTTGATGAGGGTCGGCCATTAAACTCTCGCCCCCCGCGACCCTCCGCCCACGCATTTTGCATCCTCTTCTTACCCTCCTCCCTAACTCCCCCCATCCACTCGCATTTTTCCCAAACGCCTCCACTTTCGTCCCCTCTTCTCCGGCCTCAAGAATGGAAGCCGTATTCCTTTTTCTGTGGACGAATTTGCACTTGCTCCTAAATATTTCCTTTCGTTTTTAAGAAAATCTCCACCCTTCGTGTCTCTTTCCGTTTCGCACCGATCATTTACCTTACCCCACGCTCCATTTGTGTATAGCTTTCCCTCTCGTTTGCTCTGCACGTTTTTACTTTCTTCCCTCTCACTTTCCTCTTGATTTCTCTTTGATGCTACATCCTTTTTTTTAGTTTACCATTCCCCTAGCTCTCAATTTCACAGTCTACCTCCCGTTTCCCGATGTGTTTTGTGCATGAATTTATTAATGGCATTGGCTTTAACTGTGAATTTAATGGCTCTGCATAGCTCAGGTTTTCTCCGCGTTCATTGGCTTCTGCTGACGACATCGGCTTCGCATTCCAGCTTGTGTATTCAGGTCGAATGTCTGTAATACTTGACGTCTCGAAGTGCATGCAATACTTGATAGAGCTAGTGGTTCAGGGCATTGGTTCATTCGCCGGAGAATAGTATTTGATTATCCATTCTCTCGTGCGACGCCTATCTTGCCTAATGTTGTTGAATTTAGTGTGGATGAATCAAATTTCAGAACAGAAATATACTCATGAACATTATCAATTTTTTATGCGGTTATTTCCATGAGAATAGGGCCACCTTTATATTCAACAATGGACTGACGTTCTTGGAACTTGCTGCAGATGGATATTGAGCTTGAATTATATTCTTCTGTGTAAGTCAGGAAACAGCGTTTATTTTATCGAGAAAAAGGTTAATCATCTTCTGAGCGAACGGAAGTGATTGTTTCTTAACTGCAATGATGCCAAAAATGTTTACGCTGAATACTATGTGTACATATATCAAGCGGTCTCCTTTTGAATTTAAAGCGGTTGCGGATCACGACATGTTCACCCTGTTCAATGATTTCATTTAAAAAGAAAGATATGCTCCGTTATTTATGCAGATTGTTTTACAGTAATGACCGACCTTCCAATCTTATGGAATTTCTGTGGCGATCAGTATTCATCTCAAGAATAACATTATGTGTTAATATCTCATTATCTTGGACGATTCTCCCTCAAAATATTATTGCTTTTAAATTACTTTCAGTTTTTCCGTTGTACTGAAATGAAATGTCATTCCTATTTAAACTGTTTTAATTTTAATACCAAGTAATGCTTTAGCGCCTAAGTTTTAAAATTTCCTTTTTGCTACTGTTAATTGCTCCCCTATGGTTTTCTTGTGATAGCCCCATTCCTGGTACGGAATCACGGATGCATCTTTCGCGTTATCCCAATCTGTAACGATAACGCTTACCCCTATAGTAGCGCAGGGTTAACAATAACCGTCTATAAAATTCTCGCCACTGACTGTGATAAGATTGTGAAGTGCTGTGCGAAAAATGAAGAATGGAGATCACGTTCTCACTGACATAAGTTAAATAAAAAAATAACGATAACACCAGCGCACGCCTTATGAAGACCTATATCCGAGGCCCTGGATCGATAATTTTATTTCCTCCGAATCATATACAAAACGTGTGCTGCTTATGAGATCTCAAGTTTAATATGAAATGCTACTACATACTATCATTATGCCATTTTGTATCCGTATGATTTAGAATGGTGTATGAGTGTTGGTAATATCAACAGAATTAGTTTTTCGAGAAATATAACCTGAAAAAAATGTTAATTCCCTCATGAATGTTCTTAGTGGGAGTATTCTTAGTACTTATTTGGTTGAAATTAAGCCGTAAAGTTAAATATCAACTCCCGCAGAAAAAAAGGATGATGGGAATAACCTTCTATTCTCATCTTTGGCATTATGAAGTAATATTTTTGGGCAACATTACAAGAAAAATTTATATCCCTGAAGGTTTATTTTAGTACCTGTAGTTAAATAAATTAAGCTGGATAAAGGCAGCAATAAGGAGGGCATGTGAAAATAGCCTGAGAATTTCTTCATTGGCATTTTACATAAAAATTTCTTACTTTAATATCAAATTTTGGCACACCCTGTTTGGGGGGACCATTTAGAAATGTCGCTTGTCTCTTAAGCGTAATGCCTTGTGCACATGGCATCAGGTGAATTTAGTGCCCGAGAGACAGCAAGCTGGCTCATAGCGTAACTTCACAGGAGATGACATGCCCTCTATAACTTGTGACATACTTATTTAAAATACCATGTCGGCATTAGTCATGAATATGAGTTCCTCTCCCAAGTGGAATTTCTGGTACTTTGTAAAGCTTTGGAATATTATCCACTCTCTGCTCCGGGATAAAATGCGAATTATATGACCCAGAAATTGATACAAGGACAAGAATTAATACGATAGACTGCAAGGTAATTTTCATAAAACAAAAATCTACGGGGAGAGAGCCAGGGATATATCTCTGGAAGATATCCAGGTGAAAAAAGCGGACAGATTTAATATCCTACGACAGTGAGCGATGCCTTGGTTCTGCTTCGTTTCTCCATTTCGCATTCGAATTCCTGGCGTTCATTCCACGCCTCTCTTATTAACTTTTACTTTATCTCTTTGAACAAGGTTTTGTGAGAGAGTACCTTGGTGCCCATGATTGCCTAGCCTAGTGAGAGAGAATGTATGGGAAGTGCTGAGCGTTTTCAGGATTCTAAGCTCATGTATGGAACTAGCAGTTCATTTCAGTCCTCACAGTGAATAGCATCTGAATCCCTTTTGCCTTAGCGCTCCGAGTAAGACTGAGGTGTTAGTTCAGTCGAGGAAAACTGAATCGAGATTCCCACGTTAATTAATGCTCATAACATGGTCGGTATAAATTTTCTTTGAAGTTCTCTTTATTCAAGGTTATCAGCACAATCGGCCAGCGAAGCGGATGTACATTAATTATTCCTGTCTGTGGAACTTGGTTTGAACGTTTTTCAAGATGCTTGAAAGAGTAAGAGCTATATTTACGAACAAGATTTCAATTCATGCTGTGCTTTCTTTTTAATATTTCCTCCGAAATTATGGATAAAATTGTCGTTCAATAAAATAAATATTTGTATGAGAAGTATTATATATAAGAAATTCTGAATATTTGTTTATTAGATTATGTATAGTGCACGGAAATCACGTACATTTAAACCTCTGTATCCTAATATCTATGTCTCTTCCTTAAACTTTATGATCTATTTCACCGTAGTACGCGGAGGGTTTTAAAATATATTTTAATATCATCGGAATTGTTATCCATCTTAATTTCTCAAACGTCGTATTGCAATTCCCAAACTAACTCTTAAATCAATTAAAACTTACAACAGAAGCTATAATAGCACCTTTTACAGACGTATCTGCTCTCAGCTGCGTGCTTTCCAATCCTATAACCAACGCAACTTCTCACAGACCCCATGTTGTACTATAAGTTGAATATTTAAGGTGGGACTCGATTAGTGTTAAGTACACCGCTCTTTCAACTGCTCATCACACTTCCCTTTTAGGATTTGACAAATTATTTTTATTTGAAAAATTAGCTTTATCTTGGCTTGAAAGTTTAATTTCACAGATGTTGTTCCGATGCTTTTCGTAACACGCAAATATTCCACAAAGGTATGCTAGCCTAGCCCGAATGCTGTAGAATGGGGTCGTTTGCCATATTTGTACTTCCGAACCTGACAGAGTTAGTAAAATGAAAAGACCCGTATTTTTCCGTTCGTTAGTTTCGATCCGTTGAGTCGTTCTCGAGTTATAATCAGCGAGAAACTGATGTTTTCAACTCTTTCGGAAAAGTGGGCGCGCAAAGGACTTGTATGTTGTCCACTTCAATCACAACTGAGCCCGCGAAGCTACTTTGCCTTATCGCAGTGGGGGACACACAGCTGACTCTGCCTACGGAAGTGGTGGTTAGATTTCATTCGGTTTATTTCGAAAGGCACTGCATATTCGACTGCGTCGTAATTTGTGAATAAGTAAATAAACTTCAGCGCACACTTAATCACGCCAAAATGTGTACGAAAATATTTTGTTGTTCAGTTGTTATGGATTATTTACAGGATGTGACAGGATCTCTGCAGGCAGACCTTTCGTCCCCACCTCCACTCCCCCCCCTCTCCCCTCTACTGCCCCTTCCTTTCCCCTCCTATTCCCCCCAGCCTTCCTTAAAACAGTGAGGGAGGGGAGGTGGATGACGTAGTTATCCTTAACGCAGCTCGTTCGGTGGGCGTCACCATTTGCTTATTTTTATTTTTGATTTCTAAGTGAATGGCTCTGGTTAGGCGATTAATTTTTTCACTAATATTCATTTTTCGTTTCCATCTAACGATATCGTGTACAAAAGAGCGATATCGGTTCCGAGTAAACGCTCCTATTATAGGCTGGAAAATGTGAGAGATACACGTAAACCGTCATCTCGTTAAGCTCTGCCAGAGGATTAGAGACAAGGATTCGTTTTTAAGTCCCAGTTAGGACGTGCCATTCAAGTCTCACCCTTGGCAGATCCAGTGGCTAGCGTCCGCCAAGCCAAGCACGAGTTAGCGTGCCCGCGACGGCTGCAGTCAAGTGTCAAGGAGGAGTCAAGCGGGAGATGCGTCCAAAGCGGCTCTCGAGAAAATTCAACTCTTCCCTCCCCCCTCCCCTTACTCCCCTCTCCGCCCCCGCACCACCCGCCCCTTCCTCCTCCCCTTTTTCCTCTCTCCTCTGCCAGAGCTCGTCGGCGCTCCGCACTCCTGAAAGTGTGAAGGACACTAATGTCAGGGAGATTCTCCCTTCGCCGCCGCTGCTGTTCGCTGGCTGGCTCTTCTTCCTTCGCCTTCATCTCTCAACCGCTCACGTCCGCCGTTCTATTTTCTATCCTTCCTCCACATTGGAACGCTAAGGAGATGTTTATAGCTCATCCAAAACGCTGTCGGAGTGGCTCCAGGCAGGATGGGCAATGTTATCCATATAAATCAGTGGCAGTAAATCATTGGCTGCAAAATGTATAAATTATTCTCACCCAATCAGAATTATTAAATGTACTCCGCAAGTTTAACTCTCTCACTAAGGTATAGTGACCATCTCTACATCGTAGAATCGTCCAAGGTGTAAAACAAAAATTTTCTTGAAATCTGGAACCTTGGTCAAATCTCCATCTCTCAAGAAAATTTATGAATAGGTGTAAATGGTAACAAATTACATGTTTAATAATTATAAACTGCCCCATGCTTTTATTCACCACCACCGAAAATGGTTATGAATTATAAAAGTGTGATTTATCAGTAGTTAATACTTTCACTGCATTAGCTCAGCTCTTATGTAGTTTGATGAAGGTTTTGTAAATTTAACCTTCGGACTGATTGCTTCGGTAAGAAAAGGAGTTCATCAGAATGTTGGTGATTCCTTTTGGTGATCGTGAACCAGCTGATAAGAATTAAAGGATTTAGCTTGAAAGTCGTAATTGCACAAGTACGTATTCTAATTTATATGAAAATATTTTCACTGCTAGGAATCACGAATTGGGGTATCTTAAGCTGCAAGGAGACTTTATAGAGAGTTAATAATTAATTCAGTAATAGAGCAGTCAATCATTAAAGTCGAACTTGAGATTTTGAGATGGGGATAGTTCACATTTCTTAATCCTGCCTCGGAAAATTTCTTTAGTTTTCACTCAGTAATTAAATCCCAATGCTTCTGAAATAATTGCTTCAATATGGCTTTTCCCATGTTTCGCTTAGCTGTTGATTTCCTATATTGCTTTTCTCTACTAACTCATTCCTTTAGTTTTGCCTGTCTAATATAATTTTAGAGAATTATATTTCCGTATAAGTATCAGTCATATTTAAGTGAAACACTGCATGTCTTGGTGAGACTAGTTTGATTGAGTCGGATTTAGGAATCCATTTCCCACAATTACTTTTATTCCATGATCCTAATCATTTTTGTTTTTCTTCAACGAAATAAGTTCTCGAGCGAGGCTGGTTTAAATGTTGGTTTACATTCTTGATTTTGAATCAATCTAATAGCGTTTTCGTACAGGAGTGAATAAATAAAATCATTCTGCGTTTTTAAGATGAATCTTTTATAATTGATAGTGTTTTAAGTTGGCTCGTTCGGAAAATGACTATTTATAACAGCTGAACAGCAGAAGGTTTAAATTTCCAGTGTATCTGTAGGATATTTCAAGCCTGCCGCGTGAACGGCGGTGAAATTGACATTAATTGCCAAGAAAAATTGCCAGGTAAATTTTTTCTCATGGCAATTAATATGAATTCCAGTTTATCGTTCCATTTTAAGCGAAGTACCTTTTTAATTTCCCTATTCTAAATATATCGATAAAATAAGCAATGAAAAAGCATGTTTGTGTACACTCCGGTACGTCAAAGTTCCCTCAGACACTTGCTTACAGATTGCTTCCCCCTTATATTGCCAAATTCCTAAAAAATAAATATTGAACTCAAATTTTATCCCATTATGTGCTCTTTTTCAAAATATCATTATTTCCATTATACATTTAAGATTGGACTGTTATGCACAGCAATCTAATGACTCTCGCCCTTTTTTTTAAAAAAAAAGGCGAAGATGTATTCAGTACAAATCAAACTTCGTGGTCACTATTAGTTGCCTGCAGCAATCTTACAGTTTGGAACTTTGGTTTGACTAAAGTACTTATCTAATTGACTTAAGCTGGTTAAATTCTTGATTTAAGAAGGTGCCCATAAATAGTAAGGGAACATGTTCATTCGTCAGTTCTTAGGGCTTCAACCTTACTCTCTAGATATATGGTTAAGCAACGATAGAATGTTATAATCATTTCAATTTCAAATAATTAATAGCTGCTTGCGTATAAAATGACTGAAAATTCGACTGACAACTGTGGTGAGGTATTCTTCGTAGAATAAATGAGTTCTATTATACTTCATTATCATGTCTCGTCGCAATTATTGTTATCACTAAAACGAATGTAGCCTTATGGTCGTTAGGCGTAGTTTCCTCACGTTACATCTACATCTAAATCTACATAATACCCTGCAAGCCACCACAAGGGTGTGTGGCAGGGGGTGATTGCTCACCAAACATGCACTACATATCATGCATAAAAAAGGAATAGTATTAATATAGTAGTCAGAACTACACTATTTAAAAAGATAGAAATTGCAAAGAAAACATGCAAAAACATTCTGTTAGTAGGGTTAGCTTTAAGTACTCATACCAACATGCAGCTACCAATGCTATTCATTGCTACTCTCCGATAGGACATATTTACCGTTATTCGTATCTCTTATTGTGCGAGGGAAAAAGGACATTTTGAATCGGTCAGTTCGGCAATCAATTTCTCTAACTTTATGATTATGGTCCAGTCTGCCATAGTAAGTTGGGGTTCGTAAAATATTTTTAACATCATCACTGAAAATATTGCCTTGGAATTTGTGGAAGAGATTAAGTCTAAATTTCAACCTGCGATCTGACAATGATTCCCATTTCAATTCATTTAATGGAATGGATACATTATCTACCCGCACGTTAGTGCGGGTAGATAATGTATCCATTCACTAGCTTTTGCAAGTCGAGAAGGCAGCGAGCGTATATACACGGTAGTGTTCGGTTGAAAAAAAAAGGATTCTCACGATCTGAATATGAACGTACGGAGATGTTTAACGTATGGTGAGTCGAAACCTACCTCGTCGTCTCTATGGCACTCTTATGGTTGCAATCCTGGCTGTTTAAACTTAACACCGTGACTAGGAAAGTTGCGAAACGCCCCGAAGAGCAGGTTCAGGTTGTGTGTGACGATGTGGCGGCCGCTGTGGTAGCTGGAAGCGAGGAGGGAGTCGTGTCTCAGCAACTCTGAAGCTTAGTGTCGCTGCTCCTTGATATGTGCTCGGCGGGTTTGCCAATCGCGTGGGCTTCTGGGAAGAGAGCACGAGCGACTAATGACACGGTCCGCTAGTCGAGGTCCGTGCCTCACCGCCACTTTTTCCTTTTCCTGCGGCGTAACTGATGGCCGGCTGCACTCGGAATTAAGTCGGTAAAATAGTGATCAAGAAGCGTGACGGATTTACTTGTGCCAACCGCATTTGATTTCCATCTGTTTTGTCTCGAAAAGTCAGCAGCAAGTTGTTGATGTGAAAATCCTGCTGGTAATAACTGTAGTCGTATTTTATTTTCACTGTCCTTAATCTTCTAGATTTTGCACGCCAACTATTTTCCCTGCTACCAAATTTTGGCATGATTGGCACTAGAGTGAATGCTAAGTGATATCGTCAATCATGAAATGATTAATCGCCATCATTCGGTGCCCAGGAAATACCTTAGAATATGTTAATGTAGGAGAGAATCAGATGGTGTGTTTCTGGAATGGTAATGCGATGCATTTTATAACGTGGTGACTAATTTTTTCTCTGAAGTCTTCGGGGAACTTCCCACTACTTCTCTTTCATTGATTCATTACCCGCTCCTCACCAAAAAATAATATTTTGATTCTTCATTTTACCTCCAGTATCCATGACATATATTGTAAAAAAAATGCAGTCATGTTCCCCTGGCCATTAATGTACTCTGTTGGGACTTTACGGGACGCATTTTCGCAGCTGCATTGCATTTTGACTTTGTTTCCATTACATGCAAACATACGCGCCAGCACGTAAACGAAAAACCCGCCAGTGCGTTCATGAATGTACTTTCAGACTATTGGTAAGGGTAAGCAACGCAATAAATGGTCCATGAAGTTGTGTATTCATTACCCATCGCGACAATATTCATGTCGAATTCATAGTCAATGGAGTAAGCCCATTGATATTGAAATTTAGAAGTAGGTACCATTGCATGTAAATGGATCCGCGTGGTAATTGTAGCGTTCGTTTTTTTAGGCGATCCAACTGCTGAAGATGATTCGTACAGTATCATGAATTAATGAATAAGGAAATGAGGAGAATGAAGCCATTGCATTAGATCTTGGTAGTCCATGTCATTAGCATGGGTATTAGATAAGCATATATGTATCTTTAAACCATTAAATTCTGCCTTTATATATATGAGTATATATAAACTTTTTTTCGGTTACTGCATAAATCATCATTATTAGTGATAACAGTGGGGACTGACATCAATGCATAATTTGATTATCAGTGTATGAATTATTTTCTTGAGCACAACCCCACATGAGCATTATAATTTGGCGCGGCTTATAAAATGCACCACTAGAGTTTGGGAAAACAAGATGAAATACTTCGCAGAGAACCGGAAAAGTAGTCTTAAGGCTATATTGAGAATCCCAACTACAGGATAGTTTCGAATGCTTACTGCAACCTCTAATACAAGTCGAATTGGTGCACAGATTCCACCAGTAGGTGGTATTACTTCTCTGCGTAGCACTGATTGTGAGATGTATCTGTATACAGCTACGAATCATAACGAGATGAATGTGTACTATTTTGAACTCGTGATAGAGTTATAATGACGTTTCAAGTAGAAGTGAGACTGTAATTGAGTTTCTGAATATGGTCTTTAGTTAGGTTAATAGGTGGTCTAAGGTGTTAAGGTTTCATCGCTCCTTCTGGTGTAGCCTAATTGTAAGCAATCTGTCCTTGTGGTTGTTTTTGACCTGAGAATCGATCTGATTGAGTTTCTATGAGAATTTTGGAGAAAGTGCGAGCCTTGTCACATGATGTCATTAACGGATATAGTAATTAGAAACGAGGAAATGAGGCTGCGTGGAAAATGTTTCGGAACTTTGCAATTCAAACGAGTTCAAGGGAACTTAAATGGAGAAAGAATCACGTTTCTCACTGAGTAACGGTTTAGAAAATTGACGGATATGACTCGGCAAAACTGGTCCGTCCATCGACTAAGAGTGACTTGCGACTTAAAGCCCCCGTTTCGCATCTTGTGGAGAACTCTACCCTCTTTCCGTATCATCCAACCCATCATCCAACAATTTACATGAAATACTGTTCATTTCCTTTAATTTACATGTATTTACATTGCAACAAGTAACTAATGCACACTCAAAACTATTATTTTGGGATCCTTTGTTCTAGGAACAGTTTCCTCTTCAGAGTTTGCATATATAGCAGTTCTATTGAAGTGGTTCCCAACCTTTTTTCACTTGCTTACACCTCGGTAGTGCATTTCCCTCTTTGCCCCTCATGCATGAGCCATCCTCTTATGTAGCTGCTCCTTATTTACAGTTGAATCCGTAGTTAATTCGTTTGCTAAATGATTCCTTATGCGTCGATAGTGTAATGCCAGCTGCTCGCAAATAACCAGGTATAATTTTCAGACGGTCTAATATGCTAAATGTTTCCTCCGCCATTCCTTCACGTTTACCTAAAGCATCAACCGCGTATCCCTCGAGATACGGGAACCTCAGATTAGGAACCCTCCTTCTATCGTACAGTCCCCTGACTAGTTGAGCGCTCACAGTTAACACGCAATATATTTTCAGCGGTAACGTCTTAGGTTCCGTATTTACCCGAATAGTAGGAAAACTCTCAAAGCTTACACCGAGCGACGAAGCGATGACAAAATAAGAGGAACAACATGAATAAAGGGTTTAAATATCTCGATGCAACACTGTGTAACACTGAACTTTTTCATTACTTTAAATATACTTTTAGGTGAAATTCAAAATGACAGTTCCAAGTGGAACATTTGAAAAGTTTAGACAGTTACCATTTTTAAATCAATTTTTGAAATAAAAATTCTAAATATTATTACATCCATGAGTTGAATCCAACAAAAAAAAATTGAAATAAGTGTAATCACTACGTTGCAGCGTTGAGGTGAAGTGGACCTTCGGTTTTTATGTTTAAGCCCGTAGCACTTACAACTTTTAGAATCGTCTTTTCAACTCTGAATTATTTGCTAATGTGAATACCTTCGAACTTGTCAAATGCATTTTACTGAAGCTCAAATATTAATCTATCCGACCTATGGTTAGAAAAAATCTAATTAAAAACTTTATTTTTAGTTTGGGAATCATTTTTGGGATTTCGCCCCACTGTGCGTCGTCGCCGCGAGACTCACTACTGCCCCCTCTTGAGCTGAGTGGTGAATTTCCAACGCAAATGCAGACCCCATTACCGCCACGAGCTGAGTCTCCTAGCGGCCCGCCGCAATCCAGGCAGCGGCCCGCATGCCAACATCATCTCGCCGGTGCATTAAAGGCTTTCGAAGAGTATGACTCACCGCCTCCTCCTCTCAGTTCTGTTCCCCGTCTTCGCGCCGCGAGGAAAATCCTCTCTCGCCATATATCTCCGCTCCTTCTCAATCTCTCGCTTTCCGCATCGGGAGGGGTAAGTGTGGGCGACTCCCTTCCTCACGCCAGCGCTAAAGAGATCACGGGTACGGGGAGGGGTGTGGACGTCGGGGGCTCTGCCTTCGTTTGCATGTCGTCGTGGTGAGGAGAGAAAAGTTGCAACGTGGTGCTTTTCATCCCTCTCAGCGGAATATCTTCGGAGGAAAGAGTTGAAGCTTGGCGCATTTCGGAGAAACAAATAAAAATCCTTCCTGGTATATCTTGGTTTTAAGCATCTCCAACTGCTTTACCATACCTCCAGACTGGTTACTATCTTACAGCACCCTTTTTATGTTTACTCAATCATCCAATTCGGCTTCCCTCTCCATTAAAGGGTAATCGGCACTTTATAGCAATTAGTAGAGGTCCAGAAAAATAGTTTATAAAAATTCAAAATTAGTTTAAACAACCTCAAAATTAGTGTAGTATATTTTTATGCTTATTTTTGCTTTTTCCGGTACAAATCTACATCTACATCTACACGATAACCTGCAATCCACCGCGAGGGTGGTTGGCAGGGGTACAATTAAGATAATAGAAAACATAAAATTACAATATTTTCACTGTACCTTCCAAGGGCACGAAAAATAATTAGTGCGATATGAACATCACACTAAGTCATTGTGCTTAAATAAAATTAGTTATAAATTGAAACTGTAAAGAACAGAGTAATGGCTCATTTTGATTGTACACTAACTGATAGCTCGACTAAACTACTGATATATTGTTCTGTTCGATAATTCGTCCAAAACAATGAATTCGTGTTTTATTGTTATATGACTATTTTTTCGTGTGATTTCCCGTTATGTCGATAAAACGATTTCCCTGTACCTGTAAATAGTCCTTAGGTTATAAGAAATTCTTCGATTTCTTTCACCATCCATTGGCGTGAGAGTAACGAATTCCGAAGTTGGTCCTGCTAAACATTCATCACTTTTGTGCAATAATTTCGCGGCAGCCCTAGCTGTTTTACCGGCACCCTGAAGATCCGCGGTTATCTGGTCGGATACCAGGTACGGTCGGAACCACTGATCTAACTTGGCCTAATACTAGGTTAGACGAAACCTTAAACAAAACCCGTTCTACAAGCGAGAATCCAATTCGAGGCCTTTGGGTTATCACATTGGACCGACCAGACGGCCACGGTCCGCAAAATAAAACTACTTGTAGGAGCTTTTATAGATTTGGAATTTTCGGTGCTCCAATAGCTAAGGTTTTATCTTATTACCTGCCTAAAAACTTAATTCTAAGACGAGTACGACATCCATTCCAAAGGTGGGATTCTTTAAGTTGCCTGGCTGGCACGTTAGTGACCTGGCTACCGAGGCTGACAAAATGAAAGCTTCCCCTTTGAAATATATGTACCTGATTCTTAAGTAATGATACCTCTTGGTATTATAGTTTCTGGAAATGTTGATTGTGAGGGAGAACTGGAGTGAATGTTGAGATGTTGCAAATGGTTGGGAAGAAAGAGTAAAACGTGTTATGGAGAATACGCTTTGTACTTAGGTGAGGTCTCAGTACTAGATGATCTATCTCTTCTTACACCAGCCAGACTGGCTCTCTACTTACACCAGCCATACTCTGGTGTAAGTAGAGATTTTGGGTTGAACGCTGTTCTGATGGTAATGCCGTTTCATTATGACCCTAAAAACAGGGTTTTCGTCTGGTTTTGAACGCCAACAGTCAGGCGCTCAGACCAGTGCCCAAGGGTTATTAGGCACCCGATTGGGTAAACACCGTCAATTTATTTGATAATAAACAACCACTTTGTGACATAAATCATCATAATTGGTCAAAATCCCTAAGATTGGTTTGCCAAAGCCCTCCACTCGATTCTTATGTCGGCCAACCTCTTTGCATTGACGTAATCCATCTCTTTTGCATCCTTCATAACTTGTCCCATATATCTCATACAAGGCCTGCCTTTTCCATTCTTCTCGTTCACTTTTTCCTCGAGGATTGTCTTCATCAGGCCATCATGTCTTAAGATATGACCGATTAAGTTGTCCCGATTTATTTTTAGAGTTTTCAGCAGACTTCTCTTTTCTACCACTCTTCTTAAGACTTCTTCGTTTGTCACTCGATCGATCCATTTCATCTTCATTATTCTTCGGTAGTGCCACATTTCAAATGCTTTCAGTCTTGAATTCCCTGCTTCTGTTATCGTCCATTTTTCGCTGCCTTATAGTAAAATGCTCCAGATATATGTTCTAATGAAATGTTTCCTCACTTCCACCCTTGCATTGCAGCTGTAAGCAGAATCTTTTTTTGGTAAAATGCTCTTTTTTCCTGGGCTACTCCACTGGCAATTTACTGCTGTCAATAAATATCAAGGCTCAAATTATTTTATTCACGATTAATCTGTGCATTGTTGTGAGTAGCTATGTAGTTGCTTTAGGTATAAAATGGGAGTTCTCAATACTCAATGAGGCATGGTTTCAAGTAATAGTGAGTCTCCTGGTAACATTTTGAAGGTTATACATATTTTAGTATGTAGGGGAGGGATGGGTGAAGATTAGAGTGGAAGGATTATTCTTGGGAAAACAGAAGGTAAGAAATTTAAGTGCTGGGTTGTTTGGGAGAGGGATATCCACGAAAGGGTGGGACGTGAGAATTGAACATTGAGGACGAGAGTTGGCGTCAGGCACCGCTGCTTCAACGGATGTGCACTATTGGAGGCTCAACACCCGCGAACCAGAAGTTTGGTCGCCATGGCGACACTAAGATTGCAGGGATCCATCGGGGTGCACCGGGCGTCCTTTTAAATTAAAGGAGAGCGTGGGTGGTGGGAGATGTTTTGAGATCCGGGAAATCCCGAAAGGCGAGCGGAAAGCTTCCCGAAAGCGACGTCTTAGCTTAGTATTTCCAAATTCAGGTGGAGGAATTACATCTGCCGAAGTCACCCCCTGCACCCCCTGTTGAACTCTGTGTTTTAAGGATCGTAGGGGAATAGGGATGCTTTGGAGGCTTTTATAGAAACACATCGTCGAATTGTGCAACACGCAGCCTCATATAGCATTATTAACCCATAGTTAACGACTTTTTGTTTTAATTTAATGAGTATTAATCTGGCTTAAAAAGACTTAATTAAAAGTTAAGTCTTTATCGGTAGCGATTCGGCTCAGGCTACCGACGGTGTGCAATCTATTTTGTGCCATTAAGGATAGGTGGGAATAGAGGGATGAAAACCCAGCGTCGGCATTAGCCTATCTATTCTTTGCGAACAACCACAAGGCGATCGTGACTTATCACGCACGGGATACTGAACTTGAATTACCCTCCACGCATCGCTAAATGAGTGCAAGTCGTGTGTCTCTAAAAACACTTCCCCTTGAGGGGTTTGAACCAGGAATCTCGGGATGAGAGGTAATTTATCTAGCTACCACACCAATCCTTGAATCAAAATCCAAAATTTAGATTTACTGTAACTGTGGAATATCCACTTGATGTTTTATGGAAATCGTGAGAGGGATTTCTCTTGGGCAAAACATTTTTGACCTCGTATTTTTTTAAATGGAGTCCGCGGAACTTTATGGAATCTATATCATTGATATCATATAATTACCTCCAACAAAGATACCTTCAAGAGATCTTTTATGGGATTACATTCTTTACAGGCTATAAATTTGCATGTATGTATGCATGTAAAATTTTAAAGAATTTTATATAGTGTTTGACAATATTTATGTCCGTAAGTAGCGTTTAGGAAAAATTGAGTCAAGCGTGTGAAGAAAATATTAAAGTGAAAAATATGCTATGAAATAGCCCAAAATGAGCCACATATTGGTGACACGAATTGATCATTTTCCGTCTTCTGAGTCTGATCGTAATTATGTCATTTAAACGGATGTGAACCTAAGGGGCTTAAAGGGACCTAAAATTCCAATGGTGTAAAAGCTAAGGCAATCGTGGCAAAAGACCTGATGTGTTGATATGGAAGATTCATAGTGTGTTTATTATTGACAGATTCGTGCGAAATTCGAATTTGAGTAGTCAGTCGTTCCTACATCTCTTTTCATGAACTAAAATACAGTAACAGCTGATTGAATGTTTTTCTACTCTCTGCGAGGTATGATTTTAATGATCTTATTTTAGAACTGTTTCCTGCACGTATTTTAGCATATTGCATACGGTTTTTTACTCTCTGATGAGATTCTTAATTACTATTTGCCCTTGAGAGCGATTGATACCATTTTGAGACTATGTTGGCTGACAACCACACCACGTCCAACACCAATAAGTACAGCTTTGCCCTTCCTGCTAGCTCTACCTTTCTGGAAAGCAACCTAAATACCAACTAGAATATCTACTTATATTGCTTTAAATGACATGCTGTAGTAAAATTTCCAATTTTTTTATTAAATTCATGCTTATCTGGTCTCAGTCCACCGAATTTTGAATAATCAATTGGATATTCAATCCAACAGCTATTTTAAATAATGGATATTTTTTCTTAGAGTACGTCTCATTTGGCGTCTTCGATACATGTGATATTAATCAAGGGATAATGTTACAAAGGGCCCTCATTGAACATTTCAATTAAAATCGTAGTCACCGGAATTGTAACTTCTTGTTCTAGAGTCCTTGAAATTATATTCGTTCAAATAGATAGTATTCTCTTTCATGGCATTGTGTGCTTTCCGCCATTATCCGAGTCAAATCCTAAGGCTGGATGAATTAAAATTCATCTTCCTCGCTGAAGAGCGTCAGACTCTGTGCATCAGTGGTCATGTTGAGAGGAGATTGTTGCACCTAACCATACCCAATTAGCTGAAGGAGAATTGAGTTTTTTTTCGATTGGAGGACGCGCTGACCTTGGGCGAACCAGAATAATGATCTTCGATTCCGCGGGTCCATTAAAACATCCGGCCATTATCCAACTCGTACCGTTATGAATTCAATAATACGATTAAATTTAACGAGTTTCATGTGCAATTTCCCTTCGTTTATTCTCCCTGTTTTTTTCTCGGTGGCTACGTCATAATTAAAGTCCCCACTTTTGCAGATAATGATTACCCAAAGCATGGGTAAGAAATATAACTATCGCCGTTGATGCACCTTGCCTGTTGTGAGAACACCTAGTGTTTTGCTATATCCCTATGTGCTCAATTATGGCCACATGAGTAGCTGCATGATCTGGTCCATGTTATCTTGAGAGCTTTTGAGAATTCCCTGCTTTGTTATCTATTTACTCGTCCATACGCTAGTGATACGCTATTCTATCTAAAGGATGCTACAGAATCCACAATTGCTATCGAGGCTCTAGTTTTGTATGCTTTGAGTAGCATATTGGTTTTTCCGATTCTCTGGAGAGGAAGTTGAGAATAGGGTTGGTGTGGTGTCCGTAGCATGTGCCTGCTACTCGTGGACCCACATTTTAATCCCCAGAGTAGCGATTTATTAGGTATTATATTGAATCCTGCTTTAGAGCGGTCTGTACCACACTTCAACTTCAGTACTCTGTCCGATAAATGGGACGTAAAATATTTTGCCACTTTGGGGCAAAATTTTTCCTTTAGTTGAGAGCAGACTGATAACGATACCGGGGTTTTCTCCATCCTTCCTCAAAACCCTAATTGTTGCCTATCAATTAATGCCTAGCTACTTCCTATGTTGGAATTTACCTTACAATTAGTCGCTTATAGCTCTCACTATTCAGTCAGTCAGTTGCCTAGCTACATCAAGAATGACGACAAAGTAATTTTTTTTCGAAATTCAAAGGTCCACGAACTGGCGAAAGCCACCGCGGATGCTAGGCTGTGGAAAAGTTTTAATGATTTTTTCTCTGTGGAAAATTTGCTATTGTGTAATTTTTTTTCCTTAACGGTGCTAATAGATATTTTTTGTCCGAATATGAATCCCTTGTGCCGATAATAAAAGGGCGATGAAATGCAGTTTGAAGTGATAAGCGGTGTCTAGTTTTTAAAATGTAAGATGGAAAGCGCATGTACGTGTTTACCATCTCAAAATATTTTGCAACACGGATTCGGATCAAATTTGTCAAATCAAAAATCTGTTCGCGTGAAATGTGGCATTATGGGTGGTGTTGGCATTAATTTCCTCCATGAGAGCCAGTATATACTCTTTCACCATCGGGTTTTGACGAATCGAGCACTCGGGTAAAAAATGATAGCGTAGTATCTTACTGATAGTTGCTTTTTTCTTCGAGCCTGTCCTCAACCATATTCTGTTCCTACCTACCAAGACGCCACCTCTTCGGCTGACTCGCCTAATTAGTGCCCTTGATGCCGCTCGGGTGAAGCCGACGGGGAACGATTTCCGCACGTCGCGAACGACGGACTCCCAAAGTGCATTATTCATCCCCGCGTTCGCGAGCGAGAGGAGGATTTTTACTCCGTCATTTTCTCTCTCTCCCCCCATTAAATGCGACTTTTCATTCATCATCTCCCTTTTCTTCGCGTGTCTATCACCGTACCGCTCTTGTTTTGACTCTGAGAGAGAATTTCTTGGCTGACTCCCTCCCCGACGAGTTTTACTCACCTTTTCCTTCTCCTCCCCATCCCCTAGTCCGTACTAATCCTTACCATCTCTCCCTTAACCCCCTCCACCTCACCTCCCCCTTCTCACACAACCCTTCCCTCCACCGCCTCTCCCTCTCGACACCATACGCCTGAATCTGCCACAGAGCGAGCGCCCGAAACGTCTCGGCAAGCATCGCAAAAAGTAATTAGTTCCGACCGACCCTTGTACGTAATGAATGTCATTAAAAGCCACCGCGGATGCTAGGCTGTGGAAAAGTTTTAACGGGTAGACGTCGGGTGCCGTGTTGCTCTTTCCTGGGTGCTTTTGCCCCCTCGGTGCTGAAGTAGTAGGTTTTGGAGAGGTAAAGGGTGTTGAACTTCTTATTTTTTTGCCATCCCCTCGTGCAGACTTGTAATATTTTTTCGCTTCGCTATTATTTTGAATCACGCAGCCGCCGATGTGAAGAGTCCGATAACGTCCACTGGATCCATCCTGCGGCATAGCTCCCGTGAAATTGTTTAATATTACCGTCATGAGGTATTTTGAGCTTATAAAATAAAATAAGTACCTCATATCGTAAGAATGGTGCGTTATTAAGTTCCATGAGTGGGTCACGATATGCGATTTTATGGTTGAAAATAAATAATATCTTGTTGAGATCCCTCTTTACATTCTGGTTTGAGGGAAGGTGGAGTAGGATTTTTTTAGGTTTATCCTGTGTGGACAGCGAGTTAGAGAAAAAGAATGTTTTTTTTCTGCGTCAGAAATTTCAATAGCAGATGTTAACGGCTCGTAAGAGAATATGGACTCTCTTTCGAGGTAAAGTGGTATCTGTTGAGGCATGACTTTCAGGTGAACTTAATATTTAAGATTCGGAGGTCATGACTGTTTTTTCAGCATCTCCGTTTTACTTTGGCTGTTCTAAATAAATATCAAATTTTATGAGGTGATGTACACATTCTTTTTACTTGATTTTTTAGCGTCTTCAGGTATTGTTATAATTGGAGTTGTTTATTGTGCAACGGCGAAATTTATGAGATTTGCAGTGTTTTGATTGAATATTTCAATTTGAACAAATTTAATTAATTTAGACTTAAGGTTATCCCTGGCATATCGCGCCCTTCGGTTGGTGTAGTGATTGGATTACTGGACTCTCATGCAGAGGACCCGGGTTCGAATTCCATTATGTAACAGAGCTAGTTGAATTGGCAGTAGCGACATAGTGAGAGATATTTTTTCATTGGTAAATTTCCGTGCCCCTATTTGAGTGTTTTGTGGAGAGAATTAGAGTTCAGTACTCCGTCCGTTTAATGAGGCGTTTAGCCGTAGAACCCTAGATAGCTTTCGTTTAGAGCAGGCAAATGACTACGTCGGGTTTCTCTCCACCCTTCCTCTTCCTCTTCCATTCCTATCTTCGATCGATAATTAGATGGACAAATATCAGAAGATTTTGAGAGGTGAATCAGCGCAGAATAAAGAGTGTTCATTGAATGGAATAATTGAAAAACGAAGAGTTAAATACCATAGAAATTAAAAAGAAAGAAAGCTACGTACTGGTAAAGATCTTCTTACTAAGTAGGAATTAAGATGATTGGGATGGGTAAGTGTAACTGCGAGTAATTTTAACCAACTCTATGGTTTTGGGATCAACGTTGTAGAAATTGAACTTCAATTACATTAAAAAAGTTGTATAGTCCACACTTTAATGGGAAAACACGACCGGTTTCATCCATAAGAGAGAAGCTGATGATGTCTTCTTGTGCATGAAACAGATCTTGTTTTACTATTAAATTGTTAAAATATACGAAGTTTTTAATATGAGTCAGTTTCATTTTTGAGAAAATAATTATTTTAGAGGAGAGCTGAACAATTAGTATATTAGAGATTTTCTTGTAATACTTAGACACTGCGTCAATTTTATGCTTTAAAGTTTAATTCAGATTCATGATAGCGTAAGAAGTATATCATCTACCCATTTGAATCGCAAGCGTATTAGCATTCGAAATAGCCGAAAACTATATAGCAAAGTCTAATCAGTCATTTTGAACGGTATATCCTCCTTATTTAAATCTTTTTAGGGACCCGGCATTCTTGAAAAATTCGACAGCTGACTCGGCGGTGGTGTTGTGCTTATATCCCGACTGGAGTAAAAAATGTTCCTGTTATCCTTTTTTCGGCGCGATGTCTGTGAAATAAGGCTCCCACGTTCCCCAACACCATTCTACAGGGGTCCGTCGCTCACTTGCAGCTACTCCAGCGCTTTCCAGCTTCTATTGCCGTCACCGCTTATTTCGCCAACCCCACCCTTTCTATCTGTTTTTCGTACCCAATCCCCACAGCACATCCTCCACGCTCGCTAACCTGCGGCGGAATTAGTTCGAGTTTTCGCCTTCTACGGATGTTTATGCCGGATTAGTGCGGGTTTTCCATTTGCGATGGGCTTGTACTGCTCCTTCCTGATCTTTGCCTGCGCGAGAGTCTTCTTTTTTTTCCTTCGCAAATAGTTTGTCCGTAACCCACGAGATTTAAATTCGTGCACCTCCTAGTTCTCTTTTTTTTTCTACCTTTCTGTCTCCGAAAGTAACGTCGACACAACCTCTTGTTTTCCCTTTCAGCGCCGACCGTAACGTCCGATGAATTGATTATCTGCTTAATTATTTGTGGCGCGCTTGAAGGTGAATGCGTTTCAACCGCCGTGGACCACTCAAATAATTAATTGATGCCTGAAATCGGGACGGCCATGAATCATCGATCGAGTCACATTAAGTAGGTAAATTGATGACGAATTATTGGACTGTAGTTAACCGAAGAAGTCCGTAGAATGATTGCTCTGCTGTCGTTACTAAGGTAGCCTGAAAAGTACAAATACGAGGGCACTTTTTTCTGTTTTGATAATCTTGTAACGGCTGGAGTCATTTGCGCTACAGTGTATTGTTTGTTAGCAGGAAATAGATAGTATATTTGGGATATAATTAGGGGAAAAGAAAATCCCCATGACAACTTTTGCTTGTAGAAAAATGCCCGAAGAATATATTGTAGAGACTACCATTGGGCGTATAGACTATTGCACACAGCATTTGAGAATGAATAGGTCATTAAGTTATCCACTACTCCCACTCTATTATATATTTGTTAATTTTTTTTAATTTTATTCGACCTAGCTATGTGTATGGTACTTATCTTGGAATGTAGTCGATATTTTCTTCCTTAGTAAGATTCTTTGCCAACGCCTGATATTTGGCACGATTGATTGTTAAAAAAATCATCCCAACAAATAGATATTAAACATACCACATATTTGGGATTCCTCGTTAGATTGCATTTTTACAGTGAACTTTCATTACATTGTGTCGATTAAGTTGTTTAAGCATTTCTCCAGTGAATGTAATGGTACACCATGCAGTAATAGTTGTGTTGTCCCACGGAATGGAAAACTACCGGTGCATGCCTACCTATGTGATGCCAATGGCCATTTTATTTCATAAAGAAGGAAATACATTCCTGCTTGATCTACAAACATTAACAGAATTCCCTAACGGCCACCAAGAATGTTTGAATAATGGGGTGAATTAGTTACAACTAGGTAATTGCAATTAAATCATGTGCTACATTGCATTAGACAAACTAGCATTAGACATTCGCCAGTGAAGTAAATTATTGGAAATCATGATGGTGTAATTTTTTTATTTAATTATTTTTTTTAATTCCACCACGATACTTTTAACATAGGCGTTCAGTGGTGCAGTTAGATTGCTTTATTAGATATAAGATATTCCTCGAGCTGGAAAAAAAGTGCAACGTTGTGATTGAGTATTATGAAACTCATAATCTCTAATTATCGTGGGTAGGAAGGTATTTTAAATCTATTCCCAACGGTAGCCCTTCTCTATAACCTTATTTTCGTGATCGAATTTACCGCAATATAAGCGAGTTCCCCAATAAATCGAATTTATTCGAAAAACTGGTCTAATGATGACATCATTGCATTCAGTATCTTTATGCATCATTTGGTTACTTCATGAGTAAAATAAGTTCAACGGTCAGAGATAAAAGCTACCGAAAAGTATTTTTTATTTTTATTTTGGGTCATTTGCGGAAAAAAGGCGCTTGAAATGCGAGTTCGTTGGCGTCGGTTTGCTCTCCTTGTGATCAACGCCCGCTCTTCTCGCTCTGATATCCCGTCGCACCGGTGACAAAGGAGCGAGCTCCGTGATATGATCCACCTTTGCAGCGCTGCTGGATGCAGAGCGTTAAGAACCGTGGGTACTTGAAAGAAGGCGTACGTCTCTGTGGGACGGGGGCGGCAAAAAACTAGTTCCGCCGCGTCACACATGTGCAAAGGACTGGAAGAGAGTGGGAGGGGGGGAGGGAAGGTGTCAATTACATAATCCCGACGCTCCAATTTCTCTCTCGACATGGGATTTGAAAATTTTTTTCCACCCTCAAATTCGCCTTTGATTCCTTTTGTTCGCCGAGGCAATTAAGGAATATGGGCAGAGGGGGACTTGCATTTCTCCTTCCGCTGTCCTCATTTTTTTTCCTTATTCCATTCGTTTCGCTCTGTTCATTTTTCTTTCCGGCCCCCGGCTCGCAAAACCCAAGAAGAATCCACCCTCGAGGATTCCTTTAAGACGCCTCGCCGCTCGGCCACGTGGTGTGCTTAACAAGTGGTCTTCCCGAAGGGGGGTAGCGGAGGCTGTTGGGGAAAGGGGGGAGGTGTCGGCTAGGTATGTCGTGTGCATGGTTGAGTGCATGCCTCCCCGCCTCCGGCTCCCATTCCCTCCTTTAAGCCCCATCCTCTCCCTCCCGGGCCGCGCTCATTCAATCTGAGATCAAGGGAGGGAAGCGGACGAACTATGGGGTTGGAGTATGTGGATGCTGAGATGCCGCTAAAGTCACCCCCTCGTCGTCCTCCTCGCCCCTACTGCATTCAGATCCCCACTCCCCAACTCTCTCAACCCTCTCCCCCACTCCCACAGTCCACCTCTCTCGTGGAACGAAGGGAAAAATTTCAAAAGGGAGAGAGGGAGAAAAAAAAAACGCGACCGTCCCCTCTTCCGTTGCCGGGCGTAGTGTTCGCAATCGCCGCCGAGAGGCGCTGCAGTCGTCGTCTCCATGCAGTCCGTGTATATGCGAGTCAACCTCGCCACTTCTCCTCCCTCGTTCCTCTGCTATCTCTCCGGCGCACGCGCCCTAGACCATCGCTCGGGAATGCGTTTCCGACCCCTTTAGCGTTCCCACTCAATTAAAAACTTCATTTCTCCCGCTTTAATTATCAATATGAGCGACGCGACGCGGCCGAGTACGTGAACTGCTTGTGTCGGTGGTTGCCAAGCTCTCGTCAACGTAGTTGGGAGTGGGGAGAGGGTGTGCCCTAATCTGAATACCTAAGTGAACCAATCTCAAAACCACGATAAAATTGCCGAATTCTGGATTTACTGGTTTGGAAAATTTTGTATTCCCAAGAGTTTCAAGTAATTTTTCTTGCTTTAACTGCGACTTGCCGAATATAACTCCCGATGCGGCTGAAGCTAATGTACACATTTTTTCAGAGTACCTAATAAAATCCCGAATAAGCCAATTAAATCGACAAATAAAATTAACTCTGATAACGGTATTTTGGTCAACAAGATGACCAACATGGAGGAGATTTAGTGGGAGATGTGTGCGATACGCTAAGTTCAGAATGTGCATACTGCTGTGCATTTGTCTATTTGTAATACGCTTCCGTCTCATTTACAACTTCCAATCTACAAAACAATGAATCCTTTATAACATCATAATCATAGCGTACAAATATAGCAGGTTGCCGCCACTTCTTTCCCAAGCGAAATTTCACATTAGCATGGAATGGAAACCCCTCAAATAATCGTTGCTGATACAAATACACGTATGTCTTCGTATAAAAATCAATGTGCTGCTTTCTGTCAGCGAAGTGTGTTCAAACCTCAGTCATAAGTGGAAGAACAAATTCCATCTGTCAATTAAAACAGTTATAGCGCTCGAAGACCATGATATCGATATAACTACATCAATATCGAGCCTGATGATGCATTAGTTTACGTACTTATATCGAAACTATAGCCCTAAAGCATAAAAACATTTATAAAGATGAAACTTTCATTTATTCTTCCTATTATTATGATGATATTTCACCATATAATGCTTGAAACTTCGTTGTTTCATGAAACCTTAGGTCCTTTTACTTTATGCTGACAGAGCTCTCCCAGTACTAAGGACGACAGTATGTGATTAGCTGATCGTCTTTAACCCTCTTTTAACGATTTAATTTATCCTGAGCTCCTACGTTTAGTTTTTAAGCTTATATCGATATCGACTCGGATTCCAGTGGCAACACAGCTGTTCGATTCGTATTAGAAAAGCTGAGCTGAGGTTTTACTGAGTGGATGATCATATACTTTTCATGGAAGAGACCGATATTCATTGATATCAGAACATTGACTTGAGGGAATGCAATTTAGTTTCACAAGTGTCCACCGTTGACACTTGTCTGGGAATCAACTTGAAGTGGCGTCATTTCTTCAGCGTTGTCTGTTACTAGAGGTTTCCAAGCTTTTGCCTCTGGCGTCCCACTGCTCACCTTCAGAAAAACCAGGTTTTACCAAATTGCAAAGTGTAGTTGTTCGACTTTTCGCCCGTATGTATGTAGTGGTCAGCGTGAAGGCCTGCCTGAGTAATATGCGTGTGCATTTAAATCGGAATCTCTCCTGGAATATACGCATCAATTAAGGCGAAGTTTCAGTTGGATATTAATGCTGAAATTTCGCGAATTGGCCTCTGAAATGTTAATTCGCGGATAACCAGAAGTTCACACGGCTTTGGTCTTTTGTGCCCAAAATGGTATTACCTGGAACTGAGAGCATAGAAATTTAGTCTAGGTTCCATATATTCTTCTCTGAAATACTTTGCCATCAATTTCGATTGAAGAAATAAAGTAAATATGTCGTTTGACCAATTACAACTCAGCAACCCTCGATAGGCTTGGCATGAGTAAAATAGATTTTTTTAAACCAGGCTTTCTAACGGCAGGCTTGTGTATTATCAAAACTACAGTGCCAAGTTTTCTAGTTCATCTATAGTTTCACTATCTCAATACAGTTGTGAAATCAAAAATCTGTTATTATATATGTTACATGTGAAGGTTAATTTTCCGCAAAATCGCATTATGGTTCCTGAATGTTTTATGCAGTTCATTAGAATGAGTGCCAACGCAAAAATAACTTTTCCCTCATTCTAAACATTAGTTCATTTTATACCTGATGCCCGCCCTTGCGGTAGATCGCAAGCTGAAATGTTGTTGAGTCGCGAGACTCAAAGAGCGAACGATATTTCTCCGGGGCTTATCGCGCTCAAAACAATGGATTTAAGCCTTTCCTGTTAGCAGTTCTTGGCAAAGCCCTATGATGTGCTTTCTGTAGCGAATATTCATGTCTTCCCTTCCCCACGCTTCCACGCATACCATCGTGGTGACGGCAGTAGACATGGAGACCATTAAGTTTCGGCAATTCTCTGAACCATTTGGAACGGATCACTGGGTTAAAGAGTTGGATCAGACGGCAGGAATGTTCATTGTTCGAAAAAAAGAGATATCTCAATGGATTATCCGTATGGAATGGGTGTACATTAAAATGTTTGGCTCGGTTCGCGCCATTATTTTTGATCTGAGTGTAGATAATAGGTCATCCTCATTTCACGTGTTTTCAAGACGGTACCCGGACTCATAGTCTCTTCAGACCGGGAGAAAAAATATGAGAGTGGGGATGGAAGAGTAAGGAGGAGGAAGGATGGAGAGAAACCCGGCGTTGGCATTAGCCTGCTCTTAATGAAGAGTGCAAAGGGGGCAGCAGACGTCCCATCCGACGGACAGAGTACTGAACTCTAGTGCCCTCCAAAAACACTCAAATACTTAGATGCCGGTTTATGAATGAAAAAAATCTTCAACTGCCTCTCTTCGAACAAGAGACCTCTAGGTGAATAGGCCTTTTATTAACCCCTACACCAACTCCTCATCAAATTCGATGCCGTTACTCCAGTCCAAGGTGTGTAGAGAACGGAAAAGAGTTATTTCATGCAGCTATGGTTATCTATCGTACGTTTATGACGTGTTTTTCATAGTGTTAATTCGAAAGCATTTATTTTTCAATTATTTAGGTGGTATAAGTTTTATTGTAGATGCTAGACGTTTTATTCACAAAATGCGTGTAGGTATAAGTTCTGATTCTCTGTAGTGCGTGGCACTTTTGCGCTGTTTTGGTTAAGGAGCACCCGGTCATATTACTAATTTCTCAAGTTAATTAAGGCTTTTATGTGAATCATGTTATTAATTCACGTGCTTTCTTTGGATTTTCAAAAAATGTGCTTGATAAATGAGTAATGATATCAGCCGTTATGTAATGGAAACGATTCGTTATGAAACAGCGAGCAATTGGTTTTTCAGCAATATTTATTACTTGACTTGTTTGAGGGTCTTATACTTAGTGAGGATTAATACCAAGGAGAGAATCCCAATTTTAGAAAATGGGAAACACTGGGCGCAAATTTAAAAAAAAAGACCAAAAGAAAATAAAACTTGTTTCAAAAATATAAATACAAAGTCACAGTTTGCCAACCACTCAATTGAAATTTGAAATTCTAGCGACTTTATTCCTAAAAGCCATCATGTGGAGAGAAAAGGTAGCCGCCTAGATGTTCATGAACAGTTGGAGATAATTAAGAGCGTCAATTCAAAACGCAACATTGTGAATGACCATTGATTGCTTCCTACTGTCCCTTCCTGCACCTTTCTCTATTGCAATCAACTCAATAACCCAGATAGACTCGTCCCTCCCCTTTCCCCCATAGTATGTGTACTAGTGATTTTGACCTTGCCGGGTTGGTTCAGTGATTATCGTACTGGCCATTCACCGGGAGGGCCCGGGTACGGATCCCGGCTGTGGAAGATATTTTTCATTGTTAAACCTCCTTGAGGGTCTAGTGGAGAACATTCGAGTACAATGCTCCGTCCGTCGGATAGGACGTTAATCCATGTTCCCCTTGGCGCCTTTTCGTTAAGAGCTGGCTGATGCCGATGCCGGGTTTCTCTCCACCCTTCCTCCTTTCCCTTACATTCCCATCCTTGTACCTTACCCCCCGGTATGAAGCGAGTGCGTAAAACAGACTTGTAAACATAGATTAACGTTGTTTCACCTGATGATGACTTCATACCAATGGGGGCGTTTACTCGGAACCGAAATCGCAATTTTGTACACGAAATCGTTAGATGGAAACAAAAAAAGAATTTTAGTGAAAAAATTAATCTTCTAACCACAACCATTCACTCATAAATCAAAAAGTAAAATAAGCAAAAGGTGACCCCCACCGAAAAAGCTGATGTGATAACATTGACGTCATTTTCCTTCCGTCCTTGACTGCTCGTATGGGAAGCGAAGGGAGTGGGGGGGGGGGGGGCTCTCGGAAGGTCTGCTCACACAAATGCTGTCGCAACTGTCCTATTGGCAGAGTCAGCTGTGTCCCCCCCATTGCGATAAGGCAAAGTAGCTTCGTGGGCTCAGTTGTGATTGGACGAAGTCAATGACGTGAGAGGTTGCACCACGCCCACTTTTCCGAAAGGGTTAAAAACATCAGTTTTAAGCCGCTTATAACTCGAGTAATAATTGACGGATCAAAAAACGGAAAACTACGGTTCTTTTTATTTTACCAACTCTATCTGATTCGGCGATAAAAAATATGGTAAACGACCCCATTATGCAAAGTAATTAAAAGTATGTAAATACCAAATAATTGCTGATTTATAATATATCAAAGTTTTTTTATTGGTATCGACCTCGTTTTCTCCACGCTCCTTGCTGTAGCCTCTCCTTTCTGTTCCCGGCGACCTTTGGCGACGCTCAGGGGTCCTCGCAAGGGGCGTCTCTCTAGCTCCCTGTGAACTCACCATGAGCCATGACTCCACCTAAGCAATCCGCCTCCTCACCCGACTCTCTCTCCCTCCCCCGCCTCCTCCCGTTGATCAATTAGTCGTTATGCTCGCGGCGGTGGCGCCTCCTAGTCGTCCCCCTTGTTATTCATTGCGCTCGTTAAGGTTAGTCGGTCGTGGTTCATTAATCAGTGGGATCATGGGAAGGAAGCAGGCATGAAGGACGATCTTCTTCCTCCCCCTAACCTCACCCTCACCCCTCTTTATGCTCGTGATCTACTTGCCTCATCTCCCACGTCACCCTCTCCACGTAATTACGCCCCACTTTAACCCAAGCTTTGCCGTCTCCTGTCCTTTATTCATTTTTTTTAAGAACCCTTTTTCTTCTCTCTCGTTCCCCTCAGGGGTCGTTACGTCCTTGTGCGTGCGGCGGTGTATCCTTGTGTTCGACATGGGTTTATATATGTTTCAAGGGTTTCGCAAGGGCGGGGCACGTTCCCTGGCCTGAAGAGGTTTAAGACTTTCACGGCGGTCGTCAAATGTTCTAATCAATGCTGTTTTGTTGGTTTTCTTTGCGCTCTCCACCACATTCTCCGTGATTGAAGCACGAGGTCGTGAAAGTCACGGAAGGTAAGTAATCTACTCCTTCGCAAGATGTGTTGAAGTCGTAAATATTGTAGTCTTTCTAGTCTCCAACGGTTGATTTGTCTGGGGCTTCGCAAGAAATCATGTTTACAGTATCGTGATGACGACCACATTGTCCTCTTCCGCAATGCTCGTTTTCGTATCAGAGATAGATTATCGGCACAGTGACTGTATTCATTCCCATATTACGTATATATTGTTTCAACGCGTGAGATGTCACTGATCATATTTATGAAAATGGTTCAATGCACTTTACATCTGCTGATTAATGAATGCAGATTAAATCAATCCGTGGGAGTACACCGCGGAATTATTCACAAATAGAGTACTTCTTCTACATTCACGGGATCCCTGTTTTTCTGCAGAATAATTGATTAGGTGAACAATTTAATTTGAAACATCCGCGAAAGGCGGTAATTCCGTACTCGGCTCAGTAAGAACTCTTTGTTTTCAATAATCACCGCTGATGTGGAACATTTAAATAATATTTGATTATTCCCGGAGGAGGACGCATTGGCCAAGCTATTCTGAAAATTGAAATTCTGCTAATTTTACCCCTCATTTGTTTAGCCTTAAAATAAATTACGTGGGATTAATATTTTGGATTGATAATTTTGGAAAGTTTTTTTTGTCCTGAAAATGATTTTCCTTTTGAAATGCAAATATATTATCCAATTTAAAAAATGTAAATAATCTGTGATATTTTGAAAATAATTTTTTTTTTTCGGGGTGCTATTTTTCATTTGCGCAAAATAATTATCATCATGGGGTTCTCTGTTCGGAAGGGGTCGCTCTGTCGGGGCGATCATTAATTGACCTCACGACTTTCCCACTCTTTTAGAAATTCTCAATATTATATGCTCTCCTTCCCTTCTCGTCAGGAATTATTGAGTCGTCTTTGGGGTCTGTCATTTCTTTAAAAAATGTAGGAGGTGGTGTTCGTCGATGCCCGAACTCTGGTTAAGGGGAAGGGGATGGATATATAGGGCGGGGAATATTCACACCCGTGGCGAAAGAAACTTAAAAAATATAGTCGCATATAAGGCGAGGAGCGGAGGAAATTCCTTGAGGTGGCGAAAAAGGAGGCAATGCCCGCATTGCCCCCAGTAGCACCCTTCCCCATCCCTCCACAGCGACGGTCCCTCAAAATGGCCCCTGGGCCCTTCTATAGTGCGGAGTGGAGGACGAAAAAAGAGAGATTTAGTATGCGGAGCGATGAAGGGAAGGAATGGGAGGGTGTCCCAACTCCGGTGGGGGGTTGGAAGGGAAGGGGGAAGCCTTAATGCAAAAAAATCGCTCTCCTCACTCGTCGCCACTTTCCTCTCGCCCCTCCCTACAACACCCCCAAGATTCTCACCGTCTTAAACCTCTCAACCCACCCCCTCCAAACTCTGCCCTCTCCTCCACTCTATACTGCCGATTCTACCACCCCTCTTGCGAACCCCTAAGTTCCCATTCGCCTCTTAATCCTTCCAACACCCCGTTGACCCTACATATCTTCCCTCCACAAAAAAATCCTTACCCCGCCCACCCCTCGAAGATCGCCTTTCCCGTCATTCCTTATTCTCCAACTGCGTTCCAACCGTGAGGGAGCCATGATCGAGTTCGCCAAGGTCTTAGGATTCCACCCGGCAATTGCGAGGGGGGTGACCGATCATTCCTTCGCCTCCAGCCTCGGCAGATGAATCAACCATAATTAAGAGAGCATCTACATCACATGCAATAATGTCCAGATCAACGCGAGAACAATAGTCAATGAAACTTAACGATGGCGCTGTCATATAAAACGGTCATAAATAAACAAGAGAAGTATCTTCAAATCAGTGGTATTATGACGAAAACAGACTGAGTTCTTCACATACCTGTAGAAATAATTTGGGGAAGATACGAGCTGTGGCTTTAGAGAAACTTTAAAGAAAGAAACACACTACGAAGAGATAAATAATGGCTGAATTATGTAAATGGCCGCTTCGTAATATTTAGGACTGCCAAGAAAAATATCACTGATTCGAATCCCACCTCTGAGAAGGATATCGCGCTCTTAGAGCTACGTTTATATCTCTTAACATTTATAGCAATTTAAAACCTTACCTTGGAAGGTAAGGTGTAAGGATGAGAAAAAAAGGTGAAGGGACAAGCGGGGGTAGAAAACATCCATCACAAAAGCATTTTCATTCTGCTGATTCTTCCAACCGTAGGCTCTCAATGATTGTGTCATAGATAGCGAATTATTTTGGAAGATGTGCCCGCATCAGCTGCCATTCCTAAGAAGCATGCAGGTAGCCATATCAACGTGAGGTACATTAACTCTGATTACCTGATTACTGAGGTACATTAACTGATTACCTCATCGACACAATCCCTACAGCTAGCTACCTTTATTGAATGTCTTGCAAGCATGCTCTAGGGTGGGTAGTATGGGGTGAATACATTATTAATACTGGGGTAGGGTGAATGCTGTATTAGGTAAATACCTTCTGTTGTGGAATCGTATCATATATCCTATGAACCGTATAAACCGAATGAATGAACCGTATGTGTGAAGTAATGTAGGTTTTATCCTAGACTACACTAGAATATAAAATTTCCAATTCGCTCGAGCCAATCCCTACAGTTCTCAATCCAATCAACATATTTTGCTTTGAATTTATTCTGTGGGATTGAAATCAAAGGTCGATTATTACCTTAAAATACCAATTTAGTATCACGTTAGGTTTGCAGTTTCAAACATGGCCACTACCCGAAAGACGCGGAATCAAGGATCGCTATCTTCCGTTTCGAATACTCCGTTAGTTCATCTTCCTCCTCGTCCGCTCTTTCTTTCGCCTCCTTTGTGCTTGAATATCCTCTCTCTCGGCCCTTCCGAATTCCGCTCCGTAATTCGAGATAACCTTCGCGGAACCCCCGAGAACTGGGGGGAGGAGGGAGCGGAATATGTAGGGAAGGGTGGTCTGGGAGGATGTTGCGCGCGGCAGCCATATCTCGCATTCCGCCGCGGAGCGGAACGCCTCGGAGATTCGCGTGCGACGTGGTGTGAAGGATCGCGCCCCCGGAAAGACCCGGTTGTGCATAATTAATTATTTAAATGACGTTTCTTTTGCATCGCGTGGGCGTGCGGTTAAAAGGGTAGTGGTATGCCGCGTTGTTTCGCGAAGCTTCGTGCTTTGATAATGAGAAAGAGGCACCAGAGAAACCACTGGTACCATATTTTTTTCTGAGTTTTAGGAACCAATTAATGTCGCGAACTGGAGCTAAAGTAGAATCCACGCTGGTATTTTTGTGTACCATATCAAGTATGTGTATTTATCTGCAACAAAAGTTAAGATAAAACCATATTAATCTCTATAATTATTCATGGATTGAAGTGCTTAATTTAAGATCAGCCCTTATGTTACTTAATCTTAGTATAATATAAATTAATTTCGCTCTGTATATTATCGCTCTGAGTTCTGTTGGTCCAAAATGTATTTCAACCACTTTTGGTTTTTACGCCTCTTTAATAAGTAAGTGTTTTTTTGGCCAGTACCAGTCGTTCCATTATTCATGATCAGTGTTAATATAATTATTTTTAATATGCAATAATAACCACCTAGTCTTGTTTTTTCTCGCTCATAATATTTGAGATATAATATCGCATCCTTGAGAAGAACTCATTGAACATCTTATCTTAAATCCAATAATCTGACCTATTCCTAATTTTTTCTACTCTTCCTCTCGCCTCTTCCCAAATATTTCCCAATCCGTTGCAGTCTAAAAACTACCAGATAGTATATCAATGCTTTCTCCAGCCTTCCTTACTACCGCCTTCGAATAAATTACTTGGTCATTTTATTTCCCTTCCAAACTGACCTTCTTTTTCATTTGTCTTCCCATCTTTTCATCTCTCTTTCTCTCTCATCCAGTTTTTTTAAAATTCTCTACATTTTTCTCATGATAGACTTTAATCCTTGTTGAAGTGTGTACAAACTTGCCAATGCGCTAAAAAAGAGATTAAGTGAAGCTAAAATTCTAAGTTGTAACTTTATGATAGACTTTAGTGTGCCAATTCTTCCATCCAATACGTGTTTATATATTGAAGTTGCTGTCATATTGTGAAATGTATTCACGTTCCTATCCTCTACTTTTGTAGATCTCCAAAGAGCAGTGATATGTCAAGTTCCTAGAAAAACTCTTATGCGCTAAAGCAATGACGGCCGGAATCTTTTTTCCATCCTTAATCCCTTTCTTATTCACCTAAAGTACTTAATATTTTTTTCTTACTTCTTCATTTCCCCATATGTAACTCGTTCTGTAACAATCAGCATTCATATACATGAATTTACTCGGTGCATGGGATATATTGACAAGTTTTTCACCATGGAGTTTTCTTAAATAAGGTGGGGAGCAGTAGATGAATGAAAGTATATAATCCCGCTGTTCTGAATTATATTTAAGTCAGTTTTAAGCCAATTCCTCCTGCCTCTACAGTTTTTAAACCAGTTGCGTGGTTCTAGAGTTTTGCTATTTTCGTCAATGTTATGGTAGAGAGCAATTTTCATAAGGTGGAATGTTATTCAATCGTGAATGTTCTCACCGTTATTATTTAAGACCGCCTCGTTTACAGCAATTTATCTAACAGTCATTCGCATCACTGAGATGAAAGATGTGGATTCCCATCTTTTTCCATGAGTTTCGAGCCAATACTTTAGCCAGCCAATCTCACAGTCATGTTCCTTCCTTCACTTTCTTCTCATATTTATATCATTGAAAGATTAATGTATACATATATGTACCACAACAGCTGCCCCAAAGCCCCCTGCTAGTGGGTGATTGATCACTATCCCAAAAATGCACGGTGGAAAAGAGAAAGGGAGAAAATCAGATAAAAAGGATGACATGCTTTATTTGAAAGTTTTGAGTTACTTTAGTGGAGTGGTTTTAAATTGAGTGCGGAAAAAAGAATGCTGAAGTACTTCGACTGAAGAGTTTTGACCTGTGTTATTTTTTAACCACTTGCCACTCCTGTCTGTCCGTCCTATGCCGCGTGGGGGTAGAAATGCATTAGCAGTGTAAGTCTTAAACTCTTGCGATTTGGATTTACATGTTTGTGTAACTCTATCTGCCATCGAAACTCCTGGTCTACAGAGCCTCGTACCAATTCCTACCGATAGTTGTGTGACGCTTTCTGTTTGTTGAAAGGATTTTTATTTTGTAATGTGCAACTTTCCTTACTACCTTACACAGGTCAAGAATCAAAGAATTACGATTTCGAACCCAAATACTGGTCGCGTTCTCGGATTGTGCCTTGCTAGAGAACAGTATGGTAATTAATTTATTAATTTAACCTATCTTAACGTGGGAATCGGGTTGATGACGTGGTTGGAGAATTGGCTTCATCCTTCGGGGGTCCAGATTCAAAATTGGCAGATGGAGAGAGTTTTCTTTGGAATACCGTGCCCTTCTTGGAAGGCATTTGGAGCAAAGGTTTTCAGCCTTTTCGTTCCTGTATTCTGCTTCTTCTGATTATTCTTATTCTGATCCTTCATCTTCTGGACAATTAAGTCCCACGCAGCAATTCATTTTCTTTAGACTTTTCACAAGTCTATCGCTAAATGCATACATTATAGACGCAATTATTCTCAAATATTCACCCGGATTTGAAGCCGGCACCGTCCGGTATGTAACCCAGCACTGTACCCATGAGGCCATCACGTAGCAAACATCCTTAGTGACGAATTCGCCAAAATTAAACTTTTTCCAAAAGGGAGATAAGGCACCCTGCTTCTCGTCCATCCCCGGTCGCGACGAGTGGTTAGAAGGAGAAGAGAAACGAGAATGGATAACTTTCCAGCCTGCGTGTTAGGGACAGTGGAGAAACAGATATAGGGGCGTGGGACGGTCTCACCTATCTGGATCCGCTCTCCCCCACCCCCACCCCGTCAGTCCTGGGACCTTTGGTGCTCCAAGTTGAAGCACCAGCCAGGCACTCCATCACCGAACGACGAGATCGTGCCAGCCTAATGCCGAGAGGGCCTTTCACCCTCCCCTCCCTTCCTTAAATGCCGCATGAGAACGTCACGACAAACGGGCTTCGCTCGCAATGGCGTGATCACTTGTGCCATTTGGTTTTCGCCTGAAAATGCGCGGCTTGATTTTTTTTTGGGGAACTTTCCCTCCCCCGCCCTCAATTTACCTTTTCCTTTTTCCTTCTCTGAGGTCGTATCTCCTCGGAGTATTCCTCTTAAAAATTTTCCGCGCGGTCGAGTGAAATGCGTCGATATATTTTTTTTCCCGGGGTAATGGCCGTGGTGCATCTTTAATGCGGACGTTGACCGGTATTATCTGAGGTTGTTTGATGAAAGTTGCGGATTCCCTAAGCGTCTGGACGCCTTTGCTCTTTCTTCTCGATTTTTACAGTATCTAAATTGTTACCTTTATAATCCAGGTTTTCAATAACTCTGGTAGAAATCACCGTAACGTTTTTCGCAATCATCGCGGTGTTCTTTGGAAATTTTTCTTCTTTGTGACAATGTCCCTAGTTAATTATCTTATCTAAGATGTAAGACCGTGTATCTGTCTTCCTTACCACTTAGTTATGTGGTGTGAATTGTGTTTGATAATTATTGACTAAATTTTAAGTATATTCGGTGGGAATATTTTAACTTTTACGATTAGGATTATTAATTTGTCAATCTTTTTAGTTGATTCTTTGGGATCGTGGTGTACGCTCTGTGAATTACGATGCAGTTTTCAGTGGGATATTCATGATTTGCATCCTCATCCCTTTCTTGAATCTTAGACAAGGAATGTAATCTTAAAACTAAGGACAACAAATTTTTAATTGCAAGGAATACTTGCAGGAGATACTGTCTTCGAGACAAATGCAGAAATAAGTGGTAATAATTTTCCCATCATGTGGTTTTGTGACATCTACCAATGTCGTATTAGAATTAAGAACTCTCTTGAGTTTCTATTTGCAGCAAACCAAAAAGTACACCTGAGTGTACACCTGAGAGAGTGCACATGAAAAGTACCCTTTGCCTCTACTCTAATCTGGAGTATTTTGGGAACTATCGAGTTCGGAGTGGAGCTAGAGAATTTAATTTTGCCATGCACACATTAACTATCTTAAAAGAACGAATTGAGACGATCGGTAAATAGAGTTGCTAAAGTTGGTAATAATGACCGAGTGTACGGATCTAACATTTCGGGGAGGGAGGTTGGAGGTCGGAGTGGGAACTGAACTCACCTCCCAATGCTTTCCGTCCAATTTCGACCCTGGGGTATGAGAGGAAAAAAAAGAAAAGTTTCTGCGAAGAAAGAGACCGTAAGACCCAAACGTGCATGTCACATTCACCCCTTTCCTCCCGTTTTCCTCGTCCGATGATTTCATTTTGTTCACCGTAGGGCAGTGGAAAGGGGTAAGAAGCTGTCATGGGAGGTTCTCTCATCGATTTATATATATATATACACACACACACAACATATACATACATACATTGGGATTATAGGGAGGAGGCATCGATATAAAACCTTAAAAGATCGAAGACTTGGCAAAGTTTGACGAGTAATCCGAGCCGACCGTTAAGGGAGGCGTAGGAAGAGGAAAAAAAGAAAGAGAAGGCTTGGGGAAAAGTACCCAGACTTTTTCTTAGAGAAGGATACGGGGCGGGGAGAGAATTTTTCGCCTCTGGACGCTGTACTTTTTCGGAGAGTCCGTTCGTTTTGTCGTGGCAAAAGGCACCTTTGGGGGTTGGGAGGACTGAGGGATGGAATGGAATAGGGACGGGTGGGGTCAAGGTGGAGAGAAACGCCGTCTCAGAGGTCCTGGGGGTGGAAGGGGTTGAGTGCATGTGGGTGTGTTAGGTGGTGTGAGGGTTGTAGACTTGAGAAGGATCGCCAATCTTAATTCAGCACGTGGAGAGAAATCCCGAAGCGGTGTCTATTTATTTGCACGGGACGGAGTCAGTTGTAATTCAGGTCTACCCACCTTCGTTCTCATCAGGGGGAGGGTCCAATCCTTAATCCCTTTTCCCGACCTTACCCCTTCCCCATTCCGCCTGCAGACCCTACCCCTTTTCTCGCTATCTTTCCCATTTCCAACTGTTCTTCTTTCTTTCAAGCTTTCTTCTTTGTTCCTCCCAACAGATTTTCTCTTCCACCTTGCTTGTACCATTCCTTTTATCCTTCCAACTCCTTCCCTCTTGGCGATGCTAACGTAACCCCTTTGCCTCTACTCTAATCTGGAGTATTTTGGGATACTATGGAGTTCGGAGTGGAGCTAGAGAATTTACTTTTGCAATGCACACATTAAGTCGTTTGTTAATCCAGTGCAGGGTACATCATGGAGCGTTCGGTACTTTTTTTGTCTTTATTTGCATGAAAGTTTTTCCTTACGAAGTTCGCGAGGCTCTTCTGTCTGGTAATCACATCAAGAAAAATCTCATTTGTAAAGTTTGCAGAGTTTTGTACCTGCCAGTAGTCATTGCACGTGGTTGAATGTCTGGAAAATTCGATCAGTGCCATAAAAAAACTCGGGGGAAAGGATGAATTGAAGGAATCTTTGCATTCGTCGAATTTTGGGAGAAACTTGAACTTGACGAGTACACAGCTTTTAATGTTAAAGATGGAACTCATTTACATACGTACAACTTCGAATTTTTGCACGTGAGTATTTTAATTGTTGGTACATGATTTCCCTTGCATATTATCCCCGTGATTAAATTTACATGACGATAAAAGCCTCTGTTCCCACTTTTCAATGTGTCCTCTAAATCATGCGCCATTGGGTAATCTCCACCGGGTTTTCCTAGGGCCATCGCAGCACCGAAGTTTACTGAGAAAAAGTACGATCGCAAAAGCAATGGAAAGTAAAGCCTTTTCATCAACTGGTGTATTTTATCTGTTTTGCTCGGTCTTGGGACGTATCTTCCTGAAACTGTTCCCATATTTGAGTCAAGGGTCTTGCCTTGATTGTATTAAAAACATGCCGTATTGACTGTGGTCTCTCTGGTCTTTATTGAGGAGCTAAGTGCACTCTATTGTACGATATAGAAACTTTGTGTATTTCTTATCCGTAGTATTCACACAACTCCGTTTGCCCTTAATTGCCTTTCTCTCAAGTTGTAAACCTACTTTATTATACCTCCCGCTATTCCCTTCTTACTATTTTTTAACTTTGTGTATCTCCATAGAATAAATATGAGACACAATCGAGAAGTGTCTTGTATTATGCACCATGCAGTGGTGGATTGTGTGTTTTTACGGTTTTTACTAAACAACAAGGACTCCCTCCTGTGACAAGATATATTTCCTTTAATAGCGAGAGAAATGTTAACTTCCATGTAACTGTTGGCGATAGGTAAAGGTATATCGCACCATCATAATAAAATAACAAAACTACAACAACAGCATGTGTTATGTGTCACTTAAGTCGATTAGAAAAACGGAAGCAATTGAAGCGATATATACCGTTTGTGAAGTAACCGGAAAAATTCTTACCCCGCCATCTATGGAAAACTTCCAGTACTACGTCCAAAACGTATAGCGGTTTTTCCCTATGCGGTGACCCCTCTAGTATTTCTTAGTCTTAGTCTTCCCTCCTTCTCACAAGTATGTTTTCCCTTCATCGTCTTCCTATATCTCTGTACACCTCTTCTACCTCCCACCATTCCCTTTATCTTTACCTACCGCATAATTGACGCTCTCCCTTGCACCACAGCCTTCATCCTTTCCGTGCCTCTTCGTTCGCCCTACATCCTCTGTTTGTGCCATCTCCACGTTCTAAACACTCAGGAGATGACAATATCTACATGTGGCTCCCGCTTGGCGAGGAAGGCGTCTCACCACGTGCTCTCCCATCCGAACTCGTGAGTCGTGAGTTCCTCTTCCTCCCCACTGTGCCTTAACGACTTTGTTTTGATCTTTCCACGCCCGGCCCGCTCTTTCTCACAATCTGGAGCATTTAGTGTCACCCTTGGAAGAGCCGCTCCCTCCGCGTGCATCCCCCTCTCCTGTTTCCCCTCCCCCTCGTGTTCTTTTTGCTCTACCCTTGCTCTTCTTGAGATCTCCCGTCTCTCCTACCCTTTTCCACCCCCTGCCGCCTCCCGGCACAAACTCTTTTGGCACGTATCCCTTCCCAGTTGTTTTCTCTTTCCCCTCCCTCTCTCTTTCCCATTTCCAGCGTGTTTTCTCGTCCCTTCGATCTGCTCTGCTTGATTACGGCGTCGGTCGTCCCCTCTCCCCGTCCAGAGTCGAGAAGGTGTCCTTTTTATTTCCTCCTTTCTCTCTCTCCAACTTCCCCACCCCCTGTCTTCTTCCGTTTCATTCTCACTCTTCTTTCTCTCCCTCAGCTCCTTTGTTCCGCTGCCGAACTCACTCCCAGAGCCTCCTTTCTTCTTCCTGCCCATTTTTTGACGCAAAGTGAATTCACGCCTCGGGTTTTGTCATCGATATCTCATCGCACACGAGCGGAGGACGCCAAGATCTAGCGCCTCTGCTTCTTCTCCAAATGAGGGATTTGTTTTCTCATTCCCGCAGGGATCTGAACTTGGCCCGTAGTAGGTGAAATGGTTTTGAAGTTTATTTTTCTGATGGTAGCAGTTTGGGGATGGGTTTCGCGTGCTGCCTAGAGTTAGGTCTTCTTGAACTTGGCCCGTAGTAGGTGGAATGATGTTGAAGTTTATTTTTTGTTTTTATGATGGTAGTCGTTTGGGGATGGGTTTCGCGTGCTGTCTAGAGAAAGGTCTTCCCAATCCGTGACCCTGTGATCAAATTGAGGCAGCGATAGGTTTTTAGTCATAAATGAGACTTTCGATCCATAAATGAGTGCTACGTGGAGAGTACAACGAGTTCAATTCTGCGTCTTAAGGAAGAGATGTGAAACCATTGACCTCTATGCTCCTAAGAGTGGACTAATGCCGACGCCTGGGTAAGGCCAGATGTCACCACTAAAAACATGTCTAGTATATATTTCCTCTTAGCAATATTGAATTGCACATTCAAATACTTACCTTTTTCGATTTAACTAAAACGATTAAAATCTATAATTTGTCGAAAATATCCATATTTTGCGGGGATTCTTCAGTGTAGTGCTTGCCCCAACTCTCATGATGTGTATTTAGTTCAATCAATTCAGATACATCCATGGGCGTCCGTCACCCTCAGTCTATATTACACTGGTGGTTAAATTACGTTGATATTGTGGCTGCTCTCAGAAAATATTGAAATTACAAATTCAGGGGGATGTATACCACTACCACCAGACCACTAAACCATGGAATTAATGAACATGAAATGAAGTCTGAAGTAGTTAGAGACCTCTGAAACTGGCATTACAGAGAACAATTCCTTTCAAATGAAAAAAGCAACGATATTTAAGACAGAAGACCCATTTCGACGCAATCCATTTAAACAATGCCATTATCAATTTAAACAATCCATTTAAAAAAAGTGAAGAGAGTTACGACCGAAGAAATTACCGTATTTGAAAGGTTGTGTCAAGGGTTACTAGGTGAATTTTTTATTTCCATCATAATTGAATTAAAACGGGGACATTTTCACACTTGTAGTAAGGATAAAGATGTAAAAGAACTTATTGGGATGGCAGTCATGGGTTAACCGCAAATGAGATTTTCAGGTTACCATCAAAGTTTACGAGCTCATCACGCGTAAGCCTAGCATGATGTGAATTACAGCGTGCAAATAAGATGGGGTTTACCACGTTTAGACTGGCGAAGAATCTGATAATGACATCTGTTGGTAGTGCAAAAATACCTTTTCTTTGCAGATCAGTTGGTGGAGGAAAGAGCGACTCTTGCAGAAGCAATATATGGAACCTCTGTGATTCCCGCGAAAGAGTTGGACTTTATCTTTAGCCAACTGCTGGCTCCACTCCAATTTCACCAACCGATCCTCTCATGCGTCATATCATTAGAGGCTTCTTCAAACTGGATGAGGGTGAAGGTGGAATCGAAGAGATTGGAAACCCGGGAGTGATTAGTGCAGTCTCAACTGTTTGATAGTTGCACTGTCTAGTCTCCTTCTCAGTGAAAGAAACTCCGTCATTTAATCAGTTGAAAGGCTTTTGTTTTTAATTACCTCTCGGTGTTTTTTTTTAACTAACCTCGCTAAAACTGAGTTTCACCTTCCTCTGGCATTAAGGCTCTTCGTCCTCCGTAGAATTTAATTTTCCCCTTTCTTCCATCCCGCAACCACCGTGCGCCTGTTCCTCTCATTATTTTTTAATTCATACTTTTTATTTGCTTCCTTCCCATGTTCCTTCGCTGCGGCCCGTTTCTTTTTTTTAATTCCCTGTCTCTCCGGTGGAGGGATGGCGTTGTTCATTTCATTCTCTTGTTTTGAGGTCGCCGTTTAATCCGACTGTGAGGATACGTAACTAACTTTGCGTTTCGGTCGTCGTGCAAATCAACAAGAATCAGAGAATAAATAATGCAGTCGCGCAGTGTTGGTCGAACTATTTATTTCACCTAGTCTGGGAACAGAGTTGTAGTTGCCATGAGATGTCGTGCTGGAAGTCAGTACACTATGAACCCCTGTATTGCCATAATATCATAAGTGATTGGCACCCACCTTTGGAGACCGGGTTTGAAACTCCGTAGAAATGACATTGTAATCCTCATTTGCTTTCTTTGTGAACAAGATCCCATGTTCAGAAATCCGTCCGTCGCATGGGACGTTAAGCTGTGGTCCCGTATGTTCAATTAGCTTAAAGCAGACTATTTTTTACGCAAATATCCACTCCACCCCATCTCCTAAACTTTACATTCCCATCTTTACACCTTTACTTCGTGTGTGAGGGGCCTGTAAGTGCGGAACATATTTGAAAACTTTGATGAGAATGGATGCACCACAAATGGTTTGTCTCGGCGTTTATTTCTTCTCACCCGGAACACCTTAGGTTTCCGTTTTTGCTGAGCGGAAAGGGCATTCCCAAAAGAGTGAACCTTGGATAACAGAAAATTACTAGAAGGTAAGCAGGAAAGGGTAGTGAATATGATGATGCTTCTCTCAAGATGGGAGTCGTTGTATACGTGGTTAAGACATTTAGAATGTCGATGCACTTCTGACACAACCTGTGAAACTCAACCTTTATTTCGCCATGCTGAAACATCCACTTACAACTGATGTAGACGCCAGGAATGATCTCAGGAGCCTCTTATTGCCATAAACAAATTGGCAGGAAACTTACTACAAAGATAATCGGCGAAGCAATTGCTTTGGCTCATTTTATATCTATATTAAACTATTTCTGACAGAATTTTCGGCACCGAGGCAAACGGTCCGTAGTTCTTAACAGATAAAAGAGTTGAGGTTATAATTAATGGCTCAAGAGTATTTGATACTAGACAGAGTGAGAATCAAGGTCATAAGAGCTTCATTGAAGGTCGACTATATCAAAACTGCAACTATCGCAACACGACGACGACACGAAAGAGAATATTCACCGAATTCCCTTAAGCAGCATACCAAGGATTCCAAAGGAATATGCCCCGCAAAGGAAAAGGAATTTGAGCCGACCAAAGGTTTTTGCACCCCTGCCATATGACTTTAAACCTTATCAAGGGGTACTTACTACAAAGATGCAGGCATTACATGTTAAAGACGTGTTCACGGCATGATTGCTATTTGAGCTGTAAAACGCCGGCATTTAGACTCTTAAAATACCTTTCCTCTTGAATGCTTCATGTATTGTGACTGTGTGCATGTGTTGCAAACGAAAAATACTTCTTGATATTGTTTCTTCAGTAAGTTCCTCAGTAAGGGACTATCTTGTCCATGATCATATCGGTATCAACTAATTCAAGTTTGTTTTTCTTAGCAAATCTATGTTGTTATAGTCCCCTTTGTTGTTTGGAGTGTTGCCGATATTGTTTCTGCAACTTAACGCATGTTTATTGTTTACGTTTTCCTTTGTTTGGACATATTATCCCCGAGAGCAATAGTAGGTGAGTGTTCCCCTCCGGTGGCCATAGCAAAATTGTTGAGCAAAGAAACTTTGCACAACTATTACATCAATTTATCTTGAAGCTATTCTTCCTTCCATATTTTTATCCATCCATTCTTCACTTATTTCCTTTTACGTAGGTACGTATGCATCATGACCATAGATTCTCATCTCCCATTCCAATTCCTTATAAGTGGTTTTTATTTCTTTTCTTATCCATACCGCTGTCAAAGCATCGTGTTCTAGTCTCGTATCACTCTATCTCATACGAAATCCATCCTCTTTTTGCCCTCACATTCCTACCGTATTTTTAGTATATTTTCACCGTTCCGGGGTTTTATCTTCCGCTTATTTCACGTATTCTAAAATACGAAATACACTCCTTTCTTTATCACCATCTCCCATTCAACTCGAAGGCAAAAAGAAAAATATAAATCTGAAAAATGGCAATACCTATATTTCACGATTTAGTTTACAAAATACTTCCTTTGTTTTCGTTCTTGAGATATTCAGGTGATGCTTGAAGATCGGTTGTCACTTATGCATTTCCTTATGTAGCTGTAGATTATAATTTCGTTTCCTGTTGTAGGTACACCAATCCTAGCTGGAGGTATTAAATTTTGGTAGGTGATATGCTTTTATCAAAACTAAAGTTAACATCGAAATTTGGCGATACCTCAGAATGACGTAGGTGTGGTTGTCATGAGACAATCAGCACTTCACGGGTGGCACGTAGAATCCATCAAATTGGTTCTGAATACTTTTAAAAAAATACATCGTCCATATCTATCAGTGTGATCTATCGTATCTCAAATATATATGAGTCTGCCATCCTGAGCTATGGTTTAAAATATTAAGGGTGTGATTTGTTTAGGTTTAGGGAAAGGGACGCTTTGAATTGACATTGATTTTAGGTCCCCCAACGCCGAAGTTCACATGCTATTGCGTGGCCCACGCTTTTACACTCGGATGACGATGCTAACTGGTGTTCAGAAGGAATATATAAAAGAAATAATTCATTTACTTACAGAGAAATCTAATGAGCAATATACCCTTGGGGCTTTCTTCCAGTAGCTTCTTCTCCATACAATGACCATTAGCTTAGTGGCCAGCGACTTCCCTTACTTAGACTCCGTCTAGACTTCAACCCCCATCCACCGATCTGCTATCCTTTCCTATCCCTACCTTGGCTTTTCCTCCAACTCCATCAGACCACCCGCAGTCTCCTCATCCCCCGACGACCTAGCACTTCTTACTTCTCCCCCTTCCCCCAGCGTCTCAGGAAAGCGGGGTGCGGCGAGAAGAAGGGTTGAGGTAGTACTGGAAGGGGCGGTGATACCTCAGGTTCGGTTCTTCGTAGCGGTGGCAAAGCCTCCCTCCTCTACATCACCCTCCGCTCCCTCACTATCGAGTCCATCACCTTGAGCTTTCGCATCACGTAGCAATGCGACGGTGAGACTGCCTTGGTGGTGAGCTGCGGAAGAAGTCTTTGGGACGGACGGGGCAGATGTCTTCCTCATGAGGTCTCCCGTTTTCTTCTAAGGGGCGGCTGGTCCCCGTCCGCCTCTGGGCTGGGGATTATCCCGCTCCCTCAAGTTCACATCCCCCAGTGAGGTGGGGGTGGACTCGCATACCTCCTGCCCGAACTGATTGTCCTTCCCCCTTCTTGATAAGGTGAGAAAGGCAGCGCTGGTCACGGGGGTTGAAGGCGCCCTAATCTCTGCCCTGTCTCGTCTCTCCTTTCCTCCTCTCCCTCCGAGCGAGACTAGACAGCATCGGACTTGGTCACGATTCGGCTTGTCTCCTCCCTTCCGGCCTTGTTTGCTCCTCCCCATCGCCCTTCCACCTTGCTGCTGAGGTCCCTCGCACCCCTGATGCACGCTGGCAAAAGAAATCCAGCCAGACTGCTGTCGGGGAACGGCGAGTAACTCATGAGGAGTTGGGAGATGAATTTTCCTCCCAAGGGACCGTGGACGTTGGATATCTACGGTGCGTGCATGCTAAACGGGGAGGCGTTCTTGTTGAAACTAATGTGAAAAAACTTCATAGTTCCGCTTCAGGTAGCGCCCTTTTGGTCTTGGCTAGGGTGTGGATTTTGTATCCTTGAGTAATTTGTTCCATGTACGTTTGAAGCCCACTCACGTCTGTTACATGTCAATTTGTTGTAGTAATTTTGAATACGAGCAAAAACGACTTTTAATATTTAAAAAAATAATCAGTCTTCGGTCGGTTCTCGATTTTTTACCGTGAAGGCGCTATGACTTACAATTAGAGCCAGTTTAAACTTATACCAATTTTGATTTTAATTGCGTAACTCAAGGTCTCATGTGCACCCTATACTGTGTTCTAACTCGCTCGCGCCGTTTGCTATTGTAGCATAAAACTTATATACGCTCTCATGCATCATAAGTATTTTCCCTCATGTTCTATATGATTTTTCTATTCCTTCTTTGAATTATTTCATCGTTTTATGATTATTAACCAGCCACTCACTCTTATCAACGCAGTTTTCTGTCCAGGCACTTTCTTTGTTCATTCCGCTGTACTGTACCTGCATATGCTCTCAGTATAAGCAGGTACTTCAGTCTCTTTCTTAAATACCAATATTTACGAACATTGGTATTAGATGATAGAATATTTACCAATTCACTCAAACCGTAATACTGAGTGATTTATTTGCAGCATATTTTGAATGAAATGTTGGAATGGATTGTTGAGGCGGAGACTTTGTGGACTTCCACAATGAGACAGGAAATTGCAAAGATAACTTTGGTGTTCCACAGGTTAAAAATACTACAAGTACTTGCATTTGAAGATGCAACAGTGCAGCGAACATGTCGAATTAAAGCATATTTTAGCCCGTGGAACGCTAACGTTTTCTTCGCGATTACATTTGTTGGAATTAAATGATTTTTATATGATGTTGCCTTCGAGTTTGATGCTTGGGATCGAGGCAGATAAAATGTATTAATAATAATAATAGTGGCAGTAGGACGATGTGGATCCTCCTTTAATAGTAGGAGGGTAAGGACCGAGGTAGTGCATAAACAAAGGCTGGATGGAAGAAGTATTCATTGCTGATTTTATTTCGAAAAAGGTTATGAACTCCAATCATTTGCCATTGAGTGGCAATCCTGTTAAGGCTCCATATTTGCATTAGTAGTTCTCATAAGTAGACTGAGTGCATGGATTATTAACTTAATTATTAGCAGTGAAAATCTGAATGAAGAATGATAGAATTGACAGGTGTATGTTCAGAAGGCAGTGCGCGAGCTAGCAAAGAAGCGGGAGAAAAAAAGATACGCATTTCAGATGAGATGGGGAGGGATAGGATGTTTGCTGATCTGAATAGAGAAATAGTTTCGGGGATGAAGGATTCAAAGGAAAAAAAATATTGAAAAGTCGGCAGTATTCCACGAAAAGCTTTTCCGACCGGTAGAATACCAAATACTTATCGCATCAACCCCGAATAGGAACGTCAGGAAGGGGTTTTGTTCGACCTTGTGTATGCTGGAGGAATCGCCTCCTTTGATGCAGGTAAATGATATAGGAAGAATGATAGGATTTTTCTACGCTCTCCTTTCGCGATTTCGTATTTTTTTCTCGGGTGAGTCACGTGTTCCATTCCTGGCGTTACCATGGCTGTCACAATCCCTTGTTGTTTGCTGATGGTGAGGAGAGATATTCAATCGGCTGTCAGTTGTGGATTTTGTCCGTCCACTCCTAAGATCCTCCTTCTTCTCCTCCATCTCCTCCTTCGAAAGGCTGTGCTATGTTGAGTTTTCAATAGTGACCCTCGATGAAAAAATTTCTCGATATGGTGACTTTCTGATGTATCGATAATTATTATATTCTCTATATTGTCCTTGAGAGAATGTATTTAATATCATCGGCATGATAATTATCGTCTGTCTTGACTATCGAGACACTCCGTTGATGCTTTAATCTCGCCAGAGTCGATATTAAGATATCTTTGACATCGAAACTACCATATCGCATCTTCCTAGCTCCGCAATTGACGTGCCAAGACTCCAGAAAGCCTTAGAACTCATCCATGTGTTCGTGTCGTGCGTTCGGTTATAGTGTTTTCTCTACATGTACGCAATATCCTGCAAGCCACGTCGAGGGTGTGTGGCAGGGGATGAAGACCACCAAACATGAAATATTGACATGAAAACAAGCTACTACATATATGTACAAATGCTAGATAATGGGGTCACATGCAGCTAGATGGTTAATATCTTCATAGTAACAAAGGGATTGGTTGTTAATACATGCATATGCACTACAGACTACTCTGCAATATTTCCACTACCTATCCTCTTGCTATGCTGACTTTTGTGTTCTCTTATAGTACGGGGGAAAAATGGCATTTTGAATCTATTGGCACGACAATATATCTCTCTAATCTTATTTATATGGTAGAATCTAGCTTATTAAGTAGGGGTTTTAAACATGTATCTAACATTTTCGGCAAAGCTATCCGTTTTGAATTTCTGCAATAGATTTAATCTGTAATTTAAAGTACGATCTGATAATGATTCCCAAACTAATTTTTCTATTAATTCTGATACACTATTAAACCTATCGTCACACCTTTTAACAAATATGGCTGCTCTACGTTGCTCACTGTCTAGCTCTCTGATCAAACGTAATTCATTCGGAGCCCATATACTGGCTGCATATTCAAGGTGGTACCTAACTGGTGAAAAGTAACATCGTTCTTTTGTCTTCTGCTCCTACAAAATAATCACGACGCATTCTCAACCCGTTTTAAGATCTTCATCAGAAAGAACCGGTTAACATTTCCATTGTAACTGGTTCACAAAATCTCTCGCCTGAAATCATACAGTGATTGTCACTGTATTTTGTTCTTTCTTGTGGTTATGAATTCGAGTTTTACCCTGACTCTGTCTAGGGATGATAGGTGACGCCTGTCTGTGGGTCATTCGTCGTAGAGAATGTATACATGTTTTATGCTATTCATGATCTTACAGTTCGATACTACTATATCGCCTCGGTGTGAATATTTTAGCAAAGAAGAGGTCGATCAACTACTCAGATAAAATTCAAATGACTAATTTGAAATTGCATTAAAATATGTTATTAAATGAGCAAGTTATCTTGGTTTGCGCGTCTTTAAATTATTTTTTTTTACTAGTGAGATACATAAACTAATACCTAATCTGTTGTCACGGTGGCTTTTGGCATGAGTTGCATTTGTCATGACTGGGCACTGCTAGTTTTGATTCGTCCTCGAATTTATGTGTAGTTTGTTTGTATACAAATATCTATGTGTACATATTTTGGGTGTGCGTATGTAGAGAGAACACGAAAAACATATACACATAAAAGCGGGACACTGATGGAAAAGCTTTGAAGCCTTCGACTTCCCCTGCAGCCTTCGTGGGGATCGGGTTGGTGTAATGGCTAGAGTACTGTCCTCCCATACCGAGGACCCGGGTTCGACTCCAGTTGCGGATTTTTCAGTGGAAAACCGGTTCCTACTTGGGTGCCTAGCGGAGGGCATTTCAAGTTCAGTACTCCGTCCGTCGGATTGGACGTTCAGTCGTGGTCCCCTTGGCGCCTTTCGTTAAGAGTAGCCTAATGCCGACGCCGGGTTTCTGTCCATCCTTCCTCCCTTCCCTGAAAACTCCTCGTATTACTCAATTATCCACCTATTCTATATGGCGCAAATGACCTCAGCTGTCGGTCGCCTCCCCTAAATAACCAACTAACCAACCAGTCTTTGTCCTTAGGCTACTCTTCGTGCATGCAAACCATGATTGGCACTCACGAAGAGAACGAGAAGCTACTGCAGTAGCGTTGTGGTAAGCATTAGGAGAGAGATTTATAATGAAGATGCTGAAAATAGAAATTTACGTATTAAATTTCGAAAAAAAGTTATATTTTCCACCTTTGTGGAGTGCTAAAAATATTTACGTAACTTTTCTTCGCATATTTTCTCACTAATTCTGACCTAATACCTCACTTTCTGGAAGGATCTGAAGTGAACACATGGAGTGCCGTGTATCTGTAAACAACAATACGATTGCAGGTGTTAAGCGGACTGAAAGAAGCATTCAAATTTTAAGACCATTTACAACCTAAGGGAATGTTAAATGCTCGTAAAGCGGAATTAGTGCCGAGGTCATGGAATGAAGCTTCGCTTTGTTCTCCTGGAAGAAGTAAATGAAATGATCGATCCTTCCTCTCTCGCCGTGACGATAGACGCTGTTCTGCTGTTTTCGGTCGACTATCTTCAAAGTCGTTAACATCCGGAAGTAGTTTTGCTTACTCACCGAGGAGTGCCGATAAAGCTTTACGTTCCGCAATCTTTGTGCCTTAACCATCTACTCTACCCTTCCAAGTCATCTGTTAAGTATCGCAATGTTATTAAATCTTAGCGTCTTGAATAAAAACATTCAGTTTTACTGTTTGTTTTTCGGTTATATTCTTTTAATCTTTAAAGATTCTATTGACACCTTCATTCTTTCGGTCCTTAATAGGATCATTATTACATTTAGGACAACTTAAATCAACGTAATAGTCCCAGGTCCCCTCATTTCGTCACGAATTGCTAAAATTTCCATTTTACCTAGTAGAACAAGGATAAAATTTACTAATATAACATCAAAACCATTTGTTCTTCAGGCTTATTGGGGCATAATGATAAAAATGTAGGCTTATTGGAATCAACCAAGTTCAAAGAAACTAGATATTAGGTTTCATTACAAACCATATCACAGCCGTCGCTTACCTGAACCCTTGTTATCTAAATTTTCCATAAACCTTACCTAATAGCTATATATTTTGGAAAATTCTCATACTCCAAAAGTAAAGTAGTCAGTCATAATATTTGGTCCAAAATAGTACCCCCGGTACTTTTAGCTGGGAAATTAGAATTCCGTTTATTTTTACCTCTTCGCATTTTTATTTAAACCTTGGTTTCCTATTTTACAATTAGAAACGTTTAATGGTAACTTTGCAAATTTCTAACAGGCGAAATCCTTTGATTTGGCATGTCTTGCGAGTGGAATAGTTGCCATTTTAGCAATTTGTCGCTAAATTTGGAACTTTAGTAATCGTTAGTATACTTTTGTAACAGTTAGCAACTTATTGAGATTTCTGATGAAATTTATCTACTTGTAGAAACGGAACGTTTAAAAACAGAAATTATTTTATACGTTACCGCTCCAGTTACCCAATTAGCTAAACATCTGCTACAAGCTAAATATCTGTCATCAGTGGTCTAATTTGGTAGAGCAATTTACGATGTAGATTAAGACATATATTAGGGATGAAATTGTAATGATTAGCATGAAATTCCATGAAACTGACGGCATACATTTCAAATGTTTCATTTAATTGGTACTTCAAAAATTTAACATTTTATACCATTTTAACTCCTTGCTTAGATAAAGTCATCTTAACCGAATTTGAAAAAAAATCACGCTGTCAAAATGGTGCGAATAAAAATTGTAGTCACTTAAAATTTATATTTGAACTACATTCTAGCAACTTTCTGGTAACTTTTAATGGTAGATTTAGCGACAAAAATGATTCATAAATGTATACCCTGCGGTTTAACCATACCCGAAGTTCCATTGCTCACGGGTGAGTATACTTAATTCATTTATGCATATTTCGGTTTCAGTAATACCTGTATGTCATCTTCCAACTTTATTGATGACTCTCATAGACCTGTTGGTAGCCCAAAACATTCCAATCCTTCCTTTAGTGTTTCATACAAATTAATTGTCTGGTACGGTGAAGTCTTAGCTTATATGTATCATTGAACTACAGTAATATCCGAGAACAAGAGTAATCACAAAGTCACACATAAACTACTTTGGTGGGAACCTCCGAAAAACCCGTGGAATCAATTTGTGAAGTCATTCGCCTTCGATATTTAAGAAAACAAAGTGCGTTCTAAAGACAACCGAAACATTCTTGCGACATGGTGCAAATGCCACCGCCATAGGATGCCAATAAGTTTCCTTCGAATAAAATTGAAAAAGGGAAATTAAATACATTAGCCCAACGACTTTTATATTTTAGGCGTTCAAGGATAATGACAGAACTGGTACCATTAACCGGAAAAAAATCCACTGGCGCTTACAAACGTGGCCTATTTTCATATCAAACCGAAATCTTTACTCAAGGACGGCTGACAAAAGTTTAACTTTTTGCTCCGGACTTTATTCAGCACGCCGACAAGTGTGGACAGAGTGAACGTTTTCCGTATCCAATACAGTTGTTTTTTGTCCGTATCCAATACAATATTGTTGATTTTATTTTTATTAATGCGTTGCAATTGAAAATTCTGGGTTTCAACTTTTAGCTACGCGCTTAAAAACATTCTGAACCCGACGTGAGCGAAAATAGAACGCTAAATATTGAATACCTTCATCTACATCTACGCGATACCCTGCAAGCCACCGCGAGGGTGTGTGGCAGGGGGTGAGTATCACCAAGCATGCACTATAGACATACAAACATGCTACTATAGTGTCTCGTGTAACTATATTGTTAATATATACATAGTAATTATGGGATTGGTTGTTAATACATGCCTCATGCACTACAGACTACTCTAAAATATTTCCGTTTGTTATGCTGCCAATTTGTTCTCTTATAGTATGGGGAAAATGACATTTTGAATCTATCAGTACGATAATCTATCTCTCTAATCTTATTTTTCTGGTTTAATCTAGCATAATACGCTGGTGGAACACAGGAGATCGTCGAACACAGTGTGATCCTTGTCGTGGCATTTAACGTCATCGCATTGTGGTGGATCGTCATATCGACATGGCTGCAAAATGCTGAAGTAAAAATAGGCAAGAATTGCAGTAAATATTTTTGTTCTGGTGATTTGAGTACTGGTCTCCCTTCCCGAAGACTCAGGTTCGAATTTCGGCAGTGGCAGAGAATTTTCAGAAGTGAACCTGTCAAATTATTGAGAGCACTTCGAGGCAAGTAATGCGTCTGCCAGACTGGACGTTAAACCCGATGGGGCCTCTCGTAAAGACCAGCAGGCGATTTTCCGCCAGGGTTTCACACCCCACTCCTCCATTCCGTAAAAAGTCTCATATCTACTCAATTATCCACCCATCCCAAGTGGTGCAAGTGTCTTAAGCTAATGGTCACCTCTCCCGAATATCTAAGTATATCAGAGACAAGTTGCTTTCGGACATAACAAAATTTTATATTTTGTTACGCTCCAACCTCCTTGGCTCATTACCTTAAGCCACGCATTGCCACATTTCGCGGTGATTGAGGTAGGCGGACTATAATGCCATGAAGTACCACAATGCAATCACGGCGACCGAGGCCGTCGCTAAATGTTTGGCAAGGGAAATGCGGAAAGACATCGGATCTGGAGAAAACCACTAGCAATTTCTTTTCTTTTTCTTTTGAAGGGCAGGCGAAGTGCGGCGAAGCGTAAAAGGAGAGACAAAAGAGGCGGAGGGTTAAGGAGGGGGGTGTAAAGGGGGGAAAAGGGAAATTAACACGGCGAGAGTTAGCGCATGAATGGTTTCATTTCGACCAGGCGCTGTTGACGCTTTCCAAAGTGAGTTGACAGTTCCGGCATTTGGCGACTAAAGGGACAGAGGCAGAATATGACTGAGGAGGCTATGGAGATGTATCAAACCAAGGAATGTCCAAGCGCGTTGGGCATGTCCATTCATTCATAGATTCTGAGTAACCGCATGAATGTAATGGCACGTGACGAGTACATAAGTACCTAGATGAATGAAAGAACAAACACTTGACGGCTTCGGCGGATATACTTGAAAATCCTGGTAAAGTAAAGATAAAATACTTGGTTGATTCCGCAATTTACTTAGACTACCGATTTCAACCTTTACAGGGCATCCTGAGGATGAGCTATACAGGAACCTTTACAGGTCATCCTCAGCCAATAAATGAAACCGGTAAGGTCTAAATATTTTGTGCAATCAACCAAGAATTTTATCTTTACTATGTCTAAATTCCACGAAGTAAACTTGACGACCATCGAATTTATTGAAAGTCCTGGTTGAATTCTACTGCAGGAAATACATGTAACCATGAAATTCATCTGATACCTTCAGAATTCTAGAGATACAATGAGAGTAGCGATTATCTTGCAAGAGCTTGCTATGCATGCAGAATACGTGATTATCTTGCTAAGTATGTGTTAGCCTGCGAATGGAAAAAGCTGTATTCAAAGAGACGCTTACGTATTTACAAAGGTGTTCGGGTTGTCACCTCTATTTTCATTCGTCATGTATCTCCTAGGCGGGAATCGAACCCAGGACTCTAGGGTTGCGAGGCTGGCAGGTTCCCTATCTGGTTAACGATGCAGGTCCTTCTTATATTCTAGCCCATCCCAAAACATCTCTCCAACTGTTTTGAAGCACCTTGAATCTTAGAAAAGATTTGAAACTCCATCTGAAACTCGCGAATAGGGTCCGCGCATGAAAATATTTTATTCCCATGAAAATATTCCACTTTCGTGTAAAACTTATCGTAGAATTGCGGATCTGGTATTTTTAAATTGAAAAATTAATGCAAAGTATACTTTGTTACTTACAAATTAACTCTTTGTTAATCTTCTGACAGTCATAGACAACTATATGTTTCGATAACGCTCAAAATTCCTCATTTCAGAATATTTTGGTACATTTAAAAACAGCTTTTCGGGTGTTACAAACAATTATATGACAATTACTATTAATCAGGTCCTTTTACATCTTGGCGCGAAGAAAATTTGTGCCAATTCAATTTTCCTAGCTCATTCCCTTCAATTTTTAGTGGTGAGATACCAGAACAGTTCTTTTTTTTTTATCTATATGGGGGAATGTGTGTGGAATTTAAAATGTGCTATTTTGCTGTCTTATTTTTTTTCTACCAAAACGATCTGGAAAATTATTTGCACAGTTTTGTTTTACAAATAGCGTGATATCAGATAAGAAATGAAAAGACTCGTGAATGGGCAATATACTAAGAGTAGGGGGTAAAAATGACCACAAATTTCGAGTTGAGGGTGGGTCCGCTGGGAATCCTCGTTCTTCTTATCTCATACCGCATCTTATATGCACACGCAAAGAGGAAAGAAAAACATAAAAATACGAGTTTGGGAGTCTGATCTATGTGGGTGGAACGGTGGGAGTGTGGACTTTCTTATTAGCCAAATCCTAACGGACCGTGTCCGCGGGACTTTTGAAGACCGCTAAGTTTTGCAACAGCGCCGAAAAACGTCGCGTTGCATAATAGCGGGAGAACTCCTTCCCACACTACCAGTCCAACTCCCCACCACAGACTGGCGAAACTGGAGCGTACGAGCTTTCCCTTAACCTTTCGGCGTTGTCAGTTGCACAAGGCGAAAATCGGCAGACGATCGCTTGTTGGTTGGGACTCCCACGCGCCTTTTCTCTCCTAAGCGACACGATTCAAGGATTTATAACTCAAATCAGACATCACAGACAACATCTACCGTTCCCTATCAACCTCAATGTTTGGCTGTGAATCAGAAATTATAGGTAGTTAATCGCGTACGAATTTTTTCGCATAAGAACTTTTCTTCGTACGTTTAAAAAAAAACGAAATCTACAGCTATTAAGCCCGTACCTCACTCTGCTTGATGCTGGACAAGATCTTGTTATCTGGCTAGTAAATAAAAACGCAGAATTGGGTAAGCTAGACGGGTCGGTAAAATTCCAAATGTAGATTCGTATCCCGCCCCGAATGTTTTGGTTACAAAATGGAAGAATAAAATTTCCCCAAAGCGTTAATCTTAAATAATCATATTCTCAAGAGATTACAGCTCCGAGGAAATTTTCTTCTTCCATTTGGTATTGTTCACAGCGGTAGGGATGTTCTCCTCATTGTTCTATTTTGTCCTCAGGTAAATTATAAGGTCAGGAGTTAATAAGGAACTACTCGTATGGGATGTGTGCAGCAAGTAGTGATAAATTGTGACGAAGAAAAGAAAAGAATTTTGGCAACATGAAAAGGTTAGGCGATGAAAAACTCTAGTATATGAACTAGCTGCGTCTAAAATGTTTAGGATTTATGATTTGTGATGATTGGGACAAATTTAATGTTTAGAAAACGTAATGAATACATAATTTCCAATTATTTGCGTGAAAGACAACAGATTTAATAAAGGATTTGGAAGAAGGATGTAAACACAGCATAGATGGAGTGTAAGAGTGTAGAGGAGGAGCTATAAAGATGTTTACACAAATTGATTTTAATTCATCCCCTTCCACTCACGAAGCGTAAGCAGAGAATCATGAATTCAACAGTCATCTGAGAATAATATGAAGTAATGAGACGCCAGTGTGACCCGAGTGTTTAGCTCACACCTTCCCTCGACAATTGAATACCCCGAAGTGAAATCTTCCGCGGGATGCACGGAGCATGCCAATGTGGACAAACCGCAAGACGCCCCCCGGCTGTGATGGTCGTGACACTTCCTGGAGGCGGGCAAAGTGGCGTCGAGCGTTTCGCAGCTTCGCTCGGGAGGTTTATCGGGGACACGGTAAGGTGTCGCTGGCGCATCAAACAACGGCTGCTGGTTGACGAGAGGAATGACAGGAAAGTAGGCTGCTTCCACAACGAAAGCCCCGCGAAAAACTAACTGCTGCCACCCCAGCACCTGAAGGTCTGTTTACTGTGAAGCATCCACATTTTTACGTAACCAATGCGGGACATTAAAAAAAATATCTCTTTATGAAATTCAGGACATACGAGACCCTTGAAAATATGCTAACGTGAATATAAACGCTCAGAACATATGTGAAAGTGGTAATGAATTCATTGCAATAATTTTAGATACTCCGAGTTCCATCCTGCATAAAATTATAAGTAGTAAATCAAATAAGAATCTAGATTTAGAGTTATAATAAATTGACTAAAGAAATATTTCGTCCCTTAATCTTGAACTCATCGATAAACTAAAATTTGCTCAGGTGTGACTCATGACTCACAGAAGAGATTTTAAAATAAATAAAATCGCGCTAAAAGAATTTATTTGCGTTCAAATGTACGAATGGCATTGATCATATGACTGGTGAAGTGTAACTACGAACTCCGAACAGCATGCAAAAATTAAAACCAATATCAAAAATGTACTAATACCAACCACCCATCGGTCTTTCCACGAAAATGTTCAATGACTTGCCAATCGTAAGTGATCAAGCATGAGTACACCTATAGTATCAAAATTTAAAAAGAAAATGATTATTACAGATTTACCTGATATTTAATGCGCAAGTTATAATTCTTAACCATTTTAGCGCTTCTTCGTTAACTGGCTGATGGGAGGTCGTATATATATACAGCTGCTGGCTTGCATGAATTCGTTAGTGATAATTAACTTTACAACATATGGACACGGGTATTTGCACCATTAAAACATTTCCCCAATTACCATTTTGTGGCTAAAAGTAAGCATGACCGTTATGAATATGCATAACTGATATTCTTTCAACTCCAGGAGAGATAAATAACAGTTTCCTCAGTCATGTACGTCAATCGCCATATTCATCGGACGGGCCGCGGGATCCTTGGCGATACAAGTAGGAACCCTGACGTCAATACCACTGTGTTCTGTAATCAACATGCTTACTTTTAGCCACAAAATGGTAAATGGGGAAAATTGTTTTAATGGTGCAAATACCCGTGTCCATATGTTGTAAAGTTAATTATCACTAACGATAGCGATTACAAAAATATTCTAACATTGAGAATATTTTCTTAAACATTGTAAGTAAAATCTATCGGATTGTCGGTAAAATCTATAAGTAGACTGATTTTTAAGGCTATGCAATACTGATGTATTTAAAGAAAACCTAGTTACTAACCGTTCGTAAGAACTTCATCTCATTTTGATGATGTTCTAAAATTCTGCGTATTTTATATTGTATGTAATATGCCTATAAATAAATAAGTAACTAGCTAGAAGTCATCATCATCATTGGTCAACAATCCTAGGATTGGTTTGACACAGCTTTCCACTGAATTCTTCTATCGGCCAACCTTTTCATTATGACGTAATTCTTCTCTTTTACATCCTTCACAACCTGTTCCATGTATCTCATACGAGACCTGCCTTTTCCAATCTTCCCGTTCACTTTTCCCTCGACGATAATCTTCATCAGGCCATCGTGTCTCAAGACATGGCCGATTAAGTTTTCCCTTCTTCTTTTTAGAGTTGTCAGCAGACTTCTCTTTTCTCCTACTCTTCTTAGCACTTCCTCGTTACTTACTCGGTCGATCCATTTAATCTTCAGCATTCTTCTGTAGACCACATTTCGAATGCTTCTACCCTTTTCTTCTCCGCTGCTGTCATCGTCCATGAAGTTTGGGTTAGGGTTAAAGTACTCGCTTCACAATGTGGACGTCCCTGGTTCGAGACTAGCTAGAAGTACAATAGTAAAATGTGCTATTTTACTATTAACTACGAAAATGACGGAGTAGGTACACGTTTATTCCCTAATCCCCCGGATAACTTTCGGTTATGTTCCGATAGTCGCGGATTTTTCTTCCTCCAGATCCTCGCTTTGCCTCAGTTCTGTTTTCTCTTCCTCCCCCTGCCCTCCCTAGCTCTTCCCCACCCCCGCTCCCAGCATCCCCTCCGGATCTCACATGAGCGCCTCTGATCCCATTCCATCTCTCCCCGTGGCTTACTTTCCCCCGGAATTCGGCGATCGAAGCGCGCTCTCCCGCGAATTTCCCAACTTTCACCAGCCGCTTCGCTTTGATTAGAATTTTCCGTGATCAATTGGAGTTATTGTGAGTTTCCCACCAAAAAGTCCTGGGAAACTTTCTCTCCATCCCTTCGCTAGGCAGCCGGGTAAGCTCCGGATATTCTCCGCCCTTAGCTCATTTCACATCGAAACTGGAGGGTGTTCCCTTCTCAATTCTTTGTCGTTGGATACTTATACCGTATGCCGCCGGTGCTAATTGTCTTCGCCAATGCTCTGCTCTGGACATATCGTGTGAAGTTTTCAGTTTCCTCGAATGGATATGCCGATTATCTCTAATTTGCTATGCCTTCCCAATGCTATTTTAAATCGAGCAATTATGAAAATGAGAATAAAAAATTGCACTTTGTGATGGCCCACTGATAAGATTTATTTTTATTACCCGGGTTTCGTACACTTAGTGACATCTTCAGGTACCGATTAATCATAATTTCAACCGTATATGTACAGATTCTGGTGTTTTAATGGTTGTTCCTCTGTTACCCCTTAAAACATATGGATCTGTATAAATACGGTTGTAAATATAATAAATGTACCTAAAGATTTCACTAAGTATACGAAACCCGGGTCGTAGCAATAAATATTATCAGTTGACCATTACAAAGTGTAGTTTTTTTATTCTAATGTTCATCATGAAGAGGTTTCACTTAGTCATGCCTGAAGTCATTACTTATATCGGGTAATTATGTCTCATGCAAGCCGTCTGGAGCGTGTACGGAAGAATGATGAAGATAAAATGCATTAACAGCTTGAAAAACGATGAAGTCATGGAAAGAGTGGGAGAAAAGAGGTCTCTGCTGAAAATTTAGAATAGAAGACGGGGCAACTTAATCGATCAAATCTTTAGACATGGTGACCTGTTGAAGATAATCATCGAGGGACAAGTGAAAGGGAAGACTTGTAAAGGCTGGTTTCGTATTAGATACATGGAACAAGTAGTGAAGGTTGCAAAAGAGAAGACATATGTTAATATGAATGGGTTACCATAGAAAATTCCAGTTGAGGGTTGTGTCAAATCAGTCTTAGGATTGTTGGCTAATGATGATAAATTATCTTCCTATTAATTGTCATTTAAATCATAATTTTCCCTCACTTGAACTGGGAAACACGACTTTTGAAGTAATTATATTGTAATTTCTAGCCCTATAATGTTATCTTTAAGATCTAACTTAAAATAGTAATCTACGTTTGCGAAGCAGCAGCGAAAAAACCTAACGGAGTAACCCGCTCATATTCACAGTAGTAACCCGACTAACGATAAAAATGTTTTTAAGATTCAACAGTAGTGCAGTATGGATGGCTTTAAATAAACAAGTCTGCTATTTATATCTCTTCAAATAATTTAAGTCTTCAAAGACCGCAAACTGGACGCGAAAACTTTAGCGGCGTCACCCGCTGAAAATTGCACAATAGCAAGATGTTCCACAGAGAAGAAATCATTCGCCTTGACCGGGACTCGAACCCGGACCCTCTGATTTCCGGCCAGATGCTCTACCAGTTGAGTTACCATGACGTCCTCTTTCTCTGTGGAAATCAAAGAGGCTTTAAGACGAAAGAGGCGGTCAAGGCGAATAATTTTTTCTCTGTGGAACATCTTGCTATTGTGTAATTTAAGACATTGTTATCAGAATATCATCGTCATCGTCATTCTAGCAACGTTTGCAGGTTTTTGAATAGTTCTTGCCCGGTATTTTCCACCCATGTACATAAAGTAGCTATTCCTATTTCAAACCACTAATCTACGTTTCCAATATTAATCTCTCTTCATAGACTCTCCCTACCTGTCATCTAACCAGGACATATTATATACTTTTCCGCTTCGTGGAAGAAGATATTTTCATTGCACGGAGTTGAATATATTTTTACATTTATATTTTAGAATGCATATTTACCATTTTTTTATTACGTGAAACGCGTGTAGCGTGGTTCTTTTGGGCATTTCAACCTTCATTTATTCATGCACATCTTTCCTTGTGAGAGTGACGGATCCCTTTTGTAGGATTTACTCCCGCTCAAACGCTTAGTAAATATGATCTACGAGGGTCAAGGTAGATTCATATACTTGAGTAGAGAGACATGAATTTTGATTGAATTTTTCCGTTATATAGTATTTTGCATTGTACTGACAAATCCCTACCGTAGAACTCCATCACAAACATAGAGTGTGTGAGTGAGAGGAACCTATTAGGATCGAAGTGGTTTCACGTAGAGAGTGCATGATTTTTCTTTGACCAGCGTCCACTCTGCGTGTATGCCCTACGGAAGGAGAGGGTTCTTTTGGACATTTCACCCTTCATTTGTTCATGCATCTTATATTCTTTCTCATATTATATCTTCGTTATCGTATTAATTATCAGTTAAAATGATGAAACACATTTTGAGGAAATCGTCATTCCGGGAAGTTAGCATCAGCAGACGGGACATTATTCTCTGCATCGTTATTTTTTCCACCTCGGAAGGTTTATTGTTTTATGCCTACCTCAATCTTGTCCGCAGCTCTTGTATCCATCAAATTTTTATAGAAGCTTTGTGCTGGCTTTAGGTGTTAATATTTTGTGGTTGAGACTATGGGCGAACTACCTTATTTTGAGTTTCATGATGTGTATCTTGGGTTCCACATCCACGTCTGCTGAGGTTTTACGAGTGGCTCGGATCCTTTTTTTTTATTGCTATCCGTGAGCCTGTGTTGAGGACATAGCTATTTTTGTGATCAAATTTCAGTCGTAAAAAAGTGAAGAAAGTTCTCAAACTCGATGAAAAGAGTAGTCTCCACGTATTGAGGCCTTAGAGACGTTTAATCCCGTGTTGAGGAACACCGTAAAGTTCCAAATGGAAATTTTGTAAAATATATAAGAGAAAAAAGTCAAGGTCATTCATTTATGCATGCTTTTACCTGTAATTCAGTTGGGGGCACATGTTTGTGCTTGCATTTGCACGGGATTTTTTTAAGTGCTATCTTTCACGAACACGATTCCATCAGGCTACACCTTTGTGAATGCACGAAATATGCTATTTCGTTTCCTCCTTTGGGAGTTTCCCAGAACCAACCGGAATTATATTGCCTTCTTGAATGAATGATTCGTGGTACGCTTTGTCTCGCGGGATAATATCAGATGTCTTTAAACCCGAATCAAGAGAGGCGTTAATTAAGATCCATCCTGAGCCTCAAGCCTTACTCTTTCTTCCGGCCTCCGTGGTCTCAAAAGAAGAGGCGCACCATTTCTTCGGCCCCGAAAACTCAATTTCACAATGTCAGGTCGCGTGAGGTTGGTTCTTTGGTATTTCTTTTGTCCCTCACTACTTACTTTCTCTCCTTCTTACTTGGTTTTCTTCACTCGCCACCGTCGGAAATGAGAATGAGAGCGACCTTACATCTGAGCAGACGTAGGTATGAGGAATTGTTCATAGCTTCGTGTTTCTCACGTTTTTGAGTCTGCTTGTATTTTCATTTCTATTTACCCACGTTTCCACGGAACCATGTGAAAATGGAGTCCCTCGACTCTTCTCTCTTTTTCTAGTCCTCTCTTTCATTTTCTCTCGGACTTTTTTGCCTTCTCAACTGTCTCCTACCCTATTCCTGCTGGGGACCTTCATAAACTAATTTTGCGGAGCTTTCATCCCTTGAGATGCGGACTTTCACTTTCTTCTTCCAAAACTCTTGCTCCCCTGAACGAATTCCACCGCTCCACTCTCCCCATTTTCCACTAGCTTTTTGTCTACAACCTTCCCTATCTTTTTAATGTGTATGGTATTAGATTAGATATTTTCCTCATTTGTTTTGTATCTTTTGATGCTGCTCCCAAGATAAAGTTGCATAGTAATGCAAGTTTATGGTGCAAACAACAGATGGTACATCTCCTTGCTTAATCCCCGCATTATAGAGGAAATTGTCAGTTAAATCTCAAGTTAATACACCTCCTGCTTTGAATTCCGACATAGTCACTCTCCCAATTCTAATTATTTGCAAGGAAACTCCTAGTTCAATTATACCTTTAATTTTCATAATTCAAAGCTTGTTTGGAATCAATGAAAAGTGGTGAAGTGCTATGTTGCATTCAGGGATTCATTCATTAATTCATTCGATATCAACTTAGCGATGTAAATTAGCGATTTCGCATAGCGTGATATAGCGTATTGCATCGTCTCAGATATCGTATTATATCGCTTTTGCTCCCAAGTAACATTTCAAGTGCCTACCGCATGTCACAGTCTTTATGTTGCAGTATTGTACTTCCTGATTTGCATTCATAGCACTTCTCCAATTTTCTCAGCGGTTTATTCATCATATTTATCAATTATATTATTTCAGATGTAGGATATTAATATCTAGGTGATACCGAGGAATTCTATACCTGTAGAGTTTGAACAGTGTCTTTTATCACCCTTCTTACGAAGGTGCACAAATTCATATTATAACGCTAAGGTGGCTATTAATATTTATTTATTTTGGGCCTTCCGCTTCAGATTCGCCAAGTTCTCCTTTCCAAACGTTTACAAACGTTTTTATCCGTTTGATCACGGTGTATCATTTTCTTCTATGCCCCCAGAACATCCTGTAAATCTATATGTAAAATCGGAGGGCTGAAAATATATTAGGAAGGTCCGCATTTGGTCATGATTTGGTCAAACTAATGCGTCAGTGGAAATGAAAAATGTGTACGTATTAAATTTTAGATTTAAAGAAATATTGTTACGTTTTTAGGCTTTTCGTTTTCTTCAAAACTGTGTAATTTTGAAGGCGAACTAAATGCATGTGCATCATATACAAATGTTCCTGTGGTCCTTTGTACTCGATATATCGCGTGCTAATAGTACTTGATATATTGTGTGATTTTTTGCTTGCTCGTTCCTCTCCTCTTGTCGAGGTCATACAATTCTGCCAGTACCTTCATCTCCTTCGATCTTCCCAGAATGCCACGACCCCGCCGACCTCCGCTGGGATCCCGCACTTTCCCATCTCCAGCCCTTAAACTTGGAGCCCACCACCAACCAACTTTCCTTCCCATCACCCCGTGTTCCTTCTCAATTTCCCTCCGTATCAACGCCAATGAGCTCTCAAATTAGTTCCGAGTTTGTTATCACTTGACTTGTTTTCATGCAGTGATTAGCTTGATTTCAGCGCATATCGGTTTAAGTTTAGTGTCTTTTATAATCTTCTGTTTCGATCCTACGCTAATGTCTCATTAACGTGTTCGTGTAGTAAAGTAGGCTCCCATTATTGTTCGCACTCCCTACCGTACCTCTAAACTGCTGCGCATTAAATTACCTAGTTTCCGTCTAAAAGGAAAATTATGCATAGACAAATAGATAGGCGTTCTACGTCGTGTTTCTTAGACTTGATATTTTATACTCGTTTCGGTCATGTACATCTACATAATCCTGAAAGCTACCGCAAGAGACGTGTGGCAGAGGGTGAACCATACCAAGGCATGAATGTTAAATCAAAAGAAAATTTAATGTACTATAAGAGAACAGAATAGGCAGCATAGCACAGGGATAGGTAGGCGAAATATTTTAGAGTAGGCTGTAGTGCATGATGCATGTATTAATCCCTTAAATACTATAGATACTAACAATCTATTTGCATGAGACCCTATAGTTGCTTGTTTGCATGTCGGTAGTGCATGCTTAGTGATCTTCACCTTCTGCCACACACCCTCTCGGAGACTTGCAGGGTATCGTATAGATGTAGATGGATCTAATTGTAAATGGGAATGAACGTAAAGAGAATGTACAGGCCTTACACGCTTGAAGATTCCTTGACTCATGTGCTTCTGTATACGCCACGTTTCAGTTTTGAGTGATCATTTACTGCAGATATGTCTACACCATGTTGGAGGAATTGGATGTTCTTTATTGTCCCATGCTATCATAAGTACCAAACATCCGTCTCAATGCCCTTATGAAATTAAAAATTGAAAAATAATCGTCGCTCAGGGAAATCTCACTTCCAAATGTACACATATAATTTCGTAAAAATAACATGAGGATTAAGCACCTGTATTGCTTATGATAATAATACGAACAATTATTTACTATTTTTACGTAGTAAATCAATGCTACCAATGCTTTTATTTAGAATACTGCATCATGACAGTAGTAATAACTTCGAAAATTTCACATGAATTTCGAATCCTAGATCGTAATTTTTGTTATGCAGCATTAAAACATTCCATAGTGTTTTTTTCAGCATCATGGCTTTAATATATCGTCATGATATATATGTGAGTTGTATTCAGAAAAATGGAAATTTGGCGTGTATTTATGTACGAATAAGTTTATATCTGTTTGGCCGAGCCAAATGAAAGAATTGTGGTGCATTTAAAGGGAAATGGTAATTTACTTAAAGACTTGAGTCCAGTTGTATCGGCGTACATCCTGTCCCATGTCCCTTCGAACGTTTTGCTATCTGTTCCACCCCGCTTTTCATTGCACTACACTACTCGAGACTCGAATCCTTTCCCCAGTGGGAGTATTTGAACGTGATGTCCATGAAGTGCATCTGCTGTAGTGTGTATGCAGCGCGCATTCCCGGATGGGATGGCGGAAATTCAATTTTCTCTAATGCACTTCCTTAAACCTGCGATTTTTACGGCCTCCCCACGTCTCTGCGATTCAGATCCTGGACAAAGTGATTCCAGCGCCACCTCTCGGGTGTTCCCACGAGTTCACTGCTTCCAATTTGCTGTTTATGGAGTAAAAAATAGATGAGAGGCGGCCTTAGAAGTTTCCGGGACGAGGATTTTGGAGGCTTACCGGGGCTGAATACTTCAAGATCCACCGGCGCTGCCTGAATTTTGATCAGAAATAAATAGAAACAGTGTCCACGGTTTTTACATTCGCTCTCGACCTCGATACTCATGAATTATTGATAAGGATTCAGGATCCTGTCTCACCTGGTCATTTCCACGGTAAGGTTACCGCTTCCCATCGGAATAAAAAATTCGGAGTCGGAACAGTCGCGGGTTACCCATCAAAGGTCGATTTCCTTGAGGATTTTCGGCTGCACTGCATCATCATCAGTTGGAATATAACGAGAAACAGCGGGTGAATAATCTTCCCGCAGCGTATAGCAGCTCTCCACCGTTTCCTTGCAAAACCCCGTTCGCTATTTCGTTCATCTCAGGGAAAAATACTACCTCGCCCGGCCGCCGCGAAAATTGATCCCTATTTTTATCATACAAGCCGTTTCCTGGAGTTACTATCCCTCATTTTCGTTTAATCTCATATAGAATTCCGCTCCCCAGAGCGTCGTTCCTTCATCGTCATGTTGTACGTTTTCGAACTGAATAAGGGATGAGTCACGGGCCGTGATCTATGGAAATATAGTGTGGAGAAACCGGGGAGAGGGGTGGGGATGATGATAATGTGACCCTAAAAATATGACTCGCAGGACAAGGTTAACCCTACGTACGTCCTTAATTATGCGAGCAAGGTTATCCGCATGCCGTCTAACGTAGTTTTTCAAGTATTCATTGATACAGCTTCTGACGCGTGGAAATAGATATGCGTTGTGATGCCTTCGGGTGTTTGTTACAAAACCTCTTCCCTCAATGTTTCGTACGTACACCGCGATGGTATTTAATGATTTCAACTCATCGTATGCTATTGTGATAATCATATTTATGTCGTATTAGCCGAACGGTATAACTCGTTGTATTTCATAGAGAGTACCTAAATCAAACCTCATGACTCTATAATATTTGACCGCTGTTTATGATGTGGAAGCCTCTGTAAAATCGCAGTAGTCATTTAATATTCACCCCCTTTAACATTGTGGTTTTCAGTTGTAAAATATTTTATGGCACTAATCATTGCAACTCAGGACATCAAAATCAAATATTTTCCCTATTTCAATGCATTAATTAGCGATCGGCTTAGTTTTAATGTTGGTTGTAACGCAGTGAAACCCGGATTATGTATAATTTTCATTCATGGGTTGGTAAAATTCGGCTGCGCTAAATTGATTTTCAAAGAAATGAGGCTGAGATACTTTTATGGTAACGCTGGTGTTACTGAAATCCCAATGATAGAATATTGCGGAAATCGATGTACAGGATACCACATTCTACGATTTTGTTGTTCTGCTGCTGACCCTGCTGTACTGTAGTTGAGTACTAGTAGGTACTGTAGTAGGTAGGTAGATAGGTAACAGCAGTACTGTAGAGTACTGCTGTTCCCTACTTTGAAGTTGAAATAGAAAGACACTACGGTTTTAAGATAAGGTGTAAAATTTCGAGATTCATTTCAGCTGTAGGTGGATGTTGAAAATGAACAAAGTACCTATTTGCTAGTACCTATCTGCCTCATTATTAAGAGTTACTTCATTATATTGGTTAAGTGTCCGAATATGAAGATCCCCTGTTTTTTTACGGCGGGAAATCATTATCTTTAACAACAGAAAAATAGTTGCAGAGAAGTGTTCCCATCAGTCGGAAAAATATATCGAAAGCCTAGGATTATTTGTGTTTGATTACAGATTTTCTGGATTTAGCTAAGTATGTTTAGCTTGAAAAATAAAATGCCGATTTTTTTTTCATTTTATAGAGCTAGGTGCACTAGGAATTGTTTCTGAATATATATTGATCGAGCACACCCTTGATCTCTGTTTTGCTGATATAAGGATTTTACTTTATGTAAATATTAATATTATATGGTTATCAAAACCTATTTTTAGCAAGCTTCAGGATGTACTCCTTCAGGGAAATATGAGGCGAGAAATATATTAATGACTACTACCATTGCTGTGGTTCCATATGTACACGTGTCATAACGGGACCCAACTGATTACCTACAGGGGAATCCCTCGGGACAAAATATTTTCACAGTTCCGACGCTAATTTTTCGCGCCTCCGAGAGGGAAATGAGTGAGAGATTGGATAGGCTAGATTGCTAAATCATTGCCTTCCCAGCCCGATAGCCCGAGTTCGAATGTTTATCAATGAATTGTCCTCTTCGTGGAATTCCGATATCTTCTTAAATCTGGTGCATACGGAGCATTTTGAGACAATCACTCCGTCCGTCGGAGAGGCCGTCAATGTGATTTTAATCAGCGCGTGACCAAGAGACGGCCAATGCCAATGTCAGGTTTCTCACCTCACTTCCAAAATATTAGGCAAATATTTTTCAGGTTTTTGAATGGTGCGAAAGACCTCAACTGCCGGTCGCTTCCCCTAATAAGTGCTTGTACAAGTCTTACGCTAGTGTAAACTCAAGGTGACCTTTCGGGATTCTATAAGACAGTGTGTGTACATATTTTATATATTTTTTGCGGAAAGATGTATGCTTCGCCACGTGTTGGTGGAAGTTATTAATTACATCGCGCAGAACGGTGGTCTAGACCCTCTTAACTCTTTGGACACCTGATGTTGGTGTCAGAAATCCGGAATTATTTTTTTCGATTCAGAAAACGTCAAGTTAAAAATACATCACTCCATAAATAATCCGCTTGGGTTGGCCACGGTAGCCGAGTAGGACGCATGACTGCTATTCTAAGGCATCTTGTCGGGATATTCTGTCCTTTATACTCGTGGCATATCGTGATTGGGGTAATCTTGATTTAAATCTTCAAGTGCCCCGTTGAAAATGTGTTCACGTACCACTCTCAACAGCCATCTTCGCCCAAAGATTAATCGAAATATATTATTCCTCATAGTGCGTATATTTTTCATTTCTCGATGGTAATCAACACACTACTTTAGGCTTCACGACATTGCTGTTATTGTAATGCCATCGTACGATAAGAAAAAAATACAAAAAGAAATACGTAAATGTTGGTGAAATTATGAAAGATATTTCATAGCCTATTGAGCCTCAGGACTACATACAGTTACAACATGTTATATTTGGTGCTAGTGTTCCTGGCGATATTTCCGCGATTAGTTGTGACATTATCCGTTATTTATCTTTATTCATTTTCTTCGTTTATACTTTATAGTTTATTGCCATTGGTTCTAAAACATGTCACTATTGAGGAGATACAAAAATGCATTAAAACGTGCTGTAAATATTTGGAAGGCTTTCACAAACCTTTAAGGTTCATCTATCTTGGATTACGGCTCACTCTTTTTGTATAATAACAAAGCTATTGGAATGTAGGATGATTTCTGTAAATTTTTGACTTGTATTTTTGCATACCTGCGTGATACTGTACGTAAATTAATTTTTTTCTTTTGCGTGATTGATAGGATACACAAACATTTGTTTATGTGCGATATTCAAATCAGACGGTTGTGGCTTTCACCACGGTTTTTCATGCGAAAATACTTTATTTCTTATGAGATATTAGTTTAATTCTACATATTTTGGGCTGATACCCGTACCCGTACTAATGTAATTAATATAGGATTTGGCCTCTTTGTTTAAATGCTTGCCTGGTGATAGTTTATATCCAGCCACAAACCCTTTTTATGGCTTGTCATGTAGATTTATCCTAGATTAGGTATTGATATAGGACCACTTAACGAAGGTGTGCAGCAAAGATTTGTGAAATCACCATGCAAGCGTAACCAGCCTATTAGAAGAACTGAAATTGGGATCTTTTTCAGACCATAGATTGAAATATATTCTTCATTTTTTCAAGTAAATTTTCCCAAAAACCCAAGACGATATTTTTACTGATGGTGTTGTACACATTTTGCGAGTTCCGACTTACAATGGTAGATTGAACAATAAGATAAAGTTTAGTGAAATTGATTTCCGAACCGACTTATTTACAAGTACTTTGTTTCCTTGTACTAGTAGAGAGCTGAATAGGTTATATTCAATAGTATACTGTACATAATATTATCAAAAGGTAGTTTAGAGTGTTGCATTTTAATATAAAGACTTTTAGCTAACCGAGCAAAGAATACACATTAATTGCCATGCGAAAAAATTCACATGGCAATTAATGTGAATTTCACTGCCGTTCACTCGGCAGGCTTGAAATATACTACGAACAAAGACTATGTTTATGCACGCTTGTTCTACTATTTAAAAATTTTTAAACTGCTATTGCTTAACTAAAATGTAGCTATTAATCTTCTTTAAGCATGATAAGTAGTGCATATATGGTGGAAATTCACCCCATGCCATACACCTTTGTGATGGTACATTGAAGATGTATCTTGAGTCAAAAATCTTCCGGGGTATTTGTGAAGGCACCGCTTTGTTTGAGGATGGAAATCGTTTAAGTTCCCTGCGGTGATATCCTCCTTGCATTACCTTCCCCACGAAGATGTCCTCACGTCACGTGACTCACACCGCGCGCTTACTCGAAATGGGCGCCACCTTCGTTTCCGCACGGTGAGTCAGTCAAGTCATTGAAACCTTCTCGGCTTCCCTTCAGCGCTTTCTCAACCTTCTCTGCTCTTCCCCCGACTCGTCGTTGGCTGAGCGCCTCGCTCGTTAGCGGAGGATAAGCAACGCGTCGGAGCCTATGCATTCGCGATGCAGCTGCCGACCTATTATTCTGTTTATGCCGTCGTCAATGCCCCTCGCCCCTCCTTCCCGACGTGTGAAAACAGCCTTCGATTTCCCATGTTTGTTTGAGTCGATTGTGTTGTTGTCTGTTTGGAAATGCGTGTATTCTTTCCTCTCTCCCACCTTTTCTTCCTCCGTTAATGTAATAAGCGGACGTTGTGAGCATTTCGTGATCATGGCGTTCTTGGAAGCGCCCACTCCTGCATCTCGCCTATCCTTGAATAGAGTGACTCACTGAATTCGTTTAGCTTCACCGTTGTCTCTCCCAGGGAAATCACTAATTGAGGGTTGGTTCAGAAATGTGTTGCGCTTAATGATTTCATCAGTCCATGGTGGGACGTGGACTGAGATGTATATCCTGAGGATTTTTTTCGTGCAGTTTTCACCCGTAGGTTCAACGCCGCAATTTCTGCCTCAATTATTTTGCGATACCGTTTCTCCTCTCCACTTGTACGTTTCTCATTAGGTACCTATTCAAACCTTAGATAGCTAATCGTAGATCCATCCCGAAAACTAAATTTGCATCCGCATTCTAATTTTCTTCCAACGGCAAGGCTAATACTTCCGCAGTCGAAGTCAATAAATTGAAGCTATTGTACATTTTAATTGATAAATTTTTGTATATTTTACCAGTGTGGCACTGAGCTAACATTCATATTTTTTTGTCTTTTCAGGTTCGTACCATTGTCTACAAGGTCATTTTGGTGTTTAAGACTGCGCTAATCTGCGTAAGTAGTCATCATCACTAGTCGTCAATCTTATGATTGATGCAGGCCTACACTCGTTGCTGCAATCTGCTATCCTCTCCATATTCTGTATTATTGTGTGTATAATGTTTCTCCTTTACATACGTAACAATCTGCTTCATTTATCTCATACAAAGCCTTCCTTTACCATTCTTAGGGATTGGGGTTAGGAATGTTTTCGGGAAAGGGGAAAGGGTGGAGAGAAACCCAGCGAAGGCATTTGCCTGTACACCGTTTTACGTCCCGTCCGACGGACCTAGTACTGTACTGGAAGTGGTCTCCTAAATAGGACTAACAACAACTAAATAGGAGGTGTCTGTAAAATAATGAATAATATCAGCCACTGTCGGGATTCGTACCCGGGCACATGGGATGGGTGACCAGTTCTCTAGGCCGATAAACCAACCATATCACGTAAATGAAATATTAACTTTGTTTCCTTCCACAGATTTATTTCCTTGGTACCTACGACATGTCTCGACACATCGGTGTCATCATCAGGTACCTGATGATGACACCGACGGTATCTGACGGTACCTGACGGTACCTGATGATGACACCGATGTGTCGAAACATGTCGTACCAAGGAAATAAATCTGTGGAAGGAAACAAAGTTAATATTTCATTTACGAAATTCAACTTCCACCTAGTTGAGCCTCATACTATGGAACAACCATATCACCTTTCTGTTCAACTCCTCTAATCAGAATATACGTGAATGTGTTAATGTGATGACTTGACGTTGTTTCTCTATTCGCCTCACCGCCGATGCCTTTTGTCTGCTTAACATGTGGTGTAGGTATACGGCGAACTCTTGATGCCAACATTAACGTGAAGATTTTAGCACTCGAGGAGTGAATTCGCGTTTCTTTGTTCTTTTCGTTAACTGTATCACGACGTCTTACTCTTCTTTCTGAAGTGCCCAGGTGGCTGCGTCTTCGCACCAAAGCTCTAAGTTTCTTCTGCTCGCTTTAAAATACTGAGAAAATGGAACAAATATGCTTCGCTCTGCTTCTTAGAGAACTTTACCGTTTTTTTTCATTCAGATATCACGATATTGAAATTAAATTTTACTCTTATCTACGTCTAAATGCTTTAACTTCGTAAAATTGGATCATATTGTAATATCCAATAATTTTTCTTGAAGAGGATATGTACATACATCGGAAGAAGAGAATTCAGTCCAATATAAAACAATAACTTAAAGCACATATAGTATAGATAGAGTACAGGTATAGATATATAATTTGCAATAATATTTAATCATTCATTTCAATTATTACAACGGTTCTCTTTTATAAAAATGTCTATTGGACCCGTTAACAAATATGTTTTATTTTAGACATATGCCGACTAATCGAGTAGCGATCACCACTTTGACCCGGGATCCCGGCTGTGACAGAGAATTTTCTTACATATACCTATTTTAATGCCGTGTAGAAAGCACCTCAAGCTGATAACTCCGTCCGTCAGATGAGACGTTGGCACTGCGGCTCACTTGGCGCGTTTCTTTACAGAGTAGGCTAGCGTCTACACCGGTTCTGATACCTCAGCCTAGTAAAAATCCTGACGAACTGAAAAACCAGCTTGTATAATAGTGCGAATAAACTCTGATGTCGGTCGTTAACCCTTGTGAGAACAGCAATCAACAGGAAAAAGAGTTCGCTCCATATATTTCCAGCCGCGGAACATTGTTGACACCCAAGTCGTTTTTCTTACTTCATCTAATCTTTTTTCCTCGCCGTGGGGTAACTTAAGCGTCTTAAATATATTTCTTGATCACCGGGGCTGTTCATTAGAGGAGTCCTCTTTCCTTAAGCGATGGGGCAAGCTTAACACCGTAGAAGAGGTTGGCGGGAAGCTCACATGGGGTTCGGATCTTAAGAAGACGACGCAAACACGGTCCCTTACAAGCTGCTCCCTGCTCCTTCAAGTCCCCCACATCGTCCACATCGAACCCTTACTCCATTTGTTGTCGCAATCCTTCCCCCCAAGTCTCTAGCCCCACCCTAATGCATCACCCCAGCCAAGACGAGGGTGACGCAGTGGCTGAAGCCGAGCAGTAGCCAGGAGACCAGTATATTTTTTCCCCTCCCCTTCCCCAGTTGGTACGATTCACCGGTATCCTCCACGACACCAGTCTGAGAGAGAGGGAGGAGGCACCAGACGCGATTGAGCACATGTGCTTTCCTTGGACACGTGTTGCCTTCGCACAAAGGGAAAGAGTTACCCCCCATTCTACGGTGCACACCGTACTGAGACCCTCTCGCCGAGCTCGAAGGAATAAATTCCCCTGGCTCTTTACTCCTTTTTCCCCCCTCTCTATATACCCTTCCCCACCCTCTCCGGGGGCAGAAAAGGAAGAAGGGGACGTAGGAGTGGATTGAGAACCGTATGGTGCGCCCCATATGAAACCGGCTTGAATTGATCGAGTTCAGGTCGTAATTCACCCTTGCTCCAGTCCTCGGGAAAAATATCGGGGTACCGTACTCTTGTCGCCTGCGCGACATACGTCCTGGAGTTTTAAATCTTTGCCCTGATGAAAATATGAAAAACTAATGCCTTGGAAGATGGAGGGAAGGGAGGTAGTGTTCCTCATCTCGATGTCTCTTCATAAATATGGCTTAAAAGAATTCCAACTTTTGCGTTTCCATACGGTTTAAGGATTTGATTCGTGCGAGGTTAGTTTACGGTCAAGAGGTATGCTTTTGCTTGGGCTGAGAAGATGCTGAGACATTATAATAATTGCTTATTTTAAACAAGAATGGGATCAGTAAAGTCTGATGCATAATGTGTTAATTTTTTGTGTGCAGTAGGTTCATTATACTTTATAGTTTTCTGAACATCTTCGACTAAGTCGTCGACACACACTCGAATCGAAATCGTCCATACACTCTCGAGACGAAGTCGTGCATACACTCTCGAGTTTTTAAATATTGCATTACAATTTCATCTTGGACAATTTTGATGCAGTCGACTTTCTTTCTCGAGCATCGATGTAAGTGCGAAGGGCTCAGTCGAATTCTTCATTTAATTACATTATCAATCGATTTCAATAACTCTTCATCGTGACGTGCCACGTAATGAATTTAATGATATATGTTCAGGTGTAATGCCTGAACATAAACTAACGTAACTCTTAAGTCTCACATTTTTACTAAATATCACCATATACTTTTCACTGAAACCCCATCATTCCGGCCGTGCTTACTGTGAATTGTAACTATTATTCGTCAAATCGGAAAGGAATTCTGGGGATTATATATTGTTTGGCTCTAGCATATTAGGTATACTAGCTCTTTTTTCATCTGCATCTAACCCCAGATTGATTCAGTGCCTTGGGGTATTGTTTACTTCTACTGCTCGATGTATTTTTTTCCCAGTACCGCTAATTCATGTTGTATTGCACCAATAAAATATATCGTACTCCACAGCGTTTCACCGTTTTTACATTTCGGAAGCTATTATCGCGATTCCTTCTCTCCCAGCTCTTGCCAAATCGAATCCTGGAAATACAGTTGCTATTATTCAGCCCATTTCATTCAGCCTGAGTTGGTCGAACGGTGTTCATTCATTCTTGTTTACGTAGTAACGGTTTCAAAATTTGCGTTTTCAATCTCGCGAGAGACAGTTTTTCTTCTGCTCCACTTTTTTACATTTCTAGATTTGTCTCTTCAACAGAGCTGATGCTTGTCACTTGAGCATAACAATATGTCCGCTAGACGACCGGTTTTTATAGCCAATCGCTTTAAATTTTCTCCACCTATCCCTCCACGGTTTTTTCTGGCATTGGATCCATGCACGTGGGCAGTCTTCGTATTTCTTTTCGGTCAACGTCCATTAACGCCCCTATAAATCTTCTCCAGCCCTTTCTATCGGTATCACTATCCTATATTTCTGTCTGTGGCTGAAGTAGCATCTCTTAGATCGGAGTTTATCGCAGCGAAGTGTTTAGAATCTACAAATTAGATCGTGTTTGAGTATAAAAACCGAGAGCTTTTCCTATAGTTTGACTCCATCTGGGAAATTGATGGCGTGGTGTCAGTTTTATATATTTTTTAAAAGATAGATATTATTTCTTGTGCATTTTCCTTCCATGTCCAAGAATTTAAACGCGCTCCTCCTAAACTATGCTGTACTTCTCTCATACTTCAATATTAAATAGATCGTCTCTCGACTGGCAAGGAATGTAGTACATTCTAGCATTCTGTATCGCATTTGTTACATGTAACATTGTTCCGCAAATTTACTCGGTCTGAACCGCTCATTACAACATCATCAATTGTTTTCACCTGAGTTTTTCTCATATGTCTCGACCATAGAACCACCAGATGAGATAAAATACATGTGTAAACAATGAATGAGGTTGTAGTCAGTGGTTGCGACTCACCCAATTGGCGAAGCATTCGTGTTTGTACCACGTGACTCCTTGGTTACCTATTCGAAATAATCCCGACGGTTTCAAACACAATCCCCGAGGGCTCTAGCCAATATAGCAGCCCGATCTCTTTGTGCAGTTTAGCGGTACTTCTACTAAACGCAATCGATTTCAACGGCTATAGCGGAGCTGTCAAGGATAAAAGTGAAAGAATATTGTAGATATTATTCTTGCACTCCACGTTCAATCTCAACAAAAAGCTATTCAAGGTGTGTTCTCATTATGTGAGTCTCATCGTTCGCCAATGTATCACCTAAATGAATTAATTTTATTCGATCTTTTTGTAAACGTTTGCATTGATAGAGGAATAGATTAAAGTACTGATCTCAAGCATGTGAATCTCTTCTTTTTGTGCTTATTTCCGTATGTACCACTATTAGGAAGTAAATATTATCCTTTTCTGTTATGGTTTTATAAATACGCGTCTATCATTACGAAATAATCTTGCTATAGGGAAAAAAATCTTTTTTCTTTCGTTCCTGTGCCAACTTATGAGGTATTCTTCAGTCGTCATAGTTCTGTGAGATGGAGTAGAGCTTCTGTCCTATTCCTTTTTTCTTTCCAACGCCACACCGCAGCTGTGCATAGGTACTATCGTATCTCAATGGAAGAATACAAGAGTGCCTTTCATTTGTTTCTTGCCGATTGTGTAACCATAACTCCCCGCTGTTCGCTCACCATGTAGTGTATGGTGAGCATTCAAAGGAGGCGTATGGTTTTGTAACTTCCTTCCCTGCTTGAGTTTTATGAAATAGTGAATGAAGAACCTTATGCAATCCAGGTTATCGAGTGTACTTATAGGGAGAAGGAGAGCCTAATCTCATAGTGACGAAGGTATCTTTAGTTTTCTTTGAGGCTACTGAGTTTTCCCGAGGTGTGAGTCATATGTATAGCGATCGACTAAAAAAATTACTATGCATCAGAAACAGGTTAATTGTTTAGCCAGTCATAACATTATTCCGAGGTTTAGGGAGCGAAATGCCACAGCTTTAAGTATAATTCGATTATAAGCCTTTGAATACTGCTGTGTTATGGAGACTAACTAGGGAAGCGTTCGTTGATCGAAATCGTGTCTTCTTTTAATCAAATTATGTCGAGAATTACAGGAGGGGTACAGGAATACATATAGTATATTGAATCCCCAGATATTGCCTTATTTGTGTACATGCCAGGTAAATCAAAAGTCAATAATAAATTCATAAACAAAATCCATTTTTTCACGTTTTTAATCTTTTATTTTCCTGTCAACAGCGTATATTGACTATTTCACCAGAAGTAAGCCCAAATTTAGCACAAAGTGTACAGGACTGTCAATAATGCAATCCTGTGATACACAGTAATGCAGTAATACTAGTAAGTTTATGTATATGAGGTCTATTAATTTCATCACATGTATTGCGTGAATTGTTTTGTGTTCATCCCCAGTATTACACTATAATAAGCGAGTCGGTTTCTTTCGCATATACCTGTTCGTCGTGGCGGATGACATTTTCCACGGAATTACCGTCGACAGCTTCAGATCCGTAGTCATAAGTCAACATATCAATATATAACCTGAAAATAAGGACTACAATACCGGCAAAATTGTATTTCACCAAGACGAATAAACGTAGGAAGAACACGACAAACTTAAAGTCAGATTTTGGCTACGAAATCCTTCGCTAAAAATCTATTACACGGCATGTTTCATGCAAAAATAGCAAATTCTCTCAGAGTAAATGAAAATTTCACCTTGGTAATGTTTAAAAATGCTAGTTTAACTAATTTCATTCAGATATTAAGCTGCTAAAGCTGTGTGTTATTCAATGTATTGCTTCGTACTTGGAGCTAGATGAGTTAGAAGGCCCACAGTATTCGTATTTTCTATCGTAAAAAATCGCAAAAAAGTAAACTTATCATAATGAATTTCTGTCATAATTGAAGACTACGTCAAGAGAGTCCGTCACACAAAAGAATTTCGTTTTTCCTTCTTCCATTCCCTGCGGCTGCAGTTTTCTTCCGTTTGATGCGAGTCTCATCAGCGACAATGTCGTCTCAGGCGTGCCCTCTAACTTATTGTCACTGGTATTATTTTCTGTTCACGAGGCAGACACCGTTCGCTCTCTCCCTGGAATAACCCCTTTTGCGTTCCAGGCGGAAAGAGGATGCGCCCTGTTGCGGCCGCTTTGTCAAGAGAAGAGGACCGGCTTCCACGTGTACGAATCTCTGTTCCTCCCTCCTTTCCTCTCCCTCTTCGCTTTACCTCCCTCTATTATTTTCTCTTCCCTTTTTTCCGGAAGCCACACTTGTGCACACAGCACACGCACTCCCATACACTGTTCAGTCCTTCTTACTCCCCTTTTCATCACGACTTGGGCTCCCCCCCACCATTCCTTTCCATACCTTTCTTTTCCATCTCCCCGTGTCTCAGAGCTTTCTCCCTGCTTGGGTGACAAGGGAGGGAAGATGGGGGGAGAACGCCGAAAGACTTTTCATGGAGGGAAACACTCTTGCTTTTTAACGCATGGCCCGGGTTCGTGTCCCATTTAGGTCTAGGGACAGAACACCTGAGGGCTATTGTCACATAGATGGATGGCCTTCCGTCCTTGATTGCGTTTTCTACAAAGTAGTTAGCTTGTCTAGAACTTCACTCGTCTAAGCGAGTTTCGTCTTGTACGAAACAGAATTTTCATGAATTCCATATGAAGTATAGTGGTACTGCAAGGAAATACTCCAGGTCCTTTACAAAGCATGCAGCCTTAATAGAATGTAAGCCTGGGGGTAACAATTTAGTTTTATATTGAAGACGAATAAGTTGGCTTAATTAAGAATTCTCGAAGGAATTCAAGTCCAAAAGCCAATTAATTGAAGGAAATCAATATCCAATATCGATATTTAGATCAACCTGGTAACCATCTACAGGTAGAATTAGGATGATGTGTGTGAGGTAGCAAAGTGTTAAGGTAAGAATGTGCATTTTGATGCTCATTCTCAGACAGCTGTTCACAATACAGAGGTCACATGAACATCCTCAGTTCTGCACTTCACTAACTCACACTTATTATCCTAGTTCTTCCTGTAGATGGTCACTTGATCGAAATATCAATATTGGAGGTTGATCTTCGTCAATTTATTGGCTTTTTAACTCCAATTCCTTCCTCACCCCCTGCCACACACCCTCGCGGTGGCTTGCAGGGTATCGCTTAGATGTAGATGAGAATTTAAATTGTTGGTGCTTAGTGATCCATTATCCAGGTAATGTAAATTCTTCCCTCTGTTGCTCTTTCTTGGAAATTTCAGAATATCAATGTCATTAAGTTTTTGGAACGATTTCGCCTGTTATTCAAAAATAATTTTCCGTTGCAACCTCAGCCAGAAATTTCTGGAGTGGTCATTGTTCTTGCACTATTAGCGTTATCGTGCATCATCTGCTTCGGATCGGGGTGATTGCAGCAGCTGGCGTAAATCATTTTTTTTTGTTAACTCCTCTCTTCCCTGTTCTAGATCCGCTTTTCGTGTAATGTAGACGTAGGCGACCGTTCAGAATTTGTGAAACGGAGCGCTACAGCAACCAGCTGTTCGTGCTCCGTGGGTCGCGTTCCGAAATGGGGTCGATTAGCTATTTCGAGTGGGTGCTTAAAGTCAACCCCGTTTTTTATTTCCCTTCGATGTTGGACGGCTCGTGAGGTCTGACATGTGTCGTCGTTAAATTACATCTGCGAGCCTCTCCGTCTCTGCTGTTAGGGCTAGTTTTCCACCAAATCGCGCTACGGAGATATTGGGACTACTGTGTAGCTTCATATCTGATCGAAAATGGCTCCATTAATTATATATCCAGGGTTAAATGCAGACTAACTTAGTGGCATAGGGTGACAAATGAGCACTCAGTTAGAATACGCTGAAGGGTAAGGAGTTATATAATAATTTACTTCTGTTGATGGCTTCGTTTTCATTTACTTGCACTGCGACATTGCGATGTTTTGTATTTGAATTTTCACCATTTTTGTTGAGCTTACTCCTAATATATATTATCATAAACGAGACCATTTCCTAAGTATGTTAAAAATTATGCTAATTGCACGTAACTACCCGGCCAGTGCTGATATCTATTATCCATCCTGATCTCTCATATTTACCCGTCTATATTCAAAGTTGTATATTTTTCTCTAACGCACTGTACTTCTAAAATAGTATTAATTAGCCCATAACCTAGAAAATATTTAGGTTTTTAGTTAACAACGGTCAATTTTCAGGCCATGCGTTCTCTATGTTGACGTAAAGGTTCTCTTTCTCGCGTATCACTTCAAAGCTATTTCCTCGTGATGAAACCTGATGTTTACCACAAAAAGGAGTCTGGAATGCGCTGATGGAAAGACTGTAAATCAGCCACCATTGACGGCTGATGTAAATATTCTATTCTCGCTATAAAAAGAATCGTCCACCTTTGTTGATGTATTAAAAACAATTGATAGCACGCCAGCTGCTTACGGCGACATATTAGATTCGAGGAATAATTTATTCTTCACTTTTTTTAGTGTTATAACAAGTGCATATCTGATTAAGCTAATTAATTCTTACATTTGAAAGAACATCCTCGTGTTTAGAGTCGTTGGAATGCGCGTTGAAAATTAAAATATTGAAAATGTGGATCTGTTAGTTAATCATTCTTTTTGTTCAGACAATCCGCACTCAAGTGACTTAAGTGTGTTTGTGGATTTTTCGAGCCGAGACTTAGTGGAATTCCATGCTGAATGGAAAAACGAACGGAAAAATTTAAAGCGTTTCACAAGGCAAGCTATTTTAATTAAAACCTCTTTAAATACTACACCAGCATTCTCAGTCACAAGTATTTTTCAGTTGACAGTTAGTCAGTACCTACTCGTACCTGAAGCTGATACAGTGTAGAGAAATGTGTATTGATTAAAATAAGTTAACTCGTGGAACGCTTGAGTTTTTTATCCATTTTTCTATTAAACTATTATTATTTTTGCTCAATCGCAATACGCAGTACTTTCTTCACCAATTAGTGACAGAAATTAGGAATGGTGGTCGTCGTAGTAGGTTATAATCATCGATTTTTGAAGTGAGATGGGTAAAATGGAAGAGAGATGAGGAAGCATGTTTTGTAGGCATTGAGTGTCCTGCTCCGCAATATAACGACGAAGTCAACTGGATGGATGGAGTCATTAGTGACATAGTTGCACGAAGTACGGATTAAGAGAGAACTCATTGGAAGAAAAAATATGTTCGCAGGAGGCAAGTCTCCTTATACTCTCAAGCCATCTCAGCTTGTTAAGGAGTCTTCTTGGGAGGCTAGCTGATCGATGGAGGTGAATGTAAAACACACGACGGGAAGAACGTTAGAGGCATGTGAAGGAAACAGTGTAAGTAGACGAAGGAAGATTGGGAATGAATGAACTCGCGGAGGAAATAATTTGAACTCCATCTACCCTCACTACTGCTGAAACGATGGTTATATATTGAACTTTAATGCCTTTGAAAATGAGGGTCTTAGTCTCATATTAATTTTGTTTACCCTTACCGTTCCTCGAGACTTTGTGTGCCAAATTTTTCGTTTCATTCTTGTTTCTTACGCGCGAGTGAGGAGGGCTTGATGTATTCATTGTTTCCGGAATTCCGTTTTGTCGAAAAAATCATGGAAAACGGAAAGGAATGGGAGTGTTGAGATTAAAAAGAGTGGTCGAGGAAAAAAGTCATTGGTGGAAGAGGCGAAAAGAGGTGATCCAAAATTCTCTCTTCGAACGCTGGATACAGGATCTATTTATCAGTTTTATTTTGTGCATTCCCTTTCCTTCCTGCCTCTTGAGTTTTTTTCATCTTTCTTCCCCTTCTTCACTCCCGTGCCCGTATATCACTCTCCCTCTCTGGCGTCTTTTCCTCCCCTCACCCCACTCCTTCACCGCCTCCTCACCCCCTCCTTTCATCTCCCACCCCAAACCACCCCTCCCCCACACCCCTTCTCACGCCCGTCTTGGAAGAAATGTGTGCTCCTTCTTCGTCCTGAATGATTTGCTCTCCCGAAATGCCTCCATCCCTCCCTCCATACCCCTTCCATCTCCTCCCCTTCTTCCCCTTCCCTCTCTTCCCCTCCCCTCCCTCCACTGCCCACCCTTGGGTTGCGTACCCCGTTTTAACTCGCCACCTCATCTTCTTCCCCCACTCTTACTCATCTCCCACGTAACACCATTGCTCTCTCTCTTTCCACTTCCCTCTCTCTATCCCTTATTCTTTCGTCTTCTCCCCTTCCCACCCGCTTCTGTCTTCCTCCTCCGCTTTTCCTCCTTTGCTTTCATCAAGGGTATTCCATCGGGGGATACGTTGCGACAGCGATTTTTGGCGGTAAGGAATTCGTTTAGTATTTCGTTGAATAAAACACTAGCGCGAATTTTCCTCTTGTTAAAAAGCACATAAATACGATGACGTGGACTTCCTTATCTATCATCGAGTATAACCATAACGTACTTTCAATACAAGACAATTATCTAATTGTAAAGCTTGCAATTGGATTTGGTGGAGAGCAGCCTGTGCATTGAATTTGCCATGCCCTATTCAACTTCGTCGTGCCCGAGGCACTACCCAGTTTGATTTCTTGCGATCCTTCCTGTGTGCATAACTTTGAAGAAAACCTTTTGATAGAATTGATTAACATGAAATTTGGACGAGTCAATAGCTTCTGTTTAGCATGCCATCAATAGATCATTAGTTTCTCCGTGTTCCAGGATGTAAAACAATTTAGTTTTCAAAGTAATGCAAACGCTATTTATGATTTAAAAGTCCAATTTGAAAGCTTTATAGAGTTCTTTCTCTAAGTATGTCCTTCCAAGCGAACTATTTACAATTTTTTCCATGGCAGTCAGCCGGTTGCGATGGACAGGCCAACAGGACGTCGGCCTAGCGATCTAATCTCCGCGCTTTGGTATCCCGCCTTTGGTGTGGGAATCGCATTTTCTAGACGATGCAGTTTATAATCTACTGTAGTGTCAAATCAAAGCCCAAATCTACTCCAACTAAGACTCAGATCTTTGGTAATGCATCATACTTCCATGCTTTTCGCAGCGATGTTTCCCTCTTATGAAATGGATAATGAGGTGATCCATGTGTAATATAACGCTAAAGCAGAATGTGAAGGGTCCGGTTAACGGTTACGATGAGTTATTTATAGGAAGAAGGGTGTCACCCTCCCCATTCAAGTTGGAGATAATAATAACGAAACAAATAATAACTTTATAATAATTACCTAGTTATATATTTAGATACTTATATTGAACACCTATTTTTATCATTCACTTTGTGGTTCATAGGCAACGTTACATATTTTATGGGGGTTCTTGGAGAATGTTGTGGAGCGTTATAGGCATTAGGGTATGTTAAAAGAAGTGGAAAATTAGTGTTGGGGCATCAATCAAGGATGCCCTTTGATGAAAGAGAGACAATGAAAAATCTGTTCAATGAAGGGATAATTATTATTAGTTTTCTACCAGTGAAGGTAGGTCTAAATGGACATGTGATTCTTCCCACCCCTTAAATTTCACACGATGTCCTCTTCAGCTCCTCATACCTTCTGCCTCCCATCATTCTATCCAAGCTACCCGTTCTTCTCCTCCCTCTTCCCCGCTTATCCAACGTTCTTCCCTCAGCCACTTATTTCAAAACGCCATCCCCTTTCATTACCTTTTCCATCCACACCTTCTGCCTTCTCCTAATTTCATCTATCTAATTTCTTTCCTCTCCAACCATTCTAGCACTTCATCGTTCGTCTTCATTTCGACCCACTTTACTTTCTCAATCTTTCTCCACACCCCCATCTCAAAAGCCTTTATTAACCTTGTATTAACTAATATAAGCCAAAGCTTATAATAACGCATTGTAGACTAAACATTTTTTTCGTATCTTTCTTCTATGGCTGTGTATTTTCTCCAACTATTTTGCACACAGCTAGTAAATAATTTATCTCCCATGAACTTTATAAAACCTTTGGATTGTAGATTCAGCACTTATAAATAAAGCAGGAGCCACATCATTATTTAATCATTTGCAAGGCATACACAAAATTATTTTTTCCAAAAGTACATCTGCAATACAATTGCAAAGTACTTGTGAACATGAGTATACTCATGACCCATCCTTAACAGACGGCACGTAAAACACGAGAAAACTCGTTACCGGTCTATACCAGAAGTCTATGCCATACAGTTACTGAAAAGCAAGTTCGTTAATAAATATAAGAGGATAGCGGTATGCGTTTATCGCGGAAAGTATCGGATATTCTGTTCATTTTGAAGGCTTTCGCTAATCTCCTTCCATCTTCTTTCTCTCTCCTCTCTTTCTCTCCCACTCTCCTTCCTCCCGCTGCCCCCCGCCTCTGCCTTCTCGCCTTCCTCGCGTTGATTTGATCGACTGGCTCATGGGATCCCCACCCGCATATCGCATGTGCTTCGTGTTCCTGCCCGCCCCTTGTGTGTGTGTGTGTAGGGGTTGCCGGCGCGCATGCAATTTGCGGGCCTAACCTTGTTTATGAGACTCCGGCGAATGCCCGGGCGTGTCGAAGTGCGTCCTCGTTTTCGGTAGGGCTTTCCTGCGCGAGGCTTCGGCGTAGGGAACGCTTTAAAGATCGAGGCTGGAGGTTCGGGGAACGTCAGCTTTCTGCTTTGCAGCAGAATTATCATGCAGTGAGTGTCGATAATATTTCAATTTAAAAATGGTGTGATACATGGCAGTTAGAATTAAATAAAACTTTTAAAATTTTAATTCTAGTAATTGATTTTTGTAAAAAGAATTGTCCTCTTCCTAACACTTACAAAATAGGAAATAATGAATTTATAAATGTGGAATCCATTAAATATATTGGATTAAGACTATGAATATGATCTTTCCTGAGGTAAACACATACGTGAAATAATGGGTCAAGCTAATCGTAGACTGGAATTCATTAAAAGAGTATTGGGTAAATGTGACGAGCATGTACGAGAAATCAGCTACTTTTCCCATTTTAGACTTCATTTGGAATACGCTGCCAGTATATGGGATCCCTACGAAATCGGTCTAAATAATTAACTTGAACGTGTGAAGCGAAGATCGGCAATATTTGTTGAATTAAATTGGGAACCATTGTCAGGACTCAGGTTGAAATTTAGACTTAATCTCTTAAATAAATTCCAAGATAATATTTTCAGTGATGACGTTAAAATATTTTGCGAATCCCAACTTACTGGATTGGACCATGATTACAAAATTCGAGAAATTGATTGCCGAGATTACAGATTCTAAATGTCCTTTTTTCCTCGCACTATTTGGGATTTGAATAGTGGTAAATATGTCCAATACGAGTGAATCAATGTATAGCATAGGTAGATGCATGTTGGCATAAGGACTTGAAGGTCACCCAACTAACAGCATGTTTTTGCATGCTTGCTTTGCTATTTTTATCTTTTTTAAATAGTGAAAGTTAGACTAGTATATTAATACTATTCCTTTTTTGTGCGTGATATGCAGTGCATGTTTGGTGAGAATCCACCCTCTGCCACACACCTTAATGGCGGCTTGCAGGGTATTATGCAGCTGTAGATGTAGATGAATATTTGTCCTCCTGAATAATGGGTGAAGAGGTCATTTTGGCTTCTACTCGCGAATGGATTAATTATTTAAAATTAGTGGCATTGGGGATCGTAGGAAGAGACCAATGTCTTAAGTCACTTTTCCCATTTATGATAGGTGGAGAATGATTAGAGGTAGGATTTTTCAAGGAACGGAACAAGGGCGGAGAGGCATTAGTTTGCTCTTAAAGAAACACGCCAGGCCATGGGGTCTCCGGTTAAACGTCTGATCTTACGGACGGAGTACTGAACTTGAGGTGTTCTCAACGTAGCACTTAACGAAGAAACGTTGTACAAATATAAAAAAATCACTAGTGCACCGCAAAAACTCCGTGATCTGGAGTGGAATCAAGTAGGTAGGCAGACAGGAGGTAATTTTCAAAATTAAATTTAAAAAAACGCTTTTCCGCCGAGGTGATCTTGAATTGTTTTGAGATCTACATCCACACAATACTCTATTGGTCACCGCGAGGGTGTGTGGCACGGGATGAAGATCACAAAACATGCACTATTGACATTCAACTGGGCGACTACATGGAAGAATGTTAGATCATAGGGCCACATGCAGCTAGATGGTTAGTATCTATGTAGTAATAAAGTGATTATTGTTTATCATGGAATTTACATAAATATATTTATCTGTATAATGGGTTAGTAATTTTAACACATTCTTCATGCCCCACCGACGACTCTAACAGTATTTCACATATCGCTATGCTGCCTATTACGTTCTCTTATAGTACCCGGGAAAAATAGCATTAAATCTGTTGGTACGAAAATCTATTTCTCTAATATTTTTTAACTGTTTAATCTAGCATAGTACGTAAGGTTTTTAATGTATATACATATAATTTCTTCAGTAAAGCTATCCGTTTTAAATTTCTGCAGGAGTTTTAATCTGTACCTTAACCTGCCATCTGTTAAAGAATCCCTACCTAATTCTTCTATTAATTCCGATACACTACTAAGCATATTGTAAAACTTTTTAACAAACGTAGATACTCTAAGCTGCACACGGTCTAGCTCTCTGATCAAACCTAATCTATTTGAATCCCATATATTAGCTTCATGTTCACGGTGAGGCCTAACGAGTGAAATGTAACATCGCTAGATTAGTATGCATCGAGTAATATCACGGGGTATAAGTTAAGGATTTATTTTTTGAGTGATTCATGCTGAAAAGCAAAGCTAATTAGTATAGCTGATAACTTCAGGCTTAACTATGTGATAACTTTCCATAATGGAAAATAAAAGAATGAAACTTTGTTAGGTTCACTTTAAGTTAAGCTAATTAACTTTTGTGGCTGGCCTCCTCTCTTAATAATTAATTTACCTCTGTTCCTTACACCTCCCCACTAGGTATTTGGTCTTGATGTCTCTAAGGCACCTGTTATCCAAGGAATTATTAGTTGGCTATCATAACTCAGTGTGACCGTGAGATTATGTGGCAAGGTGACGTCAGGTGGATATGGTTGCCAAAACGTCTTCCCACTTTTCCTCTTTTATTATATTCCTTTCATTTCGTTTTCCGGTGTTCTTTGATTTACACGTTTTGCTTTGTGTTTTTGGGTCAGTATTTCCTACGCAGAACTCTTCCCTGGGGCTGCGTGGGCGTCATGGGGCTGTCCATGATTCATATTCCCGTACATTTTTTTCCACAAATCTAAACTTGAATTTTGGCCTGCTTTCCAGTTCCTCCCCAAAGTATTTTTACAGTTGCATTTGTGTAAACACGCACGGATTCCGAGCAACTCTGAAACGAATCTAGCTATGTTATCCCGTACCAGTTCATCGCTTTTGTGTATTCCTGATGCATCCGCTGATTTTGAATTGTAAGTTCTTGCCTTTGCAATGGAATTATTAAACTTGGGATAATTATCAAACCTTGGTTGCTTTATTGTGGAGTCGGAGATAGTGAAACAAAAATTGTTGCCTTGTTTACGCGATGCATAGAAGTAGGAGAATATCATTCTCATGAATCCTGGTGAATGCCTGCGAGGTTCGGGTTTTTAGAGCATAGGAGACTTCACTGATATACTGCATTTCCTTCACGTCTTAAGTAAAACACCTATCGCCTGATTCAGAGATAAAATTTGATGTTTAGTGAAAGAGTGAAAATATTATGTTTGAAATAGTAATTTTTATCGTACGTTAGTCTCCTATAGAATTATTTTACGGGTTAATTGCTTATTTCTCGTGTTAATCAGCTAAGCATTTCATTATTACCGCACAGCTTGACAAATATGCACCGCCTTTTCTATTTGTTTAGCAGTTCAGCGGCCGTGAGTTGGTGCCGGATGTTCCCGATTTTGCGCTGTGGAAAGTGCCCTGTCATTTTGTCACCGCCTTGCTTCTTCGCCTGCCAAAGAGACCTCCCCTCCCTATGACACGCCCCAAATCTCTTCCCCCTACACCATCATTTCCTTCCCCCCCACACACTTTCTTCCCCTTCACCTCTTTACATCCTTCCCCCGCACCACGCCCTATCCTTCTTCCCTTTCTTCCTCTTCGGTTCTCCTTTGCCGTACATCTACATCAAATCTACGCAGTACCCTGCAAGGCACCGTGAGGATCTTCCTCTCTTTCTCTCTCTTTCTCCTTGGCCCACTTCTCTCTCCTTTTCGTCTCGCATCTGCCCACCTTTTTCATGTACCTATCCCCTTTCCCACCCACGTCACAACCTTCCTCTTTTTTTTACATAAGCCCTTTCTCTCGTGGCTCATCTATCCCTTTTCCTTTGCCCTCCTCACCGCCAGTTAGATACGCCCCCGTGCTCCATCCTGCCCCGGGCGTGCCAACTCAAAGAGCGGGCGTGCCCCAGAGTGGGAAAAAAATGGTCTAATTCCGGAATGGCTTAACCCTCGTCGTGGCACCTTCTTCTGAGGATTCTTCTCGTCAGTCGTAGTCGACACGAGGGAAATAGTCGTTCTGCGGCCTCTTGCTATACCAAGAAACCCTAAAACTTTTACAAACTTCGATCCTGAGGTGAATTTGTGGCACGAGTTGTCTCAGGATTCGTTTTCCCTCGCGCTAGTGTATCCAAAGCAGGGGTCAGCAAACTGCGTTGTTTTGGGCATGTAAATGTGGGGATAATGTAACATTGAAAATGAAAATAAAATTATTTTCATTTCACGATGAAAGTATACATTGGCATCTGGTAATAAATCTTCGATAATTCCATCCGGTGACGACAACATGAAATTAATTCTTCGTTGAGGCTTTCGCGGTTCATAGTGATGATTAAAGTAACTTTTCGGGTGTTACCGCGTACTAAGGTTAGCCTGACGTTTCGCGACCCCTGATGGTCGCCTCTTCTGAGGGAATGGTAATGCATGCCATTGTGGATTGGTATATATGCACTTCAGGTCGGTGGGTTGGGTGTGGTAGGGAGAAGAGGAGAGGGGGGAGAAGTTCAGGTGAAAGTTTATTTAGTACGGGCATCCACGTGTGATTGATTTGAAGGCCACAATCTCTATTTAAGTTGGCTTTCTGTTTTCTTATCTCGATGGATTCTCGATAAAGCCGAGGTTTGAATTTGTTGACCCTGGCAAGAACTTTAGTTTTTTCGAAGTCGATTTGATGACCAAGGGCCGCGTGCTCTGCCACCGCCGACTTCGAAGGCTGTCCGAGTCGAGTGATGCTCTTCTACTCTCGTTTTAATGCTCCGTCCAGTTTCCCCAATGCACTTCTTTCCGCATGTTGTGCAGGGAATCTCGTAAACTCCTATTTGCAGGGGCGTCCTGTCGTTAACGTTTCTCAGGAACGATTTAGCTTGTATGTGAGGTTTGAAGATGGTCTTGATTTTTTTTTTTTTAGAATATTTCCTTTCTTATCAGTCGCGCCTTTTATGCACGAGAGACAGGGTACAGGCTTTATTCGTGATTGTGATGTCGTCAGGTTGCGAGGCCACTGTTTCCTGCGGGTGCCGATTGCCCTTTGTCATTAATTCTTCTAAAAACTCGGGAGATAGCTCCGTCGTTGTACCCATTCTGGCTTAAAATGGCTCCTATTTTTTGTTTTTCGGCTGGATAGTTCGCGTTGCCATTGATCCGCATTGACCATTGGATTAAACTGGTCATGACACTATTTATTTGGACCGGATAGTGGTGTGATGTGGCGTGGAGGTAACGGTGGGTCGAAGTCGGCTTCCTATATACTGTAATGCCCTAGAGAGTCCTTCTTTTGGAATAAAGCATCGAGGAAGGGTGGTTTCCCTTCTTCTCCTCCAATCTCCATTGTCCATTTAATACTCTGGTTCGTGCCGTTTAAATGATTAAATAATTAAATTCAACAGATTCAGGCGAGATATCGTGGAAGTTCTTCATAATGTGGGACACATGATTAAATAATTCTTGATAATTGATTAAATAATTCTTGACACACACATGATTAAATAATTCTTTGAACTTCTTACGTCCATGGGTCCAGATGATAAAAGTATCGTCAATATACCTCAGACATATCTTCGGTTTGTTCTCCGCGGTTTTTATCGCTGTCGTCTCTAAATTTTCCATAAAAATGTTGACCTTGGCTGGTGAAATACGGGATCCCATAGCAGCCCCGTACGTCTGCTGGTAAAAGTTATCTCCTCACTGGAAGAAGGTGCTGTTAAGGCATATTTTGGTCACAACGGCGATGTCTTTGTCAAATTTTTCTTCGATTATTTTCACTGCCTCGTCACAGGGCATGCTTGTGAAGTGTGAAACTACGTCGAAACTGACGAGTATATCCTCTTTACTAACTACGATGTTTTTCACAATCTGTAGAAAATGTTCCGTATTTTTAACGTAAGATTTCGCCTGCTCCACTGTTGGTTGCAAAAACTTGCTAAATATTTAGCCAACTTGTGTGTGGGAGATTCTGTAGTCAACATTTTTATTGTTTTCTAATAAATTCCCAGTTGTTATGAAAAAGGTATTTGTCTCCTCCGGTTCAAATGTTAGTCCATCTCTGATCCAAAGTACAAACTGATCCAATAAGTAATGAATCAGTATTCATATCCTGTTCCCTCACTATTTTATTTTCAGTATTCTTCAGTGGATATAGAATGGAGAGTAGAAATGGCCCTTGAAAATCTAAGTTGAACATCATAAAACTAATAATCTAAATACCGATGATCAAATAATCAGACTTCAGTCAGCCTAAAGAAGCCTTGGATAGGAATTTACTACCGAATATGTTCGTACTTATCAGTGATTTCTATAATCTTTGATTTGACGTTTTGTTGCTTGAAAACTTTCATTAAATTTAGATTCTGTCATCATGTTATTGCTAATGTACTACTGGTTTCGGCTGCAAAGCCATCCTCAGTTTTACTGGTGTGCCTAGATTAGTGGACTATGAAATAGTGTATCTTGAGATTCCTAAATAGACAAAAAGGGTTAACCATTGACAATATAAAACTGTAATTCACAAAGTTTAAAGCTTTTGTAACGAATTCAACCTGGTCCCGGTCAAGACGAATGATTTTTTCTCTGTGGAATATTTGCTATTTAAAGCTTTAATTCAATCGCAAAGTCCTTCCACATAGTCTAGACCTCGGCGTACGCAATTGAAGGATTTAAATCTACCCGCGACAAAACATTGACGGTGTTGTCCACTGATACAAACTGACACCCATTGACCAGTAATGCTACCAGAGCTTTTTCACTTAATAGGAATTATACTTTCTACTGGCTGTAACACCTGGCATGAAATCAGGGGGTTCCGGGTTCAAGTCTTGGTGAAGGTGAATTAATTTTTTCTCTCAGAAAAGTCTGCTATTCAGCGTATGATTTCACTTTTAAATACGAATGTACTGGAAATGCATCAAATATCTTGTTTTCAAAATTATTATCCAAAATTACTCTAGCAAAGCAGTTCATCGAGTCTAAAGATCCAGCACTGTCCACCACAAGACCTAGTATGCCAGCCACTACTTGAGATTGAGGACGAAATTTAGCATGGTTGGAACCATCCTTGGAGGTTTCATATGATAATTGACCTTGTGCATGCTATAAAGCGGTTTTTTATGTTAAAGTAAAAAATGTTAAAAAAAACAGGTTCCTGACCTTGTTTTAACCTGACGTGATGGCCACCGGGCCCTACTAGGAGCTACTAGCGAGCTAGTACCAAGTAAGAAATCTAGTAGATCAGCGAGTATGCTAGCGATCATGCTTGTTAGCCAGTTCACTGGTTCTATTCACGCAATACTGAAAAGCTAGCATACCAGCGAGTATCCTAAACCATTTCCTGATGAAATATCGTGTTAAAAGGTTTTATCGTGTTAAAATAGAACGCATAGACAAAAACATCACTTTCGTCCCTTACTGTTGTTTATCCGAATTTCTTTGCGTAGGTTTTCGCAATGCATGCTTGGAATGACAAAAAAACCCTTGGTTCCAAAACATTTGCAAGAAAAGACGGATGGATGACGAATGATTCGGTATTTCGCTTGGATGGTTCCCCGCCTAGAAGCATTGCAGCTGCTGAAAAGGTTTCTGTCTCACGAGAGACTGGAAAAGAGGCCGACACGCTGTGTCCTCGCGTTTATCTGGGTGTGCTGACTCTTCATTTATTTCCGCGCGCCGAGCTCTACCCGGGAAATCGATCGAGCGAAAGATTACTCTGATTCCCATTCTGAAGGGACCCGGTGCAGGAAAAAAAATCTCACCGCCGCTATGCGGAGGGTCAAAAGTGCAGAAAATGGAGGCGTAGAAGTCTTTCCTTCCCAAGGATTCTCCTTTGAAACGGTCCCTTGCAAGTTTTTTGGGATGAATATCGCCGTTTTTCGATGAAAAGTTGCCCTTATACGCCCGAAATACTCCGTTTTGATCTCACTTGCACACATCTTTGAAACTGATTTGAAATCTCGTGAATATTTACTCTGTTTTAACTGGATCGTGTAGCACCCGGTACCCTCTAAACGTCTTTGTAATTGTGGAACTGTAAAGTGGCAATTTACTGAATTATCTTTAAAATTAAAGCGTGTTTGTGGGAATTGGTGGTCTACTAGCGAGTGATTTAAGACTTAGGTGGTGTATTTCATATTTTCGGTACGTTTAAATGTACGGGATGCCTTGCGAGAAACCTCGAAGTTGTGTGGTAAGGGGCTATCCATAACTAAACTCACTCTAACTAGGCTGATGTACCCATAAAATTTGAAACGACCCTTTAAAAAATTGTGATGTACGGAATTGGTGACTGAATACATTTAACTAGTTAATATACAAAGTATACGAAACGTGGTAGCATGGTGATTATAGTGATAGGCTGCTGACCAGAGATTTGGGATTCGAATACGAGAGAGGCCTTTGGATATGCCCAGCAAACATCTATACTGTCATTTTCAGGGTACCAGATCTATCTAGGAAACCACGGCCGGAACAGGGAAAGGACCTGGCCTTCCTACTCTGATGTTTGTATTTCGTACGCCACTTGACTTAGTATTTTGTTAGCTCCACTTTCACCAACCCTACAAACTTCCGGATTGAACACAATTGTCTGTTCAAATCATCAATTTCTCTATCAAAAAATTTATAAACTACTAACGTACTTTTCTTAGGTTACGCATCAATGTATTTCACTCCGGTATTTCCTGTAGCAGAAAGGCAGGGAGTGTATCTCTTTCACGTTACACCTACTTAATACCCTGCAAGCCAACGTAAAAGTATGCGGCAGGGGGTGAATTCACACCAGACATGCATTTTAGGTATATCATGCTTAAAAAGGATTACTAACTATATTCTTGTCTAAATTTAGCAGTTTAAAACAGATTAAAATAGCAAAGCAAGCATGCACAGACATGCTGTTAGTTCGGTTAGCTTAAAGTCCTTATGCCAACATGCAACTACCTATGTTATTTGTTAATACACTTGTATGTAGTATTTGTAATTGCATTTAGTATTTGTACATTTATATTATTGAACATAGTTCATCATCATCATCATCATGGGTCAACAATCCTAGGATTGGTATGACGCAGCCCTCCACTCGATTCTTATATCAGCCAACCTCTTCATATTAACGCAGCTCCTCTCTTTCATGTCCTTTACGACCCGTTCTATGTAACTCATACGAGGCCTGCCTTTTCCATTCTTCCCGTTCACTTTTCCCTCGACGATTGTCTTCATCAGGCCATCGTGTCTTAAGATATGGCCGATAAGGTTGTCCCTTCTTCTTTTTATAGTTTTCAGCAGACTTATCTTTTCTCCTACTCTTCTTAGGACTTCCTCGTTACTTACCCGGTCGATCCATTTATCTTCAGCATTCTTCTGTAGCACCACATTTCGAATGCTTCCACCCTTTTCTTCTCCGCTGCTCTCATCGTCCATGCCTCACTGCCGTAAAGAAACATTCTCCAGATATACATTCTAATGAATTGATTCCTTACGTCTAAGCTTGTATTTCCAGCTGTAAGTAGATTCTTCTTTTGATAGAATGCCTTCTTTGCCTGGGCTATTCTACTATTTCTTTCTTGCTTCGTCCATCGCTGGTTACTCTGCTTCCCAGGTAACAGAACTCTTTCACTTCTTCCAGTTTCTGTTTTCCCAGTGTAACGTTGGTTTTGGCCTCTTTTTTCTTGCTGCACACCAATATCTTATTCTTTTTATAGTTACCTGCTGTTATTCATATCCCTAATTGTAGAAGGGAAAAAGGACAAAAGTTAGTTGATTGAAGAGCTCTTTACAGATATTCTGCGATCGAGGCTACTTGAGTATATATTTATTGATTCGGGCTCTATACTGGCCGAGGGAATAAATGAGAATTTAAATGTATCATTGCGGATCTGTCCTCTAACGGAACTACTTCTTCGCGGTCGCGCGCTTTAGCCAAGTTTCACCGCGCGCAGGACCCGAATGGCTTCCAACCCTACGTCCGTTTACCCTATTTTCGTCACCTCAACTTCCTCCCTCTTCTCACATGCTCTCCTCAATTTTCAACCTCTCCCTGCCTTCCTTTCTCCCTCACAATCTATCTTCCCCGCCTCTCCTCTTTCTTCCTTCTCACCCTTTTTATCTCTCGTACCAGATCCAATCCCTTTCCGTCCCGACGTGAATTCTTTCCCTTCGGAGCATTTCTCTCCGGATTCCGATGTCCTCCTCCTCTCCTCTCTCTCTCCCTGATGTCCTCCTCCCTGTTCCTCTCTCTCCCCCTCTATCTTTGTGTCCCACCCTTTTTATTACGACTTGGGGAGTGGAGGACGGTGCGCGATTACGTGAAAGTGGGCGGGCAATCGAGATAAGGGAAACGGAATTAAGTATAAAGTCGTCCAATTTAAGGGATCGTTAATCCGGTTGCACTGCTCTGGGGGAGGGAATGGATTGAGATGACGCTGGGTGAGGAATTGCTTTATTTTGTGTCCTATAGTATCATCATGTCACGTCAAAAGCATTGCATCCGTGGGAATAAGCGTGCAAGTCTTATGTTCTGTACTATAGACTCTTCATAAATCACTTGTAATTAGGAAATTAGGATACAAGGAATTATAGCGGAACATCCAATAGAATACCTCAAAGTAAATTAAATGTTAATAAAGTGTGGAAAGGAGTTTATGAAAATTAATCGGTTAACTTTAAATATGCAGTTACCAGAACTGCTATTAGTAGATATGCTTGCTGTGGCCTTCTTTTTATAAACCTTATTTATAATTAAAAAATAAATAAACGATTTTTACTCCCAGTTGATTCTGTAACATCAATATCTATATTATCTGTAATATCTATGTTATGTATTATATATATATTTTTTTTCCTTGCAAGAAAATTATGTTATGAAGTAAACTACTGCCCCATAGGAGCAGTCACTCCTAGGCCAATAAATGTTTTTTCTATTCTATTCTATCTTTCCGTTAGTAAGGGTCATGGATTCAAATACCGCCTAGAGCATGGATGCCGCACATTTTAGTTATAATTAATGTCTTAGGTTGGACAGTTCGATATAATCTTATCCGTTGGAGCAACTTAAACCTGGTATCTACTACAAATCTTGCATCAGAAAGTTCTTGCCAGCCTTCAACCAATGGACGTAAATGTGCAGGCTCTACCCGGAATATCGTAAGCATTGTCTTCGAACTAAGGAGTCACTCAACCATGTTCTTGGTTGGCGAGAGGAGTAACTCTGCATTGAGGCAAACGAGACAGTTTTTAATCACGGAGATTTACCGTTTTGTTAAACTTTCGTGCGCTGCGTTTTCATTTTGGATATTCTTTTTTTTTAGTACTTGCCTCTCCTGAGCTGTCTACGATATTCGTCTGTATTCAATATTTCTCTCCCGCTACGCCCATTTTTTATTGAACACCGATTTCCATATTTGAGTAGAGGTATCTGTAAAACGGTGAAGCCTTGAAAGTTGCATTCCACAACCCGCCATTGATGATATTTTCCTGTGTTTACTGGCCATGTATTCATCTCTGCTCAGGTGTGTCTGGAGCTTCACTTCATTTTTCGCCTCTCCGCAGTGCTCTCAAGGGTGATTTTTGCAAGTTAGTGGCAGTACTGAACAAACATTTCAATCCCGAGTTGTATTCCGACCACACTTTTAATGATATTGATGCATTTTTAACGTTTTCTTCGTAATTTTAAGCTTGCAAAACATGCATATGAGAGCTTATCGGCGTTTACCTTGTGGAAACGGTTGATATCCATAGTAAATATAAATATCACTGTTACACATGAAGGCATAATATGCCGAAACCATGGTCGTAAGTGTGGAAGGGATTAAAGTGTGGAAATTATACCATTGATCCCTTTATTTATCTTGTAAAACCTAGTTTTATGCTTGATAGAGAGTAGCAGGACATGAGCACACGGAAAGAACGAAAGAAAAACTTACGTCGCATATTTTATGGTTATTTTTGATATAGCCACAAACAGCGCTGATGAATCGCTATCCACATGTGCGTGTGAATTAGTCGCGCTCAAAAAAATACAGGCTAAATTATATAAAAGTATACAAGCTATACAGCAGAGGAATGTTTATGACTGAGTAAAAATATGTTCCGTGAGAGCTAAATTCATTTATTAACTAAAGATTGAATGTGGAATTGTATGGAAAATACTTTGCAGCATACGGATTTTATATGGGCGAAAGGTATTAAATCGAAATAATGTTAGCAGGAATGGTCCAAGTAGAATAACCATTTGTATCGTTGCAATAAGATGAGAGGATGAAAATGAAGGAGTTAATAAGGATGAATTTTTCATTCTGCTGAATATTTACATTTTTATTTGTTTAGTTTATTTTATTTCACTGTAATAATATTCATATCTCTTTTAAATGATGCACCAATCCACACATATATTAAAGATTTTTCATATCCTCAGTTTCATCTGTCGTTACTATGAGCAAAGCAATATCTTCTTCAAGTACTTCATCGTCATAAATGAAAATAAGTGATTCTGAATACGCATTTTCAACCTGATGGTGTTGATTTCCTTGGTAATTATCGTGAAATTTTTAGCAGCAATTTACGTTACCTTAAGTATGTTTTCTTGCAAATAGAAGTAGGGCGTAAGTCTGTTCCATCTGTTTCAGTCACACAAAACTGTCGATTTCTTTTTAGTGTAACTACTTCTCGGCGCATAATCGAGCGATATTCCTCCGGTCGAGAATCCCTCTGTTGGATACACGCCATCGTTTGTGGGGAAACTTTATTCTGGTCGATTGGCACCGGGATAAATCGAGAAATAATGACATTCCTTACCCCAAGTAAGGAGGATTACCGACCGACTTCGCAGAAGTTCTTACGCATTGGCGACGACGTTTCCCTTCCGCTTTCGAACCCAGGGACCGGGACACATTTTACTTCCAATTAATCCCCTTCCCGTCATCCTCTTCGCAGGGATACCATTTCCCGGGTGCGTGAGACATCACCCCTCGCGGCTTCGACTCGCGAGGCCTTCCTAATTTGCATACGCCTTCCCCCCCGACCCCCGCCGCCCCTGGCGTTCCCTCCCGCTCTTCCCCCCGGCCCTGCCTCGCGATGGCACGGCTCTCGAAAGACTTAGGGGGCTCTAGCCGCTCCCGTTAACGAAATTGACTTATTCTTGCGGCCTTAAGTTTTGCAAAGCCACGCAGTCGTAACCCCTAGCTCTATTCCTCAGTCTTATTACGCTGGTACGAGTTAGAGGTGGAGTACTGTGGATTGCCTCGGTTGGTGGTATTCTCAACATTGTTGACGAAAAATATTGATCTCAATCAATAATATCTTTCAGTACTTTTAGTCTCCAGAATTTTTGATTCGTTCAACATATGTTACGCACGCTTATGTCTCAATTTGGTATGAATAACATCGAAATGGCCTTTGCTTATAGATAGCCTTCACTTACTCTCACGTAAATTAGTCTAAAATGAAGATTATTTAACATTTTTCAAGTTATAAACCACAGCTAATCACTGTTTTCATCTTCACAGCAGCATTTAGACATTTCCGTACTTAAGTAGCTTAATATTAAATTAATTGCCAATTATGAAACTATATAAGGAAATAGCCACCCATTATTAGAAATATATTTTACTTTTACTGTTACTTCAAAGGCATCGTGCATTCCAGTTTGCTGTTAGTTTGGTGTTAGTTCCTCAGCAGTTTTAGAAACTGTCATACTTACAATATCAAGAGAAAGTGCCAGGAAAAACCCTATTTCGGAATCAATCTATTCACAACCAAGATCTGACTGTAATGGTCTGGAACAGGGATCGGCAAACTTTTGAGACGAAAAAAGAGCCAATTTTCATCCCTCATAAATGATTTAATATTATTCAAGAGTCTTAAATTTATTTTTGTAAATAAGGAAAATATGAATAGATATCATTTATGCTGGTTATTCTTAATTTAAAGCACAACTTCTTGTTGTAATTAGCAAATGATGCAATGACAGTTTCATTTAATGATAGCCTAATATGCTTTTAGAAATGAATCTACAATGGTTTTATTTCCATTTTTAATTTAACTTCCGAGCAGCATATACACACCCAAAGAGCCACATGTGGCTCGCGAGCCGTAGGTTTGCCAACCGCTGGTCTAGAGTAACACAGCTTGGGTTTGTGTGGACGTGCTCGAAAGTATCTCCAGGATTCAAACCCGAGACCTCCTGTCTGCAGACCAATGCTCGCAATTTTACGCTGCCTTTTCCTTGACATGCCCTTGTAATTTTTTAAGGAGTGGTTAATTGTCGTTTCCTTTCACAGCACGCACAATCGTGCAACACAATAGAATGGACCAAATGTGGGGCTCGCTATTTTTATCGGTTTTACTTAATTTTCTTTCCTCTTTGCTCCGCGGTGAATTTTTTCGCCTTGCTTGCTTTGAAGTTGCATTGTGGGCTTGCGAAATGTAGTGAGTTTCAAAGCCATTTGCCGTTTATTTTCTCATGTGCTGTCTCGGCTTTTCAACAACTTTTTATTTTTCTTTAGTTCCGAGTGATTTTCCGATGGCGCCTTATTCTCGTTTCCCAATTCACGAAATAAGAGGGAAAGATGATCAGTTTAAAGAACTTCAAAGGAGTTACTCTTCACCGTAAAGAAGTATAAAAAAACCAGCGGAGTATTTGCCACCGCTGAAAGTATCAATAAACTGAGGAGACTTGGCAGTAGCTTTGCGCCGTAATTTTGGCCTTTTCCTTTCATGATAAGAGTCTAATTTTGGTCCCTTTGTCAAACTTGTTCCCGAGAGGGATTTTGTTCTGGTAAGCTTTATCCTTACAGTCAATTCTCTTGAAGGGAGTAGTTTAAGCTTATTTGAATCTTAAATATGGTTAAAATTATCAGTCACACATATTTAGTTTTCTCATAATGAAGTTTTTTAGTGTATATTCATGTTCTTAAATATGTTCTTTGTGTTTTTTCTGGATTTATATATTCATTAAAACGTAGCACTGCTTTTTATAACAATATTGCTATACATTATTTTCAGAGAAGTTCCAAATCGTTTTTACATTACAAGTTTAGACAATTTAGTACCCCTACTGGTGCAGTCCTCACAAAAACTTCCCGAAGTTTTGTGAACTTGTAGGGATATATTTTCTACCAAATGTTAATTTTACGTAGGATATTTTGAAATCCCCATGGAAAGTATTTGGTTAGGTTTTTCTCACTTCTGAAAGAAAGATTATTCTCAGAAAATAAAGCTTCTTCTGAGGAGAAATCGAAATTTAAGGAAATCTATGATAATGAAAAGAAACTCACTAATCACTAAAAGAAACTACCTATGGAATTACAGTTCCGTATATTAGACGAAATTGATCAAAAACATTTTCGCTGAGGAAAAAAGTTTTCAAATTTTCAAGGAATGCCTTACACTTTTATGGATATTTTCTAATCAAATTTACAATGATTTTTGTATTTATAAAGATGTTATTGCGTTTTTTACCCCATTATCGGCCTTAAAGCATTTGAACCGAGCCCTTTCTTTTCTTTGATGTTTTAGAGGAGACGCCCTCGCGGTTGCTCTCAGGGTATTGCGTAACTATAAACGAAGACAGATCGAAATTCAGTGACAATTTCCCCCTCCGCGTGTGGTCTCCAAGTGGTGATATAGAGAGTACTTAGGGAATTCGGTCGTAAGTGCATTGCATACAAAGAGAGTGACTCACAACGGCTTGTGACGTTGGCTCTCTGATTTCGACGCCGCAAAAGCACCGCTTAGAGCTCAGAAGGGAAACCGCGCGACTTCTCCCACTCTCGCAATTTTCAAAAGTGAAGGAATTGCAGTTATTACTCAAAAGCGTCCACCCACTCGCTCTCCTATGTCGACGGGAGATATTCGACCTCCCTTCCAATATTACTCTTTCGGAAAGTCGAACCTCACTAATCCCTTCACTCCCTCTCATCCCCTGCCATACTCCCCCGACTCCCCACACACTAGAAATTCTCTGAAGACTGCGTGTATTCCCCCTCAACCAAGCCAGCGTATCAATTTCTGCGTAATACGAAGCGCGACTCTCATCGAAACGGGGTCAGACCGTGGCGAGAAGCAATCAATTAATACACGCCCGTGCTGCTATACGGCTCGGCTCTACGAGGTGGTCTGGATACGTAATACCACCCCCTTAGCCAACCCACCCCATCCACCCCCAATCACCCTCCCTAACTACGCCCAAGAATAATCCAATTCCTCCGCTACGCCTCCCGGCGACAGCTCCTTATGAAGCGGTTTTATAGTTCCTGACTAGTGTCCTGCATTGATTTCCCTGTTCCGAGAGTGTTAGAATGACGGGGTATGGGGGTTGCGTTGTGGTGGGAGGAAACCCTATGTTGGGAGGGAGAGATGGTGGGGTTCTATTGATCCCCCCTCTTCCCGTCGCATTTTCTTTCTCAGTCCAAACACGTCTACGGCTACGAGACTTTACTCTCTTTCCTTCCCATTTCTTCTCTCTTGCACATCCTTCCTTCTGACCGTAGGCGTTCATTTTGCGTTTCTTACTTGATGGATGGGACTTCTACTATGATGCACGTGGAGCCAGCCTGGAGAATGGTATACCCATAAGCAAGGCGCCATAAATCTCCGACGGGTGGGAACCGAACTAAAATTAAGAAGGCTCAAGGAACATATTAAAGGCTCTCTTTTCTTCCCCTCCTCCCTTTCTCGTCCTCCTCACCCCTTCCTCCCCCTCCTCACCCCTTCCTCCCCCTCCTCTTGCTCTCCTTCTCCTCACTTCCCTCTTCTTGTACGGTGCGGAGGGATCGTCCGTAGTCTTCGTGAGATGGCATACTGATAGACTCCGAAAAAAAAGACAACTTCTGGCTTCCTCTTCGTCGGATATTGATTGCTTTATTCATGGCGGTGTGAAATTTTTGTCACGTTGTACCCATTCCATCCCCGGGAAAAATTCATGACCCTGTGTAACTGAATAACTTCTTTTACGTTGCTGAAAAATGAGGTTCTCTGTACCAGAGAGGAGCCATAATCATAGCAACTTATTTTTTTTATTTCACAAGGACCTCACGCCTCCATCCTCCGTGTCGTTAACTTGTACAGAGTATCCGTTTTGACTCACTGATCTTGACTTAATCCTTCTGCTTTGAAGGCATTTTGATTCATCTTTTCCTTTTCTTAGTTGACGCCCTGAGAAAAGTATTTGCACAGAATAAAAGTTCTTACGCTCTCTGTACTGGGCATAAAAATATCCGAAGCAGTTCGCCCATCCAATAGCTTTTTTATGCTATTTTTCTTCATCATTAAGCTAGTCCTATTAACATTCTCCCTTTTAAATCGCTGGCAGAGGAGGTCCGACAGTTCTTCCTTGTTTTAAAATAGGTCATTCGTGTATTTTTTTAGTTCTTTCTCTGGAGTCCAGCTTCATTTGAATCGAGAGAGTCTTGGATAGGTCTTGCAGTAGCTTTTTAAGGCTCCAAATTAAGAGCTTTTTAAAGAAAAATCCCTTCTTTTTCTAGTAGTCTCGGGCTCACTCTGTGCCAAGAAGTGTTTTATTGCGAGATTTTGAAAGGGTTTTGTTATCTCTGCAATGAGACTTAATTATGGTGATTTGTTCATTCTCCTTCACTTCATAAAATGACTCTCAAAATGGAAGGTTCCGAGTAGTGCATATCGCTTCCTTTTCGATATCAGGTACAATAAAATTGTATCCTGATCAGTTCTGTTTGATTCAATGAAAAATTGCCCCTCATTTACATTGTCCTCTTTGTTACTCGCTGAGTGATATTTAGCTTACATTTTCTTTCCGAATTTCTCTAATTTCACTAACAGAATCTTTACATTTAGAGTTACAGAATAAACTGATGATCGACAAAGGTCTTACACATAGTAGTAGGGTTACTTCGGTTGGATTAGCCAGAGTGTACCTTTGCCCAAAAAGAACCAAATATTTCCTACACTATGTGGAAAAAATCGTAAAACGTTGATATTTGGAATATGATAGGTACCTACTTATTGTAGAAGATGATATTTAATAATGCCTAAGATTTATTAAATGAATAGATGGAGTAACTAGCTGATGAAGGGGTTCTAATATTAGTAAAATAAGAAGGAAATCCTAGAGTTTTTAAGCAAACGCTTCTTTGAACCGGGACGTTCCTAATAAATATAACTTGATGGTCTCATTAGGACAATCGTCGAGGGAAACGAGAATTTGGAGAAGTCTCTGGATAAAGTATTTACGGAGATGGAAGAGAAGGTTTTTAAAGACTGGAATTATGTAAATGTGAAGAAATTAGAAAATAGAAGAATCGATGAACTTTGACTCCCTGGAATTACGATCGATGATCGGTGACCATGATGATTTTCCACCATAATTCAAAAGCTCTGTTTCTTCCAGAAATGCAATCAATTGGATAAAAACATTAGGTTCATCACCAATGCTCCTGCTAAGATCGTCTAAGGCTGCTCATAATCTTTTGCACTCCGTCGCAAAGCATATGAAACAGAAAGGGAAACAGCTGGTATTGCATCGAGATGTGTTTCCTCTTCCGCGAAGAGAAGTGAGTGGGTCAGTCGTGAACACAACTTTCGTTCTCGATGGCCCATGATATTTATGCGTTTCGAATCCTCTTATCCTCCCAAATCTACTGCTATTATTTTTCTCCAATTAATATTCTTTCCGTCGTGTGTTTGTTTAAATCGGTGGAAGGGTGCCGCCGTTCTACTTTCGCTTATATTCCTTGATGCTTGCGAGCGCGTTTATTATTGCGATGCGTATCTTCGCTTTCGGAATCATGCAGGTCCTCCGTACAGCGTTGTTCTCACCCCCACTCCACCACGAGCCCTGAAGTACTGCGGCACCTATTTTGCAATTCATCCGCGGGCGAGGTTAAACACCTATTCAAGGCCGACGGGCGCCGAATCAGGGCGCGGGTCGGGAGTACAACGAAGCAATTATAAAGCCATGTTAACGCCGCGGATGCCTTGTTAAAGGCCTGGATACCGCCCCGCAGCCTGTGTAAAGGAAACGGGAGCATTTTTTCCGCAATACCGAGAATTTCCGACGCCGTGATTATAAATCAGTCCTGCGAGAAAAATTTGAACACAAACGGGCGTATTTGCGGACCCCAAATGGAGCGCGAAATTAATTTCTACCAAAACATCTACCGTTCTCGCAACCTCATTATTGAAAATCAGGCCGGAGAAGAAGTGAAGCCTTTGAATGCTGGTTTTCTTATAAGACCTAGTGATAGTGAGACTTGGAGATATTTTTGATCAGTAAAGTAAGGAATGGAAGTTTGCGGAAAGGCAAAAGTTCGATATTAATATCTTGCGTCATAAGATAGCGCACCTTAAGACGTTTGATTTAATGGTATGCGTTCGTAACGGATTGAAGATTTCCACAAGAGTGACCAAGGGCTATGTACTTACCCCGAGTAAAGAAGAATTTTATGTCAGAAGGTAAAAATATGAGGTACAAGGGGATAACTGCGCAGGAAAGTATGAAGGACTGAAGTTATCGAAACATAATATGGAAACATTGAAGCTCATGCTCTATATTTTTCAGATCCTTTTAATTTTCCGGTACTGTGGTATTAAGTCACACTTTAGTTTATACATATTGCATCTAACTGTCAGTTAGGCAATTCCAGATAGTTGACCGTATTGCGAGGGTTCTTGTCCTGATTTGGGGTTAATGCATACCTAATGAAACCGGAAATAAGATTAAAAAGGCACCACCGTTCAAGTATTTGTAATAACATCTTTACTCCAATCGTTGGTTTGCAGTATCGTATTTCAAATTTCACCATAACGCTTAAGAAGGTTTTAGGAATATTTTCGAGAAAAATATGGCGATTCTCCTTGAAGGCTTAAGGGGCCGTTAAGCCCTCACAGGTTTCCTTCTCTAGTGGGTGAGAGCAGTTCTGCTTGCTCCGTTAGTTCTTGCCTTTACAGCGCATTTGAGCGGTGAAAAATTGATGTCGTCGCGATGAGAGAGCCGCAACTCCAGCATTGGTGTTTTGTGACGGGACTCCGTTCTCTCCTCATCGTTCTGTCGCGTTTTAGTCGACAAAGAAGTCACAAAGCCTTCCCTCAGTCCACAAGGGGTCTTTTCCTGCCCCCTACTTCGGGGAGTCAGCTTAATGCGGATTTATTCTAGTAGGAATAGCTTTTCAGGAGGGATGACATACAGCTAGGGTCGCTCGCACCATTTCCACTAATTGAACACTGGCATTCCAGGTAGGCATTGGTCGTATAAAGGAGGAAGTTTGGAAAACATAACCCAGAGTCGATATTTCCATATTCTAAGCCAAAGGCGCCAAGACTTTGCGAATTAACGTCCCATCCGACAGACGGAGTGTTGCCCTTGAAGTGCTCTCCATACGGCTTTCAACTAGGGTCCGGTATAAGTATGTAAAATCTCTACCTCAGCCGGAGGTCGAACCCGGGTCCTCTGGAATAGAAGATAGTATTCTAGCAACTACAAAACTTATTCAGTACAATTCTCACTATAATCCCGTGCTATTAATCGACCACTATATCTGATCGCGTCTGCTTTCGTTCGTTATTCCAATCAGGGGAAGGAAATATCGAACCAGACGACGAGATATGGAGAGTCGAAAATGTTTAATTTTCTCTTTATTTCTCTCCTTTCCTTTGCCTCCTCCTCCGTGCCTAGTCTCCCACCCTCGATTATCCATGCATCCACGGACGGGATCGATTCGATAAGTCGAACGGAATAGGATTTAAATTGGTCCTGGAAGGACGCGGGTAATGGTTCCCCTTGAGCCTTTTCCCCCATTTCTTGAAACGTCGACTTCCCCAAGCTACCCCTCACTACCGTATCTCCCTTCAAATAGCTGCTCCTCCAGTTTCCCAACTCTTCCCATAGTTTTCCTCTCCCCTATCTCTCTCCAGTCCCTGAGCCTCCGCTAGTTCTATATTTCCCTTTGATGGTGCCAATTAAGGTATCGTGCCAGCGTGTGCCGTCCGCAACGTCGTCGTGCGAATGATGTCCCGAGTCGACTCACATGCACTTGGGAGCAAATATCTCCTCAACTCTATATATCTGTGTTGTTCAAGTAAATATCCGCACTTATAGGAGCTTCAGAAGAGAGAAAAGGTACACGGATGGAAATGGAAGGGTTAGGAGGAAGGGTAGAGAGAAACCTAGCGTCGAAATTAGCCTGCTCTTAACTAAAGGCGCCAAGGGGTCATAGTTAAATGTCCCATCCGACGGACAGTGTACCTACTCAAATTCTCTCCCCAGAGCTATCAAGTACGGGTTGGTTTACCAATGAAAAATAGCTTTCACTACCGGGATTCAAACCCTGACCTCTCTGGGTCAGAGGCCAGTTCTATAACCACTATATCAATCTGACACCCCGTATCTCACGCAATTTCGAGGAAGGTGACCGATTTCTAAAGCCATTCGCACCATTTACAAGAGGTGGGTGATTATTGGTAGGATTGGTCAGGAGAATAAGGAATAGTTGAGAGAAACCGGCGCTGGAATTAACTTGCTGTCAACGAAAGGGGCCAAGGGATCCACGGTTCAACATCCCATTCGACGGACGGAGTATTGCGGTTGAAGTGCTCTCCTAACAGAAATAAAGTATGGCGCGGTAGACCAATAAAAAATCTTCTCCAAAACCAAAATTCAAACCCAGAGCCCTTACAGTGGGAAATAATTCAGCCTGCAATAGTCTGCATAATAAAACTGGTTGTTAGATAGTTTGCTATGTATTGTGTTACTTCATAGTCATGGACTTAAAGTGTTCTCCGCGTTGAGCTCAGCAGGAGGGTGTAAACATAATAATGTTAATTTTATTGGTTATATGATGGAAAAATTGAGTGAACAGCTGTTTCTTAGCAGCAACAAACAAGTAGACTCAAAATACATGTCCTTGCTAGTCATTAGATTTAAAATATCCCAGTGAGAAGTTGGTGGCAAAATTAAAGCTAAGAGGATACGCTAATATTTTTTCTATTTTTTCTCTTCTTCCGGTAAAGAGATATATATACTTCAATCGCCTGAACCACAAATTACTTTACCAGAATGGAGCGTGGTGTCATAGGGGTTATTGTGTTATGGCTGGTAAACGGAGGTCCGTGGCTCAAATTCTGGGCTTTTAAATACGTCAGCTCAACCCATGCTGGACGTAGGATCCTTCGCCAGGTAGACTAGCACAAGGGAAATGACCTAACCTCTTACCCTGGTGTGTTAATTTCGCACGGCGTCGGGCTAAGTAATCGTCTGCAGCCAGACCAGACGTGCTGCACGCAGCTTTTTACCAGTATATTATCACTTTTTTGTTGTATTTTACAAGTTTGCAGTTAGTACTTTGGCTCTTGTGAAATCTATGTATATAACTTTGAGTTTTATCCAAATCCATTATCAAACCATTGAATTTTAGATCGGACAGCAATAGAACACCATATCAGTCCCTTTATGATTATTCCTCGGTCTCCGTCATTTGGATTTCCTTGATATACAGGTTGGTAGGTCGGATTTAATATTAAGGGTGCGTCGACGACTCGGGTCATTTCGCACCACGATCTATAATTGAAATGACATCGTCATGGGCTGTATCAGCCCTAAAATACTAATGTGATTTTCAGATTTATTTTATATCCAATGCTTTAACTCTCCGGTGCAAAAAATGTCATGCAGAGTCGATATATTTATATCTTTTAGAAACGATATAACCCGGTTGAGTCGGTCAGAGTTATCTCCCAAATCTTATTTGAGATTCACGCTCAGTTCAAAACGATTCCGTGCCTCTTACTACTTAGCGCACTCCGACAAGATGTGTTTAACCGTTAGGGACTTATCATATGTATCGCAGTGAGGAGGTACCTTATTTTCAGTGAATAAGGAGCGTTTCAATGCGCAATGTCCTATCCGCCGCCGGGCAATGTGGATATACAGAAGTTTTCACTGTCAATATATAGTCGTTTTGTATTCTATAAAGGACTAACGGAAACTTAGATTGAAGATAAATAATAGATAGAAAAGGACCCATTTGGTCCTTTTATGTCTATTATTTATTCCATCTAAGGGTGTGCCTTATTCCATCTTATGCTTTCCCGGCATATATTCTACATCAATCCGGATTAATCTCTTTATCTCTGCCAACGTTTCAATGAACGACTCACACATCATCTTTAAGGAAGGCCCGTAAGGAATTCACTCACTTTGGTTATTGTTTTGAAGGTCGCCCAATCCGTAGTTTCTAATAGCAATCCGACCATTAGCGAGGACCCTTCGGCTTTAATATCGATAACCTATATCTACTTAATTGCCCGATGGACCAAGCGTCTCTCCTTGTGCATTAAGCATTTTTCATCACCACCGTGAGAAAAGATAGGGGAATTAATAGAAAAAAAAGAATTAAAAGGACTTATATTTCGGAAGAAGTCGGTGGAGTGGGTAAAGGTAATAAGGGGAGTGGGTGTAGTTAGGAGAGAAGAAATGGGAGGTCAGGGCTGGGATCCTTTGGGGAGGACGGTAGGACAGCATGTGGAAGGGGTAGTTAAGATTGCGAGTACCGGGTAGGGGGTGGCTAAGTCTCCCCACCCAACCCCACCTCCCCTTATTTAATTCAATATCCTAGCCGGCCGGGGAATCTATTTATTTCTGCCTTCTCCCTCCCTAACCGTACTCCTCTCATCTGATTGGATCCGCCTTATTTGGGAAACAGGGTCGGTGAGCGGGGGAGGAAGGGGGTGAGACGTAAGGGAATTCGCTGGGGGGGGGGGATGCGGGGGACCCCTGTTCGCCGAGGCGTAGATTGAAAAGCACGTCGGTCGTGAAGGCAGAGATGAGCATCCAACACTCCCCGTCGCAAAGCAAGGAGAGTGAGGGAGGGAGAATTCCCCCTCCCTAGTCCCTCCTGCCTCTCCTCCTTCGAAATAAAGGCAAGGCGCGGCATCTCCACGGTGGTAGGAGGCGGAGGGAAGGAGGAATACGGGCGGGGAAAGGAAGAAAGCGGAGAAAATGAGGAAGGAGTAGGGGATCTTGAGAAAAATCTCATCAGGGCACTTGGGCTATAGGGGGAGGCCCGGGGGTTTGGGGCGGGATCACGGTTGGAAATAAGAATTGGTTGTGAGGAGAATCCGTCCCGAGTATTCCAGTGCCCAGTACGCTTTCTCCAAGACTTCGGTTTAAGTGAAATCGCGAGCCTTTCGGGCTGTGCCTTCGGCTCTGTCTCCTGTCCTCTCCTCCACCACCGGCTTGGTCGATAAGTCCCTCAACCAGCCACATACCCCCCTCCGCTATCCCTCCAGCTTGAAAGGAAGAGGAAGGAGAATCGCCCAATCCCCAAAACACGTCCCGTCGCCGTTCCTTTTTGCCTTTTTTCCCTCCTCCCGTCCTTTCTCTCTCCCCGAAGGACTCCATTCTCCTTTCCCTCCTCACGCCCACCCTTACTCAACCCCTCTCCCTCCTATCCAGCGGGAATTCTGCCTCTCCCATTTTCACTCCCAGATGCCGGGATCTCGTCTCGTAACTCCACCCACCCTTCTCTCTCTGTCTCTCCCCCGCAGCCCCTGCCATTTCCCTTCCATCCCACCCTCATCCCCCACCTTCCCATTCTCGTCTCGCGTTCTTCTCCCTTCACCATCGAATGCACTTCTTTCATTTCGCTCGAGGAGCCTCTCTCTCTCGTCTATCTAACCCCCACATCCCCTCTAGCTCCCCCTTCACTGATTCCCCGCAAAACCACCTCTCCGTATGCCCTTTTCCAATCTGCCCATTCCGCGGAATATTCCAGATCTTCCTCTACCCCTCGCATCTCCGACCATTTGCCGGTTTTCAATTCTCCATTCTGTCCGTGCCACGGTTTTCCCCCTTCCTCAACCCGCTTCTTCCTCCTTCGGATTCTTTGGGCGTATAATCGCGCTGCCTTCGCCCATTTCCTCGAATTCCCCACCCGTCTCTCCTATCGCCTCCTCCTGGTGCCCACCTGAGCGTGCTGGTGTCGGCACACGTACTTGCATGTGCCTGCATGAGTGCCGGGCCTATTCTTTGCAATCACACTTCACCTACCTCTCTTTCACGCCTGTGCCTTTTCCTTAGTAATGCTGTATGGGAAGCCTAGTTACCCGTGATTCATGACGCAAGACTGAAATAGTCAGAATAACCTAGGCAAAGAGAGCATTCTATCAAATGAAGAATTCATTTACGGTTGAAAATGCACCTTAAACAAATGATTTCAGCTTTCACTGTTTGGAACTCTATGATATTAAAAAAAACTTTACATCGTATTAACCAAATAATTATCTACTCCACCGACCAATATTTCAAATGATCATTGTCGTTTTCAAGATGTCCAACACCAACAAAGCATTTTGAAAGTGCTGGTGATCCGTTATACCTTGGTCGGTGCTAGAGGTAAATTGTGAGTGAAGGAAAAACGTTAAATGCTATTTAAAGTTTTTCTTTTTTTTGGAAATACAAGTTTGGAAGTAAGATAACATTTCATTGCAACTTACGCCCGGAGCATGTTCCTTTATGGCAAGGAAGCATCACACAACGAATAAAGCAGCAGAGAATTCAAGGCTGCAAACATTCGAAATGTTGTGTAACATGAGAGTGATGAGGATAAAATAGATCTATGGTTGACCAATGAAGAAATTTTAAGAATAGTTGGAACACAAGTTTAGAGGTAAGGAGATAATTCATTAGAACTTATCTGTGGAGCAGGGGCGTCGGAACTATTTTCGCTGGAAGGAGCCAACCCGTAAAAGGGTCCGGATCCTATGAAAAGGGCCCGCATTTTTTTGCGGATAGGAGGGGGTAGAGACTAGAATTCCGCTAAAAGTGCATATGAAGGTGGTATAATATGCGTCCTAAGGGAAAAGGCAAGCTAGAAACCAGTGAAATTTAATTTTTATTAATGAAGACTCATTTCTCAAGGGCCCGAGGCAAATTCTGGGGGGGTTGAATGCCCCCCAGCCCACCACTTCCGACGACGCTGCTGTAGGGCATTCTTCTTTATAGGAGTATGAGTCAAAATGGAGGCATTCGTAATATTATTGGAGAATGATAAAGATCAAATTTAGCGATTGATTAAAACACGAATAAGGTTTTAGACGATTGAGGGAAAAGTGAGTGTAATGAAAATTCCAATAAAAGCAGGACAACTTAATCAGCCATATCCTAAAAAGTGAGATCTGATGAACACAGCCGTGGGGGGAAGAGTAAAGGTGAAGGATTTTATTCATTTGATGATGTCAACCGATAGGAGAGTCGGTTGGATGCATAAAAGCAATCATTAGATAGATGAACTGTGGTTATGATGATCCTTTTCTGTCTTCATGCAAGTTGCCAAATGTTTATACGGACTTAATGCTCTCTTTACGCTGTCTCCTACTCGAAGTGGACCTTCTACAACTACATCTGCATGGTTTCTCACGAGAAACCATAGAAATGCTTGGAATTTGGGGTAGATATCCAAGCATCAAAATGAGGCCTCGAGGGAAAAAAACGAGAGTATGAAACGGATTAAAAGGATTATAATTTCACTCAATCATTAATCTCGAGCATAAAAATATCAGTTCCTTATAATTTCAATCCGATAGTTATCTATATCTGTCTCTTTTTTCTATCCTGCTGATGTAATGTTATTGTTTAGTGGTACTAATAATGGTATAGTTCTACAGTAGTTCGTGTCTGTCCTATCACCACCACCTTTGTCCTTTTTGTATTTTTTTACGTACCTCTTCCTCTCCCAGCATTCTATTAAAATGACATACCTGGACAAGGTATATAACAAATAATAAATTTGACATACTAATTTATTATGGGGAGATATGATGTAAATAACAGTTAAACACTGCAAGGGTTGTCTTTATTCCAAAGATTCACCCTACAAGTTCCGAAGTTATGAAGTCCTCCATGCATTTAGTGGGTCAGTGGTAGAAACGTGGCATTTTAATGTAAATTATAATAGGATGAGGGAGAACCTATCAGTGGATCCCGCCCTTTTACCCTGCCTCCTTTCCCTTGATGAATTCCCTCTCCTGCGCGATTTCCCCTTGCTCTTAAAATCGTTCCACCCCAAAACATTCCATCTCTTTCCCACACCCCGCGCGAGCTTCAATTTTCCACCGACTCCTCGCCCCGCGGCGCTGCTCTCGGGCTTCCCCTTCTCCTTCCTCGACCTCGACACCAAGAGGTTCACTCTCGCTTCACTTTGAGGCTGACTCGATATCTTCTCCCTTCCTCCCCTCACCTTCCCCTTTAACTGACGACTAAATCGTCGACTTCAGTTCCATTTGCTCAGAAATGGGGAATTTCGAGCGATTGTAGAAATGTTTATGCTCCATATAACCCTAAGATTTTTTGAAAAGTAAATATTATAGTAAAAATAACAATGTGAGGATACCTGTATATATGGTGTCACTCGAAATAGCTTCGTTATGAGCGTAGTGACTTTCGGATATTTTTTTTATGAAACACGTAATTGATTAGAACTACAGAAGTCTCTTGATGTACCATTGGCTTCAAGGAACCCTCGTGATCCCTGTTTTAAATCTCTACAAATAGATAGATAGTGGCAATTATATTAATATAGATTACAATGGCTATAGATTTAAATTTCTAAAAACAATATAATGTGCTTTATTAAGAACATCTTGAAATACGATGGTGAGAAATGAACAGCAGTTAATATGTCGTTATTAATTTTTATTTATTTAATATTATTAAATTCATTACATCATATTTCGTAAGAGGTAATTTATGTTCCATCCAAATGGAAGCATGAGGCATAAAAACTTGAGCACCTAGTAATAATATTAGTTGATTATTTTGAAATCGAGTTACAGGTCACTTTTGATAATTCCTCCATTGAATTTTAGAGTAACGTTTATTTGCTTAAAAGTAGATAAAGTGCTCTTTACTGCTCAGTAAATAAAATAAAATAGCGCCAATTCTACTGCAAATAAACTGGATTATAACTAGAGATAGAGCAAATTAGGCGTAGGTATACATTACTAGCAATAACGTCATGTGCCGCTTGCAAGATCCGCCTTTAATAATCAATAAATAAAAGTTTAACGCGACACGTGTTTCAGGCTTTTACACACCCATAATTAACGACAGTGGCTTGTTAAAAGACCGGAACATCTGCCGTTTTCCAGTGAATGAACTGGGATGTAATTTATTCAGCGGAAAAGTGCAGTTTATTGAGTTGACGCCCATTGGCGTGACGAGCGAAGCGACTGGATGGGATTGATTGTTGCGATGCGATGTGAACGATATATCGATATTTTTTTCGAAAATCGATCTCGCTCCCCAGTCAGGCTCGACCTCTTTCTCTTGTTGTTCCTCCGATACGATTCCCTCTTCCGTTTCCCTCTTGCATCAAGCGATCTAACGGGCGTCCTAGCGAAAACCCGACCGCCAACTAGTGTTCCACCCTCCTGTTTCCGACATCCAGGTCTTCATCTCCCTCCCTTTGTGGTAAAAAGAGCCCCCTTCTACAAAATGCACCCTCGCTCTTTTATGCACACATATATGAGCGAATATACGGAGTGCCGACTCGCTTAAAATGCTGTAATGATCTCTGCCACGTGTACCGTTCGGCACCTTGGGGCGGGTGGGGATGTCGCTAGGATAAGAGGGGCGGGGACAACACCAGGGAAGCCACCGCGATTTCATTTTTTTCCGTCAAAATATCTTCTCTTTTTCAGTTCTGACTCCTTCAATGAACAATTTAAGAAATTCATTCACTCGTTACACCTCCACTTAGGGCGTGTTTCAAGGAATGAATTTTCACCACAAACTCGTTTACCTATACTAACTTACAAAATGTTACGATCATTGAGGTGAAGCACTATTGCTAGTGCTTACGCATTCTTTTGTGTATATCACTTAATCTTCTAATCAGCTAAGTGCATGCAGTAGACTTGCTAATCAGGTTTAATCAGGTAGTACCTTTTTATATACGATTTTTATATACTAGATCATCTGTATCATAAAATATAATGTGATATTTAGGTATTGCTGATGTTTTAGGAAGCATACAAGGGTCTGGAGAAGCCCGACGTCAGAATTCTCTCTGGAAAATCGGTGGACCACGGAAAAATTAAACTTAGTAGAATATGAATCCTAACCCACCATGACTCTCAGCTCTAGTCGTCGCTCGCATTATATATGAAAGATCTTTTGCAAATTTTATTAAGGTAGGCTCTTTTTTGGCCAATAATATCCATTTCATATGGTGCGTGGTAATTAAAATGACGTTATAAAACGACGTCATCATGACCTGATGATGACGCCGTGACGCGCTGAAACTAGTCGTTCCAGATAAAAAAACGCTCTGGATTAAAACAGTTTTCTTTTGTCATTAGCAACTTAACTATTTTATCATTTAAAATAAGCAGTTATTATAATGAACAGAGCCACATCTGCCAAGGATCAGAGTATGAATCCCAAGGAAACCTCATAAGAATTCTTGTACCTACTGTGTTCAATTCAAAGATTTTTAGGCGTATTTCCTGTGCTTAGCACTAGTGTCCCGTTTTTCGCAGAGCGTCCCATTTACACTGATTCTCTCCATTTATTTTATCATCGTTATTATATTTGAGTTACTGACCTAATTCTAAGAATATTAGGAGAGAAGTATAATGAAAACTTCAAAAAATAATGACGTAACACAATTTTAGTGGCCAAAACTTGAGATATCTAATGAAAACACTAATAGAAATTTGAATGGAAATAATACTTAAGAAAGGAGTTGCTGTAGATATGCAGAGTGAAGTATCGAATGGAGAGTCAAACCAATCTTTGGTTTGATGACTACTATTTATGATGATGATAATTATTGAATTTTGACTTATTAAGAAATTGATATTGAATTTACAGTGTCTAGTATTAAAATAACTTTCATTTTTTTCTTAATTTTCACTTTTAAAATGTAGATGCATGAATTCTCAGTGATTTAGTAGTCAAGATTTAGAGTGATTTTCTTTTCTGAATTATGTCGTAACTAATGTATGGTTTTGTTAAGAAACTTTTTCCTCTACGTGATAATGTATTCCTAATTATCCTTTGCTCGCAAAACTAAACGCTTTAGATAACGATTAAATGTTTACCAGCTGAGTAAAATATATTGATGCTGAATGAGGCCGATCTTTGTCACGTATCTGCCGCGCACGTTCGCAAATGGAGGCCGTGTATATATATGTATACCTACATAAGTTCCTGTGCGCCCACTGTCTTCTGGGAAGGGTGTACTGAAGGCCTTTTCAGTGCCGCCGAACGGATGTTGTGCGCTTACCCTCGCATGGCTCGAAATTATCCGGTAGCTACCACGAAACCATCGGCCGTAAACATTCGATCCAACTCGGTTGAAAGCCGCTTGTTTTTCTCATCACCTTCGCCCCCTCACCCCCTAAGAGTTTGCCGCCATTACCCCTCCCATTTCAAACCCACCGCCCCTCCCGCCCCTTCCAGACCCCAATGGGAGTGTGCCCGCCCCCACTCCACTGTTCCCAGCCTATTCGTACGCTTCCCACCCTACTCCACGTTCCTATCATCCCCACCTTGCCTCCCCACCTCTTTTTACTGCCTCCGCCCTCACCCGATTGAAAGTATTCTATCCGGAGCCGTGCGCCTGATGCCCCAAGTCTTTTGTGCCCCACCAAGGTGATACTCTGCTTCGAAATGGACTAGGGATATCAGCACCGCCGCTGCCTCGGCCGTAATTCCACACCCCCTCCCAATACACTCTCCTACCTTAGTATCTCTTCCCCTCCCTGCGCCACCAACCCCCTTTCAGTACCACGCCTTCCAAGCTTCATATTTTCCTTCACGCGCTGCCCTATCGCTGCGGAATTCCTTCTTCACACTCCCCCCTGCCTTTATACCTCCTTCCGCATCCAACCCTTCTGAACGTCTGGTCGTCAGAGAACCTTGGCCAAGCCGAGCGAGGAGTGGAACTCTCTCGGATTTTTTTTCATTTTTTCTTCTCATCTCTCCCTCTCTTCCTCTCCTTCTCTCCATTTCTTCTCTCCCACATGCTCTATGTCCTCCACCCACCTGCTCCTCCGTCCTGACACGACACACTCTTCTGTTATATATCTTTGGCCTTTCATGGGTGGTGGATTTTATTATTTCCGGTGCTCAAACAATTAATTAATTTCCCTCCTGGCCCCCAAAGATGAATAAAATGAGAAGTTTATGTTTTCCTTAATTAGGCCATTAAATACTTCATGGAAGGTGACATGTCAAGGTGATTAAAGGATGAATGTAATTTATTGAAGATGATTTTAACAGAAGAAGATTTATAGTTACAGAATACTCTCCTGCTCTCAGAGTGAGTAATTGCTGAATTATATCTGTCAAATCAGCGGAATTTGTGCATTGCTAAAATCTATTGCTATAAACCGCCACTTCCTCATAACAAAGACTAGTCACTGCTTATGTTCTGTTATATTTTCGGGATAAAATATGAAACATGTATCAATTTCTGTTGGCTTGATGCAAGGAGGTGATGAAATAAATATATATTTAATAACGTCCACTTAAGCTGCCAAACCTTCGAAATTTTAATGTAATTTGAGAAAAAATATTCGATTAGTTGTTTTTTTTCTTTAATATCATGTAAGAAAAACCTTTTTCTTTTCGTAAGCCTCATTAAAAATTGGGTTTCCATGGACATGAAGCAAATTTTTAACTCCTTATTGTCCATCAGATCCTCTTCTTCCCTTCCTCCCTTCTTCAGCTAAACATATTTCTAAACGCGCTTCATTCTAGCCTAAATATTTCCTCTTCTCACGTTCGTATTTTATTTCGTACATTCTCTTTTCTTCTTTCCAGTTCAAGACGTAGATGATGTCACGTAGACCGGGAAGTTGCAAACAACCGCTCACGCTTATTCACTCTATTTTTCTCTCTATCTTTTGTCGAAAACTTTTCAAAAGACCTTTTGAATTAAAATACTTGTTCGTAGAGTAATTCGTTCTGATAACTATTGATGTACACGGTGTTTATTCTCTGGAAAGGTCTCCCTCACTGGTTTGTTAAGTCGAGCTATTTGCTTCGCCAACTGTTCCTGATAAAAAGAAAGCGATGACTCCAGGAGATGACTCTTCTTTTTATTTTACGTCACTCTAATTGAGATGCTGGTCGCGTAAGGAATTCGAGTCTGACGGTCACTTAAAATTTTCTTCTCGCCCCATTCCATCCTTTTTCTTTCCGTTCATTTGAATACCTACCCAAACTTCCCTCGGGGAATTATTCTGTTTCGTTTATTTTTAACATCTCCCTACGCTTATCTCGTTTCCAATTTCTTGCTATCCCTGTAGGAGTTCTCGAGTATATTTTAAGAACTTCGAGTCCGCTTCACTTTTTGTCATTCTGGATTTAAGTATGGACATTGCTCACCATACCAACCCTTATGTAAATCTTCGTTCCTTGACGACTTAGATTAGTCACTGATTTAACATGTGAAAACGTTAATCGATTCCCTATACAATTAGATTGCAGAGTGTCGCTTTCGTTGGGATTCTAATAATAATTGGTAATTTATCTGGAATATCTTCGAACTCCTGTTATTTAGTTTTAGTCCGATTGTTGAAACCACTTCCTCAGTTTTCATTTCGCGTTACATTTTTGACGATAATCACGTATTTGTTGGGATCGAGGTTAGTCCAATCAGGAGGTTCAAATATTATTTTCTCAAAACTCCTATTAGCTTATAGTTGAGAAATAAATTTTCTCCAAAAGCAGTGGCTGGGTTGGGTTTTCAGGTTCTCCATTGGGTATGGGTATATCGCACTATCGAACCTAAGATCATAATCCTAAGAAGTAAAACATCCATACCTTGGAGGAGATACGAACCCACGAGTTTCGGATTGTCAGGCCGGAACGCAAACGTGATTGGCATATTTCTCCACCCTCGAATGTCACCCTCAGCTGTGAAGTATCCTGGGGTTTCTGTCTCCTGTCAGACTTCATCGCTGCTTACATCCTTGGAGGTCTTGTGCACAGAGTTAACCACCAGAACTACTCTGCTCTAAGCATTAATTAAGTCACTCTTTAACTGCTGCTAGCTCTACTTTGTGGAATGATGGCATAGTGAGGGTAATAATGCACTTAGTACATATTTCACTGATTTATTTATATCCGACCCGTTTCGACGCTAGCACGTCAATCTCAAGGGCACAATATCCCTTGGCTAACGTCGAAATTGGTTGGGTTTAAATAAATCTGTGGAATAGGTACTAAGTGCATTATTACTCTCACTATTCATTAAGTCGTTTTGAACTGCCCTGTCAGAGTCCTAATTCCTCGACCCCAATCTTCGGGTTGTGATAACTTGCCCCTCGACCTTCCTCCCTTTCGCTTCTTCCTCTGCAATTCCAGTCATCTTCCTTCCATTCCTTTATCTCTCCTCCATCTTCGTGCGTCTCATACCTCCCATATATATCCTCCTCTGCTCCTTACTGGAGACCTTTGGAGCGAAAAGCAATAACCGTTCGACCTGAAAGGTCTCCGTCCCACCCTTTCCATTTCCTTCGCAACCCTCCCCAAACCCTGAACCCTGTACTTATCTCTCTCCGCCCCCACCTTACCTTTCGAGTGCTCTGTCTCGACACCTAGCGTTTCCCAAACCACCTCCTTCTCCTCCCTTCTCAAATGTGCCTCCCCTCCCCCTCACGTTTAACCCCTCGGAAATATACTCTCCCACCCCTCCCCTAAGGTCCCCAAGCGGAGGCATCATGGGTAGTTCGTCACCGAGCTGTATGTGCCTTCTTCCTCCCCTTACATTCCGTTGACTTCTCTCTCTTTCTCCCTCTTCCCATTCTTCTCACTCCCCCGCCTCTCCCTTTTCCGTGCCTGAAGTGTGCTCCTTCGTCGGATGGAGTTTTGCAATTTGCTGCGGCCTTCGGGGAGCTCAGGAGAGTGTTTTAGTCCTCCCAGCTTCATGATTCTCTCCACTCTCACCTCCACTCACGCCGGGCTAGGCCAGCATTTCTCTCCCTCCCTTCCTTTTTGACTCAGTCTCACCCTCTTTTCGCTTTTTGTACTTTTTCCCCACCAATCGTTTCTCCTCTTCTCCTTCACCCTCTCGCCAAAACTCGATCCAGCCTCCCACCTCTCTTGCGCCCGCAGAGACAGAACGAGTGGTGTTGGGTTGGGGGAGGAGGGAGAGTGTGGAATTTTTGTACCCGCTGAGTTATGTCACTCCTTAGTCATCCCCGACGGCTTTAGCTCCGGAAATTATTTTTTTTCGCTTGGTTTTTCCGGGACTTCATTTTCTCCGAGGGGTCGGGGGTGAAAAAAGCTAGTTTTTTTAAATGTGAAATGTTTTCCATTGGAAAAAAAGGCGACTGTGTTTTTTTCGGGGTTGGTGAGGGGTTCGATTCACTGCACTATTTCCACTTGGGGTGACGGGGTGTATATTTTTTTTGTGGTTTCCCCCATTGATCCGGATCCCAATGAAATTTGTCGTCACCGTAGGGGAAAGGGTTGACTCAGTCTGGCTTTTTCGGCACCGCAGAAGAGGAGTTGCCGCATCAATTCCAGTAATTTATACGACGGTCGTTGCATCTCGGGTGCGAAATAATTCTCCGGCTGAATCGCGCGCTTCGGGGAGAAATATTCCGTGTTGGAAGGGGATCTCTCGTCGCGAGGAAAAAATGTTTTCCCGGCACTTTTTTTAATGGGCAACTCAACTGGTGGAAGAACCTCCCCACCCGGGCTTTGATTATGGATGGCTGCACTCCTCCAAGTTTGCCAGTTATATTATGGACGTGCGAGTAAGTGAGTGCCTTAGGGATCCGGTTGGCTTGGTGGCTGGAGTACTTGCTTCCCAACCCCGAGGTCCGGGTTCATATTCCGGAAGTGTAAGAGATTTTTCGTAAGCAGACGGATCTCATTTAATTTTTGTGGAGGAGCACTTTAAGTTTAGCACTTGTCTGTTGGATTGAATTTCAAAACATAGACCCTTTGGTGTCTTTAATTAATATTAGACTATGTTGACTCAAGAATTTTCTCTACCCTTCCTTCGTTTCCGAAAACTTCCACCTAAATATTCACCCATCTGTCTTGATTGACACAAATGGCCTTGACTGCCGGTCGCTTTCCCCCAATAAGCCCTAGTTAGTAAGCGTAGATATAGAGGTGTGTTAACAATTAGATATATTATCACTTTGAAATTAAAACGGGTAGCTATGTCTGAATTTATTGGGCACTATCGGCCACTCATGAGACATGATGGCCTAATGAAGACAATCGTCGAGGGACAAGTGCACGGAAAGAATGGCAAAGGAAGGCCTCTTGCGAGATATATGGAACAAATGATGGACTTGAAAGAGAAGAAATACGTAAATATGAAGAGTTTAGTCGATAGAAGGACTCAGTGGAAAGCTGCGTCAAACCAATCTGAGGATTGATGACCAATGATGATGATGAATTAGCTATGTTTCTGAGGCCAGCGATGGAATGGGATGGAAGTAGGAAATAATTCGTGAAGAGTTGAATTTAAGTCCTTAAATAAACGGAAACTATTTAGTTAATTGACCGGAAAAGAACTTCAAACAACGGGTAGTAGGTACTTCGCAAATGGTTCATAGTCATTTCGGCTACGTACTCCAACATGGCGTCGCGGAAGGATACTCTCGCCCCTCCTCCGATGGCATGGCAACAATGGATGGCTTAACTCGACGGATAAACTGATTCATGAATTCGATTGACCTTCAATATGGATTCACCTCTACGGAGGTGGTATTTAATCAGCTTATTGCCAAATGCAGACACGGCTTATACTTAAATCGCCTAATATTTTTGAAAAAATATAGGTAATGTCAGAGAAAAGTAGACGAAAAGATCCTTTCTAATTAAGGTAACTGCTATTTTAGTAGCGAGAAGCAACCACGACAAAATGAGAGGCGATTGAAATGAATTGATATTAATGTCCACGTTCCTCACTCAGCGCAGTCATGCCCAATACGATCAAAAGTTAATACCTTTTAGTTTCCGAAGTGTGAAAAAAATGATACACATCAAACTTTTGTAACATTCTAGAGTCCTGTTAGTATTTAGGAATCGGGTATTAAATCAGAAGTCAGCTAGTTTTATCTCTTGCCGATCGTTGGAAACTCTTTCCGCTGACTGTCACTTTTTACTGAAAGCGGTTATTACCAAATGTACCCTTCTCCCAAAAACTATGCATTTCACTTTCTAGCTAGAAGAAGTTGGATATATTCTTGTGTTTCATACTTTGGGTGTTTGTATTTTATATAATTTATTGCGCTGTTATATCTACTCATAAGCTAGGCGCTAACAATAACTACCCACGTTGAAGCCGAGTTTTTATACCTTTGCATAATATCCGCTTCATTTCTAGAGCTATCTAATTTCCATCGAGTATTTGGAGAAAATTACGCCTTTCGGGCTATGACAGCTATGTTTTAACACGTGAACCTACCACGTTATTCTCTCATGTCCACAAGACTAATGATTAATACATGAAAGAGTTTTTCGAGTAAGTTTAGTCCTCCTTTCACGGAATTTTTTGAAGAGGAAGGTGTTATGCCTAATTAGCATTTGACATCTGCTTCGTAGGGGGGGTGGAGGCAAGCCCCATGGGAACATGTTTCTTTTTTTCTCCCAGTCTCGCGAACAGTTTAAACCTACCATTTTTTCCCATCCTCCCTCACGTTGTTGAAGCTTTACCTCGCCCTGCCTCTAGGGCATTAGTAGTGGTGTCACCGACCAGAGGGCGGGAATGCAGATAGCCCTTCCCGACGAACGGCCGGCCATGCATGCACTTGCCTTTTTTTTATGTTGTTTGCGCTTCGTATATGGCCGCACATGAGAGCCTACAGCTTAATAATCCTGAGAGGGAAAGGTTGAGTGAGACGTATTAAAAAAAAAATAATCCATTCTTTGCGGATGAAACGGCCGCTTCACGCGTCTCATTATTCATCCGCCAAGTCGCCTTATGCTTTTGCCTATCTCCTGTCGTGGATCTGAGAATTTTACGTGCATATTCGGGTTCACACCCATGGACGGAGAACGACTGATATTACTCACGCATAACGCTCTCGAAAACATTGGGTTGATGCCAACTTTTACTTAGCTAGTTAAGTTTCGACTCGTCGTATAAACTTTAAATTAAGTTTATGTAGTTTTTGGTGCAAGTACCCAAGTAATATACCCTATATATCTGCATATTTTGTCCAGTTTATTTAATAAAGAGGCTGAAAATAAAATCTGAAGCGAATTCTCTTACATCTCGGATTATTAAAGAAAACCCCATACCTTAGCATTTACTTTAATTTTTGACTTAAAATTGTAGCATTTTATTTAATAGGCTTGGTCAATTTTAATGGATTAATGGAAGTAGTTCTGCTGCTAGCTTATTAATTAATTGATAGTTAAGTATTTATGTGTTCGAATTGCGTGATTTCAGGAGCCCAAACAAGATTGCCTATTTGTTTCCGTCATCAGGAATCTTCAGTGTAGATAGCGTGTCATCCCGTCGGGACGTAATCAAGGGCAATACCGAACGGGTTCGTTGCAATCTCTTCTATGCTCCTACCGGGTCTAATCCATTGCCCAACGCAATAGGATTCTATGCACGAGTTCCGGGTAGTTGACTCGGGCTGCTGATGTTTTGTCATGCATGAACTGCCTCTAACATCGGATGACAATCGGGTGGATTGCTCTTCTAGATTACCGGAGAGGAGGAACCCTCAGCTCATCGCGTATCCCTGCCCTGCCTACCTACGGACCCGAACTTCGCGTGCCCTCCATTCCAGCATTAGCCGTGATTCCATTAGCCCGGAGTCAATGTGACCAGATACCGTAGTCCCGGAGCGGGACTAAACGAATTTTGCGACCAATACGTCCCTATTGTTTTTGAGAGTCAAGTTTGGTAATGAGAGGGGTCGTAACGACGGGTACTCTGCTCACGTTGATCACTCCCACGAAGTGCAATTACTTACCCACACGTAATGCATATTTTAACAGTCCAGTTTTTACATGAATTATATTCATCGACGTGCTTTGAGTTTCCTAGCATTTTGTCCTCTTCGATGACTTTGCTCTCTTTTCTGTCTATGGATACGTTAGTATTGTTACTGTTTCTGTTTTTTAACGAGTAAATATTTATCTTTTTGGATTTTAATGGGTTTTTGGAAATTTTGCCGGTGAGTTGCTTACCCTTTCTTTCCTCGTTTGATCATGGTCGTTTATTTTTCCACAATAGTCCGCCTACATTATTTATGATACTTTAATTTCTCGTGAATCAATCTTTTAGTTGCAGTTGTATTGATGGAGTTACGAATGCGAGGTTACAATGCAACGAACCTTTCCGGAAGGATGAAGTAAAAAGGTTATATTTTTTTAAACGTTAAAATTGGAACATTTGGCGAGGCTCTTAGCATACCTAGCGTGTTGAATACATGGGTGGAGAAGGTCAAATGGTCTATCCCAATTAATATGTTCTGGGAATAAAATTTGAAGAAGGAAATCGAATGAAAATGTGTAAACAGAAGAGATAAAGGGTGCGTATTAATATATCTGATAGTCTCATTCAGACAGTTGACGAGGTAAAGAGAAATGGTATGGATAATTAAACGTCACAAAAGTGCATCATCGTCTGTATTCATCTCATTTGTTACCATAAATATAGGTTTAGGCCATTCTATTTCATTGCCTAATTCAAATTACTAGGTAAGATTTTTAAAGAAAGCAATGGAAGGTGTAGCAGATATGAGTTTTGTGAATATGAAAAGATACGCTGAAAGAAGAATCGATGGGAGGATGGCGTCAAAGTGGTCTTTAGATTGGTGACTGGTGTTGATGATTTTGATGATGTTTTCATAATTTATACTTTCAAAACTATGCAGCTTGGACCAATGTCACGTTTAAAACTTTTAAATACTTTTTATCGCCGGTCTATGGCAATTTTTCGCGGAAATTTTCAATGGCAACTCTTCGCGGAGCCTTCGTCACCAGTTCACCGTTCTCCATTTCCAGAACGCCGCTGTGCATGCGCCGTACGTTGGCGCCGTCCCTCCGGGCGCCTCAGCTGTGCTGCAGTCCTTTCCGTGTTTGCATGAGGCACACCCCCCACCCCTCACTTTTGCATGCTCACCTCGCGGTGCGATTAGGGAAGGATGCAGTTAAACTGGGCTCGGATCTGATTTGCGAAATGGAGCGGAGTCAAATGGAGGAAGAAGGGGTCCTCGGACGTCCAATAGCTCTGTCCAAGCAATTGTTGTATATATAAATCCCAGGAGGTCGAAGGTCCGTGGTTCAAATCCCGACTGAGTCAAGCTTTCCTTAGTTGTCATCTTGTTTTATTCCATGTTCCCCACCTACTTTGTGTTCGTCTATTATGCATAAGTATTCTTTTACTTGTCCTATCCTCGTTGTATATGTATTGTGTTAATACCCATTTTTCCAAACCAAGAGTTTTATGTGTAGGTTTACATAGTTGTAATCATAATTACGAACAGGAATTGAATAGTGCTAATTGATGTAATTGAGTAATAATAGAGAAATACAGAATGAGGGCAAAACAAAAGTAATGATATCAACCTCTAGAACAGAAAAACTCTTTCTGGGATTCATGGGCGTATTCATTATGAATGATAAAATAACCTTTGTATTTCCATAATTTGTTCTCTCACACTACGACCATGATTTCGACGATTAACGTGATCCCCAGGTCGAATCCTAACCGTCGAAACCATGGTCGTAGTGTAAGAGAATAAATTGTGGAAATACAAAGGATATTTTGTCATTCATAATGAATACAAGTAAATTCCATAAAGTGACGCCAGAAGCCATCAATTTCATGCGCGTATTTGGTCAGATGGGGTTGTGAAAAGTATAGAAGTACCAGCAAAAAACGACTACAGGTCAAGCAAAAATAATTATAATCTCCTACTTTAGAATTCATTTCGTGGAAGTACCTAATATCAATTTTCTTAAGAAAAAAGGGTATAGTGTCAGGGCGACGGCTAAACGCAATTGAAAAAAAATTTCTTTGCCTACTGACTTATATTATGACAGATTTTGATTATTTCTCTCCATCGTTTTTTATCAGTCATGAAATGAACAATCTTAGAACGAACCGTGTTAGCTATGTTTGATCAGAGTTTTCATCTAGATTAACTTAACACCTATCATTACCTGTACCTACAGCAAATGCCTACAGCATCTGACGTCCTATTCTTTACTTGAGCCAACCTTCAAAGTTCTTCTTGACGATTTACATTTTCTGCGCGGTAGTCTGACTGTCGGTAATATTTCATCACACTCCGTTTTCTTTTTTTTTTGCACTGAACAATTGGGATGGAGTGAAAAATATCAAATTTTTCTTTTGAAAAGTAGGTAATTTCCAGATTAACCGGTGATATAAGTAGTGGCCTGTAAGAACGAATTCTTCGGATAATGTTGATATAAAACCAGCCAACTGAGAACGATGATGGGATTGGAAGGGTTCAAAAATTGGCCTGTAAACTTCTTTTAGGGCGTCTTCACCTCTCTGGGCCCCTTTATCCCTTCTGCTTCCTTATCCAGCGCCTTCCGCTTTTTCCATCCCCTTTGACCTCTTCTTACCCTCAGAGACCCACCCCGTAAGGGCGGGAGGGGGGAAAGACCCACCCGTATCTCAGCCGGCTCTTCATATACCCTCTCGGACCGAGTCTGCCGGATATCCGATACCGCCCGGGCCGGAACTGGTGGTCATTGTACCCCTGAGATGCGGTCTAGCGCCGTCCTCCTACCCTCACCAGCCTTCCTAGTCTCCTTATCCGCGTTCCTTCCCCCTCTTCGTCCCCTCTGGTTCTCCCGCCCTCACAGGGTGGCCTGAATGGATGACTCCGTCCGTGACGAGGCGGGTGGGGAAGGCTATTGAGTAGGTGGACGTTTCTTTGCATGCCTTTCGCTCGCCCCACCCATCGGCGAATACCTTCGCCCGCTCAAGTTCCTTCCTCCGCTCGATCTGAGGAGCTCGGCGATTAATTAAGTACGTGGGCTGGGGATTTATTTCCCCCTTAGCCAGCCTTATCGAGTTTATAAAATCGCCCCAAGAGGGGATTCATGATTTCAACCCTTAACTCGAGTGGTTAATTATTTTTATTTGTTAAATGAGGTTGTTCCCGTCTAATGAGTCTTGATTTAATTCTCTTAATTATTGACGCAATGAGAAATTTTATTCCTTCCCAACATGCCCTCGGATCCGTCTACTCCCTATCCACTTCAGTGAATTTTTTTCAAAGATGGAATTCGTCTTAATTTGGTAGTGCTCTTCAGTTTTTCATGCTAGAAAAAAATCGGTGCAGGATTGGAGGGGTTTAAGAAATGCGCAGTACTCAAGATTTTTCTGCAAGCATCTTGGCCAAACAGCCCACTCGATATTCCTTAACTCTTGACCCGTTTGCATTGAATATGACTCGATGATATTTTCATTGGACCAGCATTTGCCCAAAATGGTGTGGTCTGCATAGAATCTTGCGACTGGAAAAAAAATGAATCGTCTTATCGTTCCAGCATCCCTTTCCTTCGCGTTGTAAATCCCATTCTTTCCTTTCTCCGTCGCATAATGTATCATAGAATAGGGTGACATTACACGGAGTCTGTTCATCATGTGGATTGCTGCAACCCATCCAGCTGCAATTCGGCAGTTGAGTTTTGGCATGCTCGTCTGACGCCTGATATGCCAGCAAACTTTACATTAGTGTCTAGTTTCCTTCAAACCGTTTTGGCTTGCTAAGCAAAACTGAATCGTGATAAAGACAACGCTTTAGAATGTGGTGGACGTCACTGGTGTGATCAGGTTCTTAATTTAATTATATGTACACCGATCGGATTTTCCCTTTAAAAATACTTGTACCTGCAAAACAATAAATTTGTATTTCATTGAAAGGTATAGTTTAAAGTAAACATCGTGTTTTTCAAGGGGTGGTTCTAAAATTTCAGTAGATTGCGTAAGACTGTATGGTCCTCAAACACTCTTCGCGTTCTTATTGACTTATATTTCTTTATTGGTCCAGCGATGGCGTCTTTGGACCTAATTGGTAGCAAGTTATTGTTTTCCTAAGATGTGTAAAGCTCGAACACCATAGTATCGAAATAATGCAAAAATGCATCCCAACACATTGCATACAACAAAAACTTCCTTGAATTCTTATTCCATGCTGCATTTTATTTGAAGTATCGTCTTCTTCTGGCGATGTTAAAGGCTAAAAATACCGATTTTTTTGGAAATATTCCATATTTTTGTTTATTTACTGTGGTACTTGTCATGGAGACTGCCATGCTCAAATTAAGAGATGTTTTAGCGAATAAAACATAGAACAATACCCGCGAGACTATGAAAAGGAAAGACGAATGGAATTTTTTTTCTCTGCGCTGAAACTGAACGCTTTGTGGAACCGGCAAGGCCACCATGCCGTCATTATCGGAAATTACTCCCAGTATTTTCGTCGGATTGGTGTTTTCGTACTCTTTTGTGTCCGTCCGAGGAGCACGGTCGAGAATTAACCCACTGTTTCCCCTTTTACAGTCGTCCTCTTTGCCGGCGCCGTCACGGCTATGCCGTCATCACCAAAATGTATCCCCCTCAAAATGGACCGCTATCGGTTTTTGGGGGACGTGTATTAACTGGTCGCGAGGAGGAATTGGGAGCGTGGGTGGTGAGTCGTGGAGGAAGAGTTCTAGGTGTCCTTTTTGGCGAGGGCGGGAGGGAAAAGAGGGTGTTGGGGAATGGACGGGCTTGAACTGAACTTGCTCGGGAAAGCGGGAATTGAACTGCCAACCGCAGTGAAAATCCCAAACCTCACCCCACTCTCTCCCTCCCCGCTTGTGATTGGAAGTCGTTTCGCCCTTTTGAATTGCTTTCGCCAGGTGGCGGAGGTGTGTATGTGTGCGTTCGTGTGTGATTTTGTGCGTGCGTTTGGGTGGGAGGAGTTGAGGGGGTGTGATCTTGGGGGAAGGTGGTCGTTGGTCTTCTAAAGGGTGGGTGGAGGGGGGTGTTCGGAGACTGGGTGGGTCGAGAAGTATTGCGACCACTCGATGGTGTAGGGAAGACCGTTGGCAGGAGATCAGGCGGAGGGCATGTCGAAGCCATTGTTGTATGTCTCCCTTCCCACCGCAGTCCCTATCAACTTCCCATCCAGGCCGTATATTCCTTACGCCTCCAACACTCTTTATCCGTTCGCGAAAAAATGCTTTGAAAAAACGTGTTCCCCGCGCGAATAGTGCGCTGTCATGACTAAAAAGATGAGTGCAGAGGCTCCCAGGACAACCGTCTCTCTCTCTTTCCAGATGGGAACGAAAAAAAGGTGTTTTTTTAATAAAAAGATGCTATAGTAAAGATAAAAAGAAGGGTACCGCCCGTGAAAACATGTCGGGGAATTTATTTTTTCAAGTCAAAAAGCGTACGTTGCGTGGAGTTTGTGTTGGCATCGGCGAAGGAATTTGAGCCTCGCGGATCCCAGCAAATTTGTCCTCCTATCTTAGTTGCGTCGTTTCCCGAATCAGTCAGGGTCGCGTCTCGCGCGGTTCGGCTGTATTTCACGCGGCGGTGAGGAAGGTTTTTGGCCCAATTCATCTCCAGTCGGAAGGTTAACGGACACGTTGTGGGAAATGGGGGAGAGTGGGGTTAGTTAAGGTAGCCTTTGGCTTGACCCTGCCATTGGCCTTGATTCTCCACCCATTGTTGTCTGCTCGCTTTGGAAAATATCGTCCTTCTGAGTCACGGTTAGTGTTTACAAGTTTAGACGTACGTATTATGCGGGCTTCGGGCTCAATTATGTCCAAAAGCTATTCCATTTTAGGGCAAACTATGTACGGAATTCAGGTTTATTGGTCCAGTTTTGGATTCTGACATGCCTCAGTGAACTTCATCCTTTTGTAATGGGTTCATTTAGATTTAACTTATAGGTTATTTTAGTAGTAAAATCATAGATTTTTAACAAGGCGTGCCGATGAGCCCTCGACATTTCAAAGAAAATCACGCTTGTAATATTATTATCTTTTTACTCTAGATATTTGCTATATTTCTTTAAATATTTTGCTTGTTGCTTTCATCTTCTTGACTATGTCTTTGTCTACTTGTTTGTTCTCTAATATCTGGCCGATTAATAAATGTTTCTCTTAATCGTTTGCCGTTGCAATTAGATGTTGCGTATTCTATTTTCCCTCAATGCTATTTTTTATGCAATTTCCTGAGGGAACTGTGTTGGGCCAAATTTATGATAAATTGTTTTTTCGATAATTTGGATTTGAGGTCGATATTTATGTCTTCTCCAAATGGCTTGAAATACCTTTAAGTACCCACGTTTAATATTTTAAGTACGTCTTTGCTGAGATTTTTATCAGAAAAAGCATGAATTTTGTCGAAAGAAAAAATCTTGAAACTTCCTTTCTTACTGGTAACTTGGCGTTTGTGAGCGTACTCCGTTTTTAGCGGAAACACTGTTTCATTGGTAGAAACGTAAATTTATCAACGGTACGCGGCAGCATCAAATGCCATACGACCTTCTGGCTTAAAATAACATCATGCATGACAAACTTCTAATTTCACGTTTTACACAGTAAGGTAGGAGATTTCAAAATAATGCACAAAAAAATTTGTATTCCTACAACTAAGTGCATCTTTTCTGACTGCAGAGGCCACGACTGCACCTTTAATAGTTGTTTAATCTATGCTCTTATTCTCTCTCGTAATTATAAACATTATTTTGGATTCAATTTTATGCATATATACTTTAGCAAGCTCATTCCGTCAGTTACGACGAAAAAAATCATTCTATTATTCTTTTGTACTTAACCCAAATCGATACCCATTGCTACGGAGTCTTTTGTGTAAAACTATTCTCGGACCGATCTTTAAAACTGAGTACCGTTTCTTTTCGGAAACTATTTTCCTCAATGACCTCACGTGCGATGCTTATATTTCTCATTGCCTTCTCTTTAGCTTGCTGCGGGGCGAGAGTAAATGCTCATTTACTCTCGAACGAAATACTTTTATTTTTTCGACCATTTTCACCGCGCCAGAACACACCCGAAGTATCTCTTTGATCAGAGCTGTGAATGGGGGACGTTTGCCTTCTCTTACCCTCTCCTATTTCCCATTCACGAAGTTTCCCCATCTCGCAGGCGCCACCTCGACCAGGCAAAGGTCTCCCCTACGGTGTGTGAGTGGATTATCCTAGGGCTGAATCTTTCCTGTGTGGACCTAGGACGGAATGGGGACTCTTTTCTTCCGTTTTCTTCATTTTTTTCGCCAAGCAACGCAGCGCAATGGTAACCCGCCCACCTTCATTTCCTATTGCATCCAGAGCGTTCATTCCCTGCTTCCAATCTTCTCCCTCCCTCGACCTTGTTTTCCAATTTCTCACCCACGCCCGAGCTGGAACTAAACCGGCCGTTTTCCCACCGTCCGTTTTTAGCGCTGGGTAATGAACTCACGCCTCTGCTTTGTGTTCCACATTGTTGTCCCTCATTGGTCGTATCGGTTTTTTTTCCCGCTGTTGTTGCGTCGCCATAGCAACGCGCTCTTCCGCCTTCGGCCACGGTTGTGCCAGGATTAGGTTTGTCCCACGTGTCTTAATGGTCTAATTAATGTGTTCTTTTTATCATCTAGGTTTCGATATTGCTCGCCGACTTATAAGATTTTTCGCTGCGGGCAGTTCTTTCGTTCGTTGGGTGTAGAGATTGGATTTATTCTTCCTCGTTGACATTTGAGTCCTGCCAGAACCCTCTATCGTCGCTTGACAACACTAATTCTGGCTGCATCCCAAAGGTTATTCCCGTCGTATATGAATATCCGCATGCACGCTAATCTTACTTAAATATTGGTATGTCATTCGCAAACGTTTTATCCAGGTCCGGTGTGTATTTTGTATGCGATTCAGTTGCATAAGATTCAAATTCGATCAACCAAACGAAATTGTCTTCTTTCATTTATATCTTTTCATTTTCATTAATTTTTAAATGGACTTGATATCAATGCAGAATATATTTGGTAATAATATTGTTGATGCCGTACATGCTTCAGTCATTTACGATGCAGTAGTAGATTCTGTCATAGTCATAAATATGCCAATGTATATATTTACTGGGGTCCTGAAATTTAATGGCACCCTCAAAGAGCATACCTTAACGATTGTATAAAGTAGCCAGCAAAACGTTTAGCCGGTAATATTTTTTAAAATGTATTCGCCAATAAGCTCGATTGTTTGCATTTCCTAAAGTATTATGTTTCGTATCTATTTTTTCCCGGGGTTTTCTGCATAGAATTACCCTAAAGTTAATAATAAGGTTTTAGCTACTTGAAACAAGTAAGTTTCGTACAGCTCTGATATCTCTGAGAGTACCATCAATGTCTTGGGCTAAATATTCAATGCTCCCTTTCCTTGTGGCTTACGTGTTAATTCCAATCATCTCAAACGCGATAGTTTGGTTTTGGAAAACAATAGGGTTCGGCTGGTCTTTATTCCTCTTTTCACTTTTGGTGCAAACATGGTATCGTCTGTCTTTCACTATTCGTTATGGGGGAACGTGACTCGCTTCTACATAATTTAGAATCCTGGGGTCGTTCATAATTAACGTAATGCTATAGGAGGGGAGGGATCGGGCTCACCATTACGATGCTTAATCGACTGGGAGTGCGGGCGTCCACTCGTCTCTTGCATTGGGAAAAAGATGCATTTGGTATAAAATGAATTATTTCTTCAAATACCAATGACCAGGGTCGGATTAAGACCAATTGAGGCCATAAGCACTTATAATATATTGGTGCCCGCATAAACATATAATCCAAAACATAAAAGCCAAAAAATAAAATGTTATTTTTTTCGAAGTGAAAAAATGTTCTAAAAGCTTTGAAAATGATGTTTGCTTTTGCGTACACCGAATTTATTTGTTGCTAAATGTTTTTAAATTCTAATTTCTGTGGCGCCCCCTTCCCGTGATGCCTTAAGTGCGTGTTTATTTTGTTTTATGGTTATTCCAGCTCTGATAATGATAATACACATGGAATTAAAGGTAGTTGTTTCAGGCTTAATTTGGTGGAATATCATAGCGAAAGAAAAATACTGGCAATTTTCCACAAAATTATACATAATTTTGTGGAAAATTGCCAGTATTTTTCTTTCACTCTTGGAAGTTATTGGATAGAGAACGGTATTGTGTAATAAACAAGGTTATCATTAAGAATATCTGACTTACCATTGTTTATCATGTATATCTGTTGTATTATTGCCAAAAATAGAGTTTTAAATGGCAGCGTTATGTAATTTTTAGGGGGATAGGATCATAAGGAATGTTATGGAGTGTTTTAGGAGGGGAGGGAGGCAAAAAAAGTGTCATATCAGCGTTACGCAATATACTGTGTATGTGGCCGGCCATTCCCGTATCACGGACTCGCGGAGGGCATAACACGTCATATCGATTCCCTCTTCAACAGTCTCTCCTTCCCCTGATATCCCTTCGCTCGCCTTCATCTGGCCACTCCATTCCAATTACTCCGCTTCCACCCCTTTTCCCCCTTTATTCCGTCTTCTTTTCACCACCCTCCGGCGTTCGCCACCCCATCTCCCACCCTCCCAAATCTCTCCTGGCTCCCGGAGCAAATTCCTCCTTTATGCCTCTCTTCTTTGTTGCGCTGCCCCGTTCTTTCATCTCCCACCCATCTCGTGCGACTGCAGCCGTGACTCCGTGCCAGGCAGAGGGGCTTTACTCGTCGTGGTGTTGGTGTGAAAAACGAGATGGTAGTTTCCTTCGCGTTTGTCTTTTTGCGCGCAGAAATGTTAGCGTGTACATACGTATCTGTACGAGAGAAAATGTATGCCCTTATCGAAACGATCAAAGGAAGTTTCTTTCAATTTTGTGCTTTTAATAGTACTTTTCTTTTAATTTTTTGCATTTAATAGTACTTCCCTCTTAGTGCTAACCTTTCTTCTGGGGTACTTTCGAGAAATTCGGAGGTTAATTTAATAAATTGTAGCACCTTAGTAAAAAAACATATATAGTGAAGCTATTGTTATAAATATCCAAATACTGTTTTCTTTTACATTACTTAAGTGGAACTAACTAATAATGACAAAAATTTTTACAGTGACTGAAAAATAAATGTTATTATTTTAGTGTCATAAAGTTGAACAATATATTGATATTGGGCCGATATATTGGTCTGCCGCACAGAAATGTGTGCATTTCCGTTATCATACAGATACACTTCCTATTTTATCAGCGTTATGGCTTGCGTATGAGATTGCGGTGCGTTAAAAGTCCGTTTACTAGTGAAAATAAATGAAAGATTTTTTTCGTTTAATTATATAAAGGCGATATAAACGCTAGCCTCTTAAGGCCGCTTTACACGCTACAATTTCTTGTACAAACGCTTGTATAAACTGAACGAAATTGTATGTTTGTCTGAATGGAATTAGAACAGGTTCAGTTTTCCATGCAGTCATTCAGACATTCGCACAAGCGTTCACACAATTTGCCGCTTTACACGGTACAATTTTCTCATACAAGCGTTTGTACAAGAAATTTTACTAAAAATTGTATCGTGTAAAGCGGCCTTTAGAGAGACTCAACAGAGTTTTTCCTAAGTGATCTAGAAGACGGGTGATGAGGCCGAAAATTTTCCAAGAGTGTGTTCCTTTCTCTTCACGTGTGTTCCTGGTCATCATCTCCTAGGTGTATTTTGTATTACCGAGCGGCTATCTTGATCTGCTCAAGTATTGATGTGGTCAACTGGCACTGTGAAAGATACTTTTAAACATTTTCGTGTGAGTCCATGCACTTTTAGCCGTTATCGCTTGTGAAATCAATCTCATTCAGTGTGGAAATGGCGAGAGACATTTTAGAGGAAATTGAAGCGGAACTAAAAAGTCTATATGCATCGATGAGTCTGTTTCATTTAACTCTGATTTGCATTTCGCCTACCATTTTCTGATTTTTTTCTTCGATTTATGCTTTCCTTTCATATATCAATTCATGATCCGGTTCCCGTAATTTTTCCCTCCAAACCCATTTGACAGAAAATCTATCTTCCCATCATTGGTTGTTTTATTGGAACGTCTGCTCGCATTACGTAGGTAAGTAATGGATTTTGTGATCTTCGGATGTTAGAGTTGTAGTGGAGATGAAAAACGTGGACGTATTCTCATGTTAGACTGATAAAATCCTGATTGGAAAGTTAGATCTAGCTTTTGAGTTACGACAAATTATTTTATTGCGTGTCAAATAGATCGTATTGGACCCTTCCTGGGGTTTAATCTCTTTGCTAATCGACGCCATAACTTGGATTTTTTTCTTTTGGAAAGATTTTTTTCGTAACGAGAATATTGCCAATACTGGCAAATCTTTTTCCTGCTTTAAAAACGTTGTAGTCTGTGTTTTCATGCGATTTCTTATTCTATTCAAACTGTGACCTCATATGCTGCCAACTAGCTCACTCACTTTTTCCTCTTTCTCCACCTGGTCAAATCCATTCGAACCCCAAGGACGGACGACTTAAACGCTAAGTCATGGAATAAACAGGAGAAATCTGCACTTTCATCGCATTTAATTCCAGTTTGAGTGAGACGTATAATCCAAATATTTGGTCCGGCCACAGGTGTTACGCGATACAAAATCCTTTAAAAAAATATAAAGGCCGTTCTTCCCGGCCATAAGCGAGGCCGCCAATTTATATTTTTTTTTCGGGACCGGGTCCATTCGCATTTAATCGGAATTCATCCAACGAAGGTGTGACGGGGTTGAGCGGGAAGGGGTCGAAAGAAGCGATACTGGGGCCGGACCGGAGGGTTTTGTGGGCGAGGGAGAAGCCGGAAGGCTATGGCCCGTGAATTTGGGAAATGACGCTAAAGAGCAAACAATAGCGATTTTTTTCAGGGTCATTGGTGGGCCATTGTTTCTTTTTCCCTTGCGTACTCGCGAAAGGTTAACTCCTTTTCCTGCCTGTGGGAAAAACCACTTTCCCAACCACTTGGGTACCATTCTCTGTTTAAAAAAATCATTAATTCGTTCATGAGCATATGCTTTGTGGTGGTTAGAAACAATTAACACAATATTAAAAAAGAAAGATAAGCTTTCAATAGTATTAGCTACACAGTCTATTAATACCGCCGAACAAGTTTTCAATCGATCGCCGTCATTTTCAAGGTGTCTAACACCAGCAATGCAGCTGTATATATACCTACATATATGCCTCTAGTAAGGTAGGAGGGATGTAGAATGGGGACGTTTATTCGGAACCGAAATCGCAATTTTGTACACGAAATCGTTAGGTGGAATCGGAAAATGAATTTTAGTGAAAAAATTAATCTTCTCACCACAACCATTCACTCATATATCAAAAATTAAAATAAGCAAAAGGTGACACCCACACAAAAAGCTGCTTTGATACCATTGACGTCATTTTCCTCCCGTCCTTGACTGCTTTTATTGGGAGGGAAGGGAGTGGAGGGAGGTTCTCGGAAGGTCTACTCGCACAGATCCTGTCGCAACCTCTCTGGTTGGCAGAGTCAGCTGTGTCCCCCCCCATTGCGATAAGGCGAAGTAGCTTCGCGGGCTCAGTTCTGTTTGGACGACGTCAATGACGTCGGAGTTTGCACCACGCCCACTTTTCCGAAAGGGTTACAAACATGTTTTTTGTCGTTTATGACTCGAGAAACAATTGACGGATCAAAAAGCGGAAAAATACGGGTCCTTTTATTTTAAAAACTCAGATTTGGCAATTAAAAAAATATGGTAAACGACCCCATTGGTTTGATGTCACTAAATTATCGAGGCCCAACGACATGTCAAATTCACACATCAGGCCAAAGGGGTCAGTGGTACTTCCCCTGTGCCAACATTAGCTATCCAGAAGGATATGGTATCGATAAAGTTTCTACGTGAGGGTGTATTTGTCCGTATTTAAAATATTATGGTACCCTGAACATTTCTAAGATGGGTTGTAAAAAGGAAGTCCTCAGGCTTTACTTGGTGAAACCACATGATTTTAGCAAGGAGAAAAAACCTCTTTGTAAGATTCCACAAAATTTATTGAGACACCGACCCAGGTTCCGATTGTAGTACAATCATCTTCTAGGCAATCTTCTTGGGTTTTGTTTGTCTGGCCAGGAAGCTCTCGTGCTAAATTAAGTGGGATCTCTAGATAAGCATTGTGATAATGACGTGAGAATTAATATTAAATTGAAATAAGAAAATTGAATATTAACAGTAAAATTGGGAGTATCAAATGTAGGAGTAAATAATATGTACAGTTGTGGGGAAAACGTAAGTAGTTTGGCCGATGTCCGTCACGAAAACACCCTTCATGTATAGGCAAAAACCTACTGAGGTAGATGAGGGAGGAAGGATGATGAATATTTTAGCATGATAAAGCAGGAAAGATAGTTGCCGTTGGAAATAAGGAATGGATATAGTAGATTAATGGAGCAAGTAGTGAGAAGAATATTTAAGGCTACGTGGATGCTGGGATACGAACAATACGTTGGTAAAGTGAGACATTTAAATGGAATGAAAGGGGTTGAACGTATGCTGAAATATAGAGGATAAGTGCAAGGATAAGGTAGTTCAAAAATGAGAAGCAGAGAGGGTATACTCCATCAAAACCTACCCTAACTGATTGAAGACTAATTACATGCATCTATGTGATGACCTGTGGATATGTTTCGCGTTTTCGTCCCGAGTAAATGTCTCCCTTTACCTTGCCTCCTACCGGGTCGGCACAATGGCTGTGCCGATGTCGTAGTCACCGAGTAACGGCCGGACACATCGAATTCCGAGAAATACAGAGCGGGGAAGAAAGGTCAGACAAGGACCAGGCATGAGCACAATGGAGGTATTTTCATGGGACGCCTGTGGCGTTGCTGTGCCGACACGCGCGGGAGGAAGTGAAGGGGAGGATGGAGGGGAGCGTTGCACTCTGGGAAGGGTGATAGCGTTACCTAGACACAGGGACGGGGGTCTTGTGTGCACGTTCTCTAGGAGTGACTGCAGCTTGTCGTGAACTCGCTCGCTTAAGAGAAAATGAAGGGAGAGCAAAAGAGAAAAGGATGTGGGGATATTCCTTCCCTGATCTGTATGCACCGTCGTGCATGCGTATCCAGGCAGTCTTTCCTCCCCATCTTCACCGCCTCCCTGTGCCGACCTCATCACTTTTATCCCCTCGCCCCTTACCCTGCTGCACGGACTCCATTTGAGCGTCCGTAATAAGGTCTCGGTTGGGAGGGGGCGGGAGTGACTGGATCGTTTCCCAGCGGGCTCTCCGTCGCAAGGGGTGGTTCCACTGCCGGACATTAAGCAAAGTTTCTTTCACTCTGATTCGTTCCCTCCTTTTACTCCCATGTGCGCCTCCTAGTTCCTTCCCCTTTTTCCGTCTCCGAACATTTATTCCTTTCATCTGCCCTCCCTGCGCTTTTCGATACGGATTGGTTTCCGGAGAGCGAGAGAGAAAGGGGGCATTTGACCTTTTCTTCTACTCGGAGAGATTACCACCGTCAGGAGCGTTGCTGCTTTTCGGGAATACTGCTCAAGGGAGGTGAAAAGCCAAGCGTCGTTTTTTTTGTTTTCTTCGCCAGGATCCGTCCCTAGAGCTAGGGTTTTAAAAGCAGTGGGTCGGGGAACTCTTTCGATCTGTTCGAGACTAACTAGATCCGTCTGAGAGCTGCAAGAAGGGTATTTTGTTTAGGTTGCGTGAGCATTTTGAAATATATGGCATTTTTAAAGCTCCGTGTCAGTGTTTTTTGTGGATTACCGAATGATTATCAAACATCCAAAATATATCGTCTACACATGCTGAGTTCCTTGATAACCACCTCAGGGTTTGTGGTGGGGGCCAATTATCACCCAACTCACGCTGCGTACATACACTATGCTATACGACAAATGAGAGAAACCTGTTGGTTATAAATCCATCAGTCTTGTGAATATGTGAACTGTGTGAACAGTATCAATGAAAGGAAATAAATTTTCTTCAATGGATAAGGTGTTTGTGTAATTTCATTAATTCAAAATTATCTATTAGGTTTGAAAAGGTCTAATTTGCTGGATTCCATTCAATGAAGCTCATTTTAGAAGCTCTGCAGCTACCTGAATTACCTGTACCCTTCCGGTAATTATATCAATTATTATGATCGCTAACAGTTTATGGGTAGAAAAATATGGCGGATCTATCCGCAACGCGTTGTCCGTTTTACATGGTGTGTATTTTAGTGAGTAAAATCCCCCTTTTATTCATTCACATTCATATGTTTTACTTTTCATCCATCAGCATGCTTACATCCTGGAGAAGACTGCCTTATTTAATCAAGTCTGCGTCTGAATGCATTCAACGTATCAGGAAGTAGTTTACGAAGGACGTGAAAAGCCAAACGTATTTTTTTCTTTGCTAGGACTTGCCTTTTCTTCACATCGGAGACTAAAATTTACGGGCCGTGAACTGTAATGAGATTCTGTTCGAGGCGGAAGTAAATTTGTCCGACTAAGGTGGGAAGTGTACGATGGTGAGAAAACTCTTTAGCGGCAAAATATGATCAGATCATTCATTACATTCTTCCGCTAGTAAAAAGAAGTTAGATGAAAGAAATATGGCTCTCGGAAATTTATTTTTTGCTTCGATGAAGGCTTAAGCGTATAAAGCGTCTGACTAGAAATCCACGTTAACCTCAATGGAAGGCAACAAGGGGGCCACGGTTTGACAGTCCATCCGACGGACGGAGTAATGAACTCTAAGTGCTCTTCACAAAGCACTCAAACAGGAACCGACTTATTGATGAAAAATAAAAGCATCTGCCGGGGTTCCAACCCGGGCCTTCGGGATGGGAGCCCGAACTCCAACCACCCATTCATGTCCAGTTATTTTCATACCTAGATGTATATATTTCCTGTAGAATAGTTTCAATGTGCGACCCTTCAGGGCCATGGTGACTCAGGGACACCGTGACTTATATGGATTTAAAAATTCATTATCCTGTAAGCCCATTTTTTCATTGACCATCTGATATCACAGGAGTGTTTTATTTCTGAAAGAATTCTACCTGTCGGACCGCTTGAACACAGATGCATTTTTTTCTGGAAGGAAAATATTAAGAAATGGCATTGAATCCCATGCATTTAACCCCACCTTTGTACACTAATTCTTGGCTCAATACTTATGTATTAGTGTTCATGATGTGGTAGCTCAATGACTCCTCAATGAGCTCATGTTAAGGAGCTCGAAGTGCTTCTTGAGAACTTCCTATGCTGGAGCATGTCTCAGTTAAAGGAAAATACTAAGGGAAAATTTTTAAGGTCTTACCTCTGTCTTCACTTCACTATTCACTCTTAAACTCCTTCTTTGCTTTTATTTTGCTTCGCTGTCTTGCCTTAACTGCTGCCTCTCATCCCTATGGTGATTCTTACGGTAAAGTACAGATAAAATCTCTTGCAGAAATTTAAATTGGATAGCTTTACTGAAGATGTTAGGCAAAAATTAAAAACACCAGCGTAATGTGCTAGATTCGACCAGTTAAATAAGAATAGAGAGATAGGTTGTCGTACTGATAGATTCAAAATGTCATTTTTCGCCCGTTCTAAAAAAGAACAGAATAGGCAACATAGCAAAGGGATAGGTAGGGGAAATATTTTAGAGTAGCCTGTAGTGCATGTTGCATGTATTAACAACCAATCCCTTAATTAATGTGTATATACTATCAATCTAGTTGCCTGAGACCCTATAGTAGTATGTTTGCAATTATATAGTGCATGCTTGGTGATCTTCACCTCCTGCCACACACCCTCGTGGTGGCTTGCAGGGTATCGCGTAGTGTAAGTGTAGATTCGTTAGAGGACACATGTCTCTCTCTCTCTCTATGTATTTCTATCACTCTCCTACCTCTACTTTTCAGGGGGTCTCCCTGGTTGCCTTGTGTTTGATGTGGCGGGTTTGTCCTCCGCTGCACCTTTATTTGCCTATCCCCCTCATTTATCTCTTCTCGCTGGGGTGATGAAAATAAATCGTGCGTGTGTTTCATTCACTATGGCGCCAGGCTGGTCCTGGGCGGTTCTGACAGATCTTGTAACCAAGAATCGTGCGAAAATGACAGGGAACTTCCCCATCGCTTTCCAACGTCCTCCACTTACATAATTTCCCAATTGATCTCATGTCATTACAGTTTTTATGACGTTTCAGGTTCTTGAAGGTATCCTCCTCCCTTTCCACCCACATATCTTCCTCAAGTCTTGCTTCCTTCTCAATTATTGTTTATTTTATTACGTCTCCATCATATTCGCGGTGTTGGAGGAGTATAATTATGCCTAGAAAGTGTTTTTAATGCATGGGCGTCACTCTAATTCGAGTTTATCTTGGTGGAATCATATCCTAAATACATGCGGAACAATGTTGAAGAGATTCGGCTTTATTAGACTATTTTTTGGAAAATTGTTGATCGGAAAATGAAAAGAAACGAACAAGATCCTAAGGGATGCAACGAGTTTTTTCACGTATTCCCATGATGAAGTGTCACTTGAGCACTCAAAGGGATGGTTATCAAATCACTTAGAGACTAGGTTTCTTCAAGATATCAATTACGTGACAAATGAGAATTTTGAGGCTGACACTAAAGGCATATTTCTCGCACCACACAAAATCAGCGGAGCAGACATGAGTGACAAATGAAGAGAGATAAACTGTCACTCTATGGTGTTAAAAAAATTCACTTTTTCACAATTCACAAATTTAAGTCAACGACGCATGCAAAGCCTAATAAAAAAATATTAATTACACTTCATATTTATTCCAATTATAATATATTCTTCGTAATATTGTCAGTAAGCCATTTGCAAAGATTGTGACTTACTACACCCTGCCGCTCGCCTTTGAAACGGCCTGTAGAGTGACATGTAGATGCTTCCCCTTTCCTTTTGGCATCCTCTCAAACGCGTACTTGAAGCGTCTCTCGTCCAAAGTCGTACTTAATTCCATTCGTCCCTCCGAGGTCGCTGTCAAAATCAAGGTCCCCGGGCGAATGGGATATTTGTTTCCCTTCCTCTCCCGCCAGAGGTCTCACCTATCGTTGCCCAAGAATACGAGCCACATGCACGGTGGAGAGAATGGAACATACATAACGTGCTCGACACATGCGCTTACCCAAACAGCATTTATTTCCTCGTTTCCATCCTCTCCCCGTCTCTCTCTCTCTCTCTCCATGGTACCATTTTCTTCCGCAGTTCCATTGTCCACTGATGGCGCTAAGGACAACGTTTTCGATAGCTTGTGTTTGGCGCGCCTCCTGGTAGCCGGCAGCCATCAACAGCGCCTTTTTCCCGCCTTGCCATCAAGGTGTCTTATCGCATTTTTCGTTGCCGTTATCACACAGCGTGGCTACAGGACGCGTCGCCTTCTCACTTCCTCTGCACACGACCCTTCCTCACTCCCTCCTCGCCCCCATTGTCCCTAAGTCCCCTTGTAGTCAGGAGATAAGGACTACTTTTTCCACGTTTTTTTTGTTCGTACTACCCGCGTCATCTAGTCAATGACGTCTCACCCATGGCACAAAAGAAACCCAGGCCTCCATTTTAGCGCTCCCTTCCCCCCACCGAGTCATGGAAATTTTCGGAACATTCTCTCAAATGAGTGAATTCAGTCAGCCCACGTATCCCCTTCCAGAATGGGATGGTTTCTGGTTTTCGTCCGGTTGTTCATGTCACCAGCTTATTTTTATTTTTGCAGAGTGTGACGCAATAAAAAAACTTTTACACGATCAAATCTGGACGAAGATTGCATTCATGGTAGAACGTGTTCCTTCTGATTGATAATGCATGTCTAGTGATGCCTCTCCCCCTGCCACACACCCTTGCGGTGGCTTACGGGGTATTCCGAAGATGTAGATGAACTTCACAAATGGAGTGGATTGACCACCAGTCTCGAGGGTCTGGGTTCGAACCCCGGAAGTGGCATAATGTTTGATTGTTATACCGGTTCAACATGAGTGTTGTGTGGAGAACACTTCATGTGCAGTAATCCGTTCGTCAGGTAGGACGTGAAACTAGCGTTTTTCGTAAAAGCAGCTTGATGTCAACACTGTATTTCTCTGCATCCTTCCTCAGTATACAGAAAAGGTTGCTACCCCTACCAAATCACCAACCTAACCTCAATGGCGAAGATTTTCTAAGCCGTTGGTTGCCCCCCACGAATAAAATCTTATAATGAATTCGCGCACGCGATGTGAGTAGGGATGCTGGAACTTTGCGGCCACTAGTCAGTTGTCACTAAGGAGAACCTTAATATAGGCACTAGCATCGTAGTTTCCTCTGCATTTTACACTTTAAACTCCGATACTGTCATGAATGCAAGTAATAAGGTGGTCCGTGATTTTTGATCTCCACAACGATTGTCGCCATTGCATATAATATATTTTTGATTAGAAGAATACGATTTAATTTAACATGTCTGAACGTAATGCTGTAAGAATCAGATTTCATGCGGGTATCATCATTTCATAGGTATTTTGCAGCTGATTTATCTATCTGTAATGCGGTGATATTATTTTCATCAATAATAAATTTAAACACTAGGATTTTCCAGTAGACGGTACCAGCCCACTGATAGGTCACCCCCTGCCACACACCTTTAAGGTGACTTGCTTTGTACTGCGCAGATGCAGATGAATCGATTGCTGCATAGGTCAGTAGTTTTATTTCCCTAACTGAGAAGGCAGAAAAATAAAATAAAATTTTCTTCAGTGAACTGTGTATTTATACATGACTATAATGTCCAAGTATAGTATGAAGTTGTTGATCATCAAAAATTCTATTGTGTTAGTTAAAACATAAGTATCAACAAACAAAAAGCTTTGTAAATGAGACGATTAACTTGTTCTCGTTTTACCTCTATCCCATAATAAATTGGAGAAACTACCACCAAACTACCGCTAACCTTAGGAACTCTCAATGCCCAACTTTCATGCATGACTTCAACAGAAACTCTGTACTTTACAAAACCCAAACTCTGTTTTGTGTTCCATTAATTCTCGCACATTTACTAAATCTTTACTCCTCGTTAGCTAACTCTACTTTGGTGGAAGGAGTATATGTTGCTCAGCATGGTTGGATTTATCCCTCTTATCTTGTGGTGATGTTGACTTACAGGGAAAGACGTAGATGCAGATTGCAAAGTTGAGCACGTGAATAACTTCGTTGAGTTATAGTGTTTTCCTCCTGCAAGGCGCTATTCCTTCTTTTATTAGTTTACGGAGTCGAAAGTTCCCCCACGGAATGAGAAAGAGCAACGGTTTGAGAAAAAAAGAGACCTTGGAATCCATGATTTATGGAGTCTCATACTTTGGACTCGTTTTTATCCGAAATGTCGTTTATCACTTCTTAGTCCGAGACCGAATTTCTTTCCCCCCATTGTGATCCCACTTCTGCATTTTTATGCGTCTTATACGTATTCCTACCCCCCCTTCATCCTCCACCCCTTCGCCCTAAGCCTGTCTGAAGCTGGCCGCGGAAGAAGACCAAGAACCACGCGGTGGGTCGCGGGGAGGCCGAAAGGACCTTCGCTCAATCTTTTCCTGCTCGCGATTGGCTATTTCGCGGAGTGCATACTAATGCCCTTCCACATATCCCCGGTGAAGCGTTCTCCTGGTCGCAGCGAACCGACTCGCCAGTCCCGTGGCAGGAGTGCCAATCCGAATAGATTACCGCTACAAGATATTGCAAGGGGAGAGGGTAGTTTGCAGGGGTTGTTGGGGTGATTAGGGGGTTTATAAGAAGCGCCCACGTTGTGTTGGTGGATGGGGATTAGAATTTCTCTCACACACCGCTTTTTAAACCAGGTGCCCCGTGGGATGCCGTTACGTAACGCCAAAGCACCAAGGCGTCCGTGAGGATACAATTCTAGACCTTAGTAGTCCGCGCACGGATTTTCTCTCGTCACTCAAATCACGCCCTGTTCTGGGGGGCTAGGGATGCGATTTTAAGATCATTACCGAGTGGTTTATGCGATATTAATGGTGGGTAACAGGTTGCGTTACCATACTTCACCTAGATTTTAATACTTTGCTATTATGCGTAGGTGACCGACAGCTAGCGTCATTTACGCCGCTTGGGATAGGTGAGTTATTAGATTGAGGTATCAACATTATTTCAGTAAATGCATCAAGGATGAGGTGGAACCCGGCGTTGACATAATACTACCCTTGAGTTAACTCGTCAAGGAGTCCTTGTTCCTACGTCCCATCGGGCGGACGGAGTATTTAACTTTGGGAGTGTTCTCCACACAGCACTCCATCAGTGATCGATTACACTGGGTTGATTGGTTCAAGCATCAAAATCTACCAGCACTGGAAATCGAACCCTGGCCCTTAAAATGGGAGGCTGTTACTCTTGTCAACCACGTCAAACCCATCCTCGTATTTAAATTATCTTCCCACGTCAGACGTAATACTTATGCATGTCAGCGTCGAGAAATTATTGTTTTCAAACGGTATAATTGATTAAATCGGTATATTACTTGGTGATTACGAATTAAGTTTAAGTTTTGAATTCATTGTGGTAAAAAGCTAATGTACTTATTTTATCTTTTCAGGTTCGTACCATTGTCTACTGGTCGTATTGGTGTATAAGACTACGCTTATCTGCGTAAGTACCTGGTGCTGAGCTAAAGTTTTTTTTAGCGCATTAAGCTTGTGCTATATTAGGGGAACTTATCATTATTATTCTTCATTCCGTGACTCAGAATTTCATTCCGATCGTTACCATTAGGGTGAGATCGAAAAGTGAAATTGCAAACTGAAGTTAAGTTCCTGCTATGTTGCGGGAGGTCCTAAATTGCTGCATTTCTCTCTTAAATATGTCCATTAAAATTTGCCCCTTTGTCAATTATCTGCGTCCGCAAAATATGCCCGGATCACGTTATTCTGTGGCCAAAGAACTCTACGGTGGATGATCAGAATGAACTCCGTGGATGAAATAACGGGGCGAAAAATTAAATCTTTTGGTGGCTAAACCCTTTCGGAAGTTGCCGCGAGAGATGAGACGTTGACGGTGCAATGGGGAGGCATCCACCCTCCCCGCACCCCCCTCCCTTCATCTCCACCCACCGTTTTACGAACTGTTCCTTTTTTTTCAAGTCCGCGGAAATCCGTATAATATTTTATTCCCCTCCCCCCGCTGGACCTCGCCTCTTTTCACTCACCCGTCCGGCCTCTCCAGTGCCTTGAAGCACTTCAATGCCTCCAGAGCACTCCACTGCCCTCAAGCACTGCGAAAGCCCGCCGCTGCAACCGGACTCGACCGACCAACCCGGCCCGCGTGTGTGAGAGGGAGGGAAAGAGACCAAAAACGAAAAAGTGGAGTTGAAGTGTGGTCGCTTTCGCAGAGAGGAACCTACTTGACGCCGCCTCGTCCTCTAATTACCTCTCCCCAGGGCCGTGGGTGGGGAGTAAAGAGGGGGAGGGGGAGAGAGCATGGCCAGGGGTTTGAGTCTGGATGGGGATGTAGCTGGGCTGGGTTGTACACCCTACGTTAATTTCTCTCCGACACTAATTTCTCCGCCGACCACTCACGGCCCTTTCCCCCTCCCCCCTCTGTCCCTGACCTCTCCATACGTCCCGGAAGCCCGTCCTCGCCTTTGCCGGCCCTGGCTGGCTTCCTTTTTAGCACCCACTCCGCCCGCTGCCTTAATGTGATGAGACCGGGAACGAGGCAGTACCGTACACTGGCGCGGAGGTTAGCGGTCTGGGGAAAAAAGTGAGGAGTAGAGGTCCGTTTTGGGAGTGCAGACCCGGTACGTCCAGGGCCGGTTGTCTCCCTCCCTCTAGACCCTGCCCTGCTCGAACCCCTTCCCTAGCTCTGCATCCCATCGGCCAGGCCTTATCGCTCGAGTGACCCCTCCCTAGGGTGTAGGCCCTGATTAGCCCCGGCGTTGAATCTCGCGGGGCGTTAACGAATTAGCCCAGGGCCTACGGACCGGGGAAGAATGCGGTACGGGGGTCCGTCTCGCCCACCATGCCCTCCGGGGTCGGTTCCGCAGGGGACCCAGGTGTGCCGAGCCTCGGGTGAAAAAAAGGAGCCGTCAGACCGTCCGCTCGAGCGCGCGATTTTGGCGCATTTTCGGTCATAGTGGCGCCGTCCCTTTGATGATTAATGGGTGGGGTCGGAGGGGCAGAAGATTGGATGTATCTTAACGTGGGTCATGCGTGTTTTCCGTAGTGGCGCCTCGGGCACAATCAAGGCTCTTCCCGCGACCGAAATTGTTTGAACGACATCGCTTTTGCCCTCAAAAGGTGCTTAATCATTTTCGGAAGTTGCCATTTTCAGTTTCGCCTTCCAGTTCCAGTTTCCAGTTTCACTTTTGGATGTGCGAGCTCCGTAGCTTAGATTGAGTGGAAATTATCTTCATGAACGTGTTTGTTCGCCTAGAAATAATTTATGACCGAGTCGAGGAATGTCCATATGCGAGCGTTGGTAGTGTGTGCTGTTGTGGTCTGTCACTGAAGTTACGTTCCATAGTTTCTTGGAGAGCTCAGTTTTTCTCCTTGTTTAAAGTCCCATGTGCTCCCCGAATGTATCTACACTTTTGAACTATTTTTATTGCATCACTAACTCGTCCTAGCGCTGTCTTGTTTATGCATAAATTTTTTGTAGAAAATCCGCATTTAAGCAGGAAAACGTATTCTTTTGTTGCAAGAACCCAAATACTTCCACTATGTTTGCGCTGATTTTTTACTATCTATAAAAGGTAAATACCAACGATATTTGCATTAATCGTCGTTCAGTTTGAAACTACTTTTATTAGGCTATTTTTCATATATCCTAGCAAAATACTCTTTTTTACTGTACAGTGCCAGATGTTAAGAAAGCAAATGAAGTATATCTAAATTATGCAAAAAAGAAATAGGTCCTTATTTTTCATGTAAACGTCAAATCAAAGCTCTGGGTAAGACTAAAATTTGCAGAAAATTCTCTTGCCTCAGCTAAAATCGTTCTCTTTCCAGTCATATACAAAACGAGGGCTAAATATTTTTCTTTTTTCTTTTATTTGAGACCTTCTCATTCAATTAACTTTCTTGACGCTCTTGCTGAATCTATTATTTTTGTGAGATCTACACAAGCGTTTGCTTTATGTAGACATGTCCCTCGTCAGTTCAATTCCTCGTTCAGCATTGCATCTTCAGTTAAGGTAGTTCCGTTTTAACTTCGACGTCCACAACTCAATAGCTGGTTCCAAAAGCCTCTTCTCAGGTAGGATTTTACAACGGTCCTCGTCTGTAATCCGCCTATTGCCTCTCTCCACATGAATATTCGATTGTACTGATGCCTAGTCTCTGACGGTGTCCTCTTTGAACGAGGTACTGGCCTCTCCTTCGTGGAAACGATTTTAGTTTGATCTGTTCTGCTCTCAATGTCCGCCATAGATTCTCCATTCTAAGCAATACCATGGATGTTCAACGATTCCTTTTGCTCTTTCTCTCCTCTAAACTCAATTTTCGTTTGTAGTTTTCTCATCAGAAATTTGTGCATTAATACTTTTACTGTCGGCTCTGTATTTAGGACTTTTTCTTAAAGCTATTCATAAGGCCTTTATATTTCGGTAGTTTTCAGCTGGGTTTTGCGGTATAATCTGGAAACCTAACAAGCTAATATGCCGTATCGCTCATCTTGTCAGTTTTCACGCATATTAAGGTTTTTGAAGAGTTTTAAGCACTACCAGAGAAAGCTTACAGTGTTATCGAGCCTTATATTAATTATGATTTTGCCACTAACCGTTCTTAAATGTGCAGCATGGGAAAATTCGATATATTTAATAATATTTAATGTTAATGTTATAATTTATTGGGATTTGGTTTGTTTAAGGTAACGTTCATGCGTTCCTTAATTCCAATATATTCTTCCGTTTATAAAAACTCTTTATTTGCTTGCTTTACATAATAATTTTCTTAGTATCTAGCTTTAAATTATTTTCCTCCGTTTACCTTGAGTACTTGTTATTTAACTTATAGTTATTCTTTAATGAAAGCTGGATTTAGATTTAATTCTCCACTGTTGCCTTCGAAACTGCAATGTGCCGTTCGAAAAATTAGATTTGGTTAAATTATTAAGTTTAAACCGGGGCAATACCACGATGTGTTTTGAGAGCTGGTAAAGTCGAAAGCATTATCGCTCTCGACCGCATATTTCAAGCGACGCAAGTGCACCGCACCGCGTTTCATGACTCGATTTCCATTTGTCACCGTGGGATCTTAACGAGAGCGTAATAACTTGACGCTACGTCAACGGTTGCTGTGCGCTGACGTCGAGTTGAGTAATGGTCGCGGCGGCAGCTCTTACGAGTTCGAAACAGTTGCGCAGCGGCGCGTGCGCATGTGCTAGTCAGGTGGTTGTGTGCGGGTCTGCGTGTATGTCCGTGCTATTCCGCGCGGGCGGATGAGTAATACGAGACTCTAGTTCGTCCCTCTTCGCTGGAGCACCCCCCCTCCCCGCATGCGACATTTCCCAGGGGGTGGCAGCGGAAGAAAGTGGAATTCCGACGTAATTCGAGTCGCGTTCAACTGTTTTCCCACAGGGAAATGGGTGCGGGGAGGGAGAAGAGGGTAAAAATGTCGGAACGCGTAAAGAGTGGAAGAGGAGAGAAGAATTTCGCTTCACGGGGAAGATATAGTAACAAGGGAACGGTCGGTGGGTCGCGTGTATTAGTCACTGCCCGTCCAAAAGGAGCTTGGACGCCGCGCAATTTGCTTTCGGTCACGTTTCCCGAGTGTCCTCTTCCAACTTCTGCCCCTGCGTCCATCCGTCCGTCCAGTGGCTCGTACATCTGGTTTCCCGACCAAAGCTTTTGTATGTTTGACATCGCGTGGAATGCGGATTAGGTCAGCTAATTAATTGCCGAACGCACATTGTTGCCGCTATTCCACGCGGGACGAATACAAGAATTTCAAAATGAATTTTTCTAACCAAAAAATATTTAATTTTTATTTTGTAAACGATTCAAAAAATTAACTATTAATTTACCAAACCAAAAATTAAAAAAAAACACTGAAAAAGTTTTTGTAAATCAAAATTTTAGTCCCTTACTCATCCCTCCTGGGGATTTTTTTCAATTCGAGTTTTGAATATGGAAAAGTTACTCAATAATTACACCTGGAATTTGGGTTTATGCAGCTTTCTCCGTTTTTTCTCCCGGTCGTTTAACGGCTGAAAATAAACTAACTGCCCGCCTTTAATTTTTTTATAATGCTCCGGGAAAGAGTGATTAGTGCGTAATTCATCCCTCCGTGAATTTATGAAACTTGTTCCAATTATAACCTCTAAAAACCTTTTTGCCTCACGGCCAATTAGGTACCTATCAATAATTATAGGTGTTGCCTTTATTCTACTCTCCCTTTGATATAATCCCTCTACAATGTGAATTAATCAGTTGAAATTTTGGATTATTTTATGCCTCATGAAATTTTATCACATAACAATTCAGGGGAGTTTTTTTTCCTGTTTTTTGTGTTTATTCTGGTATGCACCCGGGTAATACGGTGGATACAAAAACTGTGACCCATACGTTTAAAATCTCTATTTCCATGAAAATAACAGAACCAAAAGGTTGACACACAAGCCACCCAAGTCTATCATCAATACAGTATAGAGAGCCTTTGTATTCGAGCAATATAAAACAAAGGCTGGTTCGTCTACATCCATGGAATACCACGCCAGCCACCTCGAGGGTGTGGCAGAGGCTGAATAATAACCAGTTGTACACTACTTACTTATAATGTTTGAAGTACTTGTTCATTGAAGAAAAGTGTCAGTTTCGTACCAACCAGACACGTGCGACTGAAGTATTAGTATCTGCGAAGGAGTATAATGTTAGTTAATGGGTGAATAAAAATAATGTAACAAGAATAATTGTATAAAATGAGATTTTAAAATGGGCATTTGTTGAAATACATTGAGATAATTCCCGTAGTATAGTCATGCTAATGCGCAGTTGTACTTCGTGGGGTCAAGAATATTTTTCACTTGTAGTACTGACTAGCTACAATGTACCTGCCGAGCCTGTTATTATTCCAACGTTGCCAATCGCCTTTGAATTGGCTCTCGGGATCTAGTTTCTCTTCATATTCTTCATGCGTGGTATTTGGACCAACGTATAAATTCGTTAAATGAATCGCGTTTGTTTAATTTCCTCTTCGTTGTGATTTTTTTTAGTTTTTCAGCATGCTATCGGCAATAAATCTGCGCAATCCAGCTCGCGTCGCGTCGTTCATTAACCTCTTTCAAAATTTCTCATTTTATTAAAACGTTAAATTGATTTTGCCCTCCATCGCGTCCTAATAGATTGAAGAGGAAAGACACTCGCTTTCGCGGCGGGGATCCCTTGCATCTCCGTGTCTCTCCGCCGCCAGGTCGTTCAACTGGCGTCGGATAGAGATTACAGGGAGATATATACTTCTGCAGGCCCCGCAGGTGGATTCCGAAGGAAAAGCGATTGCCAAATAAATCGGATACCTTTCAATCGCCAACTCGCAAGGCGCGTGTGATGCTCATTGCATCCGTGGAGTCTCCCGAGAGTTGGGTAAGGGTGGGTGAGAGGGGAATTGTGGGGTTGGGGATGGAAAGGGAGGAGGAGGGGAAAGGAGTTTGGAGTGGGGGGAGCTTCGTGAGTCAAGTTACCGGCTATCGAACCCGAGACCGTAGATTACGACATCTTAAAGGCATGCGGTTCGGGATTTCCCGCGTCCTTGGCTCTTCTGGCGCAGAATTCTTTATGCTGGGGGAATAATAAAGGAGGGGAGTTCCGTATGGGAAGGACGTAGTGTGCTTTCAAGCACGGAGCCAAAATCAACTCCTAAATTCGCATACAAACAGTCTCGATGTTTTAACGGGCGCACAGCTATGTCTCGATGAATAAGAAGGCAAAATTAAACAGTAAAGTATAAGGATAGCGGAGAAAATAAGGGGAAAAGATTTAGCACTAGGGTAGCACATTGGGTGGTGGACGTACTATTAATTTTTCTGAGAAGTAATTAGTATAAGCCGACATTTTGTCAAGAGAAGTGGAATCGTGTCGAGTATCTCAAGCAAGGATACCTTACCGACACTTTACTAATCCAAAGTGGTATATTTTGGGATGTTTAACAATGGAAGGAAAAAAGTATAATCCTGGGTGGGCAAGGAAGGGATAGAAAAAGAATAGGTATTTTGCATAGCATAAGAGGGGTCGTAATTATGCCAATCTATTCTTTTTAATATTAAGTAATCGATTTCTTTATTAAGTCTTTTGTTTGTGGGTCCAAAATGCGCACTAGTGGAGTAGGACTTTTAGCCATAGATAACTTCAAACAAGCGAAATGCTATCAAACTTGATACAAGTTTTCCAAGAAATTCTCAGTTAATATAATGTTACAGCAACGCAGTCTCTGTGCTATTTCTGAAATCAAAATCATGTGGAAGCATGCAATGTGTGGAATAATTTCTCCTGTAAATGTAATTGTGACAAATTGATACTATTGATGACTCGAAATTGTGATTATAAATATCTAGGATTGCATCTAATAGCAAATGTATTTCGAATGAAAATGTGTTGGGTAAGTTTGTAGGTTTTAAGCGTAGCAGTTTTGAAGAGCATGCAAATAATTGCGCAAATGCTTATCCTTGATATTTCAGTAACTAGAAAATGAATCTTTAAATAAATTTGGGACTTAAAATTATAAAAACGGAGATGGTCTCATTCTTATTTTTTCGCTACTAAATTGGCTGTATTCGTGAGAGATGCGTTTTTATTTTACGTCAACATTAAAAAAAAGAATCATCGTAATAGTTCATTAAAATTTGTATTGTGCCCTAAATCAAACCTTTTTAGCTTTTATTTTGAGGTGGTTCCTTTCCAAACATATTTCAAATTTATGTATTACTGTCGAATAAAGGAGCAAATTAAATTGTTTTAATATAATATGCATTAATGTACATACCTGCAGTATTCAAATTACGAAGCAGGTGTACATATTGAAGCTTAAGAAATCCAGTTTGCATGTGCGAAATATCTTGGCAACAGTGGTTTTCGCCGTAATGAGCTTTATACAGAGATGTTACGAACGGGCTTTCCGTACGAAGACATATCTCTTCGATCTTGATGGGAACTATTCCGATCTCTTATCGTCAGTGGAAAGGAAGGTGCATACTTGCACATTTTCCTGAGCCATTTGACACGAGACATAGATCAGCGAATGGAAATACGTGAGAAAAATTCGTGGTAAGACGCGGGCAGCCACTGGATCGGAACGCGGCGGAATAGCTTGTACTGGAATCTGAATTGGAAAGGGTGGTATGAGGCGCAAGCCAGGGATTGTTAAGGGGCGCTTCTTCAACCCCCACCACAACCCTATCCTGTCGGGAATGCAATTGAGGGGGGGTTTTGGTGTAGTAGGGATGCATTTCCTTTCTCCCCCTGTCACTCCCGACATCAATGGACGCCTGTTTGGTGATTCGATGGGAAGCAGTGGGGTTAAACGGCGAACGGTGGAGAGACAGGGTTTTTCCGCCGGCTGGCCAAAAGAATTGCATCAGGACGAGACGAGGTACACCCCATCTCCCTCACTTCCTCTCAATGAACATACCTCGCGGGGTTACCTTATATCCTGCATGGCGTACTCAAGGAATTTTGGATGGCGTCCAGCCTCTTTGCTGTGTCGTCGCACTGGTAGGGCGGGAATGGGGGGTACTAACCCGCATTGGGGAGAATTTGGCGTTGCAAGGGATAGATGAGGGAGGGGAGGGAGTGAATTTGGCTTGAGGAGACTGATTAGGGGATGATAGGAATGGTTGTGGAGGGGGGTGGGGGAGACGGAAGTGGAGAGGGGCTTGGAGAGGGGGAGACAAGACTCGTGCAGTGACAGATGGCGTCTCAATAGGGAATAGGTATCGGTTGTTGTCTTGTAGTTTATTTTCCTAACAAGACTCGGTTTACTTTGTCTCCCGGCATCCCTGTTTTTTTCGTCTTATCGGGTCGGTTTGAAGTGGGGGTTTGGGGGAAGTGGTCGCAGATGTGTTCCGAACGCTACAACATCCCCATTCCTCCGTCCTATTGTCTCCTCGCGAAAGAGAGAATCGCTGGCTTGTTGTCCTCCCTTCCTCCAGGAATTCAAACTCCTGTCGCATTTCGAATCGAGATAAATTCTCCCCGGTGCGTGACTCGCGGTGAATGATGGGCGCGAGCGAGATAAAAAAAAAAGAAGAGCGGTGAAATGAGGCGAATGCATTCAAAAACCAATCGATGTAGTAACGTGAGTAGTCTCGTCACTCTTTTGTGCTGCGTCAATATGAAGGGTTTCGTGGCGCTTTTATTTGTCATTCATACGTAGTACATACCCTTTGCGTCGTTCCCTCCCGGGAAAGTTGCAACTAAAATGTTTAATTAGTCCTTTTGGGTGCGTGAAATGATTTTTTGTTTCAATGATTTCCTCCTCTATGTTCCGTGCCTCCATATTTACCGTCAGTCAAATCGATAAGAGATGAATACTTAGTAATTTTCCACACCGGTTTCAGAGTTCACACGTAAACGTTGAAATCTGTAGAGGAAAAATAAAGATTGTAGAAAATGACTAATTATTCACTTGTTAATGTGGAGAAATTTCACGATGTTATCATACCGACGATTAATTTTATTTCTCACCTTCATTCACATTAATATGGTAAAATTTAAGGAACCACAAGCGTGTGAGGTTGTAGGTGGTGATTACACTCCATCATCAATATCTCCAAAGCCTGGTGTGGACCTTGAGTCCCTCTATTATATGCTTCCATTTAGATCTTCGTCTTTTCACTACTCCCTCCATCTTGTGGCTCCATGTTTGTCAGATACTCTTCAACATTCTGCGCACTCTTCCTTTCCGTGGTCTACCTCTTATCCTTCTCCCTTTCATCTAGCTTTTGAGTAGTATTTCAGGCATTCCCCCTCGGCCGCCGTGACTTTGAAAGCCTAACTACATACTTCCCTTATTTCATTTATTTCCCCGTTTATTCTTATTCGTAAAATATCTCCTTCTCTAATTGGGCCATAGATCTTCCTTATATTTTCCTCTCAAATTTTCAAACTATATTTTTTTATATCGTTTGGATAAAATTCACATTTTTGCATATTGTGTTGCTTGAAATATTGGACTAATCTCATCGCTGCTCAGTTCATAATCACTTATCATCCATTCCATTATTGGTTTCATAGAGCTCTCCATTCAATATTCTTAGTTTCAAGTGTTCTTATATTAGTAGCTATAACGTTGCCTTTTTGTGTCCTTTTCCAAATCCACTACATTTGAGTACTGTGGTGTTTAAGAGTGAAGCCACCGTTGGTAAAAGTTTGGTATAATTTTTATTGGTTGTAATTTCCTCAACTCATGTAGATCCTTTCCGACCAGCTGAGGACAGGATGGGTCACATACACAAAAAACATATAGGTCATCAGTTCAAACGAGAAACCACTGTTATTCGTAATGATCTATAACGGACTTATCTGTTGAAAAGAAACCCAAAGAATTGACATATGGGTTTTCGCGCCAACGTGTTTATAGCAATTTAAATAAATCCCACAAAAATATCGTCACATGCACTTATGTTTACGTGTCTCTGGCCTTCCTTGGTGCTTTCCCGCGAAGTTTTTCATCCTCCAGATGATCGTCCGGCAGTTGCGCTGAATATCTCACTCCGTTGCACTTTTCTTAGCAACATTACAACTTTAATTCCCACCCACGGGAGTTCGGGCGGCAGTCAGGTTAAAATAACAGTTTTAAAAGGAAACTACCAGGCCAGAGTCCGTGAGGAAAATGCCGGCCCGTATTGTTGGAATCGTGGGTTTTTATACACTTTCCTGGGAAAACCCCACTGTCAGAATGTAGCGATGGTGCATTATTAATAACATCCTCAAGGCATTTTGGGGTAAAGCGGAGCGACAATATTAGGACATTTTTACAGCTTTGTTTCCGGCTACCATACGCTCGGTATGGGTTATTGTTTTAATACATGGTATTTGGTAGAAGTTCTTTCAGCGAGCCTCCTCTGTTTTGGCCCATGACAGCCGAACCAAAAATTCGCCAGATCTTGTCAACTTACGTATTTCTTTTGCTCGTTCGATCCTCTGCCAAAGCGATTCATCCTCGACTGGAATACAGAATCATCTGCCGTTTCTGCCTTCTCTTGCTCTTCCAGCCAAGGTCATGTCTTGAAACGCACTGTAAACGGCACCGAGCAGTCTTTGTTTTGAATTATTCATGCGTCCGTTGCAAATAAGTCGGAGGGAGGGGGGGAGGGGACTCACTCGTCGCCATTTCTTTGTCTCCTACCGGTCAAGCACATTTCATTTGTTGTCCCCTCCAAACGTGGACGGATCCAGCATTTTGTCCCGGTAATTACTCCCGGAACGGCCGAGGACGTCGGTAGGGTGCGAATTCGGCGCTCCCGCCGCGATAAATCCTTCCGCTCGCTTCACGTCCTTCATTTTAGAAGCGGGCTCGTTTGTCCGCGCCGTCAAATGCCCCGGACGCTCTGAGCGTTTAACCTATTAGGTCTCCGCTTTGAACGAATCGCGGCGATAACCCATGCGAGCCGCCGGACCAAAAGGTGGCAGGCGCCGTTTCTCTTTTATTTTTTCATTCCCTCGCCGTGCGTTCAAGGGAAACTGCGCTTTTACGACCTCGACACATTCCGTACCATTGGCCATAGACGTCGACCCGTGCGCAGCTGACCATCGGCGCAGGTCAGTGGGGTCATAGTGCCCCTGCGATGCGGTCGTGTGGCCTCGCGACCCTGGGAAGGTTGCCGCAGGGGGGTAATGCGCGCGATTGTGGTGAACGAGCGGACGTCACACCAACGCTATTGCCAATGAGCCGTTGATATAGGAATCTCTGCTCCCTGCCATTAATCAGTTACCTCCGGATGTAAATGTGGCATTGCGGAAATCAACATTGCATTCCCACATCCCGGCATTAACTCCGTCCGACATGAGATGAGGGCATGGAACAATGATCACTGACAGTCGTCTTCATCTTGCGCTAGGTTCGATCTGCCTTCCGCAACGCGGTGGTGCGATTCAATAGGCGGAACCATCAATGAATGCACATGATTATTATCTACGGTTAAAATGTGAAAGAATCACTGGTTATTTGATGGGATTCCAACATAAAAAAACGCGTAACTTCTAAGAAAAAGCAATGAGAACTGAATTTAGGCATGAGGGTGGTTACGATATGCATTAATTTCATACATTTTATGTATGAAATTGGCTTTATACGTGCATATACCCTGCAAGCCACCGCAAGGGTGTGTAGCAGGGGGTGACCCGTCACCAAGCATGCATAATCAAACGTAGAGAACACTTATTAACATGTAGACATCCAAAAAAATACTACCCCGTTTGAAAACTACTTACATGAAACCAAGGATGGACTATTTGGTGTAGTGGTTAGAGTACAAGCCATACACCAGGAGCTCTCGGGTTCGAATCCCGGTAATGGTAGATATTTTTCGTTAAAACCGTTGCCTACTTGAGTATTTTAAGGAGAATACTCGAGTACATTACTCCGTCCGTCAGATGGGACATTATGCCGTGGCCCCTTGGCACCTGTTCGTTAATAGCAGACTAATGCGGACACCGGGTTTCTCTCCACCTTTCCTCCTTTCCTTTCCATTCCCATCCTTGTATCTTTTCTCACGGTTTGAAGCGCCTATTAGTGCGGATACGGACTTGAAAAACACAGATGAGTGAGATAATATTGGAGGCAAGCGATTTTTAACTCTATTGAATCCACGTTTCTTTCGACGTAATTAATACACTAGTTTGTATTTACATGCTATTATAAATAACATTCGTCAATGCGTCAATAACAATATCGTTCCTGCCTCATAACCCGTCTCTAAACATGTACTTAAGGTGTGAGTAAATATTTATGCTTGAGAGTTATTGTTCAATTGAGATTCAGAGAAATTTCTTGTTTGTTTTCTGTAATGCTTAGCGTGATAAATTCAACCGATGAGCCGCCGACGATCGAGAATAAGGGCTAATTGTAGAAATGACGAGGAATATATATTTCTCGATAAATTACCACAATATCTTTAATGAGCCCAGATAATGTTTGGCAAAGTCACGAAGCATATCTCGCTTAGAATTGGCAGTAAATGAGTGGAACGTTTAGCACGTGCCTGAATTAATAGAGGGTTGTTTTTGTGTGTATATAGATAGCACACAATATTTTTGAAATACGATTCGTTGATTTTTGGGTGGGAAAAAAAAGCTTCTTCTTCAGCCAAAACCTATCCCGTCTGCTCGCGATAACCTGTCGTTTTAAAATGCTTGGGGAAAGAGGTCCATTTTCCTCTGAATGGTTGTCGGTTAGCCTAACGTCCACCGCCCTGAACGCTCACGAAGCGTTCGGGAATCGCCGCGAGAGAGATGGATCGCTGTTATACAAGGCTCCGGACTGCCCGTCGCTAGTTTCCGTGTTATTTTGAGTCGGCGAGCCGAAATGTGAAATACGAAGTCCCTCCCGCGGCAAGCTGGGGCCCATTCCGAATGACAGTTGAAGTGCGCCTGAGAATTCTAGCCCTGGGTCGCGTCGGAAACCCTATCCGAGCCTGATCAACCCGTCCGGGCTCCGGAGGGAGAGAGAGAGTTATCCCGAGTTGCCACTCGAAGGGAGGAGGCGCGGGTCCCAGCATGCCTCGGTGAGTTTGACTTCTCCACACCCTCCGCATCTCCCCTCCCCCCGAAGGGGATATTTTTAACGGTCCTCCCACGCAAATTCCTCTCTCCCCCACCCCAGTCCAGTCGCATGCGGTGTGGAGGAGAACTAGTGGCAGGAAAGAGTGAGGAAGTTGTAGGGTGGGTGGGCAGAGATGGGAGAAGATGTGGAGTTCCAGTTTTGTACCCGCTCGCGCGTGTGTGAGTGAAATGCAAAGCGTCAGGCTCGGGCCAAAGTGCCGGCAAGTCCCGAGCGTAATGATATGTGGCACTCAGTCTTCTCTTGCGCCAAGTGCCTTGCACCCACGCCTCCCAGCACCTCCTCCAAACCCTCCTCCGACTCCCTCCACGTGACTTGGGGCTGGGACTCGCTTTAATTACTCGCAAACTTGGAAGAGATGCGACTGACTCCTTCTGGCTTACCTTCCTCCCCTTCTTTCCCTCTCCGTCCTACTCCCGGAATTCCTCCCACGCCTCCCCTCCTCAATACTCTCCTCCACCTGCCCACAATCCCACTCGTCATGATCTAGGAGGTTGCTACTCGCCGCGATACTTGTACGGATGAAGTTTCTTTCTGTTCGCGTTAAAAATTAGAGTAGTAAGATGCATTTATAAAATTCGTCTAAGAAATTGAGGAAAGTGTGTTAATATGCAAACTATTCCCAAGTAAGTACACGGTTGGTAACGGTCTTGGAAGTCATGGAAATGCCAGGGAAATAAAAATCGGTACTGGAAGTTATGGAAATGTCAGGGAAATTAGATTCTGGTCAGGGAAAAACTCTATAGGCGAAATTGAGGAAAGTGTGTAATATGCAAACTATTCCGAAGTAAGTACAGGGAGCATACCGGTCAGGGAAGTCATGGAAATGTCAGGGAAATAAAAATCGGTACTGGAAGTCATGGAAATGTAAGGAAAATTAGATTATGGTTAGGGAAAAACTCTATAGGCGAAATTGAGGAAAGTGTGTAATATGCAAACTATTCCCAAGTAAGTACAGGGTTCATACCGGTCAGGGAAGTCATGGAAATGTCAGGGAAATAAAAATCTGTACTGAAAGTCATGGAAATGTCAGGAAAATTAGATTCTGGTCAGGGAAAAACTCCAGAAGCACTACAGAAAGATGAAAATCGTGGTTGAAGGCATGGAGCGTTGCTGCGTTGAAACGGCGAGGTTCACATTTTGTTACCGTAAACTTGCCGTTTTAGCTGGGCGGCACGGGGTAGCGCCGTCTTGTCGGCTCGCGAGGGCTCGGGATCTGGCTGCTTGGTTTAGTCGTCCGTTGTTATGTAGTGAATTTTGCCTGGAATAGGTCACTTCCCTGGAATAAATAAATTTTATTTGACCATATACCTTGCTGCAATTTTCCATAAAATCCCTATATTCGACTGCTTTGCCATTGATATAAAGTCGGGGAAATTTCAAAAAATTGGAACTGGAAATCAGGGAAAAGTCAGGGAAATTGAAAATGGAAAGTTGGTATGAACCCTGAAGTAGTTTAAATGGGTTAACTTCGAACCAGTTTCAGTGATAAACCTAGGGCTATAAAATGAATTAACCACTTAAATAGGCCTAGGATGATTTACTGATGCGGTTGTAATGAAAGTTGAACACGATTTCATTACTATATATGTTTAAATATGCATGCAGTCTCCATAAGAGGCCGTACGTTTTGTGCGGAGTGGGTGGGGCCTAATCCTTCCATAGTACGCCCATTCTGGCTTCATTAGGCTAGTATGCCAATGCCTCCTACAGCACCATTAACCTCCGAGGTCATCATGGACTCATTTCCCCATGATGCTGCTTTCATGTAGAGAATCTATTCACGTGAAGGATGTCTCCTTAAATTCACTGGCATGCATGCAGTTAATATTTAATCGCAATTCCAAACTCTGATATATTTTCTTCAGTGCTACAGTGCTTCATAACTTGGTTGGTTGGTTATTCAGGGGAGGCGACCGACAGCTGAGGTCATTTGCGCCATATAGGATAGGTGGATAATTGGGTAATGGTAGGAGTTTTCAGGGAACGGAGGAAGGGTGGAGAGAAACCCGGCGTCGGCATTAACCTACTCTTAACGAAAGGCGCCAAGGGGACCACGGCTTCGTCCCATCCGACGGACGGAGTACTGAACTTGAAATGCCCTCCACTAGGCACTCAAGGGGGGACCGGTTTCCCACTGAAAAATCCGCCACTGCCGGGAATCGAACCCGGGCACTCGGGATGGGAGGACAGTGCTCTTGCCACCACACCAACCCGATCTTCATTGTGTTGATACCCCCTGGGTTGTCACTCTCAGGAGCAGAAGCGTAGACGTGCGTTGAGGAGGGTAATAATAATAATAATAAAATGTTTATTTTCGTAGACCCATTAAGGTCTTTTAGACTTTTTAGGAAATAACATGAAGATTACATAACATTAAAAAAAAACAAAAATGTATAAAAATAGTACTTATACCTAATACATGTTTTAATATACAAAAAATGATCATAATAATATTACGTAGTACTCAATATTCACATCATTATATTGGATCATGGGTTTTGGATAATGGGATAATTGGATAATGATAGGGTGGGAGGTTCGTTTTGAGACGGCACATTCCTATGGTACCGTACCATACTTCCTCATCTTCTCATCCGGTACCTACGTTTCCCCCCGTAACCTACCGGTCTCGTCCCTCAACCCTTACTTCATCACTCACTCAAGGGAGGAATATCAAAGGATGTTATTTTTGCGGGGCTGGGTTCTCGTGAGGGATTGTGGGCCGGGTGGGGAATACTGACTGAAGGGAAGAGGGGGTTGGGAGAGGAGATTTTGAACCCGCGATCCGTGGATGTTCCTCGCGAGGCCGTTTTTATGAAATCTCCGCTCTGTCTCGCGAGAGCATCTCTTTTGCGATGCGATTATTTTGGTGCGAACTGCTTTCAGCTCCATCGTCATCTCACCACTCTTCCTTCGCCATCCCTTTCAGAGAATGTTTATGTGTGCGCTTACTGTTTTCGCTACCTAGGCTGGTGTTCCCGTATTGAGTTCCACCTCCCCCACTCCGGCCGTCTCCCACTCTTTGTCTGAGGTGTGACGTTAAGCGGGGACGCCTCGTTTATTTAATTGGGGGGAAGAAAACTTTGTGCAGCGTATTAGCTTTTGTCTCCTTTCCATCATAACGTATTTCAGTTTCGATGAAATCGGCTTTCGGGCGTTCCTCCGCGTCTGGGTTTGTCTTGGCGACAACAGTTTCTCCAGCCATCCTGCTGGCGTCTTCAGGTCAGAAGTGACGATGCATCAAGTTCAAGTTCAAAGGTTCCTTTATTGTGGCCAACAATAACAAGCAATAAAAGATTCACAAAACTTAACAAAAACATAAATAATAACAAAACATAATAAATAATAACAAAAGGTTGGTCACGGCCCTGTTTGGGATTTCTCCCCTTCAGGACTCTGTGAATTTCACTGGATGTTAACGTTCTTGTATTTGCACCTTGCAGGAATATTGTTCAATCTTTTCAACGGGAGCGGTATTGGCCCGGCATTCGCCCGCGCACGAAGGGAAACCCGCAAAACCTTCGTGGGACCACCGGAAAAAGAACTTAACAAAAGACAATGAAAGAAGAGGGTAGAATAACAAAGAATAAACTATGAACATTTAACGCATCAACATTGTCCGTCTTATATAGGGGGCTAGGAGCCTTTGGCCGTCTCTGATTGGCTGCTGGTTCATCCAATTGGAATACTCTCTTCCAAGCGTTAGAGAGTGCGTATCCGTCCTCCCGGTTGAAGTTCTTGTTTTTCTCTATTTCTATCGTCTCCCGGATCAGTCTTGGATAGTATCTGCGCTCATTGCAAACGACTTTTGGTTTCTCGAAGTCCACTTGGTGGCCGGGTCCCGACCACATGTGCTCCGAGACGGTGGAGAGGCGGAATTACTTTTCCTCTGAGGCTCGTTAATGTTCACGCACTCTGCATTCAATCGACGTCCCTGTTTTCCCGATGTATGACTTTCCGAACGTACATTCTAGCTAGTAGACCCCTTTGTAATGAGTACGAGGAATCTTGTCCTTCGGTTTGGGAAGGTGATCTCCCGTGTTCTTGCTTCTTCAATTTCTGCAAGAGTATTCCAATTGGATGAACCAGCAGCCAATCAGAGATGGGCCCAAGGCTCCTAGCCCCCTATAAAAGACGGACAATTTTGATAAGACGTCAGTACGATGGCTGGAGAAACTGTTGTCACCCAGAGACACCCAGACGCGGAGGAACGCCCGAAAGCCGATTTCATCGGCAAGTAACGCCGAGGAAACCTTAGATCGTATTTCCGTTTCGTTGGAGGTCGTTCTGACAATCATTCATGTGCTCTTTGCCCCCATGATACCTAAGCGTTTGATTAAAATTACTTTTCTCTCTCTCTACTCTTAGAGAAATATTGGAATTTTCGCTTAACTCTCCAATTTCTTCCTGGAAGGATTTTTTTTCACTATCATCTCATTTCATATACATATTAACGGGCATTATAAAACTATCATACGAAGCTCTCCTAATATAGGTATATATATAAATATATAGATAGGTCTCTGTATGATTTATCTCATCATATAGTAACTCAATGATTTTGCGTAATGGTAGGTGACTAGACTGATGAAATTCTTTTCTCTTCGTCAAAGGGGTCAAATTGTCCTGTTTGGATTAGTACGTTTTACCGTTAAAACGTACTAACGTTAGCGTTTTAACTTAGAGATCTGGTTGTTATGTTGGTCATGGTACCATGGTATGTTCCATAGTTCGTGCTATAGTTCGAATACTGCTAAGGAAAAGGTTTTCAGTTGTTTATTTGGTTTGAATTGAAAGCTTTTCACCCACTGCCACAGACCCTCGTGGAGGCTTGCAGGGTATTGCGTTTATGTAGATGAATTTGAATTGGAAGGAACTTCAATGGCAGACACCAACGTGTAAAACAGTAGACCCATTGGTGCGTTTCGTTAAGAGCAAAGACTAATGCCTTCTCCGGGTTTCCCTCTGCCCATCATTCTCCTCTTTCCGAACAATCATCGATCAGATAATGGTAAAAATGTTACTTATTTTCGGTCGACCGCCGTGATAACCTTGATGGACAACGTTAATAACAATAACATCAACGGTTTTAATATTGAATGAGGAAGCGTTTCCTTAACTTCCATGTGGCAGAAAGCTGCACCCATCAATGCTTGCGCTTTAATACCGATTATATAATATTAACTATTGACAAACTAGTGACAAACGAAGTCTTAAGAAGATTGGGAGAAAAGAGAAGCCTGCTGAAAACTCCAAGAGGAAGACGGGGTAACATAATCATCCATATCTTAAGACACGATGATGAAGACAATCGTTGAATGTCAAGTGGATGGGAATAATGGCAAAGGAAGGCCTCGAGAGTGATATATGGAATAAGTTATGAAGGATGTGAAAGAGAAGAAATACGTAAATGTGAAGAGATTAGCCGATAGAAGAACTCAGTGGAGAGCTGCCTCAACCCAATCTGAGGATTTATGACTAATGAAGATAATGAATATTAACTATATAATGGATACGTGACGCTTCTCTTGATGCACTGGAATAACATTTCTGAAAACCAAAATCTTATTTTTCCCGAGAAAATATCAAAATTTTTGATTTGTTTGCGTAATAAGTACATTTTGGATTTTAACTATTCATACGATCGAGCATTGGAGGCTTTTTTCCGTGAAAGACGGTAATATCCATGTTAAAAATTACACTTCGTACTTTTCACAAATTTTAAGGAAAATTACGAAGAGGATTTTTAAAAATGGATATTAAACTACTTAATTTTTTCATATACCCGTTAGCCTTATGCACACACAGAACACGCGTTATTTATAAATAAATTCGGGGGTGTCAGCTCGGGCTCAAAATCCTCGAAACTTTAGTTGAGAAAACTTTTCTTCGCCCTGAGCTTGCCCATTATACTCAACGCCCTGCGCAGGATTCCAGTTTGACATGCCTCCTTTGTCATATCTCCGAAAGGTATTGCGGACTCGAGGTCTTGATCTTTTTTTCGCCCCGTCAAAGTGTCATTGCACCTCCACAGACCATGCTCCCGCACGTAAAAGACGACTTGGGGAAGCAGAAATCTTCTCCCGCGACTCATTCCGTCCTCTCCGTTCCACGTCATCGTCTTGCAGAGAATACCTTCGTGGGTGGTCGGATCCGGACTGAAGCTACCGCGGTTTAAAGCGAAGGTGGTGGCTCGGGAAAGAATTCGGTATCGCAAACGCTTTAGTCGTGGAAGGGAAGACGTCCCCTCACGTGGAAGGGGCCTACCGCGTTCGTCTCCTTACGATCGGGCGTAAACTTTTAACTGCGGAGTCAGTCGTTCTCCCCTGTGAACCCTTTTTCCTTCTTCCCTGAAGTAAAGAGAAAAATAGAGGAGATTCCCGTTCGGGTTGTTAAATAAATCCGTGTGACCGGGGACCGTTAAATAGACCGTCGGGATCCTTTTCAAATTCCTTTTTTTCCTCTCCTTCTCATCCCACAAAAGCTGCTTCGGGTGGGTGAACGGATCGATCAATCGATCCGTCATATGTCGATCCCCTATGACTTTCGGACGTGATCTGGTGAAATGGAGTCCGGCGTTGCCATATCTACGCCTCGCGCAGCCACGCTGAGGCCAACTCAGGTGGTGGGGTAGGAGATTTGACAACGAAGCAGCAATGTTCACGCCAGTCGGACGTGTGGGAAATTTATGGAATCGATGAAGTGTTTCAATCCTTCCCCAACCGTCGGTTTGCTTTTCGTAATTGGTATGTGTCTGTCGGATACTATTCGTCCGTGGTGCGTGGCTGGTGTCCTGCCCTTTCCGTAATGTCTTCAACCCTACCTACCCTCACATCTCCGTAGTCGGCGGCTCCCCTACTCCCTCCACATCCCCCCACCCATGGTTCGATGCTCCTTCCTGCCCATTCACCCTTCCCTTCCCTCCCCACTCCCCAGCCATAAGCACCTGCTATATCTCCGTCTCTTCCCACCACCCCCCTTTCCACTTTTCCCCGGGTTATTTTCGAATGACGCTGCTTTCCTCTCTCTTAGTCTTTATTTTTAGAGATCTCTTCTCCCCTCCCCCCATTTGGCCTCCCCCTTACATTTTCACCCACCCTCCCACACTCCCAGTCCATTGCCGTTCCTTCTGGCCTGTCCTCTCCGGTCTAACGCCGTCCCCAAACCACCCCCTACTCACCCCTCCCTCCCTCCCCCCCACGTCCGTTCCTCTCCACCCCCGCCTTTTTCCCATCCGCTCTTCCTATCCAATATGTCCTCGCTTCATTCATTCATTAATGAAAAGAAGTGTCTCTTCCCTCGCTCCGCTTTCCACTCTCGTCCATTGTCATCTCTCCGCCGTTTTCCCCTTCGTCTCCTCGTCTTCGACACTCAACCGATGGTCCTCCCAGGGCCCCTCTTCGACCCCTCGAACCTTCGCACCCTTTCGCCTATCCGCTCTCATTCAGTCAGTCAGTCCCTCTTACGCCAATCACTTCGGTTCGGTGGGGAGGGAGAAGGGGCTGGACGCCCGAAGGAGAGTGTAGAGAAACGTAGGAGGAGGGATCGAGTGGGAAAAAAATAAATAAGGACCCTCACTCCATTCTCCCCGGGACTCTGGAGACTTCGATTTCGAAGGAATGCGTTTTTTTTCACTCCTTCCTTTGGAGATATTAGGGGAAGAATCATTCCTCCTGCTCTTCCGTCTTGACTAACTCCGACCTCCCTCTCCGCGAGGTGAACTCTCTCTCTCCCCCCCTGTTCTACTATATCCATCCCACCCCTTGCTACTTCCGTTCTCTTTCCCGCCCCTCTCCCACCTTTTACTTACACCCAGCGAACTTACGAGGCTAATTCCCTGAATGAATGTCACGTCATCACACGTTTCATTATTTTGTGCCGTTGGAAATAAATGTACTCAAGCCCTTTCCTGTGGTATTGTTATAACTTTCCGATCCACATCTTTTATACTAATTGTACTTAAAATTGTGATCTATCATAGTAAAAAGTAAGCATTAATTGTGCATTCGCTAGTTTTCAATACGAGCCAAGCGATTTTTGTAAACTACACTTTTCTTTACGTACCACCACAGGAAATAGTTATGTTGTCCGATGAAGGGATCAAATCGACTCATTTTTAATTACGCGCTCGCCATGTCACACTTAGTCTACCTAAATCCTCACTTTCATAAAAAAATAAGAAAATGCTCTGCACTCCGTATTTCGATCGGATTTAAGTATTTACAATGGTTATAAATGCCTCCGATGAATTAATGTTAATTTGTGAGTCCTGTGAAATTATTAGCGGTGAAAACAGTATATTTTTAGCTTCATAAGTGACGATTTGGAATCTTCTCATGAGTTTTGGCTCAGGAAGTCGCGAACCTACTTCTTGGTCACCCTCACTCCTTAAATACCTTTTGCCATTCCTCACCCCCCCCCCCTATAAGTAAGGCGGGGGTGGGGTAGCTTCACTTCCTGCAACTATTTCTCCACCAAGCCAACCCTCCGAACTCTACCGCTCCTTTCTCGCCCTTTTTCGAATTTCTCCGGACTTAAAACTCTTCTCGTTTTCGGGGAGGGGGGGGGGGGATTTGGTGAAGGAAAGTTTTCCCCACTACACATAATCGTGTGGGGGGAAAGGGTGAGTTCGAGTTCGTTTTTGCTCCTGAAAGGTTGGCTCCCCTGCCCGTTCTACATACACTCCTCTTCTTTCTCTCATCCTTCTCCTACCCCTTCCCTCCCTCTCTTCCTGTCCTCTTCAACTCCTCCTCCTTCACCTCTCTCTCCCGATCCGTATACTTTTAGTTGGAGCCGGTGGATAGGTGCCAGCGGAAGGGATAGCAGAGGGAGGGTGGACGGGAAGGGTGGAAGAGGGTGTTGGTTTGGGGAGGCCTCCGTTGATGTGGTGGGAAGAGGAGTTGGGGTCGGGGTTTTAATGTTTGGGAGTCCTTGGTGTGAGTTAGGGGGTTTTCGTGAAGGGAGCCCAGTGTATCCTGCGCGTGGAAGGAAGTTCGATGAGGTTGGAGGCGAGAGGTCTCGACCTCCTTCTTGGGAGGAGGCAGTAGAGTCTAGGGTTTGGGGCAGAACTGACGTACGGAGCCGAAATTGGTGGGGGGAGGTACCCGGTGTGAATAGACATGAAATGGATTAGATTTGGTTTTCAATGCGAGCGGCGGAATTTCTTACAAAAGTTGACCCTCTTTTCCCGCTTCCCATTTTTTTATTTCATTGGGATTCCTCGCATTTCTCTCGATTTTTCATCACAGCTCAACCGCTCCCCTCAATCTACGTCCTACCCCCCCTTCCCATCCCATTTCCCCATCTTAGACCCGGATCGACTTAATGATTTCCCGCACCTCCGCGTCGCGTTAATGTTTTAAAAAGGGACTTGATTCAATTCGCGGCGCTCAAGGTTGGTTAACGATGAAACTTATTCCTCCTCCCCCCTCCCGCAGAGGAAAAAAAGGATAGCGTAAGCGTTAGCGTAAAATTAAACTTGGTCCAAAGTGGGAGGGAAGAGGTTGGAGGACTGCGGAGGAGGGAGAGGGGGTCGTCTTGGACACGTAGGGTGATGTCACTGGACGGTATTAAGGTTTTCCTTGGGCGTTATTCAAAAAGTAAATGGGGATTAAGTCTTCTGGTTAGAGCGAAAAGGCCGAGGCCACGTGGTTACCATAAAATGTGATGTGAAGCAACTTGGGAGCGAAGGACAAAAATGCCTGACTAATGAGACCAGACTGTGAACTGGAGAGAGAAAAGAGGAAATATTTTTATTATTCCCTTCGTTCTAAGTCAGTCTTCTTTATGCCTCCGAAAGCACGTGCCTTGATGTCCTTTACTCCAGTCATAAATATAGTCGATATAAATTTGGCTACTTTTCCTGAATGTATGTTCCTACTTATTGTCTTGAATGGAATGTGAGGGGTATCCAGAAGAACTCTCTCCATTAGATGAACTGGTTCGCAGAAAGAATCTTCCATTAAACAATGTTGACGAATATCTCATAATCAAATGACTAGCCTCTTCGACGAATAGCCACGTGCTATAAAAGTCAAACGGGTAAAATCATATAGAGTCGAATTGATTTGCGATGACTCCAGCGAAAACAGTGCCGTAACTCAGTTTCATATGTTTTCCTAGTCTTTAGCCTGTTGTTTGAGGGTTCACATTAGTTCTTAAGGGCTCGAAATATTTTCAGCAAATGTATATGCCAAAATTGTGTTGATATATTTTGCAACTCTTCTAGATATTGGACTTGTAACCTTCCACGATGCTACCATTGGTCGAAACAGCGGTGGATTCAAAATGATGAATGGAAGTGGCGCTGTATTTTCAGTATTTTCTGACAATGCATTAGTTACCTACCTTCCATATGTCAACATTTTTTTATATTAGTTCTTTAAAGAAGTTATAGGAATATTTTCACCCTCATCTTTTCGAGAAGTGATTTTTAAAAGAGATATTTTATATGAAACATAAAATAAACAGCAATGAACACAGTGTACTCTTTGTAAACTGAATTCATCTAGTCATCATTCGGCTCCTCCTGCTACTGGTTTGAAAAATGCTGCCTTGATTTTACACTCCCTTTTCCTCTAACAAGCGAAATAATTAAATTAAGTTTTCTCTCGTTTGTATGAATTCATGAAATTTCAAGTTTATCGACTGGGTAGTATCTAGGTTCGGTAATAATTTATTCATCGGTTGTTTGATTGCCACTTCGAGTCTCTTCACTAGCGAATGTTTATATTAGATGGCCAGGTTATCTCCCATTAATCATCTTTACGGATGCATATTAAGGTGCATCGTGTGGGCATGCTATTATAAATAATCTCCGGGTCCTCGCACCTTTTCAGGTGACACCACTGGATCCCAAAATACTCGGCTTGAATTACACCGCAGTCGTCGTAACACGCTTTCCCTTTGCCAACTAAAGTTTGTTATTAATAAGACCTCCCCATCCCTTTACCTCTCCCCCCGGCATGAAAACCCCTCCCCTCCCATTCGGTTGCTTGCAAATCATGTTTTCGGGAGACTCCCCCAATTCCCTTCACTCTCCTCAGCCCACCCCCGCCTTCGTATGCATTCCGTCTTCCGCACGGATTCCGACGAGAGACCCTGAAGGTATTAAGACGCTAGCGGAGGTTGTGTGCGCGTCTGTAAGGGTATTTCCACCATGTAGAGGGGAGGGCACTGGCAGAATTGGCCAGGTAGCCTAGTATGTAGTAGTGGTCGTGTATTTTACTTCGGGTAGCAGAATGCGTGGTTCGTTTCCCGGCTTCATAATATTTTTTTCTGTTTAAATCTGGCTTTCTTCCATTTTCCCCACCATATTGTGTTCATTAATTCGTGTGCTATCGAACCATTTCTTTATGTTAAATTAAGCCGGAATAAAGATAAAAAATTATGTGTAAATATGTATACATTATAACGGAAATAGATTGGATACTTTACAAATATGGACGTGGAAGAGTATGAAGAAGGTTCGATGGACCAGGAGGGCACAAATTTAAAGATAATGTACATGGTTGGGGAGGAGTGAATACCTATTGTTGTCAGAAATTAGTAGTCACGGTAGTTGGAAAAGATAACTACTTGGGAAGGATGTCCTTATTAAGGTCGTCATTGTAGGTATAATAACGTGTAAGCGAGGATAAGGAAGAAATATAAATGGTATTGTGATTAGCATGAAGGAAATTTGTGACTTGAGGAGAAAAAGAGGCAGGGGTAGATTGATGGAATGCAAATTTGAACATGGAAACTCCATCACTACCTACCCTAACTCCGGTAGAAATTTATTAAATTAAAAAATATAAGGCTGCCCAACTTCATTCCCCGCTATCGCATCACATGGCTGTGCACAGATGCATTTTGCCTCGTCAACAATGAGTTCCGTAATGGTCCATCCCTGGCCACTGATATCCATAAAAAATTTGAATCATGCCCGTCAAAACAATATAGTGGTTCTTTAGAAATATATTTACGTAGTGAATCGCTTACCCTGTCTGAAAAACAAGTGTCTTGGTTGTTTTGGATGTGAAGGAATTAGTAGACTTTTGTTTTTAGATAATGGAGTGGCTTAAATTATTACACAGTCTATACCCTGCTCGCTTTTCTACAACAAACAGAATATCTATGTCAACGAAAGTGTTTAAACACGCGAAATTTAGGTTGCTATGTTGGTAAATGTCACGACGGAATCTAAACGGAAAATATTGGAAGTTACAATGGAAGGGAATGAAAATAAAAAAATATGATGAGTGCCACTGTCATTAAATATTTTATCATCATTGATTGTCAGTCCTGTTGTGGATTGGACCCAGCTCTTCATTGGATTCTCTACTGACTAACACCTGACAGTTAATATCATTCTTCTGTTATACATTCTTCGCAATTTTCTCCGCATATCTCACCGCAGGTCAACCGTAGCAGTACCAACCCATTCCTTTACCCCCCATCAACTGCCTTCATAATATTAAAATGTCATGAGATGTGGCCGATTACGTTGTCCCGTCCCATCTACGAAGTCTCAACAGACCTCCCTTAGCTTCCACTCTTTTTTGAACTTCTTGCGTAGGAGAACATATTTGCTACAAAAAAAAAGAAATGACATTTTTGCGACCAATTCCCATTCATTGTTTACGAAACAACGTATATTTTTCTTGCCACCTTGTGGATAGAGCATTCACAGAAAATTTAACATGTTTTACTCATTTATTGTTTCATTTTATTGTTTTCTTTCCAGTTAATCTTAAGTAAGTGGAAAAACAAAAAACATTGTTTAATATGAATACCTTAGCGTAGAGCTAGGAAAGAGGGGAAGGACGACTATAAGACATAATGGAGAAAGCTGGAAAAGAGAAATGAATGAGAAAAGTCACTATAATACATCTAATCTTGTAGAACAATAACTTAATAATAAAAAAATATTTTTAAAACTGTGATAAAGCCAGTCGTGACGTATGGCATTCACGTATGAAGTGTGGGTCTTGATCAATATTATGCGTTAAAGACTATTTTCAGCAAAAATGGCGTATGGGAGTAAATACTGCGGATTAACCTTATATAATCAGGTTAGAAATGAAAGTATGAGGAAAAGGAAGCCGGAAATACAGTAAATACAAATATTGATACCATAAATGAATTAGCAACATAATTGGTATGGGCGCTGAAGGTGAATGATGGAATAAAAGCTGGAGGTATGGAACTGGACTCCAACAGAAAGAAACATGCGCCGAAGACCTCTAAAGAAATGGAGGGAATGTATTGCGAAGGAAACGTAAAGAAGAGCTAGCTGTATACCGCACTATGAATAAACTATGTAATAGCAGAGTATAAATAATTTTTTTGCAATTTTATATTTAATCCGAAGTTGCTCAAGTAGTTTTGTGCATAGTATACGTACGTTTGTATGACCTAACCTTCAGCACCGTATCGGAAAACTTGGCCTAAAAATTGAATGGTAAGGGAAAAATTGTATAGTATGCCCGACTGCTCCCTTGGGGACACGTGAGACTTCTCAACTCTATCTTAGCTGTATGCGAAGGGGGGTGGGGGCGAGGGAGGCGTCTTTCCCCTCCTGCCCCACCCTTTCCTTCTCCTCCCCACCCACTACCCCCTTTGATATTGTAAGTTGCGGGCGAATTTGTGGGTCTTCCCTCCCACCTCCCCTTCTCTCCGACCGCCTACTACGTCGCTGTCGACGATGCATGAATCCTGGGGATAGCCCAGGTCACGAGAGAGTTTCTCCACCGGATAATATTTTGAGAATGATCTACGGCGGTGAACGGGGTGCTTCGCCTCGTTCCAGCGAATGCATCGCTGCTAAGCTTTCAATTTTTTTCATTTTCCCTCCCTTTTCGAAGCGGGCGCTCTCTCCCCGCGTTTCTTTTTTTTCTCTCTCTCTCTCTCAAATCGTCGTCTTCCGCGAAACGTCGTCGTCAGCCGTAAGAATTTAAGTGTGTCGTCTCGGAAATAGACGCAGAAACGCGTATACAGGAATACATTCCCTGTCGCCCCTACAGGGTCGTGGTGGGCATTTGGCTGGTGCGTGTTCGGCAAGAGATGATTAACCTGACCGGGTGCGTGAAGATGCGTGGGCCGTGGATGTGTGGAGCGTCTCCTTCAACGCCCCCTACACTCCTCCTCCGCGAGCCGCAGCATCCCCGAGGCCATCCGGTTTAATGAAATGCTCATCCTTGACTAATGTTCTTCGACTTCACAGTCAGACTTACAAGCACGTCTTTATATTCGATCTTTGAGCCTACACTCATTAGGCAATGCGTAGCCTTAAAGTGAATTTAGCATGCATTTATATATCCTTCCAAATACATGATCTTTGAACCATAACACTTCTAATCAACATATTTTGCTTTGATTTCCTAATTGGAGGCAGTAATTAAAACGTCGTTTCCGGTAATATAAAGTGGTCCTTGATCAAAGTGTCTTATGTAGCGTAGTGCAATGAACAAATTTATTCACCGTTTTGCAAGATGATTTTGGGAAAACCGTTTTATTCTTACCATGAAGTCTTCCCGCCCCAGAGTATGTATAGACTCTGGTACGACTTGCTTTACGCTTGGTGTATTCCAACCGATGAAAAAAATGTCCCATTTGACATCAGATACATACAACATACATGGTGGAGGCGGGATTAGAACCCATGATCTTTGGGTTGCGAAGCCTGCACGACATTTATATGGCTATCGTTTTTTGACTCAATCATAATTATTATCTCTACGCTTTTGCTTACACCTGAGTCACACAATAACTTTTCTTGGATAATTTCAAGTATTGCGACAATAATAGTTCAAACGAAAACTGAAAAAATAAACATCCAAACTGATCATTTTTTGGCACAGCTCAAATGATAGGGACTCCCATCCCTTATTTTACCATTTGAGCAGGTCCTCTTTTCCATCTCTCTGGACGTGCAAGGAGCCGGAAGCAGCCAATCAGAGCACATGACAGCGAATGTAGAATACAGAGGCCAGCAATCGAATAGAAACCAGCTGGTAAACAACATTTAATCGTAAAATTCAGAAATTCAATGTCTCGAATGAATCGAAAAAGAATGAAGAAATACACCCTGTGCGGTGGAAATGAAAGGAAATTAAACGTCGCGTTGTGCATTTCACACACACTTTATTAGTACCGACCATGGTTTCGGCAGGTCAATGTCATTATCAAACCTAACGGAAGCCTATATATGGGACATATATGGGAAATGTATGGGCTTCAGTGTGGGAAGGACTTTGATAATGATATTTACATATCGGAACCATGGTTGATACTAATAAAGTGTGTGTGTTGAATGTACAATGTGACGTTTCATTCCCAATCTTGTGGTTCCACAAGGTTAAGGGCCAAAAATTAGACTGTGTGCGAAAGTGATAACCCGAGTTATCATTTTTCCAGTCCCTGAAACCTTGATCTCTGAACACCTCCGTGAAAAATGTTCGCGTGATTCTTTTTAAATAGAAGTAGCTCTTATCTAGGTAATTTAATTAAGAACACTTATGAATTTAAAACTAGCCTTTCTTTTATCACTCCGCTGGTTATAGATGCAGGGGGAAGGGTGGAAAGAAACCCGACGACGGTATAAGTCTACTTTAGCCATAATGAAAGCGTCAAGTGATGCATTGTTTAGAATCCCAACCAATGGAGGAGTGCTCCAGTTGAAGTGCTCTCCGCATGCTACTCAATAGGGATCGGTATATCAGTGAGAATATTGCTAGTGTCTGGATTCGAACTCAGGACTAAAAACCAGCTGGAGAAAAGATCCCTTAGGAGACTGGCGACGAGAGTGGACAGAGATTTCGTTTCATATGTCCCGCGATTCTCTTTCTGTTATCTCACTCACTCCACCCACACGGGCACACGCATGTACGTGGGTTTGGCGAAGGGACCACTCCCCAACGTTCGTTCTTTGTTCAGGACTCCCGGAGAGGTGGAGGCAGGAGGGAAGACAATGGCGTGGCGGACAAGACGAAGGAGGGGGAGTGGACAATGGGGGGGGGGGGAGGGGGTTGGGGGCGCGAGTTCGGAGATATTTAGGACGTGGGGTGCGGGAGGGGACAGGAGTCCCGCAAATGACAAATGGTCCCGCGGTGGCTTGAACAGGGAGGTTGGATTTTTCGAGGAGGGCAAGAGAGGTGTTAGCGGAAGGCTTTGAGGAGGAGGCGGAGGTTAGCGGTTGGAGGTAAGGATTTGTAGGTGGAGATGTGCCTGCGAGAGGGAAGATGGATCGGGGTAGTTTGGTGCCGGGGGGGGTTAGCTTGGTGGAGCGACGGAGTTTCGATTCGTTGCGAGGCTTGGGCGTGGCACTCTCTGTGGAAATATGCGTGCGGAGAAGGGTGAAGTGTCCGGTGGCGATATCGGTGACACCCGGGAAGGATTTGGGGGTCGGGCGGGGAAATAAATTTCGGCTTTCCCGGGAGGGAAGAGGATGTCCCGGCGGTGGAAGGATCGGGGGTTGCCGGGGAAATAATCAGCAGTCACTTCGGTGTGGAAGGAACCCAACTGATACCGAGTTTAACCAGGATTAGCAAGGTTTGCTGAAAGAAATGGACACTCCAATCTCGGCAGCAAAGAAGGGAACCGAGGATAACCTCCTTGCTTCCATTTTCCATATCGGTATGATTTATTTCCTAAATGCAAGTGAACCAATACGTCGTAGTAGCCCTGCAGGCAGAGCATTCCCCTTAAGATCTCTGAAACCCGGACTCTAAACCAGGAGAAGTCTCATTCTTACAGAAGAACACATTATATGTTAACAAGCTATGCGATTTATATGCAAGGTACACATTTCCGGTGTAGCATGGCGTTTTCTGAATGAAATAGACTCACACAAGATGCTCGGCAGCGGAGTAGCGAACCATGGAAGTTCTCCACGTTACCTCCTTTCTCCTATTGACCATATTATTGCGTACTTTACACATGTGCAAATGAAAAAGGGACCGAGAGAAGCACCATTGTGGAGAAGGCATTCGACTTCCGATCCTTGAATCCCGGTTTAACTCTAGGGGAAGCCTTTCCCCTCCCGAAAAGTTCATCAACTTTGCCCAAGCTATGTGATTTTAAGTGAAATATTCTGGGAAGGCATAGATATCCTCTTGAAGTTACTAATCCCCAACTCGATTAGTGAATTCCACTCTGAATTAGATTTAATACGTATTTGAGAAATTCTCCTTTGTGATTTGTGTTTATTTTTCACCCCGTCTCACACCTTTGCGGCGGCTTACAGGGCATTACTTAGATATAGTTTTGTAGTTTGTACCCGGTGTTCACTTTGATTGGTGAAAGCATTACTGTTCAAGTTTCAATCCCCAACAGCATGTTAAATCCACTTATTACGGAAAATGGGGTTATTTATCTCTTTCTGCCTTTACTATTTCTCAAAGAGATATGGAACCTAGAAAATAATAGAAGTATTATTTGTATGCTATCTACTATTGTGTATTTCTTGCTCTCACAATGGGAGGTAAGAGGAAATTTTTATATTTTGAAAAACTGCCTGGCTCCTTTGAGGGTATCATCCGTTTCTTTGTTTGTTCTTGACCTTGCTGTCCAAGTTTTCATCCAGTTAAAAATATGAAAAGCGTTCTAACTTCTCCACAACATTCCATATATACATATGATGCATCTCAAAGATACCGTAGTTCCGTACTCGGTACATTTTGTTCTTAATCAGTGTACATAAATACAATCCATTAATCCGAAATGGTATGAAGGATGATGATGATGTGCTTCAACTGTTTTAATTTTTTCTCTTAGATTTTCATGGCAGTTATTTCCTATGACTTACATTTAATTATCGCCCAGTGTAAATACAGTAAGGAAGGCGTCGATATAGGGAGACCCACTGTTTTGTGACATTTGAATTCTAATGGAAGTAGATCTGATATGAAAATGTCTCTTAAGTTAGTCTTTTCCGATAGTTTATATGGAAGTGTACGCTTTATCGTGAATCCATACTTGTTAGGATGCGTTTTCATGTTTCGTGAAATGAGCCGGGGAGGTCTTGAAATTTGCTGATGCGTTCTGCCGTGCCGAGTTTTCAATACAATTGCATGGATGCCGGATCAAAATTCGGGGAAGCCGTCTTGAGCTCTTGACTCAATTTCCCCAGTTACCGCTTTTGTTTCCTCACTCCCTGAGCAAACATCGAGGACGTCTTTCCCTGTACACTGGTGGGATTGGATTCGTCAGGAGGAACCGAATCCGAGGCATCGACTCTGCAAATGTTGATTCTATTTAGTCCTAGTGCTTTTGCAATCAGCCTGCAAATTTCGCATCGAGATATCGCTTCAGAGGATCATAGCCTCGGATTTGAAGGCATTGTGCTATCTGGGACAATCCCTAAATGGGATGTTTTTTTTATGCCTCGATATTTCTATTAACGGGGATAGATTTAGTTTGGGAATTTAGAAAATATTTCTGTACATGCATAACTAATCCTAAGCATTCTTCTAATATTTTCCAATTCGTTTTGGAAAATTGAAAACTATGCTTTCCTGTGAGAGAAATAATATTTGTTGGTAATGCTTATTGACTTAATATTATCTCTGTATGGATGAAAACGGTTCTATCTGCGTAAGAGCTTAAAAATAAATTTTGCTGTCATCATTATATTAGCCTCACTCTAAAATCTGAAACGTAAGTACAATAGCTGGCATCGTAATAAATTTGAAACTTCAAAAAATGTGCCATTTATCTAAAACGTTAAATAATTTTCATGAATTTTTCAGCAATCGTCATGTGCCAAAGCAGATTTGAAACTGTGTGAGGATCGTTATTTCCCTTGAGTACATTCCCCGAAGCTAATTCTATTCATTCTAATTTTATTATCGCTTAATTTGAATTCCCAAATAATGCATCATTATTAAAATAAGTTCCAAAAATATATTTGATTTGACGTCAAGGGTACGCTACCTCGTTCCACACTAAAAGTTGGTTAATCATTATTCAGTTATTCCTCTGCCGAATTTGGGTTTGTATGGATTTCTTCAGTCATCTGAATCTTTTAAATATGCATGAAGTCTTTCATGATACTCGGTTTCTATTTTTAGATGAATACGTCTCATTTTTGAGCTTAAATCAACTAAAAAATTCCTCTCATCGTTTATCACTCTATTTACAAGAACTTACCCTTTGCTGGACTAGACCTTCTGAAACGAGCAAGTTCATGAAAGAGTTACTCCCCGCTTACGCTAATTGGAATACACTTTAACTCTGAACCATTGGTAATTAAGCTCTTTAAAATCCTTCAGTTTCGTTTCCGCCTTTTGATCGAAGTTTGAAATTTCTTGTTCAAGAGAATTTTCGAACGAGAAGCCATTCGATGGGCATTATGTTTTTGATTGAGGCTCAAGATAAAGTAAATTAATAGCATAAGTTTTGCCTATAATTTGAGTTTAACTAATTTTAATTAATTTCATTCTATTCCCTTTTATTATACTTATTGTGTTGTTGCTTTGTTATCCCTAAACATGAACTCATGTTTTCATCGTTTGAAAGTTGTAAAATTAATATGTATATCATAGGTTTTATTTGGTAAATAAATGTATTTGAAGCCAATAGTTTTATCACCAGCGGGATGACATGCTGAGATCAACTGTTGAGTGTTATGGAGCGGTAATTCACGGATTTAAACTGTAATTTATTTTTAATATCTAGCTCTATATGGACAAGAATGGTCATTTTGACAGTTTCCTCGAGTCCAAAATAAAATTTAAACACTAAGTGCTTGATTCTTTTAAAATGTTTTGACTTGACGTGCATTTTACGCAGAATTTTACTTGGAAAGATAACGTCGTAATTCTTTTGCACGAGTTTTTGATTTCAGTTATGCCTAGAAGGAGGAATATAGGTCATTTTCAGCCATAACCTTTCTCTGTATTGGAGACAAGTTATCTCGCCATTTTCTTCTCATATGGGCCCCTGATGTTTATTTACGTTAACTAAAATATAAAAGTGCTTATGTTGAGCAGGACTTGAGTATTGTCCTATGACTTTCCCGTCATTCTTCGATATCGGAGCTTATTAAGCTTAAGGCCGTTTTATGTAGTCATTGAAACTGCACAGGCAGCTGCAAGAAAACTTGCGCGAGAAATATGGCACCGTGTACAGCGACGACTTGCGAGGAGAGACTGCGCCACTGCGCAAATGACTGCGATAAAATTAGAACATGCTCGAATCTTATGCATACATTCTAGCAGTTAACACATTTTTCCCCACTAGAAGGTGCAAGTGTAACGGTAACGAACTACCACCGGAATTTTAACGATTAAACAGGTTGTTGATGATTGAGAAGAGTGTTTTTTGCGCACTCAAACGTTCAAGTGTTTTTGCACTCAAATCTTTTAAGTGGTGCATTAAGTGCAGTAATCATGAGCTTATTTCTTTAAAAGCTTAAATTTCCTTCTTAAAGGCAGAGGCCCCTCGTTAAATTGACCTACAGCCATGCGTTCTGCGCTATTCAAAACGTAGGTTAAGTATACGTGCCTAAGCTGCATAGTAATGGGATCGGGTTGCTGTAGTGGTTTAAGAACTGGCCTCTCACCGGAAAGGCTCGGGTTCGAATCCTGGAAGTGGGAGGTATTATATTTTTTTGGTAAACCTATCCTTACTTGAGTGCGTTGTGGAGGACGTTCGAGTACAGTACTCCGTCCGTCGGATTGGACGTTAAGCCGTGGTCCCCTTGGCACTTTTTCGTTAAGAGCAGGCTAATGCCGATGCCGGGTTTCTATCCACCCTTCCTCTTTCCCTTCCATTCCCATCCTTGTACCTTTCCTCCCGGTCTGAAGTGACTATGGACTTGGAAACACAGATGAGGATGAAAACTAAGGTGCCCACTCTTTTGTTTAGAATATGGTTTAAGAACACATTTTAAAGTGATAGTAATATATTGCATCATTTATGTCCAATCAATTTTTACTTAACGGATCCTGACGTTAAACGATATATTAACGGCACCGCCGCTACTTGATGGTGTATTGTCACTGAACTACATCCATGCGCCGTTAAAATCTGTCAAAGGTGTCCTCAGAATTTACTACGTCATGGTCATTCGCGGACGACTGCTCAAACGGAAGTGGCATGAACTTGCGCAGTTTCAATGACCGTGTAAAACGGCCAGCGGCCAGTGGTGCGACAATGACAACGAATAATCTCAACCATAGCTCACTAAATTGTTTTACCCTCTCAGCAGAATGAAACACGCATAACGAGACCTTTCCGTCTCCAAGGCGTCTGGTCTACCAGTGCCCACCGCATTTACAGGAAGAGCTTCGCTCAAGTTATAACTTAATTTTCGAATTCCCTATTCTTTCCATCCAACGTGAAATTACTCTTGTTTTTCGTCAATCGTATTATTTCTACTGCAAAAAGAGGTTTGGTTTATAACTTCTCCATTGGAGTGCCAGAGGCTTTCCCTACTGAACTTTTCCATGGATTGTTCTTGAGCTCCATCCTCTCACCTATCTCGAGCACGTGACACGTCTCGAAGGTTTTGTAATAGATGGATCTCTCCCCTTCTGTCCGCGATGTGGAGTTTTCGACGGCCAGGGTCCCTGTTGATCTAGCTGGCCTGCTCACATTTCCCCTTTTTTTTTGCATTCGGGCGCGGGAAAATAAAGAGATATCTCAGGGCTTAGCGAGAGCGAATCCGTCCTAGGTTTATTTAGCCGAGGCTCGAGGGTTCCTCTACCGCGAGCACGTCAAGGGAAGGATGACGGCAACTAGAGCACGGCTACCGCGGTCGCGATTATAATCCTCTTTCGGTCCCGTTTGCATGCGAATAGGCATTAGTGCGGAATATTTTTCCGTTTTTTTTTCCTTTTCTTTACTCCCATGTAGGTTCGTTCGCGAGGTTTTTCCGGGAAGGAAAGGTGTAGGGTAGTTACGGTTAGGGAAAAGAGGAAGGAGAAGCAATGGGGAGAGGGGAATTTGGGAATGAAACGAACGTTTTTGGAGAGAACTACTTTTTCACTTTCCCGAGGAAATGGATGAGAGGGGGATGGGGGAGAGGAAGGGAGATGTGGGAAAGGGAGGAGGGTTAAGGCGTTAAAGAGAGTGATGGGGAGATGGGGACGGGGGGGGGGGTGAGGAGGGGGGAGGGGTCTTGCGTGCGTGCGTGTGTTTGTGTGTGCGAGGGAGAAACATTCGTGGATGGGAAGTCGGTGGGCAGAGAGTCGTTGTAGAACTTTCGTGGGAATAAAGGTGTGGGTGGGTGGATGGGGGAGGGTTAGTGGGCGTTACTGAGGTTCGGAGGGGAAGAAGTAGGGTCCGCTCAGAGTGTGACTGGGCGTGGTTGAAACTCTTCTCCCCCTCCCCCACCCTTTCCCACCCACCCCACTCCACCATGAATCCCGAGACCGCAAGGAACGCCACCTAGCGTCCCACCCAGAAACTACTACACCACCGCACCCCACCCCGCAGAGGCCAGGGGCATAGCCTAGTGGAGGGTATAACACTCCCAATATACATCGAGGAGAGGGGAGGGGAAAAAGAGGTGAGAGAGAGACATTCATACTCGGGAATATGTACATATATATATGTGTGTGCATGTATATGTACATTTGATCCCAATCCTCTCTCTCTCCCTTACCCCTTTAACGTATGGCCATGTAAGTCAGTCAATTGAGTAGGATCTCAATGCTTTTTCCCTTTCTCGCCCGAAGATGGGGGTAGAGGATCTCTTCAAATTGATGAGGAAGAAATCCTGTGGACGAGTCTGCCCTTCCATTCCCCCCTCATGCTATCCTCTCTCCTGGGGTTTTATTTTATCCCTCTCACCTCCCTTATATATTTTTGCGTCTTCTTTCTCTTCCTTTTTATCTTATTTTCAGGCTCTCCGGAGACTTGGGGCCTTAATCTTCCCCAGTTCCATATTCTCAAACGTCTCAAAACGTCGAAAGTCTCATTCCTTTCCTCTTTTTTTCGTCCTCTTATCCTCCGTTCACTCTTAACTTGCCGAGCCTCGTCTGTTATTGCCTACCACTCTCCTTTCTTTTTACTCCTCCTCTTGATCAGCCATGTGTCGTATTCCTTGTGAAAATTTATCTCTCTTTCTCGTCTTCGCTTGATCTTTCCTTATCGTTTCGTTTTAGCATAAGTACGAGATTTGCTCACCTTCAATCCCCTAACAGCATTTTCCATATGTTTGCCTCTTCTTTCCTCAAAGCAGAAATTTGCCGTGACTTGGTGAACCGTATATTTGCAAAAGTATTATTCTGCCGCATAAGAGGGTGTATTGCCGTGTCAGCCTTCCAGTACTTATCCTTACGTAGAATTTTAACTAGAATAATATTAGTTTATCAATTTGTGGCATTCGTTTTGTGGATCCGTAAAACATGCATTTTTGTTCTTCAAGGGTGCGTTTGCTCAAATTTCAATTTTTTATTGTATATTACCGTTCTCTTTCATTCATCTAACCTAGAATACTTTGACAGAGCTCTCCATTCATTTAGTTTTTCGTTTGTTCTCTTCATATTTACATGCTTCTTCCCTCTTATATCCACCATTATTTCTTTCATATATTGCATTTGATGCCTATCTTTATCGTCGTTCACTTACACCTTTTCGTAGATGACAGTTTTCATTTGAAGTCTAATCAATTACAGAACAAGTATTGATTTATATTTGAAGTACACTTTCGTCGGGATCACCTTTTTACAAGTACTCTACATTCCTCTGCCATTAAGTATTTGATGAGCCAAGCGTTTTTTCATAGTGAACAATACATTTAATCTTAGATTTTGAAGTAAATTAGTATAAAAATGCTAAGTAATTTTAAGGTGCTTAGTTTAATACGTTATGCCAACAAAAAGTATAACTTTCTCCAAGTTCGGTCACGTGTCTCACCATCAAAAATTTCCTTTCTAAATATTTTAAAATTATTTCCAGCCACTGTGGCTCTTGAAAAACCAACTCTTAAACCAGATTAAATGTATTCTCTCTTTTCATTAGCAAGAGTTCGGTGCTGCTTAAAATTTTGTCGTGGCAAATGAAAATTGGCCTTGAAAGTTTAATTCTAAATTAAAAATCTACTTGTTTGGATAATCACGGTCCCGTTAAATTCGGAAAACTTGCGTCCTCGGACTCTTTTCAAAACCCTCGCCCGTGTGTACCAACTGCAGGACAGGCCACGGCTGATGAGGGCTTGCGTCAAACTTTTCATTTTTCGGCTTGTCTTGCTTCGGAAATACCCCCTTGTTGACTCAGGTTTCTTTCATATCACTTTAATCCCGCTCTTCGTCAACGTTGGCAATTTCTTTTCTCGCCGTTCCGAGAGAACTCTTGGAAGCCTCCATTATCCTCCTTGGCGCTACTTTCTTCCTCGCCCTCCCTCGGGTATTTTTCTTCTCCCTTCTCCTCTCTGTTCCCCTTCTTTATCACCCACCATTGTTGACTCTTCTTTCTCCCCACATTCCTCCGCTCTTCAGCATTTTCCTTACCTCTTGCCCACCTTAGCCCCTCAACTTTCATCTTACTTTCCGTTCCTCCTCTCAACCATGTTTCCAACGTCTTCTTAGGAGTAACTGGTGGCTAGAGTATAGGTCTCCAATCCTTTACAAATCCCCGTAATGGTAGAGATTTTTAATTGGTACACCGATTCCTATTTGAGTGCCATGTGGAGAGCATTTCGAGTTCAGTGTCTCGTCCGTCAAATGATACGTTGGACCATGGATCCCTAGACTCTTTCCGTTTATATCAGGCTAATATGGGTACCAGGGTATGCTCCATCCTTTCTATCTTTCCCTGGAAAATTGTAACTTCTACCCAATAACCCACATCTACATATACATAATACCAGATAGCCGCCATGCATGTGGGTAGCAGGGGTGATTTTTCGCTACATATGCACTACTTGTCATATGGGAATTAGTAGCCATATTTTCGTTGAACTATAAAAGTTTTATAAATTTTAATGAGTAATGCACGTATGCATAAACGTGCTGCACGTATGCATAAGCGTTAGCTTAAGGCCTTGATACCGATATGCAACTACCAAGGCTATCTATTGATACACTTGTTTAATATTATTTAATATATTCACACTTACTCTGATCCATAATAGTCTGAAGGAAGAAAGTCATTTTAAGTCTGTCGGTTCGGCAATTAATTTCCCTAATTTTTTCTTATGGTCCGGGTCACCATAGTACGTCGGAGTTCGTGCAATGTCTTAAACTGTTCTCTGTAAAAATATCGTTTTGGAATTAACTTTAAGGGATTAAGTCTGTACTTTAAACTACGATCTGATAAAGTTTCCCATTTAAGTAGGTAAAACCCACCCGTTGTAGATGGCGCTATTGACCTCAGCTGCCAGCCATCTCCCTAAATACCGACTACCAATTCTTAAATTCATTCTCCTCGTAAATGAAAAACATTCTCTGAGACAAAATATCGGCTTGATATAAATTGAATAATTTTTTCAAGTAAAGTGTGACAAGATCGGAACTCGAAAGAGGGAATTTCGGTCTTGCAACCCTTGGCCAGTGACGTTTTTAAGTACTATTTGTTATACCGCGAACACTATACCAGGTATGATGCGAGACCTATAATCTCGTTCCCTTAAAATCCTCCTATAAGTTGCTTATTCAATAGTAAGCCTGAGTAGTGTTGTGCTCAGTTCATTAGCACCTGAGATCAGATCTCCGTGGTTTATTTCCTGAACATATTCGTGAGGTATATACTCAAAAGTTTCGTCATTTATTCACCATTTTCCCAACATCCTTCGTACGAGTTCTTGTCTTCTTCATAACGTTTTTCTCGCTGTATCCCCTTAAGTAGTTGCCGGCTCGGATATTCGCAGTAGGTATTGGTAATCGCAGTTAGGGTGGCAATCGACAACTGTGTTCAGTTGCAACAGAATGGGCATCTAACGTGTGACTGAAATTTCAGGGAACAAGAAAGGTGGGAGGTAAACCAATTGTTTGGGATGGCCTACACAGAAGGGGAGGGATTGGGTCAACATCCCCTCCGACAGATTGTGTGCTAAACTTAAATGAAGTATTCTGCAGTACCAAAGAGAGGGTGAGATTGTATTTCAAAATGTTTGCTATCATTTGGTGTAAAATTTGGATCCTCAAGGTAGAATGCGGGCAATCAAGCCGCCGCAGAAACGTTTTTCCTTCAGGTATTCGCCTTTCTTTCTTTGTTCCCCGCATTGTGGTCCTCTTTTTCTTCAAATTTCCTTCCCATTTTCACCATTTTTCTCGCTTCTTTTCCTGCCCAATCTTTTCTTCTCTCTTCCTCCATCCTCATATTCTGGCCGCTATCCTAACCTCTTTCCTTTCCTCATTTTCCTCCCACTTTACCCTCGCACCGCTTCCTACACTCACCCCTCCCCGCATTCCCGTTGAACTTTGCCCCTCCCCCCTCCCCCCAACGTCCCTCCACCGTCCTTACTTGTTACCCCTCTTACGCCCCCTCCCCCGCAAGTCATTCCGAAACCAGCCCCCGCCACCAAACAGCACACGGACGCCTTCACCTTTCCTCTCTTCACCCCAACTCCCTCGCAGGCCTGGGTCCCCAACCTCCCGTTCCCACCCAAGAGTAGTTAAAGTCAAACTTTGCGGCAATAAACTCCGATTAGTGTAGCCGCCCGAGCCCTTACCCACCCCGAGCCTTCCCCTTCTTGCCTTCCCGTTTTCTTTCCTCCCTCCGTTCCCACCAATCCCCTACTCGTGTCCCCAAAAATCATTCCCACCCCTTATACCCCATCCCGGCTACCCTCTCGCGAGCGCCATCGGTCTGAATTAATGGCTTGTATTTTTACCTGAGTGCGTAATGGTGTGGCACTACTTTCGCCCAAGCAGCCGTGATATTGAAGTTTTGGTGCCGGGAGTCGGTAAGGATCCGTTCATATGTTTTTTGCTCTGACCCTCCCGACCCCTCACTTCCCCTCTGCCTTCTCCGAGAACACCTTTTCAACCTCGTGCACCCCTCTCTCTTCTTTCGTCCTCTTCCACCTCCGTCGTAGCGCCCCACCTGAGGTGGAGAATTTATCGCTAATGTTATGTAAAGATCCCTTCTCCATCTCCCGTCCTAACTGAAGGAATTAAAGTTCGGAATGTATCGGCCGTATATTCTGCGCCACGTATGGTGTTGAGGGAGTTAGGGGTTGGGAAAGACTGCCCCCACCGAACCACCTCCTCCCTATCGCCTCTTACGGAGTTCGCAAGAAACAGCCAGCCAGGTTATCCTTGACATTGGCCCGAACGATTAGATCTAACAATAAGTTTATCTTCGGCGTTTTCCGTATTGTTAATTCCGGCGAGTACCATTGTCTTCGGGAAGAACTTGCAGAAGATTATGCTCGTCTTTTTATGGCACCAGTCGTATGTAACTCAGTATAAGAGGGCTCAGTTCACTCTTGGTATTAATAAATTATGACCCCGAGAGATTTGTAGTGATATATCAGGACATGATGGCGTAAAAGTATGAAATATTTGCAAAAATCCCATGATTCCCTCTCTTGGGCTTTTGGTTCAATTTACAAATTTGTCTGGAATTTTGCCCGTTTCTTAGTAAATAAATGGAACCGTTATCTTGCATTAATTTATTGTGAATTCGCTCGGCCAATATGATTTCAGTTTTATGTTAGGGGTTACGTCGGTTAGTTGTTTACGCTGCTACGCCCTTCCCCATAGCCATTTGTAAATTTATCGCATGGATTATGCAGCTATTTGGTACGGAGACATAACATGCGAAGGCATAATAAGTTTTTCTTGTCATATGGCTCGCTTATTTTGATGATCTCGAGTTGTGGGCAATGTCGTAAATAGCTCCTCGGGCAAAAATGTGTAGGTATCTTTTATTTTTTTTCGGAAGAATTTTCTCGGAATAATTTCTTATCTTTATTATGGTATGAATACAATTTTAGAATTTAAGGAGCTATTCATGAAATGTCAAACGAGGATGTCAAACGACAATTAATGTATGTTTTTATACTAGCGGATTTTTAAATACTAGCATAAGAATTATTTTTGGCTCGAATTCAATATGGCATCTACACTTGGAATATTACTTTTCTTTCTTCCTCATGAATTTTCCATTCTTTTGACTGCCTCGAAAACATCGCTCGGATAAATTTTTCCCTCGCCCACCCATACTAAGAATGAAAGTTAACCTCTTATTAATTCGACTGCCTATTTTTATGTCAGTCACTGTCATTCCTCATAGAAATTCCTTTTTCTTTCCTCCAGAGGTTAAAAAGTTCAAGCAATAAGGGTGATTCAGTGTCGGTGCATTTTTTTGGGAAAAAAATGCACCGATGCTCTCTTTTGGTGATTACCGCTGTGGAAGGCACCCCTGCTTTCCTGCTCACATAGTGCTAAGGTATTTCTGGGCTAGTCTAAAAGAGGTGCTACTATTATAAGATTTTAAACGAATTCATATTGGGATTAGAATTACACTATGAACTTTTTTCCCTTTATTAATTTCATCAATCACGGTTTTCACTAATTTATGTCGTCATGATCATTACTAGTCATCGACAATATTGGTTTGAAGCTTCTCTCTACTTGATTCTTCTGCCGGATAACTTACCTGAGTGGTTTCAACTGATCCAGTTGGTAGAAAAGAGTGGATGAGTTGCGAATCCTCTCGATAATAATGTGATAGTTTCTCCTAACCTTTCGCATGGCTGTACTACAGCCATCAGCATAATTTTACCTCGTCTGTAAAGGTGAAATGAGTGTAACTGTGCCGTCCACTATATTCTTCACCTCAACTAATGATGAAAAGAGATGTTGGCCTCTCCGCCGACTGATGGGGTGCAAAGTTGACAGCGATTTCCATTGCCAAGTCACGGCACCTTCACAGTTTCATGTATCACATTATAGGGCTACCTCACTCAAAGATAGATGTATACTACGTCCGAATTCCGCCATTTACCGTCCAGATCTTACTTATGCGAAGAGTAAGCTCACCTATTCCTTAGCCAATCACTATACCTGGAGGTCAATCTACCGTAAGCAGCATGGTTGACGCACTCAGATGTCTTTGATCTTAATCTCGAAGCTATATGCGGGGCCGGCGATAATATCTCCTGGACGAAACACACGTCAGGCCGTTTACGACTTTTTCCTCACGTTGTTGGCGCGTGCTAGCGAGACCTATCCTGTCCAAGCTCCACCACGTAGCGAGAAATGCCTTCCGCACCACTTTATTCGAGTATGGCCGTGTCCATGCTGAACCTGGTGATTTTCTATTCACCAAGGTATCTGTTGCGAATCTTTCGTTTCCCTTTCTGTAGAAGGGTGTGCCTGTTGCTGCTTAGTTCGTTCCCCTGGAAGTATTTGAAATTATTCTAGGGAATCAAAAGCCAAGATCATCTACGCCATTTATACCCAGTTGGTGGTTCTCTAGAGATAGTAATATTGCTGGGAACAGAAGAAGGGTCGAGGGAAACCCGGTGTGGGCATTTGCTATCGGGGCTGTTTCACCCGAATCAATAAATTGAATTTTGAAAAGCGTCAAGTCGTGTGAGTTGCATGGATGAGTGCATGGAAATGGAACGTGGGCTATTTTTTCTACACAATTGCATGTGCATTTGAGGTTGTTTCCATGCAAGTAAATAATTTATTTGATGGTATATTCTCTATGCATCTCTGTATGAATGTGACTAAATAATGAGAAGTCACGTGTCAAACGGTATTTAACTAAAATCGCTAAGGATTTCGCGGTTTAACGGCTCATCCGACGGACAGAGTATATGACACGAAGTTCTCTTGGCAAAGTAGGTATTCAACTAGGGACTGGTAGACCAACGAACAACCGCTACCACCACCGCGATTCAAGCCCTGGCCTCGGGTTGGAAGGCCAGTACTTTAGTCACCACGCGGCACAATCCCCGAATTCTATTCTCCTTCCAACAGCAAGTGAAATACACGTGCAGTCTATGCCAAGAAATTGATCTATATCATGAATTCAAAATTGATACATTTTATGTGTTTTGGGTAAATACGTATTAGGTTTAAGTTTTGGTTTTTGGTTTAGATTGGAATGAGTGATGTGGAATCGAGCTATTATTCATCTTTATCTGTATTTTTGCATTCATAGCACCATGTACTATTTCGCTTTGATGTATAAGGCTGCGCTTGACTTGCGTGCTTTGTACTATGCTAAAAATGATTTTCGGATGAGTAGAATATTGCAAAGAGGTATGAACTGATAGAGTGTGGAGCAAGGGTGGACGGAAATCTGGCGTTATCATTAGTGTACTTTTAACGAAAGGCTATAAGGTGTCCAGGACTTAGGTTGTCCGCGGTTTAACGACTTAAGAGTATTGAACTTGAAGTATTTTTCACGCGAGACTCTACCAGGGATCGGTTTACCGGTGAAAAACCTCTGCTACAATCGGTATTTGAGACGGATCCTCTGGATGGGAACCCTGGGCTCTGCCCCTTTTCCCCTCATTGTCTTATAAGGCAGTTTTATAATGGGTAGAAGGGGCGGCGAAGCATAGCCCCGTGGAGTTAGGCAAAACCGGAAACTCGTGTGCTATTTGAGCTATATAAATGTGAGGTGGCAGGGGCCTCTTGTGTATTGTGGCGTGCTGTCAAAGTTGAATAAATTATAGCCTCCGTCGTGGGAAGCGGCCGGGTGGGTGGGAGATGAACGAGACATTGACGAATCTCAGCAACGCAGCCTCATGCAGGGACCGTTATGCGATGTTTCGGTTTCGATTTGCGATTCATGGGTGATAAGGCGATGTTGTATCGAATCGCTAGTATGCGCGATATACCAGCGGTATCCAAACTGGTGTACACGTACTCCAATGGGCTATTGGCTCGGGTTTTCTCACCCAGAGAGGTCGAGTTTGAATCCCGGCAGTAGAAGATATAGATTTAGTGGTAAACCAACCTCTAACTGAGTGCTTTGAGGAGAGTACCCGAGTTAAGTACTCCGTCCGTCGGATGGGACGTTAAGCCGTGGTTCCCTAGTCACCTTTCGTTAAGAGCAGGCTAATGCCGACGCCGGGTTTCTCTTCACCTTTCCATTTAGGTACTTGTACATTTTCCCCCGGTCTGAAGTGTCTATAAGGGTGAGTACAGGCTTAAGATCACAGAGACCCCAATGGGCACGCGATTGATGATTTAGAGATACGCGTGTTAAGTGTAATTAAGTAGTTGGAAATAACAGAGAAAACATTTTTTCGCCTGAAATTTTACGTTCACGTAGGAGTGAACAGACGGAATTGCATTATCAAAGATTAAATAATGATATTGTTTGCGGTTTCTCCACAGTTTCAACTGTAAATGACAAACTTCTCTATGTATAAATTCGAATCATTTTTATGTGAAGTAATGGCTAATGGGTAAGGATTGTAGATTAAAGAAATAGAATTTCGAGGTTAAAAAACAGGTGATAACCCCTGTGATATAAGATACTTTGCGATACAAATTATTTTGAGGTGCAAACCGATCATACATACGCTGCGAGCACGATATCATCCGTTGGTATAATTCACGATGGGATTACAAGTATTGTGAATGAGGGATAAGAATTTAATGTGCCATGTAGTTGATTGCGATTCGTGGCTTAAGTACGATATTTGATGCAAGTACGATATGTTGTATCATTTATTGTTAAAGTGTTAGAATTGATTTCAATTAGCTCAACAACGGCTGACATGAGGTCGCACCGTCTAGCCTAGTGAAAGCCTAGGCTTGATCCAGATACAGACACAGCATAATGCTTCTGGCAGGATTTGAACCTGCGACCTTCGAACTATCTCGCCAATGAACACTTTACTTAACTGACTTTCGCCACCGGAATATGCATGGAAATTCGATTTGCCATATGAGTTCCGAATGTGATATTAATGAATCACGTAAGGCTATGATTCCCGATATGATTGCAGTGTGACATGATTACGAATAAATATTCAGTGTCGATATTAATCGATCTGTGGTATTATTTCAATGTACGTTACGTATCGTGAATATTAAATTAAATGTCGTCTATATCCATCGCGGTGGCAAAATGTGAGACCATTTGCGTTACAAAATGCATGTCGCATTCGATTTTAACAATCAAATATCGTCCAGACTCGAATTGAGTCAGGTGTGGTAGATAGTGAGCTACACATTCTCTCTCACTTCCCATTTCCTCTCCAGTGTGGGGCGAAAGGGTGATAAGTGAGTGGATTTGTAGCCCCTGTTTCTCGGCAAATAGAGGTGGGAAGGGTGTTGGTTTTCGGTGGGTGAAAGATATAACGTCCCTATTAGTATCGTCTTATCCGCCCACCGTATTTGGTCGTGTCAGTACGTCAGGCTGCCTTTCCCTTCCTCCTGTCTTGGTGAAATACGATACCCCGGACGTAAATTAGAATGCACCCGTGGATTAATAGCAGTCGCTTTGGTTTCTGTAATGAGATTAATCCAAGCAACCATTCTATCCTCTTAAAATGTGCAAACAATGTTTTCAAATGCCCATAAAATTTTTGTAGTATTGATCACAGTATTAATCTCTCGCATTTTATCACACTAAAACAGAAATCATAATGAAATATTTTTTACTCTTTACCTCGTGTCCCAAAAAACATTGAAAAGTCTTCCGTGATATCATTTCTGTTTAGATTGTTCTTCGAGTGTCGTATACATTTGAGTCAGCAGAATATCCCAGGCTAAGAGGGCGTTCTATTAAAAGAAGAATCTACTTACAGCTGGAAATACAAGCGTATAATAAAGGAAACAATTCATCAGAACGTACATCTGGAGCGTGTATCTTTATGGCAGTGAGGCATGGACAATGACAGCAGCAGCGGAGAAGAAAAGGGTGGAAGCATTCGAAATGTGGTGCTAAAGAAGAATGCTGAAGATTAAATGGATCGACCGAGTGAGTAACTAGGAAGTCCTAAGAAGAGTGGGAGAAAAGAGAAGTCTTCTGAATACCCTAAGAAGAAGACGGAACAACTTAATCGGCCACATCATGAGACATGATGGTCTGATGAAGGCAATCGTTGAAGGGCAAGTGGACGGGAAAAACGGCAAAAGAAGGCATCGTATGAGATATATGGAACAAGTAATGAAGGGTGTTAAAGAGAGGAAATACGTAAATATGAAGAGATTAGCCAATAGAAGAATTCAGTGGAGAGCTTTGTCAAACCAATCTGAGGTTTGATGACTGATGATGATGATGAATTTTTAATTGAATGTAGTCTGAATATTTTAAGAAATATTTAGACCTACGCTAAAGGTATTTTCTCATCCAAAGGAATGGATCACTGCAATTTAGATTAGAAATTTCAGGTAATCGCTTCTCTGAACATATTTTAGCCTAAGTCTAGCGAAGTCTCTGCATTATTAAGTTGTCTGTGGGCACGTATTTCCCCCAATGCTTCTCCTGACAGAAGTGTCGTCTTAACAGCGTGTATTCGCCTCCCGTTGTCCGTGGGGCCGCAATGAAAGTGTATTTTTTGCTCTGGCATTCCCGTATCCTCCCAGCGAGGTTCCGTTAGCCATTTTCAATTAATCCTGATGATGATTAATGCCTTGTGGTGTTTTTTGTAGGGGTCCCAGTGGCTTCTACGTAGCGCAACGCCAGCCTTGGTGATAGTTTGTTATGATCTATTTATAATTAGTGTTGATGAATGGTTTTGGTGGCCATGCGGTTTCTGCGCGAGAGTGGCCTATTCTGTTAGCTCCTTGTCTTTGAATCAAGAAGTACACGCCGAATTTCGAACTTTTTTGACGCTTTTTCTCTGTCTAATTAGGTATTCGATGGTCTTTTCATATTGGGCAATTGAGAGTCCTAGGTAGTCTTGCATGGATGTTAATTATTGTGAAAATAGCTCTTAATCTCGGTGTACTTGAGATGGTTGTGTCCCAACTCTGTCATGTTGGATTTTTCATCACATCCTTTCAATAGATTTGGGTACTAGTTCAAAACCTTCATTTCAACTCAAATGTTTTTCTATAGAACGTGTGCGTATCTACCATTTTAGATTGCAGGAATGCGTAGATTTTTTTCCAAGGATGATTAAAATGAACTAAAATAAATTTCAGTAAACAGCGTCCTTAATAAATATGCTTAAAATAATGTTAATATATATGCTTGAAAGTTAACCATATTTATTTAACTTTGAAGCATATATATATGCTTGAAAGTTAATAAATATGATTGACAAATGATGTAGTTCATTGCAGAGTTCATAATTAAAAATACTAGTGCTCGTACTTTAGCTGTGTTTAGGGTAAAATTATCGTTTCTACAGTCAAATACTTAATTAAACATAGCCTATGTTCTTCCAATGCAAATATAAGGCGTCGAAGGTGCCCGGTTTCGATAGCGCGCCGATAGGTTGGCATATTTAGCGGAAAACAGAGAATATTTTCTTTTTTCGCAGCTTTGCTCTTGATGATTTCACGAAAATCCTTTTTAAAATTCATGGACCTCAAACCATAACTAAAGAAAAAGCTTCTTTCAAATGTCATGCAAGTCTTGTTATAAATTACCTCTCTTAAGAATGAGGAAAGGAATGCGCCTTGCGTGATTGTTATAGAGTAAGATACAAGTGTCATCATAGTTTATTAGGAAGGGGCTTAAATAGAGTGCATCAACCTCTGAACTCACATTATGTGACATTAAAGTCATCGTAGTGTGCATTAGAGGATTTTCACCATTCCATTGCTGACGTGTTTAAATTTTCGAGAGTCTGATGCAGATCTGGTGCTGTTAATCATGCAAAAGCACGACAAAGTGTTGATTCATGATTCTCTCTTTAGTGAAGTTCAAATTGCTTTCCCGCTCTCCTCACTTCATTAGCATCGAGTCAGTCACGGTAGGTCATTGCCTCTGATGTATACCGGGTGAACTCCCGCAGGATAGAGCACTGTATTTTTGTTTCGGGTCGTGAACCTTTTTTTTTATACACGAGTGTTTCTCTCGAACTCTGCTTGAATTCTCTGTATTATTTTGGTACCACCTAATGATTTTCTGTATAAAGCGTTGCGGAGACAAATCATCATCTACTTGTTTGGTAACAGACGAAACAAAAATAATGGTTTACCGTTTCCGCTGCGGCTTTGAGATTCAGATATGCTTGCCACAGTGGAAGGTCATCCACGAATGAATTGAGGGAAGATGGAAAGATAAAGGTTGGATATACGATAAGCAGTTGAGTTTAGCGGCTGTGTCCTTTTTCAAGGTTAAAACTGAATTATATTGAGGATCGTCTTGCTACCATCACTATTCTACAGGCAGAAAGACAATATCAATTAGTTAAACAATAGTTTAGGTTATTATTTTTTATCCTCGAACAAAATTTAATCTCCTCTAGAGTCCATATTTTAAGCCGTTGGATTATAAATTGAAGTTAAGTATTTTTTCTAATTAATTAAAAAGGGAACATTTTTAACGGCACGAAAACGCGAAGGCAAACTATTTGATGCCGGTAAAATATACGTGTGACGTCAAAGATACGTACACTCTTTCCTCTCCATTCCGCTAGGTGAAACTGCGACAGCTTCTATGCAGACTGTGTACTCTGTGAATGTTTATTAACAAGTATCCGAAGAGCATTTTTTTTATCTTCTTAAAAACTGTTAGTATTCATTTTACTGAGTATGATGTGAACTTGGCCAATAGTCGTCAAGTTCACACCATGCTTAGCGGAAGCAGAGGAGCCTATAAAAAGACATTAGTACTATGTTTTACGGAAGATACTTTCCGAGCTTTGAGAGTTTTCATCGGCGATTATTAATGCATGGTTACTGGACCTTGGGGGCTCTGAAATTCAATGGGAAGAATATTCCCTATGCCTAAGTAAGCTATGTAGCTGAACTATCAGCAACAAGTCTGCTGCATTTCTGAGGTTTTTCAAATGAACTAAATTTAACGTTTGATTTTGTACTGAGATTTATCCATCCAAATTATTTGCATATTATGTACCCTTATATGTACACCATATGTCTATACATCTACATCTACGCTTAGATGTAGATATGTATACCTTTATGGTGGGCGCGAGACACAATTAATGATTCATGTGTTCTTTGATGAAGAAAACTACCTTATCAATCACTTAAGACTTAATAGATGATTATTATTAAAGTATGTTAGGCATTCCACATCATATCGCATAATTTAATGTCTTGCGCAGTGTATATTTGGCAGGAATTGCTACACGTGAGACATTTTAACCATTATATATCAGCGTCACATGAGTGTGCATTCCTACTGATATGATGGCAGTGTACTGTAGTTCACCTCATGCAAATGCCTCCTTAATTAAGGGAAATTGCTCGACTGCAATGTTTACGAAGGGCATCATCTCTCTTTGAGAAGCCAGAGGATAATGTCGTCCAAGGAATCATTAGGCATACGGTTACATGCAGTTTTGTACCAGCCTCTGAGAGTATTCCAGAAAGGCGTGCATGTTAGATGTTGTTCCGAAAGTGATGCGAACGACCAAACCCCACTTCCCGTTTGAGCTAATTATAGGGTGGCCTATCTCCATGGTTGGTTTAGATGTCTTATGATAGAACACGGCGATCTGCTACATAGATCTAGTGGGAGGGACGGAGGCCTTAACGAGATAGGCCTAGCGCGAATTGATGTGCGTATTCTAAGTTTAGAGTTGCAGCTGCACTCAAGAAAGTGCTTCGGCTGCCTAGCTCATAAAGACGCAAGCGACTCACATACGTTACGCTCATTAGTCTTGGAGCAGATGCCCCGTAAAACTGCCTTTTCCGCGGCCAAAAAAAGCCGAAGAATACGGGCCTACGTGTAAACGTCTTTGGTAATGACTATGAGTTCATCCGGAACGAAAACCCTTTTCCCTTTACCACCCAGTTATTATAATCGACGAATTTATATCATCCCTTGACCAAACCGGCGTATTTCATTCTGAATGTTTTCCTTGTTTCTTTCACTGAGTCTTCGTCTTGGGATGATGATTCAAACCATTTATATCGGCTTCCACAGTGAAGTTAAACATTTAAGTTCAGAAATACGATGCAGAAAACGTTACCCTTAATATTTTTCTCCTTTGCAACTATACCTGGTTGCACTTGTGACCCTAGTATTTCTCATTCATGCCAAGACATCAGGTTTATCAGTAGCTGAAATTCTATAGGCTATTCAAATCACTTTGAGTACTTGAATGCCATCTTTCTACCTTCAGATCAGCGGGATGGTGATTTTCCAGACGAAATATTTCTATGGTTTTTGGCGTGTAGCAATTATGTTTCCGTTCTGATTGGAGAGAAAGGAATTGTATTTGTAATCGAGATACTATGATTATATGAGCTAAAAATTTCTGTTTGATGGGTAGTTCGAGAAGATATACCTGATTCATCATTTTGAACGGGAATCTCCCAGTCGATAAAATGTGTGGTTAGAGTTCTCATTTTAAATTGCCTATAATTATCTATAAAATTATTACGATGCCATAAAGTGGATGTGTGCAGCCTTCAAGGTCTTGCGAGAGGCTTACAATTTTCTCCATTAAATATTATGATTTTCCTGCATTCCAAATTATCTTAAAAAAGCTCATTATGAGTCACCCGTTTTAATATTTCCGTTCTGCAATTTAAAATAAAGATCACAGTCACATGAGTGTCGAGCGGATCCGGAGATAAGGACTTTTAATTTTGAAGGCGAATCGAAATCTGGAAAATTCCAGGAAGTGCCCCTCGCTTGGATCAATCCGAGCGTGGGTCCAACCGCGCAGTTTTTTCTCGGTTAAGTTTTTCGACGTCGTGAGGTGATTTCATCACATCTGTCCCTTCGGTGCCGCTGCCCTTGTCTTCTTTGCGTTTTGCATAGCCTCGTCTTTGATCGCCACAGCTTCTTTACCTCCCTCGCGAACTAGAGCACGATTTAAGGCTCACTGAAAATTTCGCGACGTGGATGCCATCGGCGCCACATATTTCAGACTTGAGATGTCTCATGCGTCTGGATCTCCTGTACAGAAACTAGCTTTGAACTGGAGAATTATCTGGAAATAGATGCTCTTCCTTTGGTGAGTGGTTTCCAAGACGGGAACTGGTACTAAACGTCTACATCAGAATGCTTCCTTGATGGTGTGGGGTAAGTTGTGAGGCATACCTAGATAAACGTAAGATATTTGCAAATAAAGGATATGGCAGTTCATCTACATCTACACGATACCTTGAAATCTACCGCAAAGGGCATTGAGTGGCAGGGAACTCACCAGACATTCATTAATGTCAATAATAAAACCTATTATTTTACTTAATACATTTCGGTAGTTAATCTTAAACTCTAATATGAATGGAATTCATCCAATATTATAGTTTTTCTCATCCAATGCTGCAACTAATGTAAAGCTAACCTATATGATCGAAAAATATATATAAATATATTATTACCGACCGGAATCTTGACATTACCTGCCACCTTCCCATGCGCCGGATAATATGCCGTAACGCAAAGATAGGTGGACCACTATGCTCTTCCCTTAAAGCTGCCACACTGCATCACATCCTTTCACGCTGTCATGGTGTGAATGGCATTGTCTCGCACTGTTCAGTAACATCTCAGTGGCCGCGGACTTTCTCAGAGCATGAGATCCGATTCTTAGGAGGTGCAAATGTGAAAAGGCGAGAATAGTATCGCATAACGCGATCCCTGCTTCCTATTTATACCACCGAACCTTTCAGCTAGAAGAAATAAACGAGTGAACTGGCAGTTGGGTAGTCTGATGTGTATGAAATGTAGCCCGGAGACTCCCCCTTTTCCTCTGAAACTGCCTACGTCGATCGCCTTTACATCTCCTCGCGCGTATAGCGTGAATATACTCTCGTCCTTGTAATCCTCTCGCGAGGGCTTAATACGGAAATTTTACCAATAAATTACCCTAGCGACCATATATACGTGTTCCATAAACCGAGTATTGCTCCGTCATAAACCCCTTCGCCTTTCTCTCTCCGAATGTCTTCTTTTCTCAAGAAATCAGCTAGCTTTCTTAGCTAATTCAGGAAAAGATCGTTCAGTTTCATTAGTTCTTTGGGAATACAGCAGAAATATAGCTATCTCCGTCACCGTTAGAGATCATTTCGTAACTAATCTTTGGATATTTGGCCAAGCATCAATAACTCTCACTTTGTGTATTATGAGTTTTTTAGTTTACTAATGATGGAAAATATTTTTACAATATGCCGGGAGAATATCATCCGAGTACAGTATTTCGTTCAAAACATATTTCTTTCATTAAGTGGTCAATGGAAGTCTGGCAAAAAGGAATTCAGAGACAAGTTTTATGTTCCTATCATGAGAGGAATAGTAGATAATTGAGGCGTTGACCAAGAGCATAATTCATTTGGGTAATTTATGGTAGCTGGGAAATTTGTAGTGGTAGGAATTTGTCCGGGAACGGAGGATGGGTGGATAGAAAACAGGCACTAGTTCTAAATGGAAGGCTCCTCGGAGTCCACGGTTTAACGTCCCAACCGACGGACGGAGTACTGCTCAGCATTTGATCTGGGACATGTATAATAGTGCTACCACTACCGGAATCAAACCTGGACCCTCGAAATGGAAAGGTGGAAATGTTACCAATACATTACTAAACTTAGCACTCTATTCAGGCACCTACCCGATCCCTCATTCTAATTTAAATCCAACAGCCGACGTAATGCTTCTATAACCAACGTCGAGAAATAGATTATATATATATTCTTAGAGATATAGGTATTTTTGTTTTTCTTAGTATTGAATAGATATGAGTTTTAATTGTTTTTTACTGAAATTAAGTACATGACAGAGTACTAATAATCATCTTTTTTGTCTTTTCAGGTTAGTACCATTGTCTACAAGGTCTTTTTGATGAATGGCACTATCCATACCAATGTAAGTAGCTCTAATCCAAGCATCTAATATGCATAATAATATTTGCCCCTCCCAGGTTTCAAATATAGGCCCTCGGAGGGGAAGCCTCAATTTCAGCCACTATGCTAATTCTACCCCCTCTCGAAAGATGTGACCTCAACATTTCTTCGTGTAAATGTACCCTCCGGCGAAATAAGTATCATAATTAAGACTGAGTTTCATGAAGCTTTGTTTTTATTCTGGAAAGTTTAAGTAACAGGTTTCATATCAGATCTTTTAAGAAGTATCTCCGTCATAAGCAGCGCAAAAGAAGATGAACTTAGTTTTTAATACTTCTTTCTAAACGGAGATTCTTTATACCTGGAATAAACATTTGGGTATGCTTGGCAGGCCTGAAAGAAGAGTATTCCGAGCATATTTTGTTTTTTTTTTCTTCTAGAGTGTCGCTTCTCAAGTATGTCGCCTCGCAGTATAAGATCACGGTAATAATCTTAGGGTTTGAAAATTGTAGATAATTGCATTTCAGCCGTGGAATTTTCCCGGAGAAGTTAAGGCTATCCTGGAAGATTAGAATATGTTCGTGGGACGGAATGCAAACGTGTGCCTTTGCCTTTTAAAACACGTTTCTTGTGGAGAGCACTTCTAGTCCCGTACTTCGTCCGTCGGATGGGTGTTTAAGCCGCGGACTAAGAGCAAGCTAATACTTACCAATGCCGGGTTTCTCTCCAGCCCTCCTCCTTACCCTTCCATTCCCTTTACATTTTCTCCCAGTCTGAATCGCCTATTAAGTGCAAGGACTTACAGATGGCATAGTATGTATTTCTTCCTAATACCCAGCTTTCCTGTAAGAATAAATAAGGCAACTTTCTGCCACGTCCTTTCGTGTAATTCAATTCCTGATACTACCTACCGAAGGGTGGGGGTAGTAGGATCTAGAGCTAGCAGTTAGGAAGGGTAGAGAGGAACCAGGCATTAGCCTGCTCTGAGTAAAAGGGACCAAGGGTACCACGGCTTAACGTCCTATCCGACGGACGGAGTACTGAACTCGAAGTGCCTCCTACAAGGCACTTAAATCGGCACCGGTATATTAATGAAAAATCCACCAGTGAAGGGATTCGAACCCAATCCTTCGGTTTGGGAGGCCAGGAGGGATCTATTTTCCTTCTTTGCTAAGGGGCGGGATACACCGCATGGCCTTTGACATGCATCAACTGGGTGAAGCGTCTCGTGTCCGTGCGATATTTTACAAGAGGTGGGCTTGGCTCAAGCGTTAGCGACTGTTTGGGGCGAGGCTAACCCCAAGGGCCCGCTTCGTCGTATCTGGCTTTTGCAAGAGCTTCCCACTCCCCCTCCACCTCCGCTCTAATGCCAGCTCTGCTCCTCTCTTAATAGCCTATTAAGAGCACGGAGCGTCGCGTAATGGCCCGTACTCCTTCCAAAAACGACACTTGGGGGTGCGATGTGGACGAATAAATCCCTGAACCCGCGGATGAAGAGGGCGGGACGAGGGTGCAGCCGGCAGGTAGATGGGATTTCGTTTTGGGGTGCTTCGACAACAAAGGTCATTTCGTGCCATTAACTCCCTATTTTTTCGCACGGTTAACCCTTCTCAGGGTGTTCTGACTACAATAATTATTAAGTAGGAGACATGTTTTCTACTCCTTTAGCAAATCAATTGCTTACAAAATTATGAGATCGTAAGTACTATTCTAGTCATCTCCAGGAAAGTAACTCCCCATCAATGTTCAGCACTCAATCATCGTATCGCACGTTTTAAAAACACTCGATTTTGGAGTCACATGACATCAAAGGTAATCTATGATCGGGTAGAATTGTAGTTATTAATTTATGTACTTTTTGCAGGCTTCGTGATTATCAACCTTCTGGCTCTGGTTATGAGTAGGAGTATGTTTAAAGACTAGGGTGTACCCTTAGGGTCAAAGGAGTCTTATTTTCCGTGAAGAGATATGAATGTGTTATGGCACTTTGCCCTATTCTCATGCGTGTGAATGCAAATTCTAACACAGGACTCATCCTAATAGAAGTTAGCAAAGAAATATCTACATCTGTATCCCTAATACCCTGCAAGCCACCTCAAGGGTGTGCGGCAGGGGGTGAACCATCCCCATGCATGCATTATCAATCAGGGAAAAAACTTACTACCATTCAGGCTGCAAAAAATACTACCTCATTTAAACACTAATTACAAGAAACCAATAGTACAATACTACCAACCTGAGGAAAACGTACATCGTGCAGCCACGAGACGCGCGAAATGTTTGCCACAAATGACACCAAATTTATAGTTAGTACATCTATATAAACATCTACGCAATGCCCTGCAAGATACCGTGAGGGTATGGGCAGGGGTTGAAGATAACCAAACATTCATTATTGACCTGCAACTAGGCTACTATAAGGAAACGTGAAGTACAGTAAACTCCCAATTTTCCGCGCTAATGACTGGTTAAGGGTGTACGGATAATCGGGAAACACATAATCCGGAGTTTGGTTCTTTCCGAAGTCATTTCTCTACGATGCGCCGCCAAAATAAATAAACTCCCTGAGAAAATAACACAATCTGCCAATGAAAAGATCATCGCTGACTTTTTCGCATCGCATTTTATGACAAAAATGAATCCAATAGAGCCCTCCCGGCCGCAGTTAAATGTTCGCAGGTGTCAGCACGAAGCCTGGCGTAATACATCGGACCAATCGGTAAGGCCGGAGTGAAGATCGCGATTGGAGGGAAATCAAAAAAGTTTACTTACCTTTGAGAACATTACCGATACACTAAATACATTGGCGATGCACGGATAATCCGCAGCCCGGATAATGCGCATCGGATAATCGGGAATTTACTCTAAAGGAGTCACATGCCGCTAGATAGTTAGTATTTACGAAATATTAAAGGGATTATTGGTTGCTTTTTCATTCACCAAACACTGCAGACTACTCTTACAATATTTCACTCCCCCATCCCTTTGCTATGCTGCCTATTGTGTTCTCTTATAGTAGTTACCGGGGAAACTGCGAGTTAGCATAATCGTTTCCATAAATATATTAAATTATTAATTGTTATTTTACGTATCCATATAACTCGTCCAGTTGTAGTTTAAAGCGCCTTATTATTCGCGCCTCCTGAAATATTTGCGCGTGATTTTTGTACTGAGTATGCGTCTGTTTATCCCGCGGGCCATCTGTCCCCCGCGTGAACCAAACTCGAAAATCCCGTCGTAATTATCCCAGGCTCCTCGTCCGAAGCCCCCGTATATATATATGACCGTGCCACGCTTAGTTCACGACACCCTCTTTCTGCTCGGATGTTTTGGCAAGCATTTACCTCACCCCTTTCCTCCACCACCGGATTCCTTCCCCTGCCCACGCATCACCTCTTTCAACCCTCCCCACTTCCCGAGATCTTCTCCTCCCACGCCTCCGTCCTCGAGGTGACATTACGCCTCCCCGCCCTTCCCCATATCTCCCTCAAAGAGACGTTATTTCTTTTTTTTCCTCCGAGCGCGCCCCATTCCCCTCTCCATCCCATCTTTTCTCGCTTCCTCTCCCTTACATCCTCCCTCCCCTTTTTCTTCTGCTTCTCCCCTCGTTCCTCTCTCCACCTTCCCCTCCTCCTCCTTCCGTCTCATCCTTCGGTCCATTTTCCACTTCTCTTCTCTCCTTTCTCTTCGCTCTCCTCGTGAGAAATTACGACACAGAATTAACGCGCGGGAGCACGCGAGTGGACATTGCTGGTGTCTCCCATGTGTTGTAGTGAGCGTAAAATGGTAAATAAGCAAAGGAGGCTGAGCGGACATGTGGGGTGATTCACAATTTCAACCAGGAATTTGCAGGTATATTATTAAATTACTAAATCGGATAGAGTATTGAGTAACACATCAGTACGTTAAGAGACCATTCAGGTTTTGAAAGTACCTATATAAAATGTGCTGGCTATGCGCACCTTTGGTCTTAATGTAAATTGGAGGGGTGGGCGGGGACCTTCTGGAGACCCCTGGCACTTAGACCTCTTTAGATCCATTGTGCAAAACCACATTTAACCAGCCCACCACTGCAGACAGGGAACAAGAGCACCACGGTAGAGGTATGGAGGAGGGCTACCCATCCAACCTCCGTCCGGGCCCAACGTTGCTTAACTTCGGTGACCTGACGGGAACCGGTGTATCAACGTGGCTAGGCCCTTGCCCACCGTTGGTCTAACTACAGTAATCAATTCTGAAACCAACTTCTTGCCACAAGAGTTCCTGCGCATCATGACCGATTCGTTCATGCTTGATCTCTTCTCGCTCTTTCTTCCTAAATCTGCAAGTACCAGACTCCGCTTATTACGAATGTTATCTTTGCAGGTATATAAGGAGCTCACTGACTCTTCGCGTTTACCTTGGAGATGATTGTAGTACAATCGAAACCTAGGTCGGTGTCTCAATAAATTTTGTGGAGTCTTACAAATTGGTTTTTCTCCTTGCTACAATCATGCGGTTCCACCAAGTACCTAAAGCCTGAGGACTTCCTTTTTTATGTTATCTCGGATAATCTCTAAATTTTCTTATATTTATTGCTTCTTCTATTGTTAGTGAGTAATATATTTTCATACCCCGGAGATAATTATAAATCACCATGCATATGATTTAAAATGCAGTATTGAAAACTTCAGACCGAAGGTTTGTCTGGTCGGTGTGGTTTGGGATCACCAGCTTTCCTTCTGCCACGTGCAGTTTACCTGAAAATAACTTTACTTGAGTTTTGTGGAACGGGTTCAAAGACTTCCCTTGCTACTCGAACCTGGGAATTACGGTTAGTATCAAAATACTCAACTAATTTGGTTACAACGCTCCAATAATGCAATATAAGAACTATACAAATTGTATCTCCATTGTTTCATGAAACATTTACATCTATTGAGTACTCTGCAAGACAACTCGAGGGTGCAAGTAGGTGGGTTAATAAACCCTAAAATTGCATTACATACCGGCAAAAGAATAAATAATGCACTAGAAATAAGCCGTTTTTATGAAAATACTACAATTAGCAGAAGAATCGAGATACACGGCACGTAAGAATCAAGCGTGGCACGGAGATCCTCGTCATATGATCCACATTAAAGTTTACTGAATGATATGCCGGTCTTCTCGAAGGTGGCAGGAGGTGATTGATTACCCTTGTATTGATGTATACATGCCCTAGTATTTAGAATACTACACAATTTGTCATCACTATCAATATCATGCGGGACTGGTACTGCAAAGTCTTCTTGTTACACTGCATTGAAGGATATCCCTAGTAAAGTTTTAATTACAAGCGTACATTTTACGTTCAATGGTCCATGCAAAAAGCATAAAAACCTAAAAAATATACATCACCTATCCTAATTTTCTCCCTATTGACTTATGTTTTCCACGTTTTAATCGGCGAAAATATTATGTTCCAAGCAGAATATCCCCATTGAAAATATCATTCACCTTGACCGGGACTCGAACCCGGAACCACAGGTGCTTTAACCTACCTTTAAGCTACCTAGGTGTCTTTATTACTTGTAAATTTCTGGAGACTTAATCCCTGAATTATGTTGAAAGCTATTGTCAAAGGTAGAGGTAAACTGTGACTCAATATTAGGACACGGAAGAATCTTGAAGGAGTAAACACGTGGTAGCGGCTTTACTCCCCACGTGGCAATGAAGAATTTGTAACATTCAGTACTCACTGTTCCGCAATTTTTTCGAACATTTCTTGGCGTCCAACAATGTTTACGCCCTCTCTCCGTACCCTTTTCCATCTCATCATTCCTCGTTACCCTTCGCCCTGCCCCCATTCCCATGCCACCCTTTCACCCTTGCCCCTAACCCATCCACTCCCCGTCCTTCACTTTTATAAGTCCCTCGCCCTTTCCACGAGTCCTTTCATTTGTCTTTTGTCCCTTCGGTAAGCTGAGTGTGACCACTTCGATATTTCTCCGTTCCACCCTTCCTATCCGCGACTCCTCCTTTTTTGCCCAGTTACATTTTGTCTTTTATCTTTCACACCCCATTCCTCTGCTTGTGTTTTCCTGCTTGGCCTAAGTTATACTGGGCAGGGACTAGTCATCAGTAGGTTCCCCCTTTTAATGTTCCCCTCCGCCCTCTTCCCACCAAACTGATGGTTTGTTTCCGCCTTCTCGCCAACCGAATCGAATGATACCTTTCGTTCTGGTATGTTTTTCCCTGTTCTCACGTACTAACTTCTACGGCTGTATTATATTCTATGGAGGGAGTTGATGAGTGGACCAAGCTGTGGGTACAGAATGTTGCTTGACTTTTTCTGAAAAATTTCGCATTATGAGCATCTAAATATTTTCCTGGTAGCCAACTTAATGGTATACGGTAGATGGCGAACCTTCACCTTACATTAACTCATCCTCTTAACTACGGAATGCAGTGCTGCATGAGGACAAAACCTGTGTTTTAGGCGTACTCGAAGTACATATGGCACTAAGACTACGAAAGAGTAAACGTCTGTTTTTAGGTTATGTACTCAAATGAAATCACTGTAGTATTCACGACAGTAAGCTTGAAAGGTTTGTGTTAATATTTTGATGGATAGTTTTGGGTTGGATTAATAGGGTGTCCCAACTCTTCTTTGCATAGAATTCATCTATTGGTTCCCTTACTACGCTATTTATCTCTTTAAGGAAATAATTACTAGGCCAACCATTTTTTAACCACATTGGAAAAGACAGAGGTGGATTTCATGTATGCTAAAAAATAGTTTACCTACTGATAAACGTACCATTCCAGTATTAATGGTAGCCAATGTGAGCCCTTATATTTTGCGAAAAGTAAGACACATTAAATATACCCGCGCGGTCGCGTATTTCTCTATGTGGGTAGCTTAGGGACCCTAAAAAGTGCGCTGCATATAGTGCTACGAGTTTCTATTTATGAAGAAATACTGATGCCATCCAAGTAAAATCATAACTTGCCGACCGATATTTTATGCAGTGGATACGCCTATGTTCAAACCTAGCACATTATGGTACAGATGAATAGTATGCAGGCATTTTTATTGGCATCATAAAACTTTTCATTTTTCGTTATGAGGAAAACAGCGTACGATACGTAAGCTTCGGGGAAGTTTGTATCTCCAACAACCATGAAATTCCAAGTGAATTACTCAATTCTCACGATATTCATTTTTAGTTCTAGTCGCAATTTATTCCGATTGATAGCACGATTACATATTGTAGATCACAAAATGTAATCTAATCTTAATTGGCAACTATGTCTCAAGCACGAGTATGTATAATTTTATTGGCCCTTCTTTGAATTTTCTGCTTCGTAATCAGAGGTAAGCAGAAACTTACAGAATTGGAAGAAAAATCAGATGAAAATGTGAGAAATGTCCAGAGAATTTCACTCCTCAGTACCTGCATGCATAACACAGTGGTCTGTGGATAGAGAAGTTGACAGAGCAAAGGCCACTAGACTTTAAACCTCTAGCATATGTAATGTTAATGCATTGAGACTACATCTTTTTGCAAGGGACCTTTTTTGGAAACCTTAACTGTCGCCTAATTTCCTGCGTCCGAAATTTGTCCTAACTTCTGTAATGCTTCTGGTTTTACATCGAATGAAGTGGAAAGCGGGCTTTAAATGGCTTAAACGTGACCTGAAGTGGTGGCCTACTCAGTAATCTTCTTTCCGCATAATATGTGCGGGACTGTGTAAGGGCTTTCTGCGGTGGATGAGGTTCATTTAATACCGCTCCACTACTCGTGAGCAGTAGAAAGCTGTATTTTGTCATTTTGTGTACTAGCAGTTCGGCTTTTGAACATATCTACATAATTCTTCATTCGTGGAGTGCATAGTTGAGACTAGATATTTTGACTGTTGAGAAAATATGATGCTATTACACTAGAAAGCTTTACTTGTGTTTATAATGATGTAAAAAGCAACACAGAGGGTCAACAAGTAGATATCTGTTCGTCTGATTTGGCTGCAGCTTGTATTCGGCTGTTACTAAAGAGGCGAATGGGGATGGTAATTACTGAGGTTGGAATACCTAAGACCGTATTAGAAAGTAGAATCATGGGCGAGAGGAACGAGGAATGAAAATGGTAAGCGTTATTAACTTCATGAAATGAGGTATGATTGTAGCGAGGTGAAGAGTAAATTATTGTCTGGCAGTGAGATATTTTATTTGAACTTGTCCTTATAACGAATTAAATGTTTCATTCAAAACCTTTCAAAACCGGCGAAATAACCCTGCATTGTTTTATTTATATGCATTCATCGGACGTTTAGTTTGTCAGTTTGGAAATAGATGAATAATTTAATGGTTATTACTCATTTTATGATCACTTGAGCCAAAAATTAGGTAGGTTGCACTGCCTACATTAATTAACTACCCATTTAGAAGCTATTGTCTGCAGCTGCATAGTACCATGTAAGCCACCTGGGTTGTATGTAAGATTGTGTTGTATGTTTCACGCCAGACATGCATTACCGTAGAGTAAAAAATCTTATTTTTTTGTACGCAAGTGGTTTTATAATTAATGATCATCATCATTGGTCAACTATCATTAGATTGGTTTGACATGGCTCTTCACTTGATTCTTCTATAGGCTAACCTCTACATATTAACGTTATTCTTCTCTTTTACATCCTTTTTTTACTGTTGTGGCAACTAAATTCATCCAAGAAACATGGTGACCATACATACAAAACATCAAAAACTATACTATCGTCATGTGAGCCAGACTGTAGAAATCTGTATGAATATATCTGGTGAAGTGCCAAGAATGTAGGTAAAGGTCTATAAGAAATTAGATTTAAGTGTCGCACATTTGTATTTATTGTAGACATACAATAAATTATTGTGCAATCTACTTTAATTATCCTAAGGTCTTTCCACCAATAACTGCGATCTATTCTATCATTCTCCCTTTATGAAGGCAGAAAAATGAAGTCCTCTCAGTCCTACCATCTGATATATAGTTTTTTAGAGTAGGGCAAGTTTTGGCATTGTGTGCCCACTTCTCTTTGCTTTTCTATAAAATCTGCACCCACATAATTACTTTTTACGTACCGAAAAGGCGTGTGGGAGGGAATGAACCATTACCAGGGGCGCATTAATGTCAGGAAGATAAATTTCTACTTTACGGTACCCAATTTCTCTCTTCAGATCAGCTTATTTCCTGCCTCCCAACTACATTAGCCAAAAGACTTTTTCAGTATCTATCTCTTAAAGTTTTATTTCATTACCTAACCTACCTTATTGTTATGTAGTAACTTGAATACCTCACCCATCCTCATTTTGGGTGACTGCTTGTTGGCTAGGCTAGGTTTTTCGCTCAAGTTCAAAGCAGTTGGCCTATCCTTCCCGTCCCACATCTGCGTTCTTCCCTTTGGTCTTCTTACCCCTTCTATATGTTCCCCTTGAGCGACTCCCTCCACCAAACCCCTCCACCAAAACCCTCCACCAGCCCCCTCCACCGACCAAAGATATTTCGGTACATGGCCGTTAAACGGTGGTGGCCTTCCTCATGGTCCCCCTTCTCCTTCCCCCTAGCGCGAATATCTCTCCCTTACGCACCCTTCCCCTGCTAACCCCTCCCCCACGGCCTCCGCGGCTTCGTTTCTTGGGGGCGGTACCTTTTTCTGGCCATCGAAATCGGGTGCGTGAGTCCCACTGAGCCAGCAATGGCGAAACACACTCTCGAACCCATCGCCTTTTCTTATCCCGCACTGTTTGGGGGCGTTCACTTCCATCCGCTGATCATTCCTTTTCCTCATCTCCCCGAACCTTTTACGGTCGGTAACCCCAGTAACCTTACACCCACTGCCATTCTCCTCGCGGAGTATCATTAGGTAATGATTAGATTTACATCTATATCTACATAATAGTCTCCAAGCCACCGCAATGTGTGGCAGGGGGTGAACCTTCACCAGGTATCAGGGAGAACACTTACTACCATGGAGTCATGAAATAAAAAGTACTACCACGTTTAAACACTTCTTATATGAAACCGGGGGGTCGAGGTGGACCAGTGGGTAGAGTTCTAGGCTCAGACCGGAGCGTCCTAGGTTCAAATCCCGGGCAGAAGCCCTACCGGACACCCCTACCTACACTGTAAAAAGTTGATCTGATTTTCAGTGCGATCTGAATTTAAGCGCTGTCTGGTTGTAAGGCAGGAACACAGATTTAAGGTACGGAAGAGGCAGGAACATGGATGGTTGGTACAGGAGCAGTTGAGCAGGAAGCAGAGGAAGCAGGATTCTGGATGGTCTGATTTTCAGTCGTTCACCTGCCTTCTTTTTAGACAAGATATTACTGCTGAAATTCAACATACCCTGTCTTAAAATTGTTGCATCTGAAATTCAGATCGCTTTTGTACCTTAAAATCAGATCTACTTTTTACAGTGTAATATCCTCGCGATTCGATATTCGTGTGTCAGAACTTCATGGGAAATCGGAGGTGTTCCAGGAACTCGTCCACCTACCCTAAATGAGTGGATTTCACATGCCAGTGGCCTAGTATAGGTAACTCTTGCCGACCAAACCAACCTTCGAGTGGTGTATGAAACCTGGATTCACAAGAAGAAATCAGCCATGAAACACGCGAAACGTTAGCCACAATGACACCAAAACGTCAGTTAATACAAAGTAATGTAATATTTTTTAATTACGTAGTACTTTCTATAAATAATGTATTATGTACTTATATTTCCTAAGGAATGCATGAGTTGGTAGTGTTAAAACAAATACACTTTATTAGAAATCCCTACAGTTAAATGTCCATCAACAAATATAAAATACCTATTCTGATTTCACCATTCACTTTCGCTGCAATCTGTTACCGTCCTTAATTGTGATTTCGATAATAATTTGAGATTTCGTAGTAATTTACGAAAAGAACACTGAGACCGTGGATTAATACGAACACTAAATATTTTCAGTTAAATAGATTTTGATCTATATTCCGGCTACTACAAGAAAATATTTTAAGAAGTCTTTCCTATTATGGCCGATGAGATTAGGAGAGTAAGGTCGGAGAGCCAACTGTTCGGATGTGTTCACTAAGTCTTTCGTCCCGTGAAAAATATTGATCAGAATTGGCACCGTGAATGCAAGATAGTTTAAGTAGTATAGTATATTTAAGTACCCCAGTTTGTATTGCACTCATATTATAACGGGAATTTGTTAGGCCTTATTTTCCTCGAAGTATTCACCTTTTTCATGGTATATTAAAACACGGAACGGTACCTACCTAACTCGTTGTGAACAACAATGTTTACTTACTTTTGTTACTTACTTCGTTGTGTATTTTCTGGTGTCATCTTTGAATAGGCAATTTTAGTTGACCTCTGCACAGTTCCCTATCTCTATATATGTATTATTGATATCAGGTTTTCGTTTTTCTTGATTGCATATATCCCATTCAAACACTTATTCGTTTTCTTCCTCTTCTGAACTTACTCATTATTTTCACCTCTATCGCTCTTTAGTAACCTGTTACCTTAAAAAACTTCTTCCATTTAATTTTGATCTCACCTTCTCATATTACCCATCAATACCCTTTTCTGCAGTACCTCATATGCCACTTCATTTTTCTACCTTTCTTTTCTCGGTCGTTAAGGTGTTTAAATTTAAATAAATTGCAGCGCCATGGCCTCGCGTCGTGATCCGTGGGTACATTGATAAGATTGCTTGTTTCGTTGCTTTCTGTGACGTCATTTTTTTAATTTGTTAAATCAGATCAGGAACTGCGATCCTAAGGGCCGCGGGTTCAAGTACTCGCTAGTGTTGGTGTAGTGATGTCTTTGGATAAGGATTAGTGCCATATTCAGAATCTCAACTATAGTCTCACTTCTACTGCATACGTTATAAAATTAATATTATGAGCTCAAAATGGGGTACAGATTCACCTCGATTGGGTTCAAAGTGGTGTACAGATGCTTCTTAGCGTGACGTTGAGAAGCAATACCATCTCTGCGGGCAGAATCTGTTCAAGATTTGACACTTAGTGGAGATTTTATGAAGTAGTTGAGATTTTGATATATGGACGGTAGGTATATGGCCTTTAGACCGTGTGACATAACCTTCAAATCTAATTCTGCTCCTACTGAATTGGAAATGCGTGACAGGGAAGGTCTTCTTCTTCTTCATTCGTCCACACCTCTGGCATTTAACCCATTCGCAATTCCATCCACAATCCTCCCAACCCGTAGTCAGGCGACAGTGGTCGAGAAGGCCTCGTTCGCGCGAATCAATTCTATTGTTTTGGGTCGTTGCGGCCAAGTTTGTCGACCGCCCCTCACCCCCGTTGGGTTATCTATAGACGTCCGAGCCGTGGTTGAATTTCGATCGATTTGGATTGTTGCATCCCTTCAGGAACCCCTTTCCGCACGGAAATTCCCAAGCGCGTTCGTGGTCCGCTATTCGAAACGTTATCGTGGATCCTCGTTTCGCGTTTAATAAATTTCATCCACGGCGCCATCGTGTTTGACAAAGCAGACGGTCGGTCGCTGCGCATTTGTTACCCTGCGGCGTTTTCCTTTTGTTTGTATCCCTGAGCATTGAATTGCATACCTTGCGTAAGAGTTGAGGAGTGAGACTCTTCCTCTACTCGCGTGCTTTGTACCCCCACCTTGTGATTTGTCCTTGCATTTCGAAACGGTGGTTGGTTTTCATTAATCTTAGATACTTAATACCGCTCTCAAGGCAATCGTGACAGTTGTTTATATTATATTACACCATATGTGCCTGTCATTTATTTATCATCATCATCTCCTAATAAGAGGAAGTTAGGTTTGTCGTAGTTCTTCAGAGAATCCTCCCTAGGCTTATTCTATTCTAATCTTAGATTACCTTCCTATGAATTATAACATTAAAAAACAAGGATGAGCCAAACCAGATTAATTAATCACCTAGAAGGTAGAGAAGGGTGGGTACTTTGGCTTGTTTTATTATATTTGGGCGTCAGGTAATTATGTTAGAGTAATCTGTAGTGCATATTGCATGTAATAACAACCATTAATCCCTCTATTATTACGTAGATACTATCCATCCAGCATCTTATTACCATATTATCTAGCATTTTTCAATTAAGTATCCTAGTTGCATATCAATAGTGCATGTTAGGTGATCTTCACCCCCCTGCCACACACCCTTGTAGTGGCTCGCAGGGTATTACGTGATGTAGATGTACGTATAGTTACCATCAGATTCCACTATCAAATAAGAATGAAAAATTCGCAGTTAAACATTCAATCAATTGAATAAACTCACAATAACCTAATAGTTCTCTGATTCTCCACTAGACTGAAATATCACATCATATACATACAAGAATTGCAATCCTTCTCCATAAACATTCGTTACAAAGAGGTTTGCTAAAGATAAAATCCACCCACGTTCTTAGCAAATTTAAAAATGTAACATTGTCGTTACCGTATTTATCTTCGATTATCTCATCCTAACATTTATGTTGTCCTTAAACTTACCACTCAATTCTTCTGATTCAAGTCCTTATCTGCTATGTTGTCAAGACACTGCTGTGTTTAATAGCGTGCTTTTGTTCACCTTGCAGCTTTTTGAGTACCTCATTTCTTCAGCTTCATTTGTATTCGTTGATTTTTCGCCATTGTCATCCATCCTTTCTTTCTTAACTTTAATTCCAATGGTAAAACTTACATTGCTACTGAAGCCTTGGCAGTCTGCTCGGTAAGGCGTCGGCCAAACAACATGAAGGCGTCTAGTTCCTATACCTCCTTGGAAATGGGTTTTATGTTTTTTCTAGGTTTATACTTAGCATTAAGTTATGTTAGATGGTGTGATGTAAAATTACCTGTCGGAGAGCCATGAAATGTATTACTAAGACTGCTAATTACTGGTAAACTGATAATGATGACTGGGATTGAGGACTATAAAGATGATTTTGAATAAAAAATAGATTCATCTTTAAAAGTGCGTCGCCAATTTATAATTTATCTTATTTATATGCAGATGCGAAGCATTTAGTTGAGCGTGCCTGGTGGATGTGCAATTAACACCTATCACAAATGAAATTGTAGGTATTTTAATTAAAACAGGGCAGAATTTCGGGTGCCTTTGCGTTGATGGCAACGTTTTTGTCATTATCGATATTTATAAACGGTCTCCGAGATGGCAGCACGGCTGCTGCTCTCTGATTGGTTGATTACCTGCGTAGATTGGAATACCCGTATTCAAGTATTAGAAAGGGTATAGTCGTCGGATATATTCCTGTTCATGATTGACTCTTTTGAGTATTTTTAATGCTTCCCTTGATGATTCTAGGGAAATACTGATTTTCTTCGGCCTGGATTTTCGGCGCCATAAAAGTCACTGGATGTCCTAGCTTTGTTACGACATGTTCATCAATGATCGATTTCTAGTCTTGACTGTTTCTAGTGTCACTTTCAGTTTTAGTAGACTAGTTTTGTATCTACTGACTCAGTCGCACGTAGGTGATGCATGTGTGCTGATTTTTCATCGGTCTCACCCGTAAGGTGCCTTGCGGGGTGTACTCAATAGATATGGGTGGTGATGATACCTTCGGAACACACCGAGATATGCCTGTATAGTTTGCGGGATGAAAAAGGAAAAAAAATTCGTACCGATTTTCATTCCAGAATGAAGCAATATCTGTCACGTAATTGCTACAAAAACGCGAAAAATATTGTCACGCGGGTGAATTGTTGCCTATTCATTCCGGTTGCTGAATTTCATGGGATAATATCTCTGTTTTCCAATAAGAAAAATATTTCATGCTCGTTTTCCTGCAAAGCGTCCCGAACCGTTGAGCCCATCCATGTCGTCAAATGCGCGCGTCACTTTTATCCTTATTTTTTTAGACAAACACAAATTCACATTACAATTCTCGTTTGAGCGAAAAACCGTTAATTATTTCGTGCATCCCGGGAACGTTTTGCCGTTCCATTTCATGCACGTATGGGTTCGCAATAGTGCACGCGTTCGCTCATTTGTATTATGAAAACCATTCACGGGGCAGTAAAGTGTTAAAATATTTACCGATTCCACGTGCATTAAACCGTGAATGTGGGTTCAAAGCCGTCCGTCGAGTGGATATTGGATTTTGGATAGCGTCCCTTGGAGACCAACTAGGTCTGTAAAAAGGTGTGCTAGGTTTAATAACTTGTTTAATTTTTTAGAATAATTAGGTTAGGGATCACTATTATATCGATTTTGGATGCTCACGCTAAATTTCCTGCTGTGATTTAAGATTTCTACCTTTGCTTATATATATAAAACAATAGACTATGTTAGGTTAGATCAAAAAAATATAGTAATATAGTCGTGGAGATTGGAAATGTCATTGTTTTATGCACAATTAACGTGGATTGGTAGGTTAAATCTTATTATTGGGAGATAATACGATAGGTCAGTGGATTCAAACCTTTTGTTTTGCTAGGATACACCATTAAATTCCATTTCCCTAGTCTTTATGCCTTTTTCATGAGCTACCATCACACAACAAAATAATCAACTTGTATAGCTACAGTTTTATCAGAAGCATATCCGTACGTGGATGCGCATTTTTAGGTGAACTAATACGATTACTTTTAATTCTACTATTATTAAATATTCTTCGCGTACCCCTAATCATCCAAATGCGTACCCGAGGTTGGGAACCACTAGGATAGGCATCATGTTATTTTTTTGACTATCTTTCTAAGACATTAAATGTAGTGCGTATTAATGTAGTTATTTTAATCATCTTTGTATGTTTGGCTCAGAAAATATAGGAGTAGAAATAGTCTCCATTACCATTCGATTGAAATGTTTCTTCTTTCTTCGCACAATATGTGGTCATAGCTATACCAAGATGTTCTATTCCAGTAGGTAAAACTTTCCTTCGTATGATAATCCAACCGCAAAAAAAAGGTTTCGGTAAGCAGTAGATAATAAAGATGGAAAAAGGAATGAAAATAAAGTATTTTCGTACAACATTGACAAGCAATGGGTTGTCTGATTGAAAACAAAGGAGCGAATCGACAGAACAAATAGAATTTTCGCTATTTAATGCATAGCATATTTGATAATATATACAAGACGATACATTGCTAAGTACCAATGATTCCTCGGTCAGCAGGAAAAAAGAAATGTCAGGAAAAAAACAACAGATGAAAGCTGCATAGATAAATGTATTAAGAAAAATCTAGGGGAAAACGTTAAGAGTAAGAATGGTAGATGAATGGGAGAAGAAAGTTGAATTTTTATATACAGACAACGATAAAGCAACGACACAGTAGTAAGGATGTGTAAAGTAAGCAATACAGATGGAAAAAGAAGCATTGGAAAACCGAGGAAAAGACGAGGAAGTATGGTAATAAATGACAAAAGAACAGGAATAAAGCCTAGGCTGAAATAAAACGAAAAATGTAGAAAGGTTTCTGCAGATTAAATCGAAAATAATTGAGAGGTGATAGGGAAAGGCATTGTAGACTTTTAGGGGGTTTGCTATTCTGCACGAAACATAAATTTTTCAATGAATGTGGGTAGATTTTAATAAATATCTCCTTGCATATTCTGCAAAAGGTGAAAGTTTTTATTATATATCCCGGAAGGTGTTAAGGGTAATCGGTTATGTATTTCTATTTTAACTATTAATACGTAATGCTTCTTTTGTGATTGTTCACCTTTTTCACCACACCCTCGAGGTGGTTTGCGAGACACTCAGTTGATGTAGATGAGTGCGGAATCCAAATGGGAAATAGAAAACGATACGAAGGGAAAATGAGGAACAGAGAGGCAGAAAAAAAAGAGAGCGTTGTTCCGGTATTGTTTTTCTTTTTGCGAGAGGATGAGACCGAGTAGCGAGCGGACGGAATCTTTTTGCCCATCCAATGGCGCTATGAATGTAAATAAAAGCACTGTTTTGATTGGCAATGAAGGATTCGAGGGTGGGGGAGAGGGGGATTCAAAGGGTTTTCAAATGAGGGGAGAGGAGGGGCGGCGTATGTGTCCAGCCGCGGGGTACGTGGGGAAACAATTTAAATGTGAATTATGCAGGTTTTCATCCAATAGAAGCGCCCTCCTTCTGCAGAAGGCATTCATCTTTACGAGTCATTCTCTCCCCACTGTATTTTTAACGGCTCAATCTTCATCTTCTCCCTCCCCCTCCACCCCCGCATAATCCTCTCACATTCCCATGTCTCCCCCCACCACTACCCTCCCTCCACCCCCCACTCAATACCCCCTCTCCCACGTTCCAAAGCCTCCCACCCCATTTCCACGTGCAAACTCAATTATTTCCTTTCCCTTTTTCGTCCAGAACTCTCTCTCTCTTTCCATTCTTTCCTCGCCCATATACACACATTCTCCTGTACCCTTTTTTCTCTCTCCCTCTCCCAAAGGCTCTCCCCCCTTACCCGTCCTTTCCCGTCGCGTATAACTCCTTTCAATTCGTCCCGTGAAAAAATTCGTTATAGATTTCCGGGCCCCGCGGAGTAAGAACAAGCGCCCGGAACGTATTCCTCTCTTCAGTGCCACTCTTTCCGTTCTTCTCTCGTATTCCTTCCCTTCCCCCCAATTTTAGCTCCTTCGGCAGCTGAATAACGAAGCTTTTATTAGTGCTTCTCATTTTTTTCTTCTTCTTCTACTATGGCACCTTTTTCTTTCCTCCCAGTCCCCTCTTTCCCCTTCCCTCACCCTACAAAGCCCCTTTATCCGCCATTGTCCCTCCTCTCCAGTTTGTTATTTTTTCCGTCAAAGCCCTGGCGAGAAAATCTTCTCCCTTCCATATCTTTCCTTGTCAACGGTTCCACCCCCTTTTCCCTCTTACCCGGGCGTGATCATTCTCCTTAAGGAGCATTGATAGGGAGGGAATCGAGGCCGCTTGTCGGCTCGCATTTTTTTCTCTCCTCTCACCCCCAACCTCTCCCCGCTTCTCCCTTTTTCCATCCCTCTTCGGGTTCCCCAGTCCGATCTCACACCTTCTCAAATGGGATCAGTTTCTCTCGCCTCTCCAGCACCTTCCTTCTCTGCCCATGCGAGCTCTTCTCCCGTCTTGGCCGGGAATCAGTGTTCAGGGTCCACGAAACCCTCGCGAGGGAACGGTCCAGCCCTAATGGACGATGTCCATTATAGTCCGAAAATATCGGATACTTTCAACTGCAGAGATCCCCACCGCCTCCGATTCCACACGCCCTTTACGCTTTCCTTCTCAACCCACGAGCTCTCCTTTAGTCTTTAGGGTGCTCCGGTCTTCGTATCCCTTCCCACCCTTGCTCCTCTTGTCTCTCCACTCTCCGCCTCCCTTCTCCGTCCCCTCTGAGGGGATTTAGTGTCTCCCAATGTCTTCCGATGGCGTTCTATTGCTTGTCTAGCGGATCTTGATGGGATTTTAGTCGGAGGCTCGGGTGATTTCCTCCCTTTTCGGTTTTCTTTCTCGAGAGATCTATGGTCCTGTTTTCGGGTCTCTTTTCACTCCCCCACCCCCTCACATCGGCATCAAAATGGGGCCACTGAGAACCCTGCATTAATCCATTCGATCGATTGAGTGGATGTTGAATGAGGGGTATTTATCAGGCTGTTCAATATTTTTCCAAATCGGTGCTAAAGTGCGAGTTTATTTCCTCAACTTATAGACTGAATGGTCGACTCTCCAACGCTAAAACTAATGCCTTATTTTGAAGTATTCAACGTTCTTAACATACTTTTGTGCGATTCTTTCAAGTTTGGTACATTTTATTCACAGATTCAGATTTGAAACGCTCGGCAATAACACATGCGGTGGCTTTAAGGCTAGGAGTTTGTTAGAAAACTCAATATTCAATGTGTTTTTCTAAATAGTAATGAGATTATCAAGGATATTAGAAAGGTACTCAATGATTTTATTAACATTAGTTCACTTCTCAATAAATTAATCCTCCCGATCGTTTAAAGGGTCGTGATATACTCAATAGTTTTCTATCAAAGTGAGTGATTTGTGTTGGCATAATTTTTATGCTAAAGTCAAGTTATAAAATTAAAATTATCTTAATGACATAATGATATTTTTTATAATCGTTATTGTTATTAGTATGGAATTGCTTCTATATTTTTGTTTGGCTTTCATTTTCCTCAATGGTAGGAATTATTCTACAAGTCATGGGAATTTTATTTCACAGTATAAGTATTAACTCCCATAGTGTATTTTCCTTCGGCGGACGGATAGAATATTTTTGCTGCTAAGCACTTTTATAATGAAAAAACCGGATTACGTCTAATTAGTCTTCTGGTATTCAATTCCCTCGGAGAAATGCTTACTGGAGACCAAAAATTTTGCTGAAAACCGAATTTTCTAGCTCATCGCTGTCTCCGTGCGTTGAAGCGTGCGATGTGAACTTCAATTCCGGGAAGTTTAATTTCCGAATTCAGCTAGGTGAATATCCTAAAACTTTACGACAGTCGCAGAGATTTGCGCAACGCATGGAATCTCTTTGTCTAACTTCCCAAGTGGGAAGTGCTGACCGCTTCCGTCGGTGATGCACATGGTTCAAGCACCAGTTCAATGCAGTAAGCGAACCTAGCGTGTGGATTGGGCTCGGCATTTTGAAACAGTCTTCACTTTAATGAAATGAGGTAATCTCATTGGAATTTTGTGACGTAATCCTGATGCTGAAACTGTTTGATAGCTAAGTGAGTCGAGAGGTGGACTACTGACCAGAGGTCCAGGAAGATGTTTTAATTTATCCAGTTTATCCCATATTCTAACATTTTTTATCACTGGTTCTGTTTTTGTTGACCACTTCAACATTTTGTTGAACATTTTAAAAGTCTTCACCTTAGTGAAATGATATAATCTTATTGAAAATTTGTGACGTAATCCTGATGATGAAACTGTTTGAAAGCTAAGTGAGTTGAGAGGTGGACTACTGACCAGAGGTCCAGGAAGATGTTTTAATTTATCCAGTTTATCCCATATTCTAACATCCCATATTTTTTAGCACTGGTTCAGCTTTTGTTGACCACTGGTTGAACAGAATAAGAGACTGCCATCCTTATGCTGGTGTATACGTTTTACATGCTACTGGATTTAATATTTGGTTAGCTCTGTCCTAACTTATCGAACACATTTTGAAGTTTTGAAGTAACTGGTTTTGTAATCCTGATATAATGCATCCTTTTTGTGCTCAGCTTTCGGATAATGACTCCACTATATCTCATTTCATAAGTGAAAAAGACTACATGGATGCAGCAGATGGTTTGAATGTCAGTGATGTCCTCCTGTCTCTCATCACCATTCCCGTCGTAGAATTAATCACATTTCTGCTCTCTCTCTCTCTTAGTTCTCACATAATCCTAACACAAACTGTGCTTCAAATATCTGAAGGGTGACCAATATGAAGGGATTGATGTCTCCAGTATGGACTCATGACACTCATCTCGGGTCGTTTGTGTGACGATCTTGCAAGGCTTGGCCCTTTGAGGAGTTTACAGGGCGTGGGGGAAGATGTGCGGTTGATCTGTGCGTGGGAATCATCGGCACCAAACTCACTAAAATCTCTTGGACTCCGTTCCAGGGCCCACTATCCTTCGAGGGCTGCCTTTCCCATCCTCTCTCACTCTCTCCCATTGCTCCCTTTCCACCCGCTGCCGAAAGCCGAAGGGCCATCAATATCAATTAACCAATAGCCGCCACCCCGTGAACCATTGACCCTAGGGTGAGGCCCGTATCTCTCTCCCTTCCTCCAACAACCCCTTATCCACTCTTACCCTCACCCTCTTCCGACCCGCACGGCCGTCTTCTCAACCCCTGTTGTTCATTCTCCCATCGCCTCTTCTCATCCTTCTGTTAAGCTTCGTCCGAAACGATTTTCCCCCTTTTCCCGACCCTTTACTTACCCCCTATTCCTCCCAGCGCTCACCTCTCTCCTTTTCCCGAGCCAATGGACAGGGACATTTTCAGAAGGCCAACTTTGAATCAATTATGCGAGCCTACGCTCCGGGGTAAATAAACTTGAAGGGTTTTTCCTTCGCGATACGTCACATGCGGAGCGGGGATCTCCCTCTGGTTTTTGTTGTCCTTCGAATATCCCCTTCATTCTCAAACCCTTAATTTCCCTGCCCCTATTTCCATTCACCCCATCTAACTCTCTCCCAATCACCAAATGTTGACCTAATATGATGAGTGTACACAGATTTTAGTTGGGTAATTTTAGTAAGACGTCCGATCTACAAAGACTGAAACTCCACCTACATCTTGTACAGGCTAAATCCCCTGCAGAAATTTAAGGCTGATTGTTTTTTTGAAGATGTTAAGCAAGTGTTTAAGATCTCAGTAAACTAATTTTGGTTAACTCATATAATGAAATTGAAGGGATAGTTGCAGAGGCTTAAAATGTAATTTTGAAGTAAGTGAAAGTAATAGATTAAATCGAAGTCGACGAGGAATAATTAAAGGAGGCAGCGTAGATACTAAGATTTTATACATGTCTGTGTAAAAGTATGCAAAGGCATCCTATAAATAATAGCATTTATACTTCTATTCTATGGCATGTAACTAGAAATAATATTTGTAAAAGGTTCATGCTATTTGGTCGTCTAAAGATTTTCAATGTTTCCGCTTTTTCGGACATTGTTAGCAAGTTCTGATCATGACAATATTTTCTCAGCCATCTATAAATATTGAATTAATCCTTAGTGTTTATTATTTACCGTGTTTCAATGAAAATAATGTGGCTTGCAGATCTGATCTTGGGGTCATTGTTAGGCTAACGGATTGATGCAAAAATGTAGTGGTTATATGTCATCCGACCATGATTGTGGATGTATGCTACCGCCCAGTACAGACTTCCTGGTATGATGATGCGTAATATACGCATTCATTGAATTATTGGTGGATTATTTATTACGATTAATTAAATACTAAACCAACTTAATCATTTTCCTCTTTCGTTGTCTTTATTTTTTAGATTTTGCTTGGCGCTGGTACTCAGATTTTTAGATAAAATTGGGTGGAATATTTTGATTTTTAAAGGCTGCGTACAAGATAAATGAGAGATGTTAATTTCTTGCTCTGAATTACATGGTCGGAAATCGCTCTGTTTTTGTGGAAAATTTTTGTAATGTATTCTTGCTCCAGGGAGGCCGTGCAAGTAAGAAGATATCTCGCTCGATAATTTCCTAATTGAATTCCAGTCTAGTTTTGAAATAATCCTCTCGCAAATATGGAGAGCATGACAAATATTGCCCACAGTTCCAAGGAATGTCGAAGGCGTGCATTTCTGTCCCGTGCATCACGCCTCCAGCGAGATACCTGTGTACAGAGCGGATTTAATTTGCCCCGGAATATTTAGGTACGGCAAAACATTGAGACATGCGAGGGAGAGTTCAGCTGCTGGAGTCCGACAACCTCGGGACATATTTCCTCCCGAATTAGCGCTTCCGATACGCGCCGTGGAAGAAAGCCTCGAGGCGTCACTTCCAACTTCACTCTTTCCTCTTCCTTAATCCTCCCCAGCCTCCGGATCGTGAGAAATTGGCCTGCTTCTTGCATGTTGGATGGAGGGAGGGTGTGAGATGGGCGGGGGTTGGAATGTGTCGGGTAAGCCTGGGTATTCTCTCGCAGTTTTCTTATCACGCCCAGACCTTTCCCATACTGGGCCGTCTTATCCTCGGAGGATTCTCCCAGAGCTGGATTTTCGCTGGTACCTCCGGCACCGTCAGCTGTCGGCAGGTTAAATAATGCCATTCGTCCAACGCTCAGCAACCCTTTCCCCTCCCCCTTTATCCCTCCGCCAGGTCCTGAGGCTTGAAGTCTAGCGCGGGAAGTAGTTCCTCCGCGACCCGCCTTCTGCTCACCTCTCCACGCAACGTGTGAATTCTATGGGGCCTTTTTTTCTTCCTGCCTTTCTTCAACTCCTCTTCCCTCGCGTTTGTAGTCCCCGTTACTGGCTGCACTGTTGTACACACTCAACTGCGCATGTCCTTGATGGAGAATGTGAGGGAGGGGGGGAGGTGCGGAAGGCGGAATAGTCGCTGCGCATGACGCCATGTTTTAAGGAAGTTTTAATTGCGCTTACGTCACCGCCATTTTCTATTATTTAGGAACCCTCCCCGTTCTCCTTACTTCCCCCCCTCTTCCTCTCCGTATTCTCCCATTCCGTAGCGCGCTCAAGACTCGAATGTTTCTTCCCCCTTGAATGAAAAATTGCCGCGCCGGGAAGGCATTTTTCTGCAAATCCGCCCCGAAAAAAAGTATGGCAGTTTTAATTAAGGAGTTTTCCCGACTCCGGGGACGCAATGGCTAAGGATTTTCCTTTTTTTTTTTTGAAAAAAAAACTTAAATTTGCGACCCGACTTTCGTACCGTCTGGTGACTAACAAGGGAATAGATTGATGGGAGAGCGTTCTCATCGTATTTCCTCCATAAAATCTATTTACGAACGAAATTTTCGTATCAGTATCCATTTCCTAATGTGAAAAAACACGGTCCTCTCTACGTGATGGTGACCTATACGTTGACAGCCTGGGGTTGTCGGGCGAGTAGTAATAATTTTTCTGGGCAGACGCCCGAGAGTTGAAGTCATTTGGGATGGGCTGATTGATTGATAGATATCATAATCAAGGGAGTAAAGGGGCAAAGTAGAATCCCACGTCGTTTGCCTCTTTTAACGAACGACTCCAAGAGGTCAACACCTAAACCTTCTAGGCGACAAACACAGGACTTCACCACTAATGTTCAACTTTTGAGTGCATTAAATACAAATTTCGGCGCATAAAATGCCAATTAATTCAAATGAGGCAGTTTGCCATTCTGTCGACAGAATGAAAATAGCAGACTACTTGCTTATATCAGTAACTACTCCAGAGTACATATCACTTCCAGCCATTCGTAATTATAAAATTGGGAAGACACAAACCATTATGTGAGCGCGCTCCATTAGCTAGTAATTCACTGTAGTACTAATATATTTCATTTTTTTTCACAATTCACCTTTATTTCTTTATTTTGAAGCAAACTGCTTACCGCACCAACTCAAATTAATGGGTTTCCTGTATTTTTACCCATCGGGAAGAAGTTATTCTTTTCGGTGTTTCCGCGTCTCTCCACCAGGTGCCTCTTAGGAGGATGGAAAATGAGTCACGAATGATACGTTTTTGAATTCATGTCTTGCACCACCCCGCCCACCATCCGTCCCGAAATTATGGAGAGTGAGTGAAATATCCAAAAATACACGTTGGGGAAGTGGAGAAGAGGGAGGAGGTATATGAGAGGGATGGGGGAAGGAAAAAGAAGGAAGAAATTTCCTTCTTTTTCCTTTATGTCATCTTATTTTGGCCCAAGCGGCTTTCCACGTGGAGGGAGCTGGCACGGACGCGAGGAAATATGTAACGAAGCCTTTTTATGCCGAGGTATGCCATACGCTCGTCACATTCACTTCTTGCCACCCCTCTTACTCCACCAACCCCAAACCATCTCCGCCTAATATCCTCCCACCATCTCCTTCCTACCCACCTACACAAGGAAACCCAACATCGCCTTTAAGATGGGAATGTGCCATGTGTGTTCATTCATAGGCATTTGAGTGCTCGAGAGAATATGTGCATACGTGAATGAGTACATGGATGCATCGATGAGTACATTAGTACTCTAATGAACTCATACGAAAATACTTGAACACCCCGGTGAATACCCGAACACCTGGTTGAATACGTGAACCCGATGGAGTACTCAGGCGGATACTATATTACCTCGATAAATACCGTAGCGTCTACTTGAATACCGCTGTTTTCATTCCACCTCGAGCTTACGTAATTGACGCGACGTAAGTCTCGCATGGTTAGCCCTGGTGTGTTGAAATTTAACACTGATGATTTTCCTAAAAATTTCCTTTGGGATCTGGAATGCTGGGTAGAACGGTTGCAATGAATTGGCCGGGAAGGCCAAAGAACAGTGGTTCGATGACCGTTCTAGGAAAACCTTTTTCCTCAGGTGATTGTAAGCACAGTAAACGCCAAAGTAAAATCTTGCATTACCCCCAGTAACTTGAGAGTTCGGAATCCTAGGAAGAATACTGGATGCATATTTGTTAACATCTTGAGACATGATGGGCTGATGAATAGGGTCACTGATGGAAAACTGAACAGGGAGAATTTCGAAGAAAAGCATCGTATAAGATACATGGAGGAAGTAGTGGAGGATATGAAATTGAAGAAACATGCGAATATTAAGAGGTTAGACGATGGGGGAATCCAATGGAAAGCTGCGTCAAACCAATCTGAGGATTGTTAACTTATTGATAATGTAAGTAAATTCACTTTGTGAAATTCCACTGATTTATTAATACCGACCTAGGTTTCGACTTACACAGTCATTATCAAGGTCCTTGATAATTGATAATGAAGTGAATTTACTTACATTATCAATATGTGGTTCCACAAAGTGAAGCCCAGTAATTTGTTATTTGTATATTGTTGACTTATGTTCATGAGGAAAGGAACCAGTTGAATTACGAGATTTTATGGAGGTGCGCAAGTAGCATCGTATACATGTACTCATCGAGGTTTCCATGTACCTACTCATCAAGGTAATAATGTATTTGTCAACTACCAACGTATTCATTCAGGTATTCAAATACCTAGGTGAATGCATACATTTATTTAAAAATTATTCTTGTGAGGCGTTCACGAGGAATATGCGTTAGTGCTGGGATTAGAAAATGGGTGGTCTTGGAGTATTCAGGCAGTTAGGTAGGCTGCGGCTCCAAGGCATCGGAAACCAAGGAAGCATATCGAAATATTCCAGGGAAAGAGGCAGTGCGGGTGGGGAAGGGTGCGGAGGATTGAGTGGAGAGGAAGGGAGGAAATTGGGAGTAGAGAGAGGGTGGGTGGGCCTGGCTATAGGGGACGAAGGCAGTAAGGCCCTGGGAAGAAGAGGCCTGTTTGATATTCGCCTCGCTTTCGGAGCCGTGCCCGGAGAATGGGGATGTGAGTGAGGGAAGGCGAAGGGCTGACAAGAATGAGGATGGGGACGAGAGGTCACAGCATCCCTCCAGCCCACCCCTATCCCTTCTTCCACCACCATCCCCTCTCTCCCTCGAATAAGGGGATCGGTTTTTTTAGGGTGGCCAGAGTTCTGGCAACCCACACCGTAGGCCTGAGTTTGAATCCCGGCGATGGCAGATTTTTCATTGGAATACCAGTCATTCGAAGTGTGGTACTACAGATTGGTGACGAAAATCAAGTGGAGAGACCGAGTGAAAAACAAAGAAGTCCTAAGAAAAGAGAAGTTTCCTGAAAAACTTAAAATGATGACGGTACAACTCATTCTTAAACTTAACATATCTTGAACAGTGGTAGTGCAGAGAAGGCAATCGACAAGGGATAAGAGAATGAGATGAATGTAAAAGGCAGGCTTTGGATGAAAGATGAATAGCTTAGCCGATAAGAGAATTTATGTAGTGTAGAGCCACGTTAAACCAATTTTAGGGCCGTTGGTCCATGATGAAGATGATGATACCGATCATAACTTGAGAGCCAAATGGAGAGTATCACAAGTTCAGTACTGCGTCCGTCGGATGGGACGTTGAACTGTGGTCACCTAAGCACCTCTTGTTTGTGCCAGAATTGGTACATTGTGTAGTTCAAATTTGGTAAGCAACCCACCCTGACACTTTCCTAGTTCTACGATCACTGAAGTTACTCAGGATTTGGTTTGCAACACATTTATTAGGTGCTGGGGAAGTCGGTATCGTATCACTGCGCTACCGAAACTACGAAAATCGCAGTCGACGCATCGAACATCCCTTTCTCATCCCTGTGCCCGGCTGCACACCACGGGGAACGAAGGAAAGGGGGACTTCGCAGGTTGAATGCTAAACGCGGCTGGGAACGGGGGTTGCTCTCTACTTCGTCAAGGTAAGGGATGACGGACTGAGTACCACCACCACGTCCTTCTCGTGGTGTTAACTCTCCTCCCCCTCCCCCCCCGGACGAGAGGTGGAGGAAGGGGGTGGGTTTTCCACTCGAGGGAGGGGCCGGGCCTCCCATGCTTGGTGATTGGTAAGGGGGGAGGGTTGAAGGCGGGACGGATCAAAGGCAAAGGCACCGAGGGTGAGGATAGAAGGTTGAAAAGGGGATGGTAGGTGGCGTAGTTTTCGAAGGGTACCGAGAGGGATGTGGGGGGCTCGAAGGGAGGTAGGCCGTTAGGGAGCCAGGGAGGGGGGAGGGAGTTTGGGTGGGATTCGCCCCTAAGGGGGAGGGAGTGGTCTCCTGGAAGAGAAGTGGTGGGGGATGGGGTGGTTGATGTTTTACTCCACGATCGCAAAAGAGATTGGGTAGCGGAGGTAAGTGGATGGAGCCAGAAGGGTGGGGGTGGTTTCGGGGACGGGAGAAGGGTGGTTTGTCTGAAGATAAAGGGGTGTGAGGGGACTTGGGGTTGGGGGGTTGAAATCGAGGGGGTGGTTGGGCGGGCGGTAGGGGTGGGAAAAAGTCCCAACGCAACACCGATAGGAATGCATCCTTGTTTGAGTCTTTAGTCGCGGGATTCTCGCTGGGGAAATCAGGAGTTAGCGCTCATGGCGGGAGTCGGTCGAAACCGAGGGCCGCTCCCCATTTCTCTTCTTTTTTTAATTTTTTAAGCCCGTCGCATCTTCCTCCTACTCCTTTTTTTCCCCTTTTCGTTAATACACGTGTGTTTTTTTTAATCGAAGTCCCGTGCTGTGTGCGCGAAAAACTCTCTCTGAGGAGTCGGGGATTGGCTAATTTGCTTGGAGTGGCTTCTGCCGCCCAGGAGTAATTTCTTCGACTGCGTTGTGGGTTCAGGTAATAGCTCGCGTTTAGCCACAAGGTTAGGGAAAATCCCAAGTGTAATGGTTCACTTTAGGAGAAAAAAACTCCCCCGATTGCTAATTAGATATTAGGGTATTCAGGAAAATGAGTGCTTTAGAAAAAATGCCGTCCTTTTTATTCGTTATTAGGTACCTTATTATATTAAAAATATTAATAAAAGGTCTTTATTGGGGCGAGATTGATACAAAACTGTTCCTTCTGCCGTCTAACCCCTCGTCAATATAAATATATAAATCAAATAGTGGTCAAGAGTTGCATCGGCCGGGAATGGGGTTTTAGACTTGATTTTTGGTTTCATATTTATTTTTCTATGGATGTAATTTTGTCACCAAATCAGGAGCAGGAATAGATTATACTCTTGTGGATTAATTGTTTTTATTTGTAGATATAGGCGCGAAGCATTGCCTTGCCCGATCAAGTTAGCGTGCCAGGACTTTCTTCATATTATTTGATGTGCCGTTAACATTTAAGTTACTCCTTTTAAGCCACCTTCAGGATACGTTGAAGAGAATACTGGTATGAGAACCCTTTCGAGGTGTATTATTCGTAAATAATTTGCAATTAGTGTGGATTAACATACATTGTGATCTTTTGGTTTTAAAAAATATCTGACTCTTGAATAAGTCCCTGGTGTTTTTTTATGAGCCAGTATCTTTGATTACTCCTCTATACTTTCAGTACCTTGCCAATGTGCTGACATTAAAGTACGTTGCATTAAAAAAGAGGAAGGAAACCTATTACGGTCCTGCATTGTCATTGCATTGCATTGGCATTGTCCCCACATTAGACGCTCGCACGAATCTTGGGCACTGCATTCCTCGGTGTCCGCATTGCCTTTTAATTCGCCAGGTCTTTTTTTAATCTATCCTCCAGGATTATTTGCCATTTTGGCACGCCTTACCCTTTTATGGCCATGCTCGGCGGAAATGAATTGCCTCCGCACACGGGAGGCGGAGTTCGAGCTTGCCAACTTTTGAATGCGACAGTGTATGGCAGTTAGCGGGGCCGGTCTGCCGATTTTTTGGGGCAGGAGACGCGGTTGAAGTGACAACTGAGAATGAAAGAGTTAACTGTGGGATGAGGTTGCAGCCGTCATCTATATCTAGGCAATACCCTGTAAGTCAATGTAGGGGTGTTTGGCAGGGGGTGAATCATCATCAGGTACCCAATTCCGTTAAGATAAATGTGTAAATGGTTTAATACCCTGCGAGCCACCATGAGGGTGTGTGACCGGGGGTAAAAATCACCAAACATACGTTATTGACATGCAACTAGGATATTTAATGGAGACAAGCTGGATAATAGGGTCATAAAAAACAAGATGGTTATTATCTACATAATAAGAAAGAGATTATTGGTTGTTAAAAATCATGCACTACAGACTACGCTGCCTCTTGTGCTCTCTTATGGTACGCAGAAAAAATGACATTTTAAATCTATCGGCACGACAATCTATCTCTAATTTTTTAATCTGATTAAACTTTGCATAATACGCGGGAGTTCTTAGTATATATCTAACATCATCTATGAACAAATCGGTTTCGAATCTACTTAAAAGGCTTAACCTAAATTTTAGCCTGGTTAAGTAGGCCGCATTTGATAATCTAGATGTGGAAGACATGAAAAAGAAGACAAACTATCTACATATGCACAATACCCTGCAATGGACCATGCCAATACACCATGCAGGCCAACGTGGAAGGAGATGAACCAAAACCAGTATCACTTAAAAGTCAAGTAATCAAATCATTGCTAATAAACACATCCTGGATTTTATTGTTAATTTATAACTTTAATATGATCGAATTTGCCTAAAAAATAAAGAATCTACACATTCAGTTCCACTACTATTGTAAACCTAACTCCCTGTGAGGTGGAGATCGCGCATATGTATTTATATGTATTTGAAATTGTACAAATCACACGAAAAATAAATTATTTGATATGCTTTGCGTTTAGTCCCGTGCTAGCATGCATACAAACAGGAGAGCATTTACTTTACCTACCTTACTAATCCTCTAGACAGCTTCGATCTGATCTATTATTCTCTCTCGTTGTACGCGAAAAAATGACATTTTCACCCTTTCTGTTTTGCCACCGATCTCTCTAATTTTATCCCTATGGTCTAACCTACCACCATCCGCCCTCAATGCCCTTGGGGAGATTGTGATGATTTGGAATGATTCCGTTAAAAAAAATGACCCTTTCTCTCCAACTCTCGAGAAGGGTCGGTTGAGGGGAAAGGAAAGAGACGAGAAAAGTGGTCCGAGAATGTCGTTTGGCACCAAACACCCAATTGTCTCTTTCGCGTCCACGCAGGCACGGCAAAACCTCCCGCCTTTTCTCATCTCCGTGGTGTGCGAATTCTGCAAACAGCGAAGGTTGGCAACGCCGCTCCGGTCGGCATAGGAAGGGGTGGTTTTGGCGTCGGAATTGGCGGAAGAGGGGAGGGGAGGTGACGGCAACCATCGCTTGGCCGGCTAGTGCACCAGACGGCGGTAGTTGTAGACCTATATGAGATGGCGCTCACCGTCGGCTGGCCAGACGTTGAGGCCATGCGCTCAACTCCGGTTAGCCTTGGAAAGGGCGTAGTGACGGGCGGCTTTCGGGATGGGGGGAGAGGAGGTGGAGGGAGTGGGACAGGGTTGCGGGGTGTACCGAGAAGGATAGGGTGGATTGAGTGGGTCGGCAGTGGTTTGGGAATCTGCGTACGATAGAGAGAGAGGTGCTCGCCGGCATCCTAGACGTCGCCGGACCCGCTCCAGAGTTTTTGCTGGCCCAAACCGGTTGGGGGTGGTCAGGCACGGCTCTCGACGACCGCCATGCTACTTTCTGCGCGTCGCTGGTTTTTTTTTTCGTTGTGATGGTGGTAATAGTTGTCGTGGGAGGAGCATGAGTGCAGTTGAGCCATTTGGTGGGCTAGCCAAGGCTAGTGATTGGCCCGGACTCTGGAACGCGGGCCCCGTTTCAACGTGGTAGTTCAGTATTCGTTGCTAGGTATTCGTGCAGGCATTCTCCCCTACCAACAACTCGACTGCGATGTATTCCATGTGGGGAGTCATGTCTGCAACCGCTTTAAGATTATATTTAATGCTATTGGAATATGTGAAAGAGAAGTATTATGCTAATATGAATTAGTAAGCTGATAGTAGAGCTGAGTGGAGAACTGCGTCTAACCAATATTATAATTATAGGCCCATGATGATATCCATGATGGTGGATATGTTTTGAATATTGTTCCAAGACTGCGTCCATATTTTAAATCGAGGAAATTAATTTCATTAATTCATTTTATGATAAGCCTGGAATTAGTTGATAGAGGCTGAGCTTTCTTTTCTCTAAATTATAAGAATAAAATGTACGCTAGATTTCGAGGCCAGTTCCCAGGCTTACAAATGCCCCATCCTCCATTCCAGTTTCAAATTATCACAATTCCTGCGCACAGTTTATAGTGATCTTCGGTATAATTTTCATTATAATTATTTCCCTGATGATTCATGTTATTTCATCAAACGTTTAGTTGATGGAGAAATAAACAAACTGCGAATTTCGCTGATATAATTGAATCACGGCCCGAGTTTTACCAATTTATGCCGTCTTCAGTGGATTTACATCTTCATTTTACATCTTCTCTTTCATCGTACCTGAATATGGCATAAATTGTCGAAACTCGGGTCGTGATCAAATTGTATCAGTGAAATTCGCAGTTTTTTTTCCATCATGGAAAAGTTTCACAAAATTACCCCTGAAACCGTTGGTTTTGTTAAACGTTTAGTGGTCTAGAATGATTAAAACATAATCTTGGTGGCATTGAAATTAGTAGTTTTTAATTATTTAGTGCGGGAAAATAATGAGATATTGATCCATTGATAGCACTCTACTATTGAATTTAGGATTTTAGAATTTATGAGCGCTGGTCTAACCATTAGCGGTGACAATTGGAAGTACCTTTTTGGCCTATTTCAAAGCTTACTTAGTTTAGTTAAAAGAATCCTGAAAGCCATAGCAAGGATATGTGGCAGGAGATGACGACGTAAGGAATCTTTCTGGGTCTCACAGATATCTTTTTTAGTATTTTTAATTGGTTGGCGAATTGTTCCAAGTTTTCAATTTTCTACGCTGGAAATAATTTCCTCCAACCATTTAAATCACACTCATAATATTGGCCGTTATCTTTGAGTAATTTGTTTGTTCATTCGCGTTTGTGACAGAGTATGTTGTATTAAGTTAACCATATTTCTTCGTCAAATGTTGATCTCCCGTCGTAGCACCATCTCTATTCAAATTATTGTAAACTCACTCATCGATCTTCCTTTTTTTCTTTCTCCCTTCAATGATGTTCCCAAGGAAGATTCTGGTTCTATCCAGTTCATCTATTTCTACTTTTCTTAATAGATTTTTATATTCCACTCGCCCATTTCTCCTTGTGTCGTTCTTCTGTCTCCCCCGTGTTTTTAATGTGTTGGGGAATCTCTCACTGCGCTGTTTAATGCGTTCCAGTGTCTTCCGCTTTGCTATTTCTGAACGTATGTTGTTGACCCTCCGTTGCTGCATTTCAGTCGTTTATGTCTTCGTAGTTTGAGTAATGTCAGTGGCCGTTGATATTTTTCTGTCTGTAGTGCTACATTTTCTTTCACCTTTACGCTTCCGCCTTAGTAATTGTCGTAATTAATTTGAAATTGTAGTCACCCAATACTCATTTGTCATTGGCGGCCATTTTGTCGACCATCAGTTTGACAAATTGATCTCGAACCTTTCCTTATTTTCAACAAGTTGATGACAGCAATTACGAATCAACTAGGAAATGAGACGCTAACAGTTTTTTCTTTTCGCAGGCACTGCATAATGACGTTCATATTCTTTTTGCGGTACTTTAAGCTTAGCGCGCCATTTTCAAAGTTTTTTTTTCTTTTTCCAAGGGAAAATAGCAGAGAAATTTGTTAATTTTCAAAAAAAGATGAGTAAAATTCTCGCCATTATTTGAAATTTTTATCGACTCTTATGTTTTGATGCTCGCCTAAAATGAGAATTGGAGATTGCAATAAAACGTATCGTACACGACATAATTTCGTAGATTTGTGCTTGATGATGACGTAGACATGGCGATTCTCTGGGTGTAATATAAAAGTTTGAAGTGAAATTCAATAAGTGGTATAATTTTTCTTTTTTCGCTGTTGTGTTTAAGAATTGGCTAGCATAGTAATCAGTACCGCAAGGCATGGAAAAAACTTTGGTCAACCTATTGATAATAAAATAATAACCGCACCGAATATTTATTGATTTTTAAAATGCATAATAGCACTCTTTGAAACTTGACTATTCATGTAATGTTCACTGATTCGAGAATTAGAATCGGATGAATCACAATTTTAGTATATTTTTTTAGTCTCCGCTATCGAAGAAGTTGAGCTTGGGGAGTTTTTTTTTAGTGTCTTAAGATTTTTATCCCAAGGGGAAGGCATTAAATATTCCCAGGAGATCACGAAGGAACTCTTCGTAGGCCATGCAGGAAGCCCACCCGGATTCTCAAATTTTCCCAGGATGTGGTCCAATAAATCGGATGGCCAAGGTAAGCAAGTGTGGCCAAACGAACAGGTTTTTCGAGGTACATGATTAATCACATCCTATGAAGACCATCATCGCGTTACTTACGTGAGCTGAACCTATAAAAAATAAGAATCGGTAATGGATATTTTATACGCATCTTGGCGTCTTCTGTTTTTTATGCTTGCTGTATAAATGCAGGCGGCCCTCAAAATTTTTGCTCTTTAGATTCATATATGCTTGTAATATCAAGTCTGAGCATGCAAAAACTACGAACATAATTATGTACAGGCATTGGTTACGAACCTTATAAGGATGAAATGCCTAATGTTTTCTAAGTATAATTCAAGAACAGTTTAGGCAATGAGCAATTTAGTGTCCAACCAACAATGTTGTGTTCAGCGAATATGGCCATTGTCGCGAAGGATTAACTGTAAACTTGCCGATATTCATTCTAAGGTGTTCACGGAAGCTTGACGGCTGTGTGATGATATCTTATAGGTTGTAGGAACATGCATACTTAGATTGTAACAAAGTTTCTGCAGATTTTATTTCGTAAATTATTCCTTTGCCAAAAAACGCGACACTAGATGGTTGTTCACAAGATTAAACTTTCTAGAAAAAATTCAATTCACTCAAGTTTTAGGCTCTGCAGATATATTTCTACCCCCACACTACATCAGCAAGATAAAGGGGAAAAATTGAGAGACATTAACTGTCGCACTGTGAGATACAAGGGTTTGCTGTAAATTGTTTTCAGTTGCTCCAACTTTGAAGCTAATATCGTTTTGTCCAACTTAGCCTATACTCTAGTCTGAACCGTAAGGCATCAAAAATATAAATGTCCAATAAGGGATTCGGATATTCGACCTCGGTTGTAAGACTCAGTTTTTTCCAGGCACAATCTTACTTACTTAATATTATGAAAATAACGAATGTCGTTTCGACATTATTTATCTTCCTTTCTTGATTAGAAACATTTCATTTTCACGGATGATGACCTGGCACTCCTTGCCATACGCCCTTGCGGCTGCTTGCGGGGTGACATGTAAACGCTGAAACAAATGCAGATTCCGCCCGTCACCTTGAAACTTGTTTGGCGATTTGAAATATGTAGATTGAGTACCCTGTGCAGAAAAATCCAATCACCTTGACGCTGTTCCGAATTCTGTGTATTTGGACTGGGTTTCATTTCGGCACCATGATTACGTTTCATTTATTTCCAGTGTATTTCATTTACATGCTTTACGAATGCACCCCCTCAGGGTAAGAACTGACTTGAGGTCATTTCTGTTTTTATACTTTGTCGCAGTTTACGCGGCAAAAACTGCGTCTGGCGAAAATGCCGCCTCAATTTGAATATTTATGTGCAATGCGGCCGGTCAATCACTATCCCCGGCCGTGATTCATATCAGTAGCCAGATCTGCAGCGTAGGCTATGGAGTTTTGGTATTTATTTAAATTTCTGGCGTGGATAAATATGCATTTCCCCCTTTCCGTCTACACAACCTAATAATATAATGGGCTATTGTTGTCGTCCCGTTGAAATTCATACGGCGTCATGACTCCTGCTTAAAATTCAAGCAGGTGAAAGCAGGAAGACCTCTTCATACATATGCATCAATGTGTCTATCGATGACTCCTAAGACCAGACTAGGTGTGGATAGAACTCTAGTGTGTCTTAATATTCAATTTTTAAATCCTTCTGGGTAGAGGAAAAACTCGTTTCCTTCGACTCTTCTGGAGATAATCTGAGTGAAAAGTTGTCGAAGACCCCGGCGAAATATTTGCATGAATGTCTGTCGCTTATTTCCTCTTCTGAGATTCACGAAACAACTGCCAAACCTTGGAAAATTTTCTCAGAGGATGTCTACCACATATATCCTCGTCGTTTATGTGGCATAAATGTATTTTATATGCCAAGGAATATTTTGCAACATTTATATTATAAGGGAACGAAAGAATGTGTATGAATTATTACTGCGTATTTTAAAATGTTTCTGGTGAATTTATTTATTTATTTCACTAACTTATTATCGTGTAAGTCTGTTATTTTATATTTTGGCGGAAATTAATTCCTAAGCAGTGCATTGGATGATGTTGTAGAATATTTTTATTTTCTTGCCAAAATAATGTTAGTACGTGACATGGTTTCGTCGGTCACAACGTGAATAAACTCAGGAAAATTAAATAAAAATGTGCACGTAGTATATTACCAAACACATGGATATTATCATCGTTGTGACCATCTCGTATTGGTGGAGGTTAGGGCATTCAAGTTCTTACTTTAAGGCTATTATTCCCATTTGTGATCTTATCTTTCAATCCAAGCTAAACTATTTGCAAAATTTGTTTTCTCTACGTGTTATCCACATTTATTAACTCATAGCCTAACTTCATCCTGTCTTAACTCCCTCTTATTGTTCTTCTACGTCCACGGCTGTTCACCATATGATCTATTTTCTTCAGATTCAATTAACTTTTTGTTTTCAATGCGTCCATTTTTCTGTCGTCAATTTCCTCTCCTCCTTCACTAGATCTCGAAGCTTTTTGTTCGGTTTCGTGTTCCTCTTCATCTACCCTATCTCCATTTTTATTTCCTCTCTAGTCTCATAAATCTCAAATTTGATTCGCTGAACGTACGATAACCACAATTTTGCACCTATAATGTGAGAAACGCCCGCGTGAATTCAAACAAATTGACATCAGACTCATAAGCCTGACATTTATAAGTGGTTTGTAGTCATTTAGTTGAGAGTGCTTGGTGTATCCAACTAAAGGTTTTCGTGCTGTCGAGTAGCGTGACGTTCAGCTATATTTTTATAGTGCGGGGCTAGTAAGATTTTCACTCTTTATCGGCACACTGAATCACACGAGCTGATAGTCCTCTACCTGTTAGGTAGTGTAGATAGGGTAGGTTTGCTACTCTTCTTTGCAATTCGTTACCTACCGGATTCTCCCCTGCCATCCTCATAATACTCGTAGTAATATAAATGGCCTCCGTTTGCGAAATATTACAATATTCGTTCTTCCCTTTCTAAATTCGAGAACATAACAGCAAAAATATTTGTCACTGTAATATACTTTCGTAGGAAAGTTTTGTCTTCATATGATACAACTGCATATGTTACATAGCAACAGACTGAAACATGACAAAAGGCTGGTGCTCTAATACCCCCTGCTCTACGCCACGTTGACGGTTTGTAGCGTTTGATGTATACGGTTAGAGATGATTCACCTATACCTCACTCAATCGAGGTTGCCTTCATGGCACGTTGTTGACGTAAAGTTTTCAATATGGCGTCTGGATTTCTCGCGCCAATAATTGACCGGCGTTGATGCTTGCGTCGCGGCTATAGACACTTCAAAATTCCGCACTTAATCCTGCCAGAATATTTCGTCTTGCATGGTCTCCGTCCCCCACCCTCCACCTTGAGGTCCGACTGAGATATCCATCTATTTCCCCGCATTATGACTCCACTCGTCCGTTTTGTTCGCTTTATTTCCCTTCTCATTTTCTTTCTGTTGTTTTTTTTTAGGGCTTCAAGGCTTCTCCATTACTCCCTCCGACCCACTTACATTCCAGTGCTCCCGATCTCGCCGAAATATCAATAGAAGTCGAGGTCATTTCGATCAAATTACACCGCGCGCGCGGCTTACCTCATTGCAGCCGGCAAGAGAGGCGGAGAGGTTGGGGGTACATGTCGCTGTGGGTTGATTGGAGGCGGGGAAAAGCGGTTGACTGAGGAGGTTGGGGGATGGGGAGTCGGTTTAGAGGTAATGGACTAGTAGGGTGGGGAGATCGGGCTGCAAGGAAATCTCACCTCCGGAGCTCGAAGGCTGGACAATCTCGAGTTGGCTAATACCCGAAGGTGGTCAGAGGTTCTGAAATTTCATTGAGACCATTCCAGGTATCCTGTTACCTCGTCTCTCCTTCCTCCAGCAAAAAAAGTCCTGTCGTGATGCCCAAGTGGTAATGGTGATGGGAAAATATTCTGTCGTGTCTTGATTTCCGCTTGAAATGAGTCAGTTAATGATATAAGTTTTTGCCTGAGCGGGGCAAAAAAGGCGACCATTCGATCTTCAGTTTACTGGCATGACATGCTCTTCGCGTGCCTGGCTTGGTTAAATCGATGGTCACTAATGGAGTGAGAGGTGTCTAAACTAGCTACGTATTTAAACGAAAGTGATCCAGCAAGAATTAACAGCTTCCGACTTACTATAGTAGGTTCGACAATTTTAATAAAATTAAGGAGATGCATGCATTGCATGCATGATTATCTATTAAATTGGTGTCGGATATCAAGTCGTTCATGGCATTCGTGGGTGAGTCCTGAATGATTGGGATTTGGTAGTTTTTATTTCTTTTTTCCCCCTCATTACTTTTAAAAGTGTGGTGTTTGTTTTGTGTTGTTCATTTTTGTTTGTTGTGTCACTGTTCCTGGTGTGGATGCACCCCCTGCCACACACACTCGAGGTGGCTTGCAGGGTTTGTCGTAGATATAGATTATAGATATAGCAGTGTGCGTAGTTAAAATGTGTACATAAATTCTACCATTGCATTAGAATTCTTTGAAAGCAATCAAAATTTCCCTTTTCTTTCCCGTTTACTGCGGTCATTAAAGAGCATTGAATGTATTTTCCGATACAAGATCTTCTTACGGTCTCCGATAGAAGAATACCATTAATTTTCCTAAGTTGAAATCGGCCCGTAAACTCGGGTATTTTCTTGATGAGAGTTTCATTTTATTTGTGAGAATAACACTCTTTATCAATCCTAATGGATGGTAGTTTGGTAAATACTCCTTATGTCAAGTCATACATCACTCCTTTTTCCTTCGCAAGATACTCTCGCATTAACAAATTGTGGAAAAACTTGGAAGAAAACTTAATTTGGAGAAAAATGGAAAACTTAACAAATGGTAGAAGATTGACTGTCAGAATTGACCTAGTGTCATTGGACAGTATTCTTCCAACATTTGTTTATTGTATATCTCAGATAGCTTGACTTCTTAATGAGCGATTTGAAAACTAAGAAAGGATTCTGAAAAACACTACGTTTTCGAAATCACAGATGAGATATGGGAAGGAATATTGATGAGAAAAATTGACGTGAGTTTTACCGTTCAAATTGTTGGAAAGTCTGGTAGTGTGGCGGATTTGAAATTAGGCGAGCAGTGAAAAAGTAATGGAAAGGAAGCTATATATATTTTTGAGATTTAGTTGCAGATAGCAGCCAATTATAAGTACTCCACCTGTATTGGTTGGCTTTTTTTGCCTGTATCTTCCTGCAATTTCTCACATCAGAATCTTGTGTGCTGTAAACTGAGACCACGTGTCCTAATGCCGACCGGAAAGTTACATGATTTACCTCATTTTTTGCACAATGCATAATTCTTCTTCCATTGCCCCCTCAACATTCCAACCCATCTTAACACACTCTCCGTCCACTTTCGCTGTTTCCTTCGAGTGCCTCCAGAAAATTTTCTATCCTCTGAACTGTGATTTTCTCTTCCACATTCGTCCTCCTTCTCTCGTCTTTCTATTCATGACGCATCCTGCTTTCTCTTTCCCTACCATAAATTATCCTCAAATTGGCTTTTATCCTCGAACACGCGGATACTACGGTTTTGACCATACCGGAGTATAACTATTATGGATGTTTCATTGAATTTTTCTCGCCGACTTAATTAAGAATCCATCTTCGTAATTAACCATCCCTTCGCGAGTACATTTTTTTCGTACGGAAATGATAAATAGGCAAATATCATGCACATTCTACGCCTCCACCCGCGCTTACAAATTCCAGTCATTCTTGATCGAATGGAAGACAGTGTAGGTTTCAAGAATGCTTGAAAAGGAGAGGAGCAATATCAAGAATACAACAAAGCGATAACTCTTTTTTGGGTGTGCTAACTACGCAGCACGTCTCAAAAATGGGCTAATGTAGAGGAAGTTGCGGTTCAGTAGGTATCTTGAAATACTAAGAGTTACCAGAAGTAGAGGAAGCTACGAACAGAAAAAAAAGATGCAACACAAGTCTTAAGCTGGATGATGAAGAATCAGTGTATATTTATGCAAACATTTTGAGGTTGATTGCAAAAAAGTTGAACCAGTCACGACTTTTTTGATGCACATCTCTGTACGCATTTTATCGCAATCTTATTCTATTAATAAAGTCCGCACTTTGATCCCTTATTTTGCCTTAATTTAACTTTTTTTTCGCTTGGTTATGGGTGTTCATGCACATAACAGCCTGAAAAGAACCGAGTGTGGGGAAGGAGTAAATTATCACCAGGTAGGTATGCATTTTAAATCGGAGTGAACTAAATTTACTCTTATTATCATGTAGGCATACAAAAATACTGGTTCGTACGTGCACCACTTTCATGCAACTGAGACTGAGCTACTACTTTGATGAATTTGCGATATATGCATGCGTGATTTGCGTTGAATAATTGCTATAAATGGCACGAAATTGTCAGTACATACAAAATAATGTAATAATTATTTACTAATCATGAATTTCTATAAGTACATTAATTAATTGACAAATATTTCCTTGAGCAAAATCAGCAAAGCTCTTCAGTGATAATTGTGAAAGAACGCATTAAGTGTGGCAACTCATTTGGAATGATATTTTTATATACTATCACTTTCTCGGTCTGTCTGATATCTACTCACGTGTGTGATCCATTGCCTTTGGTCAAATGGTACAATTAAGTTCTCATCAAAAATCTTCTCGACAGAATTGTTTATCCATGGTTAAGCATAATTGTTATCAGTTCGAAGCATTTTTCTGCGTCCGTTGAAATACTTTCAGCGCTTTAGGATGATCAGGGGAAGTAGTTTTGGGGTTTTAAGTGCTTCTACGGCTTAGGTAGTATCGCTTCGTTTAACTTAACCTAAACTCCAAGTCATGTATGCACATAAGCCATCCCACCGAGTGGCAAGACTCGAACCCGCGACCTTCGCCGTCCTGGCTACACCGCGGTCGACGCTGATGATCATTTAATGCAGTGAAAAGAATAGGAAAGTCTCATGGTGTTCAAATTTAATCGTGGTTACCTGGAGCGTTGATCGAAATATCTTGCGTAATATCGTTGCGGGCGTCTTTGCAGATTGCGCGTACTGCCATCTTGCTCGAGAGGTATCACGGGTAAGATGGGAGGAATCCCTGCATAGTTACCCGTTTTTACCATCGCACATAGGTGGTTGATGCTGCAGGCAAGGTATCAGGCTCCTGTGGAAAAAAAGATTAATTTCTCTACATCTCCTCTTGGTAGTATTCTCTGAAAAACGAGTCGGCCCAGTTGCCAGCCATTGGTTCGCTTTACCCGGCGGACCGATAACTCTTTTCTGGTCTTGTGTTAGGTCGATCGCCGTCATGTCATCCGAGTCTTTTTTGGACGGCATCTCCGTCCTATCCTCTCTCCTGAGTGCTGCTCTTGATGTTCTTGAACTTACATGTAGCAATCTCCATCAAGGCGCCTCGGTAATCGGTGAAGGTTCTCGTTCCACAACGCTAATCATCGAGAAAGCCCATTCCTGTTTTTTTTTGCCCGAGTGATTTATACGTACTCCTCATCGCGAGGAATTCCTGTGGTTTCTTTTTATTCCAGTGTTTCTCCGCATCGCAAATCAGTGTTCCTTTTTACTTGGATTGAAGGTAAAAGTGGTATGAAGGCCAGTGTTTCAGAGGAGGCTATTATCTTATTAAGAACCGCTTCGTATGCGAATGCCCGCAACGTTTTGGTTAGTGGACTGTTAGTGTGAGATATTTCAGAGAATTTTCTCTCGAGTATTTGTAACAAATGTAGCAAACTACTACTACTAACTACTAAGAGGCTACTTTTCAATACGACTAAGCATGGAGATGGGATTACTTGGACGAAATAAGCTGTATCGTCGGTTGAAAATTGTTGCAGGAACGCTATGTTAAGACCAGATTAAAAGACTTAAGCTAGACAATAACTTCGTGGATAAGATTTGAAGCGTGCTGCGTTTCTGAGAAAAATGCCGTTTTTGAAAGAGGAATAATGCACATGTGGTAGTCTTACGGCCCCTGGTACGTATTAAAACAGGAAGACGGGAAAAAGTTACGAGAAACTCAAAAGAAAAGTCCCTAATATTGGTGAAGGATGTATCAGAGGGTAATTTGATGGTTAAGACCGAGGCAGACTGCGATTAAAGAAGGGGAATTTCGTCACAATCTCGATCAAACAGGCAGATGAAATAAACTGCATGAACATCATGGACATGGAAAGTAGTTGAAAAGTTTTAAGTGCAAAGCAGCTCTGTTACGCTACAGAATACGAATACTGAATTCAAACCAAGACGTTAGGTATCGTGCATCAACTTTTAATGGTTCAACCGAAACTAATCTTTAAGCAGTAGATAATTGAATCAATTATTGCTATCCATTTTTTTAGCCTCGAATCATTTTATCTATGGTAATAAAATGCTGCACTATTTTGCCTGTTTTGGATTAGTTTGATAAAATTAAAAAATAACATTAAACAGTCCTTTGTAACATATTGCTGTTTCATTTATCACGGGATATTGAAAATAAAATACCAAATTAAGTCCGCTAAAATGCCCCAGCCAAAAAACTTTCATTAGAAAGCAATTGGGTTCCGTTTTAGCCTAGGGTGTAAGTTCAGTGGAATATACATTCGTCATAACTATTTCATAAAACGTTTGATTACTTTAGAGCCAGATTTGTTTTTTTTCCGGTTGAGGGTTTAGCTGGTTGGAAATGACAATGAGTGTATTGACAAGACAAATACCTTCAGCGTTCCGTAAGTGTCTTGGATGTATTGAGGTAGGTGTTACTTCCTGAGGTGTATGTGGAAAACGGTATGAGACGGCATTTTTCTGGTGATATCTTACGAAATCATTCTATGCATCGGGTGCATTAGCCCCTGGTGCTAGCAAAGAAATTGAAAATCTCTGCCCTTTGTAATCGAAGAACTAAAGGTGACCGTTGTGTTCTTCGCGCTCTGGTCCCGATAACGCCTCCTCGTTTAATGGCTCGTAATTGCCATCAGATGGCCATTATATGCCACTACGAAGTTTCTTAAACTCCTCGCAGTCCTCACAACCCCTCAACCACACACTTGTTTCCACATAACCAAACGTCTAGCCAAGGAGGCTGCTGTAAGTCTATTGAGATGTCTTGGGGCTGTGTGCGCGGTTTGTGGGCACTGAGTAAATGACTGCATTCGATCTGTAACCGTTGTACACTTGATTGTCTTCGTAAATTTTAATTACTAAAGTAGTTTCATGAACGAACAGTTACTTGATTCTGTTAAGCTTGTCACGACATCATCATCATCGTCATCATCGGTCAACAATCCTAAGATTGGTTTGACGCAGCTTTTCACTGAGTTCTTCTATCGGCTAATCTCTTCATATGTGCGTATTTCTTCTCTTTCACATACTTAATCACTTGTCCCATATATCTCACTCGAGGCCTTCCTTTGCCATTTTACCCATCAATTAGTCCATCAACGATTGTCTTCATCAGGCCATCGTGTCTTAAGACAAGACCGATTAAGTTATCCCCTCTTCTTCTTAGAGTTTTCAGCAGGCTTCTCTTTTCTCCCACTCTTCTTAAGACTTCTTCATTTCTAATTCGGTTGATCCATTTTATCTTCATCATTCTTCGGTAGCACCATATTTCGAATGCTTCCACCCTTTTCTTCTCCGCAGCTGTCATCGTCCATGCCTCACTGCCGTAAAGAAACACGCTCCAGATGTACGTTCTGATGAATTGTTTCCTTACTTCTACGCTTGTATATCCAACTGTAAGTAGATTTTTCTTTTGATAGAATGTCCTCTTTGCCTGGGCTATTCTACTGACTATTTCTTTCTTTCTTCGTCCATCGTTGGTTACTCGGCTTCCTGGGTAACAGAACGCTTTCACATCTTCAAGTTTTTGTTTTCCTATTTTAACATAGGTTTTGGCCTCTTCTCTCTTGCTGCACCCCAATATCTTAGTCTTCTTCTTATTGATCTTCAGCTGATTTATTCATTGTCCTTTCCATGGTTTTTAGAATTTTATTCAGATTGTTACCACGTCTTGAAAAATGCGACCTGTAATTATATTTTTACACTGTAAAATTTCAATCCTTCCTACATTTTTTTTGCCTATTAATTTGATAACTTTTTACTTTCGCATTCAATACAACTTGTTTCAGTTCATGGTATTGAATAGATTTCCACGATATTCGTAAAATAATAAAAATAAGCAGCAGATGCTTGCTCAGTAAATTTCCGCACACACTTTGAATTATGAAGCAGCCACAGCGTAAAATCTATTGGTTATATACGCAGTGCAAACCTGTTTAATTTATGCCGGGTGAAGGTGAAGATCTTTCAACCTTTGCGGCTAAGCACTTCAGAAAAAATGTAATCAAAGAATACTGAAATACGCTAACTAGGAAGGATTGGTGGACGCTTTCATTAATCGTTTATATCTGGAAAAACATATATTAAAATCAGCTTCCAGCAAAAGTAGCCTTTATATCATGGTAGCATGCTGATTTGCCGTTTTTCTGATGATTGTTCTATAGAAAAGATCATATTAAACCGTTAAATGTCACAAATTCTTTGGGAAGGATATCATTATATTAACGTAGATAAACTCAGAATACATTTTCCCTACCACCGTAAGAAATCTGGTGCAGATGTTACAGCTGTAGGAGCGTGAACGATTTCTCGTCATGGGCTATGCAGTATGTTTGGCCATAAATGCTGTTTTCTCGGACGTGTTCTCTAGTCCACGTAAATTGAGATTTTATCAAGTCAATTACACGTTTATTCATTTGAGTACGCTTACTTAAGCTACGAGTACTAAAATTCATAAATTAGTCAAAGTTTCTTTATTTAGTGTAATGTTTCATCAGGAAAACTCATATTTCTAGCTAAAGCTAGTTTTCGCATGTGAATTTAAGCTTCTAAAATTAGGATAACATTTTTGTCATCGTATGATGTTCACGTATCTTAAGTTAACTTTTCTTGCGTCGCGTATTCGTTTATTTAAGTTAATTTTTCAGAGGTACGAGGCTGCTTCTTAAATGAACTTTTCTTAACAAAATCGACCTTTCTTAAGGCAGCTTTTGGCATGTGAAACTGACGCAACGTAAATTAACTTTTCTTGAGCGATGCTGTCGTTTCATGGGTTAATTCTGAAGCTATCCAGGTGCTACTACTAAACTCTACGTTTCTCGAGTGAAGTCTACGTATAATAAGTCGAGTTTTTTTAAGTGCATTCACACTCTAAGTAGGAAATTTTGAGTGAGGGCCCTATTTCGTCTCCTTCTCCCTGTCTTTTTCCCTTTGACCCCCCCCCCCCCCCCCCCCCCCCCCCCCCCCTTGCCTGCACGGTTTTGCGATAGTCTCCATTTTGTCTTCGTGCTTGCGGGGCGCGCGGCATATACGGCCGGCTTGTCAAAAGGCGAGAACGCCTCTATCTCTCCCCCCTGACTGAATCTACTCCCGCGGTCGGCGCTGTCTCTTTCTTCCGACATCTCCGCCTCGTCGACGGTAAGGTATTATTTAGTAGGCCATGCCCTCCCTATCTCCGCCTCTCCCTTAGGAGTTCCCCCCTTAATAGAAGAGGGGGTGCAGTCTCTCGCCACCCCTTCTGGGCTTATTGCCTCCCTCTGCTTTTCTCGTATTCCCACATACGTGTGTGAATATACATGTGCACACTCATACACGTATGTATGCAAGGTGATTACAACGATACAGAGGAAAGAATAAGGAAAATGGCTTTAGAACACAAAAAATTATTAATACAAGATAGGTGGGGAAGATTAAATGAAGCCAGGTCACTAAAGAATGAAGTTTGGCTGAGGCGGGATTCGAACCACGGGCTTCTAACTTGTCGGACTGGCGTGCTATCTAGTTACACCTCCCAGCCAAATCCAATTTTCTATGAAATTGGTCGTAAATTCCCGTGCTGCCTCTCCATGTTCCTTTTCTAACCTCCGAAACAACAGCGTTTCAGTAGACGTTGTAAAAAAGCATTGAAGGAGAATGAATTATTTTCGGCAGAAAACGTTTATCTGGTTATTGACCGTTAATAATTAACTAATATGAAGTATTTTAAATTCTTTCACAATAGTAAACCATATTTTCTATTTTTCTAATACTGTTGATCTTGATTATTTCCTCTCAAAAACAGAACAAAAGACTAAATCTTTTTTCCTGGGGGTAGGGTGTATATGCGAAAGTTTCGTACTGGTATACATATATGTGTATACATGTACATACCTCCTAATATATACCAAACCATCTCGAGCACCCCATCCTCCCTTCCTTCCCTCCCCCCCCCCCTCTCCCTCCTCCCGAGGCGGCGCGATGAAAGTTGTTGCTAAGCAACCACAACAATAACGGAGAATATGCGCAAACGATGGAGCGTCAACTGCAGGATTTAGATCGATCACGCCCGTGACTGTGATTGAAGTGACCACAATGCTTTTGTCCGTTTCCTCTCTCCCCTCCTCCTCATCTTCCCTCCTACCACTCACGTGATGGCGAGAGAGGGAGTTTTAATCAGGGTATTAGCAAAAAAAAAAGCCTTTGACATTTAGGATGGTATTTGCGTGGGTTATTTTTTCCATACGGTGGAGTCCGTGGCATTTAAAGCGGACCAGATATCTGCCAGTGGTGTACCCGTATTGTCATGTCGATTATACGGTTTGGAGTGGTGTTTCATCCGTTATTGCTTCCATGTCGGTGTGAATGAATATATGGGCGGTGTTATTTCTGTGAGGTACGCAAATGAATTAACAGATAAGTGTGCCTTGAGCAATTTGAACTTTTAGGACATATAGTGCCCGTGAGACACAGCAGTCCTCACAAAAGTGAAGCTGAATACTATATCTTGAAGCCTTCAGTAACCGCATTGGCGTTTCAATGGACTATTCTCCATGAAGTCTTAAAATTATGGAACAATGGATAGTTCATCAAACAATTCATAGCTTGATTTCTGATTTTAGTGAACATATTATTCTCTCATTTAAGTATTTGCGCTTTAGAATAACCATAACTCTGCTATGGTTCTTTTGGGCCATAATTATTTCATTGAATGTTTGCTGAAGGGAATTGGGAGCATGGTATGGTAGATATTGTTCTGGCTTCCCTTCCTGAGAGTCCGGATTCGAATCCAGGTTATGATTGAGATTTCACAGAGAAATACCGGTCTCAGTTTGGGTGTTCTGCAAATTTTACGTAAGTTTGCAACTCTGCAATTGATTGAATTATTGATAATTATAACAATACAACGTATTACCCATTTAGAAAACTTTAGAAATGCATACAGAGTTATTAAAAAAATTAGAGGCTTTAAGTGTGCACTAGGACATGTAGATTGGGCCACGGCAATGCAGGATTAAGTAAGAAAGTCATCTTAATGTAACATAGCATAGTATAAAAGAATGATCTCTTATTTAAGGTAAGATCTTCTATTTAACCTATGCATTTTATACAATTGCCAACGAAAACACAAAATAAATTAGAAAGGAATACTATAGAAGTATACTATTCAAATTTTCATGAATGAACAGCCACATTTATTCTATTTTCGGAATGATTTTACATAGGCAATGCATTTGAGTTGTTTTTTTCACCAAATTTACGTATCAAATATAGTATTGGTATGCAGAGTCATCACAAGTTTCCGATTTCAAACCGTCACAGAATATGAATATTCGTGTTATTTGAATTTGATGGTGGAATTAAATCTCGTAGGGTGACAAAGTTGGAAAAATTACACTCTCATCTGGATGAAAGAAAAGTAAGGAAAAAATATTGTAGAGAAAAAAGAAAAGGGAAAAAATATGCTATCTAATTTTATGATTGGAAATAATTTTTGCCTAATTTTCATAAATTGCTCTCGGCCTACTCTAGGAATCTGGTATTTTGAAGTAGGATTTGGAAGCGAGAGTTGAAAAGCATAATGCTCAGTCAAAAGGGATAATTATGTTATTACAACATGAGTAAAAAAAATAAAATTGTAGTTCTCTTCTAATTTGTACGCTCCAGGAAATGGCTCTCAGCCATACATGGAGTTTATAATGCTAAAAGTCTGCCTGCAACAATTTGATACTGATGATTTTTTTAAATATGTGACGTCAATCCTGTGATTGTGTTTCTTTATCGTATTTATACAGCGTGAATTGTCGAAAACCAAATGCAGTCGTTCTTAATGTACGAATGATCCCTGTTACATTTATTTGACAATATTCATCTAGATATTTCAACAAGCGGGTTGCTCTGCGGTATGAAGATGAAAGTTACTGATATTTTTGTAAAAATACACCAAATACTGTGGAAAGTCGAATTCATTACGAACTTTGATTATTTTCCCCTTTCCTCATACACGTGTTAAGCATGCATATTCTTTTCTATAACGTATAGAAAGTTTTCGATATTTTACGGCCGCGCCGAATATAAGCTGGTATACTTTCTGCAAAAATTATGTCAAAACGCCATACATGTAAATTAAATTCACTAAATAACAAATTGTCGGTTTACGAAAGTCAAATTTTAAAATATTTCGGCTTCACTAAGCTGTGTAGCTCAATCTTCAAATGATTTCATATCATACAGTATAATAATACGAAATACTTTTGAACATGAAGTTCGATGGTGTACGCTGCAGGCCTTTTTATGGAGTCGACAGCTGCAGTTTGATTAAAGCAATAAATGTTCTTTACGTGATAGAAGTTGTTTTCAAATGTGCACTATCGTTCATCGAAATGGAAGGTGAGCCGTCCTTTAATTATGGGGGGGGGGGGGGTTTGAATTATCCTCTCGCAGGTAAAATTGAGAGTTCTGCTTTCGGCTTGTTCTGTTTCAGTCCAATGAGCATGCCAAAATTTTCCGCTTCGTGCCAGTAATAATTGTCAGTCTGTCCGTATATATTTAGTGACCGAGCGAATGTGTGAGCACCAAGCCTGGGGACATATTTCAAGCTTCCGGCAATTCAGTATATCGTGCCTGATGGGCCTTTTCTCTTGGTAGGGTTTCAACGAAGGGGAGGGAAACAGCAATCGGTTTTCTTCGTCCCGGAGTCGGGGGACACGTGATCTGTCACGTGGTGCTGATCACGGATTCGTGATTAAGGGACGTAATTCCGTGCCGAATCCGTGGCGAAAAGTTTCGCATATGGAGCGGTGACTCTTGCCATGGGATCGATCACGCAATACATTCCCTGTTTACAATTCAGATTGCCATCTGGTTTTATTTGAGCCAAGTTCAGGAGACAGCTGCCTCGGGCGGGGGTTAATAATTAGTGGTCGCGGAACCCAGACGCAATTTTCCATTTATTTACATTCGGGCGGCGGCGAAGTATTCTTCTCGGGGCTCCGTACAATTAATTTCGGATTACAGTTTGCCGTATTCCAATTCCACGTCGATGTGTTCCGTCACCCATCCATCGTATTTGGATCTCTAGTATCCACGTTCAATCCCTTGTTAGTGCCGGCAAAAAAATATAAAAATGATGCGAAAAAATCGGTCGTAAAAAAACGTAACAAATTTTCTCAGAGGAATATATGAACATGTTCACCATGTGCGTTTTATGATGGCGTTCAAGTGAGTGTTTATATACATATCTTAAAAATTGAAAGCACGTACAAAGGTGAATGAAAATACAGCGGGGATAGGATAAGTAAAATGGACCGGTAACACACAAAATGACGGTCACAAAGTAGACGATGAGTATTGAATGAAGAAAATCACAACCGAAAAAAGTTGGACTCAGCTGGGGCTTGAACTGCGGACCTCGGACTTCACGGGCCAGCATTGTAACCGTATTAACGTTAACAATGCCTTAGCTGTCAAGGTGAAAGTTTTTCGAAACAGATGAATTTTACCAAATATCGATATATTTTGTCAGATTTTCGTTATTTGGAGCAGGAAAATATATTTATTCGTAAGAATTAGAATCCTCTTGGTATTCACTTTCTTGTGGTTTATGTCCAGTGTTTGTAGGTTAATAAAATTTTAAAGGTTAATAAAATATATTAACCTACAAACACTGGGCATAAAATTTAAAAGAAATTCAATTAATATTTAATATTAATTAAACTTTCTAAAAGAAAATTGTGCGATTAATGGATCCTGGGTATCTGGTTAATAAATGGTAACTTATATTATTTTGGTTGACGATATTTAATGATTTACCAATTTTTAAGTTAGTAATCAAATTAATGTATCCTTTTTGACCAACTCATTAAACCTGGAGAGAGAAATTTCTTCTTCTCAATAGACATGTTATTTACGCCATTTTTCATGGTAAAACGTAATAAATCTGGAGCGTTATTGGAATTCATACGTGGCGGAACATGGAACAATCATACCCCTAGTATATTGATGCAAAGTCTTGGTCACTGATACATTTAAGTGCGCTTGTGGCCAACATTTTGCAACGTCGTTAATTATCCATCGAACAAAGAGGAAATCCTCAGGCTTCACTTGGTGGAACCGCATAATAGTAAATAAAATGATTACTTGGTAAGATTCCACAAATTTATTTTTCACCGACCTAGGTTTCGATTGTTTGACAATCATTATCAAGGTCGCTTGATAACGATTGTCAAACAATCGAAACCTAGGTCGGTGAAAAATAAATTTGTGGAATCTTACCAAGTAATCATTTTATTTACTATCCATCGAACAACTGGGGTAAAATGTTTAGTTTTTAGCATTAACTATCATTTGGCGTTGGTTAAGTGCTTTGGGAAAAATCCTGAAATAAATTCTGCCATACTGCATCAATGTATACGTCTTTCCAGATGACCAACTCGTAACAAACAAAGCGCAAGACCAGGTCGGCACAGTAGTTAGCTTTCCCCGTTGATTTCTGCCACCACATTACAGCGGGAGGTCCTTCGGGATGGCTTTATAGCTCTCCCGTCGTAGCTTGAGTGGCTTACTAGTTTTGAGGGCCAGTAGACAGCTTTCCGCATCTACCCTGTGTGTATCTATGCATACATATAAATGTGCCTTTTGAACCAGGGAGTGATACCATCCTTCTCTCGCGGTTACTCTGCACTATGAGTTTCGTTCCACGCCAATCTTCTGTTGGGCCCGCTCTCATTTCCCATGCACCCACAAACTATATGCTAATTTCTAACAGTCCCTCATTTTCTGTTGGCCCTGTTCTCACCGTAATGGGAACTAATTTCTCAAGGACTTGTTTGCGTAATGGAGCCAAATGCACGCTGAATTTTCGTCGGTGTTGGAACTAATGGCGAGAAACAGCGCGGACAGTGGAGGTGTCTTTCAATGCGACTCGTAAATATAATGCTGAGTCGATCTGTAAGGCAGATATGTTGGGTAACGCCTATGTCAAAGGTGGACCTCGTTACTATATCAGAACCCTTCTGAATATCACCGCGGTGGATAACTTGGACTCAACTTGTAGTACCCCGCGTTGGAACAAAATAATACGAATTCAGATGAAAAATGTCTACATGAGTTTGATCTGTATATTTAGTATGTAAGTTTAAAAAATGTATTTTTATAATTGTTTGTTCTTCCGAAATTTAATATATTATGCCAAGAACTTTTCCCATCTACTAATTCGCGTATATCCTCAATACATTGTCGTAGTACATTAAACCGTTCGTATTTTATTTTGAATTTTAAGCGCACTTTCTCACGGTAAGACATCAGTTGAACTGACATTACACTTTATTGTTAATTCTTTTCGTCTTCTCCTTTAATGAAGATTAACGTAATTAGTCGTTCACTAAGTTATTTCCGAGTGGAATCAAATTATACTTATTTGTACAGAAATGTGTTTCCTTTGAAGTTGTTGAATTTCATTTCCCGCTTCGGTTTATAAAATTATTTATTGGAAGTGCTAGAGAAAAATCAAAAATTCATTTTAAATTAGTTCAATTTTTGATAGTAGATACTTATGGTCGAATTAATTAAAAGTGAATTATGATGTAAACAGCACATTTTTATCATAAATGATGGTAGTCTGAATTTTTTGTTTCCCAACTTGCCCCGCGATTAGCTTTATCTTCCCGCCTTTGACATTATCTGACTCTGAAGAGACAGAATGGATTAGGAGGTTATGGGTAATGTTAAATTGAATGACAAGGGGTACATCCCTGACAAGCGGTGGAACGTTAAGACCGTCGTGATATTTCATGTTTGGCCAGTCTGGTGATCATTTACCAAACTTTAATTCTGTGATCATAACCCCCGAAGTTTTTTATCCCAGATAAGTCTTTGGAAATGTGTCTCAATGAATGTAAATATATTGTACCTATATAATAAACGGGCTGGTAGATGATGTTGGTCTACGATTAATTTTGTACATTTATGGTTAAGATAATATATCATCCAAATAATGTCAAGTATTGGCTGCAAACATCGTTTACCCTATTAGTTTTACGGGCGATGATCCCCGCAAACCTATCGAAAACTACGCGAAGAAATCTTGTGCCAAATTGGACTTGAGGTTTTTTGCCCGACATTCAGGGGAAATTTTCCTTCCGATGAAGTCAGCCGAGTGGCGAGTCATATGCTTCCCCTAGAATCATAGGGTTTTTTCCTTGAATTAAGGTGTGAGTAAATGTCTCAACGGCAAGTTCAACTATTATATATCGATATCTCATACGACTAAACTTTAGAGTAATGTGTTCGTATACATTATCTATATAATGATGTACTTCAGGCGATATCATTTCTTTTTTACAGTTTCTGATAAGTTTTGATATAATTTCTGAAATGTGCCTGAAATGTGCCATACCGTGAACATCCCTTTCCCTAGCCATTCTTCCCTTCAGATTATTATTACCGCTAATTACTTGTCCGCTCATTCACTGTGGATTTAATGGCTTCATATTTCCAGAGAGAAAATACGTTATCCATCTCAGAATCTTTTTTACGGTTCTCCGCTTATTTAAGAACAAACTTTTTCCCAGTCATGAATATACTACATTTAAGGAAGGTTTTTTTATATCAAGGAAACATCGTTTTCCTTGTAAATAAAATACTGTATTCAGGGCCTTACCATTTTTATCACTACCATTCATCTGCCGCAATTATTTAAGTACATTCCCTCATTTTTTTTATCACTTTGTGAGCGCATTATAAAGATTTATTTTGGTCCTATTTTAAATTGCTGGCGTTGAAACGATTTTGGGTGGAGTTTTCTCATTTTTTTTACAATATATCTTCATGTTGATAGGTTTTCTTTAGTATTTATTCACATGGATTCATTTTCTGCTTTTTATTTTTCATTTTTGCTTTTAATTCATATGGATTCAAGCTGCTTTTTTACCACCTTGTGAAGTAACAATCGTAGGTGAATTAATTATATAGCCTCTGCGATTCCGCACCGCTCATTGAGTTGAGGGGCTTGCATAATTACTCATGAAGTTGAATCCCCCAAATTTGACCTTGCGGTACTTCTCAGAAGGGCGGGTGGAAGTTTTAAGGAGCGGGGTCTAGTAACGTTAATTTAGCGCGGTTGCCTAAAGTTTAAGCGCACACCAAACTCCTCACTGGCGGAACCCGCAATTGCCCGCCGAGCGATGGAGTAGGTACCGCTCTTAACACTCACAACATGGCGTCGACTAAGTCGGGCAACTCCCGGCCACATCTTCCACCCCCTCTCTCTCTCTCCTTTGCCGTAGTTACACCCGCTTCAAATCTTGGACGAGGATAGCAGCAGCGATGAGGCCTCCTCCCCGTTGTACAGCGTGGGACGAAGGCCAGGGCGTGAGCCCAAGGGTTTTATCGAAGCGGCATCCTTCCTTCGCCCGCTACTACAGCCTTTCCGCCGCATTTGCGGGATGGGAACTCGAGGCGGGAACCGGCGACGCGGATTTCTCCCGCCAGGCGGCGTTGATAAACGCGCCGCCGCCGCCGCGCCGACGTAATCGGGAGAGGCGCGGTAGGGGAATGGAGGCGGCGGAGGGGAAGGGGAGGGATGACGATGGGTTTGAGGGGTTGGGGGATTGGGGGGGCGGGAGCGGGGGAGGGGGATGGGGAAGGTAGGGGCGGTGGAGGGGAAGAGGGCGGAGGCGATAGGAGAGCTATCACGTCGACGACCGCATCGCGTCAGTCCTGTCGAAGTAAAGCTCTCTTGCGCGCTGCACCACATCCACCGCTCCTGCTTTCTCGTGCTCCGCAGCGCTGAAGCGATGGACGAGACGAGGACGACAGCATCGACGGGCCTCGAAGCCGCTCCCCTCAGCTGCATGTCCCAGGTGCGTTGTGGACTCCTTTCCTCGCAGTGAGGAGCTGAGACGACGGAGAGGTGTGCTATCGTGTTGTAGAAGGGGCAGTTCTCCGCCGAGCGCTGATTATCCAGGCTCCTCTCGTCTCCCGGAGACGCCCGCGCCGCCGACTGCCTGCCTCCTTGCGAGATATGCCCGCCGCTCTGCGTCACCCCGAATACCTCCCTCATTCCCACCCGAGGATCCTAGTGCTCCCGTGCTTTCTCTGAGGGACTTTTTTCTTTATCGTTTCTAGAAACGTTGGCCACGTTTTTTTTTGGTGGCACATATTGAAAGATTACCTCACTCTTTGTCCTCTTGGTGTCTTCCCTGGAGGTTCTGCTAGTGCTCTGTGTCCATCCCTTTAATCACGCGTTTGTGTACCCATCAAGTGTTCGTGCCGGGAATGGTTATTTTGTGTGCCAGCGGAGAGAGATTTTTTTGACGTTCGTTTCGAAAAGGTGAGTGGAGAAATGAGTGGTTGCGTCGTGTTTCCCTCCGTTTTTTGTTTGTGTCCTTTTCTTTTTTCGTGTGTGCTTGTATTTTTCCATCATGTTTTTTTGACGTTTTTTTTCGGGTGCGATGTATCGCGAAACTTTGGATTCCCAGTACACTTGGGACAATATTACGATAGTACCAAATATTCGCTCGCAGTACTTCACAGTATTGTCGAAACCTATGCCATGCATTGAAGTTGGTAGTTCTGGTCTTGAAGCCTTAAATTTATCGTGGCTTTATTGAAAATGGCAGTATTTCATGAAGTATTTACGTTATTTCTAAAAAAAACAAGGCTTTTCGCTCTTGATCACAGGAAAAGTTTTTGAATGGCGATAATTGCTGATATTTCGAGGTTAATCGAGAGGATCCATTGCAGATATCACCTAAATAGATTCACAAAATACAATGTTTGATGGTCTCTGTGACGAATCAACGATGCTTTAACGACTTGTGCGATACAATGTGTTGCGAGGATGCATAATTTAATTAGTTGCGTTGCGCACTTGAGCAAGAGTACGTCTAATCAACATTTCCGTTGTTCTCTTGATGCTCGTTTTGGGGGAAGACCTAAATACATTTGTTACATTTGTATCTGATCGAGAAAATTGTTGATTCTGCATGGTTCGTGAATTCGTCCACTATTAAACTCGATTCTGTCACTTTGATTTTGTGTTAATTGAAGCGATTACATTTATTTACGCTTCCTTATGCAGATCATTAGCAAGTATGAAAGGGTCTCGCATTTTTAACCTGAATGAACAATGTGTTGAAGTTCTAACATATTGTGTGAATGCTGAATTTAAAAGCGAATCATGGATGGACCTCAACCGTTTTCCCATTCACGCAGACAAGGATAACATAAACGCCAGAAGTTAACGACGCAAGTTAGGTAATCAAGGCATATGGGAAGGAAAATTATCCCCGAGATTGCTTTCCGAGATATGAGAACAAGCTACCAATGCTGGTCGTATTTACTGAATAGGCATTATGTCAGAATATTATCGGCTGAGCATTTTTTTCTCATTTGTGACACGAAAGTGACATCATATTTGCGGCTGACATCATTTCTCCTCTGCTCGTCGCGTAATTTTCATTTGGTCTCGCACACAATTTTCAATTCGTGTGATGTGTTAGTTTCGGTGGCTTTCGATTTGCTTGCGCTGTGTTGTGCATCCACCGAAATCTTAGTCGTAAACCATCGCCTAACAATTTTACGAAACCGTTCTGCTCTGAATAGTTCCCCACGCTGTGTCACAACTTCTTTGTGCACGCTTTCAGGTTTTCAGAGTTAATAATTCATGGGACCGGAGTGTTCATGGCCACCGACTGTGAAGATACAAATATTGTAATTTGGGGGTCTTGATTTTCTATGCCTTTTGTGTACCGTGGAGTATGCAATCTGTTACCAGCAGCCATGCGGAACGAGGTATGCTGCAAGTTTTTTTTAGTCTACTGTGCGTACTCGTTCATTGGCCATTTGTGCGTGTTTGTAAACTCAATTATGATTGCTGTACGGATGGTTTAGTTCACGAATGGCATTTAATCTGTGCCTAGTTCGAAGCTATTTGAAAAGAGTGTTTAAAATCCCCCCTTTACGTGGTGATCCAAGCTGATTCGTAGCTGAGATATCTCTCCCTTCCTTTCTTATCAAATCCTGCCCCCCCCCCCTTTCCTTTTAGCACTCGCTAATTTTTCCCGGATGTTTTTCAAGACCCTCTTTTCGACTCGAAAACAGGAGACCCCCCTCTCCGTAATGGTCCGTTTCCAATTTAACGTTTCTCAAGTTTTAATTTTTTTTAATTTTACCCTCAGACGAGAGTGAGAGCGCGACGGAATTTCTGTATCTCGCGTAACACACTCCGGCGCCCGACCCACATTTTCGGCAACAATGGGTCGGCCATTGTTCGCCCTCTCTCGCAAGCCCTTCTACGCCCCAAGTCATCGCGTCAATTCACCGTTCGACGTCGGCAGCCGCTCCGGCGTCGCTTCAGAAAGCTTGTACAGCGCCGCCGACTCTCGGCAATAGAGCGGGCACAATGCCGTTGATGGTGGGGGGGCGCTATATGGTTTAGGCGTCGGTATTCGATGTCTATCTCCCTGTATGAGCTAGTAGGCCGCCGAGTTTTCCTTAAGAAAACCTCTGGTTCAGCACCGTGGAATAAATTAAGTTCGAACCTATCCCGCTGGCGGTTTCGCGACTTGGAATTTCCCTGCTTGCTACTCAATCATCAATTTCCTCGATCAATAAATACAAAAATATGGTTACACTCCCCAGAAACTATCAGACCAACTACCCATTTCATGATCAGGTCCTGACTGTATCGTCTTCTGAATGAAACAGGTGTTTCGTTCGTCAATTCAGTGCCTATATGAAATTTTACAAATTATTTTTTTACGAAATTAATACTTTCAGGCGTCACTTGGTAGAACCACTGCATGTATAATTAATAGAAATAACTTTGTTCATTCCACGGTATAATTTATTGTACTCCTGATGATGCCGTAACTGGCGAAACCTGGGTCGACAATAAAGTATACTGTGGAACGAGCAAAGTTATTTCTATTATTAATAATTTTTTACTCTAATTGACGATGAGATTGCACAATGCTGAACCTGACTTGGTTGAATCCATCACTTTTCTCATCAGCTAGGCACCAGGAGCTCGTGGATTTTAGCGGTTTGTTTCTGCAGGCTGTAGAAGACTCACCTTCTTCTCAATTCTTCGCAGCGAGAGCATGGAAAGCTAGTGCAGTTTCATTAACTCCGGTGTGAAGCAGGATTCAGAGGAAGTCTAAAGCCCCAGTCACCGTAACTATCTTTAGATGTGGACGCTAGCCTTTCCCACTTTTCCTGTTTCCTGCCGTTAATTAATATTCATTCGGTTCTTTTCCCCTGTTGGTCTCATCTCTCCCAACGTTCAGTCTCTGGATAGCGCATGCCCGGATGAGGACGCGCTATCTTCGGTGTGTTTGTGCTAAGCGTATTAATTCGTTGTTTGCCTTGTGGTACCCTAATTTGTTTAGCAAAAGAGTCCCAGTGCATCGAGAGTTTATTTTCTAGTTTTCATCGCCGTTTGTTGTTTGTAAATCGCCGTCAAGGTTGTTGGGTTCCTAAAGCAGCTCAACGCCATATGTCAGCTCTACCATTGCATTTAATCTTGATGATGTCATTCTATTTTCCTTAACTCTTTGGCCAAATGTTTTGCATAACAAGTGTCGAGTATTTTAGCTCATAATTTATCGCAAACTATTTTTTCCTTATATTACTTAACGCAAAATATTTTAATTCTGGAAAGATATTGATAATTGACTGTCAGTAAAGACCATTGAAGTCCCCTTTTTCTTGTTAAATAACCTACGAAAACATTTGTAGTAACGTTTTTTTCAAGAAATTGTTTATTTAATGTGGGTTTCGTTTTCTGTGATCTTTTTATCGTAGCGTGGTTTCTCTTCTAATTTTTCCGCCTAAATACTTTTTCAAACTGGTTTTTTCCACCGATCGATTGCCGGTGTAATGCGCGAAAATCCTGTCCACATAAACAGTGTTGTGAATCCTATCTTTCGCTGTTACAGCTTTGTTGGTGGAGTCGGAAGAATAAACGATTGCCGCCGACATTTACAATAATTTCGGCATCTCTTCCATAAATGAATCATGGAAACCTCCTAATATCGTGTCTCATTAATCGACAATCGTTTGAGTTTCTCACCAAGTCTTTCTGCTTCTTGCTTCACTCGAGAGTATTTGATTCTAGGTGCGCAAAATATTACGAATAGAAATTAGTGAGTGAAGCTACGAAACCAGGCATGATGCAGCTCCCTTCGTTAGCGGCTTCGCACTGTTTGGAATTGGGAGCAGTTAGACACAGTTTGCTAAATACGTGCCTTCAATCTTTCGATGGAATAAGCACACTCACGTCTTATTTCGCGTCGAGCAAGAAGGAGATACTGCTCTTTCCGGCTGAATTTTAATTTCTTTATTCCCCAAGATGTAACGTTTTTACATTTGGACTGTTTGGTTTCTTGGTGGAACGGGGTTTACGTGTTATAGTATGACTGATTACATGAGCTGTGCGCTAGTAGGTCTGTGTAGCTCGAATTAATCTGTTTATCTGATATGTTTCATTCAGTTCATTTTCCCAGTTGGTCTCCTATATTTTACCTTTTTTTAATTTTAAGTTTAGACTAAAATATAATTACTAATCCTTTTTAGGCATGATATGCAATGAATGTTTGGTGTGAATTCACCCCGTCACACGCCTTTATTTTGGCTTTCAGGGTATTATGTAAATGTTGAACGCGAAAACTCGTAGGAATGTTACTTAGCTAGTTATTTGATGAAGGTGACCGACAACTAAGGTAATTTTCGCCAGTTTCGATACGTGGGTAATTGGTTGGAGGTAGCAATCCATCAGGGAACGGAAAAAGGGTGGAAAGAAACCCGGAGTTTGCATTTGCTTGCTCGTAACGAAAGTGCCAAAGGGTAAACGGTTCATCTTCCCATCTGACGGACGTGGTACTGCACTCGAAGTGATCGACACGCAACACCGAAGTGATAATTGTTATGACATTGAAAAATATCTACGTCGGCCGGGGTTTGAATCCAAACCATAGGGATGGGAAGCCAGTACTCTGACCCCCACATCAACCCGAGGAAGGGATGTTTCTTCTTTTGTGCGAGGAGTTGAATTCTGTGTGAGGCGTAGTCAAAAGTCAGTGTCATCACCTAAGTCTGTCGCATGTATGTGCATACATAGGTTTCTCGATACGTATTTATTTTTCGATTTTGACGAAAGTGGTGTCCCTGCATGCGAAATATCGCATATAAAGGTAGGAGACAGATCGAATATTTCACCGATGATTGGGGTACGACGACGAAAACGGAAATTGGGCGAGCACTCAATTTCGCCCGGCCTCGCTAAATCCTCTCCGTACTCTCAGGAACACCTCATTCCCCCCCCCCCCCCCCCCACCCCCCCCACCCCGAATTAATACAGTTCCACTCTTCCCTTCCCTCATCTCCATACCTTTCCACCATGTGGCTGGCGTTTCCCTTGGCCAGAATCGAGGGGCGCTTTGGGTCGTGAAGTCGGCTCTGCGTCGGCCTGGCAACCAGAATGTTTGCGGGTTCCCGAGCGGCCGTGGGTGCTTTTCGTCAGTGTTTTGGTTAAGTTTAAATTCCGTCTGACGTTGTGGTGTAACTTCAGCAGTTGAGGCAATACAGAGCATAATTCCATCTTTCGCGAGAACTTCAGAGCGCTGTCAATTCTAATGAATGCCACGAAAACTTGGAATTCATAGATTTGTGACTTATATCATTAAAAATATAGGAAGTCGTGCAGATATAATGAAATATGTTAAGAATTTGATCTTTATAGGACTTTCATATACCAAGCCATGGTTGTAATTATTCCATTATTGTAATTTTCAGCAAATTCCTCTTGTAATGTATCCATTTAGATGTAAAAATGTAATTTTAGATCTAAAACAGAGCTCCTACACGCATGCGGCCGATTTGATGACTAATATATGATAAGAGATAAGAAATGTTCTGCGGATTTAAAATGTTTCTCTTTCTACAATCAATTCTGAACCGGTATAGGGGGGATAATTTTCCGATAGAATGGTATATCTATTTTCAGCTTTATGATTCTACAAATGAAATACAACTCTTATTTTGTTTTGCATGCCCGCAATGATGAAAAAAGTAAAAGTTATGCCTTAGAGAATGTATATGAATGGTCCAGTGGCAGAAAAGCATTCATACGTACCCTCTAATTTTTTACCTAAATTTACCCAGTAAATGTCTACCGGAGGCTTGTATGCTAGAGTTTTTCATTACGCATTAGCAAATATATGTTCGGTAGCTTGCAGGACACTCTACAGATGTAGATGTCATGCAGCTAGTGTGTTCAAGGATTGTGAACTAGCTGCGAAAATCCTAAAGCAAGATTTTTATGGAGAAAAAAATCTACGGTTTGACCGGGAGTGGAAACCAGTCCTGGAATCTTGCTAATGCACCTAATAATGTTTGGAGATGATTCACCCTTGGTATGCGCCCTCGAGATTGATTTCATGCTATTTTATAGTTGTGTTTCTAGGTGAATATTTCCAGTATTTCCTTCTTAAAAACATAAACTCGTTCCCACCCGGCTGTCGCCAGGCACGTCTGGATTAACTTTCCTTAGCTTATAGGAAGGTTGGGTGCATAGGTTCGGTTGAGTGGGAGCAGGGGTATCTTGAGGTTGGCGTGACCCCCTTCATCTCCCTCCCCATCCAAGAACACTTTCCATCTCTCTTGCTAAACACCTCCTCCCCCCTCCATCCAGTCGACGTCACGACCATCCCCCCTCCAACACCAGTTTCACCTGAGCCTTCACACAGCCTCAAAAATCTCCCGCCTATGCCTTCCCCTACCCTGAGTTTTCCAGCCTCTCTCCCCTTCTCTCCTCTTTTTCTCTCTCCCTCTCCCAACGTCCCATCCCACCATCTGCAGGTGAAGGTTGAACAGCCAGACTTCCTTGAGCTCCGACGCGTCTCGTCTGAGTCCTACCAGACAATAGGGCAAATATACGGCGGTGGAAGAAGGACTGACTGGCTGCTAAGGAAGGGAGAGCGGGGAGAATGCATATAAGAAGAGAGGAACGGGGGCTCCCAGCGTTCTTCGTTTTCTACTTCGCTCTTTACTTTAACCGAAATTTTTTTGTCTTTGGTTTCGTGGTGGTGAAAATAAGTGAAAAAAAGTTGCGATCTCTCACCGCGCTCTTCTGTCCTCGTGCTTATACGGCATAAATCTTTGCGCGTACATATCTTGGGTGGAAATTCGAAGGCGGATGGAAAAGGTGTAGGTGGCAATGGGGGGCCGAAGGTCATGCGCGTAAAATTGAGTTAAGTTCTTTTAGATGCCGCGAACGAAGGACAGAAGTAAATCAGAAAAAATGAGTTCTTCAAATAAGACGATTATTGCGATTTGAACACAGCCTTCATCATGAGTCTCTCTCGTCTGTGCAATCTTCTCGGTGTTCAATTCAAATTGTGGAGATATTATTTGGAAAAATTACGTATTTTATCGTTTGCGCGAGAAAGTTCGATTTTATTTCGAATGTTAGAGAAGTGATTCTGCCGTACGGATATGCTTGATTGTCTTGAATTTGGCTTGGGATTAAGGACCAAAAGTTCTAGTTAGGCGTACAGTCATATGCTGGCAGAATATTGTATCTTGTATCCATATATTTTCGTATTCATATATCCGTATATTTTCCTCTAGGCTGGACCCTGGCGTTTTTGATGCAGTCTATGGCGTAAGGACTGTTTACCAGTGCGTTAATCGTTGATTTATTATTTCGTGGTTTGCTTACTATTTCCTTGAGTTTTAGTTTCATTTAGTCATGATGCTTGACAAACATTTTTTTGCGTTGTAATAACAAAAAGTATTTTCCCATGTGTTGATCACATGTTTATCTTTTTATCACACTGCCTTAAAGTAGCCTGTAGAGTACTCAGAAGAAGTAGATGGTTGTAGCGTGAAATTTATCAAGGCATTTGAGACACAAAACCTACCCTAGCCATTATAAAACCAACGAATAAGAATTTGGAATAATAATAAAAAAAAAATATTTTTCTCGTCAATATAGACTCGCAAAAGTGGCATACGCTAACAGGAGGAATTTCAAGATAGTAACCTTTGGATTATATATGTCAGGAATAGGGTTGAAATGTGTTTTTGATATGTAGCTGTGTATTGTTGCCAAGCATGGATCTAGGGGAGGGAAAAAGAGAGACTTGAGATAGGATAAGACTTGATGGATGGTAAGGGTGACTATTAATGTATTCATGGGAGTGTTTGGTCAAGAGAGAAAGTTGAGGAGGAAATCGAGAATCGGCGAAGGTGGATTGGTCAAATAATAAAAGTAAATAGTTTATTGAAAGACGTTATAGAAAGAGGAATGCTTAAGAAGAGAGATAGAGACTTCATGGACAGTATAAAGGGAGATGCAGCATAAAGAAATGATGCTTAAACATGAGAACCTTCAGAAGTGCCGATTGAGAGTAGAAATAGTTCATGAAAAACCTACGCTGTCACGTTGAAGACCACTAATCTAATCCAAACCTACCTCAAACGATGAAGTATCCTAAATAAAAGGACGTATACCTCCGCGCATACTCGAGTGTTTTTTTTCTCACTTCGCTCCGGGCTTTCTAATTTGGCATCGTTGTCCCAAACTGTGTGGTTTGCCTCGTGCATCGAAGGCGTTGCTTGCGGGCGGATGTTGTTCTTTTTTTTTGTTCCTCTCGATGTGGCGAGGGGATAATTTTTTTCCGTCGGGCTGCCGCCTTTTTGGGGGGAAGGGAAGGGTGAAAGAGGTGGAGGACTATGGACGAGGCAATCTTCCGGGGATTCCTCCTCACGGTCGTTTAAGCCCACGTAATTCCGTCTTGAGCGTGGCTTGGGTTAGAGAGGGAGGAAGATGATGAGATGCCCGTCTTAAAAGGATGGCTTTTACAGTTTGTTTACCTGTTATTGCCGTCTCGTTTCGGTTTATACTCTCTTTGCTCTTTTCCTCGAAGTTCCTCCGTCAAGTCGGTGTTACCAGGAGGGCGTCGTTCCAGTGGTTGGTCGGCTTGCGACGTCTCTGTCGACCTTCGCGAACGAGCTTGTCTTGTCGCGGCGAATGGGAGTGACTGGTCGCGACTACTCGTGTCGAATAAGAGCTTATAAAGCTAACGAATGGATGCGACTAGTCGATGATCGTATTTAGTTGTGGCGGATGAAAGTGACGACGGGTCGCGACGAATGAACACGACTAGTCACAGCAAATAAACGCGACATGTCGGGTCGAATTAGCATGCCTGGGGGTTTGTTTGAAACCGCCGAAATTATCTCGGATAGGTAACCAAGGAGTCTTGTGGTATGAACACGAATGGTTCGAAAATTTGGTGTATTAAAATCGCTGATTACAATCTTATGTATTGATTAAACTTGTGTTTTATCTCATATTTGGGCTTTATAGTCGAGACAGATGAGAAAAACTCAAGTGAAAATCATTAATGGTTTTGTAACGAGCGATTCAGACACTTAATTTGCAATCCATTCGTGTTTGTAACACGTGACTCCTTGGTTACCTATTCGAGATAATCCCGATGGTTTCGAACACAACCCCCCTGGACGAGGCAAATCGCGACGAAAGGTCGCTTCTGGCCAGTGAACACGACTATTCGCTTTGAATGATCGCGACCAGTCACGGCAAACCGTTCCTGCTTGATTCTCTTGTGATGCCGACACTGCCCGCGGCCTGGTTGGCTCGCTCCTGCTTCGAGGTTGCGGGCTTGCTGATGTGCGCTCGAGAATTAATATCGATTCCCAGTTTTCGATATCGATCCGGTTGGCAGCATGCGGAGGGGTTCGTTTCGCATCGGCTGTGGCGAGGTAACATCTGGTGATCGAGAGGGTAGGGTGGATAGAGTGTTGGCTCTCCGTCCCGAGGGCTTCGGTTCTAATCTTTGTAACTACCGAAGTCTTTTTGCTTTCGAATCTGAGCCTCTATTTGGATTTCGTCTGAAATTAGTTAAAACAAACCCCAATTCGTTTTTTTAAATGTAATTATCCACGTTTGTCAAAATAAATCTTTTTACCTTTCACGAATTTAGAAATAAGACTTTAGACAGCAGGCACGCATAGAGATTTTTTTTAAATCTGTTAATTGTTTACTACTTTTAGGTTCTAATTTTCATTACATCTATGCGTTAATTCTATAATTATGTATGAAGTATGGTCTTTGTTGATTGTACTGATATACATACAACTTGTTTGGGTTGTTTCGGTGGCTATATCACTGTCATCCCGACCCATAAGCTCGAATCCCGAATGAAGTTAGAAATTTTCCATGAGCGTACAGTTTCCTACTAGGATGCCGTGTGGAGATGTTTTCGAGTGCAGCACTCCACCATTAGGATATTATATATGGAGCCGATTCCTCTGGGTCTTTTGTGATGCATAGACTAATGTGAACCCCGGGTTTCTATACATCCATCCTCTGTTCCCTCCCGAACCCATTCGCACACCTCTATTATCTGTATAATGCCATGAAAGTGCTGAACATACCTGAAAATCCACTACTGAACAAGGCTGGCGAAGTAACACCCGAAGGTTGAGTCTAACAATGTTGAATCGATGTGCTAGCGTGAAGGACTTTCTCTCTTGTTCGTTCAAGCCGAAACGTTCCTCCAGGCTAAGCTTCGCTGCGTCCTGCGCCGAGCGCTCTTCTTCGCTCCAGGAGTCGTCTGCATTACAAACGTTCCATTATACGTTACGACCCACTGTTCTCCATCCGTTTATTTCAAGGCGATACCATGGTGTGTGGCAGGGGATGTCAGGTTGCCAGTATTCTAAAAAGGGGTTCGCTTTTTGTGCTCTACCCTTTATCCGTTTGTCCCCACGCCGAAATGCATTAGGATGTACTTAAACTTGTACTTGTTGGATTATAATAACATTTCAGGATATTTTGCTTCTCACGTTTAAAATTTTATTCAAGAATTGCATTTGCCATACTGAATCATCTCATATTTTCCTTACAAAAATTAAAAAAAATGGTATTTTACCGACTCTTGTTCCTCATGCAATCTATGCACGAATTGCTCACGAAAATCTACTTGCGCTGTGACTATTGATATCTGTTCTCATGTGCGTTGTTGGCAAAATTTACGTTGGTCAATCATATGAGAATCGAAAATTTTATTTAAACATGACTTTCGTAGTCATTCATCAAAATTTAACCATGAGCACTTCACATTCACATACTTTGAAAGGCGTCTCCAATACACCAACAAAACTGCATCTCCCTGAATAATTTTACTTGAATTTCCTGTTCGTATTTATTCCAAATTTATTGATGAACGTAGCCAAAATCTGTAGATTCAGTCGTAGAAACGTGGGGAGTCCTCGGTAGTGTTCGGTTACTAGCCGAGAAAAACTTGAATTGGTGTTTTTATTAGCTTTTAGATACGATTGTTTCGTGACCATGAATGCTATGGGTAATGTCAATTATTAAACGTACATGTTTATCATTTTCCCTTCTTTTTTTCCATAATCGTAGCTGTTGTGGTAGTATTCATGTGCATTACCCGGCTAATTTGGCTAATGTGGTGTATTTTCCGGTCTCTAAGCTTGTATATATTCATGGGTGATATATTCAAGGTTATAAGCAATGGCACATTATTGTAATCTTGGTTTTAATCTCAATGTATCAAAATCATTCCTCCTGTATGTAGTCCACTTTTTCTCGTCCTCGAGAAAATTGAAACTGTATCAAAGAAAAATGACTCTTTCCATTGTTTTTTACACATCTTAATCGAAAAAGAAAATAAAGTGGGTCGAAAAGAAAACGAACGACGAAGTGTTAGAATTGGTAGGAGAGGAAAGACATTTGATAGATGAAATTAGGAGAAGGCAGAAGGTGTGGATGGAAAAGGTAATAAAAGGGGATGGTGTTTTGAAGGAGGTGATTGAGGGAAGATCGTTGGGTAAGCGGGGAAGAGGGAGAAGAAGAACGGGTAGCTTGGATGGAATAATAGGTGGCAGGAGGTATGTGGGGCTGAAGAGGGACATCGTGTGAAATTTAGGGGGTGGGAAGAATTAAATGTCCATTTAAACCTACCTTCACCGGTAGAATACTTATAATAATAATCGAAAAAGTTATTCTACCTGTCTAACATCGACCCAGGATCTCAAAGAGGAGGGAATTATGGTGCATTCTCACCGTCCGTGTACTGAGAGGGATTTTGCGGTGAAATGCAATGGCGAATATTTTATTTTGGCCTCATAACATCCGTCATAAACTTTTGCTCCCATACTAGGTAATTGCAGAGAAATTATGAGATGTAATCTTTAGATAACAAAGTTTATCTTTCAATTATGCTCAGGTTTAATTAATCCATTGAGGTGGAGGAAGTTAAGACTGAATTCCTACTGCCCGAATGCTATTTCTTGTGTGCATTTATTTTTGCTATATGGTTCGCATACTCTCCTAAGTAGCAATATTTTGTCTTTAATGTTCTTGCAAGAGCACTCTTTCGCGCACTGTTATCCAATCTCAAGAGGCACTTCCTGTTTATTTTCATCGGGCCCTTAGCACTAGGTGTATATCTTAGGCTTCTTTTCCCAACATAGCGTTAGCCATCTCATCTTGAGACACCTCGCCTCAAGCCCCAACCACTCTTCCGCTGATAAGGAAGGGCGCAATTATCTCAACAGTAATAGTGAGGAGCGGTAAAGACGCCCGTATAAAAGAAGATAAGCCACTCACATGCATTACTTTCGGCGAAATGGCGGTTGCGAAGCCATGGTTGTGCCCGTGAATAACCTTCTTAAGAGAATACAGTGGGCGCATTCTCCTCAACCTTCCTCTCATTGGTTTCACTTTCGGCCTAGCTTTTTGGAACGCAATTTTTCATGGTTATTGTGAGAAATGTGATAGAGTTAAGCAGCAGTGTTCATGTGGGTGGACTAAAGCCAAAAAGTGTGGCATTATGTAGAGAAAAATCCCTTTATTACTATGTAATACCAATAATCCCTCTATTACTATGATATAGATACTAGCAATCTAGCTGCAAGTGACCCTACTATCTAACATGTTTCCATGTAGTAGCCTAGTTGCTTGTCATTATTGCATGTTTGCTGATCTTCATCCCCTGCCACACACCCTCGCGGTGGCTTGTAGGGTATTGCGTAGATTTGGATTAAATAAGTTATCTCTTAAGCACCCTTTTCATATCTTTTTTTATATATGCTGGTGGCCGAATCTTTGAAATTTTCCTCAATCACTATCAGCTTTCGCTGTAAACAATATGCATTTAATCCTTAGGAAAGTGGTTAGAAACAGCCTTCTCCGGGAAGTTATAGTTTACTTGAGATTACAATAATAGTTACTTGAGGAGGCCGTTTCCCAATTATGACTATATGGTGGTCGATCAATCAGCCGTGAAGATGACGTTAACTGAAAAAACTTAATTCATCAATAATAAGTACGGTGTCTAACATGTTTGAAATAATTATATTTAATAAATATAGTTTGTGCAAAATTAAAGAAGAAAATATCTCTAAAGCCGTATTATTAAGAGGCGGAGGAAAAAAAGGGAAGGGGGAAAGGGGATGGAATGAGTATATACGAAATAAGGTAGCTCTCACTCGGAAAAAATCTGTTTTGGCTGTTAAGGAGCTAAAAAAGGATCAGGACTAGTGAAAATGAAGACAACTATCAAAGAAATTAGTTTTTGTAGAACGTAACCAGCTAAATCTGAGCAAATAATTAGATTTATAGAGTATTTTTATTCTCCCGTTGTACGACGCCACAAACTGATATTACCTCAACAGCTAATTATGAATGAAGCTAATATGAGCTACCTATTATATGTCCAGCGGTTCTATTTTGCTCTTTAGTTGTCTCTGTTTTGAAGGTAAAAATCTGAATTACCTTATTTTTACCCCTCTCATTCTTTTCAAGTAACGGAAAATAATTAAATATAATACCTTAAGACACTGTGATTTTTTTAGAATTGCGATGTATAATATTAAGTGAAAGTCTTTGTGAGACTCCAGCCAAAATGCGAATCATGAAAATCAAAACTCGCTAAATTATTCATTTTTTAATCCGAGAAACCAAGAATATAAAACGATATGTGTTATTAAGTGATATATACTCAGTGATTATCATGTTATGCTATTCAACGGTATATGTAAGTTAAAGAACTCGAGGTTTTGGGAAATTTAGAGCCTCATTCAACCCAAAGAGAATAAATAAAGTATCAAAAATTACCACCAAGTTTCGGGCACGTTTTTTTTTGAGTTGGTTGTGTGTTTGCGTAAGGCATTAACGTGGTAAAATTACTAGCGCAACACGTGCCAAGCTAATGATTTGGCACTGCGGCATACTATCGGTGATCAACCAGTTATCGAAAACTCCTAATACTGGTCAGGCTCTGCTCTAAGACCCGAGAGGCGTTCTCATCTCCGTTTTTGCCATTAAAATATTGGATTCAACTGATTCAAATAATTCGCTTCCACCCCATTATGGGTCGATTTCATTCTTTTTCTTCGCAAGGATTCCTGGAACTCGACTGCTTCCATACTTTCGCGAGATGTGTGCTCGCGGAGTTACACAATAGGGGAGATCATTTTTCTGCCTCCAGGGGTCGCTGACGGTGTGTGGTGGGATGAGGCATGCCTAGGGATTAAGACCCCTCCTCCCCCCTTTCGTTGAATGCTAAGGGGTGGAGCAAACATCCCCCCTCCTTGCCGTTTGATTGCTCAAGTTGGCAACGTCATGCGAGGGGAAATAGGGGAGATGCGGTTTTAGTGCACCCGGTCTCTTCCTTACCGACCCCTTCCCAGTTTTTTATTTTTTTAATTTCGATTCCGACTAATGCTCCTCCCTCTCTCTCTTTCTCTATGTCTCTCTTTTCATTCCGTCATCATCATCCCTTTTCAACGCTCCAACCCCAATTAGGAACTTCGCGAAGCTTGTTTCAGCGCGCGTTCGGCGGCGAAAAATGCGAACATGGGTAACTAGCCCGTTGTCTGGCGAAAACGCTCGTAAAATTCATGGGAGCGTGTGATTTTTATTTCGTTGTGGTGAATATATGCCGCTCCTTTGCCGTGAGCGTTTAGCTTATTCGTACTCCCATGTCATTGCGCTTTTGAACCATGCCGGGAGCGAGTTAATGAGGAGTGGACATTTCTTTGAGTTATGGTGTCAACACGTGTTTGCTTCCAGTAATCACGAAGTTACTCAGGTTAGTTGAATGAGAATTACTATCTTGGAAGCCAAATAAACCTGCGTTGGAGGAAGCAATAATAGTCAGTGGATTTTTCGAGGCATGGAGGTCATTCTAGCAAAAGAAGAAGCTACATATATCTAATAATACGGGCTTGGAAGCAAGGGAAACTTACATTAGAACATGCATCGAGAGCACGTTTGGTTATGTTAGTGAGTCAAGAACCATAACAGTAGTAGAGAAGTCAAGTTTTTATGTATTTGAAATGTACGGAATATGAAGACCAGTGAAAATAAAATTGATCGACTGGATAACATACGAAGAAGTCCTACGAGGAGGAGGGAAAAGAGGAATCCGCTGAAGAATTTAAAGAAAGAAGAAAGGTTAATCTATGTTCCACATCTCTATGCATGATGGCCTGATGAAGACAGTCATCGTGAGATACATGTACGAGAATAATGGCTACGGAAGCCATCGAATTAGATACGTGGAAGACTTAGTGAAGGATATTAAAGGAAAAAAATTTATAAATATGGAGAGATTAGCATTTAGTAGTAGGTACCGAGCTGCGTCAAACCTAACTTAGAATTAAAGACTAATGGTGATGACGATGAATTTGTTCGACTTATACGCGATAAGCGCGAAGTAATTTTGGTTCCTTGTTAAATCAGTGCTATTGCCCCGTTGGCTCAAGTTAAGAAAACGCAATTTAGTTCACTTCCTTTAAAGTTATTTATTCGTGTGGGAGGGAGGTAAAGTCCGTTGGTTGGTTGGTTAGCTTTTGGAACGGCATCATGAGAAACTGAATAATAGACCGTTCGGTTTGCTTGTTTCTTTAGATGACACATAAGTATAAGCATCTGGATGTTGAATGCAGATAAGAGAGTGGTCCTGAATTTTTTAGTTAGGTTTAGCTGGGTAGTATTATTTTCTTATTTATGACAATATACCCTCTCTCTTGCAATCCTATGTACAGGGTGTATCCGAGGGTTTGGAAGTTATATTATTTAATGACTATAATAGTTTTATTAAAAAGTAGCGTAAATGCAGAATAAGCGGATGTACAATTTTTAAAGTAGCTACATTACATGTGCTCGGTATGTGCGCGCTTGATGACACTACGCATATTATTCCTAACTCAACTTCTTGCCATATGCGTTCCAACATATTTCAATCGATAGTAGCGACAGCATTTTCGATCTTTTCTTTCGCTTTTTCATAAATTTAATACCAGATGCAGCTGCCTAAAACGAGATCTAACTTGAATAGACTCCTAATGTCATGATATGTTCCTTTTTACTACATTTGCTCTGGCCATTATGTAATAAATTTTCAAAATCTAGAATGATCCTCTATGTAAAGAAGGCAGATAGGCTTTGAGACACTCATTGCTCATTACTAGCTATGTGGAGAGAATAGAGCTTGCCTTAGTTTCTCAGAAAAGATAGTGTTATTGCGATTTGTAGTCTATCAATTTCCAGCGGGCCTTTGGTCCAATTATTTTCCATGTTACTCTGCTAACGTTTATTGTAACACAAGGCATTACTGCGATTTTGGCTTTACTTTCTCTAAAAACCCTCACATTGTTATGATCTAAGGTAACCTTTGTGTTATCGGCTGGTTAGCTGGAGAACAAGCTGCAGACTTAGGATGTGATGTATGTAAATGCTCTTTTGCCTGCGACTTGCTAAGCTTACAAAGGAAATGGAAGTTGGAAAATGGGGTTTCCTTTGAGAAAATGTAAGGTCAATAGAAATCTGACGCCTTGAAAAAATTGACTTTCATTATGTAATACATGCGTTCACTGCATCGTAACTGATGTGAAATGATTTTCATTTTCCCAAACCGAAAATAAGTGACCTTCTACCCTTCACTCTTCTCAAGATCTCCTCTTGTTCCCCCTCCATTATTTTTCCTTTGGATTGATTTACTTTGTGAAAGCTTTATATGCCGTGATCTTTTGTAATACCCCTGTTAAAATTTCCTTCTCAACTTCCTTTTGAAGTTTTCCCTTCATAAGGCCCTTTCATTATAACCCTTACGAAATATAAACATTCTATATTGTTTAGTTTGACCATTATTGATTTATTTTCCAATCAGTGCGAATGAAGAATAGTAAACCGTATATCACTGGACGAAATTTATGTTCTTTTTTTCCGTGCCAATAAAAGGCCATGAAACTTGAATGTAGGAACGATATTCAACCTGAAGAAATGTATGCGAGGTATGCATTTGTAAACTGATATTGCTACATTATTGTGGAATTAACATTCCTTCGCTAACGTCTGGATACTCCTAAAAATATCTCTTCCACATATTCACCTTCAGAGTTCCCTACAAGCCAACGAGAGAATATGTGGTAAGGGTTGAATCATCACCGAAAACACAATACTAACAATAAGATGCACTCATAGATAGTGCAATGTTACTAATAAGAGAAGTGTAGTGCGGTATAAGCAGTTGGGGCACCTTAAAACCTAATATGCAGTACTAATTCTAGAAGAAGTGGGTTAGTTATGATCATGTCCCAAGATGTGGCCCGTTGGGTTTTTTCGTCTTCTTTTTAGTTTTCACCAGGCTTCACGTTTCTACCCTTCCTCCTTGGACGTCTTCATATGCTGTCTGTCGATCCTTTTCATCTCCATCATTCTTTTGTAACCACGCATTTGAAATCGAGACTTTTCTGTGGCTGAATTCATCCTTCCCTCACTGCCATAAATAACCCAGCTCAAGATTCTACTGACTATTCTAGACTCTTTTCTATTCTATGCCTACCTTCTAGACTCCTTTATAGCAGGTTACTCGGCTTCCCAGATTGCAATTTTTTTCCCTCTCTATCATTTGTTTCTTGAGTTTAAAATATGACTTGGCCTCTTCTTTTCTGTTGCACTTCACCACCGCGAACTTGTTTTTTTGGTGCTTCTACCCATTTGCGGAAATATCATTCTCCTGTCCTTCGTCGCCGGCTTGTTTTTGTCCATTCTATGCGCAGATGGGCGATTTTGTCCGCGAGTGGAGTTCTAGACGCCGTAATCACCATGGCCGTGTTTGGTTCAAGACCTCCATTTGCTTCGTGGTCCAAAATCATCGTCCCTCGTGTCATCCTATCACTTGACCACAGCGTCGTCGTCGATTTCTCTCCGTCCATCATCCTTCCCGAAGGTCACGTTGCCGATCACGTGATGTTTAAAAAGTTCGGGCCTGCGCGGAGCCAAGCGATGGAAAAAAAATACGGATCTGTGCGAACGCTTTCTGAGACTAAATCGTAGGCGGGAGAGGGGGATTGTTGTTTGGAGTAAACAGTAACGATTAGTTGTTAGAAAGTTGGCAACGATAATAACGCTCAATCGATTTAGTTATTGTTGTGGCGATATATTGGGCGACATCCGTGGAAGGAACGGTTCGACTTGCTTATATTCTTATTCCAGTCGTGGAGAAGAGTGTCCTTGAAAGGCTGCGGACTCGCCAGTGCCCCAAGATTGTAACTTCGACGGTGACGTAATTCCAAGGCTTCCCGTCATGGGGCCTGATTGGCCGGAGAAATGTCACCAGCAGATAGTCGTGGAGGAAGCTTTTGTGGCGGCCAGGATGGAGTTTTAAGTTCGCGTCCAAGGTGGAAATTACTCTCGGGCTGATAAATATCGGATATTAAGAATGCCTTCTTCAGTAATGTCCTTATAGTCTCATTATTTATCTTATCTATAATTTAAGCCGTAGTTATAATCAGAGGAAAGACATTTAATATGTGGATGAAATAATGAATATTCATGTCGCATGTGGGCTTCAGGTTACTCGTAGTCCATGATAGCATATAATATAGTGTACCTTTTGGCCACCACCCTACTTATAATATCTCGGTCATCTCCTCCATCTCTTCTTACCTAAAATTTGTTTACTTCTCCATATTCGTGATACAGTGCAAGTTCGTCATCATCTTCTATCGTGTTCCCCTTTTTTCTTACGAATGGGACAGTCGTTTATTCTGTTTCAATAATTTCGTAAAATTCTTTTGCATGCATGCCACTCAAATAATGCAAGGTTAATTTTATCCTTTACATTTATACATACCTTAGTAATACCTGTATACATATATACTTAGGTAGTATAGCAATGTTTGTTTATGCTGACAGTGCAACACTACATGCACATAATTTCACAAACAGCGTCTCGTGCCAACACGTATTTCTATTAGTCTGTACTTATTGATCATTGAGAATGTTTTTATCACCTAACCGTTTGCAGTGCTAAAAACCCCGATTAATATGCTGCTTGGTATAGATGCTAATTATTAACTTCCCTGAATGATATGATTAATGAGAACAAAAATAAAATCAAGTAGTATTAGCTTTGATGCTAACTTCTCTTCGCCCGGTTCCTACTACTTTGCTAGTGATGCACATGTAGAAATGTCATCATCCTAAGTTTTATGATGGAGTTTTTTCCGTGTTTTCTAATATATATAATTTTATGTCAATTACTGACCTGTTGTTCTATTTCTTATCAGTTTATTGTTGGGCTGAAATTCATTCTGACTAATTCTCATTTCATTCTTTGCAGGTAAGACTTGGGAGTGATTAGACGTGGCTTCTTTGGGGTGGTGAACCTCCTATCTTCCATCTGATGAGTACGTTTTAAGTTTAATAATTATATAATGTTGGTGTTATGGTTTCACTCAACTCTGAAGCTGAATTTGGTAATTTTTGGAAAACTTATGGTTTTGTACACAGGGATTTAGGTAGTTAAAAATTGACTTTTCTTAGTTTTCTCTTCGCCTAGTCATGTCTTACCCATTTTCTTCTCCATGAAATGAATAAATTTTCCAGTTAGTGGTCGATTAAACTCTTACCTTAACCTCTATAGTTGAATTAACGCTTAATGCATTCTGAAGCTGTTAGTTTTACGTTTCCCTTTGACGAGATCAATTTCTATATTTTTGTCTCGACAATCAGACACAGCTTTAAAAATATTAATTGAACTTTTTTGCCATGAAGGGAATATGAAACAATATTCTGATTGAAATCGATGTAGCTATAATTGATTCCGTGTATCCGTAGAACCTCACGTTCTTAATTTTTTTATGTGAGCCCTTTCATATTTACGTTGCTCAGAAACAAACATTGAAACAAATGGAAAACTTTTTGTAGTAACGCGAGTCGGGAAAGTTATATTTTTATTTATTTTATTCGTTCAAATGGTGAAGTTTTGCAGGTATTCCAGAGGAATCAATACCAGTTGATCACAATCACGTTGCCTTTTGGTTGCAGTTGTTATATCCATTTAACAACGGGGTATGCATGTATAGGTATTTATTCTTATCGATTTGCCGTGTCTCGATATACTTACGAATACGACTAGTATACCTATATCGTTTCGGAACTATTCGGTTCTTTGTAACGATTTCTATGTTGTAATCTTTGTCATCACGTTATCTCATATTACTTCCTTGTGAAGCCGTCCATTTTACGTTCTCTTATCCTCTCCTCTGGTTTATATGATATATCTCCTTCTTATCATCGTCTCTGCAACTTTCTGATCCACCCAAATCCACATATTTTACTTATTCTTGTTTTTAGATTTTTCTTTCCATTTCTCTCTACTCATACCTCTTTACCTTCCTTCATTTTGAATCGACTCTCCATTTATTTTTGCACCCAGTTTTCTATCTCACATCTTCAACAAAGAAGGTCTTATCGTTTCTCCTAAAAGAGGCTAATGTTGTGAACATTACTACGCAACGCTTTCTTTGTACTGGTGTCCTAGAGTCCTTCCATTTTACCAGTCACTCAGTCTCATTTTTATCGCTAGATTTTGTGAATTCTTCCTTACCTGACGCAACTCTGGCCGACCGTTCTTCGCAATGCGATCATTTATATTCCTCTGGGTAAAATTTAAAACTATGACATTGACCTGTTAAAAAGTGCAGTTATTGTGTCCAGTTTAAAAATACGGATTGCTACTTACTGGGGTATGATGCATGGTGATGAGTGTAGAGACGTTACTGGAATCAAGCTGCCCCTTGCTTTCCTCTTTCACATAAGATATTACTTTCTGTATTTTGGCTGGCCTACTGCCAACATACTGGCCTACATAACCACTGGTTGCTCATGTTTGGTTTTTTTCTGCTGTCTTTGGTGTTTGTTTAACTTCGTTGTGAACTAATAAAATTATTTCACGGGTGTCCATCCCAACAATGGTTTTCAGACCCATTTGTATTGATATCTTTTTGCTTTTCTCTGCATTAATGCACAAATAAATATCTGGATTAATTTTCTCTGAGTACTAGCAAAAATTAGTTAGTGTTTACGTTAACGCGTCCCCATAAAAGTATATTCTAACTCTGTTAACCCTTTTTATATTCCTCTTTGGGCACCGCAAAAAGGATTAAGGGTAACAGACGGGTCGGAGTTGGGGCTTCCTTCTTCTCCCAGGCTGAATCTTGAGGGGGAGAAGCCTTACGTGAAGGGGTTATCCCCTCCCACGTTCATAGGTTCCCATTCCACAGCCTCCACCCCCATTCCACCTTATTCACCCCGGCAAACAACCTGGGGGCCTCACTACCGTACTATTTGCATGGAAAATGCCACCCACGGAACATCCATCATGGGTCTTCCCATATCTCGCAGTCGAGTTGCCTTCTTCCTCTCCCCTCCCCCGTCCTGTGACCGCCTTACCTGCCTCTGCTGTATCTCCTATATGTCTTTCCTTCCCCTGTGCTTCGTGCTTTCTGAGGTCGGAGTGGAACTGACTCTCCCGTCTGCATGCCGGCGCGTGCGTCTTGAAAAATGGACTCCCTTATGCATGTTTACCCTTTCTTCCTCTGTTTCTCGCCGGTCCTGTGTCTTTTCTTCTCATCCATAACACCATGGGATCACGTGATACGGTAGGGTGGGGATATAGAATTTTATATACACGGTTACGAGTCCTTCGCGCGACAGGTCTCTCGTTTTTTTTCTTCCGGCCTCTTATTCCCTCGAATTTGTTCAGGGCACGGCGTGATCTCAACTTGATATTACGTACGGGAAATTTTCAACGTTCAAAGTTTAGAGAAAAATATCCCAGCGTCACCGGTCGAAACTTTGGGGTCTCCTCTGGAAAATATGAAGAAAATAAGAAACCCTCCAGGCTTAGGTTTATTTTTTGGTTTTGTTTTTTTTTTTTGCGCTGGAAATTTAGTGGTCGAGGGATGCTGGAGGAAACGATCGCCGTCACCATGAATAATTTATAACGCAATCCGAATCGTGTAATGGGGCTTTGGTGTAAGGTGTGGGCGGAGAGTTTGTTACCGCTGTGCTCTCGGCGTGAGTGAAAATTTTATCCGTGATCTTACCCGAGGAAAAAAATCGCAGCTGTTCCTCGCCATGCTTGAGTTGACGCCCAAATATTTTCGGTTTACCCCTTGGGCTCGAGATATCGGTCTCTGACTGCCTTGCCGAAATCAGTTTATCCATGCGGAAACCATGTCAACCGAGTATGAAATTCTCGACATGCTTTTCTTCCATATTCATTCAAATAAATATATAAAATTTATCAATGTTCGACTTTAAAAACAAACATGAAAATTTATTTCATCAACACCTACATAGCACACTGCAAATGGTCGCATAGGTATGTAGCAGGGAATGATTAAATGTCAAGAAAGCATTATTGTCGCGTACAAAGTTCTAATATTAGCTACTATTTCTAGTAACTTTCGCTTGCTAAGCTAAGAGTCTTCAATTACAATGAGAAATTCTACTTGCAAGCTATCATCTTGCATGAAGCTTTTCATGCTAGGGTTGGTTTCCTCGATCGAAAATTTGGACCGAAGAAAATCGCTATTTTTTTCTCAAGGGAAAGTCCCTGAAGTCTCACGACCGATTTAAAAGAAATGCTTTTATTTGAAATGGATTCGCACCCATTTTAAGATTATTTAAAACATTAAAAATGCATTCGTATTCCCAAAATTGCATATAAAACAAAGGTTTTTCCGCTAACATTTTTAATGGACGAAAAGAAATGCGCATTCCCACCTGAATATTCTCAGAATGTCTGAATTAAATTGTGAAAAATGCATTGCATAAACTACATTTACTTATAAATCCTTAATGCACTTATTTGCATTGTATGGCCAATCGAATTTACGTTCAGCCAGGTTATAAAGGAGCCCCTTTCACATTAATCAACAATATTAGCATAACAACTTGATTGGGATTGTGTCCGAAAATAGCTCTTGAAGTCCCTCAGTGGAGAATATCCATATTAGAACATATCCACATTGTATCATTTGCGTTTTTGGTTATATTCATCAGAATGATTTATTTTAATACGTTTTCTCAAGTACATTTCCTGTCGTTGGAAATTATTATTTGATATTTATTTCCTAACCTTTTTCGAGTACTTTTTCAGCGTAGTTTCTTTAACGTGTTTGTTTTTTTGATGGTACACGGACACACCCGTATGTCTCTGAATATAAGATGGAGTCATGGTTTGTACGAGGGAGGAGTTGCATCAGTCCGAGCCGAGTCAAGGATACCACCGTCTCACCGAACGCACACGCTATGGGAGCTCTCTAAGGCTACGTGCAAAAATCTGTCGCTTAAATCAAGATTAAGCGCTCCCTCCGCGGGGTTAACCCTGGGGCGCGTCACCGCTTATGAGGAACTGTGCCCCTCCGCCTGTCTCCAATTTTAAGGCACATAAAGATCGCGTGGGTGTGGACCTCCTTGCCTTTCCACTCCTCCCTTCTCTCTCCACCTCCTCCGAGGCATTCGCGTTCCCAGAAATTCGCCCCTACCGCTCCCGAAAAAGACTCACAACCCCCTCCCGCGAACCCAACTCCGTCTCCACCGCAGACCTCCTCCTCCTAAAACCAAGCCGTGTTTTTTATTACCACACTCGGATCTTATTTTTTTTCCTCCTCTCAGTGTATATCGCCAACCCTTCAGCCTCGTCTCTCTCTCTCTCCTCGCCTCGCTGGATCGGGAACACCTGGTGTGTTCCGGCCTCCGCCCACCCCCTTTTCCCGTCTCCTTTCCTCCCCCTCCGCACCCCTCAGAGCTCTCCAGCCACCCCTCCCAGACTTTCCTCCACCCCCGCTAGTCTCCGCCGCAGTTTTCCCTTCACCCTTCTGCAGCGAGTCTGGCCGACTGTTTGTGCAGGAGACAGGTACGGAGAGGAGAGGCAGGTAGTAGCCAAAGAGGTGGTTGTGTACCGCGGACGTATTTTCAGAGGGGGTAGCTGCGTGGACACCCACGCCAAACCCCTCTCCCCCTCGCTGGCTCTGCAGCGCGCTCAGCCAGAAAACCGACGGCTGTATAACTATCCAAATCCAGCCAGTGAACCCGAGTTGACATCTGTTTTACACCCATTTCCTTGAATAGCTGTACAGAGCCACATTATCTCTCAATAAAACACCTTCCGGCATTGTTACAGACTATAATGACCGAGGCAAAAATAAAAATGCAGGAAAGGCGGATTATTTATTTAATTGCACCCTATAGGTCCCTCTTAAGAGATAGAAATAAAGCACATTTACTCAGGACTTCTGAGGGAAATGGTAATAAATTCATTGTTATTCTTCCAAAATGTTATTGTTTCAATATGCTTAAAAAGTGATATTAAACGGATACGCGTGCGTCGATGCTAGAATAGAAAGCGTTAAAATGCCTGAAAATTTTGTGTACAAGGGAGAACGAATTTAGTTGCCTACTCAGATTACATTCACAAAACCCGTGTTACATTCAAAGGACGTGTAATTATCTATAGTTCAGATTAAATATTCACGACTCTTCGTTGATTTTCTAAGAGGTGGGCTTATTTCACAATTTACTGTGCGTGAGTCGTTTCACGCTTGTTTTATTTCCTTGCTAGACTCATTTCTTCGTCAACCCGACTTCAGTCTGGAGGGGGTGAGGGAGGTTAACGCATGCATCATGGAAGCATACGAGATGTAAGGTACACGTTTGCACATTTGTCCGTGCATCCCAACGCACTCACTTGCCGCTTTTCATTCGTGAACCGTCACTCGTCTTGTTGTCCATTTTGGGCGTTGTTTGAGCGCGCGACTTTTGTGTTTCCGGTTGCTATATTTGCGCCCTCCGGCTTTACGGCGGGTTCAGCGTAGCGGGCAAGTGAGTACCTGGCTGGAAATCGATCGCTCCTAACCCCGCTCTTCCCTTACGTCCCACTCCCCCCCACCCTGGAAGAAGGGAGGGACTACGTCACTAACGAGAGGATGCCGCCAAAACACTGTTCAACGCCGTCTGCGTCATGGGCTACCTTTCGCGTTTTTATTCTCCCCTATGCCTTCCCTTTTTTCCCCCGCGATCTCTGTAGGACTTTTTTTTTGATCCGCTTAAATGCTTTAGATTTTCATTCCACGCTAATGTCACTCCTGTTCCTGGACTTATGAGCCGGTGGATTTCCTGGAAATAAAAGTCCATGCTTCGCATCGCGTGAGGAGACAATGAACGCCAACTGTTTCTTTGGGGGAGCATGGATTGGGTGTGGTTAGTTACCGCTCCGAGGCCCATGATTTTCAGTACTTAAAATTGTAAAATGCAGTAATTCCTCGCTGCATGTACGTTCTCGCTCGCGATATCGACTCCGAGAGGAAATTAAAGGGGAAGAAAAATGGTATGTCAGTAGATGTCGGTGGTGAAATGGTTGTAAAAATTGTCTGAAAATTCAAGCGCCCGCCCAATCAGTCATTTAAAATTTACGGATTCATGTACAGTTTCTTTTAATTTTGCAAGCAGTCATGTGGCTTTATTTTCTTGATTATCCCTCCGACGTCCATTTCCTTCAACTATACTCCTAATCCTTGAGCCATCCCTTGCGGAAATGTTTGTAACTTGGGTAGTAACTCTTAATTTCCTGCTGAATCGGTAGTGTAGTCATATAATAGTTGTACACTCAGCGATACGGTAATGTTGGCTGTTCGGCGAAGAGTCTTTGCGCATAACAATAAGTAAATTTTCAGATGAACCAATGTGATTGCTGTTACTCTCCAGTTGCTAAACTTTCGTCGTCTACTCCTATATTTTCTAGCACATGCCTCTTGAGGGCTGAGGCGTACCCCTAGGAGCAGCTGCAATAAGGGATCGGAAAATGAATCGTAAATACTGAATTAGTGGGAGCGTATGCGAATGGACTGCATTTTAGGGTATCTACGAATAGTTATTAACCCTCTTGACGTACCCCCTTGAATGCCTGTAAAAATATCCCAAACCAGAGTTCAACCCAAAGTTCTGTATGGTTGGCGTATGTAGAGGTTATCAGTTATGAAGTCCGAAAGCTCATGCCATTTCCTCATCAGAGTAAGGGTGACAGATCCCTTCCTGTGCCGTCAGTGCAGTGCCATCTAGGAAGATATGGTACCCAGAAAATCAAACGGCTAGAGTTTAACTGGAGGTGTCCATTTAGCCTCTTCTGGATTCAGCATAGTGTAACCGGTCAATAGCACAACGCTGTATTTACTATGTCACTACGGCATCCTAATATACATCGGATGAATACAAATGTTCATTTCGACAGCCAACTTGTGTTTAAAGCTATAGGTACTGATTTTCGTGAAAGGAGGTTCAGTTCGAATTTTGTCCAGTATCAGTTCAGTGGACAATGTTCCCTGAAGAAACGTATGTGGACAGCTTTTGAAAATGTATGTGCGAAAGGGAATCCGGTTTGTGTGGTTACTGTAGTACTGGTTTCACTCCCCGAAGGCCCAGGTTCGAATTCCGGCAATGTCAGATTTTGCATTGGTACTCCGGTCCTCATTTAAGTGCTGGGTGGGCAGTGATTCAAGTACAAGCCTGTGTCCGTCGGATAGGACGTTAAACCGTGGACCTCTAGGCGCATTTAGTTAACCTCATGCTCTTGCTGACGCGGTTTCTCTCCACGTCGCATTCCTACCGCTTTTCAAAGTGCCAACTCGTCTTAAATTGTGTAAATGGCCTTAGTTGACGGTCACCGCACATGAATTAATACTGACTACTGCTTAACAGAAGGCGATTTGTGAAATGTGTTAAAATATAAGTGAAAATACCTTTGTTAAAATGAGTTACGTTCAAGGTACATATTAGAAGTATGCATTAATTTCAAAACTTTTATTTTATCGTGAGGAAATTTACTCCATCTTGATGTCTTAGCAAACCATGTCCTTGCAATTCGGTTCCTCGCGGAGGTTGCTATGTATATTAAAAGAGTTCACGATGCATCTTTACGTTGCAAATTCGATTCGAAGGCGGCGTTTCTTAATCTTGTGAGGCCGTCATGTCCCATTCCCTGCCTTAGTGATTACGCTCCGTCTTCCCGCCTCTCTTCCGCTGTGTTACACTTATCTTAGAAACTCTTCCGCCACGTTGCAAAGCCGTAACAAAGTTCATATCGCCCTTCGGAAACAAGTGTACCATAACAAGGGTTCTGGGAACTTCGGAACACCCTGGGAAAATCGTTCGTTGGCTGTCTCAGTTATCAGTTTTCCCCGGAAAAATATTCTGACGTAATAGCTGTGCTATACTTAGTATCTCCGAAAGATGCTAAATAAACTGTTTATTCTTTGACCCAAGGATGCTGCCGTGTAATAAATAGTTTTTAAATACAGTGGAGTTGGTCATGCAGAACATAGTCAGTCAAGGAACTCGGAACTCGGAACTTCTGACAGGATACCTATAACACCATCCCGGGCTCTTTGCCCTTTATGGTCGAGGTTGGAAATATCAAAGGGAAGTCTCCATTCATCAAATATATTCAAGCTAGAGAGTTAAGTTCAACTCATGCCTTTATTTTCTTGCGTCATATACAGGAAATAGAGAAAAACCTATCTCGATAGTTAAATAAGACTCGAAGGAAAGCAGTACGTTTAGTAAATTATTCATATTAACGCACAGTAAGTGTCACACAGCTTTTGAAAAAGTTAGGCTATGTAACTCTATCAATACGAGTAATACACGACTGCAGCGCAAAAATTACAATTGTTAACAAAACTTACGGGTCACACATTGTATTACTTCTTGTTTTTTTCTGTATTTTTAAATGTTTATTGTATTATTAGTTAGTTTTCATTCATCAATCAAAATGTCATTTTCATTGATGTTTACCTACTCCTTGTGGTGGCTCGCTGTGTAAAACGTAAATATAACAGGACGTAGTGGTCAAAGCTCCGTAACTTTTCATTACATAATGTTACTATCCTTTTGGTTACTTTTTTATTCACATTGATTTATGGGAATGTTTAGTTTCTCCTCGTTTTTTCCCATTCCTTTTTGAAACTGCGTGCTGCATCCTCGTTCAGTAGTACGACCACCTCAAAAACACAGTGGTCCTTGCAGATAGGTATCTTGCGTTTGACCTTTCAAATGCCTCAAAATTACTTCTGCCACAGGGTCGTCGTCCAAAATAATTAATCCGTGTGCTCTGATTGAATGTGCTCTCTGACCGTGCCCTTTGATATCCGAGTTCGAATTAGGGCCCTCCGTTATGTTCTCAGAGGGGATCCAAAACATGAAATTCCCGGCTTCTCATTCGTGCCTCATGGTGAAGTACTTTCCATTCCATCTCCGTCGGCGTGTTGGCTCTACTGTTCGCTGCGTGTCCCAGCATTTCGAAAATGTTACCGGCCTCAGCATTCATGTTCAGTTTTGCCGAATACGGTTATGCTTCGGGTTCAATCCACTTTGCGAGTGTCTCTGCGCGTGTTGAACAAAGTTTTGCCTGAAATACATATATTGAGATTTTAAGCATGATGAAATGGAAGGTAAAGGTGGTAGCAATGGAACGATGCCGGGAGTTTTTACTCCTAATTCTACGGAGTGTACCCTACAAGCTCTCTTGAGAGTGTATGGCCAAGGGTGAATGCAAACTAAAATGAACTAATATTTTCGATACAACTCAATTAGACATTATCGTTTTTGCCATTCTGGACATGCGCTACACAAAGTTCGCTTTTTACTCATTCCAGAAAAAGTTGAAGATACATCACCCAATTTCTGTATACTGTCGGTATTTATGTGTATGTACTTTCAATCCACCATACACAGGCTACGAAATGATTTAAATTTACGCAGATATGTACTGTATATTAACAGATTGTTTTCGAAGAGGCAGCGTTAACTTTGGTGAACCTATTACCATGCCGCGAATCCGGACCATTCCGCGTTAAACATGTTTGGTGAGAATTCACCCCCTGCCACACTCCTTTATGGTGGCTTGCAGGATATTATGTAGATGTAGAAGAACAAAAAAATTAATTTCTCTTCGTACCATTCTCTCCTGCCCGCGATATTTTAATTTTGAAGTTAAAATCTTATGGGTTAGACAGTAACATTATATCATGGATTAATGATTTTCTGCATGATCGGGTTCAAAGGGTTGTTTTGGACGGTGTTTCCTCACCGGCAATTAAAGTCACTTCGGGTGTCCCACAAGGTAGTGTGATAGGTCCACTCCTATTCCTTTTGTATATTAATGATATCCAAAAGGTGGTAAAAAGTAAGCTTCGTCTATTTGCCGATGACGCAGTAGTGTACAGGGAAATTCTATGCCCGAATGATAAAGAATATTTAAATATTGACCTACAAGCAATTGAAACTTGGTGTGATACATGGCAGTTAGAATTAAACTTTAAGAAATGTCTTGTAATGAATTTTTGGAAAAAGAATAGCTCTCCCCCTAGCACTTACAAAATAAGTAATAATGAATTAACAAACGTGGAATCCATTAAATATCTTGGAATAAGACTGACAAATGATCTTTCCTGGGGTAAACACATTCGTGAAATAATGGGTCAAGCGAATCGCAAACTGGGTTTCATTAAAAGAGTATTGGGTAAATGTGACGATCATGTACGAGAAATCAGCTACTTTTCCCTTGTTAGACCTCATTTGGAATATGCTGCCAGTGTATGGGATCCCTACGAAATCGGTCTAAGTAATGAACTTGAACGTGTGCAGCGAAGATCGGCAAGATTTGTAAAGGGACGATACGATAAAGATATTAGCGTAACCAGTCTATTAAATGAATTGAAATGGGAATCATTGTCAGATCGCAGGTTGAAATTTAGACTTAATCTCTTCCACAAATTCCAAGGCAATACTTTCAGTGATGATGTTAAAAATATTTTACGAACCCCAACTTACGATGGCAGACTGGACCATAATCATAAAGTTAGAGAAATTGATTGCCGAACTGACCGATTCAAAATGTCCTTTTTCCCTCGCACAATAAGAGATACGAATAACGGTAAATATGTCCTATCGGAGAGTAGCAATGAATAGCATTGGTAGCTGCATGTTGGTATGAGTACTTAAAGCTAACCCTACTAACAGAATGTTTTTGCATGCTTGCTTTGCAATTTCTATCTTTTTTAAATAGTGTAGTTCTGACTACTATATTAATACTATTCCTTTTTTATGCATGATATGTAGTGCATGTTTGGTGAGCAATCACCCCCTGCCACACACCCTTGTGGTGGCTTGCAGGGTATTATGTAGATGTAGATGTAGATATTCAAATGATACCTCGGCTAGCCCGAGACGAAATTACTTCTTGAATGAAGAGAAAGCTGTTGGGTTGTACCCGTTGATTCGTCTTCGAAACCTTCCTGCTCTGAATGCGAGAAATTATCCCACTATCATGCTGAAAACTGCCTTTTTAAGATTGGCGGCGATGATTTTACATGCGTGCCTCATGGAGTGCGATTTTCTAAAATATCGGCGGTATTTCTCGAACATACGAATTTCTGAACTCGAACACAAGATGTTTACTTGACTTGGGTTATGCGGCCTTCAGACTTTCTGGAGCCAAATGTTTGTGACAAAACACGTAGGTACATCAAAACATCATTCTAGATATCAACGATGTCTCCCGTCAGAAGCACCAATATTGCTATTTTTGGATAATTCTCTATGCTTGCCGTACAGATTGCCATCCAGTAGAGTAGTTGTTTAATCATCCAAATTCCTTTTATGTTATCTTTTCGTATGTACCTACGTCTTCACGTTACCCTGCCAGACTTTGCAACGACATATTTGCAGTAGTAATAAGTGCGTACTTGGAAGGGAACAAGCAATAAAAGCGCGAGAAAAGCGTAAGAGAGAGAAAGAGGGACTTGTCTAGGCACAATGTTTTTTTTTTCTCTTCTTGTGCTGTCCGTTGACGATACGCGGTGAAAACGAATACATGCACATTTCAGTTACCTCTGTATATCTTTAATTTGTCGCTTTTATTTGTCTTGCAGCCGAGCATATTTGAATTTTCGTACTAGCCGGTGAAGATTCGTGGTGTTTTTTTAGTGGAAATCAATCAATTTACCGACGCTCTTCTAGGGCTCATTCCATTTGATTTACTCAGCCCTTTTCGCAGGATGGTTATAGAGTGCTGAGGTTTTATTTTAATAATGAAGTTTGACGTTAGCATGTCCATCGTTCTATTCTTCATCTGACCCTATATTTGCGCAGTTGGGAAGAAGATTGGAGAGGGTGGATGAGGTCAAGTGGTCACCTCTTCGTCAGTGTTTTTCAATCCAATTTTGGCTGATAAGAACTAAAAGAGATTTATGGCCCTGATTTCTAAATACGATGCGAGTGGCTTCTTTTTCCTTTTGTGTTCCCATCATTGGAAACCTTTGACATTTAAATTTGAAGGTCTTTCTCGCCGTCGAGCGATTCTGCGACAAGCCGTTTTCGTGAATGAATTGGTCGGCGGGATCCATTCTTCGCTCGCCAGACGTATTGAGTTCAGCCCCCTCTAACAGCCGTTGCGTGTAATATTATTGACAAAGGGCGTCTTGTTTACCGTTTAATTTCGGCCGGTCGAATAGTGGGGTAAGGGAGGTCGGAGGTTTGAGAGTCTCCCTTCGTATTCTTTTTGTGTGACCTCTGTACCTTTCCTAGGTCTGGGGTCGCTGCAGAATACGTCTGCCCTTGCTTTCAACATTCCCTGTCTCGTGATCGCCCATCACCGGCTATGGGCCATATTCAGAACCTCAGCAACAGTCTCGCTTCTACTGCTTACGTCCTAAAATTCCGGCTACGAGTCAAATCGGTTTACAGGTTCTACTTGTAAAGGTGGTATTACTTCTCAGCGTTACGCTGAAAACTGAGTTGCGGTTCTGAATATGACCCAGTATCTCAGCTACAGTCTTAATTCTACTGCTTTCGTCATAAAATCTCTATTACGAGTCTAATGACCGCTTTACACGATACAATTTTTTGTACAACTTCTTGTACAAACGCTTGTATAAAGGAATTGTACCGTGTAAAGCGGCAAATTGTGTGAACGCTTGTGCGAATGTCTGAAAGGGTGTACGGAAAAAAGAACCTGTTCTAACTCCATTCAGACAAACATCCAATTTCTTTCAGTTTATACAAGCGTTTGTACAAGATATTGTAAAAACAATTGTATCGTCTAAAGCGGCCTTCAAGGGCATACACATGTATTCTCCTCGATATGGTTCCAAGCGGTACACAGCGTATCGCTAAGAAGTAATACCAACTTTGCAGGGTGAATCTGCACACCTATTTGACTCGAAGTAGAGATTTTAGGACATAATCACTAAAAGTGAGACTTTTTTGAGTTTCTGAACTTGGACCTATGCTTCGTTAGTTTTAGCTGCAGTCGTTTAGATTGGGTCGAACTCTTTTTGGGAGGGCTTCCCTTACGTGTTTCTCTTCTTCCGAAAATCGACCCAATATACTCGCCCGCAGATCTTGCAGTGCGTTAACTTGTCGACCCTCGTTAATCACCGCCCAGGGCAATGGATCAGGTTGTTGTGTTGGTCTCCTACCCCGCAGGTTTTGGTTTGAATGCCGGCAGTGACATATTTTTCTTTGGTAACCCGACCCCTACTTTACTACTTAGAACAGAGCACTTAAATTCGGTACTCGGTCTGTGGAATGGGACGTTACCTAGTTGATTTGTTGAGGCCTTTCGTTAAGGAGGTTGATCCGAAAAGTGAAAGTCATGTCATTTTTTTTATATTTTCAGCACTTATAGAACTAAAGTTACACTATGTAATAAAGTAAAGATGATTATATCAACCCGTACTCCTTTTTGCACGAATTGCATTCGAAATAACATATGATTAACGGCGAGAATGGCCATCACATGGGAATATAACGTTTAAAAATACCATAGTGACATATCATTTTTGCAAAAAACTGATATTTATGCGTAATTTCACAAGAAATAAAATGACACGAAAAAAAGGTATCAACCCACCGTATTTTTCGCAAAATCCTCCAATTAATGCGCTTATAGCAGACGAAATGTGATAGTTGACTTCAAGTGGCGCTGCGGTCTCTCTAGCCAAAATGTATGGCGTATGAATAATATCATTACTAATGAGATATTAAAGAATATTTCAGAAAAATATTATAACATAGTAATAGATAGTAATATTCTGGTGTTATACATTAGTAAATTCCTTGAGTACATGAATTTATTTCACTAACGTAAATGCTGAATTGACTCCATCGTCGAGCGGATTAAAATTATCATAAAAAATATATCCTTTGACTTTCCATTGTATTTCTTGTGATACTTATGACTTTCAATAGCTTAGGTAATTTTCTTTGTGAAGTAAGGATCACTTAGCAGGCATATACTCGTACTTAAATTAATAAGATTCCTTAGACAATTTGACTCAAGCAGTCGCGAGCCAACCTCCTTAAAAGCAGGCTCATGCTGACGCCGGGTTTCTCTCCACCCTACCTCGTTGCCCTTTGATTCCCATCCTTGTACCTTTCCTCTCGGTCGGAAGCGTCTTTAAGGGCGGGGGCTGACTTGAAATCTCAGATGAAAAACCGCATAAGGCCTTGGGATTCGGTTCCAGAGACTTTTTTCATTAGCGTACCCCAGCTGCGATGGGAGTCTCGAAGCATCTCCCTGAGTAATGCGTTAAAATGTGTCGAGGCGTATATTTATTTCCCGTGGGAGGAGGCAAGGTTCAGCGTGGCGAGTCTTGGGAGAGATTTTTCTTCCAGTTTTTCCTCTCTCCTGCAGAGGGAGCCAGCTGCTAAGGGAGGTGATATTTTCCATTCGTTATGGGAATATTAATTTCATGCGATGTGTTCATGGGCTTAATCCGCTGGCGTGGGTCTGTTTCTCGCAACTTAGTCCCGCGGTCTTTTTAGTCACGAAATAAATTTGTATCCGTCTCCTGACTTGTTAATCCCCAACGACGCTAAAGCATACCGATACCTCGGAACTGACGCGGTGTGAACCTCAGTAGTGAGGAGTCGAATGCGCACTTTATTTCCCTTTGATGCTCAGTATTTGAGGGTCCTTAGTGAGTGGTTTTTTTGAACTAGAGAGCCGTTTAAAATGGCGTGGTCATTTGGTGGATGCGAACGACAGATGCCGCGTTAAAATACTGAAGGACTTTCATGAAAGACTAAGAATGAGGTTGGAGTGAAAATCGGCGTCGGTGTTAGCCTGATCTTCGCGAAGTGTGCCCAGGGGTCAGCTGTTAACCTGGGTTTCCATGCAAGCCAACTCGAGAAGTGTAGCAGGGGTTGAACAATCACCAAACATTCGTGGGTTATGAATAAAGGTAAACGTTCGGTTCAACTTTTCAACTGAAGAGTTTTATTGTGGTACTTAAGCGAAGGCGTATCCCACACGTTATCAGCTCTACACTGGCCAACGCGGGTTTTGTCGACATCGCTTATATACAGTAGTGTAGATGTTATACTCCCCTTCGCAATATGTAATACGTACAATATTATTTCACTAGAGTAACGTGTTATTAATGCATCCTATAAGCATGTGAAAATAATGTTAGTGTCTACTAGTATCGTTATAATTATTTATTGATTAAACCCAAAAAAGTAGCACCATTCCACAGTTTACTATCCGTACGGCGCGTTTCAGCCGCTTGGCAAACAACAGGTACATTTATGTATATAATGGCCTAGCAGTTGAACACGTCGTACCGGTAATAAACAGTGGAATAGTGCTATCGTATTGGTTTTAATCATTATAAAATTCCAATGTATCTCGCCAAAGTCAGTAACAATTATTGATTGGGTTGGCACTTGATGAATGGATCAATTTATATTTCCCATTAAGCATTCAATGGTGTAACAACCATATGTTACTAGTCTTAAGAATAATTTTCACATGCTCTACAGACTATTCTGCCTACATTTCACCTGCCTATCCGAATAATATGTTGCCTCTCATTATCTCTTATCGTTCGCGGGGAGTGAAACATTTTAAATAAATACTTGCGGCAGTCTATTACTCTGATAGCGTTCTTCTGATCGAATCAACATCTATTAATTAGGAATATGCTGACCTTAAAATTACCTGGAGGAAAATTTCCCTCGACGGTATTTGCCCTTGCCGAGAATCGTAGCCGGGATTTGGGATAAGAAGACCATACCTTAACCATAACTCCAACCGGATCCGCTCTCTGATTAATCCATGGTGCTATGGGAGAAGTGGATGGTTGCCCTGTGACGGTCGGACGGAAGTTGGAATTAGTGGCCAGCCCATCGGCGTCTTCGTCTTCACCCTCGCAGCACCTGGCCTATCCCTCATTGCTTCTCGCCCCTTCGTAAGCTGTGCGTATGTCCTTAAGCTTGCAGGATGCATTAATTTTTCGGACCATCATGCCTTTTGGTCCCTCTCCCCTTCTTTCGCTAATTCCGTCCCAGAAATACTCTCGTCCATTCATTTTTTAGCGCTTATCCTCCCACTCGTGTCTTACTCCTACCCCTTCCCCACTCTCCCAGTTCGTCTTCCGGCCCACATCATTACCACGATCCCCACCCATTCCATTTCTCCTTCTTCCTTGGAATGATGTCCTCGTTTGAGTCTGTTTCTCTTGGCCCTTTACCGTGAAAGCCTTTCGCTCCGGGCTTATACGTTTTTCTCAACGCTCATTTCTATTTACATTCGTCTCTGGTCCTACTCCGTCGAGTTTCCGAATTAAATCGTCAACGAACAGCCTCCCCTAGGCGTGGTCTGGGAGCGTTCTCTGAATTGTACCTTTCAATGCAGCGTCACTCCAACATCTGTACCTAAACTCTCCTTTCGCTGGTAGCTAATCAGGTAGGCGTTCAGTCACATTTATATTACTGCGTATTCTGCAAGCCACCTCGAAGGTGATTGTGGGAAAATAATAGCAATTCATGAACTACGTAGGTACACTGATGCTTAATCATATCTAGGTAATAAAAACTAAAATAATAATTATTTCGCCTTTAGTCCTAATGAGTTAATTCTTAATTCCGAATAGGAATGCGAGGGTGGCGTAACATGACTTTTTGGGGTGAAAACCTTTTTCAGATGCGCTTTGAATTAGTTCTCTAAGTTTCACCTACCAAGCAGGTCTAATTTTATGTTTTATAATCTCTAATTTTTTCGCTGGAAGAAAGTCATTTTAAATTTTCCGCACGGCAGCCTATCTCATCAATGTTGTCTTTATGATCGAATCTAGTGTAATAAGCATTCACTGTGCTGGACAAACATTCCATTTTTTTGTTTCGAAAATTGCCTTATTTTTCAATTCGATTTGTATTATGATCGGAATAGACAAGCTTTTTACGCTCTTTAAACTTTGCTTATGCGCCCACAATGAATTTTTTTCCAGGACGTTAAAATTCAGTTTTACCGCAAAAAGTGGATTGTCGTCTTGAAGGTATATCACTTATTTGAAACAGCCCTGAAGAAACTTTTATATCATTATTAACGCCTAGGTTTTGTTTGATGGGGTCGTTTACCATATTTTTTTATTATTATTATATTGACCAATCTGATAGATTTTGTAAAATAAAAAGACCAGTATTTTTCCGTTTTTTGATCTGACAATTATTTCTCGAGTTATAAGCGGCGAAAAACTGATATTTTTTACCCTTTCGGAAAAGTGGGATGGTGCAACCTCTGACGTCATCGACTTCGTCCATTCGCAACTGAGCCCGCGAAGCTACTTCGCCTTATCGCAATGGGGGGACACAGCTCACTCTGCCAATAGGAGCGGTTGCGAAAGGATCTGTGCAAGCAGAACTTCCGAGAAACCCCTTCCACTCCCTTCCCTTTCCCTAAAAGCAGTCAAGGACCGGAGGAAAATGACGTCAATGATATCAAAGCAGCTTCTTCGGTGGGCGTCACGTTTTGCTTATTTTAATTTTTTATTTATGAGTGAATGGTTGTGGTTAGAAGATTAATGTTTTCACTAAAATTCGTTTTTCGTTTCCATCTAACGATTTCATGTACAAAATTGCGATTTCGGTTCCGAGTAATGTCGGATATTGACAATGAGATTGATTACTGTTCGTGGGAGCCATGTATGGAAAAATATTTGAGGTCACTTATTGCAAAATTTTCTAATCTGCAAGCGAATGATAGCAAAGTGTGATTATGAGTTCATTTATTTTTTCTCATCAAAAGGACGTCAATTATACATAATTTTTAGGTCGCGAAATTTAATATTTTCTAATATTCTACGTGTATGATATTTCCCTGCCGGAGATGGCTGTGTTTCCAAGCATCGAATGCACCTGGGAATTTCTCATGAAGGTCGTAAAAGGCCCGCTCGGCCATTCCATTGTTTCTCATTCCCTCGTCGCTCAAACCAAATTTACCCTCCATTTCAATTGCCACTCTGTCCCCTGTTTCATTTTCTTCCAAAGAACGCCATTCATTTGCAGTGTACCAAAAAAATGATACGCGGGAGGCATAGGAGTGGAGAGAGATGGAGGAAATTTTAGGCCGAAGTCGGAGAGTGTGGTGCAACGCTATCCCCTTTCCCACAAGGAAATTTTTTAGGATTTTTTTTAAAGAACCGGAAGCCGCTATTAAAACTACTCCATCCTATTTTACGTAGAGATATTTCTTTAATCAAGGGGGAGTTACTAGATTGTGCGGCATTTAGTGCTCGAGGACCTATTTTTAGACACTCGAATAGGACCGGACGATGAAATCAGTGCAGCAATGCGAGAAAAAAATTGGTCGCGTTATTTTCTCCTGGATTACCAGGGTGAAGGAACGCTGCCGGTGAACGCCTGCTCGGGATGGAGTGCGAAATAAGGCACTAGGGATCCAAGAGGCTTATATATGCTTAAGGGCGAAGGAAACTTCAATACCCGAGGCTTAGCGCTGAGTTAGTTGTAATAATTTTTTTAATCCTACGTGGCGGATGGTGCAGATGACGTAGTGGTAGACTAGCGGGTATTTCGATGGGCTTGTGTGGTGAAGTCCAAGTTTCTAATGTGGGAGAAACTTCTTTGAATAGCCTGAAGAAAACAGTGATATACTTCGCTATTCTTTCACACCTCGACAGGTTCCAGCGTTTTGACATACACGTTAGTCTCTCCCGCGTCTAAAGGTGCTTCAGGCAGAGAGGGAAGGTGTAAGGATGGAATTAGGAACAGTGGAGGGAAACCTGGTGTCGGCAGGCTTTAGTCTTCAATGTTTTGACAGCTTCCTTCTTTACTACTCTTTGAAAACACGTTGTCTGGCTTTCCAGGGCTACACAAGCAGTGTAGTGTACTTGTTTACAGAATTATTTGCCAAGAAGCAGGGGGGTTAAGATAGGTATGCATCTAGTCTTATTCTCATTAAATTATTCACCTTTACGCATTTATGAAAAGCATAAGAATTGACATTGATATTGAAGGATGTGAAATTTCAGCAGAAAATCCAATATCGGAGCTGTGACTTGAACTAGGAACCTATGACTTTCCGGCCGTGCTGACTCCGTACTTATATCTCTACAGCGGAGCATTGAATTGCCATTAATAAACGACGTAGTACAGATGCCTTTATCAATGGAATTATTATAATATATTATTTATATTATAATAGAAATAATATTAATGACACTATATCCGCAATATTGTGAATGTTTAAGATGAATAATTAAGTTAGGTTGAAATTGTTCTCCGCAATTATGCGTTTTGGATCCACAGGATTTCTTCTGTTGCCTTCGTCTTTCTATTTTTATTTAGTGCGTTACCATTTACCCTCCCAGTCGCATCGGTGTATTTTTAAACATATCTTCCAGCCGTTTCCCATATCCCAGCCGTTCGCCATCTTCCAACCTTTGCTTGCCATCGTCTCTAAAAATTTTCGAGTCTCGGGGATATTACGGCGGGCGTAATTCACGCACACGTAACCCTGCGATCACATGCAAACACACGTTCCTGTTCGTGGGGGGAGGAGGTCAGGGGGGGACTTAGACTCCACGTATCCTACTCACCCCTACGCGTAGAGATCCCAGTCTCTCCCACACCCTCTTCGGTGCCACCTTCTCCAGGGGTGAAGGGACGTGGGGGGGGGGGGGGGGGGGGGGGGGGGGGGCTCCAAACCCATTTACTCTCACCCCCGGCCCGATCCTCGGACGAAATCCACCCCCATTTCCCTCCCACCAACCCTTAAAAAACTACCCCCACCAGCCCCACCCTCTATTCCCCCCTCTTCCCCGACCCCCGAGATGAGTTAGCCGGTATGAGCACATCTCCCAGTCCGACTCGGCTCCTCTCTCTACCGAGGGCCCGGGTAGTCTGAAGGGCTAATCCCTTCGTAATGAGAGCGGGGTTTCTATGCTCCGCGAGGCTCTCCCCTTCTCTCCAGCGGGGGAGGAGATGCTCACGAAAGGGTCCTCCTCCTTCCCCAAACGGCCCTTATCTCATCCCGTCCTACCCCACCCTACCACCTCGTTCCATCTTCCTCAGACTGTGCGCCCTCCGAGCGAAAGGCCTTTATGGCGGCGTCTGCCGGCATTTCCACCTCCGGATTCCGACGAGCCTTCCTCTCCGTCCCACCCGACCCGGGCCTCCCCCTAGATTTTCGGTTGCGCTCCCAAGCACAAATTGTGGGGTCGTGGGAATGAAAATTTACGTCCCGGTGGGTAAAAATTTGGGGAGAGCCTCGTTCCTTGTTCGCTTGAATTTCGTCACCTCCTTGTCCGTGTATCCAGCTCTGACGTTAGCTTTTTTTTCTCTTAGTACCTCTGTCCTTGTCATAGGCTCATGTTCGTATTGGTGTCAATTAGGACCGAGCTGGTTGTGTAAGCAAATTGAACATTTCTCCCGGAATATGAGAGAAGAAATATTCATGGAGAACGACTTTACCGTTCTTGAACTGAGAAATATGCCCGGTAGCATAGGGTACAACACAATTGGGCGTATGACAGCGTTCTGCATTTCAATATCACTTTGATTCGACTGAGGTCTGTTTGTGACAAAGCACATTCTGTTCTTGAGTCACTTCAAAGTTTTAAGTTGTAGAATAAGGTTGTAAGATGTCACAGTTGCACATGTATCAATCACCGTCCAACATACTTTAATCGTTTAATTAATTCTGAGGCGAACGCAAAATCTGCACCCAACAAGAGATTTGAACCTACATACTTTGTGTCACCAAGCCGGCGCTTTACCTAACTGCGTTCTCCGTCCAGAACACGTTAGATTGCTGATACTTTTATGTTGTAATAAGCGTTAAATCCAACTTGTAAAATTTGAATTTGTTATCATCTCTCAAGGTTAATTATTTTGAGCGGTGAATTTATTCGTAAATCGATGTTGGATTTTTATTAAATTCTGAAAATATTGTTGGAAGACAATTACTAAACTATCAACCTATTATGCAGTTGTTTCTTTTATCACTTGATATTGACTGAAGGGGGCTTATCTATAGTTAACAATCGCGTGACTCAAGTATGGGTTATCCACCCTCTTCCGTGGTTCGCCGCTCAAAGAAAGGAGCTTGGTTGGTGTAGTGGTTGGAGTACTCGCCTCTCACAGGGTGGGCTCGGGATCGAATCCCGGCGGTGGAAGTATCATCTTTCATAAACTGACCCCTACTTCTGTGGAGAACATTCGAGTACAGTACTCCGTCCGTCGCATGGGACGTTAAGCTATGGTCCCCTTCTGGAGCCTTTTCGTTAAGAGCAGGATAATGCCGACGCCGGGTTTCTTTCCTCTCTTCCTCCATTCCCTCCCATTTTCATCCTTTCCCTCCGGTCTGAAGTGCGTATTAGTGCGGGAACAAACTTGAAAACACAAATGAGCCCAAAATACCAGAGTGCATACATGCATGTAGTTTGTATTAATTTTTTGCGCACATTTTTTCCGGCACGAAGGGAGCGCATGCGGAACACTTAAATGCGCTCATTGGCGCGTGATATATCCAGGGGGATCACCATGGAGGGAGGCATCTCGAGGGAGTCTGTGGGAGCCGAAAATTGTGGGTGGTGTCTAGCGGTTGTAACAGAACTGGGACGAGTGTACTATTTCACCGAGGGAAATTTTCCACTCTTCTCTCCTCGATCCTCTTGTCTCTCTCTCTCTCCCTACCCTTCTTTACTCATCCGGTCGTATTTTTTCTTTATTTCGCTGCTGTATTCTGGCTGGGAATGGGATCTTATCCCGGCGAAGAGCTCCTAATTTGGTGCTCCTTGGGTGCTTTCGCCACCAACCTATTCCGCTCTCGCGGAGCGCAATATATGTTGGAGCGGTTACTTTATTCGCGGCATGTTGGAAATGAATGCTTTCGGGGCTCTTTTTTTTATTATTTATCCCTTCTTTATTTCCCGCTCCTAGCCACTTTGATGCATACTTTGCCGGTGGCATGCAATTGCGTCATTAAAATTCCGCTCCTATTTCCCGGCTGAGTTCATTCCCTGTGACTATCCCTAGAAATGAGTTCGCCTTTCGTGTGATTTCGGCCTTGATACTCAATTTGTTACGTTGGATAATGGTCGATTCCTATCCAACAGTAAGTGGTTGAATTATTCTTCCGTCTCGCCGAGAAAGTTCGTCATTTCAAAGCATCTAATTAAGTTTTTTTTAATACCGCAAGGACTTGGATAAAATACCCTCTACTCTGTAGATCCCAATCGTTATCAATTTTTTTTCAACATTCATGGTAACTCATGTGCGAGTACGGTTGGATGTGGGTATCGAGTGGCAGTTGGAGGGCTATTGCTGCAAAAAATGGTTTATTAGAGCGATTTAATCGTAGATTTTTATCATACTGCCGTTGCGGTCGGATAAAATTTTGTGATCACCCCGATAAATCCATAGAAAAGCATCGTTTCAAGTACTAAAAGTCTAAGGGGCGTTCTTATCTTAATTTCTGCTAGTTATAACAGTTTGTGGTTCTATTCCTCTTGCTGGTGGCCAATGTTACGAGTTTTTAACGATTCCAGGAACAAGGATTGGAAGCAGTATTTTAATCCCCTTCCTCCCTTTCTTTCTTTCTTTCTTTCTTTCTCTCTCCGGCCACCTTACTGCCCATTTTCCTCATCAGCTCTTTCCTCTACGGCAACGACGTCTGTGCGAAAATTCCTCCAATCAGCAGGCACGTCAGCGGGCGCGGAAGATGGCGGATCGAGCACTGTGTGACAGAAACGCCTCGCTTTGAGGGGCGTGGGGGGTAGGGCGCGAGGCATTTGACAGGACGGGTGATTGAGAGAATGGGGCGGTGGAGGAAAGAGTAAAAGGTGGGGGGAGGAAGGAGAGGCGGGCCAAGAGCCGGAATTTCTCCTTACGGAGGCAAGAGATGACTTTCTCCAATGAGACGGCAGTGTATGCTGGAATTGGGATGGGAGATACGGGTGGGGTGAAAATGAGGTGACGTCGTGAGCGAGTGCTGGGTGAGATGCCTCCCTCTTTCCACAAGATCCTCCCCCCTTAATTTTATTCCTTCCCTCTCTCCCGTCACGGGTGGGATGGGCAAGGATTAGGATGAGAGGAGGGATATCTATGTAAATTGGGTTTCGAAGGGGAAATTACGGTAGGTTATCGCGGGGGTCGGATTTAGCGGGGAGCATGGGTGGATGGGAGGGAGAAGGGACCCGCATTGAGCTTTCTGGGCCCTAAGAATTGGTTTTTCGGGCCCGGGAAAGTATTGCTCCTGGCCTGAATTTGCATTTCCACGCGTTTCCTTGGACCGCACTCCGGCACTGTCCGGGACCCATCCCTGTGAGTTCCCGAGGGTAGCGTATTTTTTATTCCCAGAACCCCTTGCGACTCTCCCACCCTCTCCGTCCCTAGGATTTATCCGCGGCATTTTTTAATGTCCGTGTCTCGGGTTGATTTATTTGTATCGCGGGCCGTAATGGATGCTGATTCCGAAATGTTGGCCCGGTGAGCAAAAACTCGCCGTTCGTTCGTCCACGCTGCAACTTTCCTTTGTTTGGACGTTCCATCAGGTCGTGTGTAGGTTTACCAACTGTAAGGCTTTCCCGACCCGGAGATTTCAGTCTGCAACCCGGAAAATCTTAACAGACCACCTTTTTTACTTTGTTACTATGTTTCGGATGCAATGTAGTAATTGACTGATTAAGATGCAGGTTTAATCAATGATTCTTATTTATTACAAAATTTCACTAGATATTTTTTATAATTATAATATATATTGCATTGTTTTATAGAAAATATTTACATGCTGTCACAATTTACGAAGCTGTGGGGTGTTTACTCGACAATTACTGTTCTGAACCCAATGAGACACGAAGAAACGGAATACTTAGGCCAAAATATGTTTTATTGTTTGATAGCGCGTGAAAATTAGTTTTATTTTTTTACATATGAATTTTATGATCAATAAATGTATTATTGGCGGAATATCTGCGTCAATATAAAAGTTACAGTTGATTCTCTTGCACCTGACGCGGACCCGGTAAGATCGGGATGGTGTGGTACCTAGATAACTGGCTTCCCATCTTAATACTCCAGGTTCGAATCCCTAACGTGACAAGTTTTTCATTACTATACCGTTCCCCTTTTGGTTACTGTGTGGATAACACTCAGATTTCAGTGCTCCTTCCTTAGGATGGGATGTAAAACTGCCGACCCCTTGGCGCCATACGTTAAAGGTAGTCTAATGCCAGCGTCAGTTTTCATTCCAACATTCTTCCGTTCCTCAAATTCCTACTCATTTACAATTTTAATGTAATTTCTATCCGCGAAGGGCGGAAATGACCATCGTGTCGGTCGCCTACCCCGAATTGTTAATCCGCGGGTCTGAGGGTATTGAAGCGCGACTATTCACCCGGAGAAACGTTGTTTCACCCCGAGTCTCCGGGTGAAAATGCGTCGGTTGGCTACCCTGGTCATGAGTTCGCTTGTCGGCGTGTGTTTTTTGTTCGTGCCCTTGTCAGGGCATGGGGAGAGAGGGTACATCGAAATTCGTTCGTATCCCCGCGGCAAATGGACTCCTTTTCGTTATTTTACGAATGCGCTTGAGAGTTTTTTTTTCTCTTTTGGCGGTGTTGGATTCAAAAGAGCCCAAAATGGATTGCATTGTGTTTTTCCATCATCTTTGACGCTCGTCCGAAACGTCAGTTCAAACGAGTTTCTGTAATCTATTCAAGTGCACACCTATTTAGGAGTAATTTGCCGGCCTACTGACCCCTTGCAGCTAGAATTTACGGTAGACGACTTCTTGTTTTTAACCCGATTAAGGTTAATACCCAATGAAACTAAAAAATACGGCCATATAAGCCATCTAGCGTGGTTTATGTTTTGGTTCAATTGCTTGGTAATGTTCTTTAAAAGAAAAATCACCTCTAAAACGTGATGCAGTGCACTTTTTGATGAATAAATGGTCATTTTTTTGTTTATTTTAAAAGGATAAATCCTCTCCCATGCGGATGGAAAGTTATGGTTCACTGTCACGAATTGAGGTGCTCATAAAAGGCGTTTATTGCTCTTTCCATATTCGCTTTTATTGCGTTCACTTAGAGGTGGTGGAAAGGGCGATAGCAGGAACTGGGAAAAAGTGTGATTGGTCGCTGAATTTTTCTTTGAACTTTATCAGTGTCCGTGATAGTGGCTCATGACTCCCTCTCGCAGGGTATTCCGTGAGCAATAAGAAAACTACCTCCGTAGTACAGCGCATGTAATGCGTCAGTTTACCAATTTGCGTTCTGATTTCGTGTATGAAAGAAAGCGTTACATCGGAATGATATATGTATTCTTCGGGTGGAATCAGACCCCCAGTATGGAATTAGTATAGTAGGTATAGAAACTAGCCGTCAGATATTGGGGCAGGTGTTCCTGAATCAATGAATAGCGGCAAAATGATATATATGATGTTTATGCACATGTCCGTGCAAAAATATCCATGATGTGGAATCACCATAGCGTCTTAAACGTGAATTAAGTAGCATGATTAATTAGACAATCCTATCTCAATTATAATGTGATTTACTAACGCGACGCTCACATAGGTACTACCGGAACCCTCTTGGTCGATTGCATTGAGAGAAACTTGAAGCCTTTTTTTGATTACCTACTACGTTAAATTGATTGATGCGTAGGTGAGAGAGCTCTTAGAGCACTTATACACGAGTTTGAGGATCATCTTGGGATTATGTTCGAGTTGCTTTTTAATGAAAAGTTAGGACCAATAGAATGCCTCTGAGAAGAGTATTACCTTTGGCAAGCGGTGTACATACAATGTCTCAGTTGATATTACCATTTTATCCTTCATCAATGCCGTTATATTTTCATTTCTCACACTTCGGTTCTAACGTAAAAATTCTGAGGTTTTCGACTGTTTTGCCAAGTGCCAATATGTTGAAATAGATGGTTGTAATCTCTACTTATGTAGGGTCGAGGGATCCTATTTCCCGCGCGACGCTGATCATCTCGTCATGATTCGTTGTAGTGGTACGGGGAGTGCGGAAAGCCCTTTCGTGGAACGGTGAGACAACACGTAGAAACCGGTCGTGATGACTTTTCACATCGAATGTGGAATTCGTCCAAGTCTTGCTCTCGTGTCTCCCCCACGCGTGGTATCCCTTAGCGGCACAATGATCGCTTGCTTGCCCTTTGCCAATCCAAGCGTGAAGCTGAGGGAATGATTGTAATGGGAAGTGGTTTGGCAGGAAATTAACTATCTCCTTGATTTCATCTTCTTGGCGGTGAAAGTGATATAATACTTCTGTAAAAGGCTACACTCACCTGTTTACTCGAGAAGAATGTTAGAAAATTTGATCTTATATTAGCATCAGTGTGTCCTGCATGATATCAAAGATAGTCTCTTCTTTGACTTTGGTTTGAGTGGGTAAAAAAATTATCTGAACCAAGTGGTAGCCACGGTCATCCACTGCCGTTATCTGTTACAAAATTTAGCTCAGTAGGCTTCCTTCATCCTTTCTTGACACCCAAAATTCCTCCTCTTTTTTTATCTCTTGTACCCAGTTGCCTAGAAACTGTATTTATTCTTCCATGGCCTTAAGCGACCCATTGAATCTTTCGGCATGTTTCTTCCGCATTCCCTGCCACCTTCTGATGCTTTTCAACTAAGGAAAAATAAAAGTGGAGAATCGTGAAGAATGGGGAACGTGTTTCAACCAAATTGCTGCCAACCATTCTTCGGATTAATCGCTCGAGTATTGTTCTGTGTTACCTTGAATTCTTCCTAACTAATTATTATGTTAGACCCTATAATTGAATGCATTTCGGAATAAAGCACTCTCATTTCCAGTGAAATGAAAATTTCGTTGAACTCGGTGCCATAAACATTCGGTTATTTTCTGACTATTTTATTGAATAGGTACTCATTCGAAACGTATTGATGGCAATGAGGAAAATGTTCTTTTGTTTTCCTAATTATGTGAGATCGCGGCTTGTAAATTCGTTTTGCTAAATAGCATTAATCATAAGGCATATTTATTTAACAGGAAATAAGAGTCAAATGAAAATAACCCCGAAACGTGGAAAGTGGAAAAACTCCTTTGTATGCTTTTAAATCGCTTTTGTCGCATGAAGTTCTTGATAAACAAACATATCATTTGATAAAATACTCCGGCAGGAATAATATTATTCTTCATTTAAAAGTTTATGCGTGAAGATGTGATGAATAATTGAAATTTAGTCGTCCACGAAGCCTGTTTTCAATGCGGTACACAGCTTTATACCTCGTGAATTCTTGTTCTAATATTTATTTTATTTGGAGGTAAGAGGAGAAGGATGCATAGTTATGGCATTGGTTCAAAAATCTTAATCGATAATTAGGAAATCGAACTCATCCGGTTATTTAGTTACTTACTGGCTGTCACAATGACTTCCTTTACCTCATACTCCATTGATTTCGCCAAACAGTATCACAACCCTGTTCGTGATATCTACATATCTCATCTACATAATACCCTGCAAGCCACCACAAAGGTGTGTGGCAGGGGGTGATTCCTCACCAAACATGCACTACATATCATGCATAAAAAAGGAATAGTATTAATACACCAGTCAGAACTTCACTATTTAAAAAAGATAGAAATTTCAAAGCAAACATGCAAGAACATTCTGTTAGTAGGGTTAGCTTTAAGTACTCATACCAACATGCAGCTACCAATGCTATCCATTGCTACTCTCCGATTGGACATATTTACCGTTATTCGTATCTCTAATTGTAAGAGGAAAAAAGGACATTTTGAATCCATCAGTTCGGCAATAAATTTCTCTAATTTTATGAATTTGGTCCAGTCTGCTAATGTAAGTTGGGGTTCGCAAAATATTTTTAACATCATCCCTGAAAATATTGTCTTGGAATTTATTTAAGAGATTAAGTCTAAATTTCAACCTGCGATCTGACAATGATTCCCATTTTAATTCATTTAATAGACTGGTTACGCCAACAGTCACGTCGTATATATAATTTTATCACTAATATTATTAACGTAACGCGTGTCTACTGCTCGTGGTTTTGCAATTAGTGTAACTGGTTTTCGTTCCTCTAATAATTATTATGTGAAATTAATTTCTAGATGTCGCTCGCTTCGTTTGTGTTTGGTTCATCTACATCTACACGATACCGTGTAAGCCACCGCGAGGGTGTGTGGCAGGGGGTGAATATCACCAAGCATGCACTACTAACATGCAAACAAGCAACTAAAGTGTCTCATGCAACTAGATTGTTAGTATCTATAGTATTTGAGGGGTTAATACATGCATCATGCACTACAGAATACTCTAAAATATTTCCCCTACCTATCCCTTTGCTATGATGCCTATTCTGTTCTCTTATAGTACGGGAGATAAATGCCATTTTGAATGTATCGGTACGACAATCTTTCTCTCTAATCTTATTTAGCTGGTCGAATCTAGCATGATACGCTGGTGTTTTTAATATGTGCCTAACATCTTCAGTAAAGCTATCTGATTGAAATTTCTCTAATAGATTTAATCTGTACTTTAACCTACGCTCTGATAATGATTCCCACCCTAATTCTTGTATTAATTCTGAAACGCTACTCAACCTATCGTAACATCTTTTAACGAACCTAGCTGCTCTACGCTGCACACTGTCTAGTTCTCTGATCAAACCTAATTCGTTAGGACCCCATACACTGGCTGCATACTCAAGGTGGGGCCTAACTAGTGAAAAGTAACATCGCTCTTTTGTCTTCTCATCACATTTCCCAAGTACTCTTTTTATAAATCCTAGCTTTCTCTTCGCCCGGCCGCATATTTCCCTTATGTGTCTTCCCCACGATAAATCCTTAGTGATTGTTGCATCTAAATATCTTATGGTTTCTACGTTTTCGATATTCGTTATAGGTACGCTCTATCGAATTATTCCTCCTCCAAAAATTGATAGCTACACACTTTTTAAGGTTAAGCTCTAACTGCCATTTGTTGCACCACTCTTGAATTGCATTTAAATCTTTGCTAAGCGATTTCCTGTCTTCTTCTTTTGATATACCCATATACACTACCGCATCGTCTGCAAAGAGTCTAAGCTTACTACTACTTACGGTACCCAAATCGTTAATGTATAGAAGAAATAGAAACGGACCTACTACGCTACCCTGGGTTATGTTATTTTTCATAACTGTCCTGTAATCGAGTTTGTTAAGAGTTCTGTGGTCATGTTAACCTTCGGTTCATTGGGTTTTGTTTCCCTGCGACCGTGTGCTAATCGAGGAGTAGGCTTGGAAGAGGTCGGAGCGGCCGATCACGTGCTCTGCCGGCTCCACACAATCGAGACGTGAACTTCGCAGGATTTCCTTCTCTTTTAACCGCTCGCCAGCATTTTCACGGCGCGCGAGCCCCTAATGGTGATCGTGATTTGAGCTCAAGTATACAAGATCCGTACGTCATTAAGCCGGCACGGTGCATATGCATCGCGGGCAAGGAACAATGCTAGTCGCTTTGAGGCGTAATTAAGCTGCACTAAATTAGGGCGCCATTGTTACTTCCCAAGCCCTTCTCCTTCCGTGCCCTATGCACAGTGCAACCCCCCAGCCGACCTACCTCGTTTCCTATCACTGAAATGCCGCGTGATGCTGCACTTATCTCCCTCCTCGCCAACATCTTTCCTTCCCGCGAGCTCCCATGGTAGCTCCCATTTCCTTCCAGCGAGCTCCCCTCGCTCACTGACGAGTGTCGTAGAAGGAGGTCGCCCTCTCTTCCTCTTTCCCATGATGCCCTAGCTTCCTCGGGAGTCGTCTCTATTGCCAGTGAAAGGGTTGTGGGGGATGGTGAAGGAGTGGTGTGAGGAATAGCGTGGGGGATGGGAAACGGCACAGTGGGGTCCATATAGTCTCTTTGCTTTTTATCTCCAACCCTCCCCCTCTCCTCCTCCCCCACCCCCCGCGTACCCTTACATAAAAGCAAGGATTATATAGGCTCACTCTTACAAAACCTTCCCAGGGTTTCCAGCCTCCTTTCACGTCTACGTCCCCCATCCTGCCTATAACGCGGCTCTCTCTACTCCGTTCTCTGCTCTCTCGTCATCATCTGCCCAGGAGTTCGAGATGTGCGCATCATCCTTTCCCTCCATTATAGACATCCAGACTTACATCTCCGTGCATCCGAGCTCTTTTATGAGTGCTTGGAGGTGTACAGATATTCGCTGTTCCCTCCTCCCGTCAAGGAGTCTCTACGCTGTGACTTTAATGGCGCTATGCGGTAGTGACACCAAGCGATACCTGTTAGCGTGGATTGGAGTGGATTAAGCCGTATCGCTCGGTGACCAAGTTATGTTGGCGTGAGCGATTCCGACGTGAGGTAGACACTCACGGTCATCTCAAACCGTGGTCCGTAGAGAATGCTAGTAACTCTGCGTATTTTCTGGCATTGACGCGTCATGGTGGTTGCGCAAGGATATTTTTTCTTTTTGTTCAAAGCTGTGCTTCCCTCGCGATCTGTAGGTGAGTTAAGAAGTATGATAATGGGAAGCTGCGTTCTCAGCTTTAATCAGTTAATCCTGAGGGGAGCATTGCTGACGCATGTGCGTTAACCTATTCTGTTTATATTTATCCACTACAAAATGTTTTTGCCTCAAATTTCTCGTTATATATTTATTATTTTAGGCACCCTATGTTTAGAGGGCGGTGTCCTCTACAACGACACTCTACGGCGACAATCCTTAAAAATAGCGCCATTCCAAATTTTTCCTATTAACTATATTTTTTCATTTGTGATGTCTGTAATCAGCTATTTCAATCATTTCTAATCACAACGTATCTACGTTATCACACAGCTAGATCCTCACCTAGCAGAGTCAGGTCAAACATCTTTCTACATTTCGCAACATCTATTCATCCTTTCCTCTCAACGCATAATTTACCAAATGAGACTGCTACCTAACGAGATACCTTTTTTATGCGTGGATTCACTTTCTGTTGTGCAGATGAAGTCATTTCTTCGTTTTGTATTTCATAGTGTGGAGAGGTCTTGAAAGAATTCCTGGAGCATAAATATCTATGCATCCATAGATATTTCTTATTGATGTAATCACTATGGGGATGGTAGCTAAATGCGTGTGCTTGGTGTCATCGGTTTTATGTCGCCGAGGACAAATCGCTAGCATTAATAAAAAAAGCTTTGAGCATAATATGTAACTCCTCTAAGTCCTCCGAAGCCATTCTCTGTGCTCAGTCATATTTCACGGCTGTTAATGGCCGCTTCATTCCCCGAGAATTCTCGGTACGTGAGCCCAGACTCAACTTGAGATCGTCACAGCCTCCCCCACTTTCCTGTAAATTCTCGAGTTGGGAAGATTATGGCTAATGTATTAGCTTGATCTATCACTTGTAGGCACGTGCGGTTCTTGGGCAAGTTTGTTTGCTCGTCGGGAGACAGCGGGAATTTTGATTATCTAAATTGCGCTCGTCTCTCAAAGTTACCAGTCTGCTCTCACATTCGTTGTGGTGTTTCCGCGAGGGCGCTGATATTGCTTTCAGCGTTCGTGTTCACTACGCAAGAGGTCTGATGCGTAAATCTTTCCCCATGACATCTGTTTCATTAGTACTTGTCCAACTCTCTCGTGACTAAAAATATTTGCCTCACCTATTTTTTCCATAGGGTTCTCGTCATTACCACTGGTTGAAGTTTGTCGTTCTTCATCCAGTGAAAATCCTACGTGGATAAAACTTTTATGGCCTTTTTATCCTAGTTTTCTCGTGCTCGTTGTGTCCTTGATTACGTTGACGGGATTGGTGGAGCCCAGGAAAACTATTTCGTGGCGAGTAATGTGCGTTTTAGTGTCAAAGGATACGATTACGGCAGTTTAACGTAACATTGATTCGGTTTCATGAGGGTTTCATTCGCTAGAGCATTCATTACGTCGATAATATCATCGTCCTAGTCATGTTGCTAGGTAAGAATTTCAATGCAGTCATATCTTCTCAATATTGTTATGTAGCTATGATCTAAGTTTATCTATTTTAGGAGAGACGCTGTCGTATTTTCTATTATTTCATTTATTGTCATATTTTAGTGAAGCATACCTTTATTACCATTTTTTTTAGACTTTCTGTGAGAAGATTACATGTATATTCAGATACAGGGAAAATGTACAGAACTAAACAGAGCTATTTCTAATTTTTTCTTCTCGATCCTTTCTTTAAATTCAATTTCTGTGTAAACGTATCAACCTTTAGCATTTCATACAACTCATTATAATTCGACTGCCCTTGTTCCTATGTGTGTATAATATTTTATTTATCGCCATCTGTTTTCGGAATTTTTACTTGTAAACTTAATCTTCGTCGTAATGGTACGCTTGCGAGGCATTACAATTATTAATTTCTCCTCTTGATCCCGGCACCTCCAGCTTGAACTATCTGGTTTCAATTTTCCATCTGTTTAGAAATTAAGTAGTTGTCAGCCATTTTAATCCAAACATAGGTAAGTGCAGCATCCTCTTTTTCTTCATGGCCTATGTGGTGATTCCACTGATTATCTTTTAAGTAATTTTGAAAACAGAATTATAAAAGGGGAAATGAAAAAAAGTGGATTTACCGTTATGATTGTTCATCACTTTCTTTGTGAATGGAATTCCTTCCCTATAGACTCGTACAAAATAACTATTGGAAGCCGGCAGACAAAGATACTGGATAGTCAGTCACTGACCAAAACATGGTTTATCCTTGAAAAGAACTGAAGTCTCAAAATATGCATCGTTCATACACTCGGAAATTAGCGTATACCTTCCTCATGAATCGCGTTATGATTTTGGCTCAGTGCAATTATCACATCCTGTGAGAATAGAGAAATCCATGAATATATGGTAGTAGTTGAGTGCTGGAAGAAAATGCATAGCCTTTAGTAGCACATAAACCGGTTATGCGCAGCTTTTGCAAAGGCTTGAGGAAATAAATAATTGTATTTATTTTTGGAGCTAGTAATAATTCTTCTTAATCGTTTCGCTTGATTATATGCATTTATTCTCCCATGCCTGATTGCTTGGATTTGCCTTAAATCTACGGTTTTCCCACCTCCCATGCCCCCCACGATGCCTTTTTTTCCGGTGAATATTTCCTCATATTCCGCCGGTTGAAGAAGTTAATGCGAGCGTTTCGCTTATCTTTCGGAGACACGAGTCCCTGGGATGGGCCAGAAGAAGGGAAGGGAGGAGTGGCGGGGGGTGTGGGGGGCGGGGGAGGCAAGGAGGAGGGGGGTGGGTTGGGAAGGGAGAGTGGGGTGGTGTTGGTCGGAGTGTGTTTCAAGTTTGGAGGTTTTTGCGCCCCTAGTCGTTGGTTTTTGCGTTGCAGAAGCTCGCGGACGGGATGATATTTTGCATCCCCCCCACCTCCTCCGCTAACTCCTCCCTGTCCTTTTATAAGCCTCTTTAATTGATTTTGGCTCGCTTTCCTTGTTCTCCGGGAAACAGTGTGCCGTTCTTCTTTGGCGGGGAAGTTTTATTTCACTTCTCCTCGCTCTGCAATATCTCCGTTCCTTGTAGGAGTTGTTTGCTTCCCCTCCCAGGGCCCAGGAGGCTCATGCAGATTTAAGTCTCGCTAAGATTAGCGTCCATAATGTGAGGCGCCGCTGCTTCCCTCTCTTTCTCTCCCGCTTAACATCCCGCGCAGTGTATTCTCCTCCGCCAGTGGTGTGCAGATCTCGAGGAGTGAGGAAAGTTCCCCAAATAGATACGTTTAGAATAATACTTAGTTGCTTAAGACTGAAGTAAAACTTATCCTTCCTTTCCCCATAAACATTAACAGAGTACACTTCGTCCACGTGTAAATTGTTTATTTATTGTCAGTAGCTATTTAGCGTTGTGGTTGTTCAGTGAATAGGTAGAGAGTTCAGCTACTGGCATCTACATCTACTATGTATCATGCTAGCTACCTCGAGGGTGTGTGGCAGTGGGTGAATGATCACCAAAAATGCACTGCGTATATTCGTTAATGACGACAATGACTCCCAATTAGAAATCACTATTGATATCATGCGTAACAGACACTATGAAGGTGAATATCCACAAATCATGGAGGTCATGTCATATAGAGGTCCCAGGTGGCTTGTGGAAACAGCCTAAAATCAGCTCCGTGTTAGCTTTGATTAAATTAACTATAGTCTCTTATTTTATACGGCGGAAATGGATTCCTATTTTACTAGGAATCCTATTTTTATTTTTGTAAAGGTGAATATCCACAAATTATGGAGGTCATGTCATATAGAGGTTCCTGGAGGCTTGTGGAAAAAGCCTAAAATCAAAATCAGCTCCGTGGCAGCTTTGATTAAAGTAACTATAGTCCCTTATTTTATCGGCAGAAATGGATTCCTATTTTACTATGTTTATTTTATCTTAATGATCTAACCTATCATAGTATGCGAGAGGTTTTAAAGTATGTTTGACGCCTATAGTAAAGTTCTGCAAATTTGTTTTATGCGCGAAATTTTGCCTGAAGATTTACCAGTTGGTGATGCCTTAGCTTTAGTACGAGTTAGTAGCCCAGTGGGTAGAGTGTGGGGCTACCCACCGAATATCCCTGGTAGCTGTGTGCTTCTCACTTACTCGTTTGGTACATTTCTTGGGGAGTACAACGCCTGATGTATGGTGGTATAACGAGAAGCGGAGTGAACCCGTCGATGATCGATGACGTGGGCACGTACGATCGAGCGCGGGGGCGTTATCGCCCCTTTTGACTCGCCGGCCCACACACCTTCCCCTGTGGCAACGGTGCGTGATTCCTCGTTAATGTTTCCGTGACTTCCCGTGCCTGAACTCGTGCCAGCGGCTGCTTGGATCGTTCCCAGTCCCCTGGCTCTCTACGGCATCTGCATTTTCATGGTTGGTGGCACGACACCCCTGCCACACGCCCTTGTTACTGAGTTCCAGGGATTTTGTTGTTTTATGCGTTGTCCTACGACCTGACACAAGAGATAAAGGGGCGTTAAGTGGCAATCCTTGACACAAATTTGCCAGTGCAACGTGAATGTTTGGTATTTCATCCGGTCTTAATTTCTGGAATGCAGAAACTTAATTTAGTTTTGCGTATAACCGTGCCAAAAAAAGTCTTTACTTTCACCAAAGGTCATTCATCATCATAAGTAAACAACCCTGTGGTTGGTTTCGTGCAGTACATTACTTGAATTTTCTGTCAGATAACCTCTTTATGGGTACTCAGATAATTCATCTCTTTCACATCGTCATACTGATACATTTTCTGCATAAGAAGCATAAGATATACATTCCGTATAAGGCCTTAATTTACCATTTACCCATTCATTTTTCGCTCAGGACTTAATGAATTCATTCATTAATATCTTTCCTTAATTTCGCGAGTGTTCTGGAATTTTAAATGTGGAAAAATCTCTTGAATTAACACTTCTCGGTGACATTTTCATTGCATTCAATTACCGCTGGCATAGTGAAGCCAAGGGAAGCACGTACTCGCAGGTGTTTGACGTCATGGTTATGAACAATCTCCTGAACTGCCCTGTATAATGTCCGCAAGTTTTTTCCTGAAGACAAATTTGATCCATGAAAATGCATTTTTAAAATCGGGTTGCATACTTACCTAGCAGTTGCTGCCCTTCGTGACTTAGGAAAATACGATTTGCATTATTTCCAAACCAGATAAAACCTGATCTATTCACCCTTTCCATAAGATGAACGCTTGCCTTTCCCTTTGAATCTGATGTCTGCTTCTGCACGGTGATAGTTTTGCGAATGACCTTAACGTTTGGGTCTGCAATTAAGTCCCAAGTTGATAGAATGCCTATTCATTGGATCGTGTATTTTTTTCATAGCATCCGAAAGGTCGTTCATCTCCGGATAGCCAAGTTATTTTTACTTTCGATCAACATCTTAAGGTATTTATTAATCTTTTGCCCGCAGGAGCGATCATCGTCTATTGTCTGCAGAGTAGGTCATCAACATAACCATCATGGCAAGGGCTCTGCCCCCCATTGTCCTCCTATCGGCCTTTCTCTTAACTTTTTCATTTGTCACGTCCACGCCTTCCCATCATGGCTGAGGCGTTTTTTCCTCAAGCCTTCCAAAGCTCTTCTTAGCTCGTCTCTTCCCCTCCATCGCCATCCTTATCTTGCATTTATGTCTCCGAGTTTGTCTTTGAGTCAGTACCTTCTTCTGAGAAAACTGGGACTCCGGTTTTTCCAGTGAGTCATTCCTCGCAGAATTCCTGTATTAGTTATTACATCCGCTCTCTTAATCTTCCTCATGTTTCAGCCGAGAATCACTCTCATCTAATCCAGTATTTCTGTACCTCATTTACCACCACGGTCCTTTACTTCCACGAACAGTGTGCCAATCGTATGTATAATCGTGTAACAGAAATTTATTTTCAGTTCCCATTATTGATTGCTAGTTGTATTAGTAATTCCAGATACGGACACCTAAGGTCAGTTGCGCCTTTTCGTATAGGAGGGCTGCTCGATAGAGTAAGCACTTTTCCATGGAACAGATTAAGTGTGGAGAGAAACCCGGCATCGAAATTTCCCTCATCTTTTAGAAAGACACCAAGGGCTCAACCATTTCACGCCCATTCCGACGGACGAAGTAATGAACTTGAAGTGTTCCCATTTAATGATAGACATTCATACCAATGAAAAATCTGTGTCATTGCTGCAATATGAACCCAGGCTCTTTTGATGGAAGGCCTTCACTCCAGCCACCAAACCAACCGTTCTCTTTTATTACCTTTGTTCTATCATTTTGTTATGAGCATTAGTATATTTTGAATTCATTCAATTCCAAACAATACTTAAAGGTGTATCATAATTTCATTTTCCTAAATAATTCATCTTAGCGGTGAAATGGTTCATTTCGTTTGACTGGAAGCAACATATTTCACGTCTTTAACCCCAACTCGGTTTATCCATTGAGGTGCAAAGCCGCTTAATGTTAAAAAAATGTTCATTCATGATAGAAGTTACCTGTTCCCCTCCTTGTGATGTCTCGTGTTTCCCTGAAACATGTCACTCGGAAATCATAGCTTGAATTTCCCTGGATGTGCCCTGAGTCGTCTCCTGGATACGAATACGAGTCTTCCTGTTAGTAACTAAACGCCAAACACATTTGGCCACCTCGCCAACTAACTGCAGCGTATATTTTTGGAGAAATTTCTGTGACGGTTTGGTATATCCGGCCTGAATGTTTGAGGGGGGACATTTTTCCTTAAGTTAACGGGCCCGCTTCTCAAAAGTAAAAGCTGGTTTGCCATTTCCATAATTATCAGTTGTTAATAAGTATGGCTCTACGCTTAGTAAAATATCAAGTCTTTGCCTTTTATACTTGAGATTAGCGAAGTTTGAAAGCATTTCTTAAAATGTGGTTTTAATATTATTTTTTTGGAAAAGCTATCATGTGTAGAGCATTGGATTATAACGCTCGCTAACATCCATCATGTATAATCTAGCTAAATGTATAGCTTAGGGTAATGGGTTTTAGGAACACTAACTTTTAGTGTTTTCTCGTACTTAGAGTAAAAAATCGTAACGAATTCCGAAAAAACTGCATATATATTCCTATATTTCATATATATTCAAGCCATACTGATAGTGCGTGATAGAGTATATTAGCCCGGGTCTTACACTAGGCCCATTCAACGAACGCATTTTTACCGCTATATAAATGAATCTAACTTATATTAGGGGATATTATCTGATATTATGCTGCTAAACTTGTAAAAAACCACGAAATAATAAATCTGTATTAATGTGACATTACCAGATCTCAGTCTACGGGAGATTAAAGATACGTAGGAAAAAAAATTTATCTGAGGGTTTCGCACAATTTTGCGTCCATTACGATATGCATATCTGCTGTCATGCAAAGATGAAGGTAGTTTATAGTCCTCCCGAATTCAAACGTAACTATCTGGTCCAAAGGACGCCCATAATGACTCATTGCTCGACGAAAGGAAGCGATTTGAAATCTCTCTATGACATGCACAACCTCTTAACTCCATCAGATAATTTATTGATGAGATACTAAAACTAAAGAGGCTGGCATTATCAAAATACTCATACGCAGCTGAAAAGATTGTTCTAGAGTTTCCTTATAAAAATTCTCTCTTGTATCATTCGGTATAATAGCTATCCCTAACTCGGTATAATGTGCACACCCAAAAGACATTATATCTATTGAAGGATTAACTATGTAGAATTGGAATCTAAATTAAGGAATATTCCAGTTTTCATGGACGTTTCATGAACAAGTTGTGAAGGATGTAAAAGAGAATCACGTTAATATGAAGAGGTTGGCCGATAGAAGAATTGAGTGGAGGGCTGCTTCAAACTAATCGTAGGATTGTTAGCCCATGATCTTATAATGAGGATTATAAAATGGGCGTTTTAAAGAATACATTCATAATGAAGAAAACAAAGGCATTATTAAGAAAAAGAATCATCATGATCAACCCTAAGATTGGTTTGACGCCGCTTTCCACTCGTTGCTCTCTTAAGGTAGCGTTTTCGTATTCACATTATTATTTTTTATTGACTTGAAATACCGCCCCATTAGCCCCCAGAGAGAAAGGAATACAGCTCCTTCTTGACCCTTTTGTCTCGTCCATGTGGACCCATCGTTGGTCGGGTCTGCCCCAGCGCGACGTTTCCGATGCGATCCGTGGGTGTCATTCCTTGGCCCTCCCCCGCCTCCACCCTCCTCCCCCCCGATCTGAAAACCTGTTCCGCCGGTGCTGGGAGTGTTATGGGGAGCGGGTGGTACCGCCTTCAACGCTCTCCCCGAACGGCGTGCCTGCTTGCCTCCCATCTTTACCGAATGGATTTTGGCGCGTTTTCGAAATGCAGTTTCTTTTCGGCCTTTCGTCTTGTTCCAAGGGATCTCTCTGAAGGACAAAAGAGGAGACCACTTTCCTGCTTCGAGGCGCTACTCCCAATTATTTCTCCTTGCTTCATATATTCCTTCGGTAGGTTCTCCCATTGCAACCGTCTTGCTATAAGTTGAAGTCGGTACGTTCATTTTATTAAAAAATCTTAACTCTAATTTAGTGTATTATCTTACATTTTTTGTCATTTCCACATAGTTTCCCTCTTGTTTTGAAGGAGATAAAGGCATTTTATTATGTTGTGAAAAATACTGCTTCTTATGAGTTTATGCATTGATTGGATGCTTCGCATTTCAAAAATTTAATTATTGCGTCGAAAATAATTGCGTAGAGATTATTATTATGGTTTTGTTTGGCCCGTGCAATGATTTCATCTCTATTTCGATATAATCTCAATATTTCATGCACTTGAGGTGAATAAAAATACTGAAATGACTGATGGATGTCCAGTGTCGTTTTCATCCATATTTACATCGTATCCTGCAAGAGACCTCTAGTGTGTGTGGCAGGGGGTGACTTCACACCAGGCTTGCGTCATTGATTTGTAATGAATTCTATTGTTAATGACTACATTACAAGTTTCATAGGTGACAACTGAGTTACTTACTACACAATGCTATTCCTTCATCAGTTTAGTGGGTGACATTCTCACCTCGCTTGCCGCCCGTTTAGTATACCTAATGGTGGACGTATACTGCACAAATCATGCATAATTATTTCTAGTTGTGAACATATGAGGGGATGTCTAAAATAATTACCCCAATGCTTTGTGAAATTTGTTCCAGTAAAAACCTTAAATAAACATTATCTAGGCTTCGGTTTAATACATTATTGCTACTTATTTTGCACGGAGAATGTCCTTTTTGTGCACGTTAAAATATTGCTAAAGTGGCTATGAACGTCAAATGACGTTTAGGGAGTAGAGAGAACAACATTTTCTCCCCAAAATTTCTCTTCGCCTATTTGTCGATAGGAAGAACGGACGGTTCGTGGAAATTGGCACAATCCACCCTATCCTGCAGGATCTGATAAGTTCCTTGTGGTGTACTAGACCCTCTTCTCTTACCCTCTCGGGTTCGAAGAGTTGAACCCAGGCGGAACTACGGTGCCCGGATTTGATCCCCTCAATTAGCGAATCGGGAAAACTTGAGATCCGAAGTAGTGGCGGTGGGTGGTTGGGAGGGGAGGTGGGGGAGTTACGGAACACGCGCTCGAAGCATTATCCCCGTCGGCGACAGGGCATCAAGGGACTTCTCAATTTCCCGCACAAACCCCTTCCTCAGCGCCCACGTCCGTAGTAATTTGAAATATGTCCATTCTGCGAGTCGCCGACCGTCATGGGAATAAGCGGACGTCTCTCCCTCAGAGACCTCTACCATCCACCGACAGCAAAGAGATTTCTGGACCGGTTCTCGGTTACGTGTAATTGACCCGCACCACCTGGTGGCGTTTGAATACACCGTCGACGCGCAGTACCGAGGGGGTATCCCTTGTTCCCTGGGGGCCACCAAAGGGCTCTGCTCATTCCCTTTATGTCGCTCCGGCAACCAGTTTTCAGGACGGAGAGGTTGTACGCATCGCCATTAAACCTATTGAGCACATTGGCGCGCATGCATAGGCGATTGCTTCTTCTTACCGGGTTTCTTCTCCTCTCCTTCGGTGCCCAACTCTTTGAGATCCCGTGAGAGGGTGAAGCTCGAGTTTTTTTATTCATATTTTCTTTTTCAAAGATGTCAGTCTCCGAAACGGATGGGCCCGTTTCTCTGGGGCTGAGATCGAAAGTGCTTGGGGGAGTTGGGGAAGGGGGGGGGGCCCGGAGGATTTGTTGGGCCATCTGTGTTTTATCACCCTCGATATCTTCGCTGAACCGAGTTTCAAGGACTTGAAACTTGTATGCTTTGCTTCGGGAGCGGCTAAAAGAAATGTTTGGAAATGTGCGGATCAAGAAATGGACCCTACTATGGACGTCGCACGGAATTCCATGGCCATGCGCCCGTCTCCTCTCGCTCGCTCCATTCCTCTCCTTGTTGGAAACACCGAATTAAATGTAAGCGCACATAAAATAAACAACTACATAAATTCTAAATATCGAGAACCGATTAGCCTTGTATTACCATAAGCTCCATGACAGGACAAGATTCGTATCGATATGACCACGCAGTACTGAGAAAAAGTTGTTTCACAAAATTTACAAGAACAATTTTATTTCAACCTCGATTATCTTAAAACTTTGTACATACCTTAAAAACAGGTTCCCCTATGACGTATTAAAGTTTGGTTACGATCCAATGAATACTTTTAAAGTTATGAATTTTTAAAGTGAGCATTCCGTTTAAAACGGTGAAAAAACCGGCACTTTTTTTGTTTCGCAGACAATAAACTTTTAACAAGTTAAAATAAAAATTTCCACTTTCCATAGTTAAACGCAGAATTAAATTTGCTAAATTTTGATATAACTTGTTTTCATGTGGGACTACGCGTACAACTGTCATTGACTTGTAAACTCGAGTGTCATGACTTTTTTCCACGACAGTATGTATCGAGGATGTTTGTTGAATTCGTTAACCGGCTAGGAAATGAGGCGATATTTACATCTTCTTTTCTCTCTTATTACCTCGCCTAACTTGTTGATGGTACCGGCCACGGCAGGCAATTCGTTATTGACCTGCTTGTAACCTATAGGTCGCAAGTTCGAGTCCTGTATCTGGCATGCATGTCGTGTTTGTCTTAAGATTAAGCATAGGTCTACGTTAGGGTAGATGTAGCGATGTAACCCAGTACATAGGCACCTGAAAACCTAATTCAACGTCAACTTGGTAATGTGGCCATTGATTTTTAATCCTAAGAATGGTTGATCATAGCACTCTATTATTCCATATTTGTCGCTTACTCAGACGCATCGTGATCTTCTCATTTTCTTAATCCCTTTTTAACTGATCAAGGATCTTAATCCTTTGTCTTCTTAGAGAATTTCCTTCTCACAATTAAAAGTACAACTTCGTAAACATTTCACTGAATTTTAATGTCCACGACCGGTTTTGTCGAAGAGTTCATCAGGTTAGGTCAGGTCGTTAATATTCAAATTTCAGTGAAATTTTTACAAAGTGATACTTTACATTGTGACAGTGAAATTTCGCAAAGTTGCGCCTGAAATCATTCCTGCTCTTGTCCCTTCAATTATATTCTTGACTAATCCATTGTATGCCAAATTATGTCCCTAGTTCTTCTCTATCGTACTGAGCTCCAGATGGTCCTACTTCTTTAGTTCTATGGCAATGATACAGGATCTCCTTTTGCATACACTCACACATGTTTTGCTTTGAGTAATACGGATTTTTGTAGGCGAGGCTGCCCTTTATATGTTACACTCCTCTATTCTCAGATATTAAGTTTATTGTATGGAAAGGAGTGTTAATAATTACCCAGTTATATTCCTATTGCGTAAACACGCTTTGATCATATTGAAACAACCTTTTTCACCACAAATTATGTTTGGAGATCCAGTAGAATTCGCCATTATCTCAAGGAAACCGCATAGCGGGAACAATGTGAATTATTAGGAGTAATTATCAATATGGCTTGTTATGATGCATCATGGAAGGATGTTTACATTAATTAATTAATTCCATTTAGTCACTCAAAGCCTTAAGTGTTGTTGCTACCTCTTATTGTCATGTTGCAATCCCAAACCTGAGGATGCTCGATATTATCTACGAGGCAATGTCCCACCTAAAGATTCGTTTCATTTTTACAGTCCAATAATGCTGGGTAGTTTCCTCGCTAGTGAGTCTCTAAAACTCAAGTGAAGAACAGATTGCCTCTATCATAACCTTGATGCGCTGGTCTGTGGAAACATCTTTTTTTTTTAGTGGCGTAAATTCACCTCCCATGCCACATCTATTACTCTTATCTAAATTTGCGAGATTGCCTGGAAAATTCGTTAATGCCCATGCCCAAAGTGGCGAGTTACGACTGCTGCTTACTGAGATATAAAATCCCGTTTAAAATTATGCTTTAAGGCCACTAGCCTTCGCAGTAGTGCTGAAAACGTTAATATCGTAGTTATTATGTGGCGCTGGGGATGTCTTGCTAATTTTATGATGTCATTAGAAGGGTGATAAATGTGTTCGCAAGTAAGCGTAATGATGACTCCATTAATATAAACCTATAATTGCTTTTCTATTTTGTGATGGGTAAACCTTTATTTGCCGTACCCGCTTGCTTTAATGCTTTCCGACACTTGCATTTACAATGGGAACTATTACGAGCCTTTGAGATCGCTTATTCTGTAGGATTTGGTGTGCTCAATCGATGTATAGCTCCACTCTTTGCTTTATCCTATTGAGTGTGTCATGTTTAATATGTCATAAGATTGTTAGTTTTGCATTTGAGGCTACTATTTAGGTTTTTTTGCTTCAAGAGAAGCCATCTTGTCCCATAAAACTCTGAGAAACCCAAGTCGTCATTCACAAGATTTTTCTCTAAAATTAGATGGATTTAGATGATATAAAAATGAAGAAAAATATCCCCAAAGCCGTACTCTTTAGGGAACAGAGGAATAAAAAGATGATATATTTTTAAGATAAAAATTTTTAGATGATATATGAACTGCATAGATGTTTCCGTTAAAGTATTTGCCATTCTGGATGCTAAAACAGATGCGGATATTTGTAAATTAACGTCACAACTGTCAATCCTTTTGAAAATAGCCATTGAGTTGTCATTGCCATACGGTAAGGCTGGACTTTTGTGTTGGTTAATGGTTTATTTCATTTAGATTTCGTCGAGTTTTTCAACTATGTTATTTCTAACGCATGTGTCTCGCTTTCTTACGGCTAATTCTCGAGAATAACATTCAGATTGCAGCGCTTTTTACGTAAAATCTTTGATAATAACAGTATCTAACGAATTTGGTGCTTTCTTGACTATGCAGAGTTATAGTCAACCATAAAGCCCTGTTCAGTCACAGCTGATTCTGTCTCTATTGCTCACAACCATGAGACCAGCGAGGAGGAAATTGGTTGGAACACATTATCCCTAGGTTAGCATATTTTTATAGTAAAGAGCTAGTCTTTTGTGAAAAATTCTTTCAAGATGGGATTTTCTTTGCTTAGTTTAGTAAAAAGGAATTTTGTACGACTTCCGGAATGCTCAGTCTTTCTCTCTTTTCCCGTCTTCCGGAATTCGGAGAGCTGGTGCGTATAATGCTTTATTTTTTAAATCACATCTGACGTGGGCTCAGCCTGAGAAAATAATTCTTTCAGCATTTGTGATAATGTCCACTCCTCGACAGTTTTATGCCATCTGATTGAAAAGTCCTCGCGCACAGCATACGAGTTATTGTTTATTGGAGGGCATTTTAAGCTTCGCGGCACTTCCGTCAGGGGATGTGGTTTTAAGCGCGTCGGCAGACTATGATTTTGGATTGTCACGGGCCGAAATGCGTTTCGATGTGTCCGCCGTACCGCATGTATGGCATGGAGCGAGTTTGAGAGCTACAAACTTAGAATATGGTTGCACTGTGCCCTCAATAGTGGTCAAACTATGTGAGAGATGATAATGTCTTATTTACTTAATCTCTTACGTTAAAAATGATGCCACCTCGTAAGCAGTGAATGTTGCTTTCATTTTCATTATTGTCATAACTTTATTGAACAAGTAAGGAAGATAAATGTAGTGATAAAGATGTCATTCTAATAAAGTATCTTGAATCTAAGTTTGCATTCTCATAAAAAACGCTTTACTTGATTGCGAAATGTTTTTGCTATATTTTACTTAATATTAACGACGAATTTCCCAATCTTGAATTTGAGGGTAATTAGACCTCACCCCCTGCCACACACACTTAGTTCTCTCGTGGAGCAGTACGTAGGTGGATAGATATTGAGATATCAGCGGGGTGCGCTTGATCACTAAATTATAATCGATCTGAATGATAGCTATGACATGATTCATATAATGCGTATTACATAAACAAGTATTTTACGAGGACAGGACAAAATCTTGAGTTGAATCACCATCAAATCATGGAGTATAGATTAAATTTCTACTCAAAATGCATTGCTTTCTGATTAATCTTACGTATGTACTAATTTTAATTAGATTGTATGCATAACATTAAATAGTGGATGAATAGGCTTAAAATTTCAATCTTTACATGCCAAAGAAAGTTTTATTATTGCTACTAGATGTCATCAAGAACGGTTACACAATCTCTCATTCAGCCAGTTTGCATAAACGCTTACGCTTTATCATGCAGCCCACCACGTGTAGCTCATATTTTACCCTAGCTGTACTTTTCATAATTACTCATTTTTATTGCTTGACCATTTAATGCAAGTTCATTTCTAGTTTGTTTAAAACGCGAAAAAAAATGAAAATTGATATAAGCCTATAATTTCATTTCTATTTTGTGATGGTCTAACCTTTATTTCCTCTGGCCGCTAGCTTGAATCACTTGCAAAATGGGAACTATTTAGAATGCATTGAAATCCTTTTTCTGTAGGATATTATGTGGTCATTAGATATATTGCTCCACTATTTGGTTTGTCCTTTTGCACAAATTTTGGTAGTGTTCCACTGTGGGATGCCCTATGAAGAATACCCTACTGCCAAATATCCCTGGTGTAGCTTTCTAGGTGCAATGGCTGTGTAGTTCTATATATTTACTCTCCTCTCAATCTGTCTTGGATCTGGTCACCCGCTGGTCTTTTCTCAGGAAATCCCGGAACCTTTTTCGCCAGTGTTCTCCGACTCTAGAGTTGTACATTCATCCCTTCTTTCTCTCCGCCGTTCTCCACCGTTCTCCCCCACCACAACAGTTCCCTCCCCTCTCCCACACCCCACCCTTTTCACTCGCCAACCTCCGCCCCTGCATCCCCGGAAATTCAAGGCTTGGAGTGTGAAACGAGAGTGCTTTGCCGAGAGAGGGAGGAGGGGTTCTGTAGCCCGCTCCAAGGGGACCGGGCGGTAGCTCAGTGGCGTCCGCCCGCCTCCCTCCCCACTCGGCTAGGACGTTGGGAATCGACCCGCTCATAATTTCCATTAGAGGAAGTTTCAGCGTTCTTACTTTGTTTTCGGAATGCGAGCGAGAGGGGCGGTTGTGATGGAAAGGGTGGCAGAAGGGGTTGAAGGAGCGGAAGGGATGGGAGAGAGGCGTGGGAGGGGGAGGTTTCTGTGGGTTGGATGCGGGACTGTGTGGAGGAATGGCATCTGTGAGGAAGGAACGCGTCTTTGTTGTTTTATACCTCCCCCGTCCCTTATTCTCGCGATGGTTTTTCCTCAGTTTCCGAGACAGCATCAGTGTATTCTCTGAGTTTGTTTTTAAAAGGGAATAATTGGAATAATGGTCGACTCGCGGGCCGAGGAAACGTGCTGCCTGCTCGGCGTCGTATGGAAAAGGTGATGAAGCCTTCCGGTATTATTTTACCCTCTTGTGGAAAGCAAACATAATGGCTCACTCGAAGTTTCGCTTCAGTACGGATCGCGTTGATCGACTTCCTGATTTTCTTTTTTTGCGGCGAGACTTGTGGTGTGAATAAATTGAGAAGGAATTCACATTAATGTGGGTGCTTGTACAGAGATTTGAAGTCAGTGATTGCATATTGCCATTCCATTTGAAGTTAGCATAATTGCAATTTCAATGAAATTAAGCTCATGTACTCCAGATACAAAGGTATCACTTGATTTTAATTAAACCTACACATGAAACTGATGCAGTCCTTAGTCTCGCCTTGGCATAATAAAAATTAACTTTGCAAAGTGCCCACAGTATTTACTTGGCGGTCATTTTTTCTAAATGGAACGATAATGGCAATATTTTTCGAAAACTTGGTTGAAAAAACAGTTGTATGGATAAATTATAAAGTTAAATTATTCATTGAACGTAACTTATTTCCAAGACAAACTCAGTACCATAGCCGGTCATAACCTTGATGCCCTGCACATGAATTAGGATATATGGTATTGCGAAATATTTTTAACCTGATTCAGTATTTGTAGCAGGTAGTGCAGAGTTGTCAAACGTAAAGGTCGCGGGTTTGAACCCAGCCTGGAGGAAAGACAAGGTGTCTTTGGATTAAGAACTTGAAAAAGACAGTGCAACTTACAAAAAGATCCTTCTGAGTGCTAAAATAGTCTCCTCGCAATTCTTTGTGCCCTTAACTTTGGAGCAAAATACCATTCAATATCACGTTTTCATTTATTCTTTTATATTGATAAAATGAATACAGCCAAGATTTAAGAAACCCCTCCTGTACTTGGTTATAATTACCCTGCGTAATAAGCATAACGTACTGTCACATCTCAAATGGAATTGTAAAATGTAATTTTGCGCCAATATGCTACATGTAACTGCATACATAAGTTGGTCTGGCTAGAAATGCATGCTATTTCCTTTTCTTCAGTTGTGAATTAGGCCGAAATCAGATGCTTTCCGTTTTTCGTTTACTTTTTTCTCGGAGGTTCGCTTCACCGTCGTAGATTAGGAAGAATTTGCAACATCCGCGTGATGTATCTGACTGCAGAACCTCGACAAAATACGCCCTTAATCCGCTCCTTGGTATATTCGTTCCAGTTTAAAACGTTTATCGCATCTGCGGGGACAGATAAGGGATGCATGCCTTATAAGCCTTAGGGAAGTGGATAAAACGTCCGGCAGATGTTGATTCGAATTCAGAAGGTAGAGGAAACATTGGATATTCGAAATAGATCAGATTTTGGAAGACGCAAGCGTGAAGGCCTTGTTCCCCGTTGCCCTAGGAACCAAGATGGGAAATTTGCTCTTATCTGTGACGATCCCTCCCCTTTTCTTTCCTCCAGAATGCAACCCTTATCTTTTAACCCCTTCGCACCTCTCTCTCGCCAGTTTTATCTCTTAATCAGCCCCCGAAATGGAGAGCGAGAGAGCTGGGCGAGTCGTTAATTTTTTTTTAAAACTTCTTTTCGCTAGTTATTTTTTTACCTCACAGCCGTTTTCGCGGGCGGAGCACGAGGGTTCGGGCTTCGCGGCGGCGGCGGAAAAAAATGAAAGACGTTGGGCGTGGAAAAAAATGTGACAAAAAAATGAATGCAGTGGCGGGGAGGGTGGATTCGTGTGGGGGATGGGGGTTGCTAGCGGGATAAGTGTGAAATCTGTTGCGCGAGGAATTGGTGGAGGGTCGGGAGGAGGAATTTTTTTATCTTGAGAGATTATTATTTTTTTTTGGGGGCTGCCTTTTGTCAAAAACTCTCTTCGTTCTCCCCCCTCTCTTTTAGGCAAGGTCTGGGGGGGTGGTGTATACCTACTGCCTCCCCCCAGCCCCGCGTGCTTTTTATCTCGCGAGGGGGGCTTGTTAAATCATGCGCACGCCGCCTTCTTTTTTTCCGCACCAGCCTTTGGGGGTCGCAGTATGTCTCCAGCGTGTGGAGCGTTTACTCTCACTCACCCTGGGCAAGTACGATTTAGTCGAGTGCGCAGTCCGCGGGGGAGGGATGTTCTCACCCTTGCTGCGAACGGCTCTCGGTCCTCAAGGGGCGTGGGTAGGGAGCTGACGGCCCCGCCAGCTCCTCTTCCTTTTTAAGCTCTCGCGCGTGTGTGCCTTCCTCCCCTCTTTTTTTTATTTTTCAATTTGGAAAAAAAATTCTTTTGAGCCTCCCTGGCTGTCATATGGCTCCAAGTCTCACGATTTGGGACACGCCCTTCCTCCCATTGGGCTTCCCCTTCCACTCCTCCTCTTCCCTCCCCCTTCCACGAGAGACCTATGTCGGGGGCAGAAAAGCGTCTATCCACCCGATCGAGTTCCCTTTCCAGACATTTACGCAGTCTACATATGACGTCGGCTTCTTGAATGACCACGGTGTTGAGGGAAGAATTTAGGAGAGTCGTGTTTCGCGTGGGAACATTTGGAAATTTGTAATATGTATCGGAACTTTTTTTACGATGAGATGGTTTCGTATGATATAGAACCCTTAAAACCTTAATTTCTCAAGACGTTTCTTGCCTAACTCAATCACCGTTCCATGTACTATGTGAACAGTCGTTGTGTCTTTTGAGAATTTTAAAAGAAATTCCGTAATTAATGCGACACATTTGTGTATGTACGTGCAAGATTTTTTATTTACTTTTTAGTTGATTGGCATGGGTAAATCATTATACATTTTGCAGCAATAGACTAATACTGAACCATCACTACTTTCCCAGATATAGGCAAATTTAAGGTCTTCCGAATGGTGGCACTCACTGGCTTTCCATTCATGATTTAATGGTTTAAAAAACTTTATTTATTTACAGTTTCAAATAATATGTTTCTTTCATATCCAACATGTTTCAGTACTCTAATAACTTCATGAATTGTTTTGATTCATGAAGTTATTAAATCCCTAAAGTTCCTACAGTGGATAGCAGCGAGATCTGTTGAATGAAAAAATGTTTTATCTTTGGAACCACGCAGGTTTTTAATTCAGGGTGACAATCAATAATACTATATCGTACACTAAGTTCGTAGTTGTGAAAAAATAGATCTGGAAACAATAAATATATAGAATACCGTTTGAAAAGACAACTTATACGATGGCAGTAAGATTGTAAAACATCAGAGGAATCCAACAGCGCACTAAAATTCAGAAAATAAAATGTGATTTTAATTTTCGTTTATGTAAATTTCGATTTTGTTAGCAAAGGAGGTACTTTATTCAATTACTACGTATGTAGATTGATATTTACATCCACATCTGCGTAAGCACAATTGGAAGCGCAGATGGATTTTTTTAGCATTTGGTGAATGAGTACCCTTGTATTAATTTCTAGGAGCCCCCTAAAGTTTTGCTCTGAATGTCTTGACGCAACAGATTTTGCTTTGACACCGTTTCACTTTTTGTCGCCGTTTGCGAGGCTTTAAAATGCCAGGCGTTTTTTTCCTCGTAATTTTCATTTGGCGGCTTTCCTTCCCTTCAAACGTTCGCGGGAAGTCGAAGGGGGAGGAAAAAAAAAGAATGAGACGAGATCCCCTACCCCATTTCGGGATCCGTTTTACTCTCCACCCCCTCCATAACTTCCTTTTGGAGACCAACCCTCTACTCCTCCCCATTTGGCTTGGGTACACGGGGGCTCGCTTTTAGACCTCGCGGTATGAGTGAGGGAACGCATTTACTCTGCCCTCACTCGCGTGAATGCACCTTTGGAATCTTTTACCCTCCCCCACGGCGTTCCAAAGCGCCACGGTCGCGAAAAATTCGCCCTCACCCACCACGAAACTCACCCCCGCCCTCTCAAACTCGCCCGCCTCCCTTCCCCAGTACACCCCCGAGCTCTTTCCCATCTTCCTGCCACTTGACAGGACTTACCTCTTCCCTCTGTATCTTACCATCCCCCCCTTACTCTTGATGCCCCAGACCCACCCCAGTTCACACCCTCTTGCAGTCTCTCTACATCTCCCATCTCTCTCGAACGCACGCGGTCCGCTTGTCCTTAAGGGAAGTTCTGCCTTTTCCAGCCGGCGGGAAAAGTCGTGCGCTTTTTGCCCGTGTTTTTTATTATTTTACGCTGCTCATCTTTAAGGACGAGGATGGAATAGTCATTCGGTCAGTTACATATTCTGAGAAGGCGACCAAAAGTTTACGTTCTTTACGCCATTTAGGATAGGTGGGTAATTGGGTGGAGATAATATTTTCCAGGGAATGGGGAAGAGCGGAGAAAAACCCGGCGTCGGCATTAGCCTGCTCTTTGCTAAGTGGACCAATCAGTCCACGGTTTAACGTCTAATCCGACGGACAGTATACTGATCTTTGAATGACCTCCACTAAGCACTCAAGTATGGACCGGTTAACCAATTAAAAATATGCCTCAGCCGGATTCGAACCCGAGTCCTCTGGGTTGGAGGACTTAACTCACCACACAAATCCGAACCCTTAGAGGCATTCGGTAATATATATCTATGAACGGGAGCTGATGAATATTGTTAATTTGGTAGTGAAAAGCGAGGAGTTTCTCCTTGTTGGTTATCAATCCAGAGTGCTTAAACTCGGATATCTTTATTCTTCTGTGTGTTGAGAAAGAGTTCTCGTACAGTAGAAACCGTTGATCTAGCAACGGTAAAATATTTTCGAATGTAAATATAATCGGGCAAGAATCGTGAGTTTAGTATCTAGAAATACATATGGATGTTTAATCTGGATAAGCTTGTTTATGGGTAACTGAATGGTCTTACATGTTCACAATCATCTTGGCTGCTCATCAATCTTAAGATTCTTTTGACGCCATTTTCCATTAGCATCTTTTGGTGCCTTTGACTTACTTTACATGTGAATTATTTTCTCCTTTCCTATCTTTACTACTTCCCCTATATTTCTTATTTTTCATCCCTCTGTAATTCTTACTTACTTTTCTTTGGACAACTCTGTTTACGAGACCATCTTACCTCAAGATTTGACCGATAATGTTGTCCTGCCTACTTTTCAGAGCCATCATGGGATTTATTTTCCCCTCGCTATTGGAATAACTCTAATAACGCCCGCTCGGCACTCCGTATTTTGATATTTAGCTTACGGCTGCGCGGTATTTTGGGTTCCCTCAATGTCATCGTTCCCTCAATTTTTACTTGTCATGTATAAAGAAGCAGTATCTATATTTTTCAAACCTTTAATATTGCTTATTCATACTGAAAGATTATCAACAGCACTTCTTGGTTGGCACTTTTTGCCAAACGCATTCCTCCTATTATATAAACATCTTAAGCAGCAATTATTTTTCTTGGAGTTTTATTGTAACTTATTATCTTTGGAACTAGAAAAGTCGGCTTCTAAACCATCCACTATTATGTCCTTTACCTAAGCGTTTTTCAAAGATTTCTCAGTGTTATAACTCATGTTTACTATGGTAATCAAAGGTTGTTTCATTTTCATGAATGCCGTCACTGTACGACAAAATTTAAGTCACTGAATCCTTATCTTATGTTGACGCATTTTTCATTCTACTCAAATGATAGTTATTTGAGAGCACTTAGCAGTTTTAGTACAGACTTCGTTTTGTTTCCCGAAATGAGAGTTAGTAACTGATGAGTTTGGAAAATAATTGGACGAAAAATTGGTTCTTTTTTCGGGTAATCAGAGTTATTTCGCATGAGGGAAGTGCTTCTGCAATCATGGTTGGACTCTGGGAGAATTTGGGGATTGATTAAAATGGCTGTGTACATATTGTCGCCGAAGTGGAGAAATGTATGGAACTTGAAGTGATTGATGCAGTGGAAATGATTTGATTTCGATTATCGAGATTTCAGAGTGATCAGTTTTAGGCTTCCATTACCGGCATTGAATAATTGCTATCTTTATCCATCGGTGACTAAGAGCTGATCTCATACTCGCGGACATTTCCAAGCTAATGACCACTCATTGGCCCTGCTCGTAGGAATTTTCGTTTAATCATCCCAGGAAACCGAAGCAAACGATTTTTAGATCAATGGAAACCGAAATTTACTGCTTGGATGAAAATATTTTCGTTTTTATTTTGCTGATTTCTATAGGCATGGAATACAAAAGAGCGTAAAATCGTTCTTGTGCCACATTTATCCTTTGCCGTGAGTGGGCCACCGTACATGAATGGGAAGTCAGTTAAATGGAATTTAGTCAGTTGTAAATGCTGCTTTTGTTTGCGTTGATTGCTCTGGGGTTTAGTGTTCCTGCCTAATTTCAATCCTGGAAAAAGGTCTGTTGACATTAATCTAGTTGCTTAGTATCGCTTCGGTCTTAGGGCCAAACACAGTTTAACATCGTGTTGGGATAAATAGATTGCAATGATTTAATTTTTTTACATTTCCGTGTCCAGTATATTGAGTATCGGGTTGAGATTAGCATTTGGAAAGATTCACATTAGATAACCATTGAGAATTGAAGGAATTGATCGAACATGGCAAACATATTGAGAAAAGATTATTGGAAATCTTGAAGGTGTATGGTTGTGCGAAAAATGGTACACAAAGTTTGTGGTGTTGAAGCGCGCAGTACATGGGATTATTTTGTTTACATTATCGCAGAAGAGGAAGGAAAATAGTCCATTTTCATTTTGGAGTGTTGGCTGGCAGAAGATATGAAGATTTCAAAAGGGATTGAAACCTTGGGTGGTGGGAAGTAGGTAAACTATGGGATGACATCTCTGGGTGGAGGCTTTGGCTCTCCACAATCTTACTAATGCTGATAGATTGTACATAAGAATGAAGAGCTTTATATGGAGGTAATGATGAATGCAGTGTATATAATGTAGTGTAATTATTTAATTCAACGTTAGGAATGAGAGTCCAGCCTGGGCTCTTTATTAACCTATATATATTCGTAGAATACTTGTGCAGATTTACCAAGATCGTGCTCCTTGAACAGTTCTCATTTGACAATAAAATGGAAGTTGAGGGTGAGTGAGTTGGAGTGAAGAAATTCCTAGCTTGAGGCATGAATATTTTTGTAGTTTAGACATGAGAGTAAAATTGAATGGATTCTAAACGCCTGGATAACAACTAGTGATGTGCTACGTGAAGTTTATTTTTAAGCGCTATTATTTCATTGTCTACAGTGATAATCTGCTTATCGGAGATCAATTGATACGCTGAACGAGTTTTCACAGCTTCCTTTTTTCCCGTTACATCGTTCAGATACCAAACAGTGTACGCCCGGCGATCTTCATTTCTTTCCTTACCGTGAATCACGTTTGTACCGTCTGTTTGTCACACCACGGACACCTCGCTCCTCCTTGCAGCTCGCCTAACTTCGACGACCTCCTTTGTAGGCATAAGGAAAAGTTGAGCATCGACTGCGCAGGTCGGTTCGCGTTTGTATTATCGGGAGGCTCGCGGACGGCGACCTCTGTACTTTTTTTCTCCCGCTAGGCATTTTCCAAGCACCTCCCCTCGGTGATGGGCACTGAAATATCTCCACCCAACTCTCCCTGGCTTCATTTTTAATCTTGCGAAAATAATTTTTCGTCCTGAACTCCGCGCCACTGAAAAGAGTTGGAAAAAATGATTTTCTCTTTTTATCCCAGTTTTCCTCCATTACTTCTTTTTCGTGTAATTCGCGAAGATGAGTAGAGCTGAAATGTTGTCAAAAATAACGCCGGCGCCTTCTGGGTCGTCTAGTGTTTTTCCTCTCTCGGATTTCATTGTGAAATTTATTGCCGAGCGGGAGATGCATTAATACCGTCTGGATTTTTAATTGACCTCGTATAAAAAAGGGCCTTCTCTCTTATCTCTTCCACATCGGAGTGGTGCAAAAGAGGCTAAAAACGCCCTAATTGAAAATGTCACCTTATCGATTCGCAGATAAAGGATGATATGATGTTAAGAATTTTATTTACGAAACCCAGTCTTTTTTTTGTTGCTCGTGGAATAAAACAGTTGATGCAACGAGGAAATTGTCTGTCATGAGGGAATATTCGTGCTCTCTCTGGGAAGCATTTCGTAACTCTCTACTGAGTCGTCCTTTGAGAATCAGTGAAAGGTTGTATGTGCAATGCCTCTTTAGAATCCTGTTAAATGTAACGTTTTGGCTCACCTAAACTCGAAACGGATTCGAACAGAAGTAGATATCCATAGTTCTTATAGTTAAATAGCTCTTTATGTATAGTATAGCTCTTTATGTATAGTATAGCTCTTTAACTTGGAGATTAGTATTGTTTTATTATGGGTGGACTTAAAAGAGTCATGCCCTATCGTGGGAAAAAATAATATTTTTTCTTTCTTTAAAAACAGGAGCAATATTATTTTCGTATGTGCCGTGATAATGTCTAATTACTTTACCAGGTCCTATGTGCTCTATGTAATTTTCCATTTTGATCGTGGAATGATTTATCTGCCTAATTTGTAACCTTCAAAAATTTTCAAATTTCTCAGATATTAACGAACTTATTTTTATTTCACAGATTAGGGGAAACACACATTAAACTCAAGAGAATTTACGAATAAGTTGTTTCTCTTACGTTTTTTATCTTATTTCATTCAAAAGCGAAGTATGACAACTCTACGCTATTTTAAGATTTTAGGTATCAGATACGCAGTAGGTATAGTATTTTAACGTGAGTATCTTGGCATAATCTCTATGCGATTGAAAGAAACTAATATTATATGCAGAAAAGGCTTTATTATTAATACTTAAAGCGTGATCGTGTAATTTATATTTCCTTGAAGAAATAGTTGTAACTCAATTAAGTGCCAGCTGTATCAGGAGTAATGATTCTGGTCGAGGAAGTGAAATGCGGAATGAATTGTAAACAAGGTTATGAGGAGAAATAATTACTTTGTGGATTATGTTTGTTCTAAAGTATGGCGGCGATCAAAGATGGCGGTGCTGTTGTATTATTATGACTATTCCTTTACTATACGTTATCCCCTTAGCTGTGATAATAGCTCATTTATTTATTATAGCTTAGCGTTTAGTAAAAATGGCTACAGAACCAGGCATCCTTTCCGTTTATATTGCTGGGGAATAAAATGAATCAGAGGAACGTCGTTGCTCTGTAGGAGTATTTTTTGTAGCCCTCGCAATAAACATTTTGCAATTCTCCGCTCTCTGCCCTTCCCGGAAGAACATTGCGTCCCTTCGCATTCTGAAACCACTTCCCTTATTCAGAGATTAGATAGGGCGTAAGTCTTAAATTTTCCTGCATTATCAGTCTTCCTACTCAAGGATAAGCTCTTATTCTTCCACTGCTGCCACTCATAAGTGCATTGTGAATTTTTAAGTGGTTTTCTTAGCATCACGGTATCCTTTGCAGTCTGCTATGTCTGTCTTCTGGTTGATCGTTATCTGACGTTGGAAATTCCGGTTAAAATTTTCTCATAAAAAAAACTTTTCTCTTCAAATAAAGGACGTTTTTGTCTTTGTAACTACCTTGGCTGTTACTCCAATGAATGATGTCGTACCTACATCTACGTAATACCCTGCAAGCCACCGCAAAGGTGTGTGGCATGGGTTATCAATTGAAGGAAAAGTATTGGTGTATTATTTTTTCTTAGATAAATTCACTGCATTTCCTCTGTGTTTAAATAAATTCACTGAATTTCTCTCTTACGCTGCATTTCCTCTGTGTTTCTCTCTATATTGACAAATAATTTTGGTTGTGGCGTATGTTACGTGAAAAATTATAATTAATAGAGAAAATCTGAATGATTTGAATAAAAATTTCGTGCTGTATTGGATAATAGTATTAGGTTAGCTGCTGAAGTTTGAATTCATTACTGCGATGCGTGTTAATTGTCTGGAAATGCGTTGCCATCCCATGGTTATCACCCAAAATATGCTTTTGTCGCGCACTTAATGTCATCCATCAACACCGCTTTGTGACGATTCGTCCGCAGCCTGACGAGAGGGACTTGTTTCCATTGTCCTCGAGTTTAGAAAGAATAAAGTATTCCGCGTGATTGGCTCGTTCAGCTCTTTCCCTTCGTCAGATATTCGACGCTCTCATAAATGTCCCTCCCCATTCATTCTGGTCATATTAACCCGATTTTTTTTCGACCCCTCCGAACGCCATTACGTGCTTCACGTTGAGAAAGTCATCCAGGGCTTGCGAATCCACACACTTCCCCTCCCATTACCCGTCCAGCATAATCACCGTCACTGAAGGGGTGAGTGGCAGGCTCAATGAGGTCAGACACGTGTGGGACCCACTTCGTGTCAGAGAGGTACGGCGTTCATTCTTTATTATTTTATTATTTCTTCATTTTTTTGGCTTGAGTTTCACTTGCTTCGAGTGCTATATTCGAGCTCGTTTCTGTGTACGGGGAGCGTAATTCCCTTTGTTTTCCTTGCATCGGTGGTCTTTGTTAACTCCCCCTGAACAGTCTTGCACCGTATTCGGACACGGATATTTTTGGGGGAGGTATTTATTGTCCTTATCATCTCTCATTTGTGTTTTGGTTTGACCTTGTACAGTGACTGAGGGATGCATCGATGGTTCAGTTTCTCGCTAGTGATTAGTTCATGTACCCTGCCAACTAGTGTAACCATTAGAACCTCAAACTTTCGATATTCAAACAGTTCCTGCGAAATATATGCTGATCTTTCCGCCAGGAAATTTTTCCGGACATAATTATGCTTATATAAGCTTTCTTTCCTTCTCTGAGGTTTTTCAGTGTGGCTCTTTCGATATCTCTACCGTCCCGTGGCTTGGTTTTCCCTCTTACTTGTCCTTTCATTATTAACTTTTCCGTCTAATTCATAATTGAAACATGTTTGAAATTCGTCTCATTATGTATGACGGCAATCTGAAGGGCATTTTACTCGCAATAAATTGCACGACTTGAAGCAGAGTAAATTTCAGAAAATTGAATGCCTAGGCGTATGCCTAGAAACAACAGAGGCAGTTTTATGCCCAGACATCCATGCGTCTTAGAAAATTTTCAATGCAATTCTTTGCTTTAAATGATGCAAATTTCATGGCGTATCCCTCCCAAGTATCAGATTACCAAATAACAATTACAATTTTTCGTAAATCAGACATTAATTATATCGTCAATGCCCTCGCTGTCTGGTCATAGTTCTTTGGTTTCTAATAATTCTTGTTCTTGCCTTCCAAAGTTCATAGATTGAGTACTTGCGAGTTTTTTATTAAGTGTACGAGTGTTTCCGCATAACTACACTTTGCTAAAAAAGCTGCTTGAGTCGTTTCTTCGTTGAAATGCATTTAAATAGTATTCTCCATTTCACAATATCTCAGTGAAAATAATACGTCCATTTACTTTCCCTAATATGTGTAGATGTACTTAATCATAGAATGTGTTACTTCCGGTTTAACCAGAAAATTACCTCTAAATGGCTTATGACGAAGGATTATAATGTTTGTTGATAACATAAGAGTAAATTAGTTCTAATTAAGTAGTATTGTAAGTATTATTGCGTGTACGCTGTGGATGTTCGGTATGCATTCATACACCCTGCCACATATTCTCAAGGTTACTTGCAGGGCAATCAGGAGAGGTAGATACGTTAGCCATTTATTTGAATCCATGAATTTATAATTCCCATTAGGCGTGCAACGGTGGAGTTAACACGAGTGAGTGGTGTTCATAGATTTATCATTTGCTACACTGACTAAACTACTCGAATTACGACATGTTTATAATTATTATCTATTGGTAACGAACGCTTCCGTAGCGTTTCATCGTACTATATGGTTCCGTGTTTTGGGCCCCGGCTGCGTAATTCTGCACTCGGTGACGATAGTTTCTCAAAGATCCAATCTGAAGACGCCTCCTCCGATCATGGAAGAGATACTGTTATCTCTGCCCAGCTTTCACCTAGGTTGCTTCACAAAAAAATTGAATCAGTTAATTTTTAATTGCTACTTGTGGTTACATGGTAAGCATACTTTCTTAAGGCGTATTCCTCTCAAGGCCTTTGCTTCTTAAAGTTCAAGTGTTCGACTTCATCCCGCATCAGTGCGGAAAATTACGTTTGGGGTCGCGGCGTGCGAGGTGGTTGGATCCAATATGGCCACCCTCGCCCGTGACGAAGATGCAAGGCACGACGCCCGCCATTTTGGTCAGTCGTCTGGGGCGATGCCTCCGACGACGGGGCATTGCAGCACTTCTCGCCCGTCGTGAGATCATCGACGCTTTTTAAGCTCGCATTTGGACTCCCGCGTCCTTCGGATAATGTTTTCGTATGACCTTCGGTCAGTGAACATTTTTATTTCTCCTCCGGTCCGACTCTCTCACTCTCGTTGCCTAGGTTTTTTCGCGGGCAAATTGTGAGCCAAATTTCGGTCTTAAGACATTCAAGAGTGCTCTCTAAACATACAATAAAGAGCGCTATGATGGAGCTTATATAGTGTCCACAGTGTACGACGTATTGCACCGGCGCTTTTAACTTAACCCTTCCGTGACATCTACATCTACATCTACGTCTACCAAATACCCTGCGAGCCACCACAAAGGTGTGTGGCATGGGGCCGAAGATCACCAAACATGCACTATTGGCATGCAGCTAGAATATTTAATGGAGACATGCTAGATAATAGGGTCACATGCAACTAGAGAATGGTGCGGGGTACTTGAGGACCCCAAAATAACTAAATTTGATCGAAAAGTAGCATTTTTAACCATGTATGTTTCTTATTCCATGCATTTATGCATAAACGTTTTTTTTATATTACATAATTGAAAGAAATGTTTTCACGTACTTGTTTCCAAAATGTCTTTAGTTTTATAATGCGGCGCCCAAGTACACAGCACAGCCATTTTTGCTTGGATTGCTATACACAATCTCTTGTCGTGTGAGTGTGGCAACTCAGTTACCCCATTCATGCAGATTTCTCAATTTATTCATTATTTAATGCATTAACAGTAACTATATCACATTATTATCCCAAAACTCATATACAGGGATTAGTTAGTGTATGCCTGGGTTGTCATCAAAACTGCTAGTGGAGGTTATAGAGGCCTATTCAAAGCAAATTTCTGAGGGAATAAATGACAAAAATACAAGATAATCTCAACAAAACAATAAATAATTTATTTTTAAACATAATTAACTGCTAAGTGAAAGAAAAAAATGCAAAATTCGGGAAAAATGCATTGTACCCGGGTACCCCACACAGCTGTTTTTGGAAGTTTTCAGAGAACAGTCACGGAAGGTTTAAGAGGGGCTAATTTCATTTTTAACGTATGCACAAATTTTGGTTGCTTATAATTAGGGCAAGTATGGTCGTGATTCATCTCCCACTACACACCGTATAGATAGAATGAGGTACATACCTATGGGTAGTGTGTAAGTGTAGACTCATATGCTTATCTACAAGGCAGGTGACCTATTACTCCCTGCCAGACGCCGTTGCGGTAGATTGCAGGTTGTAATGTAGATTTACATTTTTATATTCCAATCCTGTGTTGAGGTAAAGGGATGAAGTTATCTGACATATATTACCGCCATGAGCACATACACGTTAGCTATATTGCATTATTAAATAAGCAAGGCGCCCTTTACAACACTTTCAAAGTGCTCTTCCCGTCAAATGAGCCATTATTATGTGGTTGCCATAAACATGGGTGTTATCTTGGCTTCTCCATTTTGTAGTACAGTTGTATTTGTTCTATCTCCTACGCAGAGTCCTGTAATTATGGGACGCAGCTCTCTGCGCACGGTTACAGAATGGCACTGGTATTCAAAGAGGTGAAATTCCCAAAGCGACATTTCACAAGTAACATAGCATGCAATCGTTGTCAGTTACGAATTTTAAAGGCTCCCACTTGGTACACACAGTACTCTAAAGGCCTCCGAATTGTGCATGATAGTGTTTGACTCTGCAAGAGGCATGGATTACATTCCTTCTCATAATTCTCTTGCTGTGTTTCTCCTGTCTTGATGTTAAGTTCATTAAAATTTACATGGAAACATATAAGCATGCAAAAGAACATCAAGCTTCATTTCCCTTGTGGGTGACACACCGCGAGCACACAGGAATCTATTATTTCAATAGATTTAGACGTAAATTACAAAAATACGTGCAAAAACAAGGTATGCGAGGCAAAACACAGTGACCTTTATTATACGGGTACCGTATAATGAAATGTCGTATCCATTTAACGGCAACCATATCAGTGAATGTAAACATTATGGTAGCGGTAGCCTAAAATTTGGTTGAAAGCGAGGCATCGGAATGAAATTAAGATAGCCCAAAGCTGAAATCGCCTCCAGGATCGTTATAAGACATCAATAATATTTAATCATTCATTATGAAACCGAGACTTACATTACGACAAATATGCGTAGTTGGCTGTAGATATTTTATCGTTTGAAATCCCCGATGAATTTTCAATATTGCTTGCGTTATGCCTTCGTGCAGAGTCAATCCCGAAACAGTGAAATCAAAGTTTCTAATTAGGGTCAGTATCGTATGAGAAGCCACTCTGTTTCCATTATTAAAGAAAATTGATACGGTGACTTCATCTACATCACATTTAAACTGTGAGCCAGCGCAAGGAAGTGTGGCTGGAGGTGTTAGGTCACCAGCCATGAAGTTGAGTTTCAGCTGGGAAAAGTTTGTGTATAAATTATGAAGCATGGTGTGAAATGTGTTTGAAAAAATTTACGTTGCTAAAGTTGTGTGTGGGAAAAACGAACGCTTGTATCGCTTGGTCCGACGGTTGATTTCTCTTGATCTGTGCTTCTTGCTTCTGTCTCTCCTGCTGATGGAGTGTGGGGATAGAACTATGTCTGTACGGTCAGATACGAATTCGTGTGATTTGAATTTTTAAGGTAACTACCTTCTTGTCACTACGGTTTACCAAACAATCTCATCCAATAGGCATCTTCTCTATGTTCTTAAGAGTTTTATTCAAAATGAGACTGGAGTGTTGGATGGTAATAATATTGTATGTTTTTGTGAGTGAAATAAAATATATTATTATTACTTGCTCTATATACCTTATGTATATAGAGCACTATTGCATATTGCTCTATATATTATATGTATTTTTGATCCTTTTGTTGAAATATGACACGAAAATGGCATCCACTTAATACATCCTCTATATACAAGTATGACACATTATGTATAAATAAGACTTATGTATAGATAAGAATAAAATATTATCATTAGTCCTCAATTGACGCAGCTTTCCATTGGATTCTTCTATCGGCTAACCTCTTCATATTCGCGTAGTTCTTTTCTTTCACATACTTCACTACTTGGTGCCTAGGGGCGCCTAATTTCGAAAAAAACTGTTAATAATATTGTATGTTTTTGTGAGCGAAATAAAATATATTATTATTACTTGCTCTATATACCTTATGTATATAGAGCACTATTGCATATTGCTCTATATATTATATGTATTACATGCGAGACCTTCCTTTGTCATTCTTCCCGTTCGCTTGTCCCTCGGCGATTGTCGTCATTAGGCCATTATGTCCCAATAAATGGCCGATTAAGTTGTTCCATCTTCTGTTCAAAGTTTTTACTGGACTTCTATTTATATTTTATGTGCATAGACTTCTTTTTTCTCCTTATAACGCACTTTTATTTCCGAGAGTGTATGGCAATACTCGTACAAAGCTTGATTCTGGGACAAACACGATAACCGAGGAAGAGGCGGGATTTGAACCCGTGACAGACGTGTTGCCCGGAATATGATTTCACGAATTGGTCATTAGAGGCACTCTATTTTTGTGCACAAATCATCATCATCAATGAACAATCCTAAGATAGGCTCGATGCAGCTCTCCACTCTGCTAATCTTTTCATATTCGCAAAATCTGTTTCTTTGGAAACCTTCCTTTGTCATTCTTCCCGTTCACTTGCCCCCAAACTATTGTCTTAATTAGGCCGTCATGTCTCATGATATGACCAATTATGGTAGCCCGTGTTCTTTTCAAAGTTTTCAGCAGACTTATCTTTTCTCCTATTCTTCTCAGGACTTCTTCGTTTGTCATTCGGTGGATCCATTTTTATCTTCAACGCCCTTCGGTAGCTCCACATGATGAAGATATTTTACGTTATTTATATTTTGATTGTGATCTCCATATGCTGTTGAGGAACCAGAGCTTAGAGAAAGGGATTTTGAGGGGCAGGATGGGAGTCTCGAAGGAACATTCTTCCAAGGCTGACGTGTCTCCCGTCTGTAGGGGCAGGAGATTTGGTAGCCAGGAGGGTGGAGGGATGAATTCGATGCAAAAAGCAGGCTAAGATCGGTCCGGAGCCTGTCGACACAGCGTCTTCTGCAGTGAATCGGAGCGGGAATAGTGAGGGAGACGGAGGATAAGGAGGAGGAGGAGAAGGGAGAGAAAAAAAGACATGAGAAGAGCGTCGGGCGGCTTTTGGTCCACACAAACCGGTCGGTCCAGCTTTCGCCCCTGTTTCCCTCCCCTACCTTTTCGCTTCGCCCTCGCACTGGGAGACTGGATGTTGGCGAACGTTTGAAGGGCAGTTGCGTATCTCGTAATGGGGGAGGTCCTTAAGGGAGAAACGGAGCCAAAGGTATGATGTGCACCCGGAAAATAGAATGTTACGTGGGTACTTTTTGTGGGGGTCATTTTGCAATTTATTTCCCTACCTCCCTCTTAAGTTTTTTCTTCCCTTATGTGACGTCTTCGCTGGTCTTGAGTCTCCGGGTGGATATGTGGCGATTTTATGAGGCTATGCTCCGTAAAATTATCGTTTGCTCGTAACAACCTATGATTGCGCGACCGGTGAATACCTTGCGCGAGCCTCAAGTACCCGAAACAAGTTGACTTATCTTTCGTCTCTACGTGAGTTCTATGAGGAAATAGATAATTCATTCATCGGGTGATTTTTATATTCCTCTTGACGGCTTCAAGGGTCAAAATGGGGTTTGCTAATAGGATAAAATTTGTTGATGGAATCATTGGAGAAAGGCCCTAGTGAGGGAAGAGAATTTATTTTTGTAATGAATATCGCTGAAACAACTTTTGTGGTGATACGCATTGAATAGCTTTCACACTCGTTACTTCAGGGAAAGTAGTGGTATTTTCTTTTCAATTTTTGTTGTGCCCTGAAAGCCATTTAAGCCTTTATACTTGATCATAATTGGCGCCATGTGGAGAATTTCTTGACATCAACCCTCGAGTGAATTTATCTTCTGACACCAATATAACATCATTACTGCAATGCATATATTCCATCGTAATTTAACGAGTTGGTTGGTGATGATGCTGTCATTAATATTTTTCATCGTCCACATGATTAGATCATTCGAAAATTGGAGAACATCATTCCACTCGTGCGTTATATGCATTGTGCAAGCGTTTTATGCGTAATAATGTTGCCATTCATTTTCAGTTTCGAGCACTTAAGGTAACGTTCTAAACACAATAAAACATAACGATAACTCTTCATTATCCTACATTGAGAGTTTAATGCACCCGTGAAAATTAATCCTGAAAGCTATCCTACCTGTCACCGGTTACGTAGCTCGAAGGAGGCTTGTTTACAATTGTTATTATTTTTCATTTTATGCGGAAAATAATCTTTTGACAAGTATACACGATCTAACAAACCACAGTAAGGAACTACATTTGTTATCTACTTAATACCCTGGTAGCCACTGCGAAGGGGTGAAGATCACCATACATGCACTACTTACAGGCAACTAAGAGCTAAAGTGCGACTACCGACTTCATTTACATCTGCGCGATACCCTGCAAGCCACCGCGAGGGTGTGTGGCAGGCGGTGAAGATCACCAAACATGCACTATTGACATGCAAACAAGCTACTACGTGGAAACATGATACATGACTTGCTTAATAACTTACTTCATGGAAACATGTTAGATATAGAGTGACGTGCAACTAGATGGCTAGTGTCTACATAGTCACTACATTGCGATCTACATACCGACTAAGTTTCAATCAACTTTATTATGGGGTAGGATTCCTTCACCGCAGACCGGGTAAATATTTTTTAAAGGAGGGAATCGGTGTTCTTAATGTGAAGGAGCGTATGCGGCGTGGATGGATTTCCTAGTCCATTAATTAGGCCGTTAATCTGGGACGTCATGTGGGCAGGCCGGGATTGGCGAAGCTACGAATCCCATTGGATCTAATCAGGAGCTCTGGGTCCTAAACAAACTAGGTGAGAGGCGCCGTGTAGCGTGAGACGCGGGCATCTACCCCCACAACACCCACCAGACGTTATCGCCGTCGCAGTGTTCGACTCCCCCAAAAATTGGTTGCGGTCGCCACCTGCTCGTATCTGCCCCCATCGGTTGCCCCAAGCAGCTGACCGGGAGCCAGGTGTTTCATTCTGCAGGGGCGTCCCTTCCATCGCACGCCAGAAATGGATACAACTTCGTGCAACTCTTCGAAATCGAGAGGAAGATCGAGAGACTTTGATCCCTCGTATTGTTCTCCGCTCGAATTTGGGAAGCAGATACGCATCTGCAAGTCTCGCGGTGGATATGCGGAGCAAGTTTATGGAACATCTCACCTGGTCCTTCGGAAAGTGAAGTTTTAAATATTTTTTTAGCCCAATGTGAGTGTGAGAGGAAAGTGCAAAGTTCCACAGTTATGCAAGAAGTTAATTGACAGAATCCATTTGGAGTTGTTCTTGTGTCGTCTTTGTAGTCTGTTTTAATCTAAGTCTCAAGTCATTTAGTATCTATCAAATATATATACACTAGGTACTGGAATTTGATATATTGCGTGTAGCTATATAGATTATTATTATTATAAGTATTCTACCGGTGAAGGTAGGTTTAAATGGACATTTAATTCTTCCCACCCCCTAAATTTCACACGATGTCCCTCTTCAGCCCCACATACCTCCTGCCACCTATTATTCCATCCAAGCTACCCGTTCTTCTTCTCCCTCTTCCCCGCCTACCCAACGATCTTCCCTCAATCACCTCCTTCAAAACACCATCCCCTTTTATTACCTTTTCCATCCACACCTTCTGCCTTCTCCTAATTTCATCTATCAAATTTCTTTCCTCTCCTACCAATTCTAACACTTCGTCGTTCGTTTTCTTTTCGACCCACTTTATTTTCTCCATTCTTCCCCACACCCACATTTCAAAAGCCCTAAGTCTAGCTATATAGATATAAAATTTAAATGCATGAAGGCGTTCCCAAAAACAGTATATTATTATCCTAGTCAAATTCTGTAACGATCGGATGAGGAAGAAAAATTCTATTTCATGCTGTTCGATATTTCACATTCAAGTATAATATTCAGATCGTTTGTCAAACAGTACAGAACCAGTGGGCCAGAGCTTTCCTGTTAGTCGTATGCTCCCTAATAAATGTTATTACCGATAATGAAAGATATTGTCAAAATAAAGAGCGAAAATTTTTAATATTTCATCTTTGGTATTTCTCTCGTACAATTTAGTTCATGATCTCGGTTTTGCGAATCAGGACTAATGTTATCGCGCTCCATTTCACCGTTTGCTCTTGCGTTGGCATGGAAAAAATGTCACCTTTGACTAACGCGCTCCAAAAAACTGATTTGTCGAGATTTTGTCCGGAGGGATATTTTTTTCCTATTTTGAAGTGACGGTCACGGCAAAGCTTGTGTTTCGGGGCCATTCATTGTATTGCATCTCCAGGCCGCTAAAGCGTGATGGTGATTTCGTTCGTACTTCTATTTGCGAGAGAGTTTGCCAAAATTCCGATTTGCCAGCGTAATTCGCTCGCACCAGTAGCTTTCAATGCACGGGGAAGACTTTTTAGTGTGTGTTTGAGGCCGCTATTTCGCTAAAAGAAATCCAAAACAGCGTTTATGTCTTTTAATCGGGTTCTGTATGGTCCCGTCATCCGTTTTTATTATTTTTTTATTTTTTTTCTGCTTTAATTTCTTTCTGTGCAAAGTTTTCCCCCTCATGACGCAACTGGGAATATCATCCCTTGAATCAGTCGGCGATGTTTTACAAACTATTCTTGTTCACGGAAACACTCACGCGATGAGGAAGGTATTCACGTCACAGCTTGCAGGTTCATCTATTTCAAATCTTGACCGTTTTGTAAAATAAATTCTCATGAACATCTTTGAAAATTACTGCGATCATTTTCAACAGTTTTGTTCGGATGCAATAATATTGCATTTCACGTGAGAAGGAAGCTGTTACTCGTATATTTTTTTCTTCTATCTCATTACATTACCATTATACTATGTTTATTATGGATTATTTGTTACTCTGATTAGAAAGCGCATGCCACGGATGGTATTCACCTGGGAACAAACCCAGGAAGGCCCAATTGTAATAATATTTCCGAATAGTTCTTTAACACAACCCCACTGTTATTTTCGTCATAGTGAAAAGTGTAGTTTTGATAAATTGAATAATACTTGTTTGAAATTCAGCTTTCCATGCGTGAATAAATTCGCCTCAATTTGTAAGCCAATTCAATTTTTCTTCACCAATACCAATATGATGCCTATTCTTTCTGTCAACCACTCATTGCTTAAAGATTTTATGTGTCTATTAGTCTCTTGGTGTGGTGTGGAAAAATATTAATTCATATTCTTTATGCTCTCTTCACGTACATTCTATTTTTCTACGCCCTTGTAAACAGTGGACATTTAATGGAGTAAATTTTTCGTAGATACATAATTATTTATCAGCTGCTTGACGTTTCTGATGCTCGTAATAATTAATATTTGTGTTGTGTGATTCTTTCTAAAGAGGGAAAGGCTTGTGAACTAGGTGCAGAGCCATTTAATTTGTCGTCACTTTCACATTTAGTCCTGGGAATTTTTCAGTGGAATTATTTCACATTGTTTAAAATTAATTTTCAATCATTCTTTTCCTCTCTCGGTTTAATTAAATTAAGGGTTCTGAGACGTAATTTATTCCCTTCATATTACTCTGTAATGGGAGTGAGTGAGAGTAAGAAGGTGAACTTCAGCTGAGGGTAAACATTTCATTTATCAACGCAAACATTTGATGGCCGAAGGCGAAATGTAACGTGCTTTAGTAATAATAATAACGATGACGTGCCGTGACGCATTCAATTCCGCTCATTATTACCATCTTATTCTGACGAAACCCCCTGCGCATAAACTGAATGGACATGCGTAGAAGCTGGGGTTGCCGCGTTTCCAAATGTAATTGCCCAAATAGCCCTTGCGTGTTCCGCGGTCCTTTCTCCCTTCTCGCTGCCCTATTTTTTACCCTTTCCCCACGGTAACGGACCTCCTCCCCCATGCCTCGCGTATCCTCGACCTCCTCCACCCCCTCACCCCCGTTGGCGTGTGGACTGGGAGGGCATGAGAAGGGGGTTCGCTCTGAGAATGAAAGAGTGGACGAATGAGGGAAAAAGGGGTGTTGCCCTCTTCACCGCGTGCCAGCCGCGGGTCACGTAAACTCGTGCGAATCGCGTTCGGGCCCTTTTCTGTATCCCCCCGGGTGGGAGGGGGGGAGGGGGGGTGTTTCCCTATCTTCTTCCTCTTATTTACGTCAGCCTTTCAATCCTCTTCCCCTACACTTCCTCATCTCGAGGCCGCTATGGTCGTTTGTCCGTCCATAACCCACATAACTCCTCCTCTACATTCAGCGCTTCCTTTACAAAGTCCCTCCGTATTCCACCTTTTCGTGGACCAGCGTCGTTCCGTCCGTAAAAAAATCCAAACAAAGAGCGTTTTCCCACGTAATTCTGCGCGAGGTATTTGGTGAGGGCAAATTAGATTTGGTACCCGCCCAGTCCCACGAATCTCCGTCTGGTGAATTGCCGCTACTGTCGTTCTTCTTCGCGATCGAAAGAATACTACGAGGCCATGAACCATCTCAAGGCGTTTACTTTTAGCCAGAGATTATCAAACCCCGGTGAGGAGTTGGGAGCCCCTTGGTTGTAATGGGATTATTGATAAATAAATAATTTATTCTATAAAGCTTGTGTTTTTTGTTCACAAAAACGGAGTTTTTAAGTATGGGGAGACCAATATAAAGGATGGAAGTGCCGAGTCTTAAAATTCCATATTGATCACTTGCATATTTATTCTATAACTAATTTAGATAATGCGACTCGTTCTATGTAAGCTACCACCGTGGCACTACCATAAGTCTTCAATCTTTCTCCTTTTTTCTTAATTTCTTTACAAGAGGGAAGAGATAAGTAGGTATTTTTGATAGAATGAAGAGAATTCGGTCAAGTAATTTGGTGAGGTCACGTAATTTAGGAGAGCTGAGTGACTGCTAGGTAGCGTTATATTGGGAGAGGCTGAAAAAAAAGGAAAATGAGCGTTACGTAACGTATGCATGCCCCCTAATTTATTATATTTAGCCGACACCGGATAATTTACTAAAAGGAGAGGGATATTAGGCCAAAAAGGTTGGACTGTGCTTCTACACCAAATTCGGTCATGATTACTATTCCTATGATCGTAGAGTTGGTGAGTAAATAGCTACGCGTTACTTCGCACTTGACGTGGTTCTTAGGGCGTAGACATTGTTCTACCTTCCTCCATATTTTGTGCCATCTGAGATGATTGAATGTGGTATCTCCATTAATCAATCATACGAGTACATTTATGGTTTCTTGCTAACGAACTTGTCACTGTTATTACCGAGCGAGCTCATCTTGTCGTCCGCTTTTCCGAAGCCTGTAAGGCTGTATCACCCTCTGTTTAGAGCGTTATGTTTCTTTAGTTCGCATTTTCATCGTGTGCGATCGATGGCAAGTTAATTATAGGGAAGGGAAGTCCGGTGGAAGGAGGATATGTAAAGTCATGAAAAGCGTATAATGAAGCAGCAGGAGATCATTAGGCTAAATTGAGATAGTGTGGGTGATTATGACGATGGAAACATTTGCATACCCCGTCATTTAATATCATTATTTCCGTCTGAACTTCGCATTCATATTTTTTGTGAGCGAGGGAGAGTTAGCTCCACTGAGATATTCATGAACTACTTCCGAATATTGCTGGCTTACCTTTTTCACTACTGTGTGTAACAAATGAATCACATAGCAGTGGATTAATTACCACCTTGAGTTTTTGCTTTTTTGTTGATATTAGTCGTTCTATGTTCTTTCCGAATGATCGAAGGCATGTCATTATGATTCTTCTCCTCATTTTCAACTCAGCTGCCGCATCGACAGTGATGTGCACCTAATAATTTTACGGAGGTAGTCTTCCTCGGTGAAATTTGATCATAGAGCCTTGCCTCTTGGTCAAGAATGTGGTTTGTTTCTTTATATCTAATAAATTGTATTGTAAATGCTTTTATCCGCTTATAAGAATGCTTGCTTATTAAATAACAAGTGTACTATTCTCTATTCGGTGTGTTGGGCTTTGGTGTTGAAACCTCTTATTACAATCCTGTTGTGCCTGAGCTAAATATATTCATTAATGTGCAGCTTGTTAAGAGCTTCGATTTCAGTAATGATGACTGTTGATGTGAATTTCCCAAACTGCTTTGTACGCTATGGCGCGTGAACTAGGCAAAGCTTTCTCCGTAGTCTTTGTGTTTGGTTCGTATTTATTCTTGGGAGAATCCTTGCCTGTTGACGCGCCAGCGTGAGCTATCCGCACGCCCGCATCCCCAAAACGAAGAAGTCGGGCGTGTGAAACCATTGACATTCACTTGTAATAACTCCTTCTCCCCCTCTCCCCATTCTTTCTCGCCTTTTGCAGACTTAACTCGTCCAGCCAGCCCACCAGCTTTCTTGCTCCTCCCCGGTCGCCTACCCGCAATGTGCTAGCGGCAACCCCGAGGCCATCGCTAACACTCTGGAAGGACGCCCGCCGCTGCTGAATCCCCCAGCACCCTGAGGCCCTCAGTCCGCCCCACCGCGCTCCCTATCGCCCCCGCCAAGCACATCCCCCCGCCCCCGAGACTGTGGCCTCCTCCCCCGCCTCCACCGAGACCTCCTCCGCCGACGAAGAAGCGTGCTACTGCCACGACACGCCTTGCTAAGTACCGATCCGCGTTCGCTTGCCTCCTTCCAAGGATATACGTCCAGCGGCCTCAGCGCGACCACAGCCGAAGTCACCAAGAGTCCTGCTACAGCCTTAGCGGCGGCACCGTCAGTCCTCCGAAGGGAAAGAAGCTACCAGCGAGGCACAAGTCTTAACGGCTTAACTAGCCCAGTAACCCCGCATCTGGTTCCCGCTTGCTCAACAACGACACCACGGAAAATAAAGTCTACTCGAGGATAAAAAAAATCAGTAGTTCGATCTTACGAGAGAGTCTACCCGATTCGTAAACTTCCCGCGTGCTTGTGGAGAAGGGAGAGAAAAATTTGATAGTGGTTGTTGTTGTATATTCCTTCTCTCTCGGGAGAAGAATTGCAATAGTTGATTCATAGTTTTGTTCCCCTTTGTCGGAACGGTTGGTGGAAGAAGATTTGGGAAAGAAGACTGCATGTGACGCAACGTAGGAGACGGACATTCAGAAAGTTGCAAAGTAAAATTCTAATCGATATTTTAAGTTAGATCGGTGAAGACATTTTAAGATAATAGCGCAACACCAAAGTAAACGAAGACGGTGGAAACATATGATTATCGTTTCTAAAAACTGTCCTAATCTGTCCTACCTTTGAAAACGGAACAAAAACGCATTTTAATAAACTGTTTAAGTAATAAGAAGATTGTTCTGAAACAAAAAGAGGCAGGAGAAGCATAAAGTGATCTGTGAACGAAGGATTATTAGGTTGTGAATAGTTTCTTTCTGAGCCTTCCTAAAAAAACCACTTTCGTCGTCTTCTATTGAAAAAAAAGTCAACTGACTCGAGATTCAGTGATATTTTAAGGTCCAGTGATATCATTCTCATCAAATATTTTCCGTTACTAGTCTTCTTTTTGCCATATATATACATACAGAAATATATATCTATATATATATACATAAATAAAATACGTTTCAAAAGATTTTTTAAAAAATAAACGAAATATTCTAATTATAGATAAGGGCGAAGGTTGAAGAGATTTCCCGCCGTGAGAGAAGTCAATTTGGTGTGTAAAAGAAAGGAATAGGGTATATATGTGGTTATTGAGAGTATAACGTGGAACTTGAGACATTTTATCAACTAGTGATCATCACAAACACTAATAATATATTGATAATATATCACAACATATATTTTTTGTGCACCTACGATAAGAAATAAAAGTTTTTAAGTGATCGTCCTCCCCCGACGGGTATAAGGAAGTTCTGTTACCCGGTCTTTGAAAAAGAAAAAAGAAGAAATTTTCGAGATCCTGTAGACCTCCAGGAAAGTAAGGAGAAATCCGAACTGAACCCTCGTTAATTTAAGGAAATCAAAGCCCTGCTCCAGTGAAGGGGTTCGTCACTACCCCTCCCGAACTCATCGCCTACAATTTCAGCTCCTCACGCAACCCCCACACAACGAGGCCGTCTCTGAGGGCCAACTTTTAACTCGTCCAAGCCGCCACGACGCGGTTTTCCTACCTCATCGGCACGCTGAGCCGGGAATAGAAAAGTAAAATAAATAAAAACTGAGTTTCTCCTCCGGAAGACGAGGATCTTCTTGACTAAGCGGCATTCCGCCGACGTCTGTAGCCGTGGTCTGAGATAATGGCAATGGTCAACATGAACAACCTACTGAACGGCAAGGACTCCAGGTGGCTCCAGTTGGAGGTTTGCCGGGAGTTCCAGCGGAACAAGTGCACGAGGCCCGACACGGAATGCAAGTTCGCTCATCCGCCGGCCAACGTCGAGGTCCAGAACGGCAGAGTGACCGCCTGCTACGACAGTATCAAGGTAAGGGGAGCCAATATTCTGGTTGTCCGATGGTTGGGGAGGGGCTTTTGTGAATCCGGGTGCTTCCTTCCGTATGTCAATTGACCATTGGAGAAAGAAACGCACGTGCGAGCTTTCCATCGCGTTCCTTTGATTGAATTCCAATGCTTAGCGTGTGAGTGCTATGTTAAGCGTTCGTAACGCATGTGTCTAGGATTTAATCTTTCCATTGTTGTTCTTCTCACGGACACGATGCGTCCGAATGGAATCACTAACTTTCCAGGTTGACTCCCATTTCTGTGGAGTTCCTTTGCTGAAGCAAACGGGAGAATTGCAAGATATGTAGTTGTTGTTGCTATTTTATAAGTCTCTTGCGGATTGGGTAAGAGAGTAAAAAAATTATCTCAATTGAAAGAAAAGATTAAGACCTAACGTTCTTAATCTTTTCTTATATCATAAAATCGTTCTTATATCATAAAATTGTAGACCTTTAAGTAGCGGTAATTACGGTTGCATAGCCTGCTCCATAGTCCCTGTTTATTTTAGATTCTGTCTCGGTATTCCGCACGCAAGAATGTAAAAACTGTTTTGAATACATTCATCTTTTTTGTTATGCCACTTGAGAATTAAACTATTTGTCCTATTTTTCCTACTCAAGATGCCCTATCCCCTCCAAAGTGCAAAGGTGGATACTGTCTGATTAATCTGTCGTAGGGTGAAGGTAGTTTTACCTAGCGTTGTACATCTCGCTCTACATTCGCTCCTTATACTTTCATATGGTAACGAATGAAATCAGTCTTTCAGTCCTATCTGATATTAATACGTTTGTTTTAACCTTTTTGGTATTCCCCATTTTTAATGACATTCAAATCAGGTGCGGATGAAATAATGAGCTATATCATATTATGCTGATTAATTGAAGCTAAAATATGTTTACGTATAATCTCGAGTGTTGTAACTTCCTTTTCTCGTCTAGGTGATCAAAAATAAATCAAGAGTTGATAATAATTTCTGTACTAACCTCATGTCATTGAGCGAAATAACGCAGTTACACGGAATTTGATGTAAATTTATGTAACTTTGTAGCCATAAAATTACAGTTTTCTTTAACAGCTGCTGTGAATCCAGCTTTCTTTGCAGAAAATACTACCTGTCCTTCGTAGGTTTTTTTTATGGTAGCCGATTCATGATTGAGCCTTTGTTTGGTTCGGTTACATATCTTTGCTCTTCAGTCTTCATTAGGTGCTTTCTTCCTTTCATTTTTTTCACGCTTCTGGGCTGCTATTGTCTTGATCACACACAACGCTAATGGCCCTTAAAGCTCTTTAGAAGTTACGTGAGTTGCTCACCACCATAAGAAAGAGCTTAGCTCGGTTTGCCACCATAAAGTGAATGAGGCCGTTGAAGTAGCCCATTTGGATTGTTCATGGGCCCCTTCCCATTCTCACCTTGTATCATTAGCCCGTGTATTTAAGTGGGGTAAACGATATTGCTCGGCTATTATTTTGGTATGTTATAATCAGTGTCATTTGCAGGGGAAAGTAGAAATTCAGTAATGACTAACTATTAATGTCGTCCGTTGAAGATATGGATGATCTCTTGATCTTTGGAGAATTGTAATAATTTGGTGGCGTATTACCCTTAAGCCAAACACTCGATTCCATTTCTTCGGGCGTTCACAAGATAGAGGTTAGTGTTACCCAGCGCAAATACGTGTGGCAGAATTAATTTAATCGTAGCCTAAGGGACAGGAGCGTTGTCATGAGGACCGTTGTTGCTCGCAAGATGTAGGTACTCTCAATTGAATTTTCATAGTAGAAGTCAAATTTGGTTCTAAGGTGCTCCAACTGCTCCGCTAGAGACATGTTTCTTTCCCCACTCTATATCAACCGGAATGACTAAAGCGGCAAATTAAGACGTTAACTTTCGGGCCGAAAGATATAATAATTCTTTTTTCTCACCAGCAATATACGACTACAATCAAACAAAGCCTAATTCTAAAGGAACTACGCATCACACTTCATAATTATTTCACAAAGTTTCTCAGCAAAACTCAATTTAAGGTATGGTGAGATATCACCCCCTGTCACACGCCCTTGAGGTAGTCCTGTAAATGTAGATGGACTGCTAAGGTTATATTCATGATGGAGGACAAACAATAGAATCTCGTACTATTTTCACACTGAACATTAGATACCAACCATGGTGGCAACAAACTTTATAACTAATCATGACTCAATTTATACATATTCCCCGTCATATTCTGAGCCACTCCTTCTGTTATGATTGTTCCAAATTCTCCCCCAACACATTCGTCTCCTTACCCTCCCTGCGACCTGTGATGCGTGTAGTTTAGAGACTCAAATGTATTACCTTGACAATGACACATGCGTGTTGTAACGATAAATATAATGGTTTGATAAAAAAGCACAGGGATCTTGTTATTTTTTTCGTGATGAATATAAAATATTTTTGCAAAGTGACGGGTTCATGATTATCGTCAGTCAACAGTCCTTAGATTGTTTTGAGGCAGCTCACCACTAGCTTCTACTATCAGCTAACCTCCATATTTACGTAATTCTTCCCTTTCACATCCCTTATATCATCAATTGTGCTGAAGTTATATCGCAGCCTTGACTAATTTAATCATGAGCACATTCTTAAGCTTGGGAGTCGAACCCGCGACCTTCCTTTGTGCTGATAGGCCGGTGCCTTACCGTTCTGGCCACTTCGGCCGGCCTGCTGAATTTTCTTTCGGTAGTCCTGAGCCAAACCTTATCGGTTTCGAAAGAACTGCCCGCTGAGGACACTTTTAAAGCTTACAAGAATGCCCCTTTTCAATTCTTCCCACACCGCTCCCAATCCGGTGTGTGTATTTATCCAATGATTTCAATAGGGTAAACCGCAGCGAATTTCGCCCGATCCATCCGTCTACTTTAACGGTGTGCCGTAGCATCACCGAGGCGAGGTCATCGAGGGTTTGTTAGAGGAATGAGGCTGTGTGGGATTTTTCTCGCGGGGAGAAAAAAATTGTTTTATCGGCGGGAGAGCATTTATTGCGGCTGTTCACACGCCAATCGGGCGAAGGAAAGCCCCGCGATGGTCGCGTTAATGGAAGGTTATCGTTTTTGGATTTGCCTCAAAACCCACGTGTTGGATGCAGCGGGGAGGGTGGGGTTGGGAGTAATTTAGTGGGGGGTGGGAGGGGCGGTACAAAGGAGAGGATATGGGCGTGCCTCGGAAGGGATGAGGCGGATAGGGGGGAGTTGGAGGAATTCTCTTTGCCCCCGACCACCAGTTGCTACCGTAGGACTGCAAGTGACAGCCCTCCCCCCCCTTTTTACCTAACCCTACCACTTCCTCTCCTCCCTATTCTCACCCCTTCCCGAGATCCTAACCCACTCATTTCCATCTCGCACACTCCTCCCCAATGCCGTCTCCACATCTCATATTCCCCCCTTTTTTCCATTTCCCAATCACTCCTTTCCGACCACTCCATTTCACGGAGGCCATCTTTTCCTTCTCATTTCCCTCCTGCGTGCTGCCCTAGGCCTTCCTACACCCCCCTTTCCATCCCTCTATCAACCCTCCCGCGCGTCACCCTCATAGCTCCACCTCTTGCCTCCCTCTTCCACTTGTTCGACCCCGAAATATTCCTCCGGAGTTCCCGACCCCAATTCTCTCTCTCCTCCTCTCGAATGTCATCCTCCTTTCGTTATTGCTTTCCCTTTCTCCTCGGTTTGAGAAAAAAGACTCTTATCTCGGCTTCGCTTCCATATTCCATTTTCACCGTTCGAGGGAGGCTCCTGCGAGGCAGTGGTCCTACCCTAAGTTATTTTTCGTGGTGGGAAGAATATTCTTCTCAGGTTCTGGTTCGTTTTAGATACGTTAGTAAATATCTAGCATCTCACATCACTCAGGATACTCAACCTAGTGGGCAGCACTGTAGGCAAGCGAAACTAATCGGGTTCTACTCATATTTTCTTTTCATTCGAACGTTCTAGACGTCTCAAAGGCCTTACTGAGAAATAATACCTTTCTTTGTCAAGGATACTATTAACATTTAATGGAGTCTGCTACATATTAAAAAAAGTTGAGAAAATCTGACTACATGATCCAAGTAAATGATGCCAGTTCTTTTTATGCTTTCTTTTATGAAGTAACATTAGTGCTAATATATACGTCATTCCTAATTATTAAAGTTAGCATTTTTTAAGAATGGGGAGATCCATATAAAGCATGGAAGCGCCGAGCCTGAAACTTCTTGTGATGTTCGCTGAATACCTTATTGCTTTCTGGCATATTTATACTACAATTTATATATGCAATGCAACTCATTATTTGTCAGCTACCATCGTGACACCACCATAAGTCATCAATCTTTCTCCTTTTTTCTTACATTCCTTCACCAGAGCGAAGAGATAAGTAGGTATTTTTTGATAGAATGGAGAGAATTTGAAAATATGTAGGTATGCTGATCTTAGCAGAGGTGTTCTATGGGAAACGAGGTGTTTAGTATATGCAAAGAAGGATAGGGATACTCCATCGGAACATATTTTCCCATTAGGAAATGTGTGATTAAACTTGTTGTGATCCTACAGGAATTAGGTACGCGGCCATAGCTTTTCTAATTAACATCTGAAAATAATCAACTTCTTAGCTCACGTCATGAAGCTTACATTCTGAAAAAACATTGCCTCTTGTCGGTTATACATATATTTTAAATGTGATTATTTTATTAGTTTTATGTATATTCAGCGTTTAATGTATATTTGAGAACCACCTGAGAAACAATTAACTTAAAGCTTTATTCACTCCATTCCCTCACAGCCCCTTAATATCAAACGGGCTTCGTAGTCGTCATATTTGTTTACATAGCCAGCTTTTAATTAAAATTTGAAGTTAGCCGAAGTATACTACGTATATCTCTTATGCTCGAACACTACAACTCTCTATAATGAAGCCCCTTCCATACAACGTTAGTATTTCGACGTTGTCCTGGGTATTTCGGCCGTGAACGTCGCAGGACATGTCCACCACATCTGCCCTCGGTCATTTTGCTTCGGTTCTTCCACTCGGCACAACACTTCCTTGCCTTTGGGCCCGAGGCCCTTGTCCTATCCGTCCTATTTCGGAGCTCGCGAGGACGCTGGGAGCGGGCAGGCTGATTAGCTCCATCCATGCAAATGCGGTGATATTTCCATCTCCCTACGCCGCCCCCATCCCACTCTCCACCTCCTGAGCGTCCCTCCCTTTCCAATTTCCTTCGTTTAACCTTCCTTCCGGCTCGTCTTGTTTTATTTCCTGCCCCTACCCCCAAAAAAAAGTCATCTCACCCGCTCGGGAACGCTGGAGGAGGGCGAAAAAATTCGGCACAAACTGTGGGACGGACGGGAAAGGTGGGGAGGGGGAGGGATACGATTTCTGGATCGCCGCGAGCATCGGTTCCCTTCGCATCTCCTCCTTGAGCCCTCTGAGCGGCCGCCGTTTCCTCTTAACCCCTACCGTTCCTTTTGTCTACCTCGACTCGCCAATCTCCCGTGTCCCCGTCACGCCCACCTCGTTTCCCTCCCTCTCGGAAGACTCTTCTTCGCTTCCCTCCCTCTCTCTCCGTCCGTCTCCGCCGTTGGACGTACCCCTTTGGAGTGATTCCGAGACTGAGACGGGCTTTCGGAGCCGGTCGAGAATCCACGGACGCCAGTTTTTGGGGGGTTAGCGGTGGAGTTTAGTGGGGAGGCAAGCGTGAAATGGCCGTGGCGTATCCTCCCGGGAGTTAATTTCCTTTTGTTTTCGTGCGACGAGCCTCCTTCATTCCAGGGTCGACTTCGTCTTCGGTCTCAGTACGGCGTAACACGAACGGGAAGGTGGGAGGTTTTGATGTTGTAGTTGACGGGTCTTCAGCGTCTGTACTCAAAGATGGAGCTCGGACGATCTTTGTTCGGTAGTAAACACTGAATCACATAATTTATTGTTTACCCAGATAATTCGACAGTGCTTCATTAAGCTGTCGGATTCGGATTTCGGAAAAGACTCCCTCTAACAATCGTAGTTAGCAGTAATAAGTGCTATACAGAATATGAAGTACATAGATATAATAGTTGATTCATGTACATTTTATTGTACAATTATCTTAGCTACAATACAACGGAAATACATTGCTTAACATCACGAATTAATTGTAATCTCTCTCGGATAAATAATTGAAAAGTAGACGTTTGAATGTTGTAATTGATGAGGCTCCACGAATATCAGGGGGCAACTCATTCCACAAATAGGATGCACTAATGTAAAATGAGCGACGAAGGGCTTCCGTGCTGAAATCAGGAACAACTAACGACTCATGTACTCATGTTCGTCGAGGGCGCGCGCTGGTGCTGACTCTGAAAAACTCAGAAAGCTAGGTGGGCCTGTTGTTTTCATAAAGTTTGAACAGAAAATAGGCTGAGAGATATTTTCTACGACCCGCCACCGTGAGCCATCTATGGAGATCATGTTTTATCTCACGTAAGCGTAATTGCAAAATAAGAATAATGAAACGCGCGCGATATTTCTTTAAAAACATAAATGGTATACGATAATCGTATAGCCATAAGGGAAATGGGGATTGTATTGCGGCGGCTGAGAGGGAGCTTGGTTCCCACCCCTAGGTCATTGTTAGAATCCCTGAAAGGAAGATATTTTTCAGAGGAGTCCAAGTGAATACTTCTATACCGCGTGGATGACGTATCAATCCGGGATTCTATCCGTTGAATGGGACGCTAAATTGTACAATTTACTGAGAGACGAATGGGTTTGAGCGCCGGGTTTATCCCCGCCCTACCTACCTCTTTTCTCTCCCAAATTCATTCATTCATTTACCTCTACTTCAGTCCCAGGAATTACTCAAGTTTGAATAGACATTGAACCACTAGAAAATAATTTCTCTCGGTTAAAACACCGCAAAATATTTCAGAATCCTTTTTTTAACCTATGCATGTTATTCAGGGACTCACGATTGCTCCCAGGGAATTATGGAATTACTGTCTCTTGAGTTAAATCGTGATGTTTCCGTCTATGGTTACACAAGGAAAGAAATTCAATTACCCTTGTATCCAGTGTATTTCAAACAGAAAATGTATGGTGCTCTGCTGTTGAGCACAGCAAGATGAGAATATCTTGAGATCCTTCGGTCAGACGCTATATTGCTTCGTATAGCATTTTTCAATATTAATTCGGGATATGTTTCCGTCCGTCAAAATGCCTCACGTTCGATTTGCGTCGATAAATTTTTATTTTCGGCCTCCACGTATTATGTGTCTGGGGTCGCGTTTATTTCTTCCTTTCTTCGCTCCGTTTCCGTGACCCCACCCACCTTTGCCTATTTATTCTTCCACCCATTTCTCCATCTCTCTCGTATTTCTCCCTCCTATTTTCTCCCCATCTTCCTGTATGTCTCGCAGTCACCCTCGGGGAGTCGGGGTAGAGTTTGCAAGGGTTTGGTGGGAGCGAAGCGGGTCTGTAGTAGAGGAGAGAAGGGGAGTCATGGGAGTTGACAGATGGGCCGAGGGGGTTAGCACGACCGAGGAAGACCGGGAAAAAGGTCGCCCTCACGTCTCTTGCCAGGGGTGCCCCCACCTCTCTTACGGTTCCCGCCCCCAGGCCTCTCTGCTTCGTCCACATCGCTGCCCCCGACCACAATGCCCTTTTCTCATACGCCCGCAATTTCCCTTCGGCCCTTTTAAACGCCTTCCGCCCTCTCGTCTCTGCTCCCTTCTCTCAAGTCTCGTTCCAGTCTTCCTTCGTGTCCTTACGCGTCTTCCATCTTTCAGGATCCTGCTCGCTCATAGGGGCGGTTTCTCTCGCACAGAGATATCTGCACCCACGGAGTATCCTGCAGACCAAGGCGAGGATGAGTTTCTAGGAAGGGATCAATCACTAAACATGCAGTGATAAAATTCACTAGAATGTTCAAGACTACTTAACTAGGGAAGCGTGTTAGTATCCAATCCACCATGCGCGTGCAAAGAAATATAATGCTTATTAGTAGGTTAGGTACTAGTAAAAATATGAGTTATATTTTTCATTAGGGTTGCAAGGGCGTACTCAATACACAGTTGAGTACACCCTTTTTATAGCCAATTTTTCGCGGAAAGAAAGATATTTTAATATACATTTTTTGAGGAGGAATAGCGTGGTCCTTTAATGCTCCCCTGAGGGATACTCGTGAATTCGATGCAAATAAAAATTATACCCTGCAAGTTAGTGCATGGGAGTGTGGTGGCCTAGTGAGTAGAGCGCTTGGCTACTGATCGAAGGTTCCCGGGTTCAAATCCGGGTGAAGCCTTTGAGCGCCCCCGAACAAAAAAAAATCTCGGTGTGCGAGGTGGCCCAGGGAAAGCAACTGGACCCCCTACCCTGAATTTGTGAATGTCACGCGCCTTAGTCCGCGGTGAGCTCTACCCTCAACTATCCAAACCAACCTTCGGTTAGAATCACTGAGTGAGAGTGAAGATAGTGCAAGGCTTTGTGGCAAGGGATGACTCCATGGAAGGCATATATTTGTATAAATCTGAATATTCTCGCTAGGAGAAATTAACCTTCTATAAATCATATTATTCTCGCGAGGAGCAACGATAATTCTGTTTTAACTATTATATCAATAATATGACCTAAGAGATAGGGCGGATCCATGTCGGAACGGCTTATTATTCCAGTCTATTATCATGCGGGAAAGTATGCGCTTGTATGAATCTGAGTTCTGGACTCTGAGGATATAAGGTGAGAAAAAATGGCTAGCTTTAGAAATATGGTCTTGGAGATAAATGGAAATATTGCGAGGGACAAAAATGTGGACCAATGAAGAAATGTTCAGTATTGTGGAGGAGGAAAGAATGGATGTTTTCGGTAATTAAGAGAAGGGTGATTATGTGGATGGAATGGATAATTAGAGACAGTTGGATAATATAATAATAATAACTTTATGGAGAACCTGGGATCTATGTCCCCTAGGTTCTAATGGAATGCAAATAACATTTGAGTTACAATGTGATGCATTATATTACATCGTACAGAACCTTTGCCAGGAGTAGAACAATTTTAAATGTTTCAGTAACAAAAAGGCTCTGACAGGCAATAGTACAACAATATCGATTTGTAAATAATAATATCATGTGACAGAACCCTTTAAAAATGTCACAGATTTCATGTAAAATCCGTCGGGGTGCATACGTAACCACGCTGACAAAAAAGGAACAAAAGGTTAACAAAACAAACAAAAACAAAATCTTAATTTTTTCCTTTAGGTTAAATAGGTATTAGTTGGGAGTAAATGGGCAAGCGAGGAAGAGGAAGGATGAAAACCAATTAGAATATTTTGAAGAGTAAGGAAATAAGCTGCTTAGAAGAGGAGCATTGAAAAGGAAAGGAGCCTTAGTTGAAAGAAATGCGAAGAAGGGCAGTGACACTCCATCACAACCTACCCTAGCGGGTAGAAAACTATCAATCATATCATTCAAGCACATTCTCTCTTTCACCTACGCATTGCGTTAATTTTAAACCCTTCTCCTTCCCAATCCAACGCTGTGCTTACTCTTTAACCTCGATGGAAAAATTAATACCCCAAGCTTAATTAACTTTTTCTAATATTTGCTGTTTTTTGCCTCATCGTGGCGCCTCACCGTCTTCCCTCAAGAGAGGGGTTTTCATTATTTTCCTTCTCCTCTAATGACAATGCGTCTTGCATTCTTCTCCCGCTAAGGCCTTAATCAAATTCTTATGGCGTCCTGCCGCGGCGTCTCACTCTCTCAATAGATCTCTCGTTCCGAATGGAATTGCTGAGGATGCGGAAGTGCGCATTTCATATTTTGTAATGAAATCTCGAGCTTGAATCGATTCCTATGCCCTTAGAATCCCGTTTTGGTGTTAAGGTTGATAAGATTCGTTTTCTCTCTATAATTAATCTAAAATGTACCTTCAGTCTTCAACCTTCTTTTCAGATTGTGAGATCGTTCAGTAAGTGCGACGTTTTTCCCTGATTTTTGACTTATTTACTCTACAGAATGGCCTACTATGCCCGTTTTTAACGTAAAAAGGAGCCTAGTAGGCACCTCAGAGGGGTGGCAGGGAGGTTATTTATTATTAAATTTACGCACTACATTCAGTTGAACGGTTGTGGGTAACTGTGTCCGGCGAGACGTTGTGGATATCATAATCAAACACAGAGTAGATAGCGCATATTCCACGTATATAATTGAAGGTACAACGTGTTTCAGCTGTAAAGCCCTGATGACAAATTTCCAGCTGAAATGCGTTGTACATTCAGTTAAATCTGTGGAGTAAGCGCTATCTATTCTGTTTGATTTTTAAAATGTCCGAAGACCAGAATATCCAAATGCCAAATTAAAGTATGGAAAACAATATCTCCGAAACCGATTTTTTGATTGGCAGAGAGATTTATTTTCGGAGATATTGTTTTCCATACTAAAATTTGGCATTTGGATATTCTGGTTTTCGGAAATTTTCACTTAAGCCAAATTAGAAGCTCACCTTAATTCATCTGTGTTTGATTTTGGTTGAACGATTGTGGTTACATAGTCATAAAACCTGGATAGTTGGAAAGGACCCCAACACATGCTACTGATTATTATAAGAAGGATTGTAATATTAATTATTGATGAACGGGAATAATGATTTTAGATCTCGTGCTTAATATACGGATCAAGCTGTGAAATAGGTGTAGGAGGAGGAAAAAGGTGGCCTGATGCACCAAGAGAACTGAAACTTACTGTTCTGAGTATTGTTAAAGCAAACATATAATTAATACTATGCATCTAGCTGCATGTGACTCTATTATTCATGTTTCTATAGAACATGTTTCCATGTAGTAGCCTAGTTATATGTCAATAGCATATGTTTGGTGATCTTAACCCCCTGCCACACACCCTTGCGGTGGCTTGCAAGGTATTGCGTAGATGTACATATAACTAGGGACAGCAGTGTAGCATTTGTTTAAATTCTTATTGTTGCTCATCGCGTAATACATGTAGCAGAGTCGTTGAACTACATTAGTGTAGTCCATAAAATTTTCACGTGCACTGCAGACTTAATTTCATGCATGGCATCATCCTGTATGTTTTTATAGGATAGCTTACATGATTCCTAATTTTTCTTGGGGGAAAGAGGTTTTAATTCTATTCTTGTGGTAGTATATCTCTCCAATTTCGGTTAACTACGTAGGCATGCTGCTTATTTTTTACAATGGTGATTTATATGCCTTCACATTTAGGCTAAACTGCCTGAATTAAAAAATCTTCCTCATCGATACTCTTGTCTCAATTCTCACCAGTCTCTGTCCGAAGCTATTCCTTCATTCCCTGCGACATATCCCTCGTTGGATGTCGTAAAAATGTTCATCCACTCTTTTTCACTGCCCCCCAAACGACTCCTTCTCCGAAGGGAGTAAGAGCTACGTAATGGTGTCATTCATTTCGTTCGAGGGTTATGAGAGGATCTTCGGTCCTTCAATATTCTATAAAATTTTCCATCTCGCAACATTCTTTTTCGTTCGATGGGATAGTCGGAAGCACCATCCCATCCTTAATGATGGCTTTTGGAAAATCATGAGAGAGAGATCCGCCGTCTTTTTATGATTTTTTTCTGGAATCTTGGTTGTAGGTTATCGTCGTGAGTAAATCATCTTGATATTCCAGAGCATTGATCGAAATTTATCCTAGAGATTTATGTGACGAAATTATCTTCTATTATTACTGCCTTCTTCGTGACGGCCGAAGATTGAGTGCATTCCATTGTGATTACCTGAGCTGCTGATTATTTCGCTTGTGTTGCTAGGGGATGTGACTGGTAGCTAAGGCCATTAGCGCCGTTAATGATGCATGGATATTTGGAATGAGGTAGGAATTTTTAGGGAGTGGGAGAAGGGTGGAGAGAAACCTGGCGCCGACATTATCACCGTATTATTTACCAGAGGTGCAAGTGGAGTCCACTTTTTACGTTCATTGACGGACGGGATACTGAATATTAAGTACCTACTCTCCATAAAGCATTCATCTAGGGACCTGTATCTTCTTAAAAAATTGTGCCACTTCCGGAATTCGAGCCTGGGCTCTCATAATGGCAGGCCAGCTTATTTTTTCTCTGAATACAAACCCAAGTTTGATTAAAGTATACAGTATAACCCCGATATAAGGTCCAACCTATATAACGTTTCCTCGCATATAAGGTTGGTCACCAGTTTTCCCAAAAAAATCTCAATATAGTATAGCATCTCCCCATATAAAGTTTATCCGCTTATAAGGTCCGTTCTCCATAATTTAAAGGTTCGTTTATATTGTTTTCAGCAAAAATATCGAAGATTTTTGGCAGATTCGTAGTTTTTTCTGCCATATTCAGAGTTTGTTTTTGCTAAAATGAGGGTATCCACAAGGTAAGGGATAACCATATTGAGGATACTGGATAGACAAGAACTAACCCTCGAAAGTACGACTATCAGCAGGAGTTCCCTAACGAGAATATTCCTAGTTTGTGAATGATACTTGAGACTTTCATGTAGACAGGTATAGAAAAGAAATAAACCACAATTGATTCTTTCTTCAAACCTATGTAAAAAATTAAGATTTTTTCCTCATGCAACCTGACTACTTCAAAACTTATTCTTCTATCGTCAGATGAAACTTTTACCTATAGCCATGATATTATGGTCTTTAAGTACGTAAAATTAATGTTTTATGCCAAAAAAACCTATTTTAGCCCATATAACCCAAAAGTACTCGGCTTCCGTTCATACCCGCATATAATGTATCCCGCTTCTAAAGTTGGTCAGGGGCAATAACCAAGGCTGACGCTATATCGGGGTTATACTGTACTTTCTTAGGGTGAAGTCACTGAATATTGGATAAAATACCTCTTACTGTACAACGCTCAGTATAATGTGGAACTTCACCAAGTACTTACGTTTACTTTATTCAGGTTTGATTAAATTTACCACGCATTGCGCCTTGTTTTGTTTAAATGATGGAAGCCTTTCGTTTTTATCCGTGCTCATCTGCATGCTTCAAGAAGACTCACCGTGGCCTTTCTACACCAATCTTTCCCTCCTGTGACTCGACCTTTCGGTGCCCTTTTCCTTCCCATTTAACCTCAGAACGAGTGCGTCGCTCCAATGTGTGGATATACTACCCTCGCTGGCTCAGAGGACCTTTCGCCGATTTGCTCACATGTGGATTTATCGAATCTTGCTCCTTTTCCTGTTTCCATATCCTTTTACACGCCGTCCCTCCGCTTCCCCCCACCCTAGGGTCGTGAATTCCCACCGGTTGCCTCACTTTCCGTCTCCTCGCTGTTCCCCCCTCGAGTCGTACATCAATTTTATGGTCCTTATATAGTGTTCTATTTCACCATCGGACGCCTATTCCGCGACACTGCCAGTAGTCCATCGAAATTACACCGTTCTCCATTCCCCACCCCAAAAAAACCCTGAATAACTCCTATAACACCCCGCCCTTGAGCACTATCTCATCCTCCGGTTCCTTTTGACCTTCTCACCAACCAACTCCCTTCAACCTTCAATCCCCCAAACCCTGAGTCGGATTTGACCCTTGCTGTTCTTACGTCTCTCGCCACTTCATGTTAATCCCTATCATCTTTGCCTACTCTTACATTAGAATATATATTTATAATGCTCTGGGCATCACCCTTGGAGGAAAATGCTTCAGCAAACTAAAAGTTGGCTCAGCAAAATGGTGGATTACATTATGAGCGCTTAAGAATATAAATATATGGATACAAAACAATAAGGACACATATATAAAGTTGAACACATGTGAAAACAAGTAAGCTTATGCCAATATGTGGATATAGAATATATAGAAACAAAGAAATTAACACCAAATTAAGGGTTGAGGGAATAGACAAAGGTACATATATGCATTAATAGTCTGTCACTTTGCAATTATATTAACAAATTGAAATCATTCTGCATTAAGTAGTGTTGCCACCAAAGAGAGGACTCCAGCCTTCATGTAGTCTGAAAGTCTCTTGGTCAACTGGTAGAAATTTGAGTCCCCATTCATATTAAGTCATCATCTTAGACCTTCTTGACACGCTGCATTCGTATTAGTGGGAAGCCTGCGTTGTTTCGTCGGTTAATCTAGTTGAATTGCCGATAAAACTGTTACCACGGTTTCTATTAGTAAGAAATGTGTACTCGACGGTACCTAACGGACGCCTGATTTGAGTTTCCCCAGTCACAACCCCTTGCAGTGGTTAGCAGGTTAATATGTAGATTCATCAGAAAGCCGCAACAGCTAACGCCTAAAGTTACTTAGATATTATTGAAACAGATCAATGGGAAAACTCTGATTGTCCTGAAGCATGTCCATTTCAAGCTGTTTATATCTCCAGCCTATCTTCGCGACTTCAAAAATCCCTTTTCGTACCTTCTACAGTTTTCTCCAGTAAAACCCAATGCATTACCTGGAGATGTATTAGCATCTCCTCCATTCATTTCTGTTGCTGTCTTTGAATATCCTCGACCAATTGGTTTGCTTCCTTCATAATGGATGCATGAAAGAACTTAGTGGACTCCACAGTAAGTTTTATTGGGATGGCCTAGGCTTCGACACGTAGTGTCATCGTCATCATCATCATCAGACCTGATGATGACACTACGTGTCGAAACCTAGGTCATCCCAATAAATCTTATGGAGTCCAGTAAGTTTTTTCATTTACCCATTATGGAAAACTTCCACCATATCTCGCCGGAATTTGTTTCCTCTCTTTCATATTTGTTAATACTTATTTTTGCTGTGTTTCTTCATAGTGGGCGAACTATCTTAGTATTCATCGTCACATTCCGAGATCCTCAACTAAGCACTCATCCATTAAAAGTAAGTAGAAATTGGATGGATTAATCAACAGCTACAGATATTGGCAGTAGCTATTTGACTAGGTTGTATAAAATAAAACCTGTCTCCAAATCCATGGTAGGTGTGATCGATGAGGTTACCACAAACAAGTCCTACACCAATGGGGCATGAAGTAAATTGATGGGGGACCGGCTAATACCACTTCTACCCCCGTTGCTTTACTGAATTCGCATACAGGGCCTGGTAACCATACTGATTTTATTTTTCTAGACGAGCCCCGAGAGAGGCTACTAGTAATTAAGCCTGAGAACACCGGAATTATGTTACCAATCTGCCTAGTATAAGAGTAGTAATGGTATTATTTATGAGTTTGGTTCGGAAATATCGAAGACTACTCTCCTTTTTAACTCGTAATTGCCCAAGAACTTTTCAGCATATCCTTCTGCGCCACTGTAATTCAGATATGTTCCTTTAGCTCGTCCAAGTGCGTAACCCCTGCCATACACCCTCGCGGTGGCTTGCAGGGTATCGTGTAGATGTAGATGAACCCTTTCCTTCAGCAGTCTCAGCATCCATTCTTCTACCGTGGTGTTTGCACCAAGGTTTCTCTGCGATTTTCTTTTTTATCACCCTGGCCAATCCGTAATATTTTGCTCTCTTCCTCTTCGTTGTCGCAATAAAGCCCTCTGAAGCTAAATCCCTCACGGATTCGGGAAGGATTTTATGCTGCCCTCAAGGTTGCCATCCTGTCTATCCCTTAGCGTCTGGGAATTCCCTCCCTTTCTATGTTCCCATGGAGGGCCACCGGCCGTCTCATCAAACCCCTTTCCTCCACTTCCCGAGCTCTCCTCTGTTTATTTCCTAATTGGTTTTCTTTGGTTCCGGATTTGTTTCGGCTGTCTCCTTCGTTATCTATCCCTTGAGCTGCCCTCATTCCGGAAAAATCACTTTTCACGGGTTTTATTCCGTCGGCCTCCGCGTCACTGTCCTTTTTTCATGCGGTGCTCCGTTCCGCGGCTATTTTGCAGTCAATTAGATGACAGAATAAATTCGGGGAGATGTTCATTTTTCCCCGCTGTAAATTTGTTTGTTCCTCCGTTAGGAGGTAGACAGAAAGTAGTGTCAAAATATAAAAAAATTCTTGAACAAGCGTGATTTTTTTTTTCGCGATTTTTGCCCTGGTTTGAGTGATTTATTTTTTACGGATTCTGTAAATTGAATAGATAGATTTGAGCGGTCGACAGGGGTCGACGAACTGCGACTCACGGGTCCTATTTAGGTACCTACACGTGGCAATAAAAAAAATTATTCTAAAAACTACCGTGGCTTCCTTCACATAATTTTTATGGGTCCTTATTATATAGCTAATTATTATTTTTGTTATTCATACTCGAAAGAGTAAATTAATGGCTATCTAGTAATTAATTTACTGTCGAGGATAGGTCTGGCTCTTGTGTCTCTGGTGAAGTGGCCACCTTGGTCACACAAGTATAGTGGTTCAAAGAAAAATAAGACCGATTAAACTAAGAAAACAAACTAGAAAATTTTGCAACACGCGGAATGGTTCACTTGTTGCTATCAATCTCGCCGGGGAATCGGTCGAAATTAATTTACACATTTTTTGGTCAGAATTTTATTTTAAATTTGATATTTAGGTGTAGAATTCGATATGTCGGGGTAAAGTCCGGTATTTCAGGGTATATTCTGGTATTTCGAGGTATAATTCGATATTTTGGGGCTTCAGCCACTTTTTGTTTCATCCCACTGTCCGATATAAACTTAGAAATGAATACGAACACAATAGTCGTGCCCAAGGTTCGAATCTATGACCTTGCAGGCCGGCAATTTATTTTCTAGGCTACTGCGGCCGGCTTACGCACATGCATGTATTTTCTCTTTTGTTGGTTATCTACATGTACGGAGTATCCTGCAAGTCACCTTTAGGGAGAGTGTCAGGGAGTAAACATTCGCTAAATGATCCGCGATTATCTAAGTCAAACATGAAACAAATTTTTATGGCGATCTTTTTCTATATATCCGAATGATACTTATTATATTCATAAGTCATTTTCTATGTTTGCCTCAGCTCGTCTTTAGCATCAACCAAAAAATTGTTTCATTTTATTTCCTTTCAGTTTTCTTCATATCCAAGGCATATACTAATTTCAAAAACCTCCACTGAAGGCTATACTATCATCTTCACAGATATTTGCCACCAAATCTCGCCAATTTAGCGATATAACCCTTAGTCACAAGAACACCTCATCGGGTGAGACTCCCTGAAGAAATCGTAAATGTTTTCATTAACCATATGTTTTAATCGCGAGTAGGGTTGTCGACTAATGTATTGAAATAGTAATGAGCTTAAGATTCGCTTTTGACTTTTTTTTTCACCGCTCTTGGTGAGCACAACGCTGTAAATAAGCGTTGCATGGCGTTTCTTGGGAAACGCTTGGAGCGTGGACTGAGCTATTTCCGCTCGCCGACCGCTAACTCGTGGCTAATTGACCGCTGGTATTTGGTGAAGCGGCGTTAACGTTCTTTTTTTCCTCCGTTGAGTTTCGATGCTTACCCGACGTGGTATGGCTTAGGCGTGGGCTTTTTGGCGCCATCCGTCCGAGCACCTATTATCGAAGCGACTACAACGATCGATCGACAGATGCATTCATCGTCACCTTCCATCGCTTCTGTCGACTTAAGCCGGATTATTAACGTGTGTCTATTAACTGACTCACCTCGTTAGTATGATGGTGGCTTTTAAGTGACCGATAGTATCTCGGAGGCAGTATAGTTCTGGGTAACTTCCCGTTTCTTGTCTTTCAATCAGGATCTGAAATATAACTTATTCTCCTTTATTTAGTTACCATTTAAAATTTTGTGTGCAACAGTTTGACTGGCCGTTACATATTCGCTCTAAGGAGCTACTACGTAGTTGAAAGGGTTGCCCTGTTTTCGTAATATTTCGAGTTAGTGTCATAGTGTTTAAGATATGGTTTGTAGTCTCAAGTGTAGTTTGAGATAATTTTTTTAATGGTCTAAATTACAGGAAATTGGTGCATAATACATAGGGTTGCAATTATATATGGTCGAAGTTGATTAGTTTCTTTAAGGCTGTTAATTACGGTATTATAATGGTGAGTGGTTTCGGGCAGTTGATTTCATAATTAATTTCCAGAATTGTAGTCGTAGCCATCTACAAGAAAAATGGTCTATGATCCATTTCTTTAGGGCCATACTTATTCATGACATCCTCAACTAAAAACTATTTCCATTTTTTTCGTTGTGTAATTGTTTTTGGTGATGATAATTATTACCATGCTCCGTATATGGACGGAAACAACTATTAATGGTGAGAATTGTAGGTAGTGGCATCTATTGGGTTATGAATAAGTATTTTCCTCCCTCGGGGGAAAGTGGTGGCATTGGTACATCCTTTTCTTGAAGGGTTTCTAACGTGAATTGTCGTTCATACAGTCCCCACGTGTATTTAAATACTATTCCACCGTTTCTAATAGATTTGTGACAGTTTGTTCTATTTTCTCTCGTTAAGGCTTGGTTAAGCGGATAACTTGTCTTTCTCTAGCATTAATCCATCATAAGGTGAAATGGTGCGCGTAAATACTGAACTCTAAGTTTGCATTAATTTTCTTGCTTATTTTAATTCTCATCATTAATGGAAGGCGAGGTCCAGTAATCAGCCATTTTAACAAGGAAAACCTTTTGTGGGGGATCTGAACGTACTCTTTTTTCAGGAGGGCTTCTTCTCTCTGCCTTCTCGCCTGTATTCCTCTGTATACGTTCTTGGCGTGAACATTCTAGCGACTCTGATAAAGCATAGTCTGACCTGCTATTCTACGGAGAACTTCGGTTCCAATTTTGGTGACGCTAGTTGTTCAATTATGTATATTTCCAAGACTTCCCTACAGGCTTCTGGTAAACTAGATTTTGTACGTTTTTTTTAATTTCAAAATTTTACTCCAGGGAGAGAGTAATTAACCGTTGTCACCCAAGCGCAATCTATAAATATTGCCGCGACAGACCTAAGTTTCTACGACATGGGGATTTCGGAAACACGTTCTCGCTCGCATCCACCCAGCCAATGACCAGGAGAAATTAGGAAATCAGAATGTAAGTAGATCAGGGAATAAGAGAATGATAACGGCTCTTAAGATTTTGTCCGCGAGCACCATTGGTGCTTTAATTTCTCAGGTTCATCTGAAGACATTTTAAATAATGTCGCAGAAGTCTTCCAATGGATTCTCTCATTCTGATGCCCTTTCATTGTTGACAATCGGAGCGGATTTAATTCGAGTTTTCCATTATTTGGGCCGAATATCTGGGAAATCTCGAAAGGGGCCTTTAGACGTCCCCGCCTCGCAAAGCCTTTAACATAACATTTTATACGCTCCGTCGTTTGAATGACTCCCTTAGTCAGCTAAAAGATTTACCCAATATCCCTTATACAGGAGAAGACGGCTTTTCCACTCCCGTGTCTATTTCCTCTCCCTCTACACCACCCCCTACGTTTTCTTTTATGCCTTCGTCGTCTAGCCTGCGCTGGCCGGAAGCCTTATAAATATTCTGTCCTGCAGATACCCTCCCTCGGCATGCTCTCAGCCTTTCTTTTTAAGTATTTTTTTCCCTTATTCCTCCACTTCGGGTTGGGGGTGGGATGGTATGTGGGGGGGAGAGGGGGTGGTGGATAATCACGCGGAATAGGGCCGTCACCCCGTCGCCCGATCAAAGGGGATTAAGTCCCCTCCCTACCTCCCCCCAACCTCCCCTCCCCTCTATGGTGGAACTTTCTGGAATTGGGGACGCCACTTCTGCAGGGGCGAGAAATTCTAACGACGTCTCATCGTCATCCCAAGGAGCAGGAGATCGTCTTCAAATGAGAGATTCTTTCTCCCTCTCTCTCTTTTCATCTCTCTTCTCTTCGCTCTCTTCCAATCCTCATTCCGGCTTGGAAGGATGGGGGGAGGGGAAGTCATGTGACCTCAGACTTCACTTCCATCTCCTCTAACCCCTTCCGTTCCTCCCAACCTCCGCCCCTCCTCTTCCAGAGTTGTCTCCCGCGGGACTTTTCCCCGGCATAGTAATGATATTTCACCGGTGAATGTGAATATCGGATTATTAAAAAGGCTTCTGGGGCGGGCTTCGTAGGGGCTGGTGAGGTGTAGATGGGAGAGGGGTGTGCAGGAGGAGAGAAAAGATGCTAATGGGCCCCCGTAAGAAACTTTACATCTGACCCCGCCCCTGAGCCATTCGCTACCTCTCCGTCCCTATCCCGCGCATACGATTCGTTGGAGTCATCTGTCCTCCCTCACCCCATCCCTCCTCTTGGAGTCATTCAATCTTTTAAGCTTAGGTGAGAATGGGGTGCAGGGTGCCCGCTGACTTGGGATAAATTCACTCCGATGGGAGCGGTGGAAGGGAAAAACGAAGGAGTGAAATGTGTTGCTCTTTTCTATCCATCATCCTCTGCACATATCCCCCCTGTTCTCTCTCAAGCATCTACTCCGCTTCACTAATGAGGAAAAAGCCTTGTCATCAATTTATGTTGAGGAGTGATGAGTACCTCACGAAAAAATTAACTGTGAAGTTGTTCATTTTTCGTGCCCAACTCCCACCTTCTTCGTTTGTCTTAAAAATGCGTATTGATAACACTTAATATAACCTTCTAAGGTTCCGCATTTCGCTTTTGGTCCAGCTTCATCGTCTAGTGCGTCTTGCGACGTCAATAGAATGCTTAAATTAAGAAGGGCAAAAAATGGTTGTATTTTTTGTAAAAGTTTCGTCGATTCCCTTGTGGGTATCTCGCTTAAATCTCATAAATTTGGTCGCTCGGATAATGGCCTGCGGCGAATCCTCGGCTCAGTATTCATGTCCCTTGGAATGTGGAATTACCCAATTTTTTTCTGAAAGACATGATTTCCACCGTTAGGGTGGAGGTAACCAACTTGTTATTTAAGTCTAAGGTTCCCAACGTTTTAGTCCTCCCTTCCAATCTTACGAAAACCAAGTCCCACCAAGTGCATTAGTACAAGTGTCGTTTTTCTTACTTTTCACACCGGTGAAGGTAAATGTGTAAATTGTAGACGTACGTAATTACGATATCCTCGTAGAAGGTAAGATCGGGGAGCGTTATTCAGCAGCCTTAACCCTTAGACTACCAACGGGACATAAATGTCCCAGCAAAGAGATTGGAACTGGCATTGGAATTAAGGCTTTGAGAAAAGCCAAGTCCCAATGGCACCAGGTGACATTTAGGTTGGATTGCCTACAATATATTTCAGCGATCACCTACGGAACTGTTGCGGGAAAACTTATCACAGCCTATACATACCAGTGGGAGACAGATATCCCAACCTATAAGACCAGTGGGACACATATGTCCCACTCAGTAAGACCAGTTACTTGTTTGCATGTCAATAGTGCATGCTTGGTAATCTTCACCCCCGCCACACACCCTCGCGGTGGCTTGCAGGGTATCGCGTAGATGTAGATGCATACTAATGGGATGCATATGTCCCACCCCTCCCCCTCAGCTGTCCCTGATATTGTGTTCATAATATTGTGTAGATACCTTATTCGGAGCAAACAAAGTATAAAAGAAATTTTAAAAAGTTAGAATTGAAAAGAGAAAAAAATGATAGTCTGAGGATTAAATACCACCCTGTAAACTTTGAAGTCCCAGTAGTAGGAAGGGTTCCACCATTCCCACATGTATAGATTGTGCCTGATTTTCCTTGTAATAATCAATCAAGGTATTTTATATGTACTGCTCCCATTATCTTATTTTTCAATCTTAATAGTTCATGCCTCTGCTGAAATTTTTGAACCAGAGGCAGGTTTTACTTAGTGAATAGATAACCAAATTCTCTGTGCGGTTTTAGTTCCTGCATCTCACTCTGCCAGCTGCTGGAAAGGCATTTGGCCGGGATTATTTGCTACCAGCTGTGAAAAGATAGTCAAAATAAAAAAGATTAGGAATGTATAGGATAAAGTTTTGGACAAGTTATTAAGTAGTACTTGTGGATATCAATGTGTACTTGTCTGTAGAAAGATAATACTGTATGATCTACTATATCTGGAGTGTGTAGTTGCCTGCGATGAACTACTCCTAAAATTTTTGAAGAACTAATATATTTCAATTTTGAAGGCAGAGACTCTTGTAGCCTCTCTTGGTGCCAATTCAATTAGAATACACTCTGTCCTATTCTTTAGCGTATGCGTTTCGAAATAATCACATCTCATCACGAGCTTCAAAAGCTTTTTCATAAAATGTGTTGTCTTAAGGTGTTACCTGGTAACGGATCATTGTACTGGCATAATGAAAGATTTCTATTACGCGGGATATTAATTGGCTGAATACTTCAAGCTTCATAGCGTCAGCCTAAGCGCGAGATGGGATACGATATCACCTTTCCGCTAATGTTTGCCTCGTGCTTGAGGCGTGTTTTTATCTCACTACTTAATCCTCCGACATTCTCTCTGGTCATAATTTCATAACCAGCGTTTCGTATCGATCCGTTCTCCCATTTCGGGTTTTACGTAGCGTCCACTCGCGTCATGTGACCTCGTGCACGCCCTTTCCTCGTCCTTCTCGGCTTTCCTGCGCACACACGCTTTCGACAGTACTTCATCTCGGCATCCATCAGCATCATCCACATCCTTGAGACCCGAGCTGGCGGGTGTTTACTTTCGCGAAAAATGATTCCTCCCCCTCCTTAATAACTTTCCACCGCAGCGCGGATCTAAGGCCCTCGTCGAGTCTCCTCTTTTGAAGGCAAGGCTGGGAGACAAAGAGCTCGAGAAGCCATGAGACGCCAAGATGGGGAGGGAATTGGGGAGCTCCTCTCGCAGATGGTTATAAGGTTTATGGCCCCTCGAATGTATGCTAGTCGTGCCCGTATCGCGATCTCTTTTTTTCAAATTTTCACGCAATGTTCATGAAATATTCTATCAAGATATCTCCTAAGCACACGCGCGGGAAGAATTATTATTCTGCACTTGTCTGCTTGTAATTGATTCTTGAGGAGTCCCCAAATCGTGTCAAAATATTCAAGAAAATTGCTCGCGCTTAAGTACCATGCGTCACCTCCAAGATGCGCCACGTCACCTGAGAAACTAATCAGGTGTAAAGCTAAAAAAGAAGATTTAGTAAGATTCCATGTACAATTTAATTTACTGGACTAGGTTTCGTTCATTACGATTATTGTCAACGTGTGTACATCCTCTACTGATTATCCGCCCTTTTCGGTAGGAGCGTAATGAGCGTTTTGAATCATCAATGTTTCCTGAGGCTGTTACGATTTGGTTTGATTGGTTTAAAAACATTTGCAGAGCAATGAAAGAACAAATATTACGAAAGAAATAGGGGTGTGAAGTACTGTGAAATTTGAATTGTCATTCTTTATCCACTGAGTTCACGGTATCGTCCTAGGACTAAAAGTTGCTATTCTGTTCACTTGCATTCCTCCTTGTAAAATGTTGGTTTTTCTCTTGTTTCGCAAGGAATCATAGTATTTGTTTTCATAGAATCTCTTTCGTGGTAAGCAAATTTTTAAGTGGAGATAATACCTATAATTTCTTTTTCGTTTCATTTCATGGGTTCATATTTTATGGCTCATTCTGCGTTTCCGCTCCTGGAATGTTTCTAGTAACCCGCCGAAGGGTTTTCGTAAATTAATCTGCCCAAATTAATTGGGTTCGATAATTGGAGCTTAATTTGTCGTATTATATTTATATTTAGTTTACTGACGTCCCTCGTATAATTTATCAAAGGTCTCTCTCACGAATCACTCGAACTCGTTTGCCTCTTTACGTTTTTATTCTGATTTTTACTTGTAGAAATGCATCATTACCCGAAGATTCGGAAGGGAATTTAATTTTTTTCTTTTATTTGAATTGACTTAATAAGGTTCTTAATTCCTAAAACGGTCTTATCATTGCCTGAATTGTAATTACGTTCTGCCGCTTTTTTTCCATACTGCAAAGCAAATAGCAGATAATCTTCCGGCTTGCGTCAGGTAGTTGAAAATGTTTGGAGATAAATTGTTGGAAGAGGACCGGAAAGCAGCTATCATCTTGATTTATGCCCGTGGAGCTAAAGTCTTGGCGTCTCACTCCCGGTATCTGTTTTTCGTGAAATATCCAATTTAAAGGGAGCTTTTTTGCGGCCATAATTTCGATGGGAAGAATTCTGCAGGATGCGGTGAGACGGCGTGCTATTGCTATCTTGCTGTATGTATATCATGGGGGACAAAATAAATCATTCCGCTCTAATGTACGTGCTTAATTTTATTGTTTGTTCGCCCATGCTCACGGAGATTAAAATATATGAAGGGTCCTCATACTTCAGGGTAATCTTCTACTTCCGCTCTTGGCAGGCGATTTTCGCTTTGAGAGCGTCTGTGCGAGATAATTGTCATAAAAGCAAAATAAATACCCTCAAAAGAAATTTATTCTGAAATATATCCAAGTATTTGCGTAAAAAGTTGGCTTATTGCGTCCTGTAAGCTAATTTCAGGCATGTCTATCGATGATGCTCCATTCTTGGATTGACCAATTTATTAATTACTACTCTTTGCTGGTTATCAAATGCACAAACGTTTTCAAAGGAAAAAAGCTGATGTACCAGTATGGGTAACTTGGTATTATATTTGCTTTTTTTCTCGAAGAGATAATTAATTCCACCTTCTGAGTCTGGGACTGTCATAACTCTTTGAAGGTGCGTTGAAAACAGATAATTTTGTCCTTAGAGCGTGCAGTTTCTGTCATTTATCATAGCTTTCCTTTTATTTAGATCTTTATTTGTACTTCATGCGTATTTAGCATTACTTTTGGATCTTGCATACCTGTAATGTTTTTGGGGAGAAGAAAACCAAGGTATTAATTACTTCTTCTGTTGATAGCGTGATAGTAATATCTTTAGCCTATTTCCATCAGAAAATTGTATGCCTTGACAGCAAGAAAGATACGTGTAATTTGCATTAAATAAATAGAATGAGCATACTATGTGGTATTTCTAGCTGGCTAATACGCCAAAAATGAAATCGTCAATGCAGAGTGGAATCAGAAAATTGTATTCATAGACAGCTAGAAAGAAGTTGAAGCAAGAAAGTTATCCCTGGTAATGTTTACGAGTCTTTGTCCAACTTTTATTTACTTTCAGAGTTTAATGGTGATACTAACTTTAGATATGATACTGAAAGGCTCCGTTAAGTGGAATCAGACATGAAAGGGATATACAAAAAAACAGTCGCAAATGAAAAAGAGTGACCATTAAGATCACACTATAATATATCCGTTTTGTCCCTGTTTTCTATACCATTCTCGTCTTCAACGTTTGCCGAATTCTAGAAAAATTAGCAATTCATTTATTCAAACAACATATGTATAATCGCTTCCATTAGTGCTTACTGTAAACTAATATAATTTACCCCGATTGAACGCTGGAGACGCTTGGCGTCTTGCTGGTTAATTATTGTAGGCTTTTTCTGTTTTATAACATTTATATTTAAATAGTGGGTAGCATTCAGAACGAATTTTCCTGGGAAACCTACGGGAAATGATGTTTTAGATACAGAAAATGATTCCAGAACGAATGAAATTCGTTCGTGGAGGTAATATTGTAGCCAAATGGTGAGTCCTTTCGCTGGGCTGCTGTGTGTATTTTGAAACCCTTTCGAATACGTTTATGATGGTAAGCAGAGAATTGTGTTTCTTAGAAGAAACTGAAGCTCCTGAGGTGTTTAATTGGTCTATCGTGGCGGGATACAATCGCCTTGCCTCGGCGATCAACAATTGGGACCCGATCGTATCAAGAAGTAGTGGTAAATGGTCCGTCCTTGAGTTCATATCCAAGCCGTAGGTTTCGGGGGTGAGTTCATCCCAACCTTCCCCCACCCACACAAACCATCTCATTCCCCCGTGAGACCTCTTTCCTCTTTCTCTCCCTGGTGGGAGGGGTCGCGGTTTTCAGGAGCGGGTGAAGTCGTGTCCTACCCCCGCCCCAACTCCAGCCACTCCCCACGGGGTGGTTTCCAGGGGGGGGTATCCAGAAGTGCGAAATTGCGTCCTACCGGTCGGGGAAGAGGGCGGGACTTGTAGGTCGCATTCCTAGCAGGGGTGGATAGAAGAGAGGTCGCTAACGACGAAAATGATTATGGTCGTGGCCCCTGTGGGGGGAGGAGAGGGTGGGATCAGGCTTGGTCGTGGCTTCAGGGGTGGCTGGAGGGGAGAGAAATATACGTGCGGGGTGGGGGCGTGGATGGGGGACTAGATGGGGAGGGAGGGTGTAGGGACAGAGAAAGGTCGAGAGAGAGGCTGAAGTAGAAGCCATTGGAACTCGGGCAAGCGTGAATTATAGCCATGAACGCTGCCTTCCTTCCCCTACCAACTCCAGCCCCTCCAAGGCAATCAATTCGCAAGCCTTCCCCTCCACACCCTCCTCCGAGGCCCTCTTCATTTCGCCCCCGTCTGTATATCTTTCCCTCCCCAACCCCTTTCGTCTCCCGCGGGACGTCTTCCGCTATTCCCTATCTCTCTCTTTCTCCCTTTCCCCCTTCCCACATGTCCATCCTTCCTTTCCTTCTCCCCTCCCTCCCACCCCTCTCACTCCTCCGCGTGTTCCCCTTGAGTGAAACCCACTCCATCTGGTGTTAGCTGCGGGAAGCTCTTCTTTCCCTATCCCCCCGTTGGCAGAGCTGGCGGTGCTATTGGGTTGAGTGTCTGTCGCTTCCAGTCAATGCTGTGAAAGAAGGGAGAAACCCATTTTCTGGTGTCCTCGCTTCTCTCCCTACCCCTCTCTTTGCTTTTATTTATTTATCTTCCTTTTTATTAAAACCTTCTTTCTTCCTCTCGCTCTTCCCTCTGGTCACCATCTGCTAATAGTGGATAGCAGGAGATGTTGTTGAATGTAAAACTCTCTCTATATCGGCCCTAGATGAAAGACGCTAGATGAAGGGAAAAATCCAAGATTTATGTATCCTACTGGCATTAAAGTGGTGACGGAGAAATCTACAACAGCGATATTTGTCATTAGTATGGTACACATATCACTGTCACACTGTCAAAAATTTAGTTTGTCTTAGGAATTACATTTAGAGATTTAAATGGTTAATGGAAAAATTTGCTATATACGTATTGTCATTTAAATGTTGAATCATTTCCATAATAGTCCCTCCAAACCTTGACTACCTGGCTGAAAATATTCGATTTGGAATAAATAAGCCATATCAGTGAAATGAAAATGTTAGAAGACCGCAGGAAATCAGCTATGCGGAAAGTTGAAGGTGAATCCACATGATTAATATTATGCGCGGCATATAAATGAGAAACCTTTCTCTTTTCTGTGGTTATTAAATGTTATAAACGTCAAATTTTAAAAGTATCAAATGGCATTCTTGATTATGAAACGGTGGAAAGAGTGTCTGATGCATGAACATCTTTGAATCATGGAATTAGTTGTACCTTTTGATTACTGGCGTAAGCTACTGGTCTTTACGTAGCTCCTTTTTACTTGGTGGTGAAATTCGGCGCTATAAAATGCGGAGATTAGAACGGTAACGTTGTTTTCCAAGAAGAAATGGGGTGGGATGGGCCCCTAAGCAAAATCTCCAACGCTGTGTGCGTCGTGAAAGTGGTAACATCACCCCATTCCCTTCTTCGTCTTCGTTAACCGCCTTTTCTTTCGGGCCTTCCTTTCTTTTCTCCCTTCTTCCCTTTCCCCTTACTCCTTTCCCTTCCTTTAGCGCTTCTCCTTCCCAAGGCGGCTCGTGAGGATCTCCTCCCTCCAAACCCTCGCTCCCTCCCCCACAGCCGTTTCAATAATTGGTGAGATGGGTGTCGTTCCTTGTTCTTGAAGGGGCCTGCGCTTGCTCTCTCGGATAGGGACATGAGGGAGAAGGGGGCTGGTTCTCCCACACCCCTCCACCACCTCCCTACGCAAACCGCCCACCCTTTCAGTAATGGCTTTCCGAAGTAAAATGTTCTGTAGAGATTTAATGCTGCAAGTCGGAGGAGGTGGGGGTGGTTGGATCCTTTATCCCTAGCGGCTGGGGATTGCCGTGGGGTTGTAATATGTGTTCCGGGCCGTACAAAAGGAGTGCCCGGCTCATTTTTCCCCAACGTCCAAGCGCCATTTTATTCCACTCTTTCATGGTGCATACAGTCCATTCGAGTTTATGGGAACACCCTGGAGGATCAACCGCGAATCCCATGGGTTGCAGATGAGTGTGGTAAGAATCGGTCTGCATGTTAAGGTTTTGCTTCCCTTGCTTCAACTAAACCCTAGAATAGATTAGGATAGTAACATATTCGCTCAGCGATACTTGGATAGCCCAATGGGAACATTATCTCTTGTATCTCAAAGTTGAATAAGAATCGGGTAATTACTTTTTTCTGTTACCATTGAGTCTCTTACACATTTTTCGTGCCTAAAGATGAGAGATTTATATTCATAGTGATAAGAAAAACTGGTCAAAATTAAGGGTCTGGTTTACTCCGTCACCCCGAGGATGATGACAGGGTTAGCCATTGAACGTCGCCATCAGCCGCTTTCCTGATCCAACCAATAACCCAAGACGACTTCAACGTTATATCTGTTTGGCCACTGAAACTTAGTCAATTGAAATTTTACTGTAACATGGGCTTCACTGTGCTTACAGTAATTAGTATCTGCGATAACTCCGATAAACTAGAAGACTACTAGGAAAAGAAACCTAGTATACTCGCTTACCGTGGGTGAACATCATGAATAAATCGGTTGAATAAGATAATAATACCTGTTTACCATTCGAAGATGATATTGACCAACCACATATGGTGTTTCTATTGTTTTTCAAGCTCTTCGACTGCCCGCGGCGCTCAAAATCTGTGGCAGGGATATTCATATTATACCGTAATGATTCAAAAGTTTCTCATATGATATAGAAGAAAAATAATTTTTTTCGCAATGTAAGCTCACTAGCACCCTGGGGAGGATAATGGCTTTACTCCCGTATATTATTAAATTTATCGAACCTGAGAACTGCTCCATTTTTTTGCGGGAGCCTTGCACTTCGATGTACCTATTAAAGAAGAGGTTGAGGGAAAACTCATTTTCGGCGGGAGGATTCTTTCAGCTATCTTATTACCCAGAAGAGAAAGGAATCCCTTTGAGAAATCAGAGAAACCAAATAATAAATTTATGTAGATTTCCTTCACATTTTAGAATACTGGGGGATGAGTAGAGAATCGGTAGGTAAAGCAGGTCTGAATAATTTACGAAATAAAGTTATTATTTGAAACAAAGGCATTTCATGTAGCATATGGAGTGCGACAAGCCGGCAAGCATGAATATGATCCAGCGTGTTGGTTGTTTGACGAGAAACGTTGTTTCTTTATTTCACTGTGGTCGTTAGTGTCGTGCAGAAAAAAATAGATCATGAAATTGAGACTTTTCGACCTTTTCTCTTAGCCTCTCACTCTTGTAAGGCCAACTAATATCATGTTAGGTAAAAAATATTCCCTTTGTACGGGCCTTATACTTTTGTGATTAGTGTTTATTTTAAGTTTAACATGACTCGTGATCTAAAGATACCCTATTGGATCATAGTCGAGTTCTTCGAATAATAGTGAGACAATAATTTCGGAAAGGGATTTGTTAGCCAAACGTCGACTTCCCTTGTATTTCATTCAAGTCACATATTGAACCATTCAGAGCTACACGATCATTTCCCTATCCAGTGCTATTGCTTGCATTAGGAATGTTTTTCATAAATATGCGTTCCACTGTCAATCCCTCCTGCCTATATTTCTTGATGAAATGGACCAATGTATGAAGAATGTCTTAAAACTTCATTTCCTATCCGGGAAGCACACTAGCATCAAAGTCATAAAAATTAGGCGCCTATGTTATCTGTTAAAGGGTACTTCTGCTAAGGATATTAATATTCGCGCACAACAAAGTCACATGGCACCAATCGTATAAAAGATTTTTACTTCGGGAACTACAAATTACAATACGGTACAAGTAAAAAGGTTGGTAGAGTCTGCCTCGCAATCCGCAGGTCACGGATTCGAATCCAGCCTCAAACATGCGTGTTGTGTCTGGCATAGTACCTACCTACCTATTAGGCCCAGGATTAGTTAGGTCAGGCGGTGCCATAAATCTTAGCAGCTAGATCACCTGAAAATCTAATTTTACAATTACTAGGGCTATAATTGAAGACTCCATTAAACCAGAAAGAACGTCTTCGTCTTGAGAATGCTTGGCTGAAACAGATTACGTGCCAGTAGTCCTCCAGCCTGCTGCAAATTTATGGTAGGGAAGACGATGTAATTAACTGACGGAATTTTTTTAACGCTTCCCGCGGCTTTCTTTTGTGCTTCGCTCACATTGCATATTGAGCGTAATAATAATAATTCCCATCGCTTGCCTCGCCCTGTTATGCGTTTCGTTTTGCCGTGGATCTCCAAGCCGAACGCCGTCAACCGACCCAGGCCCGTGAGAGTCGACTTCATGTTTTTCTCGTTTTCGTCCCCTCTTCTTTTTTTACGGTCGCCTTCCGAGAATTGTCTGCCCGGCTCCTTGGATTGGTTGTAAATTTGAATCCTCGTGACATCCTTTTGTTCTTCCCGTTCCGTTTTTCGCCAGCCCCCCTTACCCATCCCCATCGCCGCTTCGATCTCGGTTTGAAAATTACCTCGGGCGGATTCCATTTTCTTAACCGGCCTTTTGAGGTTGTCGTTTTCCGTCCGCGCCGGGTGTGTTTATTTGGTCGTAGATCAGGCGTTTGTTTTTTGTTTCCCCCGCGAGAAAAATGAGCGAGAAAATGCGTTTCGGAGCGAGCGTTTTCATCTCCCGGATTTGCGCGTCTCGTCCTCCACCGTCTACTTTTTAATGTATTTTATTTTTTTCCTCCCATGCTCCATGGATTATTTTGCATTTTAATAGTTTTCACGGTCTTGCTCTGGAAATTATCGCCGAGCCCTGATGTTTTTCGCAACTTGGTTAACGTTTCGCAGAGGGTGTTGTGGCAGTATTTGCCTTCTGCCGATTCTTACCACGCCAACGGTTCTACGTTCTTGCGAATCGTTGTGGGCTTGAATTGACCTAGGTTTGGAGAAAAATGAATAAAAATGAATGTTCAGACATGCCATTGGAAGTCAAGAATATTCATCTTTTTCCGCCATAGTTGGATTCCTATTTTCGCGAAAGATGATTTGCAACTGTTAAAGCGCAGCTGGCTAGAAAATTAAAACGAAACACGGTTTTTGGTAAAAGTTCACTGCTTTTTATTTCGCCTCAACCCGTGTTTACGCTACAGCCTCGCCATTTTCGAGAGCACTGTAATTTTACAATAGCTGTGTTTTGTTTTAATCATTTTTCAGTTCCCAAAGTAAATCCATCAACAATCAACCTCTTGACGTGTAGATGTTTCTTTATTTATTTTTTTGTCAATTATTACAACCACTTATGGGCTGCGCTAACTCTGCTCCATTTACGTTTTTCTATCCATTTATTATCCTTTCTTCAAAAATTCCTTCATTCGCTTACTCACTCCCGATCTCTTCTGAAAATACTCTTTTAGTTCCTCTTTCCTTCTCTTCATCCAAATATTTCACTGCAGCCATTCATGTTCAAAATAACCATTCTGTTTCCCATGCCATCTTCTCTGATCTATTATTTAGGAGACTATGATGCACTTCCAGGCATGAAATCTGTGTTATTATTCTCTCCTGGAAGTTGAATATCTCATAATATATCTTTTTAGGTTTCAATACTCTGATTTGTCCATTGACACTTTCCTCGGTTGTTTTGTTTTGAATTCGCTCGGTGATTAGCTTCAACGATCCTATTTAAAAAGTCATGCCACAAGGGAAAAGGAAGGCTGCCCTTATAAGATGAGATTGGAGCGTTATGGAAATAATGAAAAGTTATGATGACCATGCGACAGGAATGAATCCTAGATCACCAATATTCTCAAATCCAATAGAGATACTATGTTCTTAATCTCCTACACATTAAGTTTTAGATCTGATTCTTCGCTGGGATGACGGGAGCAAGCTTTGACCAATTATCTCCCAGCAAAATGGATAAACGTGGATAATGGGTAAAGATAACAATGTTATGCAACATATAACTCCGTATCATATGTGGAATTGCAGTACTATTAGCTTTACTCAGCCTTCCCGATATGAGAGAATCCCACCTAATCAAGGCTGAAACCATTTCCCAGAAAAATTTAGTATAGTTATAAATATTGCAATTGCCTGTTAGCAGCTATGTAACATAGAGTCGTGATACTTCCAGTCAATCACTGGAGTTTTTATTTTTGGTTAAGACCTCAAAACACCAATAAATCTGTTTACAGATCTTAACCATTTTAAAATAAGCATCGGCGAAGTTTTTTGCCTCTTTTATGTACTGTGAATGGAATTCGGTCATAAGATTGTCGCGCCCATGTAGTGTGATAAGAGTGTTTAGCCTTGGACGCTGTTATCTTTATGGGCTCTTTGCCGAGCAGATCCAAATATAACTATTAATATCAGTTTTGCGACGTTTCTTTCTCGCGGAATCTTCCGCGACTTTCTTGAGCCGTTATCTCGCAGCACGAATGGAAACGGTCATGTTACTAGTCCGTTCTTTACACAACAAGGTGTGCTGGGAGCGTTGGGCGAAAATAAATTTGCATCTAAAACGGCAGAGTACTCTGCAAACCACCTCAATGGTTTGAGGCAGAGGGTAATATTTACAAAATAAACCGCGTGCATGCAAATAGGCACAAAATTACTTAATTAGAGAAACGTGATAGCACATTATCCTGAATGCTCGTGTAACTAAATTATTGTATCTACGTAGGGTTTTAATAACAATGAATGGGGTAGACATTGTTCTAATGCAGTAATTTGTGCCTCAATGGTTACAAATTGTGCGAATGAACAACGAATATTTGAAGCTATTGATAATGGATACTAGTATGTAGGTGAAGAAGTTGAATGAGGAGATACCTCGAAAACTCCTCTACGTGTCGTCCCTATTCCTTAGGATATCCTTTCCTGAAGGGGTTACTGCATTCCCTAGTTTTATAGCGCCACTGCAGCGGCGCCAACTTTCCCTGGTGCCGCTACCCCCGCTGGAGGCGTCGGAACAAACTCCACCACCGCACTCCCCTCAGTTTGATTCCTACGGGACGGCCAGAATTTAATTAAATGGGCGAGATACAGGCGCGTGTTCGAGGAGTCTCCCGTACACCCGTTCCGACGTCCTCCAGGATGGGACTGAAGGGACGGAGAAGGAGACAGCGGTGTAGGGGGAGGCAATTCTTATCTTTGTCCTTGCTCAGACACTCCTCTTCTCTTCAGAAGCAAGTCTTTTCTCCCTCGAAGTAAAAAAGAAAAGATCCCTTCCCTCTTAGCTCCCTCTATCTGTCTCGCGCGTCCCTTACATCCCCCTCCAGCGAGCATCTAACCCCCTGCCACCCGCCTTCCCCACCCACCCCCTCCTCCCATCGCTCTATCTCTCCTCGCTCGCTCCCGTCCATACCACCCTCTCCGCCGAAATACTCCTCCCGGTCCCGTGACGTCATCGCAATAGTTAGGAAGCTCTCCCTCCCCCACTCTCCTACCTCCCTTCCCCTTGGTTTGGTAACCCTTTTTCTTCCCGCTCCCCCTCGTGACAAAAAAAGGAGTCGTGGGAGGTGAGGTTGGGGAGGGGGGACTTGCGTCTTGAATTCGTAATTCATAGTCCTCTTCTCGTGTGTGTCGGTTGGATAGGTATAAGGGCTGGGTGTAGGGGGCGACGGGAGTCTTTTGGTCCCAATGTCCCATCAAAACCCCACACCGACACCCCTTATCCCCCCCTACACCCACGCAACTCCACATACCGATATTCCACGTACAGAAATGTATGCATTTTCAAAGTGTTAAGATCTTTTTATGTAAGAAGTGGTTATTCATGATCCTGTACTCCTGAAAGGCACTCTTATGATATGAGGAGGAACTTTAATGTATATTGACCCAAACGAAATTTGAACTCATATAAAAGGTCTTTTTTGTACATCTAAAGTATATGATGTTTTACCGGAAAATATAAAAATGGAGAGTAATTTCCGAAAATTTCTTCGTTCAGTGAAACTGTGGCTATTTACTCTGCAAAATATTGGAAATTTCTTTAACAACATTGCGTAAAAATTTTCTGCACTAGTATTTATTGTTGTCGCATTTATTTGTTTTGCATATGTCGTATGGAGCGTGCTAATTATTGATTTCGTTACTATAGTCGAGAGAAATTTTTTATTTTTTATTTTTATAGGTAATCTTTTTACAGGTATTTAACCTAAACAGATCTCCTAAAACATCCATTGTTATCTCAAGTTAAAAAAATTGTTTGTACCTACGTGTGTTGGATGCAATAAATAGCTAGCTATCTAAATATCTAACACCAATTTGGATCCTCTCTCTGCGTTGCCTTTATGCGTAGACACCTCATCTTTTGTGATCCGCTGCCATTTTTCTCTTTTTAAATATTTGGGACAGCTTAGTTCATTTTCACAAATTAGGATACATTAATCTACTTATACACACACATTTGACAGCCGTCTCAAGGGTGTTTAGCAGGGTAGGTTACCAGCCGCGAAGTTGTGTTAGGTGTTCTGGAAGATATAGAATTACAGGGAATGAAGGATGGAGAGAGACCTGGCGTTGGCATTAGCTTGCTGTTCAAACAAGGCTTCACGGTTTCCGTGGTATAACGTCCAATCCGACGGACAGAGAACTTAACTCGAGTTCATTGAAATAATTCCTAAATTGCGCCTCAAAGATCGTTGTTATTAGCGTCTGTTTTATCTGTTATTCTTTCCTTACTATACTCGCATAAAATGACAGTATAATCGTTTTCGTCTAACGATCCCTAAATATAATTCTATTTATAATGTACTCGACCATAGAATGCGTGGGTTATTAATTTATTACCATCCTCAGATAAATAACCCACCTCCATATTCAGCAGTGATAAATTAAAACATTATCTCCCAAAACCATCTACACGCAATATTTTTATCAATCTTTTTCACCTCTCTGTCCTGTTGCGATTTCACTCTTTAGTTGATTGTTATAGTGGCGATAAAAGCCAGATTTCGAAGGAAGACTGATCTATCTTCAATGGATTTCGAACCTGGGCTAACAGATTTTGCTACGAGTGATGTAGCCAGGCTACCAAAGCGTTCTTATTCCACTGTGGATTCCTAAGGTTTTTAAGGAGCTATAAGTTGATGATAAAGAAATCGGGGGTATCGGGTTCAAATGCCCGATTTTTTCTGTGTATAAATGTTGATAATTCCATAGAAGTGCGGGTTTTTCGCGTTCGCAATCCGTGAATCATAATTATGATTTTATTCTCTTTCATCTAAATTCCTTGGCTCGCTGTTACCTAGCATGCGTACTATGCTATCCGCATTCGCTGTACTATTCTCTTTTTCCCCTTTCAGTTCGACTAGGTACTCCGAAAGCTCGTCCCAAGCGCACAATGTGGCCTGCTAAATGAGTCGCAAAGTCACGATGCGCCAGAAAGGGCAGTGAGCTGTTAAAGTGGAAGTCATTTTGTCTTTGGCATATATTTTAATTTTTATGCATTACGAGCGATTGCTTGTTCGGCTGGAACGGCCTGGAGCTATTAGGTCTTTCGAACTTTAATGGAAATCCGCCCACTTTCCCTCGGAAATAAATAACAACTCTGTCGAGGCCATTTTTTTTGCTTTATTCCGCATAAAATATCGCCCTCGGTGCTTTCTTTGGTGAGGATGGTCGTGCTTTTTCAAGTTTCCATGATTTTGAAATTTGGCGTAGGTAATATTTAACTTGCAAACGTATGACTTCACTCATCATTGTCATTGGTCACAAACGAGTAACATTTGAACAAACAAGTAACAAGCTAAGTAACCTTTGATGACAAAGGTCCTCAAAGGTTACTTATCATTTAATCGAATGTGTAGGAATAAGGGTGAAAATATTTTTCTAAAGAGAGGGTACTCGGGTTTCTTTCCTTTTTCTGCCGTTATTCCCCGTTACTCATTATTGGTAGTTAAATACATAGATTGGTAATTAAAAGGTTGGCTTTCAAGTACCAGTCGCTTTCAAGTACCAGTCGCTTTCATTGCTGAGTCTGTGGTTGATTGGCATGGAATAAAAAAAGTACTTCGTTCAAGAAAATTTTTCCGGGCTAACTTGGTGGAGTTATTCCATAATGGAGAAGAGAAAAACGAACACTGCAATTTCACTAAACTTCTTATTCCTGCACGACCATGGTTTTGCTGCGGCACAGCATCTTCAGGTGTCTTTGCAGCGCAGCGAAACCATGGTTGTGCAGAAAAGTTTTGTGGATTTGTAGTGTTCGTTTCTCTCTCCTCCGAGTACTTAGTTGGTTTTGACATTGCATAGATGAGTGGAGGAAATAACGCTGGAATAAAAATTTGATAAAACTCTGAATTGAATTTTTGAAATTGAGCCAGATAATTTTATTTATCCGGAAATGAATTCTTTCTTGTGTGTCAGCAAGAGAGTACAGTTGTGACTATTCGCAACATACCGTATACACGTGTGAGATTTATCTCCAAAGAATTATTTCACATTTAAAGCTGAGGTGGAAAATATCATATAGGGGCCCCCTGCCTTATAATTCAAGTTACCGCCGTGAAATGAAGGCAACGGATGTTTCGTCGGATGAGAAAGACACAGTACACCACCTTGCGGAATGTTTTCGTTTAAAAAAAATCTCCTCATACCCCACAGGATACTTATTTTCGTCATCGAGCATTGAGGCTTTTTTTTTAGAGGTGTTTGAGGGAGAGATCGCGGCGTAATGGATGCCGGGAATGATTTTTAACGCCGAATATATTCCTCTACTCCCCGTTCTCCGCGGCGCATTAAATCCTTCGTCCCTCCGCTGTGTTTTCGTCATTATATCCTTTTCAGGATCCTCGCCCTATCACTCGTAATGACCTGTCCGGGCTTTGTGGTCCGGAGATTCGATCGTCCGTGAAGCCTCACGGGGCGTGTAAGTGACGATCGTGAAGAGATTATAGTGGCTGGATGGGAGTGGAGTATGACGCTGACGCTATTTATTATGAGAGGACTCTACAATAGTGGAAGGCAACCACAGCCTCTTTACATTTTTTCATCGAGGGACTCCAAAAAATGAATTCCTTTGTATCTATATTCATATACAAGACACCTTACGAGTCATATCAATGGTTTCTTGCGAGGCATTAATGCCCACCGTACATGCTACATGCAATTAATGCAACTGATATTACGTAGTGGATAACTAAAGGTAATAGGTCGTATATCAAGTTACACTTATTGCATACTCTGCTATATATAAGCTCTGAGATAAATTTTACCATTCCTCTTTTCTAGTGGCTCAGTTGTATTAGCTAGAGTACTCGCCTTCCATCCCCAGGGACCAGGTTCCAATCTCGGCAGTGCAGGGATTTCCATAGCTATACCCTTCCCCACTTGAGTGCTATGTAGAGAGCACTTCAAGTTCAGTATTCCGTCCGTCGTAAGGGACGTTAAACCATGGCGCCTTTTCTTAAGAGCTGGCTAATGTCGACGCTGGGTTTCTCTCTACCCAACTTATGTGCCTTGAAAAATAGCTGCCTTTGCAGAATTGCTCACATTTCATAAATGCTCTAAATGGTTAATCCTCTTCTTCATGATGATGACTCCCTTTTTCCGTCCATATCTCCTCACTCCCGTCCACAGCTGGTGTGGCACCGAGTGTATTGGAAATCGCGGCGTGGGAAAAGGATGGAATTGGACGGAGCTCCCGTTTTTCTGTCGATTGATCGGTTAATGAGCGTAATTGGAGAATCCTCTCCGTCCTTCCGTTGGGAGAAGCAGCCGGCTACGTAGCACGTTGCATCAAATCCCTCATCTCCCCCACCATCGGCTTCCATCGCTCGGTTTTGTGTTCGGACGAAGGAAATAAAACGAATGCGTGCAGTGTTCGAAGTGCCAAAATTTAGTTTGCTTCGAATCGCGTAGCGGAACGACCTCGCAACAGCCCTCTGTTTTCAGTTCCTATTTATCTGCTGGCAGCTACGGGAATTATTTCCCCTTTGATCGCTTTTACTTCAGCTCCATTGGCTCTGAATTATTTATGCTCAGCGGTCCACAGCTTGGAGATTCGCGCCCTGTTAAACAAACTATTCCCATTTTTTTCTGCAGTGGCAGTTTAGGCTCGTCACAACCGACGGCCTTTCTCATCAATTTTTCACGGGACGCAGTTTATTTGGTTGTTTGATTTCTTTTGTTTCTACCTTAATGGTGAGAATAAAATCTATTAAATGAAAAACATGTATGCCTCAGCCTTCACTCTAAAGTTTCGCCAATTTGTTTCATCGTCAACTATATGGCCTGAATTATTTTATTTTCACACAGATTTTTCTCATGGTGGATAGTAAACCTTCTCTGCTATTTCATGTGATAAGGCAGGGCTATAGATGGAAAATATTCCTATCAACGTAATTAAAATAAAGATGCCGGTGATTTTTATGCCTTTCAGTCATGTCATATTTAGTTTGGTCAGCTCGAAAGCTAGTAAGTTTCCAATGCCAGCAAACGATTCGGCAGTGTTTATTCTTTTTAATTTATGTATAAGCATCATAACGCCCATTGCGTACTGCGGAACGTTTAATGGCATAATACTATTTCAGCGTTGTGTTTGTCATGGGGGACATATAGCTAAGGCTATATGAGAAAGATGTATGGGTGCTCGGAAACTATTGAGAATATAGGGAAAAGAAAGGACAGAAAATAACTGTGTCGACATTAGCCTGCTATTAACGAAATGCGCATAAGAATCAACGACTTAACATCCTATCCAACGGACGGTGTATTGGACTTGAAGGGTTCTCAACACAACACTCAAGAAGGGATAGGTGCACAAATGAAAAAAATGTTTTCCACAACCGGGATTCAAAAGCGAGTTCTCGGGTTGGGAAGCCAGTACTCTTACCAAAAACACTAACGCGATTCCCGTATTCTTATTTTCTTTCAACGGAAGGCGTCATACTTCTGCCGTCAACTTCGAGGAATTGATATTATCCTGCGTTCTGATTGGTATAATTTTTGTGTGTGTCGTCTTTTGAATGCATAGTATTAGGTTTAAGTTTTTTTGTCGGAATGGTTCATGTGGCATTGAACTAATGCTCATCTTTTTCCATCTTTTCAGGTTCGTATTTTTGTCTACAAGGTCTTTTTGATGCCTAAGACTGCGCTTATCTACGTAAGTAGTTCTAAGCTAAAAACTTGTTTTGGTAAAACGATCAAATATATTTATGTAAAGGTAGGAATTTCTCTGGCTACATATGGAGGAGAGAAGCCCATAGTCACCGCCGGCATTTGACCCTAAGAACTATAGAAGGAGCGCCAATGCTTTTGCCTCTACACACACCAATTCCAGATAATATTACTGATACTGATTTGTGTCATGGAAGAATTCATTATTTTGTCATGCACACATGAAACGTTTTTAAACACCGTGTACTTGGTTCCTGGTCCCTTAGTCACGACGAAAACTCCCTTCCACAGGGAGTGTATTTCTCATAGTATTAGTTTTTCAGAAGTGAAATTAAAACCACTGCGAAATTTCATACCCTTTTAAATATTTTTTTAATATTTAAAACACTTTATAACAAATCAGCTTAAAATTTTAATTGAAACATATCCATTAATTTTTAGTATCACTCTTCAACATAGTTTTCTCCTCTTCATATAAAGGTTAGTCTGTTTTTGCCGATTCTGTTCAAGTGTTCAAGAAATTTCAGCCTCTTTACCTTCATCATGTCTAACGTTTTATCCACGTTGTAGTATACCTACTTCATCATTGCTCCAAAGTTTCCAACTGCCGTTAGTATTGAATATGACCATGATTTACGTGAGAGCTCTCCTTTCTAGGACATGGAGTTTTTCGAGATTTTAGCTCATCAAAAGACTCGCTTGCATTTAGGCTTTCTGTCTCGACCATTTTACTGTTGTGCTTTATTTAGGATTTTCAGGAGATTCACTTCTTTTGGTAGATGTTTATTTGCTTAATATTCAACCCTTCGTTATTTATCATCAAATTTCGTCGCCGAAAACCGTTTTCGGATGAATAAGCGAGGGTAATTTACATAATGGGGAATATGCATTAAATTTGTTTCTCGAAGATTAATGATGTGCTTGATGCGAAATTCTCTGACCAGTTTAAATATATAAGCCAACATTTTCTATGTCAACCACAAAGATTATTAAATGGTATTAAAATGTCCCCGAAAATTGACGAAAGTCACGTGACATGAAACGCCTTCTGACGTCACTGCACGGTGTAGGTACCATATTGCTACGGAGATAGACATTTACTTTTTAAAAGAAAACGAAGTGAATATGTTGTTTTGAGGTTTTTAGCGTTTCTCGGACGAAACGATGACTGAAAAAAATACTTTAAAAAAGCATATTACGACAATTTCCTTTGGTTGACTCCCTTAGGGCGGCGTTCTTCTTAAAAAAAAACAGCGATTGCATAGACATAGTAGATTTTCTTGGACACTATAGAGGCATTATATAATTTATGGACGATTTGCTCGTTAGCATCCATACTACGTAACTAAAAAATCGAAATACAATCGTTTATTGCATTAAACAAATGAGATAAATACATACGTTATCTCCAAGTATTCATTTAACAATTTACCTCCACGCATAAACAGATAAACAACGCCCATAGTGATACCGTGCCGTGACGTCATGCGATGACTACGTGTTTTTAAGCTTCCGAAAAGGTAAAATTTTCAAAGAGTAATATTTTTGTAACACATCTTAATTCTTCAGGAATATTTTTGCCAAAAACATTTTAGCGAATAAACTTCACATTCAAAGAGTTATAAAAATTGTGCATGTTCCCCATTTCAGCAGTTATGTGTCCAGAACGCTAGAGTAATTCGCTGTACATGGAGCGGTGGTAGATATTAACACATGAGGACATCGGAATCGGCCAGTAAAACGAAGGTGTGGCTCTTTTAATTCGTCCGAGAGCGGATCTCCTCCCCGTACTGAGGGTATGGAATGGGCTCTTCTTCCCGGGCGCGATAAATATCAGGAAAATTCCCGTCCTTTTGCCTGGAGGGGCGGGGCTCTGTCCTCTCGTAGCCCGTCCTTCTACGGCATCCTTTTTCCTCTCATTCCGGATTCTCATACCCCCCCGAGGGTTCCTACCCTGCTATCTCTCCCGCCTTGATCCTCCGGGCTCCAAATCCCCTTTCATTCTATCCTCTCTCTCTCTTTCTTCCTCGTAGCGAATCCACTTATGCTGCACCTTTTCCTTGATGCATGGCCGCGTGTGGGAAGGGCTTGGAGGATGGTGCAGGGAAAGATGAATGATCACCCCACGGCAAATCTTTCCTGGAGGATTGATGGCGAAGCGGGGCAGTCGCATTACCCCTTAAATAAATCCATTGTTTCAAGTAGTTCTCGGGGGCGTTGAGGAGGATTTGGGTAGAAACGGGGGAAATATTCAATGGCGGTAAGGGTACTTTGGTTGCGATTTCCGAGCGTTGGTGATCTCAGTTCCCCCTTGCTTTAGCGTGTGACGAGGCTCTTATACTCGTGACTCTTCTCCTCACTTGATGGTAATGGCATGACAATCCGAGTGTCAAGGCTCAAGAAATGTCCCCCGACTGCGATGTGGCAATTGCCTCTTTGACTTTGAATTTCAGTAGAACGCACCCACGATCCAAATCCACAATACATTCCGTAAGCCACGTCGAAGGGGTGTGGCAGGTAACAAAAAATTTCAAGCCACAAATTATAGTAACATTACACCTACTGAGAACCAAGTAAACCACTTAAGGCTGTGAGCTAGGGGTTGAAACAGTTCCACACATGCACTAGGTAAATGCTAATTTATACCTACATTTATCATTATTATGAGTCAACAACCGTGAGATTGGTTTGACGTAGCTCTCTTCTCGATTCTATCAGCTTACCTCTTCTTATTTACATATTCTTCTCTTTCACATCATTAACAAATTGCTCCATATTATCTCATCCAATACCTTCTTTTTCCGTTTTGCTCATTTCCTTTTTAACCGACGATTGGCTTAGTGACTCAATTATGTCTCAAGATGTGGTTGTTTAAGTTGTCCCGTTTTATTTCCAAAACTTTCAGCAGACTTCTATTTTCTACCACTTTTCTGGGACTTCTTCGTTTGTAACTCGGTGGAACCATTTTATCTTCATTATTCTTCTGTAACATAAATTTTTGAATGCTTCCAGTCCGGCGTCTGCTATTATCGCACACATCTTACTGCAAAAAAAAAAGTTTGTTCCTGATATGTGATCCTAACCATAGCATCCTATAAAAGCCTACATGCCATTAAAGCTCAGTGGCAGAGGCTGAACCATCATGAACACCCACTATGTGAAAGCTATGGTAAATATATATTTCTTCATACTGAGAGGAACGGTTTTGTTCTTCCTGCATGACATACTCGCGAGTAAATGATCAGTACCTACCTAAGGAGGAATATAGTTTTTTTAATTAATGACTTTCATGTATGTTGGAATCCGTAAAAAAGCTAATACTTGCATGATTAATTAGGTGCTATGTAGACAAGCACGAGATATTTCAACCTCAGTGATTGCTTCGTAAAAAAGGCTATAGGTTCATGCAACTAAATTATGAGAAGCTACGTATAAAAAACTTTGATTTAACGACTTCGCTGTTTATTACCTGCAGATTTTAAGCGTTGATATTACAGCATGAATCGAGGGGATGCTGAAATGATGACCCAATATCTTGAATGAGTTATGTGATGGAACTCATGTATCATGAAAGAAGAACTTTTTTACTAGTATGACCGGTTTTCGATTCTTTATTCTGTGGTATAACTTGATAATTATGTGAAGTATCGAAACCGGTCGTAATAAATTTATAATATTTAAATAGAAAATGCATTAGAGCTCCTCTTCGTACGCTAATAGCGTAGTGCAGAGCATCAGAACAAGTAATTGATTGGAATAATAATAGTTGTAATGCTAAAAAGGATTAAGTGAGGCTTAACTTTGTGAAAAAAAATGCAACTTTATTTTCACTAGCACAGTCCGTTTCGTCACGCTGCGGTTTAGTAATTTTATTTTGTGGTTGGGGTGTAGAAGAATATTTAGAATATTAAGCAGGAATATTTAGATCCGTCTAGGAAAGTGGGGGAGAGCAGTTTGGATCTTTACTTTACCCACGCCCACCCTTCTGTGCTTCCATAGCCGATGTATATATGTATTACTTCTTCAGCCTTATTCCTGAATTAGTTAAATCCGTGGCGGAATGGGTAGTCTCATAGGCTACACTTTGGCCTGGCAACCCAAAGACCGCTAGCTTGATTCCCACCTAGCGCACTGATGTTGAATTTGTCGTAAGATTAATATCTTATGTTAGATGGTGCGATAAAACCTTAGCTCCTGGAGCACCTTAAACCCAAGACTGCTACGCATAAAGTCTGTAATGTCTACGAAGTCGTTGTTTGTCCTTTATCACGGAGAACTTTAAATCGTAGTATTGTTTAATTATTATCGGTATATTTTCAAGTAAAACGTGGTGATATTCTTAATCACCTAGCGTATACCTATGCAAGATGCCATGCGGCTCTCCCTTTGGCTTCGGAAAGTGAGGCTGCCTGATGTCGCCCGCCCGCCTCCTCATCAACCCCCTTCCTTTAATGGTGACTGCACCCTCTTCGTAGCCATTCCCCAGTTATTCCCTCTCGGTACGTCATCCATAAGTAATCGATTTGGAAAACACGGCACGTACCCCCTTTCCGCGCTTCTTGCCAATAATTAATACGAAGCGGATGAGGATGAAGGTACATCCTCCCGCCTCGTTAAGCGGCCGACAATATCCTTTGATGCCGTTTCACGGCGGTATGAATTGCTTTTGTCATCCGAGAAAGCCACTCGCCTTAAGTGGGTAAAACCGCGGAGCTTGAGGCCGTCTTTGTGCCAATGGCCCTGGCACTAGGAGCGGCCCCGACGTCGGGAGACGGTGATACGAATAGTTGGCCGAACGCTCAAGGGTGCCCCTCCCGCGCTGAACTTTTGCGTCGCTGGTTCAGCCATGGCTGAAGAGCTTGTTGTGTTCGCGCGTGATCGCCATCTTGAAAACGTGATCGAACATTGAAAATAATCCTGTATTAATAGTAATTATGCCCGACCCTTTGGTATTAGAAAATTAGAGATTGGATAGATCCATTAAACACGACATCCACGTTCGCTACCCTTGAAGGTATAACGGGCTAAATGCTTTTATAGATTTATGCCGTCCATTCAATTCAACTAGGTAAAACGTACATTTCTCTGAGCATCATTGCTCATAGGAGTTAAATTTTTCATCTGCCGTAAATCAGTTTGTTGAAATGATCTGAGGGAATAGTAAGCCTATAATAGATTCCTTATCACCACACCGGAGTTAAAAATATAGACCAACTTAGCTGTATTTGATGGACAAACAAAAAACAAATTTTGCTGTTTCACTGAAAACATTTTTACTCACGACCCGGGTTTCGACAATTTATCCTGGGGTCGTGAGTAAAAATTTTTTCTGTGAAATTCGCAAAGTTTTTCGTTCCATCATGGAAAAGTTTCACAAAATTAACCCTGAAACCGTTCGGTTTGTTAGCTGTATTTATTATGTACCTATCTCATTATTATTTTAAAGATAGTTTTAGAGCCTTGGTTGTAGCAGTGATATTAGATAAATGTGCTATAGTATCTAAGTTTGCGTTACACAATCTTGCGCAGCTCAAAGACAAACAACATCGATGTCCAAGGCGGGATTCTATAGGATACCTTTCCTAGCATAACCCTAGCAGACCTGACTTTATCGAATTTTCAACAGCTTTCAAAATTTCGCTTCTAAATATTTATTCTAATGGTTGTTTTAGCTGTTGTATTAACACTTGTGGTGGCACTAATTTCAGTGTCCCTGAAAAGAAAACCTTTACTGGAAAATAAAATTATTCAAAACGACAACTGTAGCATTGACTTCGCTAACAGTGTAAGTGATTCATAATTTCAAATTAGCGCGTGAGGCGGCGCTATCGTCCCGTGTTTTGATTCCACCAGATGTTGGGCGTCCGTAATTACGAGCGTATTTTGGGTCACCCTGTTTTTAAATTGAGTTTTAACGCCGTTATAAATCTTGGGAAAGGCTTTTCGTCCGCAGTACGTCTGCCATTTCCTCCTAATTGTGATCCGCGATAATAAATTCAGAGTAGTTGCTTACATTTGGTTGTTTGTTTTTCGTGTGGGAGGTCGGCTCTACTGATTTCGTGAATATTCATCGCCTGAATTGAAATAGTGCTGAATGCTCGGAATGGGTGGGATGTGTCTGCCGCTCTTAATGGAGATGCTGAACCCAAAGTCCAAATACTTAATTGTCTCCTAGGTGAACAAACTGTCTCGCTTAATGTTTCACAATAATTCTTTCCTGGTAGTGAAATTTTTTCGTGGAATGTCGTACACCAAAGGTTTGACTGGAACATGTTCAAGTTTTCATATCTCTTTGCTTACATCGCATTGATGACAGGAAAAATTTGAAGACCTTTTTGGTTGGGGGCTGGAGTACCGACTTTCCAAATAAAGGTGAAGATTACGGAATAATTAACAAATTCTGAGGTTTCAGGCGTCATAAGGTGGAAACGGAACGTCACTAAACTTTAAAAATGAGCAACTTCCACGGAGCAACTTCTCTCTGGAAGTTGCGCATTTTTCAAGTTCAGTTATGGAATAATTAGACATATTATGTATTCAACAAGCAGCATACATAAAATTTGTCTATTATAATAAATGATATAATCAATTTCCCTACTTTGAATGCACGAGTACCTACTTGAAGAAAATTAGAATGAGGAGGTTGGGTTGGTATTGTGAGCAGAGTAGTAGCCTCCTATTCTGAGGTTCTAGGTTTGAATCTAGGCCGTGGCAGGGGTTTTATATAGGCGTACTTGTCTTCAATTCAGTGGTTTGTGGAGATCTGTTCAAGTTCAGTATTCTGTCCGTCGGATGGGACGTTAATCCGTGGACCCCTAACGGCCTATCGTAAAGAGTTTCGTTTTGACACCGAGCCCTCTCCAAGCTTCATATGTTTCCAAACATTCCCATATCCAAATACCCTTCTTTTCTATATAAAATTCGTTAGCTGTCGAACGCCTCCCAAGAATAACTGCCACTACAAAACAAACTTGTTTTAATATTCATAAATTCCCTTCGATGAAACTCTGATTCTGCTCTTTACTTGGCACTTACGCCTAGAAGACCGAAGCACCGGTATTGGAGCTTATTACTTCTTTTTAAATGGATTTTAATATTCATCTGTTTGTACAAATACCTCAGCCCAATCCTTTATCTTTCACTTTCAGTTATTGTTTTAACAACAAATTTAAATCGTTTATCGGCGTTGTTGATTTGATGTTGATTGCATTCTGTCATTTCATAGCGCTATTTTGACCTGAGGATCACAGTTTGTGTTGCCGAGCCTGCTGTCAATACATCAGAGAAAACGCGGGGATACCCGACAAAACGTAACATTAAAAGTGCCAAGAGCCTTGCGGAAAGAAGAGACGATTTGATTGATAAATTCCATTGACATTATTATATTCGCGACCTTTGTTTTAGCACCTTGCGTAATCAGATGATATGATGGCACTTCCATGGATATATACCTCCCGATAATGGCTTAAGGGGTCCATATCTGTGTCGTGGATCAAGTAAATTTTGTGTGGAATTTAGAAAGTTAATTACCTTTTGCTGATACTGCTAAAAACATGTTTCAGATACGCAAAAAACTATGCTACAGATTAGTGTATGCACGTGTTCAGTGTGGTTTGCAGGGTCCTCACTAGATGTAGAAAATCTTAAACTCACTCTCGGCGTGCATCAGGTGAACGCCATAGCGTGTCGCGCAAGCTCTCATCTTGGATTGTGGGACACGCACGGGAGTGTGATCGGCACACGAGACGCTAGTCTTGCCCATAAACCATTCAGAGACTTCTCCACGCTGCACGGCCAGCCGCAGAAACGCATCCCCGGCCTAGTGGTTTTCAATATCAAGTTACTCGCTACTTTCCTCGCCTACTCTTCTTGTAAGGCTCTTCTTTATTTTTTTCATTTTCTTCGGTTCTCATCTCCCACTCTCGGGCAAAACCTCGTTATTCCGGGGAAAGATGCTTCGGTTTCAACGGGTTTTGTGAAGCGATATCACTAAAGGTGAATGCCTCTCGAGTGTAAGGCAGTAAGGATTTCTAGACGTCCGTCTCTCTGTCCTCTTAGAAGTGTCGTTGGGCTTTGTTCCTTCATCCCCCACCCCCCACTTTAACCCGTGCCTACTTACTTACTTCTATTTCCCTTCGTTGCCGTGACCCCATCACAGACAACGCCTCTCTTTCCTCCCCGTCGTCGCCTGGGTGGAGAAAATCTCACTTCTAGTGGGGCTGGGAGACACTCTGATGCATTGGACTTCCCCTCCACCCGATGGGTTGATGTTCCCCAAGGTTCTTCGCTTCGGTTCTCCGATGTGACGCTGCTCATTCAGGCGTGTATTTCAATCACACGAGTCCCCCCGTTCCGTTCCCCGATTCTCTCCGCGAGTTGTTTTCCGCGTTCCCATTTTCCCATTTCTCCGTGTCCGTGAATACTATTTGTATTCCATTGCGTCTCCAGAACTCGCCAGGGCTTGATGAAATGGTCATATTTTTTATTGGATAGCACCTGCTGGAGACAGCCATTCTCGAGTGTTATTTTTGTGAGTCTTCTGTTCGATGTCCGTGGCATTTGCGACGCGCTCCTGGTCAGCATTTAGCAGTATAGAATCATTTCTCTTCTTCGATCATCTCTTGAAAAATAGGGGTTTTATTTACTCAGGTTATAATATATTTTTTACCGCGCTCAATTTTGGTTCACATTTAGCTAATTGTTAAAGAGGCAGTATTTTTCATTCACTTTTATTGAATTCTTTCTTTGAAAAATAACTTGGATGGCCTTTTTAGCTATAATTTGGGCGTGGATATCCTTAAAAATAACCAGCGAGAAAAATTCAAACAATTCTATAAACTTTGACAGTTTTCTAAGTCGTTAATGAAGTATTTATCGTTCGAAAGCTGATAGCTAAAATTCCAAATTTTTATTTGGATGTCATTTTTACCTTCCGAGGCAATTGAATAATTTATTTGGGGCATTTGTTGATTTTAGTAGTTGTGAATCTTGTTTTAAGCAAGGAAGCTTTACTTTAAAATTAAGTAATTCGTAATTTTGGAATGTAGTGCATTATCGAACATATGCATATCCCTTCAAATGGGTTGATCAGTAAATACCTATGAGTTGCCTTCGAGATATTCTGTTGGCGTAGAATCCTGAAGGTTAATGGGGCGTATGAAATGAGAAATGAATTAGAATATATAATAGTCGAGGAAGAAAGATGTATGTCGGATAGTGTAACAGAAAATAGCTAAATGGCTTGGGCACGGTCTGAGGTGTCATGGATTGGTCATGAACTAAATGGAGAAGAAATAGAAGGAAGACACAGAGAATATAAAGGGATTTCGAAATGTGTCATGAAAGAAGAGGGATGTGAGAAATAATAAGTACGAGGATGTAACCGAACTATCAAAGAATAGGAAGGGATGGAGTACTGCAGTAAACGAATCACAGGATTGAAAACAATAAAAAAAAGGTCCTGAAGGATATTCCGTCGTGGAGATTATTAGCAAGGGCTGTATGCATTTATGGGTGTCATCCTGATTTGAAAAAGTATGAACATTTTCTTCCAGCGTAACTGCAATGCATCTCACTGCGACGAAGATTATTAGGTTTCGCGGAATAAAAACGATTTCGTGGCATGCCCTTGCGACATGAATATGCATCACCTTACTCCTTGAAAACCCTCGTACCGGCCGAGTCTCGCATGTCACTGGATTATCCCGTATTTGTACCGCATAATTTCTTCGCTCGGGAGAACAATCCCCTTTAGATACCTCCCTCGGGCTTACAATCTTCTCCTCTATAAGGAGTGATCACGCTGAGCTCTTGCATTCCTCCTTACGACCCGGGAACACGGCCGCGCAAGTGTTACTCCTCCGTCCGCGAATAAGAAGAGGAAAAAAAATAAAGAGGGTCGGGAAAAATCCTGCCCTCGTGGCCGGCAGGTTCAGCTCTGATGTGCTAGTCATGTCCTAGGCGAAACAAAAAGAAATGCAGAAAGCGTGGTGGACGTAGTATCCATCTAGAGGAAGGAAATGTATTGTACGGCGGCCAGGCGGAAATGTGTCTTACCCTTTTTCCTTAATCTCCAGCCCATCCCATTCTCCAGTCGTCCTTTCTCTCTTTCCTTCCCTCCATCCCAGTATCGTCTTCTCTTGGCCTATTCCATCTCCGCCTTCTTCTTTTCTTTCCGAGTCTGCCGCAGAGTGAAGCGACGGGGGTCATGTCCAGATGATTGCTCGGCTGGCTGATCCAATCTTATCACAAAACGACCCTCTCTTTCTCTCTCTCTCTCGTCCTCTCTTTGCCTCCTCCCCTTGTCTTCCATTTGCCCTCCTCATAAATCCTCTCGCTCCGATGCCTCGAACTCGAGGGTACAGTTCCGTGAGGGATCTCTCAAAGAAAGTACATCCCGCAGAAACCGCCTCCCTCCAATGGATCGGGTTTCTTTGGTGTCATTAAAGGGAATTCGGGAGGAGGAAGGGTTTATTCCTTCGCGGGGCCGGGACGTGAGGTAGATCCGAAGGCGACTCACGTCTAGGCGGGGCGTCGTAATGCCCTGGGATCCCATCTTCTTTGTTCTTCTTCTCGCTGTATTTAGGATTTCGGTCGAGGGGAAGTATGTAATGATGGGCGAGATTTTCGAGAGGGATATCGTTTTTATCTTTTAATCGATTCCGGGGATCAATTTGCGAAGTGTGGCCCGTGTGCAGGAGCTGTTGGTGTGGCCGTGCGCGTTGAACAAAATGGCGTCCGCAAGTGGCTCTCGAGTGGTTTTTTTTTATCGAACCAGTTTTCCCCTCCTAGCGCTCGGAGGTGATTCCGGTGGACGTTTTTGAAGTATGGGCTTTAATTCCAAACCTCGATCAAATCGGAGGCAAATCCATTCGCTCCCTCGCGGAAGCAAAAAGTTGCGCATCGTTTATCCACAGCCGTGCACCAAGTGCCATTTTTCAAGGCTTCGCAATTTACTATTAATCTTGCGTTTCTATCAAACGTGTATCGGTCCTGCGGCAGTTCGAATACAAGTTCTTTCGCTGTTTCTTTTGGTTTTTCCAAGATTTGATGTCGGCGAATTCTCTCCACTGGTTGATCGAACTACAATATTTCATTCGCTGTACGTATATTATGTTGACTTTTGTATGTTGTTATATTACGTGTATATCAGCCGCTTAATAAGTAGTGAAGTGTAACTGCATTTCAAGCCTAAACGCGATATCTTCCCCCTTGCCGCCTTCATTTAAGAAACTCCGGAATTGAGGTTTTCGGATTAATGGAACGAAAACTTCCGGCAAAGAGTGCCCTTATCATTGCGTTGAGTAAAAAACTGCTATTTTTCTTAGCTGAGTGCAAAGAATCACTCGGCATTCTTATTGGTTCAATCGAGGAATCGTTTTTTTTTTTTAGATTGGATCTTGACGCCTCAAATGGAACGCAAGAGAAGACATAAATCATTTGAAGCTCGTTTTTCATTGAGAATAAAACCGGGTGGTCTGTGGTTAGTTCTCTTTTTTCATGCAGCGTATTCCTCGAGCCTCCGACGTATTCTGGTAAATTTTGTAAATGCAAATTCTGGAAAGGAGTTTGGGAGGGAGCTGACTGCAATGCGTTCAAAGGGTTACCGTGGTTTATACGTTTGTCCATTTATCAACGTCTGAAAAGGTTATTACCTTGGTCGGTTTGCAGATAATACCTCTCAACAGTCTCTGTATGCCGGGCTGAAATTCACTTTACCGAGTTGGTGGAATGTCTCAGATGCCGGGCAGGAATTCCATATTCGGTGCATGAACAAGGAATCGCGGGGGGAAGAAAACGGCGTAAAGAAGAATCGATGAGACTAAACGTTGAAAAAATATTTAGTAGGTATTCAAGAGCATGCTTGTACGGCGAACAATGCTATGCCTTATTTTTTCCGAAATTTTTTCTCGTAATCCACACTTATGGAAATAGATTCATGAAGTCGAATCCGTCAGTATATCTGCATACACTGAGTACCATGCAAGCCATCACGAGAGTGTATGACGGGTTGAATTAACCCGAAACGTGCAATATGTTCATTCACTAATATCTACAGTACGTTTTAATATTGAATGCACCAAGCGCTTGTAATTGAATTATTATTATCTTCTAAGAATTATTATAATAAGTAATTTCTTTGATTGCTATGACTTATAATTCCCAATAGGGATTAAAGGGAGCAGTTAGTTTATGTTAGTTGTAGTAAGAATTTTTTCCAGGTGCGCAGTGGTATTCCTGTTTAATACGTACTTATAAATTTATGTTATTGCTTATTAACATTTCTTATTGGTCGTGTTTAGAAAAATTCACGAATGTCGACCAATGCACAAGGGTTTACTACAAGACGTTACACAACAACATAACGTACACCAAGACCAATATTGGTCTTGGTGTAACGTCGGAAACTGAAATCATTATTTTCAGAAAATTTTTAAACTTTTACTTCATTGCTGCAGCATTGAATGAGGAGCCTAGTTCAGTCATGCAATAACTTATTCATAGTTAAACAGGATTGGAATCGCAGAAGACAGAACCATAAAATTAAGTAATTCCACGGAAACTTAAAAAATCGGGAAAAATCAATGCAATCTCCTTACTGAGTACGCCTTACTGACAAATAAGAGCCTCGTAATCAAATGACTAATTATCTTGATAATTTGGTTGGTACCAAAAGCAAGGCGTCAACTATGCAGAAACAATTTCATGATTGCATGACCCTCAAAAACTGTGGAGTCAGTTGGAGACACTGTTAACAGAGAAACGTCGGAAAACCAAAGAGAAAAGGATAGGGTGATTTTTGAGGCCGCATTAACGTACTTTACCGATACCGAAGTTTGCTTCCAATTTGCATAAAAGCTTAAGCCTCTATACTTAACTACGGTCTACCACAGATTCCTATCGTTCCTTTAAGAGGCCTGTGACACCAACATAATCATTACCTATCGTTTACAGATATCGCTAAACTTGCTTTGCCGCCCATACGTTTTCCCTCGCCTCCGTAAGTTCACGTCTCGTGAAATAAAAGAGCGCTATTCCGACATTCTTCCCCGAACCCTTGTAAATGATGTGGGAGTGGCCTGCCTCGCGTTTTAACCGAATAGGTGAGCTTCCCCGTTTCCTTCCCACGTTGCCTCAGGGTAGGGGAGGTGGGGCCCTTCGCAGGGGTTGGTCCTCCAGCGGAGAGCGGGAGGCCCTTCCTCTGGTTAACGGGAGGGCGGGAAGGGACGGTGAGGGGACCCCGCCTAACTTACGGACGCAACCGGGAGCCCAGGTAGTGTGTTTGTTACCTCCTTGGCGGGAGAAAAGGCCTGCCCAGGTGGGTGGCGTCGGAATGGAAGCAGTTTGAAAGGGATTGAATGTGAAATCCGTTAGCGGTTCGAGCGATCCTATCCTCCACCTCCCTTCGCCGAGGTTTGTTGACTGGCTTGGACTCTCCTGGGGTAAAAAATATTGCCCTCCAACCAGCAAGGAGCACGAGAGCCCGGCCGAAGGAGTGGGAGAGATGTTGTAGAGGGGTTTGGGCATCAGAATTTTTTCCTCCGTCTCCCTCACCAAATACGCCCCTCGGCCGCCTGGCTAAGAGGCCCGACGATACGAAAGTTAAACCTCGGCGTTGCCTCCTTGCTCGGCGGAGGTCACCGGTGCTCCCTTCGGTCGAGAGGATTCGGAGTCGTTTCTCTTCTTCGTTTTCCTTACTGTCCGGTGGAAGCTTTATGGCGTCCGAGTTGCATCCGTCGAGTCCGGGCCTCTTATCGGCCATGGCCCCGCGATTGGCTGCAATGATTTCGAGTCTACTACCCCCCCGCCTCCAGCCCTGGTCTTGTGGAGACCGAGTCGAGCTAGGAAGAGGGATACCGACTCTGCTGCTCCAAGCGCATTACGCCCCAAAGCGTCCTTCTTCGCATGAAAAGAGACTTTTGATCTAAAACGGCCGAGAGAGCCCGCTCTGCGGTACACAAAAGCTCTAGATGCGGTGACTGCCTTGGCGGGACACGATTCCGTGAGTGGGTATAAATGTGAAGCCATGAGTTGAGAGCCCGGGTGAGCCCGTTCACGAAATGAACCCCGTTTTCCTTCCCTCTCTGTTCATTTTCCGATTGGTCATCAAATGCTCCTCAAAGATGCGTTTTTGAATAGACGCGAAGAAAAGCTCGGTGAAAACTCCAATATGAGGGGCAAAATTATACGATTCAGGAACCTGGTTCTCGAAGAACGCAGATCAGTGGCTTTTGAGAAGTAGCTTTTTGTGAGAACGGAGGAGTATAGTTTAGTGGAAAGGGATTTGAATGAAGAAGTACTAGAACTGATACAAGAGAGGAAGTGATGTGGAGATATTGCAGGTTGGTACCAAAATACACCGGAGGATATGAAGAGTAATAACAGAGTGACAGAGGTGAGAGTAGTTGATAAACATGGATTAAATGGTTGAGAAAATGAATTATGCATATGCATCTGTACTAGCTAAAAACTCTGCAAAGCTCCTAGGTGTGTAGCATAAGAAAATTTTGTAAGGAGTCAAGCGAAAGACATGAGTATTTTAGAATGGTGATCGTTACAATTTAATTTCCCGATTATGGTAGGCATTACATACAGTTTTTGGTATTTGCAAGCAACGGCTATCCGAAATCCTGCTAGTCTTTGCAGTATTGTCATGACGAAGGAAAATATTCTATCCTATGGAGAAAACGTGGAAAAATTTTAAGGAATGCTTCGGGAACACTGGTGTTATTTTCCCTGTTCTCCATCAACAGACAATATCGTCGAGTTGCGTATTTGATTTTTTTTACGTTGCGCGGCGTATAACAAAATTTTAGGATCACAATAGTGATAAAAAATTAAAAACTTGATATATTTTTCGGTATATGATAGATAGTGATTGGCCTTATCTGTATAATATCGATAGATAATGGATAGTTTTCTCCATCTACGGTTGCTTTTTGTAAAAGGTCGATAATTGGAATCTGATGGTAAGATCAAAGGAATCTCCTCTACTCCATCGACATCGTCTTCATCCGTTTCATTTAGAAAATGAATTAAGATCCTATTATGTACAATTGGGACTGCAACTCTCCTGACATTACTTGAAACTTTCTCGTTAGCAACTATCTTGTTCTCATGTTAACTATCATGCCCCTGGATAGGGTCCCTGCCTCATAAATGGATCTTAGGAAGTAGATTTTCACGGTTTGAATCGAAGGTTTGCCATCATAGTAATATGTAATGAAATGGTTATTTTTCAAGTCATGGTAATCGTAGCTATATGCATGGTTTGTGGCTGGGGGAGAATCGTCACCACGAGTGCTTTAAATCTTTGCATTTAAAAATAGATATGACTAATGGTAAGAAAAACTGCGAGGCATATGCGAAAAACGGCGTGAGACATAGAAGGCTAACGTAGAAGTTAATGATGAGAAGCGAAAAGAAATATCGTTATATCTTTTTGCATTCATTAAAATTTTTTATTTAAAATTGTTTCCTAAAACTATAGCTCTAAGTTATGTTTTTCTTAGCATCTCATTTAATTATCGGTTTAAACTAATTTAGTTTTCATAATTTTTATTATTTAGTGGCAGTTGTAATACTTTGTAGCTGCCCTGCGATGTTTCCAAGCGATGAAAAAATTGTTTTCATCCCATGCGAATGCCATTCGGAAAGCATGAACTATCTCAAAGAACATATCGATCGGTCGTCTTTGAGTTTTCTGAAATTGTCTTTTTAGCTCTTCTTTTATGAATACCGCTAAGACTTTATAGGTATATGAATCTTCTCTGAAGTTTATAGATACTTGGAATGCCTCGGTAATCAATCCTCTATGAAAAATCCCTTTTATAAAAATACTATTAAGGTACTAGCTCTTTACAAAGGTCTTAGTGTGATATAATCAACGTACAAATCCTAGCTCTCTTGTGTACCCAGTCCTTTAAAGGTCTAGGCATTTTGATACCTTAGTAGGTCCTCATACTGCTGGTATTGGTTATTTTTACGATTATTTTCTTTGATAAAACATTTCAAGAGATGGAGAGCAGTAGCTTCTTCACTAGTCTTTTGTCCTTATGCTCTTAGTGTTCTTGCTTTATTTTACATCGTATTACGCTACAGCTTGTCGCGTTTCCTCATACGTATTGTTGTACCTATTGTTAAACTTCTACTTTCGATAGCATTGTACGTATTTCATTTCTGTTAATTACAGTATTAATTCTTTGTCGAATTTTTGTGAATAAAATCGAGTTAGTTGAATCCTCTCAATTTTGAAACCAAAAAAATCGCGTTAATTGATGCGTATTGAGACCCTATAGTAGCTTGCTTGCATGTCGGTAGAGCATCCTTGGTGATCTTCACCCCCTGCCACACACCCTCGTGGTGGCTCGCAGGGTATCGTGTAGATTTAGATGTATTTCATGTCGCTCATTAGTCCTTAGCCATGTTAGCATAATTCGAAATAAAATTCATGAGTATACTGCATTGTGAATTAGTGTGCTGACTTAGTGTAAGATAAGTATGCTTTCTATTCGAATTATATTAAATAATTTATAGTAATTTCAATAGTAGCTGTTACCGAGGTGCATATATAACGAAAGTGACATGATCATTTTCTAGCCGATTTTCATGGCCTTTACCAGCGATGTGTATATGCACTGAAAAGCTCAAATCGATCAATATTATAAGTGAAGTGGCTAAAGTAGTGTATAGTGCTCATAAAAAAGTAATTGATTTTTAAAGTGAATATAACTTATTATTTTGGCTAGGTATTTGATTAAGAGCATAACAATATCATTACTTTATTGCGCATACAAGTGTGCACTTTTTATAGAATCAGGAACCATTTTCGTTAGCAGATATTTTAGATTAGTCTTCCTATATTTCGCGTATAGGTATATCCGATTATCATTTTCTTATGATTCCTTATTCTTCGCAGAGAGGAAGAATTTTGAAAGCGGTGGGTGCCGTAAGTTCATTTCCCTATCCTACATGTTTCGTGTCTTTGTGTATATTTATGGGTGTTTGGTGATGATTTACCCGTCTTGCACAATATAGATGTATTATAGGGAGCATTATGTGTCTAGGTATATGTACATTTATTAAGTGCCCTGCAAGTCACCTCGAGGGCGTTTGGCTAGGGTTAAACAATCACCGAATGTGCACTTTGTACATGCACTAATAGTTATCAAACACCAGAATTAGAGATTGCTGTTAATATCATGCGAGACACACGCTACAAAGATCACCTTTTAACTTTTCCCTTGTTAGACCTCATTTGGAATATGCTGCCAGTGCATGGGATCCCTACGAAATCGGTCTAAGTAACGAACTTGAACGTGTGCAGCGAAGATCGGCAAGATTTGTAAAGGGACGGTACGATAACTATATTAGCGTAACCAGTCTATTAAATGAATTAAAACGGGAATCATTGTCAGATCGCAGGTTGAAATTTAGACTTAATCTCCTAAATAAATTCCAAGATAATATTTTCGGTGATGACGATGAAAATATTTTGCGAACACCAACGTACTATGGTAGACTGGGCGATAGTAAAAAATTAGAGAAATTGATTGCCGAACTGACAGATTCAAAATGTCATCTCTTCCTCGTACAATTAGGGATATGAATAGCGGTAAATATGTCCAATGCTAGTGAATCAATCCATAGCATAGGTAGTTGCATGTTGGTATAAGGACTTGAAGGTAACCTAAATAAATTCCAAGTATGACGTATTGTACTCCATTTCATGTAATAATAAAAACAGCAAACCAAGCATGCACGTCTTTGCATGCTTGGTTTGCTGTTTTTATCTTTTTAAATAGTGAAGTTTAGACTACTTTGTTAATACTAATCCTTTTAAATAATTGATGTGTAGTGCATGTTTGGTGAGAATTCACCCCCTGCCACACACCTTTATGATGGCTTGCGGGGCATTATGTAGAGGTAGATGTTTTAAACACGGTGCAGGGAGATTCCAGCGAACTCCAAGCATGCTTTGTGCATATAATGGTTCAGACATACAAAAAAGCCTAAAAAAAACCTCATAACCCATCCTAATCAACTCCCTAGTCACTTCAATTTATATGTATTAATCTGTTTATGTGTAGAGTGCAATTGTATTATCGTATGAAGGGAAATTCTTTCTTCTAAAACATATAAGTGAAAAGTATATCTTGGGATTGTAATGGTCGCCAATTGTACGAGGGAAGAACGATGTAGATGTTTGTCATCTGCAAACATGCTAGAATTCTGCTTGGCCTGGAATTTCAAATGGCTATGAGCGATTACCAGGGATTCCATTGTCCAGCCTTGGACCTTTTTTGGAAAATGAGTGCGTGTGGCATCTGTGTTGTCTATTAGGTTGCAGCCATTTTGAAATAGAATTACCTCCCGACGCTTGAATGTTGAATAGCCTCGAGCGGGATTTTATTTCTCCTTAGCGTTCAGAACGAATGCACGTTTCCCGTTGGGTCGCAATACCCTTTCGGGCAAACAATTTCGTTAGTCAGCTTTTTCTTTGTTGTCGGAGGCTAGGCACGGTAGTCTTTAGGGGCCGTGCGGGAGTATTTTTTCTTACGTGGAGAATTAAGAAATAAAGCGATTGCAACGTACCATACATGGTTAAACTGCTTTATCTTACCTCTTCTTTGTCAAAGGTCTTTTTCCCTTCCTAAACTGTCCTTCTGTCTTCGAAATCGTGAAGGGATAGTGCTTCTATCACCCTTGCTCCGGCCCTTCTCCCACCCTTCTCACCTGTCCGAACGCTCCCTCCCTTCGGCTTCGCTACAACCCTCCCTCCAGCCCTTCAAACCTTCCGTCCTTTTCCATTCAACCCTCCTCCCACCGCCCTCCTTTTCACCTTCCCTCATCCCCCTGCGGACCTTCCTCCTGATTGGTCCCCACTCTTAACCGACGCCATCGTCGGATTGGTCCATCCCCGGGCAAAGCCGTGGAATGAGGGACCGGTGGCCTAGGAGGTGGGAAGGGTTAAAGGGGGGGGAGGTGGGTCGGGAGGGAGGGAGGTGAGATGGGGGAGTGGGAAGGGAGGAGGAGGTGGGGAGAAGGGCTCTGTTGGTTGGCATGCGAGGGAAAGGTCACTTCTACGTGTGCGAAAATGCGCCGATTTTGTTCACCTGAGGGACAATCGTGCTTTTTTTTACCTCCCCTTCCATTCCCACTTTTTTTGTCCTCTTTCTCCGACCGTCTTGACTGTACCTTCGCTCTGGTCATCGTTTCATCTCTCCCCACCACCGCCAGCGTCACCTTCTTTCGCTTCTTTTTGCCACTCCGTCCTCGTGCGTCCGACTAGCTGAGGCTTATCGCCGCATCTCTTCCTCGGACAACTCCCTCATCTGCCTCTCCTCTTCGCTCACCTTTCCTCCCTCGTCTTCCCCTGCATCTGCCGCTGCCTTCTCTACTTCATCCTCCGCCCACGCATTCCACTCGTTCGCCCAGCTGCCGCAAAGAGTTTTCTCATTTCCTCCGCACCTAAAAGCGTCAGGCTATCCTCCCACATGGAAACAGCGCCCTCTCTCAATTGGACACCGAGCTTAACCTTTGCACGTCAATGAACAGGCTTATCCTCGCGTTTGAATACCCATTCTGTGGTAATTTCGTTTTCACCAACAATGCTAAGCTTTTGCATCTATATTTTTTTTACCTGTATCTGCATAGTTAGTAATTTGATAGCCACCCCAAGAGGAGTTCTAAGAAGAAGTTTAAAAGTTCAAAAATAAGGAGTGGCTAATGTCGTAACGGAGATAACTGTTATAAAACTAGTGATGATTTATTGTATTGTATTGACTAGTGATAGTTTATCAATTAAGAAGTATTCAACGTTTTCGAGATTCTTTTGTTTCTTTACGTCTGAATTTTTATGAACTGTATATAAGTGTTTCACAATTTCCTGCATGCATATCATGCATCCACAAATATTTCAGTTTCCGTCAATGCCTACACCACATAATGAGATGCATACTTTGGCAAGTTTTGCAGTTACGCTTGTAGAACTGTCCTGCATTTATAATAAAATATAATTTTGAAGGGAGGAAAGGTCTTAGTGTATTTACGGAAGTATTTGTAAAGGAAAGAAAACAGTTGAGGATAGGAGTGAAAAGAAATAATTGATTATTGGTTTGAAGAGAAGGGATGAAAGAGAAATGCTTCGATAGCAAATAGATGGATATTATGGTTACAATTAAGTGTATTTTTTCATTTTTAGGGTGCAAGGTTTTTGTTCATAGTCATCAAGGTTCCTAAATGTTAACTAACGTTGTAATTTTTTTATGGTGGGAATCGATGCAGTAATCATATTTTTGCAGAGAATTTCCTTATGATTTTGAATATTCAAGAAAATTTGGAATTCACGGAAAAATTCATGGCTTTATTTTCGAGCGTAGATGAGGTGACGTGGATTGTAGCCAATCATTTCTTCACTGCCGACTTTGCTTTCAAGTGCCAAAACCAAAATAAATGTAGCTCCTTAAAATTTTGGTCGTTATAAACATTGGATTGGTATTTTTAGAATCATAAATGGCAATGTAGAATTCCACCAGGATGTATATGTTAAATATTTTGGGATGTTTCTCTCGAGGTAAGGTTGTAAATATAGTAAAAACAGCTATTTTTCACCAACGTTTCGGAATTTACTTATTCCATCTTCAAGGCAATAAATATGTGTACATTAATGGTCAACTCCAACACTTTTTAGCACAACTCAGCATATAATTTTTTTAATGGTATATCAAAACAATTCAACACTTACAGTATATTGGAATCACATTAAAATCCTAAAATTCACATCACACCGCAATTTTGGTATCATTTTCCTGATTACCCATGATTATTTGGCACGATAAACACCATCAAGCACCCTTCTGTTAACTCTGTTCATTGCACTGATGCCCAAGTGACCTGCTATGTAAAGTACATGGCTTCACAAATATCCACATGCTTTTACCTCGAGAAAACCATCCCATGTTATTGGAGGTCGATATGGTGAAAAATGAGTTAATTCTATGGAATGTGTTGCCATTTTTTGTTTCAAAGTCGTTTGTTAAGACTCAATTAGGCAGTAAATAGAATGTTATTAATTTTTCACGTGAGTTATTGAAAGACAAGTCATTTGCCAACGCGATAAACTAATTATTTATATCCGTTCCGTTGAAGTTCAGCGGTAACTCTGAGCTGGTTAGCCCGTTATAGGTATCGTCTTTTCGAGTATGTGGGTGGGAGGAGAATTTTCCCGCGCTCCGAAGGAAATTAAGCCGCTTCATCCGGCGGCATTCGCATCTGCACCAGTCGGATATTCCTTCCCTTTTCGCCCTTAACCAGAGGTTATTCCAGTGTGGGGCCCGGGCTCACTCTCCTCAACCTCCCTTGGCCTTGAGGGAATAGCGCGGCGGTTGGGGGAGGAATGGGAGGGCAATGTGTCCAATTGGGGAGGGGATCGGAACTCTCCCCTACCCCACCTTTATAGCCCACCCACCCCTTTCCCCCACCCCCAGCCTCCCCACCCCGCCCACTCCCCCGCATTTTGGCGAACCAGTGTTCAGCCAGAGATTCGGGCGCGTTTTTCGCCTCGTGTCCTGATTGGCCGAGGGTCCTGCCTTCTCAACCCCTCCTCCCCCATCCTCCAACGCTGTGGTTTTTCCTAGGAGAAAGAGTCCCAGGGCTTGCTTGTTTCCCTTCCCCCATGATGCCAACGACTGCTAGAAAAGAAAGCCGACATCTTAAGTCGTATACTCTTTATATCATCATTAGTCAGGCATTAGTGGCGGGATAACCGGGGGTCTGGGGTGAATACGTAACGTACTAATTGTTGCGTACCGCGTGTAAAATAATGTAATTTCTTATTACACAGCGTGTAAAATAGGCCCTAAGTTTATAATTAATTAGTATTTTAATTCGTTATAGTAGGTAAAATTGCCGGAAAATATAACAAAATACTTGTAGAAAGTGGTACCCTCCAAAAACTTCGATTTCATCTGGTGTAAGTTTCGACCCAAATGATGGGGGGGGAGGGGCGTTGTAGCCCCCCCCCCCCACAAAGATCCGCCACTGATAGGCGTCTTTAGCATCACATTCGTTTAAACTATGCGGCGAAATCTATATTATGGCCCTCATTGCTCTTGTGGAATTTTCAAATAGAGAAGATCTTAAATCCTAGTGAACGTAAATCTGGTGTTAAGAGTAAAGCCTTCTGTAGAGACGCGTTTCTTTCGCGTTCGTTGATGTCCGTTGATGGCAGTTTCCTCAGCATCCCAGTGGGCTTCTTCAGGTTACAGCCTGAAAAAATAGCAATGGATCCTAGATTCGGCACATCATGAATAGATTACTCTGCAACCCGCAGGTAGCGTGTTGCAGTAGGAAATAGTTTACCTACCAATCAGGTGGAAAAGAAATATATGATGCTAAGAATGAATAATTAACAGTTTCTACTGTTCGCGTAATCAGCTTATTTCCTAAATTATTTGAAAATATAAAACCATTCATTAACAATTCACTAATTTGTTTTTAATGCTGTAATTATTTCAGAAATATTGCGAAGTTGCTGTTAGCATACGTCGATTAGGTTTAAAGATATTTAAACTATGCTAAAAACTAGGCTATCTGGGTATACTCTTACCTTTCCAGTCTTTACTATGCCACCCTTGAATTTACCTATATTGCCGACTTACTCTTATAGAGAGTTTCAAAAAATTCAAACCTCGCGAGCTTCCCGCGAAAACTTTGCGGAGTTACCCGCTGAATTGCACGATAGCAAGATATTCCACAGAGAAAAAATCATTCGTCTTTACTGGGCTTGGCCAAGGCGAATGATTTTTTCTCTGTGGAATGTCTTGCTATCGTCTTATTGAGAGAATAAACTCCGGTGATAAACCCTCTGCCTCATGCGCCTTGTGTTGGAAAAATGTTATTTCTTCGTCGGCAGAGAAAGCGCTTCATCCAATTAATTCTTTACATCGATTTTTTTACTAAATTGAGTAATGTTTTACCCTTAACTATGATTTTGACGTATTTCGCTTACATGCCAAATCCGAATCGACGTAAATTCTAATTGTTCTCTCACTTCCGATATTCTTTCTTCCCTTTTTTGTAAAGTCAATTTTGGTAACCAAAATATGTTCGTGATTTACATTGGCAACGTGATGTTTTGTTTTGTAATTTGAGGATCTTATTGTTGACTTGATTCAGGGCACCATTGTTAAGCAATGGGATCGGGGAATCTCCCGTCCCAATCGACAAGATTTGCTGTTTGTCGAAGGAGAATGCTGAGTCCCTCGCTTTCCTATCGAGCGTTTGGGGTAATGTTCCGTGGGATTAGATCCCCACCATCCCCCCTTCATCCCCCAGCGACGCCATCAATTCTCTCTGTGCTGTAGCATTAAATTTATCGCTGTATTTTCAGCGTCTGACAGAATTGATCACTCTCGGGTCGGAAAAATGGCGATGCTCGGTTATCGGCGAAGGGGTTCAACCGTTGCATGAATGTATTCGGGCGCGTCGAGACCAGCTTGGCCTCTCTCCTTCTCAATCCTCAGCATCCTACCCCCGTACCATCTCCTCGCGTTTTATTTCCTCCGTGAGATGCCTAAACCCACCCTCCCTCCGTCTACTCCTCCGTCCTCTCATTGGATAAAACGAGAGACGTCTCCCGACTTGTGGAAGCCCATACCCAAATCCTCACCCCTCTCCATCCTTACCCTGTCGGCTGGACCATTCCTTCTCCCTTTCCAATTTTCCCGTCTCTCCTTGTGTCATTCCCCTCATCCACATCTACGGAGTATCCAGAAAAACATCTCGAGGGTGTGTGGTATGGGGTGAACAAAACATATATAAATCAGTACTTGATTAGAGAGAGGTTTCAGTTATGCATTTACATCTACATAATACCCTCCAAGCCACCATAAAGGTGTGTGGCAGGGGATGAATTCACACTAAACATGCATTACATATCATGCATAAAAAAGGGTCAATAATAATATACGAGTCTAAACTTCACAATTTAAAAAAGATGAAAATAGAAAATTAAGCATGCAAAAACATTCTGTTAGTTGGGTTAGCCTAAGGTCCTTATACCAACATGCAACTATGTATGCTATCCATTGATACACTCGTATTTATGCTATTGGATATATTTACAGCTATTCATATCCCTAAAAGGGATCCTCTCTGAAGCTGCAATTAAATGATCAGTACATCTGAAGGTTTTTCCGCGGCTTTTGGTTAGATAAGAAATAACTCTTGGATGTTAATCCGTATGTTATCCATTGCTGGTGGCAATTTAACCAGCAATTCTGTTGGCGTCTTCAGGTCGACGCCACTTCAGGCCTAAATACGTCAGTAGGAAAATGTTTACTCACCGCCCAAGTTGAAACTACTTTGCGCTTTCCTGAAGGCCACAGTAGCATTATGTTTCTTATCTATGGAGCACCCTCATCGAAGTGTGCTAGGAGGCGCTTGTCCACCAACTTTTCGCTTGGCGCTTGTCCAACAAGGATACTAAGATCGTGCCAGTACATATACGTCTACTGCGTCCACTGCAAGTTACCTCGAGGTTGTGATAGGGGATGAATTATTACCAAAGCTCAATAGTAATACTATGACTGTGTCACCTACGCCACTTTTGCTCACAGAAATCACTATAAATGAGCCGTAGGTCATAAATTACTACCAAAACCCAATGTACTGTGAAGATTCCGAAAGAAGTTTATTACTCAGTTTACCCTCTACTTGATAATATGCAATTATTTCTTCTGTTTTGATGTACTAGAATAATTTGTATATTTTATTTACTCGTATATTTTATTACTGTTTTATTTAAGCTTAGCTGAAATTGTATTATATTCTTCTGTGTATGGTTATAGTCTGTTAATCTTTCAATGTTTATACATGTGAGCTGATTATTCCTAACACTATCCATTGTAAATATCTGAGCTAATTGTAATTCCTGATAACTAGTTTAAAAAATTAAAAACCCTCTGAATGATGTATTATAGAGTGGCAGAATTGATAAATTAATGACATAACTCTTTCTTGCCAGAAAGATGGTTTTAAAAGTTTCAAATTGCTATAATATATTTTCCCTTTATTTGCAGGTGAGTCATATTGAACAATCCCTTCAAAAAGCCTTACCGGTATTGACGATCTTTGGGATACACCCGATTTTTCCTGATATGTGAGTGATTTTAATCTAAATAATGAGGGGAACAGATTTCCATCTACCGAACTCTGTTATTGTGACTAAATCTTGGTCGCTAAGTAGGCACTCTGTGTATCATTAAATGGTAATGGTTTTTGCAACGCTTTCGCTAGCCATTATTACGAAGTCGTTCTAGCTTTCCGTATGGTTTATATATTTTATTAATTTTTCATAGCGGAAAATGATCTTTCCTTTGACCTTACTGTAGCTGTTGCCTTGTTCAAAATAATTTGGAAAAATATTTTATTTCCTATATACACATCGTACACTTGAATGAAATGAATATGTGATTATCGGGAGTTATAACGCTGTTTTTATCTTGGAAACCTATTATAATTATTGATTAAAATTCGTCATCAATTAGCATTATGCCACAAATTGTAATTGATTGTAACCTTTCACTTGTAACCTCGTGTTTTTTTTTCGTTCTCTAGTACTTAATTAGATACCAAGTTTAGTGGGCTGTTTCATAGGTTAACCACTGCTCTAGTTTCTTAATTTACCTACGTAGCCTAGGCCGAATACCTAGCCAGCCACCTCAACCTTGTGTGGTGACTCATACTTGGACTTGTGCGATGTCAATTGACATTTTCTATGAAGCGGTAACATTTGTATAAAGTGAATTGGCGTTGCCTTGATTACTTAGGACTATAATAGCAACCAGAACTCACTCTTTAAGACGGAGATATTTCTTCTTTTCAACCCTGTTAAGGCAGCAGAAGTATGAAATATTTCCTTGTATCAATTCAGGTTTTGTCGCGTCATTCCAAGTGATGAGAATCCGCACCTAAAGTTGGAATAAATAGGCTGCCGTGCCTACGAAGTTTTCCTCCCATAGTTAAACCTAAATATCGATACCATATTCTTTGTCCCCAATTTTCTCGAAGTTCCACGATTGTTCAGTAGGTATGCACACAATCTCCGCACTTCGAGGCGAATTCACAATGGGCATGCTAAACTTTAGACGTTGGGGAAACGGTAGCGTAGACCTGAATGGCGAACGCTACAAAGTGTACCCACTTAATTACTACCCACTGCTTCAATCCAGACTCGAGGCTGGGCTCTTGAAAGGATCGTGAAGGAGGAGGAGGTCGATGGCTTGGGGGGCATTTGAGGAAGGGTAGCGATATAATTTCTCCGGGAGCTATCCAGGAGGATGCGAAAAATCAAACCAGATTCCGCTGGATAACTTTATCGAAAAGCACTCGCCAATTTCGCTGCTCTCTTCATTCCGCGAGCCATTCGCCAACCCTTCGTAAACTCGTGAGAGTGGGATGGTGGTGAAAAAAGGCAAGGGGAAACAGCGAAGAAAGGGGAATGATGATGTTTTTTTTGGAGGGGGAATGAAAGAGGGAGGTTAGAAAGGGAAGCCATCCTCTCTGAGAGTCCCCTCACCCTCGCCCATTTAACCATCTCACGTCACCCCCTCCTCACCCCCGAAAAAAAAATAACCCCATTGAAAGCCCCCCCTCCAAACAGGTTTTCGCATTACTCCACATGCATGGGGCTCGTTGAAGCATCACCCCACACGCGAAACACACGCTTTGCGCTCTTGCCTCCCTCCTTACCTGTGCCGAATAATCTTTCGCCGTCCCGGTCCGATCCCGCCATCTTAAACAGCCTTCAGATTCCGCCACCTCACCATCCCATGCTCTTATCACCGCATCAGCATGGCGGTGGAATAGGTTTGGAGATTTCTGTTCGTCCATGCGAGGTGGTGAAAAGGCTTTCTCTTTCTCCCTCACTTACCTGCGCCCCGCCTATAATCTCTCCCGCGGAGCTTATTGTCATAAACCGAATGGCGTTTTGCATGGGAAAACGTGGACCGGTTTTTGCAGTCGCCGCTGAGCGAGGATGATGTTGGTATTATTTTTTTAACAGTTTTTCCTTAAGGCTCGTTCTAAGTGGAGAGAAAGTTGGGGAGGGATCGTGGTTGAAATTATTCAAAGTAGAATATTCTCATGAAGATCATACGATCTCTGAACCTTATCGACACACTATAATATAAATAGCCTCATAGACACCTCGAGCATAAGTGGATGGGTGTGAACGATAGCCAAGTATGCACTAGAAATATGCACACTAAAGTATTAGAATAAAATATAGGTGCACTTTTCCACAGCTAATTTATTGATGCGTACGACGTGTTTCGGCTCACAGAGCCATCATCTGGTACCTACAAGACCGTACCAGGTCTTGTACCAGATGATGGCTCTGTGAGCCGAAACGCGTCGTACGCATCAATAAATTAGTTGTGGAAAAGTGCACCTATATTTTATTCTAATATGTCAAACCTCCACTACATCTCGCCTGAATCGGTTGATTTTACAATAAAGTAGGTTACTATGAAGGTAAAAGAACTTGTGATAGATATCCGGCACGTATTTGCTATTAAGTAATTAGAAAATACGAATATCTAATGATTATGAACAGGGGTAATCATATCCCTTCGGTTTTAAATCTCTTTAGCGAGGGATTGTTTCACATTTTTCCAGAATCTGAATCATTACTTCACCCCAAAACTATCTCCAAATTATCCTATTCCATTCTCTTAATTTGTAATAAATATTAGTTTTTATCTTTAAATACGTCGGTGTTTTCTTTTGCTCCATCATTAAACGCTTAATGCAAGACTATATTTGTCCCATTTCACTTTAATTACTAAGTTACTACATCTATGTCTTTTGAGTACTCAGTAATAAAACTTTTGGCTGAGTGGCAGGGGACTCTCAACATGCACTTCGTACCTGCATTAATAGTTACACCAGCACTTAATTAAAAAATTACCAACTATTAGTACGATAAGGAACACATCCTACGAAGTTCACCCTCTCACCGTATTTAGGGAGAATCGACATAAACTACCCGCATGCATTTTACGCTTAATTTTTCAAGTTGAGGTACAAATAGTCTACAAACCTTCATTATGTATGTGGATCATCTATCCGGAAAATTTAAGTAAAATATACATTAAATTTTTTGTGTTCAGTTTGTGTAAATTATAGCCATTTTAATGTAAGATCCTTTTATGAAGGCAGTGGGATTTCACGTACATATTTTGGTGTTCTTGTGGTCGAGAATGACGGGAGGAAGATCGAATTTTTTAATATATAAATTGATATAATGTTATATTCCTCTAATCTTATTTATGTTATCTCTGACCTAGTATATGTACAGCAATCATGCTAACAAATGGAGATGCATCCATTTTCTGCTTTTGCCTATGGAAAAGTGAGTGAAGTGTCGTGTTTTCAAAAAGGGAGCAAAGTGCAGCAGGCTTTCACCGTGTTTCCCACATGGCCCATGGTGGAAGGATGCGCTCAGTTAATTCCTTGCGAATAATCCGATTTAAACCCCCGATCCCTCCCATGTTCTCTTTAATCCAAAAAGAAAAGAAAGTTACAACGTTGTAGCTTAGAGTCATTGCGGAGGAGTCGCGAAATGCTTTTGTCAATCCATTCGCTGGTAATTGGATTTTTGTTTCCGCAATTTGTTTACGTCAGCTCAAATGAAGCATTGTCGCGTTTGATTGGCCCTTCTCGTCCGCCGGCCTGGCCGAGTTTCCCGCTCCATCGCTCCCGTTATTGAATTGGAATCTGCATCAAGTTAATTGGAATAGATACTAATTCCGTCCTTCATGAATATTTTGCCAAGTCTGCCTCCTTTTTGTCTTGTTTTGCCTCGAACAAATGCTTCGTCCCTGCGAAGCCTCGGCACCAGCACGTGTTTCCGTCGCGAAATTTTTGTCGGATTCTCTCAGACAGTGCAGTGATGATGTAAGTTCAATGGCTTTGCGCTCCTTTTGAGGAGTCCAATTTTGGAGCAAGATTCTGCCATTAATTTCACTTATTTACCTACATTCTTTGAAGATTAATGATTGTAACAACAGTACCTACCAATTTTACCGGCACATGTAATGAACGCATTTCCTGTACGCGTATCAGTGGTGCATTAATTGTCGTAATTATATATTTATTTTTATTGCTTCACAAGTCATTAATTAAAATGTACTTTATAAACGTGTGAACGTGCCCTGTATTATATTCCAAAAACAGTGCATCGGACATAACGTCAGCAAGCATATCTGACCAATGTGTATCCTTTCTATGGTAATGTCATGGTAGCCATCTTGAAGTCAATATTCTATTGCTCTATGAAAACCTTATCTGCGATAAATTATTTTTCTATTTAAGCTAATTTAATCTATTTGGCAAAGACTATCCCTATGTATGCATTAACCCTCTTATGATGCATGGCTCTCTTATATCTAAGGCTGTTCGTGTCCTTATACATCTACATATACATAATACCCTGCAAGCCACCATAAAGGAAGGTGTGTGGCAGGGGGTGAATTCTCACCAAACATGCTCTACATATCATGCATAAAAAGGATTAGTATTTATATAGATACTGTTCAAAACTACACTATTTAAAAAAAGATAAAAATAGCAAAGCATACATGCAAAAACATGTGTTAGTTGGGTTAGCTTTAAGTCCTTATACCAACATTCAGCTACCAATATTATCCATTGCTACACTCGTACTGGATATACTTACATTAGCGCCCCTCTACGTACATATTTATATCCTAGTATAGTTTTTATCGGAGGTTAGCAAGCTTGAAGAAATGGATATTTTTCTCTCGTTCTTCATACCAACTACTTCCCTTAGGCGTAAATATTTGTGTTCTTAGAGCCAATATTCCAGTTTTCTGTGCGTTACGATGCTACTTATTTGTCAAATTGTTGACGATGTAAAAATACATCTACATCTACACGATACCCTGCAAGCCACCGCGAGGGTGTGTGGCAGGGGGTGAAGATCACCAAGCATGCACTACTAACATGCAAACTAGCAACTAGGTATATTGTCTCATGCAACTTGATTGTTAGTATCTATAGTATTTAAGGGGTAAGACATGCATCATGCACTACAGAATACTCTAAAATATTTCCCCTACCTATCCCTTTCCTCTGCTGCCTATTCTCTTCTCTTATAGTTCTGTTCTCTCTAAATATATTCACTTTGAGATTTCATGTTTAGTAATTCAAATCTGCCGACGGTGGCTCTAAGTTATTTAGACAACGTGGGATCACGTTGAAAGTAATTTCCTTCACCTAGCCAAACTTATTAAAAACTTGCACTTTGAATCGAGATTATTTTTACGCGTTTGTAATACAAATTAAAATATTCAGCCTAATCAAAACTACCTTGATTTTATAAAAGTGCGTTGTGGTGCTCGCATTGGTGTGAACAGTGTTCTCCTGCTCCTCCGGATCTTGTGCGTGGTGTACTTAAAATTCTGAAGACTCCATCTTAAAAGGTTGTTATTTCGGAAAATATAATTAAATATCATTTTATGGGCACTTCATGGGAGCCCATGATGAAGGAAAGAGTAAACTGGTGAACTTTTATCCTCCATTTATTCTCCAATCAATTGCAGACTCCAACGGTTTCGATGCATTATTGATGGGCAATCAGTCACGTGATCGGCTCATGGGCCCTTAGGATTTATTTATCTCCGCGCGTAGGATCCTTATTCTCTCTCCTCGCACGTACTATTGAGGAGGGCGATGAGTTTTTGGTTTTAGACCCTTTATACCTCTCAGATTCGGAGAGGACCTCCCTTATACCCGCCGAAAAGCATTCTCGTCCAGGCATTCTCTCCCTCTTTGCCTAATCCCTTTCTTTCCCTCCTCATACGATCCGTACGGTCTCTTTTATGACCCCACCCTATCTTCCGGCCCTCGGAAGCCAATCACCGTCTTAATATAAGTTCCAAGAGCATTGTCGTAGGGCAGACATTTTCCATTCATGCTGTGGAATGCACTTGCGCGCAGATTGAACCCTTGGTACAGATCAAATTTGATTTCCCAGGAGGTATTTAGCATTTTTAATACTAAAAAAATGTTATTTTCCTTACAATTGAATCCCCTTTCAGTGGGCCTAATCTATATTTATATGAGCATTGTACCTACTCTATAAGCCACCGGTAGAATATTTGGCAGTTGGTGACTTTATGCCAGACATTCAGTATCGGAGAGTAAAGAATCTCATTGTTAGTAACCATATTATCGACATGCACATTGTACATATATTGACTTTCCTGCAAGCCAACTCGAGGGTGTATGGAAGGGTTTGTATGGCCAATCAATAATGCCTAAAATTTGAATTTCCTATCGCAAATATCTTCCTAGTGACTTAAGATTTAATCAATTAGCGTAAGAGAAAAAATGGCATTTTAGATGTTTCTATCTCACGATATGACTCTCTTATTTTACCTTCATAATCTAACCTAATTTAATCTAAACTAATTTTTACCATGGATTAAGTAATATATGTTAAAGTCTTCAATGAGTGATTCAATTTATGCACTTTATTTTGGTATCATTACGTGGGCTAATGATTCCTTAGCATTATTTTTTCCACTCAAGAAAATGCTAAAATGAGGCGGGTCCATCCTCACCAACGTATCTTTACCTCTAATTTGAATTTTTATAGTCACTTATCCGCGGCAGAGCACTTTTTTTTGTGTGTATGTTACGTTCGAAATTAATTATTACCCGTCTTTTCCCTTTTTTGATGTGGTAGTTTAGTGTCCTACGGTAATAGGGCCAATTTGTACTGTGATGTAATCGATTTCTCTGTAGAAATGGAAGATTGAAAAGAAAGTTTAAGTTCTCTTAATGGAAAACTGTTCCAGTGATCATATTTACTGGTTTCGCTTTTTCATAAACGTAACTCGCCAAAGTGGTCATAGAATCGGCGTAATTAAGATAAAGAGATCTAATCATACTCCGCAATACTGTGATTAGCGTCATGCCCGTGCTTCAAACGGGGCCTTGTTTGAATCTCTTGGCAGCTTATCTCCGCGAACTTTCTCTCCTCCCTCCCCTTTTTATCGCCTCCTCATTCTTTCTCACCCCATTTATGCCTAGGTTTTACTGCGCAGGCGCGCTTTTACTGCCCCTGAAGCCGTTTCAAAACCGCAGCCGACCTTTCTCCCATTCGGGCAGCGTCCCTTCATCCATTCCGCCCACCCGCCAGCCAGAGCTCCCATTTTCGCGAGCTTAGCCAAGGCGGTTAAGAAGGCTCGCTCGCGAATGCCAGCGTAAGAACAAAATGAGGACTTGCACATTTTCCAAATGGTACTCATGAAAGTACTGCAGTCACTGATAATGTGCGAGAAATCATGGGAATCATGAATGCATCTCTGTCTACGTAGTATCCTACAGGCAATCTCGAGGAGGTGTGTGCTAATGTGATTTTTTGAGAAAAGGGTGGTGATGTATGTACATTACGCTGGTCTTCATGAATTGTGACTCGGGCTTGATTGTTTAATATCCCATTGGACGGACGAAGTATATCTAATACGGACTGAATGGTATGAATAATTACCAAACGTGAACTACGTACCCTCAAGGGTATAAGCTGATAAATCCTAAGGAGTATACGAAGAAATGTAATGCTTACGAATGGGGTAGCAATTCTGTAAATTCGTTAGTATAGTAGGGTTGGAATGGTGCTGTTACCTGTAAGAATACCTCAACGGGCATGCCCTATTGTTGAGCAAAGCATTCCATTGTTAGCATAACCGAACTATAGGTTTTGCCATCATTAGCTCAACCAGTGGCTTCAAAATTCTTCCGCTTTATGTACACCACAGCTTCTTAAGTTAGAGTAATCTTTTCATAGATATTCAGATGCATCAGATTTAGCCGTGGAACTAAGAAAATTATTAGGCACCCGTGCTTCATTATAGATTAGACCGTCAAATACGATACCCGAAGTAGACGCCTAGACGGAAAGGTTTAAAAATCCATTATTCCCGCTTACCGTTTGTGATTAAAACAAAAGTATAGTGTTTCCATTTCTATCCCAAGAAACATTAATTTGTGAACAATAGAAAATATATGTAATCGAAGGTTTTTGTAAAAAAAATCCCTCGACATATACCTTGGAGGTGACTCGCGCGGTATTATGCAGATTTAGATGAACTCATAAGAAACTGCGAAAATCTTGTAGAGATATATCCGATTCAATGCCAACCATGCCAGGAGAATTGAGAAGACATCCAAGTAGTTTCCTAATGAAAGTTTTACCGAGTTTCGAACCCGGCCCGGGCTGGTAATCAGTCGTCTTGGTACCCAACCCGTCACACCTTTTAGAGTAGGGATTAACGGGTTCTTACGAAGGGCGTATGGTTAGAATATCGGCGCGAAGAAAATTCTTTATCGAAGGATCATTTGCGCGATATTCGGGGTGCGAGAGGCTTCAAAGGAGACACAAATCCTCGCTTAAACAAACTGGCAAAAATTATCGCCGGTGGGTGGGTGGGAAGTGGTTAGTCTCTATTTCCAGCAAACGGCGTCGACTTTGGCGCCGCGGCGCTCAGGAAACGGCTACGTCACAACTTCTCAGATCGCCTCGCCCTAATTAAGGCAATTGTCCCCACGACTCTCACCTCCTTAAGAGTCCCACGTCCCCCTTAAACCCTCCCTCCCCCCTTGTACGACGAGTCCTTCAACGCCCTTGCGTCCCTGCCTCGTCTCACCCCTGCGTTTTATCTCTGCCTGGCCCGAGAAGAACTCAACGTTAGCAGCCCTCATCTCCGGGGCCCTACCAACAGCTCCCCCTTCTCTCTCTCTCTCCAGTCCTCGGCCCCGAGGGCCGTAAAGTGGGAATTTATGTGAGCTGCTGATAGGTTCACGTATGTCAGTAATCCTCGTCGTCCGGGGACGCTGAAGATGGGAGTTTTAAGGATTTGGTCGGGCGGCGCGGCGTGGAGGTTCTGAACTGGGGGATGTGATCCCCGCTCTGCGCGGGTTGGTGGAACTTTTTCGGCGGGCGAGTTCGGAGGAGTCGACCGGGGGATTATTGGGGCCGGGTCGGTGGGAAAGGTGTTGGGGGTTTGGGGAAAAAACTCCTTCCGCCGCCACCACATGCTATTTTCGTGTGGGGAGTGCGTTGTTTCGGAGTTCCCCAAGGATTGGGGTGCGCTCCTCCAGTTGTTTTCCAAACCTCGTCCTGCTTTCCCCACATCTTCTTCCTATTGCCATCCCTTTCCTATCCTTTCCCCTCACACCTCTACGTCTTATCTTCCCCCACACCGGCTCCCTCTGCTTGTTTTTTTTAATACTTTTCGATAGTCTTATTTTTTCATTCCACGGACCGGCTGTGTCGTTTCGATTTTTTTCCCCTCTCGTCCGTACTTTTTTATCACTCCCGTTGAGAACTGCTTTACGTGTTCCAACCCCGACGTGCGCCCTTGTCGCTCTCATTTGTTTCGATCATATGCCCCTCTCCACCCGCCGTGTTTTGTTATTTTTCTACTCCTTTCCTCACTCCAGATTCCCCGGAATGGAATCCAGTTAAGAATTTTTATTTTTGCGAAAAGATTTCGTTCTCCTCGCCTTCTTTTTTTCCTCTCCTTCTACCCTCTTCCTCATTGCGATTCTAAGCATCCGTGGGATGCTTTAGCTGTTTCCGCTCTCGAGAGTTGCGAGCAGGCCCGGGGCGCGTGACTTTAGCCGACTCGATCGTATTAGTTGCGAAGTTTTGGAGAATTGAAGCGGACACCTTTTAAAGCTTCTGGTTTTCATTTCGTGCAAAGGGCTTTTTCCGCCTCCTCTCACGGTCTTGGGAGGGTATAAAATTCCTCGCGCCGCTTGGCTTAGCGTAAAATTTCTCGCTACACTCTCACAACTCCGCGATGCCGTTACGTGATATGTTTAAGGCCGCGAAATATCCCGTTCTGATCGGTAACTCGTTATTTTTTGCAACAAAAGAGCCACTGTCTCTATTCGCATAGTTGTAAAATTTTGATTCCATCATCGTAGTTTATCTTCCGGTTCAAGGTGCATGATTCAAGCTGGATAATTTTCCTTTTCCACAAATATTTCTGTGAAAAGGATACAATGCCACTATCTTGGCCATTTATGAGTGGCCTTAATTTTTTTATATAAAAACAAACATTCGAACTTTTTTTTGCATAATAATTTCAACGATCCACAAGGTGTAGTCAAATAAGTGGTCCTTGATAGCCACTCTTAAATTGTGCGTTTACATGCGTAATTCCGGGGTAATGCGTAATACCGACCGGAGGGTCCCAAGTTCAAATCCCGGGTAGAAGTCTTTCTGAATACGCCCACGTAAAATCCTCGCGAATCGATTTTTTGCGAGTCAGAACTTCTTAGGAAATCGCAGGGGGCCCAGAGAAATAAACTGGCCCCTTTGCCTTGAATGTGTGAACTTCACACCCCAAAGGCTTAGTACGTGTTTAGCTCTACCATCACTTATCAAAAACAATCTTCGGGTGGAAAACTTGTTTTAGGTGTAATTCCCTTTATTTTAACTTCTGATAATTGAGTATAAATATAAAATCATGGTTACACCTCAGTGGCGGTGACTTTTGACAAGGTATTTTGTAATCTGGAGTTCATATTTTTTCACAATTACAATTCACTGTTAACCTCAGCCTTGCTTAGTTCCTATACCGCCTGTGCCGGTTGCTGTACTTAGCATGTCTGTTCCGTGGTACCTATAGGTTGTCTATTTTTATTAGGTTCCATAAAGAAATCAACCTCTAGCGGTCTTCATTTGACTCCCCTTCATTTTCTATTGGCTCTTGTAGTTTCTTGCTCTATTCTGTACGGAAATTCGTAAAATATATATCATTCTTCGATGTACTAGTGTAACGCTTATTACAGTTTCGTTCTTTCGAAGCAGGGGAATAAATTTCCCAATTCACTCTATTTTTATTTCCCTTAGCGAAGAAGAGAGGCGCGCTATCCTAGCTCTGGTGATTTCAGTTCCATCCACTAAGTTTTCTCCGTTTGATCCCGAAATGGTTCCTTTTCCCTCCTCCGCCCTTTCGAAACCTCACCATTTACTCGCACCTCTCTTTCCCGAAGTTCCCAAATCACCCTTCGCCCCACTCCCGCTCAACTTTCGTCATCCATACCACTTCACCCTATCCCACACACACACACTCCACCGCCCTATCTCATTTCTCTGGACTCGGCGGCCATTGTGTATGTGTCCGTGTGTTACTCGAGGAGTTCGCAAAGGCTGAATGCCCAAACGAATGCCTTCTCAGCCTAAAACCTCTCCTTCGGCCGGCGCTCACGAGCTCATACGACCACACGGACACACACGCAATGCCCCTCTCCTCCCCCCCTTTCTCTTATCCAAACTCACGGCTTATCCAGCTGCCATAGTAGCACGGAATACCATTTCCTCGCCCGGCGCGAGGAATGTTTATTTTCTGGGCGTTTCCGTTTTTTCTCGTTCCGGGAATTTAATCTGATATCTCGTTTCAAAATTCAATATTTTCTTTTTGCCGCGGAGGTGCGCGATTTTTGTATTTTCATTCTCGACTTTCTTTCACGCCTTCTGCCCCCCCTTACTCCTCGTCTATCCAGCGCGGTCTCCGCAACGTCCGTAGTCGTTCTTTTTTCACGGTTTTCTTTTCGTTTTGGCCACAGAAAAACTGTAATTCTTTTCACAATGCCCTATTGTTTGAGTGGGCAGTGTCGCGCCACTTAGTTGGATGAAAATTTTCTCTCAATTCTCGTTTTTTTTTGCTATGAGCCTCTGCCTCACTATCCTTTCTCTTTCAGCAATAAGGGCGTGTTTAGTCTGAATAGGATAATTACTTAGTATTTAATTACACTCTTGTTTCTCCTGATCTTTGCTCTCGTTTTTCATTTACTCCTACATCGCACCATGAAAACCTCCGCAAGAGAGTGTGGCAGAGGATGACCGATACACCAGGCTTACATTATAGATTAGTAGACAATTATATCTTAGTGACTGCACATTCCACTGATTAGATTGATTAACCACACATTTCCTGGAAAAACGGGGCGAATTGGCATGCAATAGAGCCTCCTTCCTCAAACTAATGAATAGCCAGACAGATTTCAATTTCCAAGCTTTGATAAAATATTTCTGGCTCTGTGCGAAACATGTAAGGATATGCAATCTATGCAAATAATATATTTATGTATATTTGGAGGTTAATGCAGGGTTTCAAAAGAAGAAATCTGCACTACCTCTCCTATTACCTTCATGGTAACTTCGATTTAATCTGTTATTTTCTGCTATTTACTCGGATAAAATGGTTTTTTCCCCTCCAAGGCTGGCTTTATGATCTACAACACTGGGAACAATACAACTGTAGTACTCCGAGATTTTTAATTAATGCTCTACGTTTTTCACTGCCGACAATTCTGTTTCTTTGAATGGCTCGGTTACTCTAGAATACTCTTTCGAGGAAATTTGCGGGTATGTGCTTAGGATTCGTGATACATTTTTAATGCTGGCAGAAATTAGCCGTCGGTGTGCTTAGTTCAGTGACGACTGTAGAAATATCCACTGGGCATACGACCGAGGGAAATCGAAAACGGTAGAGAAATCGCGCACAAAAATTTGTCGGAGGCTTCCCTGATTAGCCAGTAGAAGAAAAGGGCGCGGAGATAAAACTCTCAGCCTTAATAATGCCCCGAACTCGTTTCATTAAAACGACCGCGCTCTTCTTTCGGACAAATTTTAATCTCTCGCAAGTATTTATAAAGTTTTCTTTTTCCCTCTCTCGGGGATTGAAGCCGTAATAATTAAAGGATGAGAGGGGTGGGGTGTGTTGACCTCGGAGGGAAAAGAGTAAACCGCTCTCTGGCGTGGAGGGGAGGGAAGGACTAATTTTTTAATGAAATAAATGCCTCGGAAATACGCAGTGGCCGTCATCGAACAAAGGAAGGAAGGCGGGATGGTAAGGTGGTGAAGCCGCTACGTAGGCGAGGGTATGTTTCGTCGGCGGCATCCGTAAGTACTGGGGCGAATTCCTTCATTATAGAGGCGATAAAAAAATTCTTTTGTCAGGGTGCGGAGGCGTGGACGTACATATTATCTTCTCCCTTAATTTCTTCCCCTCTCTATATCCTTTCTCTCTCTCTCTTTCCCTCCATCCCATTATATTTCTCTCGCCTATTCCCTCCCCTTTCGCCTCCTCTCTTTATGTATTCTTCCCTCCACCCTGCTTCCCGGGACCAGACTAGTATTGCCCACTCCGCTCGTATTTCCCCCCTTCATCCACATCATATAATGTCCCGCTCTCTCCGTTTTACTGCTAATGCTCCTTGCCGCAGTCATTCCGTTTTCCCCGCGTTTACTCCAGCTTCGCTTCAACCAGGAGCGTTTCCCCCCCCTTCCGTAGGATCCCAATATGGGTTCCTATCCCTTTCTCCCCCTCTTTCCGCCTCCCCAAATCATATTCCGTTTCCTCGGGAGAATTCCTTGTCCTTCTCCCACCGTAATCTCCCCCTCCAATATCTCCTGCCTCCCCTTCCACGCTTACTTGCCCCCTTGAACCCCCAAGCTTGCCCATTATGTCGTATCCGAAAACACACCAAAGTACTCCTTTTGCCATCTCCATGTGAGCGTAATTACTTTTGCCGTACTATTTTTTCTCATCCTCCTATCTTTCCCCCAGTCGTTTCTTCTCCCCCACCATTTCCCCAAGCCGTCTTTCCTACATCTCGTCCCGTGGTTCTAATGCCGATTCTCGTTGTGAACGGCCATTGGTCGCCTACTTACGATATTTATTTCTCTGGTATCGTCGTTTCTCACGTATTTTCTCTCTTCCCCTCCGTACAGAGAATTCCCTTTTTACTTCTTGAAAGGAGACACGCATTATCCTGGTATATACAAGTGCGAGTTTTTTTTTCTACAGCTCCAATGGTCGTTTCTCCACATTTCAATCGTCACCTCTCTCTCTCTCTGACCTCAGGCACGTAGCCAGAAAATTGCTTCGGTGGGTGTCATTCTTAAGTTTAGGGTAGCGAAATTGAAGCAAATTATCCTTGTCCGTCCGGTGCCGACATATTACAAATCTCTTCCCTTAATTTTAAGTCCTTGGTATTTACTTTCACAGTGCCCGTCCCTATCTCTTCTCACTGGTAAATTTCACTGCTTACTTGTCATGAAGCAGTTAATTTGGCCGGCCACAGAAAGGAATTCAACGCTTACATACATATCATATTGAAAAGAACAATTTTCAATATGATATGTATGCAGTATTTTTGAACATACATCAAACGAGTGATCATCCTTGAAGACACTTAATGCATGAATTTTACGCAGTGTAATCCTGATTATCTTGCCCAGTTAAAATCAGAACAACAAAATTATTGGGAAAAAAAATTATGGGGGACTGAAGCCGAAGAAGCCCCCTCTCCCCCTAGCTACGTGCCTGTCTCACCTTAACTTCTCTTCCTTCCATATCTTCTCGAGTGTACTTCATCCATTTTCTTCTCGGCCTTCATATTCTTTTGTACTCGATGGTATCAGCCGTTACGTGGTGGAAAAGATTAATTATGTATCAGCAAACACTAGGTGTTTTCTTTTGTTTTGTGGCTTCCACTCCAGTACTCTTCTTGGCCATTTTGTATGTGCCATGCGTCTAAAATTTCCATACTTCGTCAACCTTCGGGTTTCTATTTCGTCTACAATTGCTCGCTTTATCTGCATTTTTTCCGTATTTCCAGATTGTAGTGTTTTTCAATCTAGAGATATCTTCTCTTTACCTTCTAAAAATATCTCTTCGTCTAAAATAATCCATCTGCACAGCCTTCATTAGTTTCTTTATTTCATTAATCTGAGGAGGGAACAATTTTAGGCTGAGGTCCGAATGACGTTTTCTGTCGAAGCACCCATAAAAATAAATCCATATCCTAATGCTCAGCTTTCAGCTTTTCTTTGTCTCTCTCTCTTTGTCTACAGGATTCTGAGCCATTATCCTGGTAATTTCCAGAAAATCATGCCCCTAGAACTCTCACGAACTCTTGCGTTGCCGCTGTACTTCCGACGTCTACCGTGAGCAGTTTACCTTTAGTGGCGCATTCCCTGGATGAGCCAGGATCCGATTGAATCTATATTATTTTTAGCGAATCCCTCGCTTTCGCTTCATATTCTTCGGAGACGGAGAGCAATACCGGATAAATCCTCGTCTAAGTAAAGCGAAGGCAATGGTATTACGCCGCCGTTAATGAAATTCAAGGAGGGCTCGGGCCAGATTATAGGCCTTTTCTCGCCGTGAAGAAAGGACTAGTGGAATTGCGGTCAAATGTACTTGGGATACAGTTGGAAAATCCTAGAGGGATCGATCGTAAACTTCCAGCGGAAAGGCGGCCTTGTCGCATAAAAACCCCACCGTCTCGTTTTCAGGTTTCATCTCGGAAAGTAGTGCTCCCGGTACCTCTCCAACGTCCGTTGTTTTTTTTGTTCCATTTGCCTGCCACTTCGTTCTAATCAGATGGCGAGACCCTTTCATGCTCGTTAAATCTCGATATAGTGAAGTGTAAATGTGTTGGAGCCATGTCTTTCGTCATCCGACTCCTTCTATGGTGCCATGGTGCCATTTCAACTCTTGTTTATAAAAATATTAAATAGGCGAGAGAAATATAATGGGATGGAGGGAAAGAGAGAGAGAGAGAGAAATTATATTGAGAGGGGAAGAAATTAAGGGAGAAGATAATATCTAAATAATCTCAGTTTGGTTTCCCTGCATTTTCTATCGTACATAATTTTAGAAGAGTTAGTTTGTAAATCAATATCACATCAAGATTGTAGTGTAGGTTGAATTTCTTCCAAAATTTTTAAGTTGTTAGCTTTACCTAAGATGTCAAAAATATATTAAAAAACACTTCCTTCTATATTTGGCCATATCATGATGGTAAAATTATCAGAGATTGATGAAAAGGTGGATATGTTGCAGGTATCATTTATTCCGCGTACTGTAGAGAATGGTAGTAAATGAAATTGAATTCACCTGAGGTGTTTTTGATTGCGATGTGTAGTGTAGCCTTTATCTAAAGGACATTATTTTTAAAACGCATAATGTTAATTGTTTTTGCATTTCCTCTTATGTATGTAATTTAACCACTAGTATATGTGTATTGTTTGTACACTGTCTTTCCCGCATCTATATTTAGGTTTACTGAGTATATTCTTTGCAAGATATCTCGGGGTTGTGGATAAGGTGAATTATTACCAACAATGCATTAGGAAATGCACGACAGTCTGGGGAGAGAAACGAGTCAGGCATATGCAGCTAATTAATTAGAAAATACGAATAATATAATTGGTATTTGGCCAGGTAACCATTCGTTTGAAATTACAGAAATATTTTCATAATGCATGTTAGGATGCAGTAAACTTATAGTTATGAACTTGTTACGGATACACCTGCGACTTGGTGACCTTTATTATACTAACCTACCCGGTTCTTATGGTACGTAATATGTTTCTGCATGATTTTCGAAAGACGAACTAGTAAAGTGCAGGGAAACTGTAAACAGTCATGCAATCAGGCGAATCGAATCCAGTAATTGAGTTTTTATATCCGAGCGTGATCAGAGTCATCCAAGAGACGAATATGTGCTAAAAGATTCAATTTGCTAAGAGGTAATATCGTATGTTGGCCATTCGAGGAAGACCCTTTACTCCGCAAATACCGTCTGAGATATAATCTCGATTTCACAAGCATGGTAACAGAATCAGTCCTTGCTCAGCTCTCCAGTTACGTCGTGTGACATTTTCTAAGGATAAAGCGACTTCGAGCACCACTCCGCTTATAAGGCGAATGCCAAGATTTCCGGTGGTGAGGCGACTTGAAGCTAACTTTTCGAATGTCCAACTTTTTTGATTCGTGTGATGAGTCCTGGAACGGTGCAGCCAGATGACTAAGAGGAAAGTGAAAGAAGGAACAGCGGGAGAGACGAAGTCTTCGCAATCCCCAATCATTCCGTTCAGGCCCAAATAGATCCTTCTAATCCCACCTCAGACTTTTGGAAATGTGTAGGGCAGTCAAGCATACTTCTGACATCAAGAGATTTCTTTAGACCTCTCATGATAATGACTGATAAGTTCCCCAAGATAAGTTATAGGATGGAGACTACGGTATTGATGGATTTAAATGTTGTGTTTTTCTTTGATCTGGAATCGCACTTCACTAAATTTGAATTAACTCTTCCAGTTTGTTGGAAATATTCTTTCTCACTATTAATTTTTCACTTAATCGTTACAAGATTGATTTCGGTCTTATCTCGTGTGTAATTGATATGTATTTAAAACAGTTGAAGTCATCTCGGGTGAAGCTTTCCATCACCGGCTCATCGTGTCCTATCATATTCCTTTAGAACCATCAATTTGCATGTGATAGCTCTGAAGATGATAATCGAATGGCTCGTCGAAACGTCGGAGATGGAAAACACATGATTCCTCACCCATGAAGATTCCATTCACATCTTTCACCGAGAAAGCCTATTGTTCTTGATTTAAATCTCGTCGTCTAAATATTCCCTCTCATTTTTTTGTGAATGACCAAACCTTTCAAGTTATGATGGCCGTATACACGATTTCTACGTCATTGAATAAATGCCAACTTCATAATTTTCAGCAAATTTATTACGGTACCTACTGTATTCCCGTACTTTTACCGTACCGTACTGTACGGTACCTTAATAAAATTGGTAAAAATTGCAAAGTTTGCATTCAATCGGTGACCATGAATTTTCCCAAATTTGAACCCGAAGCCGTTGAATTTATCATGATTTATGCGTCTTCGAGAAAGCCGTCAATTTCTGTTGAAGGTTAAGCAGTTTAGATTTCGTCCTTTACTTTTTCCCGCCCCTACGCCCACGTTGAAGTACGTCATGTAAAACGTAGATTCAAGTGCATAGTCTTTCTTCGCGTGAAGGAATTCGCAAGGAATCACCCACATTTTTTCCAGGGCAAGTTTTCTTCGGCATCAAGAGAGCACAAGCACACACCACTCGCCCGCTTTGCCCCTCGGGTTGTTTTCTCATCCGACTAATTTCGGAAGTGGCATATATCTCCTCCTAAGGCAATGTGGCAACACCTTCAAGGTGCCGTAATGCTCCCGGTTCGCTCGGCTGAGAGCCGTCACACTTCTCCTCCTCTTCCCGAACGAGATTGCGGCTTGTTTTCCTAAGGGAATTCTGGATGATATGGAGGAAAAAAATTGGTGCCGAGGCGTCGAGTTGCGCGAAATTTTCTCAAGGCCCTAGTTCCCCGGGTAAATTGCCACTTATGCCATGAATTGGGTCCCGCGTTACAGTTTTAATGGCCTACTTACAATCGACCTTCTCGTTAGTAGAACTAGTGATCATGCTGTTAATCTGGTGGTATTTTGCCTGGATCGATGGCTATGGTACTATGTGAGTGTATACGCCCAAGATGTCGTTGTATGTACCTGCATGCGTATGATTCTCCGGCTACAGACCGAATATTTTGTCTTTTTTACGATTGCTAAATACGTCAATTCAGAGTTAGGTTACGTTAGCAGTTTTAGCTGCCTTTTTACGTGAAGAAATAAATTGAACTGCTAGAAGTAGCGTCAAATGCTCGAAATGAGATGTACATCTACATTACGCAATACTCTGCAAGCCACCGTGAGGGTGTGTGGCAGGGGGTCAAGATCACCAAACATGCACTATTGACATGAAACTAGGCTACCATGTATGAATGTGTGAAAATATAACATGGCCCTTTTTCCGCAGTCGTTCAAGAAATAAGGAAGTTTACATTATGATACGTTGTTTTACACGTTGAAATGAATGTGATGCGAAGCAAACATTTAAAACTTCTTTTTGATGCATTTAGAGGAATGCATTCAGAAATGTATGCGATAATTCCGTGGCAATAATTAGGATACGTAGCATAGTGTTATACGTAGTTGCGCATCTACATTGGAGACCATAGAGCACTTATCCTATGATAACACTCTTTCGATGAAAATTTTCGATGTTTAAGGGCAATTTGTTTCATGTTTTCAGAATCTCGTGTGTGGCAAGTAAACCGATATATATAACCGACATCCCCCTGCCACACACCTTTATGTTGGCTTGCAGGGTATTATGTAGATGTAGATATATTTAAATCAATTCTCTCCGCGTAAGGTTTTTGCAGGACTTATCTCACATGAGGAGTGTTCGTAGGATGGAACTTTAAAAAGTATGTCCTTCAGCATATTGCGTTAAGAGGGATTCTCTCCATCCTTTATCCTTTCCCTGAGAAAATCCCTTCCAATATCCAAGGACCTAAATATCCTAAACGCCTCGCCGCCACTGCGCCATTGATCCGTACTTTTAGACTTCTTCCACGAATAATTAACTACCCAGGGGCGAATTTTATAGACGGTTATTGTTAACCCTACGCTACTCTAGGGGTAAGCGTTAACAATAAAGATTGCGATAACGCGAAAGATAGATCCGTGATTCCACACCTGGGGCGAATTTTATAGACGGTTATTGTTAACCCTACGCTACTCTAGGGGTAAGCGTTAACGATAAAGATTGCGATAACGCGAACGATAGATCCGTGATTCCACACCTGATTGCCTAAGCTGACAAAGACTGTCGAGCTGCTGTATTGGGAAGCGCTTAATGCTACAGGCGTCCGCGTTGTCTTTTACGATTTTTTTCCGGTTTCTGAGGCGTAATCTTTTCATTTTGAAAGGCTTGGAACTGTAGGGGGTCAGGTCCATCGTAGATCACGAATTAAGAAGCTCGCCACTGGTAGTTGGTGGAGTGGGGTGGGGCTAGCTTCCCTGGTTGTTAATGACACCCGACGGCGCGTCCAACACTGTAATCATTCGCTCCCTCGGGTCTCGTCACTTGGCCGTTTCCTGCTTCACCACTCCGACAGTCTTTCGCGCGTTGGACTCTGCCCCAAGAGATCGGGCGTGAAGCTCATTTTTACTGTCGACGACGTTTAGAACATCGTGAAACTCCTCTGCTCGCCCGTAATGGAGGTCGGCGGAACGATCCTTGCCGCGGGCGTATTCGAAGAGTGAACCCGCGGCTGTGAATGAGTTGAATGGGGTTCTAGTTATAATGTTTGCACCTACGTAGTATACTACAAACCACATCGATGGTTAGCGCCATTGGGTGAACCATCACCAAAAACTGCGCTTTTTGCATGTAAAAAAGTCAGCTCGTTGCAAGAAAGACTGGTAGTAAACATTCAGCAGGCAATAATATTAATAGAAACTAAAAGGGTACCGTGATTGTTATAAGTTTAAAGATATATTCGAATTCACAGGTTGTGAAGAATGTAAAAGAGAGGAGTTACGTCAATATGAAGAGGTTGGCCGATAGAAGAATTGAGTGGAGGGCTGCGTCAAACCAATACTAGGATTGTTCACCCATGATGATGATTCGAATTCACTCAGCTATTAATTATATTTATATAAAAATTGTGTTATAGTGCGCTAGTAGACTTAACTTTATTTAGAAATGCCACAGCTTTTTCTATCTCTGCCGAATGTGGTAGCTCTGAGCAGGGGTAGTTTAGCTCTGTGGTATAGCTCTGGATAATTTTGCTGTCCTGCCCCTAAAGGTCAGGAGTTCTAATTCCGCCTCGGGCATGGATGTGTTTTGTTTCGTATTATTACGCTAAGGCTTAAGCTATGGCGGTGCAGTGTAACTTCAACAGTTGGAGCACTTTCAAACGAAATTCTATGACTATTAGCTATACCCGTATATCCATCTATCTGTTTATTAATGCGCCTATAATGGCCTCTTACAGTATGTGTCGACCCATGGAAATAATGACTGATTGCGTGAGGCAGTCTTAAGGCCGCTTTACACGATACTATTTTTTGTACAATTTCTTGTACTAGCGCTTGAATGAGGAAATTGTACCGTGTAAAGCGGTAGATTGTGTGAACGCTTGCGCGAATGTCTGAATGACTGTACGGAAAATAGAACCTGTTCTAATTCCATTCAGACAAACATACAATTTCGTTCAGTTTATACAAGCGTTTGTGCAAGAAATTGTACAAAAAATTGTATCGTGTAAAGCGGCCTTAATATAATTTTGTTTTCTTGGAGGACTCCAGGGGACGATACGACAGTTATCAAAAGGTTTCCAACTCAATCAATATTTTTGTGTGTGAAATAATGGAAATAGCTGAAGCGCATTAGTTTACTTGTAGCTCAAAATTTATGAAGAAATGACATGGCTTAATTTTTTACGGTGGAATCTCCGAAGGAGTTTATCTACTCTTCAGCGCGGATAGTTAGTAGTTACGCGGCGGGGTTTGGCTTTCTTCGATCGTTTTATGCTAGGGGCGGTGGCTGCGTAAGTGAGGCGAGACTTTCAAAGTAACGCGACACCGATTGTCTGTTTTCACCCCGCCATATTTATCACCTCGTCCCCGCACGCCCCTTGTGATCTCGTTAAAGCGACAGTCCGAAAGAGGAAGTCGGGATTAGGAGTGCTCTCTTGGAGCTCCATTGTGTCCTATGGAATTTGACTTCGTGCAGAATTGGAACTAATTGGCGTGAATGAGCTATGGCTCAGGAACGAATGCAGCGCCGGATTTACTTCGCGATTGTGTTTTGTTTGGCTCTTTCGGGTGAGCATTAAAGGGACGGCCCGCGTGCGTGCGTCCCTCGGCCTGATTTATGTCTAGGCCATATCTCTTATGGATTACATCATCATCCTTAAATGTCGTGGTACTTGCTCGCCATAGAGAGAATGTAGTGACTCATTTTGCGGCGTACGAAATATGGTGATCATCATGTTCGTGGCGGTTCAAGTAATCCAGATTTCAGCTCGAACTATCACGGACGTGATTTTATGCCTCAGACATTAGCGCCATAAATTTTACCTTCGTGGAAAAGCGGCCAACGACATGCACCGCTCGGTCCCGAAATCATTATGCGTGTAATTAAAATTTCGTATCCATCGCTCTATATTTTTTGGTCAGTTTTTTTGCTCGGATAGATAATTTCGCGTTCATTGACTCGGGTTAAATTTGATATGAATACGTTTATGTGCTCGTGCAGCGAAATTAATGCTAGTGATGGGAGCATAGTGGTGCCCAGCACCGTGAAACGTGTACTTCGCTACCCCCTAGCCCTCAGAAGATCACCAATTTCGGGCGAAACGAGCTTAAAATTCGAGCACGAGCCGTAGAATTATCAGCACGATTTATGCAAACACCAATCCCACGAATGGATTAATTAAGGGAATGCAATTACGGCACAATCGAAGTCGGTCTCATTCAAGCGCTATCTTACACAATCCTTCAAGCAAGGTGCGATAGATTTTTTGCGTGGGAAATAGGTCCGGGAAAATGATCCCCTCCGCTCCCTTAGCCCGGTGTAATGTTAGTCGTCGCTTCGCTTGGTAGTTGTCCAAGATGAAGCATTCTGATATCGAGCTTCCCAGACCTCTCGTTTCTCGAAGTGAGAACGAGATGGCGTGCCGGTTTGGAGGATCGCTGTCAGCATCACGCCACAAAGGGAGTGGCTCCGTCCATATGTCCTGGTGACCGAGTACAAACGTATATTCTCGATTCTGTGGCATCAGGGAAAAAGTTAATTGAGTAAGCAATTTGTGTTCATATGTGCATTTATTTGGCAAGAAAACATGATATGATTAATCGATTGCTTTTAATGTAAGTTACTTTTTGATATAACTCACTTGGTCAATTTCTTTAGTACTCCACTACACATGTAGCGACGTATTTGAACTAGGTTTAAACAATAGTTTCGACATTTTTCTTTCGCCTATATATAAATGTATACTCTTAAGGCCCCGTCGAGTGTCCGAGTCAGAGCAATCATGATTAAATAGGTATGCACAGGTACATGAATTTCGACTGACAGATATAATTTTGCGCAGAAACGAACTAGTGTTCCATAAACACTCACGGGACATGCTCTTATTTAATGTTAGAAACTCAGAAAGGATATAATTTTATTAAAGTTATATAACTCTTTGTTTTAATTTAAGGAACCTACATGATATCAATTGATTGGAAAACTAACTTTTTTGCCTGGTCTGCAGTGTGATTTGTATTCTTTTCGGTTTATTATTTTAGCAGTAATGTTAGGGTACAGTTATTATTGGCAAGTATAGTCAAAAGCCACTAACTGATATAAGAAAGTCTGATTGAATGTGTAGTACAAATTTGCATATTATATGTACGTGTATTCGATCTTAGGGATTTTAATTCTGATCCCCCATTGTTCGCGAAACCAGTAGACATAAATGTCTGTACCGTACACATAAATATATTCTCCAATTCCTATTATAGTGATATCATCGATCGTAATACGGGAGATGACAATATTTATGACACTCTCCTAGAAAGGATTGTCGTACATTTCTAAAATACTTGGGGCAATGTTTTGGCGTGCAGCCTAATAGCGATTGCCGTACGAGTTATTCTAATTGGTAAATGGCGTCTCATTTATCGTGACGACCTTTATCAAGTCTCCCGAATCTTCTCTGTACATGTTCCAATTCCGTATTCTAACCTTAAGGATCGCATACCCTATCGGTTTATTCTGAATAGGACTTAGCGAGGGAAGATTTCTATCTTTACCTCACTTTGCCGATACATTGCTCCAGAACCACGCGTGCGATTCTTAATCGAAGGTTTGCGGACCATGATTATTGGTACTTAATTTGAAGTGAAATATGTAAAATGGCATACTATGGTAGTGTGAAGGGGTAGTGAAGTAAGCAATGGAAGTGAAAAGGAAGATAATAATTTGATTCTTTTCTCGTGAAAGAAAAAAATTCGAAGAAAGAAGTGTCTTTAGCCGTGACAAGTATTTTGTCTTTTTCAGGCGATTCTCGTAGACAAAAGTGTTGAATTTACGGTCCTCAGGCTGGTCACGGCCAGTCGAACACTTTACTGCACCTCTCGACGGTGTCACGATACAGCCCATCAAGGCATGACTCTTGTTTCAAAAAAGATTTCCCCCAAAGTATCGTCAAATAAAAGGGTTTTTTTTGGAGGATAAAGATCGCGGTTAATGGTCACTGCTTTTTCCACCATGACTTACAGGATATTCGTCCAGTGAGCCTTGACGTTAATGCTTTAAGGATATCATAAAATCGAACTTGTGTTTTTCATCTTGATATCCTAGTCGTGCTGCATTTATTCCTCAAATCGCCAAATGCCTTGTATACTTTTCTTTTTTTTTTGGGACAGGTCCGATTTTTTTTGCTTTGTATTCATAATGGTTTCAGTCCTATCATGTTTCTACAATAGATTTTTTTACGAGTAGTAAATTGTTGAGTCCTGATCTCATGGCGGAAAAATCATAGAAACATTTTAAATCGTAGTTACAGATGTAAAGGCATGCCGAGATGAAAAGTGACGTAATATCAAGCCTCTCAAACACACAATTAGTAATTTTAGTAGTCACAGCTCACAGTTGTACTATTTTCCTAAAAATATTTGATATGTTATTCCTCTTGAACTTGACTTCTGTCATTTGAATATGGTAATCAATAAGGTATTAATTAAACATTAAAAATCCAAAATTTTAGGACGAAATCTTCATTAGATTATGATCTTTTATGAATTGTCCGAATAGGCCCCAATTTGTATCTATCGTTCCGGCATTGGCTATTAGCCATAGTGAAGACTTCACTCTGTTCCTAAAGGAGTTGTGAGATAGATAAAACCTCTGTCCAGAAGAAGAGGAAGCAATCGTTCATAAGTGCGTACTTAGGAGCCCATCGCTCTGGAAGTGTCTTCTCTCTTGTCCCCCTCAGTTAGGCCTTATATTTATTCTTACAGGTTTTGCACGCTATATTGAAATGAGATAAGTGAGGTGTAATATAATTGCATTTTTTAAGATATGATCAGAATGAACTTATGAATCACAAGCCACAGTAAATGCTGTAAAATTGGCATGGTTCCCTGTATACGAAGGTGAGAGTTAATTTATGAATATGCCTCATCATAGTTCTTTCCACTGTAACACACGCCCGAAATGTGAAAGCCCCATGGTCGTCCACAAATTTACCCTGTGGGCTTCCCGATACATGTTCCCCTTCCCTATCCGGTCAAGCAGATTAAACTGGTATTATTGGGCCCATAAGAATGATTCGTGAAGTGTTATTTTTTCCTTTGCTGCCATGGAGACCGAATCTGCCCTATAGCCTCTAAAAAATCCTGATTTGTTATTAAATGAAACTTTCTTATAATTAATTATGTTATCGACCACTTTATTCATGTAGAAATGGATAAGTTGTCGTGAGTTGTTTGGTCGGTTAACGACCAAACAACTTATCCATTTCTAATTAAATACAACCGTTTCTTTCTCTATTTCCTCGTGAATAAGCGATTTAGATTTGTAATCTCAACGGTGACGTGCTGTTCTGCATCTACCTTATTTATCGCTTATTTATTTATCTACTTCTACAAACCTTGCTGGCCAACGTAAGGGTATGTGGCTGGGAGATGTGGATGTATTTATAACCTGTAACGAGAATGCTACCTTGAGGGTATATGGCATTTGAAATGTGTGTCCCTAAGAGAAGAGTCGCAATATTTAAGCACTCTGTAGATCCTTTCGTTTTTTTTTGTCAATGCAAATGTAGAAATGTATTCCGCCAGCCGGAGCAAAGGGCTAGAGGTAGTAATATGAGGGTCAGTATCCCCTTTCATCCTTCCTATCTCCCTGTGGACGCTGGGTTTTCTCGTGTTCGTTGTTTTAAGGAGGAGGTTGGACTGTCTTTCGCCCCCCCCCCCTCTTGGTAAGTGAGTCTGTTGTCTTCCCACCCGGAAGCTGTGTGTGAGAGGAATCCCAGTGTACTGCGATGGGAATATGTGAGTCAAGAGAGCAAGGGAGAGGTGTAGAGGAAAATTCCCTTCTCCCCTCTGGGCAACGTGTAGAATATACGGTCGATAACGCGGCGGAGCGCAGAGAACCGACCAAAGGCGGGCGGAAATACATTCGCGATGTGCAGTTGTGCCTCCGGACTGAATTTAGATAAATTTATTCGATGTTGGAGAGGCCGGGATGGGTCTAGCTAGCCTAATGTTCTCCCGTTCCCTTTCTTCCCTCAGGGATCCAACGGCGTCATTTACATAGTTGCCTGCAAGCCACGGCAAGGGTGTGCGTCAGGAGGAGAACCTTCGCTAGTAATACTGTCACGCACACAATCATATCGTTAGTAACCATACTACAGGTTTTCTGTTTAAGTCCCCGTAGAAACAAAACGGCTTCACATATAACACCGGTTTTTATTCCAAAGTATAATTTCACTAATGCGGACAGGCTCAGTACAAATTCTTAGCGTTGAATAGTGGTTTCAAAAAATTATGGTATAGCACATACATTATAAGTAAAAGAGGTAATGTCTTAAAAAATACATTTATATAATTCACATTATCAATCCCTTGTAGGTTTGAGAGTAAGCTTATCAACTAATCAACCATTATTAATTTTATCACCTATACCTGGGTTACATTTATTTTTGTACACGAATTCATTCAGAAACACGAAATATGAAACACCTCCGTCAATCATTCTAATTTATATTAATGATCCTGCCAAGGAATATGGAGTTTTTTTATATCTATGTAAAGGCAATTTCCTTAAATATATGCAGGATATTTAGTGTCTATTTAAGCCTTCGACTTTCCATGATTAATCTTAAGGAATTCTTCTAATTGGAACACTGCTAAACCTACAATAGCAGCTTTTTACCGAAGAAGTAGTTCTCTCCTGATTAGTATCTTATTTTGAGGTCAAAAATACTTCAGTGTAATATTCTAAACAGCGGTCTACTGATGAAAAGTGACACCAGCCTTTATCTTCTCATTATTTTTACCATTCTTTTTATGAATCCTGCCTTTCTGAAAACTAAGATTCAGATATCTACCGTGGAAACGGTCGGTAATGGTCTACAGAGCCGAAATCTCGCCTCATGATTCGATCGGTGTCTCCTTTACATTTACGTCTACATTTGCATAAACTGAGTACCCTGCAAGCCAACTCTACGGTGTGTAGAAGGGAGTGATGGATGACCAAACGTAACTTTCATGCATGCATCAATAGACACTCTACTTAATACGAGATTCATGTGACTGATGCATGCGTCACGCAGGTGCATCTTAATGAGTGGTTTCGATGCCATCGACAGGCAGTGGCAATTACATTTATGTCCATGAGATATCTGCGTTGTGCTGCGTCTCAGGTGATCCGTGCGAATTGCCCACTTTCGTGGGAATGCTTCATGATGAGCATCGGGCAACTGGAAAAAGGTTTGGAGACGGCCTCACGTTTTGTCGAAGGTATAGTTACGTAAGAGTCTACTGGTATGAGGAGGAATCATAGAACTAGTTTACGTGAAGTCCGTCCCTTCTATCCTTCTTACTAACCCACGACGCGTTTATCTTGAGTCATATTCTAAATTTAAAACTTTCGAATGCACTTATAATTCAACTCTTATACTTTACGTATTTGTAAAAGATTTTAAATGCAAAATAAATTAAGTTAGGTCTTTCCTTTAGTTTTTCATTTCAAAACCTAAACTACTCGATAATTTTGTCAAGGTATTTCATCTTTAACGTGATGAATTATAATGAAATAGCATATAATTCACAAATAATAATGAACTTAAGTTAATACAAGAACTAGCTTATGATCAGTCCATCATATACAGGCCTCAAAACTGTGTCTATATTATTTTAGGGTGATATATTGACTCACTATTACGTTATTTTCGAGAATTCGTTCAGAACTAAAAGCTTAGAGGTATGACAATCACAGAGCATCTCGCTCTTAGTCAAGGTAAATTGTTAATGTCTCTCTTACCGCAAGGAAAGAGGGTAGCGTTCCGATTTCTCCGTCATCATGATCAAAGGCTGGTGACTGGATTGAGAAATACGTGTTTAACTGCTCTCCCAACTGATCATACGAGTATGGACTGGGAACAATTTCTCAGATCAAAGGATATGAAAGAGAGCGTTCGTTGTTTTCACTTCTTCGACGTAATGATTTCAACACTGGTGATTTGATTGAGAAACGTCCACATTCAAGTAACCTAGCATCTTATTCAACGAGTATAAACAGAGAGAGGAATCTTTCCTAAGTTCTTTGTAGGATTTGAGCTCTTGTTTATCGAATTACGCTGTAATTAACTGTGGCAAGCTCTTAGCACTGGGAATCAAATGTAATAGATTGTTGTGTAAGCAAATCACGTAGTTAATTTAAATAAATACCTCTTATAGATCTGCGGTTATAGTTTTTCTCATGGGATTTTCGGATTGGAAAGAGCAAAATGCGATTCAGTACTATATGTGTTCCCGGAGAGTTTATCGTTGTTTTTCCGTCGTCATCTTCCCCGCTCCACAATCCTAACTGCATCGGCAATGCCAAGAGGAAAAAATTATCTCCCACGTGCAAAATCCGAGGGAGTGCCTTCTCACCCCCGGGCGAGAAAAAGAAGAGCTAAGGGAGGGAACGTGACAGGGAGGTGATGGGAAAAAATCAAATTCCGAGAAGTGCCCTGATCCGTAGTTCCCCTTTCCGCCGCAGCCATGCACAGCGCCGGCTGAGTGCGAAAGAGAGAGAGAAAACAGCGCCATCTAGTTTTTATGCGGGCAATATCCGCTTAGTGTGAAGCGATACAATTTGTTGCTTTGCGTTCCCATTTTGCGCTGTCTCCCGCCCCCCTTAGGTACGTAAAGCCCTTGGTTACGAATCCGAGTACTGTACGGGGGTAAACACCACGGCCAAAATGGCGAGCGGGCCCCCATTCAAAACCTAAAATGCTCCCCGGCCTCATGGCCCGGAATTTGATATCGTTTTCCGAGCGATATCGGCCCAAAGTGCCTGGATGGCATTTGAGATCGCAATATGGCTCAAGCACGTTTGATGGTCTCTATTCAATTGGAAAGCGCCTCCTCTGCGCCCGATTCCTCCTTTTGCCGGGATTACGACCCCCTTCAACTCCCCTCCCTCTCCCCCACGAGTTCATTCCCGAGTCGCCGAAGCACCTTCGATTGTTTGTGGTTTTAACTGCTCCCCGATCCTCACTCGAGTTGGCGCCACTTTTCGGGATCCCATTGTCGTGATTGTGAAGCCTTCTCCTCCCCCCCCCCCCCCCCCCCCCCCCCCCCCCCCTCACCTCCTCTTTCCCCCTCCAGGAATATTTTGTCGCGCAAATAATCATTTTCCTCCCATGTGGTGGTTTCGTTTTATCCCACCTTTCCCGTGCTTGGTATTCATTTCGAGCACTTGGCCGGACAAGGAAATGCGGCGGCCCCGTAACGGCTCTAACGTGCCCCGTTTCCGAACTGCGATCTTCCGGAGCCGATTTCATTTATTTAGCTCCGGCGTGAAATACTGAGACGAGACTGGGGGCGTTAACTTTAATTTGATCGAAAATCCGGGGATTTTGCCATCTTCGGCGGGGTCTCAGAAGCGTCTCTGTCAGGTTGTCCATTCTCTTAACACAATAACACAAACCTTCTTATGATCGCTCTCAGGTCCAAGACTTGAATCTTTTGGAGACATTTAACTGGTACGTCATCTAACTTCCTTTTCAACTCAGATTTAAAGTAATACAGCAATGATGCCATTACGACTTCACTATCAAAATTTCCTGAATGAACTCTGTGAAATATATACGTTTAATTTGTTTCGTTGAATAATGCAGATCCTCTTAACATGAGTCCATAAGGAAAAAACGATATGTTGCTCAGAAAAGGACTTATTAATTAGGATGTAGTTGATCTTACTTTTTTCGTATCTCATGGTATGATGTTTAAATGTCTTCCTTATCAGTAACCTTGCCATTTTCTACATCATTGGCTATGCAACCTATAGAGACGATTTTAGAGTATTTACTTCATTTTGGATTGTTAATTATATGAGCCCGAAGTCTTCCATATCTTTCACCCAATTTTTCGTCAGTCGGTGGATATTTTGTTGACAGCATTATAAGGGGTGGAAAAATATCACACGTGGAGTCTAAGAGTTTTGGATTCCTACCCTAATGGGTAGATTGTGCATATATTGATTCGAACCTCAGGACGCTAATTTGAAGTTCTTTTGAAAATGGTTATTACTGCATGGTGCCTAGTAAGGTACCGTCGTTCGAAATCGACCCTTAGTTTATGTCCCTCCTTCGTTTTAAAGCAATCCTTGAATTGAGAGATACATATTCCTTCATCCCTAGAACTGCCTGTGACCCTGGAGAATGTACATTGAAGGAATGTAAACTCGCATCGGCATTTCATGAGTTGGCACAAAATTGATCCGGTCTGATGTTGCAATTTCCTTCTTATTATCACCCTGCTGATTCGGATGCACTGTTCCTTTGAAATTCACCACATCCGGTGGAGAAACACCGGCTATATTTTCTGAAGGTTTTGGTGTGACACCGGAAATACAACACGCATCACCCTAGCTAAGCATTTCAAAATTCTCGCCACATTTTCCTGAACCATGAATTAATCAGTTTAAAATTAAATTTGAGAGTCTGAAACAAGGAAATCATCCCTCAAGATGGAATAGATTGAGGAAATATGGAAAATATTGGTTAACCCTATCCTTTGTAATCTGGTCAGTTCTCCGACTCTCGAATGAGACATCAAAAAACTCGATGGGATCTCTCGTTATGAGCTTTCCTAGGCTTACTCTTCTTTGCGCTTTTCCATAAACATATTTTCCAATCATAAATACTTACCTGTCCACAAATGGTGCAGAGGCTTTAGCCGTCGACTATCTACACTTAATCCCTGCATGCGTCTACTTTGAAATGCGGTTCGCTCTGTTTCGCTTAAGCTCTCGGGCAGCAAAATAGCTTCTGATTTAATAGATCAGCCATTAGGAATGTGCTAGAGTGTAGTTCCCTCTCATCATATGGATATTTTATTTCGAATGATTAAGATATCTGGCGAGATGTGGTGGTATTGATACATTATGACGGATTAAATGACGATGCAATTTCCCTCAAAATAACGTAGGTTTTCATTAAAAGTCTTTATTTTGCGGAAAATTGCATTGTAGTTTGAACCGTCATAAGGCATTAGTTCACCTGGGTTTGGTGTACGTAATCTTTTCAGTTCGAGAATACCTGATGGTCAGGTCAATGGGCGTTCGCACTGCCTTCCCTTAATAAAAGGAAGGGGACTGGCAGCTACACTTCGTATTCCTTCGGACTAGGGGAAAATATCTGCTGCCTTCCCACCTCTCTTTCGACAGACTGCCCCCGGGTGAAGAGGCGTAGCAAATGGAATATGGAGAATCCTTCCGGATAACGGCGTGATGGCCGGCGTCAGGTCCCCATGGGCATTCGGGCAAGGGTCCTTCCCCCCGTCCCCTCCCCCTGGACTCGATTTCATTGGCCAGGTCGGCGATAGTCAACGCGGGGGAACGGCTCAGCGACCATCCTTTCGCGAAGTCCGCCCCTCCGTCCCTGGACAGTGATCAAACCCCATTCAGCGAAATCCACGCCTCGCGTACGCTCTCGGGTTTATCATTTCCTCCCGTTATCCGCTTGTGTTGTTTCTCTCTCAGTTTTTATTTTTCCAGAAATCCGTCGCCACCGTACGGTCCGCATAACTCCCCCTCCCTTCAACCCCCGTCCCCACGACTTTCATCCCCCCCGGGAGGGGTTTTTTTTCGGGTGATCGGTATGGTGTAGAGTTTGGGGAAGGGGTTGAGTCAGGCGAGCTCGCATTCCGTCCGTCGAATAGAAATGAACAGGCGAGAGTATAAAAGGAGTGCACACAAGGGGTGGGGGGAGATAGCGACGTTGAACAATGGGGGGTGTGGATGTGTGCTGATGCTTTCTCTCCGCTCCCGTGACTCCCCCCTCCCCCTAAGGGGGGTTGGAGTGGGGAGTGGGCCTTTCGGGCGGGGTTGAGTCGGTGTGTAGGGGTGTTCCGGTAGATGATGATCATTCCAGCGACAGTGACGGTGATGGTAATCGCGTGGTGAGGTAGCCTGGCGCCCTGGAACAGAAGTGAGGCGACAGCTTTGACTCCGTGATAGACAACCACATACCCAAGAGTAGCGCCACAGCTAAATTTTGGGGATGTGGAAGGAAGTCATCTAGGCGCAGCATTGAAAACGACATTTACATCTAAATAATACCTCTAACGGAATAGGTGAGACTGGATATTCCGTCAAAACTCGACTGGAAGAACACCAACTGGCCGTTATCCTCCGTGAAGGATATTGTACTCATACACTAATATTTGACATCTTCCGAATTGCGTGCAAAAAATTAATTGTTTTACATTCAGTCTCATGGAAGTATGCAAACACAGGCAAAAATCTATCCTATTAATCCTTATGATGAATGGGATGAGATTACTGCTGATCCTAATTTGTCACCTGTGGGGTTTTTGGCAGAAGTAAAGTATTTCCACCTGGCCATCCGACTGGTGCAAGCATCGATGTCGGCTGTTGCGGAACATGAATACTCGGTACACATGATAGACTTCGGAAGAATCAGAGTCATCGCCAAGGTTGAAAAATTCAAACGCCGACTAATCCGTAGGTCCGTCGAGATGATGATGTGCAAAGAAAATTTCAATGGGGATGGTGGCCTCATAATCAGCGCATATGGGCCCCAGTCATCAATAAAAATTCCCCACAGTACCTTTTTCCCCTAACCCTTCCATGTCTCTCATATAAGCACCGAGAATGATATGAATGCGGAGCTACACCGGCTGCCAGCTTTCAATCCCTCTGAAAAAGGTACCAGCAGGGGTCATGAAACGTCGGGCTGATACCAAACAAGACGTGGCAAAACCAGAAAATCATTTTTTTCGCCTCAACAACATCCTGTAACTACCGCAGTGCCAATACCTCGAATTCTTAAACCTCAAGAAATCATAACTTATGTTAGTTCCTACAATACAGATTCTATTTTTAATTAAATTGAATTCTGTAATAGACTGAATTCACTAAAGTAATAGTATTTTCACTTGCAATACTGCTGCACTGAAGAAAAGTCATAAACGCTCGTAAAGGATATTGTATGCACAAAAATACTAGACGTTTCTCGCCTATCGTGCAAAAATATTAAATTTTTTCATTTTGTCCCGTGCAGGTATGTAAAAAAGGAAAAATATCTCTTTATTTGTCCTTATGATTGGTACGATCAGATTTACTACTGTCCCTGATTCTGTCATCTGTGGTGTGTTTGGCAGGAGATGAATCATATGGGCGCGTCAACTAATAGTTTTGGCTCGATCATACTATCATCAGTTTATGGAAAGTGGTGCTAAGGCTTCCCTACATGATTTTTCTCCTGTTCTGATGCTCTATGAGGTTATTCATCAGTCGCGGGGAAGGAGGCGTATCCGAAAATGCACAGGAGAGCATACACCATCAAAACATATAAGAACTCATAATAAACGATCTCCAGTATGTAAAGTTGAATATAAAGATGATCATCACCACCAATAAACAGTTCTAAGATTGGTTTAATGTAATCCACCACTCAAATCCCCTATCGAATGACCTCTTATATATTCTCTTAAACATCCTTCAATGCTTCCTCCATTATTTTGAAAGGACTTCCATGTGAATTCCGAATCGTTAATGATTTGGTAATTAATCATAGGCTTCAGAAATGAGCTATGGTAGACGACCTTAATCATTTGGAGCTTGAGAAAAAGAAATGACTGGGAATATTAATACCAGCTGACGAGTATAGGTAAACTTATTCAGTTCAAACAACGACAATATTTGCGTGTACGTAGTGACCTGAGGAGCATGATTTGTAGTTCAATAATATTTCTTTAAATATTTTTACTTCCGTAATTTAGCGGTGAACTCTTGTACAGTAGATCTAAGATCCTTATAACGTGAACAGGATGAGGTAACCTCGGATGTTAAAAGCACGCTGCACAAATATTTACTTTCTTCTTCCAGTTGTTAGTTAAGGCGTGTATTATAATTATGTTACTCATGTGGTTATCAGAGGAAGGCGTACATCAAACCAATTAGCTTAGCTTATCAAATTAGTGGAGCCATTAGCATTCACGGGTAGTTAACACCGCTTTGGTGGGCGATAAATATTTGGAAATAGCTATGACGTCCTATCAGTTGGGTTGTTCCACCAAAATTCACTGGTATCTAGGTTTTTAAGGTGTCTTCTCGAGTGGGTTAACTGCCTTGTTGTGCTATGCCTAGGCTTGCGGTCGTATTACTTCAGCGTCGAACTTGGTTTATTCATTTAAAAAATGGACCCATGATTTTGTTACGTTTACGCTGTTACGATACTCGTCTTGACTAGGGTACTCGACGTGTTGAGCTTCATTGCCTGCCTAAGCTAGCCAGCCCGCTACACTATAGTATATTAATTCCACAAAAAAATTGTACTGTGCACAAAATTCATTTAACAGATCATGACGCGTTTTTTTTGTGATTATGAAATAATTTTTTGGAAAGTACAATGCTGTCATTATGATTGATATGTACCACGGCGTTTCACTGGATTCATTTAATTATTTTGGACTTTCCAAAACTGGGTCCACGATTGGTCTCGGCATCTGAATGTCTCGAAATACTTGAGATGCCGCCTTTCGCTACGGGGAGGTCGTCAAAGCGAGGGACAGGCTTAAATTTTTGACCGATTTTCCGCCTCCTCATATCCCGCTTATTTGAATTGGCCCGCCCCCCACTTCTCCCCAAATATCCGCCTGCAGGCACGTAAGCCATTGTTTGTTGTCGGCGGCCCTCCAACGTGAACGTAAAACGGCTAAGGGAGGCAAGGGATAGTTAGAACTTTTCGTGGCAAACAAACTAGGTTTTTGAGGCACGGAACGGACGTCGGACGTAGCCTTCTTCAGACCCTCCCACTCTTACCTTCCTCCCTAACCCCCACCCTCTCCGGGATGCAGTCTGCTAAGTCTTTGTGCACACACGTCTCGGCTCCATCCGCGGTTCCTTCCCTTGATGCTCTTTTTTTTACATCGCTTGCACCGCCGCGGCCACTTTTCTGAGTTCAAGGATAGGGATTGGGGGAAGAGAATCTGGCGGACTCATTAGACCGTTTTTAGTTACTTGCCATGCGGAGCGGCATGGCTGGCTCTGTTTCTCCTACTCTCCACCCCATAAATTCGTCGGCAAATACTCTTTCTCTCTTAATAAGAGCTATTTCCGCTATCTCCCTCTCCGTTGGACTTATCTCTCCTCCTCGTCTCCCACCATTAGCTCTCGTTTTCAAATGGGATAGCGGCGGGAACGCGGTAGCAAATCTTCCCGGCCGGATGGAATTGCATTCTTCCCCGAATATCGGAATGGGATTCCATGAATAAAAGGATGACCATTAGGGTGAAATATTGGCTTGGTAAGCCCGTGGTTCAATTGACGATCCAGTCCAGTACTGACAGAGGGGTGGTTTAATTTACTTTCATGTCAGGATCATTTGTCACCACAGGGTAGGACTCTTCTGAAATAGCTAGATGCGCGCTGGCTTTTGTACATACATTGCCGCGTAATTGATCGTCTTGTGACGACTTCCGGAGACAACGCATCATCAATGGACCCATGTCTCTTAGTCTTTTAAATTAATTCGCTTAAACTGGCTTATCAACCATATTCGTCTTCATCTACATCCACTGAGAACATTACGAATATTACCCAAGCCTCCTTCACAATAAATTCACTTGTAGATACTTCTGTGTGATAATTTTTATGTATCTCATGTATTCAATTGGGTTAGGCAAGTCAAAAAATGGATCTCTCGCGGATTTGAATCCAGAATTCCTGGTCACGCATCAAATTCTGTACCCTCATATGTCTAAATATGTATGTCTACTCGCAAGGCACCTCAATAGTGAACTTCAAGTGTTTACTATTCCTCAGACATGCTCTGTGTCACATGTTACTTGAAGATTAGGCATTCCGCATAAATTAAACTCAATAAATATTCACTTCAGCGAATTAGATTTAAATTTCAGGGCCCATGCAAAAATAGTGTTACGTTAGGCGAGCGAAATAGAGGCATTAAAAACGTAATGCACCTCAGCCTATATACTTGTATATTTATTTGTCTATCCGGCCTCCATGATATTAATTCTGATCCATTACCATACGTGGTGCTAAAATATAATGTTTATCTCTCAATCCTCATTTTTTTAAATTCATGCTTTCTAATTTACTCTAATGTTCCACTCCGCCATCAGGCCGCCTCCGGGGAACGCGATGTCAAAAAACTTAATTGGTGGAACGGAGCTGGAGCACTGGCTCTGATATACCTATCTTAGGGAGAGGTTTTCGATTTGCATTTAAAACATTGGTTTCCATTCCCATTAAAGACAATGGCACAGCTTTCCGAGACGACGGTCAATAAAATATCGTGTATTTATTTGCAAGTCTCCTGGAAAAACGTCAATTTATGGGTCTGGGTGCCATCTTTTTACAGGGAGAGACTTTTTTCTCGTGTGTTGAGAGGGAGACCGAGGAGAAAAAGGCGCGTGATTCCCCTCGAAGGTCACGAGCTGAAATACAGGTTCTCTTGCGCAAAGAGAGCTATACCTCCTCCACGCACTCCGTTTTTGCCCGACCGAGCCATTAATAGCTGCATTCCCATTACCGCAAGAATCGACTACGTGCCCGCCATCAATTCTCGCCGCTCTAATGAATGGAGGTAACTGGAGGAGGAGATTATGAAGGAGCCCGATCGGTTTGTGGAATTCTTCCCTCACAATGAGTCTGCCATCCCTTTTTCCGCCTTCCCAACCCTTCGTTCCCTAAGCGGTTGATGAGGGTTGGGGAATGACTTGAGGTGTCAGGCATGTGCATATTTTACTGTGAATGCCCTTCTTATTCTTTTGCCTGGTGCCTTTCTTCTCTCCAATGCCGCCTTGGCAGACCCTCGCGTTTTCCTCCTTTCTGCCTTGAGCCTTCGATTTCAAAAGGTTTATTTGCATGCATATTGGTGTATTCAACCACCCACTCACGGATTGCTTTTTCTCTTCTCCCTCTTCTCCAAACCCAACTATCTTCCTTCCTCGCATATTATATTTCCATCGGACACTCTTTCTTCCTCTTTTTTCCGGAAATCGCTGGAGTTTCTCTAATACCCCAGCTGGTAACGTGCCGGGCAAGCAGGCCAAAGGTCGCTGGTTCGTATTCTTCGAGGTTGTTTTAATTTTAAGTTATTATTTTCAATGAGGGAGGAAAGAGTGATAGCTGAGTTTAACGTTACACGTCAAAGGGTCCTTGTGTTAACCGTTACTAACCGCACATTGATGTTCAGTACTCTGTCCGCCGGACATAGTACGGATCATAAATTGGTATCCACATAGCACTTCGCCATAGATAGGTTGTATCTATAAATAAAATAATAGCTTCCTCTACCAGGAATTGGTCCTGGGCCCACATCATGAAAATCCATAACTCTTACCAATCACATAAAACCCATCTCCGAATTTTGTCTTTATATGGAAGGCATAATACTTCCTTAGTCAGTGTCGAGAAATTGATGTTATAAAACGATATAATTGATTAAATTGGTGTGTTTTGCTTGGTGATTACGAATGTATTTCAAGTTTTGTAATGAATTTTGTGGTAGTATGCTAATATACATATTTTCTTGTCATTTCAGGTTGGTACCATTGTCTACAAGTCCTATTGATGTCTAAGACTGTGCATATCTGCGTAAGTAGTACTGATCTGAGATACAATAGCTGTAGAGCTCTTTCTCCTCATGACTGTGGAGAGAAAATTGAACCAAAGGAACCAAGAGGTCCACAGTTAAACGTACTATCCAACAGAGGGACTGCTGTACTTGAAGTACCCTCCCTAAGAACTCATGTGGGGAATGTTTAGCCGATAAAATCTATACCTGCCCGGGGATTCAAACTAGGGCTTCAGAATGGGAAACCAGTACCCTAGAAAACCACACCAACCCGACTCACACGGTGCGATGTATAGTATAACCATTTGAAGCTATAGAGAACCTTATTACACTACTGTAGCTTGGCATCCTTTCATGTTGCTTCTCCCCTAACCACGCATCTACTGCTCTCTTTTTTTTACCTGGATTAATTATGAAGAAGATCGGATTGATTTAATGGCTACAGTACTGGATTCCGATCCCGAGGATCCTGGTTCCCCACTAGTTTCTTCTTTAGTATGGTGTGCAACTTCAATATGGGCACGTCTACCTTACTGGGCGTGGAAAAGAGCACTTGGCGCCTTTCGTTTTCGAGAAGTTAATTTCCGATGCAGGATTTTTTCCACCCTTCCTCAATTCTATCAATTCCTATTTCTTTCCAAAAACCCAAAGCTTTTACTACTAAGTGAGGTCATAAGGATCGCCTAAGTAATTAGTTGACTCCTCTAATAAACAGCAACGAAAGTTGAAACTTTCCCGTCTATGATGATGTGGTAAATGTGTTACAAATTTGCTCGCGCATTAATTACAGTGGAAGAGATACTCGAGGACTGTAGAAGACTTAATGCCGTTGTGGAGAGTAGAACGCTGGTTAGTCAAGGACAAGGAAGAAAAAAAATGTAATATGAATGGTATGTGGAAGGATAGAATATGCTGATTTGAAGAGTTATATAGCGTAGGGATGGAGCTAATAGATGAATAAAATATAAAGCTGAGTAGGAACATTCCTACCTACCCTAACCGTTAGAATACTCCATTATCATCTACAGCTATAGATAATTCTGCGAGCCACTTCTGAGATGTGTGGTAGGGGGTGAATAATTTCCAATCATACAATGCATAGACATCATCTACCTATATGCACTAAAGTCAACATCCAAAGTCAACAGTCCTTCAGATTGGTTTGACGCAGCTCTCCACTGGATTCGAACATCGGCGACCTTATATCTTAATGTCTTATATCAAATTCATATAATGATTCTGTTTCACATCTTTACATCTTGTTCCAAAAATGCATGCCTCCTTGTCCATTCTTTCCGTTCACTTGTCCCTCCATGATTGTCTTCGTCATATCTTGCCTCAATATATGGTCAATTAAATATATCTTTCTTTAAAGTTTTCAGTTGTCATCTCTTTTCTCTCACTCTTTTCGGTGCTTATTCATTTGTCACTCCCTTGATATATCCTATCTTCATAACTCTTCGTACCACGTTTCAAATGCTTCCAAATTTGATCTCTCTGCCGATGTAATCGTCCTTGCCTCACTACCATAAAGAAGCATGCTCCAAATGTATCAACTCATGAAATGTTTCCTTGCATCCTCGCTTGTATTTCTAGTTATAAGTACAGTCATCTTTTGGTAAAATGCCTTTTTCGCCTGAGCTCTTCCGCTGACAATTTCTTTCCTCATTCGTCCATCGATGGTTGCTCGGCTTCCCAGATACAATACTTTTTCACCTCCGAAAATTTCTTTTTCGTAGTTTAACACAAAAAATCTGATAAAAATTAATGATGAAAAGTTTTTTGACATGCATGCACCAGCCCATCATCACTATCTGGCACGCTATTAGAATATTAGATACCTAGGAGTTTCGCGTGTATTTCTGCACGTCTAGACGCACACCCGTGCGGTATCGGCCTTTGAGGAAAAAATACCCCCCAACTCCTCTTCACGCCCCTCCCCTCTCTCCACCCCCGTTCTTTCCCCCCGTAAGTGCAACGCACGGAGAGGCCCAGACTGATTTTTTCCATACCTTTTTTCTCTCCACCCTGCCCGAATACAGCTCGTCCAGCGAGTGAAATGTTTTGTTACCGGGATTGGCCCTGAATGTCGATAATTTTATTTATCAGCACACTGCTCCACCCGGCTTCAGAAATCGATAAAAGCTCGGTCGTATTCCTGCAGCGGCGAGCCTAAATTACGCGAATTATTCCTTCCGGCGCTAATTCTCATGAAGCACGTCAAATTTGGAGTCGAATTATAATATTAATTCAACTTTGAAAACAGTATTTATTGTCATGCGCCTCTGCTGGTAATTTTGAACGGTTTCATTGAAATCTGCTTCTGAATCATACGTGGAGAAGTAATTCGTTAACTATAATTGCCGTCCTAATTGTTTGCGCATTTCAATCCCATGATTTTGAGCCAGCATACCGGTGATTCTTAAAGGGATTCGTGATATGGATGAATTTGGTTGCCTTGAATGATTTTGTTCCGGAATGCAGTCATAAATATTCCATCGGCTGCTAGATAAGAAGTGAAGAAGCTACCTCTATTTTTATGAATCGTACTATATTATGATGATTAGGTATGTTTAATGGATGTTTAAGGTATGATTAATGTTTTATCACAATTGAACCACTTTATTAGACATTTGTGGGCATATTTTTTAAATTAGCCTTCAAGTTCGGGCGAGAACTAACTACGTAATTCTTTTGCAGATATACTATTGCGAGAATAAGGTTTTGAAACTTTCAGAATTAAGGCGCAGTCTTTCTAATAACATTTTAATAAATCCTCTATATTTTCTTATTTCCCATCCGATTTTGTTTGCACGTATTTTTCTTGTTAAGTGCCATGGAAGTTCATTAAGTTTCTAATTCACCTTTTAGTTCTTCTCCAGTTACGGAATGTGTATGTATGTAGAGCAAGTATGGAGATAATTCCGCCATGCAATCTCTGGATGACTAACAGGATACCTACTTAGTAGATGAAGATTCAGTGTCTTAATCCTGGACGTTATGTGCTTATTAAACATATTCATGCAGTGAAAATGCTGCAGTTTATTTACATTCATGGGTATGACGCAAGCATTTTCCGCCAGCAGTGTCCAATAAATGAGGGACTTCCGGCTGCGAGAACTATAATCATATTCTTCCTCTTATCGACTTGGTTTATTTTAATAAATCCTACATTACAATCTGTCAAGGTGATGTAAAAACTGGATGACGGGAACGTATGCCTCATTATTGCTCAGTCCCTGTGCTCCCATTCTCATTAATGTGCTCCGTAGTATCGCTCAAGTGTTTATGCGATGCTCTCTTGACCGTTCACTCATTTCGTCCTCCGTGGAACTCTCTCTTTTCGAGCCATGCACCTGTATTCGCCTATCCCAGCTCAAGTCGTGAGTTGGCGCACGTGAATAATTCTCTTCAACTTCTCCATGTTACCAGCACCTGATGTGAGAGCGCTCATGTAAAAGCCCTCTCTTTTTCCATTCAGTGCTCCGCCAGAGTGGAAACGCCCGTCTTTTTTTTTAACTCCCCCTCACGCGGACAGGAGTCGCTGCAGAAACGACACCCGCCCTTCATTTCTGCGCTCGTTTGTTGCGAAAATGGACGGAGTTGGGTGCAGCGTGCAGTTTTCAGACATAACCAAAGTGGTTCGATTTCTGATCCGCAATTCGATTGTTATTTTATTGTCGAGGAGACGGAAACTGGTAAGACGCCGGCTACGCATTTTCCTACGACCGTGTTGGCTATTTTCATATTTGTATTTTATTGGTCAATGCGCGGCGGGATGCACATGCAATTCTTGCTCCACCCCCCTTCAGCTCCGTATACTTCCTCCCCCCTATTAAGGAGGTTGGTCCGAATAGTGCAAGTCATGTCATTTTTTTTATATTTTCAGCACTTATAGAACTAAAGTTCCTCTATCTAATAAAGTAAAGATAATTATACCAACCCATACTCCTTTATGCACAAATTGCATTTGAAATTACATACGATTAACGGCGAGAATGGCCGTCACATGGGAATATAACGTTTAAAAATACCATAGTGACATGTCATTTTTGCAAAAAACTGATATATTATGCGTAATTTCACAAGAAATAAAATGACACGAAAATAAAGGCATCAACCCACCGTATTTTTCGCTAAATCCACCAATTTCTGCGCTTATAGCAGACGAAATGCGTTAGTTGTCTTCAAGTGGCGCTGCGGTCGCTCTATGTAAAATGTATGGCGTATGAATAATATCATTACTAATGAGATATTAAAGCATATTTCAGAAAAATGTTATAACATAATGTTTGATAGTAATATTCTAGTGTTATAAATTAGTAAATTCATTGAGTACATGAATTTATTTTTTTAAAGTAAATGCTGAATTGGCTCCATAGTCGAGCTCATTAAAATTATCATAAAAAAGAAATCCTTCGACTTTACATCGTATTTCTTGTGATACTTATGACTTTCAATAGATTAGGTAATTTTCTTTGTGAAGTAAGGATCACTTAGCCGGAATATACTCGTACTTAAATCAATAAGATTCCTCAGACAACTTGACTCACGCAGTCGCGAGCCAACCTCCTTAATATGTCGAAACTACCCGTTCTTCACCTCCCTCTACCCAGCATTCTTTTCACTATCACGTCCTTAAAAACCACTCGTCCCTTATTATGTTTCATCAACTCCTTATGCCTTCTCCTAATTTATTCTAAATCCTTTCCTCCCACGGAATTTCGTCGTTCGTCTTTTGTTCCACTCATCTTTTACCTTCTCCATGCACAAATGTCAGGTGCCAACAGTCCATTTTCATCTTCGTTCCATAAAATCTACGTTTTAGTGTATACTAGACATTTAATTCGTATTTTCCTACCTATCCTTGGCATGAAGTATCGATATTGCAAAGTTGAGCTTGACTGAATCCTTTTCTTTCTTTACGTTCATATTCAAACGACCGTCCCGTTCTTCGCTTCACGAATAACGCTTATATCACCAATGCGATTCTCCTTCGAACCATGATGTCGCAGTACACCTTTTCCAGCAGCTTACTTTTCAGGCAGAAGTTTTCGATTCGCAATAATTAATGCTGTTGTTTAAAATTAAGAGACTGAGAAAAAAATCTCGAAAAGTGATAAGTCGTAAGTGATTTTGTTTTAAACCACCGGGCTCATTCAGTTTGGCATGTTACTAGTTAAAGTTATGTTAGAATTTGGCATGATGGTACCAGAAAGACTTAAACTGCCTGTGTATAGGCAAGAGGCCAGCTGATACTTAGCTATTACTGAAAACAGTAATTTTGTGTCTAGTTCACACTATTTATTAACCGAACATGGCTTCATCAAATGATTACCACTATTAAGGTCCTTGATAATGGAATTCATTTGTTGAAACTACGGTTGGTTAAAAATGTATGTGAGCGGAAAAAGAAATTTATTTCATTATGATTTTGGCTCACAGAATGAGGCCTTCATCACTCACATTTACTATTATTTTTTAAATCTAAAGCTCATTTTCTAATTTCAGTTGTCTGGGCCGAAATAATTGCTTAAATTCACCCTTTCTCTGTACCAAAGAGGTTACTTAGTTCTCAAACCACATCGGGTGGCAAAGATATTACTCTGGGGTTGGACACCACTCGTTTCTCCGCTGTTATAATCACATTTCGCGTTTTCAACCGCGAAAATTCCTTCTCTCCCCGAAATCAAACGTGTTCGGAGGATCTTGAAGCCATCTCGGGTAATTAACGGGAGTTTTATTTTCTAACACTTGAGTTAACGTCTCGACTCCACCCCCATAAAATCCACCCATCCCCACGGCCGCAATTACTCTCGCGGTTGCCCCCTCGACATTAAGCCTTTCGAGTTGCAGCTGCACTAATTCGTCCTGTGCTCTGGTCTACACTCGTCGTATATCATTCCGTACTTCTTCCCCCCTCCCCTGGCGTCGAACGTTTTGAAAATAAAAGCACGGGAATCTCAATGAGAAAGATGGTCGGAGTTAATAACAAAGCAGAAATGAGCAGTCGTAAAGTGGGAGAATCTCTTATCTTCCCGGCGTTAATTGCTACGGATCCATTAAAAAAAGGCCTTCCGATAAATTTCCATCGTCATTTTATTCTCCGCTGTTTTGTTTCCAGCGTTTGTAATATTGACTTTTATGCCCGGCGGGTCCGTTTTCCCTTCCCATACTGCCGCACTCTTCCCCGCCTCAAACTCCGCCCCCTGCGTTCGTGCCTCCCGTTCCAGTCTCCCGATAATTTCCGCGCTTCAATCCGTCTGTACTGCTCTCGCAGGGTAGACATCTGGCCGATCAATCTGCCGTATTGTGCGGGGGAGAAGTTCGGCGGTTGCTATTACGAGGCGGAGTCGGCCCGTAATTATGTACGTATGTTTCTACCTGACGCCGATCACAGCCCATGCTCTGGAAGGGTTTTCTCTATCTCTCAAGCTTACACCTCATCGCAAATACATCAACAAAGTCACCTCGGGGCTGCATGGCGAAAGACGAATCTTCGTCAATCATGCAAGCAATAGCTGTCACTACATCTACATCTACTTAATACCCTGCAAACCACCATTAAGGTGTGTGGCAGGGGGTGAATTTTCACCAAACATGCACGACATATCATGCATAAAATATATTAGTATTTATATACTGTTCTAAACTACACTATTTAAAAAAAGATAAAAATAGCAAAGCAAACATGCAAAACATGCTGTTCGTTGGGTTAGCTTCAAGTCCTTATACCAACGTGCAGCTACCAATGTTATCCATTGCTACACTCGTACTGGATATATTTACCGTTATTCATACCCCTAATTGTACGAGGAAAAAAGGACATTTTGAATCTGTCAGTTCGGCAATCAATTTCTCTAATTTTGTGCTTATGGTCCAGTCTACCATAGTAAGTTGTGATTCGCAAAATATTTTTAACATCATCACTGAAAATATGGTCTTGGAATTTGTTTAAGAGATTAAGTCTAAATACATGTGAATATTAGTGAAACATTTTGTGTGCTAGACTTGCATCAACCTTAAAATTGGTTTGATGCAGTTCTCCTCTAACTTATTCGTATCTGTATAATTCTTTGGACCATCATGTCTCAAGATATGGCCGGTTCGGTCTTATTTTTATTATTTTCATCAGGCTTCTCTTTTATACCACTCCTATAGAACTTCTCCGGCAGTTACTCGGTCTATCAGCCTCCCGTAAAACAACGTTTTCAATTCTTCTAGTCTTGACTTCTGTTTCTTTTGTCAGTGCCTCAATTTCATAAAGTATGCTCTGGAGTACGTTCTAATGATGTCTGTCCGTACTCCCATGCTAGTATTTTTAGTTGTAAGCAGCTTCTTCTTTTCGTGCAATGTCCTCCTCCCATTGGCTGTTCTGCTGACTTTTACTTTCTTACTTAATCCATCGCCTGTTACTCTGATTTCCAGGTAGCAATACCTACTTTTTCACCTTTTCTTCAGGTTCTGTAGTTTTGGGGTTCTGAGATAAACATTTGTCTTATTCTCGGTTCTTTTAGGCATACCATTACCTTCATTTTCCTTCTATTGAAGTTCAGGTGATTCCTGTCAATATCCTTTCTCAGCTTACTCTGTTCCTTATATCACCGGTATGGATCTTTGAAAGTGACTTTATCAAGTGACTTTAATTTTGCGTACCACCTCCTGGCATCCAGATTTTCCGAACTAAGCCCTGCCAATAGCCAAGGGATACTTTTTCACGCTGGTAGGTTTTTAAAGCACCTTTATTCTTTTGTTAATTGTGTGGGTGGGTTGCTCTTAGGATAACCGTGAGAGAACAACAAATTTTACGAATGGACGTTGTAAATCCTTATTTTTCGACCACGTTGAACAATTCGTGCATTAGATAGATGATCTCGCTTGTATATGTTGGTTTCGGAATCTAGTTACTTATCGTCATCGTGCACTCTGCGGAGCTTACTCATAGGTGGCGCTGGTATCTGTGGGAGAGAGGGAGAGGTGTTCTTCCCTCTCCCTCCGTGCAAGGCCGAGCTGGGAAAGTAATGACGGCTATATTTCGGGAGGTTTTCGTCCATTCCGGGGGAGACTCCGGAGCAATATCCTCGACGATTTGGACATGCCCTCCATTTTTATGGTTTGTTGGCACGAGAGTGGTGGTTTGGGACTCGTTCAAAAACTTAAGGCGAAGGGGGTCAGATTTTTTTATGCCGGTAAAGGTCCCCTTGAGATTCGATCTGAAAAGGTAAAAGTTGACGATTTCTGTTCGAGAGTGATATTTCCGTCACATTATTACCGATTTTCTTTGACGGGAAATGGACTGGTGGCAGTTCTGCTAGTGGTTAATTGTACTCGGAAGTGAAGGTAGTTGGGCACGACTTCCCTTGGACGTGAGGTTTAAAGGCATGTCGTGAGAGCTAGAGTAAATCCGGACCAGAGGTTGAACCTCTTTTCCTTTTCTCCGTCTCCCTATGCGAATTACGTCGCACTTTGACCAAATACAATTGGTGAAATAACGTCAGGCTTATTAAATTCCTTGTAAATTATACTTGTGGGGAATAACATGTAACTCTAAGGCGAATATGTTTTCCCGTTTTTTTTTTTCATTTTTTAAGTCAAAAACGTTTTCCACCCTCAATTTTTTTTAAAGGATAGATTTTTTATGTATATTAATTTACATGCAGTTTTTTTAAGCATTAGTCCTTGGGAGTCTATTGAGAATCTTGTGTTTAAGGTGGTCTAAGGGCTATGATTTTATCATATTGTCTGACTTAAGATATTAATTCTTGGACACACACATTATCCATGACCAGGGTGGTATTTTAAACCTGCTACCTTTGGGTTGCCAGACCAGCACCCGACCACCACGGCGTATGCGATATTGTTCGAATGAATACTTAAGTTGATACATTATTTGAGTTTTCAAGAAAACTTAAAACTTGGTTTTAAAGTTTTCGTAACTTTCCTCCTAAATTACCAGTGTGTTGTAGGTAAATTTTTCTCCGTTATACTATATGCGGTATCATTTTCAAAATTCCCTTGATAGAGGTTTGGAAATGTTACCGCACAAACCATGATTGTTACCTCTCAACAAATCACATACCGTAAATGTTACTTTTCTTTCCGAACCTCTCGATTTCCAAGCGAAAACTCAGCTCTAACTCGTTTTATTCAGCAGTTTGGGAGGCTTTTAAGTTGCTTACATGAGTTTAAATCTAAATATAGAATGATAATTTTTTATTAATTATTTCAGCAGCCCTAATTATATCGCTATTAATACATGAATTTATCCTTCAACCGCTTGTAAATATTTTGGTATTAATGGCACTCAAATGCGCTTTTTATCCGTTCAAAAATCCCAAGTTTTATAATGAGGAAGTGTAGCATTTTATGGGGACACCTGAGTAGATCATGTATTATTTTCGTTCGTCTAATTGTCAGTATTGTTATGTACTATTTACTTATTCCTTTTGAGTTAGAATGGTGGAAGTACAGGGGACAAAAATTCGGTGGCTTCACCTTTCTCCACCAGTACATCATCCCTGTCTTTTTTTCGGAAAGTGTGATCCATTCCTTTTTGATTCGACGACAATACGAGGGGATGAATTGCGCTATGAATGCGGCGAACGCCCTCACTTCTTTTTTACGTCTCCTGGCCTTTTATTTAGCATTAAAAGACCCGAATTTTTCATCCGCTCCGCTGATTGATGGCGGGATGGGGGGGTTGGATAATTTTCGAGCTCATGAAAGTGGCTCCGGGTCATAAAAGTGAATCCATCGACTCATTTTTTTTTTGAAACACTGCCTCATGCTTTATAGTACGTGCGCGTGAGGGATTGGTTCGGGGATACGCCGCCAGGGGAGGGAGGGATGGAAGAGAGCGGATACTGTATGGGAGGGCGTCGCTGAGGAGGAGTCTCCAACCGACCGAAATCGGTGGCGCCTAACCGGGGACCTCTACCCCCCCTGGGCGCCGGGAGGAAGTTTTAGCCGACTCTGCGGCAGTCAGGGGGTGTGCAGGGGTCTGCTGCGTTGGCGGAGGCGTCGCACTGGCGTCAAGACGCCCCCGCTGACCCAGTGGCCAAGTGCCTCCACCTCTCCTTCATCCTCTCCCCGCACCCCCCACTCCCTTTCTCCTCCTCCCCCTTCCACTCCCCCATCACCCCACCCCCTCGTCATCCCGCCCCGGTGCTTCCCATGGCAATGGTGGTGCCTGGCGCCCCAAACTGGCGCCGGCGTCCGCGTCTCCAGGTCTAGACTCTTGCACATCGATCCATCGGAGTGGTGTTGGTGGTGGGGCGTGGGGGGATGGGGGGCAGGAGGTGGTGGGAGGGATAAGGGGAGAGGAGGATATTGGGGTGGGGTTAAAGGGGAAGAAGTGGGCAGCCATGCGAAATAAGGAGTGGGAATTATTTAGGGAGTTTGACAAGGGGGGGGCGCTAACCATTTCGACCGGCGCTGATATCTCTGGGCGGTCTGGTTGGATGCCCGCGTGACGCGGACTATGGAGTACCACGGTCTCCTGTCGGCCTTGGACTCGTCTCCAGGATTACTAATTGCTTAATCCTGCTTAGTTGCGGGGTGAGCTATTTTGGGATACCCTGGGCAAGTCATTAAGAGTCAACTTGATCACTCTCCTGGTCTTGGGTGCTGCGTATTTTTAACAGGCGTCATTTGCAGTTTTATTTTTTCTCCATTTCTGAATTTAAATGTTTGATAATGGCAATCAGTAAATGTTTTCCATTTATATCAGAACCTTTTCCGACCATATGTAAGGATTTTTTGCCTTCTGCTTGCCGAATTCCCCAACAAGCGCATCATTTAAAAAGTACAAATTTTTTTTCGTGTTAATAGTTTAATATGAGCCCAAATGATTCTGCCCTGATGTATCATTTGATCCTCATAGTTGTCTTAACGTATTTCTGAGTCAAAGACCCTAACGGTGGGCATTTACTAAATAAATATATCTTATCGTCATGGCGATATCTTGTCAGATATTTTCAGCTGGAAGTCCTCTGCGATATAGGCGAATTCCTTTTTTATTAAGATCAAATCCATATGGCATTATTTAACGGTCTTTGGAGTGCGGTAGAATCAGCAGGAAGTTGGGTAGAGGAAAGTACTTGGCACCAGAGGAGATACCTCATTGAACATGAAAGGAGTGAATTAAAATTACCGTGTTAGTGTAGAATTTGCGTGCATTTTATTGTTGCTGTGTGAAGTAACCGTGAAAAATTCGTTTGAAAATTGTCTTCACTTAAAAAACTTAAATTGACTTCACAATTAAGTATTAAATATTTTAACGTACGAACAAGGTATATTTCTCGTGAAAACTGGAAAAAGTTTCGTTTTGAAGGCATGGCATGAAAATTACTCTTTTCCTTGGTAGTAAATTAGTATTTTTCTAGCCATGACATGAAAATTACTCGACCCTGAAACACTATTCTCTTTTGTGAGACATAATGACTTTAAGTACTACTATATCTGTGTTTCCCTTGTAGAAATATACCAAAATCTTTAATATATTTGTAATAGAATTTAATTCTGATATTTCTCCGATGGTAGAAATAAAAACAATCTCCGAATGGTAACTTTGAAGAATTTCTATGTGACCAAAAACTGTAGGGAACAACGACGTACGTGTTTCATTTGCATTTTATACTCGTTCCTACTACCCGCATCTCCTATGCACTCCGGGCTATGAATTGCTCCGTCTTCTGCTGCTGAGAAACTTTTGGATTACTTTTCTTCTCGATTGAGACAAGCGGGTCATTCGCCTGCAACAACGTTCCTAGTTGTTTTTCATCATGAATTGATTCTGACCGAATGGCTAAAAACATTGAAATGTCCTTTCCTTTTGCCGATCCCCGAGTTCACCGACTTCTCTGTTAGTGGATTTATGTTTGTTTATCCGGGGTGCTGTCGTATAAAGGCGCGCCGTAACGGGCGAGGTGTGGCTCAAGAATTCCTCCCTCATCCCGAGGAAGTCGCGTTTTACTCAAAAAACATCGGAAACCATCTGGCGAACAATTGGAATTTCCCTCCTCAAAAATGGCACAAATCAAATTGACGTCGGGCGTTAGGGATGCGCCCCTAGGGTCCTCGACGAGCGTCGGAATACCACCATTCCCTCTTCCCTCCCTCCCCACTCACCCGCCCGTGTAGGTGTCGTTGTGGGGCAAAAAATAAATAGAATGAAAAAAAATTCTTGATGGCGACAGGGTTGGTAGGCATGGCACCCGTCCTCCGGAGACGCCCACCGAATCTTTAATGCGGATTTCTACTCCCAGAGGGTATCTCGGTCGCTTTTTATGTCGACTCCTCTCCCTCACAACCACCCCTCGCTCCGTCTCCTCCCTAAGATCGTCCTTCGTGTTTCCTGGGCGTCCTTCTCAGCTTTCTCCAGGGTTTGTATTATTCAGGACTTTCCCACCCCCTTCTTTTTCGGTACCCCACACTCCCTCCACCCCCAAAGTCCAGGTCCGATACGCCTCCCCCCTGGTGTAACGAACCTGAAAGTCTTTTCTGAATTTATAGTCCCTCGAAAACCTTCCCCTCATCCTTTCATTGTTTTTCGTCCTGCGGTGAGGTTGGGTGAGAAGGGGGTGGCCCACCCTGTATTTCATTTTCTTGGTTTGCACTCCCTCTGCTCCTTCCTTCAGTTCTCGCGGTGGGGATGAAATGTTTCGGGGAAGTGTTTTCTGTGACCAAGATTTTTTTTTCCCGCCCTCCCCGCCTTTTCTTCCTCAAGCACTCCCCCGAAACTGTCGCGGCCAAGGGTAAGCACGCATGCACGGCTCGTATCACGACCGTGCTCGTCCCCTTCGCCTCTCTCCGACGTTTCGTTCGTGTTTTCCTTGGGGCGGCTGGCTCGAGGGTGGGACGGAGGAAAGAGAATCAACCCCCCCACCCACCCCCGCATCCCTTTACCTTCCTCCCCCCTCCCCCGCATATCGATCCCCTCCCTACGTCAGCGGTGGCTCTGGGCCATTCCTTTGCCCATTATTTTTAAGGGCACTGAGTCAATAATTCAGTGGCGTATACTTATGCCGTAACTTTATGATTTATTCATTTCTGGTCTCCCGCTCGGAATAACCGAGGCATTGAGTTTCTGCGTCTCTCCTTCTGTGTCACTTTTTTGGACAATGTAGAGGAGATATCTTGAGGGTATGCGAGATGGGAAGGGTGGGAGTAAAAGTGTTCTTTTGTCCTCTTCCGAAGTCCTCTCATACTCTCGCTGTTGCTTTTTCGGATGAATTTCATTTGGTACCAAATGAAGTTCGTGGGAGAGAGTCATCTTCGGCGGATTTCGCTTTGTTTTGAGCCATTTCCGAGAGAATCCCAACTGATAGCTTTGACACGACCTTGGTGACCTTTTATCTGCTTCGTTCGTGGGGGTCCTAACTACATCCCGTATACTCCGATCCTCGAAGTGTGTCATGCAATCCCAATCAGACTGTTAGGACATCGTCTTCAGCTTAGGAGGTGCTTCTATTTTCGCCTCGACTAGCTTCGAGAAATTAGCATTCGTTCGTGCTAACGCTAAGCTGCTGGGTCTCAGCGTGCTTTCAGCGTCCCTCGTTAAAATTACCTCCGTTCCGGGGTAAGTGAAGGCTGTTAATAATATCCCCCCTAAGGGTGCGGGTATCCCGAACAACTGCCGACCGTGTAATGTTCCTCGTGACCCCCTCCTCCCCCCCGTATCCCGCATACGCTTCCCCAAATGTGACTTAAGGCCCCACCTAGTTAGGACCTCGGGATATGGGGCCCGGAGGCGGCTTAGCCAAATTTGCCGGCCTCCTTCCTTCGGTTCACCCCCTCGCCCCCACCACCCCTTGCTCAGATACAATCCTATTATACGCCGCTTAATCCCATCCTTTCCCTCCTTACGCCCTGCGCCCGGTATATGTTCATCCCGTGGCTTAAGGGTAACCCTATCCGCGGCCGGGTTGGGTCCATGGTCATAGGAAACTTCCAGCGTCCCCGCTACCAAATGCCCTGGCCCCAGGGCATCTCCGTACAACTTCTCCATTCAAACTCCCGTAGCACCCACTGTAGTTTGTTTTTTTTCTCCTGGACAGCGGTTTAATCCCAGAATTAGACTAGAGTTCTCGCAACATGGCGAGCGGGGCTTTTATCTTTCGCCACACGGTGCCCCCGATAATGCGAATCCATTTCGAATTTTTGGCACCCGTGGTCCGTAGGAGACTCAAAAGGTTTTAGCATTCTCCGTAGTTTGCCGCAAAATAATGAGAGTTAAGTGGTGGCGTATGTAAATGACTGGAACCTCTTCCAAGCTGATTGAACGACATCCTCAAGCATCCTCCTCTTCGATTTAGTCTTAGCTTCATCCGTATCCCCAAAGAGGAACAATTATCGTGATGCTACGGAGTAATGTGAAAAGGTACCTATCTACCTACATGCTGTGACAATCATTTTAAAATGCTTTTTCATGGATGATATTTCGGCACTTTTCATAAAAGTAACGCTACCTCTTTATTCAAATTGGTGAATGACGTTGCAAAAATTAGGTTTCAGTAAACTCCTTTCCCTTGAGATATAGTCACGCAAGAATGCGCACTTTTGTATGCTAGTGGGTTTCTCTAAATTTGTTAGTCATTTCCGATTGTTACTTAAGATTACAACTTGACTGGTTTATGTTTTTGTCTTTTTAACTCTATGAATCGGAGGAGTCCTTTTATCTAAAGGTTCAAGTCGTCAGTTTCGAATACGATATTCGCCAGTATAGTGCAAAATTCCTCATTTTCTCTCGAAGGAATTTTTTTATCGTCACTTTTTTCGGGGTTGATATTCTTTCAAGCTCCTATTCAGGATTATAATAACGGGACGGCCTTTAAGCAAGCGTGTCCAAGATGTGATGTCGGACGTCGTGTATATTGTTCGATACGTCGATAAGTCACCTTTATGAAACTGGTCACGTAGGCATGTTCTTCGTGGCACGCGCTGCATGAGAGGGTCTCCTATTTATGCCCCATATACGGGGTGATCTCCGCTTCGAGAAATGACAATGGAAGTGAATTCCGGTGCCCTCTCGGAAACATGACTAACGAAAGGTCAGGGTTCACAAAAAAAGTAATCGATTCTGAAGTCGTGATTTCCCGCCATAGTGACGAAATTCAATTTTTATATCGTCTCTCTGTGAGACTTGCAAAATAATCTGTCATTTTTCCCTCAGCATTCGTTTTCCTCGTGATGTTCTTTCCTTTATTTGGTCGCCTTTGTTTTCATCGACTTGATACCCTGTAGTCGTGTCTACTAGGACTTGTGCATATAAATCCCGTGTCCGTCGAGTACGGTGTAAGCCACCTCAAGAGTATTTGGCAGGGTATGGATTATCATTAATATACTCTAGCTGCAATGCCGTTAAATGTAACTACGCAGTGATAGTACCCCTTTTAGTTATGCACACTAGAGTGAAATGCTAGTAAGTGTGTAACACTTTCTACGCCAAAACACCTACAGGATTTATTAATTGGTGTCGGATCTGCTGGCTTTCAGTGTAATATCCACTATAGTGGGCATTCAAGGATGCGAGGATTTGTGAAGTTCACATTGCTATGAACGCGTCCACAATAATTCACTTCCGAAAAAGTGGTAAAATTACAACATCAATTCATGGCATTAGTGTCAGCACAGAAATGTTTAATTTTGTGTGAGCTTTGCATGAAGAGAATTCCGCAACGACTTTCAAAGTGGCTTTATTCCATCGTTTAGTTATTTCTGGGAATAATTATCTAAGAGCAGTAACTTTCGCATTCCCAGTTTTTTCATGCTGTAAAGGTGGAAACGCGTTGGTGGATTTGAACTTAAGAAACAAGACCAAGGTTTCTAGTAAAGAGGTGAAATATAAGGAGGTGAATTCGAAAATCCCGGTTCTAGTGCAAACTCTTGTAGAAAGAGAAGCTTTTGTATTGCGTCTTGCGTTACAAAATACTTCCCTCGATGCAGTCAATTGGGCGTAACATGTAGAGTTCCATAGGACGATGAAGTAAATTAGATTTTACATCTACAACCTACCCGGCAAGTCTTCTCTAGGATGTGCCGCAGGTAAATTATCACCAAAAATATGCTAGGATGTGCCGCAGGTAAATTATCACCAAAAATATGCTAGGCATGTGCATCTGAACGATGCTACTGCGTAATAAGAAAGACGCGTGATTTATACATTCACCAGGTAAAGATAGAGAGATAGATAAGCGTCTTTTTCGGGCGAGATTGAGACTAAAAGTCCACTCTTCCATCTGACCCCTCGTCAATACATGATATATACATATAAATATAAAACCTGCTCTTAATACTAAAAAATATGTGAAATTACCATAGAAAAATAATTAAAATTATCATAGAAAAACAATTAAAATTGCCATAGAAAAATAGTTAAAATTACAATGAGGAAAAGAAAAAAAATTAAGATAAGATGACAATGAGAAAAAAATCATTAAAATTATCAAATATTTTTATTAAATTAAAATATGTGTAACTAAACAAACAGCTGTAATTGGTAGTTTCAAGAGTTTTTATTTTCATTCAAATAGTAGCTACTGCAGAATGTATAGGTACTATTACAAAATATATTCCATGTTATTTAGTTATTTAATTAGATGTGATAAATATAAAGGAATTTAATTAATTTATGGTTCAATATTATTTTCTCAGAAATATTTTTGTGTAGGCATCTTAGAGTTTCATCAGCTTCTCAAACAGCAGGAGCAATTCAACCGTAACAGCATTCTGATGTAGCCTAAACTTTCGACTTTGCCTGTGAAATTTAGTTTCAGATAAGAAGGACCCTATACTGTTCCACAATGAGAGGGGACCATGTTCTGATTCACGTGAACACCGGCTTCACTCTGTCAGACCCCTCCACTTCTGCGCATTTAGATTAAAAGCGTTTTTGAAATAGCGCATAAGTGATTACCAGCGCTCACGACTCGTAATTATTGCCGTGCATTTCCCTCTTCCCCTCTGGGTTATTTTGGCCTCACGTGTCCCCCGCCGGCACGAATGCTTTATGAACCGCCGCTCCTACTCACCTCTCATGAGGCGAGAGCCCGTGTGACCTTCCAGACGACACGAGGTGACAGCGCTGCCCCTCTGGCATTGCCCCCGGCCGCTGACCATTATTTCAGCTGCCTTGGACAAGGGGGAGGTGCCGCTCTCCATCTCCGAGCACGGCGTCTACTCAAACTAACCCTCTACCATCCGAAAAGATCTCGAAGTGCTCTGATTAGATATTCTTGTAACAAGCAACGACAGGCACGGGTGAACTAAAATTTTCTAGTTTTCTTTTATCGAGATCTACTCAGTACCGTGCTAAATACGGTAGCAGAGAAAAGGGAGATGGTTGGGGAGAAACGTGACTGAGGCGACAGAAATGGATCGAGGTCGTTTTTTGTGATAAGGGAATGTTGAAGAGGGTTATAAAAAAGAGGTTAGATATTTGTTGTGCGCGGAAGAGAAGGCTGGATGAGAGTTTTGGATGACATTGAAAAAGGCAGTGGAAGCGATTCCGCTGTCGCGATTGACGATGTATTTATTATGTGTGCCTGAGAGAGCTGTAGCGGAATGTTATGAGTTGATTTGAATCAATGAAACGGAATCTTCTCTGTCATACGGTGCATTGTTAAGCGCAGTGGCATGATATACCGCGTAAGCATCTAATCCCCATTTAATAGTGAAATCTAACATAGACAGCAGAGCGGAAAGATAATAAAATATTACCTTGAGATTGATGAATTTCATTTCAATTCATTTGAATTGTAAGGCTTGCTAGTTTGTAAGATTGCTAAGTTTTTCTTTCCATTGGGAAAGAATTCGCATGCTTGGCCTTGTAAGCTAGTGATGAATGAATTTTTCTATGGGTTTCCCTGTAAGATCATTACAAAATTACTCAGAAATAGTAGTTTTAACGTAAGTGCTAAAAAAGGCAGAGGTGACAAACAAGTCATCAACAACATAAGTAAATAACAATGAGAATGCTCGATTAATGCCATCTTCATCTACAGTTTAAGAGAAGGAATTTTTATGTGGCTGAAAAAATACTGCGTTTTTCCAAAATAAGTGATCAGAAACTTTCGTAAAAAGTGATGGAATTTTCTAATTAATTTACTTTTTTTTATAATTCGTTTCTAATTGACCATTACCTTACCTATTAGTGCATGTATAGTGATTGATCATCCCGTCATATACCCTGGAGGATATTCGATAGATGTAGGCGTGATTGTTAGGCTTTGAAATCCCTTGGGACAGGGCTTGACTGCATAGGCCCATGGTGTGGGTGAAAGATTGTTACGAGCTTTAGTTTAATGGGAGAAGCAATATTATATCCTCTCTGCCTATTCGAACTCCGGCTTCAACCCTACTTCCCTAGTCCTATTTCCTACGCAGGGCCTTGTTTCCAAACCCCTCGGGGCCCCTAGCATTTCCTCCGCTCTCGTTCCACCCAAGCCCGTGCGTGAATGCGGGCAGTATGTTATCCGTGCCTCCACAGTGCTCAACTGAGACCGCTGCCGTTCAAACTGCACTCCTCAATGATTAGTTCGGGAAAGCCGTTCGGTTCCGTTTTTATCTCCACGCTGGAAATGGCCGAGGGCATGCCATGTCGGGGATCGCTCATCCACCGTACGGGGAGAGGTCGGAGTCCTGCAACGCGACGCCGGAGACTACGTGAAAGAGGTAGGGTTTCGCAGACGGCGGAGTAAATTACCGTGAGGGCGAATTGGTCACGAGACGACGCCGGAATCGATGAAGGGAGATCTCCGGATTAAATCGTACGACTCGGATTGAAATTAAGCGGATCACAATTTGTATCGCGGAAACGTTTTCCGTGGAATTGGGGGGAAATGAGTCGGGGGGAAAAGAATTCTCGGTCGTGCTGGTCGCAAATATCGTGGCGGGTCAATCGTCCTTTTGGGGGGTTTTCCCTAAATATATACCTACGTATATAATGTCGTACCCGTGATTCACCGAATTCGATGTGGTGAAATTTGGACGTGGGTGGCATGAGTCGTTGATTTGTGGACAGGGGAATCGCCCGAAATTTGACTACCATTCCTTTGATTCGAATCTCCGTAGCTTTCTCAATAGAGTCACCAACCAATTGAGCAGTGACGTGGCTGAACTGTTCTAAAATGAAGGGGCACGGTTTATATTTTTCTATTCTTACTGCTCACCGTCAACCTTGGCCGCTGTGTATGCTGTGGGGACATTTAAATTGGAATATAGAACCATAACAATTTTTCAGAAACTCTAGCCCGCACATGTGGTCCGTATATAGGATTCAACGCAAGTAGGTTTGTTATCGGAATGGAATAGAGTTCCGCTGAGAATTGCTCAGTGCTGATAATCTGTAAACTTTTTCTAGGGTGTTTGGCATCCATTTCCGTTGAGTTTACAATATTTACCGGCAAGTATTCAAACTCGCTGTATTTACTGAATTACCCGTTTTTCACTGATAGCTTGCATTATCCTTGGTGAATTTGGGAGACTAAATTCACATGAAAAGTATAGTATTTTAACGTGCTATATATGTATTTATATATTAAGTTCAACGATCACCATTCAGAATGGACCGTATAGAAAGCTTGCGGAGTTATTTGTGGTGACGTGCCCTGCGTGCGATGGAAGGTCCAAAATTATACTTTTATGCATTTTACATTCCTAACCTTTTGCAAAGTAGCTGAAGCCTACTCTGCGTGACATTATTACCTCCCCGGTAACTCAACATGTAGTTTGGTCCATTATGTGAACAAATGGGAGATTATATGACTTTAAAATACATTTGATTAATTATGTATTAATACGTATGCGAACTAAAAAAAACTCACTCTATGGAGTCGAGAAAGACTCACATCGATGTAATTTGGATCGCGTCGTTTGTAACAGCAGGCATGAGTTTAGCCGATCGTCGTCAAAGCGTGGAATATGATGTTGTGGACTGTTTCTGGACACCAAAATGGTAGTAGCACTCTTCTGGAGCTCTAGGACTTTCCGGCGCTCCCATCTACGGGCTTTAGGGTGGGTTCTTCGAGGGAAGTACTTCCGGACCTAATGCGTTCCCTTGCGGTACCCTCTCTCTCTCTCTCTCTATCTTCTCCCACCTCTTCCCTTCGCATCTGCCTCTTCCATCGAGATGCGCGGTGCTGCAGCAAGGGAATATTTGGCCGAGGCTCTTGTGAGCGCGTTCCGGAGGTAGCAATGGGTGGTTTAAGCGCGCCAGGCTCTTGTTTATTATGAGGCTGGAGATGAGCAGGTTCCCGCCTCGGAAACAGCCTCATCCCGGGGTCTCTTTGAAAGGGAGGGGAGGGAGACTCGTCAGAAGTGAGTGCCGTGCTCTCTTCCCAAGTGGGTTCCATCTCCGTGCTAGGAGATGTGGGAGACGGTCCTTAGGCGGAGGGGTACTGGGATGTTGGTGCATAAACTGAGCGAAGAAGTCTCGTAAGAAGTTGAATTTACGATGTGATTAAATATTTCGAAGGCTATGAAAAATATCAAATGCATGGAATATGAAGGGGTTTCGATGTTTAAAATACGTTTGGCAGGGTTGTCAAAATAGCAGAAGTCAACTTTGTTCAATTATTATAGCAATTAAGTAGTACCAAAAGAAATGAATATCCACGTATTACCTTGCAATCCTTTCTGCCCCTTGCAAACATGATTTTATATACATTCCATCAGTAGAATTTTGGATTCCTTTTATTCCATGTTGTTGCTTATGATAACCACATTTTTAGAACTAACTCTACTTCCTCCGTTCATAAATTCAGTTTATAATGACGATGTTTGCAAATCATTTGGTTATTTAGGATAAATGCAAAGGGAATACTTACGTGCGTTTAAATATTTTACGCTCTTGCACTATTAAGATATAATTGCACGAAAGAGAAGAAAATATGCGTATTGAACCTGAAGAGGGTTTTCAATTTTTTAATGTATGTAAGTGCATACATACCTATTGGAATGTTGGTGAAAATTACGTTTTTCATTGTTTAGTATACCACTGGATGCTATAAGCAATTTCATTTCCCTCGCAAAAATAGTGTTATGGTTGGAAAATTGCAACCCTAGAAAATTTCATTCTCGAAGGACCAGTAAGTATAACTTACACCTGTTTATAATAGCAAGTGTTTCTTTACCGCAGTCACTTCCACTGCTGCAAGGATGAATCAAGATTTTACTATCTTTCCCCCCCCCCCCGGACGGGGTTGTGTTTGGACAGTTACCGATCAGAATCCTTCTTGTTTAATCGATAACATACTATTTTTATCTTGAGATGGTTTATATCCGTCAAATCCCTTCTCCGCTGCGTATGCTACATGAGGCAATGCTAGTTCCCCGGGAATCTCAATGCGGCATTTCTTCATTTCCCCGTTTTCCGAACCATTTGCGTGGGTGTCACAAAGTTGGTAATAGACGCTCGCGCTTGAGGCGTCGTCCCATAAATTAAAATCATTGAGCGTCCTTAGCATTTTACACCCGAGGCCGTCCATCAAAGTCATCCGCGTGGGGGTAAAAACAGTGGCGTGTGAGGGCGGATGGGCTGGGAAGTATTTGTCGCACAATGTTTTGCGGGGGCGGGTGATGCAGGTAGTGAATGTGGAGTGTACTCGCGTTGATAACGGCCATTTCTCCCCGAGTTCCCCCCCCCCCCTTCTCCTTTCCACCCCTTCTCCCCCACCCCTTCCTCCCCCTCTCCTCGCCTCCTTCCTTCATCGGCTTAAGGTTGCCGTTGTCGCATGTACGTACCCCTCTCTCGCAAAGAGCTCCTTCCGCCCCTCCCCCCAGCCCATGAAACACCCCTTATAACTTCCCCCATGGAGCCCTCTGTGCGGTACTGCGGTATGCGGATAATATGAACGTGGTCAGCACCCGCCTCACCCGGCTGCCAGCCTCGTAATGGACTCCCCAGGGCCGGCGCCAGCATGTCTACGCGACTGGCGCCTTTTCAGTCCCGGACGTCACGAATACCCTGGCGCTTACTCGCCCCGCCTACATCCACCCCTCCCACACCTCTTTCCCTACCCCGCACCCCCTCGTAACCCTTTCTTATTCCTCCCCCGCGCTCTTGTTCATTCTGCACCCGCTCTACGGGCGACGGCCGCTCACTTTTCCCGCTCCCTGGAGTATGAGACGTCATAACTCGTCGGGAACGATACTCTCTCTCTCTCGCGAGCTGTTTTTACGGCGCGGCGCCGGGTTGCGTAAGCTTTCGGGGGTCAAAATTCGTGGGCGCGGTTTTGAAATTAAACACAAGTTCACCCGCGCATGGATCAGTGCCTGAGGGATGTGCCTCTTCGTTATGGAGTCGAGGGACCTAAAAAGATCAGCTATAAAATGCCCAGAATGCGTTTCATGTGTCTTTTATAATGTGAAAGAAATTCCTCATTGGTATGAACAATATAAAACAAGGTCTACTTGAAGGTCATAACAATGAGGTTTGCAGAAGGTTTAAACAGCAGGTGATAAGAGATAGAAGTACATTAACCATGTGATAAAGAGGAGAATTTCGGTTTGGTTGGTAAAGGAAGGTATTGGTTAAATCTAAGGTTGCAACAAATAAAAATAAGAATCGTGTACAGTTATAGGTTTTCTTTTGTAGCATGGGTTTTAACAGGCGTAACATTTTGAGGAGGTTAATGCCATATCGGTTTGCATAAACTGCCAGAATACCAAATAGCAATTGTTGAATTATTTCGGAAATGACCCTTAATTCCCGTGAGAAAATATTCTCAGGAAAGCTAGTTCGATCAGCAATTATTCGTTCGGCAGCAAATGGTTCGTATAATTAATTGAAAAATGTATTATAAACCACATATTCTTACTGTTAACGGTAATAACCCTCATTCATGACTGAATGTTTTGCTTTTTGAAGGGATGGGTAGAAGAATGTAATATTATCAACTAATTGAGGAATTAGTCTTTGTTTTACTAAATAGACTTATAGTACTTACTTTGTATTATTGATTATAGTAATGGCGCTGAATCGCGGTTTTGCAGTGAATGATAAATTAAGGAGGCAGGTTGTTATAATTAGATATTCTGCCATTAGGGAGAAATAGTCGTTAGTATTGTCAGTTTAAATCTGGATATTCCCCCACATTTTATTGCTGAAATGAAAAAAGCCTATTTGATAAAATTACGATCCAGTGCCTATGGGAACGTTCTACTAGCTATAGTAAGATATAAGCTTATTTCAACGTGAAAAATATATGCATAATTTTTCGCGTAAATTGCCGAATGAAGTCAAAGGTAAAACCTTTTGGCCGTTAAACTTATTTATACAGAGAAGTTAATGAAGCTGACAGAAATTCTCTCAATGCACGGTTATAACAGGGCGTCTAGCGAGAACGTAAGGTCGTAAATGGGGCATTAGAGCTTGGTTTTGCATGCTTTGATCTAATTCCAAATCAGAATATCAAATGGGACTACTGAGCGTATGTGCCTCCGAAACATCAGTTTGCGCAGTCACGGAGTGTTTGGTCGTTCCCTGAGTTGATGAAAATAGATCCTTTTGGACTTTTTTTTATTTTTTGAATATTCTCTGTTACCATGCACATATCCAGTTCACCGATCACTAATACTAAAATCCGTTTCATTTGCATATTAAAAGAAGAGTAAGGGGTAATTTTCGTGATTCATAAATAATTTCAAGCTAAAAATATTTCTTCTTGACGTGGTACTTTTGGTTCTCGTAATCCTTCGCCGAATACCTCATTTTCTTCAATATTGTCTTGATATTCCTACTTGATCTTCAAATAGCTTACGTCATTCGTATTGTTTCAGCCTTACGTAACGAGGCATCTTCATGGTGGTAGTTATCTGCAATTCTTTTCTGTCTTTTCTTTCTGATATTCTTTCGATTGAAATAAACGACCTCGTCTGAAGTTCATTTGTCCGCATGATACGGTTTTACGTGACTGCGGTATTCCCGATAGCTCCGTTGACGTCACGACGCGGCGTTCCCATATCGCGACGCGATGATATCATGACGAAGTCCTCCTGCAACTCCTTCGTGTTTTGAGAAGATATCTATTCCTTTCCGTGCACCGCCTGATGAAGGTATTCAAGGGATGATGTGCTGCTTCTCAATTTTGTCATTCATTTGAGCTGAAAGTTTTTGCTCCGTCAATTTACTATGGCTTTGGCGTATCGATTTTCTTTTACGGGCAAAGACATGGTTCTGGATCGAAGCTTTTTTTTGCAATTCGGAGTAAGGATTTCCCTTATTCTTTTCCTGCATTCCTGCCATTGCTTTGACATAAATTCCATTACGTTGGCCCAAATCGCTGTGTGCAGCGCCAAATGGAAGCAAAACATTTCCTAAACTGGCCTGATGCATTCTTTAACCGAACCTTGTTCTATCCTAATTAAATTTACTCATTGGTAATTGTGGCTAATCGATGGCAGTAGAATGTATCTCAGTTAACTTTAGTCGAATCTTTTTTTTGATATAACAGCTCTTCATTTGTTTCGTTACATTTTGGTGTGATTGTAGTTTGTTTTCACAAAAAGTAGCCGTCTGCGTGTATTCTCTCTGCTTTTCTAAGCTCATAATTATGGACAATCGCATGCAATTTTGCAGCTTTGGTGCTACATTTCAAGTATGCAATGAAATCTTTTAAATCTTTTACTATTCTATTCTTTTGTTGGTCGTTCAGGACAATTTATCACCTGTTTAAATTTTCTTTATGCTTTACTGACATTCAACAAAGACTTGTATCAAGTTCGCTGGGGGTTTTCCTAGGTGCTAGTAAGGGAAAAGTTTTCTCTGAAAGAAGTAAAACACGTATGAGTTTCTCAGGAATTATTCATCCCAAGAAAACTTCTTTCCAAACTCCACATTTCTCTTTTGTAGTAGAAATTAATCGCTGGTTTTAATAAGCCAAAAAATTTAATTCGTGGAGACGGTAGGGTATTCTCCCTACCATCACATCCTAGATGATGATGTGGTAAGCGTTATTTGGGATTGTAAAATTTTAGAGCGAATTTTATAAACACTGGTGAATTCCGAAGTGGAGTACATCATAATAGTAATTTGAGCACTGTGAACTGGCGATCTATGGATAAGGACCTTTTTGTTCTTAAAGGTTTTAATTGGGATTACTTTCTTTTAGGACACCTTACTGCCTGTGTTTGTGGCAATTGCTAGTAACGTCTCCATAAGGTACATAGCTTATATCAAGTTATCAGTCAATAGTTATTTTTGGACATAAAAATATATGGTTTCTAGCATTTCCTTTTATTCCTCTGGTCTTCCTTTTTCCTTTTCCGAAAGGGTTTTGATCGGTAGGGGGTCAGGAACCTTTCACAGTCCATCCGGCCTTGAAGCGTCTCGACAACTACCCTTAATACACTCTCACGCTTATTTGCGGGGAGTTGGGAAGGGGTGCGCGTGATTTAGGACGGTGGTGAGTGGCGTGTCGAGTATGGATGAAGGGGGGCCAAGTCCCCCGTTCGGGACCCCAGGGGCGTGCGACAATGCGAGGTCGACCGAGTGGAAAATAAGTGAGCATTGGCCCGGAGGGGGTGGCCCTTAGATAGAGGGGGCGGCCTGATATGTTTTTCTCACTTAGCCCCGCTGCGGAGAGAGAGTTTCGGCTCCTCTCAGCCTCCGTAGATCGTGGTGGAAGGTTACATACCACCACCCCGTACCGCCGCCTCCTCCCCACTGGATTGTTTCCCACGAAAGTATTTCTATAAGCGGGGATCTTCGAGCCCCTTAACGTTACCCCACTCTTCGGGAGTAGTTACAAGTTTTCCCGTCTAAGACGCGGAGGGCGTAAAAGTCTCGTGGAAGGAGGTGGTAGTGAAGAGATTCGTTGTTCCCCCTTCTCCGGAAAACTTTTCGAATAAGAGACCTCTTCTTTGCCTCTCTTCTTCCTACACCCATCCCCTCCACAAAACCCTTTTCCACCCCCCACCCCCGCAGTCTTCTTATCCCCTCTCCGTCCCTTGCGATTCTCTCAGTCCTCCGCGTCTAACATCGGCTTCTTTTCATTGAGCTCCATATACCTCGTGAAGCTTGGATGCTCTTCCGTCGGGAAAGCTTTTATTATTTCCTCCTCACCCTTTTTGCTCTCCGCTCCTACTCTCTTAGAAGGGTTTGCGCCAGTTACCTTTCTCCCACCCCGTTTTCTCCAACCCTCCCTTTCTATTACGTAAGCGACGGGCAGACTGGCGCTGACGGTCCTTAAAGATTTTGGCGGCCGTGGGACTCTCCTGTCACGTCTTATTGCATCCATTGGTTTTTCTACGCTACAATATTTTCAAATTTTAGACGTCTGTTATCGTGTAGATTTTTTAAGGGTCGCAACAGTTATAGTAATCCTACAATGTCGAAGAATGAAGTCTATTTTGAACTAAGGCAGTTTTCATTAACGATATTACGGTAGATTTACAGATAAATTAAATAGCTGCTTTAGTGTGGCAAGATCTCCTGACGAGCTTCAATAAAATTATCATTGAGTAATGGCGTTGACAAATAACTTCCAATTTATGTTGGTATTGAATACTTTATCAATATTGTATTTTAATTATGTTGTAAGATGTAACTACTGCCTTTTTTCTTTAAAAAGGGTAGTTTTTTGCTGCATTCTTCTAAGGGAATTCTGATGGTATAAACATTCTTACTTGTGATACGAATAAGATTGCCTAAACAACTTACGAAAGCAGCCTTTGAATCGCTATAACGTAAAGGGAAGGCATAATTTGAAATTGATCCAATATATTGGAATTTCAATCCATAAAATATTTGCCCTCTTTAACAAAGAATAATTGTATAACTAGTCAGGCGCTGCCGTTTAAAAAGAATACCCAAGGACGCCTTTCTTCTTCGAGTCTTAGAGAACTTTCTCTGTTTTGGAATGCGTGTCGTAACTGCCTTTGCAATTCACGAGACGATAAAGTCCATGAAATAGCGTTTATTTCTAGTTGCTCTCGAATTGCGATCATGTTGTTTTATCCCGGAACTAGTGCTGTTGTCATTAAGTATAAAGTAGGAAAATATTTCCTTTTTCCAAATGGGTACAGAGCTTATTGTTCGTTCTGCATCCGAATGGTGGTTTTAAGCAGTCAGAATGCGAAAGATGTGGTTACCTGGTTGTGTGAACGAAACTTAAAATTATTCCAACATGCCATATTTTGCAGTTTCATTTTTCTTCATAATAGATGCTAACGGTGTACTTATTTCAACTGTCACTATTTACAGACATTGAAATGTGTGATCTTTAATGCAAGTAAAGGTTCCAAGACATGGAAAAGTTTTAATTTTAGTTATGGGCCTAGTTTATTCAAATATTGAATTGTCCGATAACGCATAACCTAATTGGCTTAAAGTTTCTGCCGTGCGTACCCAGATGAATTTTAAGTGGGCATTGCGTCAGTGGTTTCACTTATAAAAGAGGATTTAAAACTTTTATTGAATCTTCGAAATTATGTTCTCACAGACTGATGAAATAAAGTGGTGTTATTTCCTTTTTCTCGGCCTTTACTCTTACAAGATATGTTGAGTATTATTGGAGAGAATGTCTTCAAAATATATTGGGTATTACCGCCCTCTTCGTACGATCAGAACCTCGATTCTCCAAGAGGGCCGATCGCTGTAGCGCCTCCTAAAATACATCCTCCAGCCGTGCCCGATCCCTCTTTACTCTTCTATCCATACTTTTCCACCTTACCCCCTCCTCCTCCCTCATCCACCCACGCCGACCCTTCACGAGCCGCATTATCCGTTGCCTTTTTCGCCCGCCAATGGCCCTTCTTATCTCGCGGAAGATTCCCGCCCCCAACTCCCAAGCCAAACTCACGACTTCTTCTTTCCGGCTGTCTCCTAGGGCGAGGCAGTCTTCCCCCGGCTATCAATCTCGGGCCCGAGTCTTCCGCCCACCCCCTCCTCCCCCTTCCCGACCCTCTTATCCTGCCTTACCCACCCCCTACACCCTCATCTCTCCCTTCTCCCAACCCCCTTTACCATCCACTCTTCCATCTCCCTCTGCCGGAGCAGTTAATGGAGGGGAAGAACGTTGTATCCACACTACTTGGTCTGCTCGCCTTCCTCCTGTGTTCAGTCGACTAGGTGAGCGAGTGTTACCGCCTTGATTGCGTCGGTTACTACTCTAGTAGGAAAAGCAGCGCGCTCTCGCCTTTTTTATGTATTCCGGGATAAGTTGAGTGGCTCATCCTTCACTCGGGATGAGCGATTGATTTTTTTTTATCCGTGCCGGGGTTGATTTTATTTCATTTTTTGACACCGCGATCATTGGGGATCCCCCGCCGCGTTGTCAGTTTCGCTCAACGTCTTGGGATTGTTCCTTTGACGTTTGCTGGTTTTATCTTCGCTTCGGGACACGAGGGGGAAGCTGCACGTCATCATTGCGGTTATGGATGAGAATCAGTGTAATGGTATATGCTCATATTCTGTTAGTTTATTAATTTATTATTGGTCGATGTATCCATTTATTGAAAGGTGTCAGCTAGAAAAAATACTAATTACAAGTACCCATTTGAACAGTCGAAATTAATAAAATACGATGAATCCGTGCCACAAAAAACTTGTCATTTTATTTTTTCCAGGCGTGTCATATATGAAATTTATATCCCTTAACTTTTTGAAGAGTAAACTTGTTATTTGTTAGCTACGGAATATGCCACGTTAAATCTGTTGTTATAACATCCTATTTAGTTCCTCGAAACGAGTTTCATTTATTTTGTGCTTTTATTAATTTAATTCCTTTAAGTGCTGCTAAATTGTAAAAGCATCATTTCTTTAGATATATATCGAGGATGATATAACGATTTCATGCATTGAATTGTCGAAGTATAAAATATCAGTTGCGTGTTGTGTGGAAGATGACTTTTGTAGTGTATGTCACGTATGATAATTTCAGTAATATAATATTGATTAGCATTTTAACTACTAATGAATATACGTCGTCCACATTTTATCACTATTCACCCCCAAACTAAACCCTCTTAGTGTTTAGCAGGATATTCAGTAGATGTATATGTAATGATCGAAGTTAGAAATTTTCCTGACCTTTGAAAAGATATAAATCTAACAGTTGACAATGACTGATTGAAGATTTTACAGTCCAGTTTTCATATGGGATTTTTTTCAGGATTTCCATTCTCTTAGCCTTAAGTTACCTAAGGTAGTATCGGAGGTGATTTTGTTATGTTAGGATTTGGTTGAAATGGCCTTCGATATATTTGATATTATAACATTAATATGGTAGTATGACCTAGGAATTTCAATTTATTGCTGTGTCGTTATTTCTTTCATACCATGTGCAGTCTTGTGAACCAGTAAAAGATTCGCCATTTTTCTTTCTTTCCAGATGAATCTCGTAATCATTTTATGGTTCAGCATGTACTTCCTACTGTTTTCCTGCTTTACTTTGATTGAGCGCTTTGTAATAATCCCTATACCTATGTAGTTTACCCTATGTTTCACAAAGGAAAAAAAGATAGCAACGGCAGATACATGTTTTAAAAAGGTAACTTCTATTTTCTTTGTGCATCTTCTTAATGCTATTACAGCCGACAACGGATTTCTCTGTTAATTCATGAGCTCTCTGTGAGTGAAGCTAAGTGCACTCTGAGTGTATTTTCGTAGCATTTCATGGGTGTTTGCCTAATGAGGTTTATCCTTCTCTCTAATTCCATGTTCTTAATGCAAGCTCATGGATTGCTATGCTATAGGTTTTAAGTGAGGTCCTTAAATCTTCTTTACACCCGTGATTATTCCATGCTGCTAAATATTCTTCTCCTTCTAGTTGAATAATATTCTCTTTTATTTATTATTCCATTAAATAGCATACTAGGGGTATGATGAGGAATCATTTTTAGCTCTTTTTGCGGTCAAGCTACTTATATTATTTGTTGAACTGACAAATAATCCTTCCTCTTGCACATACCCTTGCAATGTCTTATAGGGTATCATATGAATTTATATATATATATGTAATTTATGATAGTTTTCAATCAAATAAATAATAAATCCCCAATATAAAATCTCTTAGATTTTATGTTAGGGAAATAATAGTTTTCAAACTGTGAAATAATGTCTGGCATATGTTAAAATCGTGGCTTTATTAAATTGTAACCAAGCCCCACTGGCTTTCAATATATACGAAACCTCAGGAACAGCCATATTTGAATGTAGCCGGCTTTTCACTGAATTATTACCGTCATCTCGGAAAGTGTCGTGGAATTTCAGTTTGAGAACCGTATCGAAAGTTTTACGGGCCGGAGATGTAATCAAAGTATTCGAGCGAGGTTGGCGTATGGTTTGAATTACAACCATCTTAGGGTCGGGGTGTATGCGCGCTGAAATTTTCAAAATCACGAAAAACGATTTTCTCGCGGACTAGGTACGTTTTATCGTATGGGATGGGGTAGGCTACTTACGTAACAGTGGAACACAAATGGCATGCGGGCCCCAGGACCTTCTTTTTTTTTGCTGTTTTCGTATCAAACAGCCTCGCCTCGATTCGCGCGCACGTACCGCGGGATAACTGAAAGGTTTTGCCCTCCACCTCTCTTTGAATGTAGGGTAATCTGTTGCTTTTTTATACTTATACATTTTTTCCCCATTTTAAGCTCCCGACGCCAGCGACTTGTGCAGCCTAGATAGAAGCCCTTGCATTCCCATCGCCCTACTTCAATGGCGGGAGCGCACCAAGATGTCGCACCGCTGAAACGTGCACCAGGAGACCACCCTTCCCACAATGCACCTCTCGTCCGCTCCCGCTCTCCTGCCTCCTTTCACGAAACTTGTGCTCGGGGCGTTGCGAAGTCCACAAATCACTCAGCACAGATCGAAGGATAAAATAAAGAGGTTGAATCTTTTAAGTGAATTCAAATTCGATCTCTTTAGAGACTACAATCAAAGCGTTTCAAGGAATCCGCCATGATGCGCTCGACTTGATAATGAGCACTACGGCTGTGAGGTTGAGATTCGAAGAGTTGGTATAAATTCTTTCTTCGCATAAGTAATTCCGGGGAGGTGACCGACATCTAAGGTCATTTACGCCATTTAGAACAGGCGGGCAATTCTGTAGATTTAGGAATTTTTCAGGGAATGGTGTGATAAAACCTGGGATTCGAATCCGAGCCCCAGGAGAGGTAAACCAATACTCTAGCCACAGCACCAACCGAATTCCCATAAGTCTTTTGTTCAACGAAAATTTTGGCATTTGTTTTAATAGATCTAAATTATAGACTTGAGTTCTCTCGTGCTTTCTTGTGTTTACGACTCCATTATTTCTCCTGCAAGGTATTCGCTTTCCATTTATTCTTTATAGCAGCCTATATAATCTGAAGTTCTTAATGAAATCTGCCTAAATTCTGAACGAGCTGCGAAAGTAATGTTGACATCGTCGGAAAAATCTAGCTTCAAATTTCATTTTCAAAACTCTTGATTCATTATATATCCCTTCACTATAACTTGTACTACTTCGAATAATTCGAAATAACGAGCCACCCTCACCCCCTATTTTTCCTTGGCCAGTCACATCGGTTCTCATTGATTCCCCTCCTATTATTCTCCCGCCCAATCAATACACCTTTATCCTCAAATTTGATATAAAAATTGGAAGAGGATCTGTGGTCAGATTGGCAATAATAGTTCTGATCGAAACCTTGAATGTTGCAATGAAAATCGTTTGTAGTACCGTAAAAAGTTTTATTTTCTAAATTTTAAAAATGCTCCACTCTATCGTATATCATAACTTACGGTGTGGTTACGATTCTCATTATATTTTGATACTAGCATAATTATCATAAAAGCCTAAACGAATTTCATCGATATTCTCACTACGAGTTCTGTTCATGTATTCAAATCAGTTTCGTGCTTATCTCATTTTCCACTCGGGTTTTCTAAATGAAGTCTGACATGGAAGTTTCGCACCCTCGTATTATCAATACATTCACTGAGAACCATTTTCCTTATCGACGCCTTGTCGAGTACGAGAAATATAATTATTTGAATCTGCATGAAAATCTGCTTATTTCTACGAACTGCATTTCCGGTATGCGGACTGTGATTTCAATGTCCCGTTTCGGTTTTTAAGCTATGCGTAACCTGTTCATAAAAGTTTATCCTTGCATAGATGGCGATCCTTTAACGTACCCACTGAAGGGTTAGTGATGTCTCACCCCCTTCCACACGATCTTGAGGCGGCCTGCTAGGCATGCATTCTGCAGATGCGGTTGTAGATGAGGCTGTGGCCATTTGATGGGAGGCACCGGGAGCCATTTCTCGAAATCCGTCCTCCCATCTCCCGAGCTCATCACCGCGTGTTGGTCGCGGGCATATCTGCGGGCTCGATCAAATTCTTCGTGGATCGCGTTATTTATGTCCCTAGTCTCCTGAGCGGGAGGCATACGATAATTCGATTGCACGCCAACCATCCCCACCGACCAATGTACAAACTCCCCCGACCTGACCGAGTCGTCTCCTCAATACCGGTTCCGTGAGTCTAGAGGTGCATGCCAAGGTTAAAGGCAGCGGAATAATGAGATGGGATTTTGAACGGAGCCCATTATTATCGTCATGCACGTAAGCGTATTTCTCTGATATCGTACCTGATGAGTTTATGGCCCTTGTGGAGTAGATCGGATGAGGTCCGTATGTGCCCGACTCTGCTTTGCCCAACACTTTTATATTTTCTTCTAGGCGCATAAAATGTTTGTCTTAAAATCTTTATGGATCGAAATGCCGTAGGACCGTGTGTCATCAAATCTAAGACTCGAAGCTTTGAAGGAGGATTTAAGAACGTTCGCGTAATAATATGTGCACCTTCTTCGAGTGCCTTGAAGTACCCTCTCCTTGGGAATAATTACGTTCCTATTTTATTGAAGGTATTAGGCAAGGTTTCATGCACGTTTTGCTACTGCCGGCTCCGTGTTCCTACACAGCCAGAAATTTAATGCAAATATACCTTTCCTAATGACGCTATATATTAATTTGAACATAAATAGCATCAAGGTTGTGCACAATTTAGAAGGGTAAAGTGTTGATTTTTTACATCAATGAATAGTGTAAATTTTCCGGGCTTCACCTACCAAGGCTATAATGCAGCACCTCATCAATGATCTTAATCCTAGAAAAACAATAACATCTATGCGTGTCCATTTTCTTAGTTTGAACCGTCGGTAGCAACAGAATTAATTTAACTTTCACATCAACTTACTAATAAAGTACAAAAGGTAAAAAGCTAGACCTTAATTCGCCGCACTTAGTGCTTAGTATTTGTAGAAATGTTTTTGAAAATTATTTAGTGTGTTGAAAAGTGGAATAAAAGATTTATTTGTCGATCCACCCACGTTTGTAAATCTACAAGCGCGTAAATAACGTAGCAAGTTTGGTCCATGTAGGGGTATACTTATGGACGCCATTCTGTGAGTCAGGAGTCTGCGAGTTTCAAAATTCAAATAAAAGTGGGTGCTCCCCTCTGAGAATATGCTTCTGTTTAGTGAAAGAAAATTCGTGTCATTTAAATATGAACCGGGCACACGATTCTAACAGAGTTGAAATTTAATTTTGTGAATCGTTTAAGCATTTTTAGCAGAACAGATAGGTTTAAAATACCATTTTTCCGCGTATTCCAAGGTACGGTAATACGATTACGACGAAGCTACCTACCGTGGAGGAAGGGGGGAAAGGTGTTGTAGAATTTTGCCATTGTTTTGTATATCTGCCTGAGACTTATCTTAGGTACAAGGTACTTACCTACTTAGTTACCTACAAGGTTTTTTTAATGATGGTCAAGTAACTAAAGTTAATTTGGGGTGTCTGGCCTAGATAGGAATGGCTCTTCATCAGTAGCGTCGCTGCAAGTGAATATATATTTTTTCTTAGCGGAAAACAATTCATTACAGAATTTTAGGTTAAAAATTGAAGCCATACTGTAGTAACATGCCAACAAAAGTAAGATTTCAATAAAGAAAGATCATCCACCTACTATGAGATAATTCTGATAAGGTTTTTCGCAGTTGGTTTCCTATCCTTGAATTTACTCACAGAAGGCTAGCTTAATGCCATCAGTGCTTGCCCAGTGTTATTTAACCCCCTGCTACATGCGCTTTCGTTCTCTTGTAGCTGTCTATGTTGATATAGATGCAGATGATCCCATTCTGAGGGTGAATCCAGACGCGGCCTGAAATCTAGAGGGGGTATGATTAAATCTAGTCTTTCCGACCAGCGGTTCCCCGTATCGGCTCGGGCAGGGGAATGGCGTGGTGGAGGTGGTGGATTTGCATTCCACGGGCAACCGCCGTCCCTCGCGTGGTTTAAACCGTGTCTGCGTGCGTGTCAGTTTCCCTGCACTGCCGCCTATCCGTGAGAGAGTGTAACCTCCGCTCCCTCCTCACTCCGAACAAACCCCGCATCCCTCCCGACAGATCTGCTTCTCCCGATTACGTTTCCTTCCATCTATATGCGTGCCACTCCATACCCACCGCCCATCCCTCCTATAACTCACCATCTGCATTTGCGTTATACCCCGCGATCCACCGCAAGCTAGTGTGTAGTGGGAAAACGTTGCTTTTATAAGCTTACATCTAACAATAAGTAATACCCTGCGAGCCACCGCGAGGGTGTGTGGCGGGGGGTGAAGATCACCAAACATGCACTACCTTCCTGAAACTATGAGATGCAGTGCTACTAGAGATGGGTAAATTACCGTAATTTTCAATTGAGGTAAAAATACCGTGGTAAAAAACGGTAATTTTCGAAAATTAGCGTAATTTTCAGGTAATTTTAAGTTTTGAGCTGCAAATCCTTATCGGATGACTCAAAACGAAATCAAATAGCATTGAGATATAATTGCCGACGCTTATATCAAACATATCATGACGTTTATCTATTATAACTCATTAAAAAAATTATAACAAAGTTGGCAGCGACACGCAATTTGCTTCTCTTTTGTCACACCATGAGAAATTTTCGTTCCTAAGACATACGCAATGTGCATTTGTTATTTTACTCTGAATTAATTACGGACGCAATGTAGACAAAATCGTTTTAGCTACTTAATTTATGATATCACACATTCCAATGGTTTCTTCATGAGGAAGAAATTTTCTGAAAAAAACTTTTTGAAAATTACCGTTTATTACGGTAATTTTCAGGGGTGTTGGTAATTTACGAAAAATACCACGGTAATTTACGAGAATTACCGCGGTAATATACCGAGTTGCCCATCTCTAAGTGCTACTACTTCAAGCACACATGTTAGATATGTCAAAGAGCTACAAGGCAACTACTTCATGAAGACATGTTAGGTATTAGTGGGTATAAAGATTTTTTCTAAATATATTTTTCTGTATTTCCCTAGCATTCCATGGTTGGTAATGTGAAAACATTCTGCAAGCACTACAGACTACACTAGCAATGTTTTACCTACCTATCTCGTTGGTTGGTTATTTAGGGGAGGCGACCATCAGCTGAGGTCATTTGCGCCATATAGGATAGGTGGGTAATTGGGTAATGGTAGGAGTTTTTAGGGAACGGAGGAAGGGTGGAGAGAAACCCGGCGTCGGCATTAGCCTACTCTTAACGAAAGGCGCCAAAGGGACCACGGCTTAACGTCCCATCCGACGGACGGAGTACTGAACTTGAAATGCCCTCCACTAGGCACTCAAGTGGGGACCGGTTTTCCACTGAAAAATCCGCCACTGCCGGGAATCGAACCCGGGCCCTCGCGATGGGAGGCCAGACCTATCTCGTTGAAGTGTGTGTTCGAGTTATTAGAAGACTTAGGTCTTGCTATATCTATACATACTGATTATCTGCTTGCCAGCTCGAGGGTGTGAGGCAGGGGATGAGTTTTCACTCATGCACCTACATTCTCTGAAGTTTACGTATATGTCTTACTACGCAAGGATATAGTTCCATGAATATAATGTGGGACACACATGTTAAGTTCACATTCTCACTCAAAATGCAAAGAAACATTGAAAAGTAGGTACTACAAACACGCAGTTGACGTATTAGTATATCATGCGGGCGTGCTTAGTTCCTAACAAGATCCAGTAGGTATCTTAATGCCATCTGTTTGGTTCAATTAATCCGTATTAATGTAATAACTGCTATCAATATCAGTACGTAGGCTGAAGTACAAGCTCAATCTCCTACAGAAATTTATATCTGCATTAAACTATTCCGCAAGCCGCCTATAGTGTGTGGCAGACGGTGAGCTTTTAAAATTAGTATGTCTAAGAGCAAGCATGGCTTTTTTCTGATAAACCACGCGGTAACTTCTAAATCGATTGTTATATCATTAGTACGTGAGTGGAAAAGTGATAATTTGCTGTCACTGCTGACTGTAAACAATTAGTTAACACCATTTCATTCACTGAATGTATTATATCTGATTGAAGGCCTGAATGGTGAAGATCCTGTAAAAGTATTTTTTTCTTGGGACCTATTCTTTTTCATTGAATTGTAATGAATGGGTTAAGCAAAAGGAATATTTTTGTCCGCTGAGGTCATATTTTTCTAATGCTGTTCTAAACGTGGAGAAGTGAAAATTTTATTTCTACCGCAATATAATGGCGAAAAATTAAAGTTTAGTGGGACCTAAGTTGAAGTGCTTTAGCTCAAGTATACGCAATTGATAAAAACTTAGGAAAAATTTGATTGCAAAAGTTTCTCGCAAAGTTGTCGTCAAGTTCTGGAATGGGCTACAATGAAAGGTTGAGTTCACATAGGGTCGCACACGGAAATTGTGAATAATTAAACGAAAAATCTGTCAGGAATTTGAAACGTTTCATGGTAAGGATAAAATGCGATTCGAAGACACTTTGAAGAAGTTAGCCAGAAGAAGAGGAAGCAAGAACTTTCATGTATTATGCTTTTCCATCTTTAGATTGGTAAGCAAAATGTCGTCTCAAAGGCAGAAATCGAGTTTATTCAATGTTTACTCTTCTTATGGAACAAATGTAGGAACTCTGACTTTTCCGAGTTTTTTTACTTGTCTAATTGTTCCTAAATGAATTCTCAATTCTCATTTTTGTAATAACTAAAATTAAGATAAGTTTATGGAGCGTGGAAAGATTTATCTTCATGGACCCCTGCTTTTAGTAAATTTCATTATACCGCACGAAAATTACCATTGATATAAATGGTTTTTTAATACATAGGCCATTATTTGGCTGTGATAAGTCTACGATAGACTTTAAATAGTTTAATTTTACATTTTGTTCCACCCAATTGAATATTTAACATTTATGTTTTCAAGTGAGATCCAGTTTTAGTGGTGACAATCCCCAATAGGACTCTGTTCAAATCTAGCCTCAAATTTTCCGTAGGTGATCAAGAGTGTAATGGAGGAAAGTTGGAAACTAGACACTTAAGAAAAATTAGAAATAATGAGACATGTGACATAAAATGTCACCAAATGCTCACATGTTAGATGACCTAACGGAGTTCACATATCCCCAGTCGTTGTTAACTTTTTTCACCTTTTTAAATCCTACCCTCAAAGCCCACAATACCCGGACTCCACATTCGCCACGTACAGTTAACTATCTGAACATCACCCCTTCCTTCCTCCTGTAAAAGGTCCAATCCAGTCCCAACACCGAATCCTAACCCCCACCCGCGTAAGCCTTAACCCTCATCCCACCTACTCCCCTGTTATATATAAAGGCCCCAAACTGTATCAGATGTTGGATACCTTGACAATGATACTCATCATCATTAGTCATCCTCAGATTGGTTTTACACAGCTCTCCATTGAGTTCTTCTATCGGCTAATCACTTCATATTTACGTATTTTTTCTCTTTCACGCCCCTCATCACTTGTTCCATGTATCTCAAACAAGGCCTTCCTTTTCCATTCTTCCCGTTCACTTGACAACGGCACTCACAATAACACTAATTGTAAGACTTTGAAATCGATCGGTAGAACAAAATTGAATTTTGAAATTGTACAATGTTATTTTTCTTAACACGTTCTTAATTTGAGGTCCTGTATTAGATTCCCATTTCTCTAATATTCTAAATGTTACTCAGCTGAATATTCTGTGCATATGAATACGGATGCGGGCTGAAATAGGTATTTTTTTCTTTTAAAAAAAGGCTATGTTAGGTTACAGGCACGTCACAGATTTGGTTTATGTCTTATCTCTCCTGTCTAAGATACAGACTGGTTCCGGAATAGGTTAGGGTGGTATCCCCGTGGTCGGATTTTTTGTTGGTGCAGGGATTGAGTTGGGTATGGTGCAGCTCGAGTTGTCGGAGGCGTGTCAAGGACAAAAGAGAGGGAAGGAATTAGGTAACCATCATCCGATTCAACCGCACGGATCCGTTTCCCGCAGTGGCTGACGGGATAGAAAGACGTCTCTGGGAAGGACGGAGCGATTGGACGATATATCGACGTATTGTCGATATTTGCTCCATAATGGCCCGATCGATCGATTTGAAACATTTGAGAAGGGCCAATAAAGTAGAACTATGTGGTCCAAGGATTCTGTTTCCTCGGAATACCTATCTGCGGATCACCTCCGAAACTAGTTTTATTCTTGTATAAAAACCTTTATGTGTTATGTAACGTATGTTTTAATTTCTTGATATTAATGCAAGCTCTTGTTCGTTTACTCTCTGACAGGCCTCCTTGAAATGATTTGCATTCTATCGTATAGATGTTTAGATTATATTTCCATATGTTTTCATTCAGAGCTGTTCTCTGTGCTATACTTTTAAACTAGGACACCGCTGGGATTTTAAACGCTACTAATGAGTGAAGCCTAAGTAAATTGTTTAGCGGCTTCAGAATAGTTAGCGGTGAAATTACGTATTTCAGGTTCATTACATGTACATCAACATCGATCATCGAATTATAGGAGTGATTCGTGCGTTAAACGTCGTCACAGTGTAGGCAAATGAGTGAATCGTTAATACCTCATTAACGTGAACGTTGAGGAAACACGCATTCCTTCGGATGATTTTGTCGTCTGCCGTTTCGTCATCGCTGGCGTAGCAGGCTAGAGTGGTCTTTTGCCTTTAATGGTTTTGTTTATGACAACTTCCACTTCGAATCTCCGCATTGCCGGAATCGCTAACTGCGCATGCCCCCAGAGCGTGCCTCGTCAACTCTCTTCCAGGCAGTGCTTAAATCTCTTTGTCCCTCCCATTTATATTCCAGGCGGAGTAAAGTCGACGCAAATGCTAGGTTTCCTTCCTCTCCTTGAATAAGTATGCGGTGCATTTCCCCGCTCGCTGCTGGTTTCCGAAGGGACGGAGGAGTATGTGACCCTTCTCCTCGTCCGCTTTTCTGTCATTCTGCATCAATATGCCTCTACATTGTACCCCGCAGGCCACCGCAAGGTTTGAGAGGGTTAACATTCACCAGGCCTACATAAAAAGCAGTAATTTCAATTATACGTGCGGTATTTTAATATAGTTTCTTTTTTAGGCCTCATCATCATCATCATCAGTATTTCAATCGTAGGATTGGTTTACTGCAGCCCTCCATTCTGCCCTATTCAGTATTAATTCCGTCACGCCCTGGTATGTTTTCTCTTTCACGTCCTTCGTTATTTCCCCTATATATTTGTCCCTTGGTCTTCCTCGCGGGACCTTCCCTTCAATCTTCCCTTCTATTATATTCCTAATTAATTCATTGTGCCTCAAGGTATGTCCACCATCTGGTTCTTCTTTACCGAAGGGTTTTTCATATTTTTCTTTCTTCATCTGTCTTCTGTACACCTCTTAGTTCCTCACTTTATCTGTCTATTTAATCTTCAACATTCTCCTCCAGCACCATGTTTCGAAGGTTTCAATTCTTTTTGGTCTGCTTTCACGATGTGCCATGTCTCTGATCCATAGAGTGCCACGTTCCATACAAATGTTTTGATGAAGTGTTTCCTTGTTTGCAGCCGTAGGTTCTTTGAGCATAGTAGTTGTCTCTTCTTTATAAACGCCTCCTTATCTTGTGCTATTCTTCGCTTGATGTCCGTCAAGCTTCTTCCATCCCAAGTTAGGTATAGTGTTAGGTGAAGTTCTCCACTTGTTCCAATTTCACTCCTCGAATTGTGATATTTGCCCTAAGCGTCTCTCTTCCGCGCACTCGGAGTTTAGTTTTCTTCTTGTTAATGATGATATTATATTCTTGAAGTACTTGGTCCATTGTGGTCAGCTATTCTTGCAGGTCCTCTCGACTTTCTGCTGCAACTGCGATGTTATCAGCATCTTGTTCCATTCGACATTGTCAAAGGCCTTTTCCAAGTCCCCGAATGCCACATAGGTATTATAGGCATAGGCTAAGTATTTTCAAAGTGTGTAACACCAGGCTCAATGTTCTGTGTTCTCTGCATTTCTTTGTCCTTGTCTTCCTTTTAATCGTAAGATTCCAAATTTAAATTGAATTTACGTAACAAAAGGATTAAACGCATGCGGAATACTACTGATTGGAGGAAATCACCCTCTGTGATAAATCAATCATCATCATCAAGTCATCGAGTATACCGTCATTATTCCAGCGAAAAAATCGCCGATTTTACTGTCAACCGGTAGTTGGATGAACTAGTAATGAAGCGGTTTAACCGTGTATATAGATTTAATTTCAAAGTATGATCAATCGGGATAGTCACTTCACATATCTCATGCTAATATTCTTGGCAACTTGCCTACGTCATTGGAAAATTCCGAACGTATTTCAAACATTCATTGTACGTATCTAATTACATTCCGGCATGCAAAATTAGGTTTTCCTTTCATTTAGTCGCCGGTAATTCCGATCACATGTACTGTTGTCCCTTACCGCCTTCGGTGGCTGCGGGGTAAATCTTGAATGTCAAACTTGAGGTTGCGGGTTCGAGTCCCGTAAGTTGGAATTTTCTAGTAAATAATTAATTTAATTACTTAAATATGTGGGACTAATCCACAACTTCGACCGGGTTAATTTATCTTTTTTAGTTAATCGTGTCTTTTTCGGCGCAAACTGAATCCTCCTTCATAATGAAACACAGTAGTAATAGTCCACACTTATCGCTGATAACTTCAGGCTTAACTATATGATACCTTTCCATAATGGAAAATAGAAGAATGAAACTTTGATAGGTTCACTTTATATTTAAATAGGCGCGACCCGGGTTTCATGACGTAGTTACATCTTCAGGTATAACTACGTTATGAAGTAACGCAGATGTAACTACGCTATGAAGCCCGGGTCGTGCCTATTTAAATATAAAGTGAACCTATCAAAGTCTCACTTCACACTTAATATAAAATAGCTGAAAATGGCACTGAGTTGCAGAAACTCGGGTCGGTTGATATTAAATTAAGTGTGGACTATTACTACTGTGTTTCATTATGAATATAAGCAACTTCCACAAAGTCACGCCTGAAACAATTTCTTATATCCGTGAATCCTCCCTGTTAAAAGAGTAACTTTAAGTCAAAGTAAGAGTTAATTTTTCTTTTTTAGTTTATCGTGTCTTTTTCGGTGTAAACTGAATCCTCCTTCATAATGAAACACAGCAGTAGTACTTCACACTTAATTTAAAATAGCTGAAAATGACAGAGTTACCGAAACCCGGGTCGGGTTATAAAGATTATACGTTTCAAACTATCTTCATGCTTAACAGACAGTCCAAACATAGAGAAAGGTAGGTGGTTACACGGCAAATTTCTTTAATCTTTATAATTTCTCTTGCCTTTTTAATAATTTAATGATCTTTCAAAACTTTATATTTGTAATCTAAGATTCCTAAAACGGTGTAATTTTAATGTTCTCACATTTTCGGGAAAGCAATACGCTTTGAGTTACCGCTGGATATTTAGGATATTCTTAAAATTTGGCGGCTCTAAATAAAACTACTAAATACTCTAAATAAAACTAGTGATCTATGGCGTGACGTTGCATCCGAATATCCGAATGACGTAATACTGCACTGGAAGTGGTATAAGCTGAGAACTCAAGCAGGGACTAGTATTCCCCCAAAAAATCTCTGCCATACCTGGAATTCCAACTTGGGTCCTCGCAGTGAGATGCTACCCAAACCACTCATCCAACCCGATACTCTCCTAGTATCGTTATTCTGTCGCTCTTATGCCGTTCATCATGGATGTTGATCGAATGCTCTAAAAATCCCGAAATAGTTACGCTGGAAAATATTAAATGGCGATAGAGTTTAAAATCTGTTTTTTTTCTTTTTGCTCGTTCGTTAATATGCCCGAGAGAACAGTAATCATAACCTAGTCCACACGAATATATTGGCCCTAGCGATGCATATTTACATGACTTTGGTTTTTATGGAGTTCACAGAAACATTTACCATTTGCTTGAGGACAACCTCTCGCTTCTTCATTCTGAGCTTTTTTTTTTGAGCCTCTCTGGTTTACAGTGCGCAGACAAGGGCATTAAGGAGTGTCTAGCCGCCACTCTCATTATCTTTATCTCCTTCAGATCTTTCTCCTCAAGCTCAATGCCATCAATGGTGTGGCAAGTGAGGTTCTATTGGGTACAGGGAAGGCTTTAGAGCTTTTTTTCCATCCCACGCACGTATTATCCCAGAGCATCTATTAATCCTAAGAGCCAGTGTGGCTCGACAAACAGAAGTCGAGAGTGTTCGTCTGCCTTCCGGTTGCCGATTCAAATCGTCTTTCATTTTTGTTCATCTCCTTTTCAATCCCCTGCCACAATGGGGGTAGTTCGCTCATCGGGCACGCCGCCCTAAGTGGCGCTTCGATTCCAGCGTCATCGCCTGCCATTGTGCGCTGCTCGGGCTGTCTGACGAGCGAATGGAACGGCCGCTGTTATTACAGTCGGAGCCCGGCGGAAGTTTCGTCGAATGAAATTTCGCGACTGGTGAAGCCTCTCTGCGGGTAGTCCACCCGTAAGTGAGAGGGGACCTATCATCTACATGATTACGTTGTGCGCAGTAGCCGCAGTGCGAAATTCTCTACTTTTCCCGCCATCCTTTCTTTTTCTCGCATAGACGCTGTCGCGGGGATCGGGTTATTATGGAGGCTAGAATTTTGGATTTCCATTCAGAGGGTTTAAGTGCTGACAGTGGCATATCTTTCATTGTAATACCGGCCTCTACTTGAGTACCTTGTGAAGAGCTCTTGCAAGTCCAGTACTTCTTACGTCGGACGGTACGTTAAACCGTTGATCCGTTGGCGCCTCACGTTACGGCAGGTTAACGCTGAATCCGGGCTTCTCTCCACCCTTCCTCCGTTCCCTGAAAAGATATCTTCTCTGAAAAGACCTAATCCAATTACGCACCAGACTTAATGGCGCAAATGTCAGTTGTCGGTACCCTCCCCCAAATAACTACACCTGTAACTAAAAAAATATAAATTGGAAGGGTGGGAGGGGGCCTTCTGGAGCCCCCATAGCACTTAGACCTCTTTTAGATCCATTGTGCCAATCCCCATTTAACCTGCCCGCCACTTGCAGACAGGGGACAAGAGCACAACGGTAGAGGTATGGAGGGGGGCTACCCATCCAACCTCCGTCCGGGCCCAACGTTGCTTAACTTCGGTGATCTGACGGGAACCTTGCCCACACCTGTAACTTACTATAACTATAACTAACCAAATAATTATAACTATCTTTCATGGAGGTAAAAAAATTAGGCAAATCCTGGTGATTATTTTGTAGAAAATTTCCTAGATAATGTATGAGCATCGACCGAGCCACTATAATGCATGGAATAGCCTCTTCTTTTTCCTCCGACCTTGTGAGCACGTCTGAGTGCTTAACGTAGAAGCATCGTCGCATGCATATAAGATAACTGAACTTAAGCTTGAAGCAGCCTGTCGCGTAGTTGCGTGACAAAACGTCTGATAACACCAACCAACGTTGTCACCCGACGTACACCGATCTTTCTAGTCCTCCTCCAGAGGCGACGTAGTGTGTATTCAGTATGACATCCGATCCATCAGGCACCCAGAGCAAATGGGTTGGAAAGTTTAGTTTGGTGAGCAAAGTCACTTGTTAAAAAATTCATTTAACTGTCTAACGTTCATCACACGAATGCGTTTAGGTAGCAGGATGGGTATTCGACCTTTCATGCATTTCCCTTGCGTATCTATATGTCTAATTTTTGCTCTAAAAACTTCACCGTTGACATTTCAAGTTGATCTTATGCGTTTGAACATTTTTGTATTCACGTGGGTTATCTAAGGCTCGTTCACGCATTACCTAACACCAAAGGGAGGGGGGCAGGGCAACTGTTACGGTGCACTGCCTATAGGTTGGGGTCGGCCTCCCATTACGTTGAGAGAAAGATTCATTTTAAGCTAATCCATTGTCAACAATAATACACTTCGTATACACTTCGTATGTAGTGAATTAATTGAGTGAAAAAGTATGCTTGAAGAATGCCTGTTTAGTCATTCGCAAAAAGTATAGGTTTAATTGGCAGCGTTACGCAATTTAAGGGGTGTCATATTGAATGTTACGAGCGTAATAGCGGGGAGGGGAGTTAAAAAATGCCGAAGTTACGAATTGTATGGATAGCCCTTTAACGCTGTCTGAAGACAGAGCTTCGGTATGCACTTTGGTCTATTGAGAACTAATTCAATCATTATTCGAGGTATTTCACCACATTCGCCAGTCGTAACTGTCATGTTGGGCTGCCAATTTTCACATGTGTGTGGACTCAGTGCGTATCTCCGCGTATACCCAGCTACATCAGCTACATTCTCATGCAAATTAGAATACATGAGCCTAATGATCTCGCATTGCCCGTTTCGGTTTAGCTCCGCATGACGACTGTTCGCACCCTACCTGGGCATTATGTGTAGTTAAGGTGTCGCCTTCAGCGTGATTTACGGCACCACAAACGCCGCATCGTCTGGAATCTCGCGTCGTTTGAAATGCTGGTACCAAAATGCCACTGGCGACATTCAATTTTCAGGGATCTGCGCGCGTCCCCGAGCTTTGTACATCAAGGAGTAGCTCTTTATTTTATTTAGTATGCGGAGGGTAGGACATGCCTGGAATGGAGTCTTTTCTAGGTAAAACCTTCGGTGTCTTTTGGTGGTAAGAGATACAAAAAGATTTTATTCATTTATGATAGTCATGATCATCCCTTTATGTTATTTTCTTCGCTTTTCGGCTATTATTGTCATTAGGCGAATCGTATTGAAATGCTGACCTTATAATATACATTATAGTGGAAGCGTATTCTCTGCTACAATATTTTCAGCCCCATTTTCAAGGATCATTTGTGATGACGGATTTCTTCAGATGTCTCAGATTGTATCGATTTCTTGTAGGCATTGCTTGTACCCAGATTCAGTACCGAAACTTAAGGATTTTCCGAGAATTATCAAAAAATGTATCCCACTCCTCAGAAGCTACTATAATTTCCATTAAAAAATGTTTATCTTCGTATTTTTTCTAATCGCTTGGTAGCATGTGTCTAGTGTATGTCTGACTGAATGAGTTATTTTTACAACATATATTGCAGTTGTGCCTATGGCTTGGAAGTGATTCACCGCATTTCATCGAGGTGCCTTTAAGTTTATTTTATGAATGTTGATGAATATTTTTTTCCGTTTTATTCTGCGCTTACGTAGAATTTTCCCCTAATTGACCTCCTCTAGCATTCCGTCGCCTTGTTTTCATTAATACATTCACTTTTGCTGTTTTATGCTAACTTTTTCGATTTAATACCCTTCTTTCCGTATCATATTTATCACTTTTTCGTCAATGTATTGAACTATTATCTAGTAGTTAATCTATTACATATTTTTATATATTTATTGTAATTATATTTTATGTATTAGTACATATCCTACATTTTCCACACCCAGATGTGGAAAGCGTAATACACTGCCAATATCTTTTTGCTGACGATGTTTCTGAGCCGTATGGTGTAGAAATGGATACATATTTCAGCTTAGAAGTAGAACTTCTAGAGTTCTTTAATCCTAACCCCCACCCAGGTAGGGAGGGGACCGGACTAATGAGAGGCGTGCATCAGCCGTTGCACCCTTTAAGTTGGAGACGGAGCACTTAACCGCCCCCGAAACCACCCCCTCCACCGATCCGCAATTGCACACAAGGCATAAAATCCGATGAGCCCGTTTGCTGCGGCGAATCATCCCCCTCCCTCTCTCCCCCTATAATCTCTCCCCAGATGCTTTTTTTTCTCCTTCTTGCTCCCCGTTTCCGTATTCCGTGCTTGTGTCCTCTTCCGCGAGAGGCCCTCGCAATCGATCTTACCCCCATCTCCTCCCCGCCACGAACGGCGCTGTCGGATCGCCTAACTGTGGGTCCATTCCGATCATGTGCTCGTCTCCAACCGAACGAACTTCTTCTCTCCCTAACCCTCCGCTTGTCGTATACTTCCCACTTTCCGTCCGCATCCCCTTTCAGCGAGCCAATCTCCCTTTCTCTCTCTCTCAACCCTCCCCGGTGGGTATTCGCCGTGTTCTCTACCCCACATCATTCAGCCCAACCCACTCCCCCGCGCGATTTGCCACCACCCTCTTTCTCTCTTTCCTCCTCTCCCGCCGAGGTATTTTTCCTCCATGTGGAAAGATTCCGCATCGCATCCCGGGATCGCCCATTATGCCCAACGGTCCATGCGCTGATGGGATTTAATTTTTCGATCACGTTTTCCCTCCCAGTGGTTGGGCCGAAACGAGAGATTGTTTGGGGGGGGATATAATGGTTTCCCCCCTATCGTTTTTCTAGTTCCTGTTTTTTTTCAAACTGGTATTTTATTCTATTAAACGCAATCTAGCCAAGTAATTTAGCAACTTTAATCAGGAAAAAACAGGTATAAGGCAGTATCCCATGAGCCTTTAATTCCAAAATCGATGCCCAACCGATGCAAATGAATTTCACTTCCATTATTCTAACGCTATCGTCATTGTAAACTATTTCTCTAGAAGAAAAAGGTACTGCTACTGTCTCTCGCTGGCTGTTTTTCGAAACTCAGCCTGATTGAGTTAATTTTATTTGAATTTCACTTCCAATAGTCTAACGCTATATTTAGTACAAACTACCTCCTTGGAATACAATAGTACTGATCTCTCGCTAACGACTTAAAAACTTCAGTCTATTTATGTTAATTTGTAAAGAGCAAAAAGGCAAATCTGTAGACAGCAAGAAAGGGCTTTCATTTCGGTTTTTGTGGCTCAACAAATGAGGAAAACACAAATTCATCCCCTGCATAGTAAGAAAGTCCTCCAGTGAGGTTCGAACCTGAAACGCCTTGAGAGGAAGTCAGTGTAAACTATTTCTCTAGAAGAAAAAGGTACTGCTACTGTCTCTCGCTGGCTGTTTTTCGAAACTCAGCCTGATTGAGTTAATTTTATTTGAATTTCACTTCCAATAGTCTAACGCTATATTCAGTACAAACTACCTCCTTGGAATAAAATAGTACTGATCTCTCGCCAGCGACTTAAAAACTTCAGTCTATTTATGTTAATTTTTAAAGAGCAAAAGGGCAAATCTGTAGACAGCAAGAAAGGGCTTTCATTTCGGTTTTTGTGGCTCAACAAATAAGGAAAACACAAATTCATCCCCTGCATAGTAAGAAAGTCCTCCAGTGAGGTTCGAACCTGAAACGCCTTGAGAGGAGACCGAGGGTTTCAGCTGACAGTCACAGAGTTGGAAGATTATATTTTTCCTGTTTTGCCTTGTAAAAGTAATCTATTTAGACCTTTACCCGATTTTTATACGAAGCTTGGTGTGATTATATCCGCCTTTGAGTGTATAATTCAACTATCTACGATTGTCCTGTTTAATATTTTCAGCCATGATTTACCATTAGTTTAAAAAAAATCTGCGAAAAGTTGGAACGAAAAGCCCAGAATCGCGTTTACCCAGTCAAATAGGACGGTTTTAAGACGTGAAATTAGACCCTGCGGAATAATGCGCTTAAATTTAGCGGTACCGGCTGTGCCGAAATTGCTGATGGTTCAGCGGTTTCGTTGATTCACGTATCATTCCTTTCCTCGTCGACTCAATTCCAGGTTACGAAAATCTCCATCATATTCGCAACGCTTTTAATCTTCCTCCTATTTGACCATCCCTTATGTGGTCGACCCCGTAATTTTCGGCGACACCACCATTTGCAAGGTAAAGTCCACATTTACGGGCCTACCCGAATTTGCGAGCCGAATTTTACTCTAGGGGTAATTGGAAAATATAATTTGTCGACGTAATGGAGTGAAACTTTCCGTGTGGTTGCCATGGGGAAATTCAAACTTAAGTGCAGGTTGGAAATGGAGCATCTTATCCATTCAAACGGGTGTGAAAATAAAAAAAATAACGCAGCTTTGGACCGAGATTCATCATACAGAATGCGCCATCGTATAAAATACGCAATATTTCGTCGAAATTCGCGCATCTGCCTCAGATTTCCCGCTTCCTGGCCTTAATCTGGCGAAAATGGTGGTTTAAGCCGATTCGCCGTAATACCAATTATCCCGTGCGGTCTGATCCTCCGTACTGCTCATCCGTTAGTATTTCTATTTATTCTGCGGCGTAGACACGGAAACAGCTTCCTCGTGGCGCAAGAATGTTGCTTCGCTTGCAAGTTCGTATTTGACATCTAGGTAACGTCTGCAGAATAATGCTTACGGTTTGCTGGAGGGACTAATTAGCGCTGCGTTTTTGGAGTTTGCAAGTCGTCACTGTCATTAAACGTCGATTGCATTATACGGAATATTCTTTTGTTGGCGTTTCTCTCAAAACAGCTTGTTGGATTATCGTTAGATGTCTCTGCACCATTTGCAGTGTGCATGTCAAGTAGCGATATACTCTGGCTGAAAGGAAAAAGAACATCATAGCTTGATAAGTGGGTTCAGCCCTCAACGTTTTTATCAGTGTTTTCCCTACTTACTATACCGTCAAATGTTAAGACTCCACAATTTCTTATTCTTCAGTTGCCGGTATTTCTTTTCCTCGTTATTCGAGGTTCGTCTCCTAAACATAGTTTCTTCCGTTGTAGGGGTAACTATCTAAAAAAGTATGAGGTATAATGCTGACATCAATGTAGTCGTCGTGCTATCATCAATGATGGAATCCACTTCACTTAAATTTTATTTCCCCGGCATATTTCAAGTAAATTATATTTACTTTTAAATTTAGTTTTTAGATTAAATTTAAAAAAAATTAATTATACTTTTTACTTTTTAATTTAAATTAATTTTTAAATGCCCATCGTATAATTTACCTCCGTAAGTGAGCTTAAATATTATATTTAAACGTTCAAATTGATTAAGCGAATACATTCATAGCATTCCTTTGACTAAAAAGTAAATATGGTCAAATTACGCATTTAGGCGAAATTCATGTATAAATCCACAAGAAGGGGCCGGCCTTCTGACCCGTTACTGAATCGAGGAATTGCTGATTACAATTTATGTCCCTCTGTTTCCTGGAGAGGTAATCTAGTTTAATATGATCTATTTGCTGTCCGTGTCACGGGTCATGTGTCATGTTTGACTTTCACCATTCCGCTCAGAGATTAAAATGATCTTGAGCGAGTTCTGGTTCTTAATACCATCCACAAAAATTGATCGAGTGGAACCTTTTCTAGGATTTCAATGAAGTCCTACTCCATTTCTCACTTTATTGTGGCATTGACGGGTCAGAATCTTCGACCGTCGTCGACTTTCTGTTAGGATAAATGGGATATGTAGTTATCGACGAGAGTGCATTTTTTTCGACCAGCGGAGAGAAGAGATTCTCTTGTGTTCTGTGCATGAACGCGTCAAATGGATGAATCGAACGGGGCTGAAAAGCGCGCTCTTGCCGGGAGACGCAAAAGAGAGTTGCGATGCCGACTTGTTTTGTTTTTCGGCTAGCCTTCTTTCCACTGCCTCGCGGCTATGTTGTCGATTGCAGTGAGGGAGGAAAAGAGAGCAGAAATCCTTGCGTTCCTTATTCAACCGCGATTGCTAACGGTACGATGAATAGACTCGCCCTGCTCATAACCTCGCTCAATTAGCCCAAGACCGTGAGCAGATCGTTTACGACTCGAAGTTTAATAGAAATCCGATTCGCGCCGATAACAGAATCCGCGAGGCCTCCATCGATCCCTTCAGGGCTTTTAATTTCCTCCCAAGGCCGGCTCTCTCCTTTGGTGCCCCCTCGTTCCTATTTCGGTTCCATATATATTACTTCTCTCCTGATATTCTTCCATTCTCGCGGGGATTGGAGTTTTATTCCCGCGTCTCATTCACCCCGTTCGTAAAGCTGCTTTCTCCCTGCTCCCCCCTCTTCCATTACTTCGCGACAATGCGGCCTGGGAATAGGTGCGCTCAGAAATATAAAATGGTCTCCGGACGGAAAAATAAGAGCCGATCTGTTCTGTTCGTGACCCTATTTCCGTATCTAATTTCCGCTCTTATTTCTTCAATTGGTTCCGTTCAAACCTTATAATCTAAGATTTGCTTTTTCCTCTTTTATCGCCGTGTTCTCGATAGTTATTTCTGTGGTAATTATTTATGTGACTAGATAATTTCACAGGTGCCGTAACTTGATTTCCAAGCGTTCTCGTTTCATTTTCGATATTTAACATCACCATGTGATTTGTTTTTCGTAACCTGTTTGTCACAGAGGCATATTAAGAGCTGAGCTTGTCGGTTTTGCAATAAAATCTTTGACCAATGCTCACTGAAGTGCCTTAATTTATATAACTTCTTTGTATTGAGATATTTATTTTTGAAAATTCGGAATAAATCACTTTTTAAGATGTGATTTTCGATTTGGCTCTCTAATGACGGTTTATGATGCCACAAATTGTGTTTGTCAAATGGGGCACTTTGAATGTAAATTACGACTTTCATTGGGATATAATGTTTTCTTTTACTTTAAATCGTTTTCCAAATGGTAATATAGAATGAAAACCGGTTTAAATTACTCATATTTCTATCTTGTGATGACATTATAGTACTATTTTCACGTTCAACGACTGTTTGGACATTGCCATAGCATTAAATAACAAAAATATCTTGCGTTTAGAACTGATAATAACACGTAATTTCATTTCCTTGAGCTATGAATTGTTCTTCATCATGCTGATTTGTATGGCTCATCGAGAGCGACACGCAAATACACTCGCAGAGTATTGATACGATCTCGGATTAATACTTTGTTAGGATAGTGCCTCATTAGGATAGTGCCTCATGTGAGGCAATCACATGTATCTTTGTGTACGAGTGACCTAATTAAGTTCTTGTGAATATGGACCAGATGATTTTTATATCTGCAGTTAAAGGCTTTCGTGAAACCACGGTCATTCACCCAACTGTTACAGAAGAGTGAAAGTGGGCGTCACCTTGTACCGGGTCTAGTACAACTCGGCGCGGCCACTTCGGCGCGGCCACCTCGGCGCGGCCGTCTCGGCGCAAGCCACCTCGGCGTAGGCCCATCTCGGCGCAGGCCCACCTCGGCGCAAGCCACCTCGGCGCAGGCCCATCTCGGCGCATGCCACCTCGGAGCGGGAATTTATTTTATAGTGGATGTTTCTAAGTGAGGAAATATATATGTGCCACATTTAACATGAAGTGTAGGAGTTAGTTTGTTTACTTGGGTTTATATCCAGATTGTCGTACTGGTAGATTCAAAATGTAATTTTTTCCCCCGCACTAGGCATAAGAGAACACAAAATGCAGCATAACAAAGGGATAGGCAGGGGAAATATTTTAGAATAGTCAGTAGTGCATGATTGTATGTAATCTACATCTACATAATACCCTGCAAGCCACCACAAAGGTATGTGGCAGGGGTGATTTCTCACTAAACATGCACTACATATCATGCATAAAAAAGGAATAGTATTAATATGCTAGTCATAACTTCACTATTTAATCCCTTAATCCTTTAATACCGTTATAATCCTTAGTACGAATAGGTATGTATAATATAGTATAGTATAATTTGTATGAATTAGGTTTGATCAGAGAACTAGACTGTGCAGCGTATATCTACATCTCATCTACGTAATACCCTGCAAGCCACCATAAAGGTGTGTGGCAGGGGGTGAACTCTCACCAAGCATGCACTATATATCATGCATAAAATTTGTAATTAAAAATTAAAATAGCAAAGCATACATGCAAAAATATGCTGTTAGTTGGGTTAGCTTTAAGTCCTTATACCAACATGCAGCTACCAATGTTATCCATTGCTACACTCGTACTGGATACATTTACCGTTATTTATATCCCTAATTGTACGAGGAAAAAAGGACATTTTGAATCTGTCAGTTCGGCAATCTACTAGTCTGTAAAAAAAAAAGCAAAACACCCGAGTTTGAGGAGCTCTATCGTTTAAACGGAGTGATCAATTTAAATGCAACAAAAAGCTTACCAGAGAGAGTTTATTTCTACGTTGGATTATTTACTTTAAAAAAATCTTCGGCTGCATAGTATTTCCAGTACTTAATTTTTTCTCAAAAAAGTACCCGTTTTTTGCGCGTAAAATCAGGTTGTCCAACTTTGAGCGCTTGGTATTCCCGTAGTTTTCGTTCCAATAACTTGCGATTTTGATATAAGGAAGCCAGATCTAGTAGTAACAGATTGCAGAAAACAAATAGTTTTTACTACCAAAATTGATGGAGTTGTTGTAAATAACGCAAACCTCTGCTAACTTCGAACTTTTCTTTGGTCAATGGTTTCCGCCAAAGAATGCAGTGATTCCTGGCAGTCCTTCGAATCCCGAGGTACACAAATGTTGAAGTTATAACATTCGCTTCAAAGAATTTCTTATTCTTAAAATCGGGTGATTTGTAATTGAAAATAACCATTCTGGCTTGCAGGGTACTATGTTAACGTAGAGCTAGATTAAAAAAAATACGGTTCCCAATATATCCTGCTACGGTAGATTAGAGCATGAACACAAAATTAGTGTAATGGACTGTATAGCGGGCATATAACAATAACAGACCATATTAGCAGTAATGGAAAATGTTTAGACTTTTTTCTCAAATTATTGAGAGTTTTCGATAGCTATTATTGCTAATTTCTTAATTATTATCTAATTTATTAGTCTTAACTGCTAAGTAGTACTAACATCACGTCTATAATGAATTTTTGGAAAAAGAATAGCTCTCCACATAGCACGTACAAAATAAGTAATATTGAATTAACAAAGGTGGAATCCATTAAATATCTTGAAATAAGACTGATACATGATCTTTCCTGGGGTAAACACGTACGTGAAATGATGGGTCAAGCTAATCATAGACTGGGATTCATCAAATGAGTACTGGGTAAATGTGACGTTCATGTACGAGAAATCAGCTACTTTTCCCTTATAAGACCTTATTTGGAATAAGCTGTCAGTGTATGGGATCCATAGGAAATCAGTCTAAATAACGAACTTGAACGTGTGTAGCGAAGATCAGAATCGGAATCGGAAAATTTGGAATTCATTGTAAGATACAACATTTCTCTCTTGGTTCTTCGCCTTGAAATATAAAATTCTCAAATAATTTTTGTGAGATAATTTACCATTTCGATCACAATTCCGTTTATACTCACAGTAACGTAGCATTAAAAACATTTATTTTCTCAGCGAGACGAAAGAAATGGACTTCTGAGCCTGTATATCCCGAGTATGAAACAAATATTTATTTAGCAAATGTATTGAAACAAAACAGTTTTTGACCGCAGACACATGCCGGTAGTGCAGCTCCCAATGCAAAGAAGGGTCGAGGTTTCCTCCGCCCATCGGCCGAGAAATGGGGTCAGATCAAATATTTTGGTATGAACATTTTGAGAACTATCTCAATTATCAACTTCTCAAATGTGCTCCCTACAAAGGCGAAGAGAGAGTCTCTTGGTACTCAGATTAGTATACGCGAATGGCAGTGAATTCTGCCGTCTCAAAAGGGTTAAAACTTTCCTCCGGGAATGCGGATTTTCAAATCCCAAAATATATCCGTTCCTTTCGCTTCGTCGTGATTTTCTTCTAAAGCGAAGGCCTAAAAATATCTATAACAAAATGTAAATTTTGGATTTGTGGTGCTCTTCATCCCCTGCCACACACCCTCGAGGTAGCTTGCAGGGTAGCTTGCGTGTAGATGTAGACAATATTTTTTGAGTATCTGTAGACGCATCGTGTGCAACAAAGATCGGCAATATTTGTAAAGGGACGGTATGATAACTATATTAGCGTAACCAGCCTATTAAATAAATTAAATTGGAAATCATTGTCATATTGCAGGTTGAAATTTAGACTTAATCTCTTAAACAAATTCCAAGACCATATTTTCTGTGATGATGTGAAAAATATTTTTCGAACCCCAACTTACTATGGTAGACTGGACCCTAATCACAAAATTAGAGAAATTGATTGCCGAACTGACCGATTCAAAATGTCTTTTTTTCCTCGTACAATTAGGGATATGAATAATGGTAAATATATCCAGTATGAGTGTAGCAATGGATAACATTGGTAGCTGCAGGTTGGCTTTAGGACTTAAATCTAATTCAACTAACAGCATGTTTTTGCATGTATGCTTTGCTATTTTTTCTTTTTTAAATAGTGGAGTTTAGAAGAGTATATATATACTAATCCTCTTTAATGAATGATGTGTAGTGCATGTTTGGTGAGAATTCACCCCCTGCCACACACCTTTATGGTGGCTTGTAGGGTATTATGTAGATGTATCTCTCGAATTGTATCTTCATGGTGGAACCTGCAATTGTACGCTGGTATTGATTTGTATTTCAACTGACGATTTTATAATGATTCACTACTTCTATTACTTTTAATATTTGTCATACTTTTGATACATTGATAAACAGTGGAGTGTAGTAGTTCAGGAATTTCAAGTACATATTTCTTTTTTTATTTGCACTCACATCTAAATTTATTTCGTTTTGAATCAATGTTTGCCAACAGTTCTTTGATTACGACGAAAAAACACAATATTCCTTCGTTGTAGTATTTTTACATGAGCATCTGTCCCGGTACTTAACATCTCTGTTCTCCGCGCCGAAATGGACCTGCGCCGAGGTGGCTTGCGCCGAGGTGGGTCTGCGCCGAGGTGGGTCTGCGCCGAGATGGGCCTGCGCCGAAGTGGCTTGCGCCGAAACGGCCGCGCCGAGGTGGCCGCGCCGAAGTGGCCGCGCCGAAGTGTCCCATTCCCCCTTGTACCTGCTCCATCCAGCGCGTATAATCATGCTTTCAGTATGAATACTTTCACGTATATCACCTTCATTTTTTAAAATCCTGGGAGACCTTGGGCGCACCAATCCCAGCCAAGTAGTGAAGTGGAAATTTATGTTTTCATTACGTGACATGATATGTGAGTGGTAAAGGAGTTTGTGGATATACTTGGGTCGCATGAGATGAGAGGGAGGATTCAGAAGCCTCCTAAGGTACGAAGGTTTACGTGGTGGACCGAAAAAGATATTCAAATTTCGGGCGCAGTCGAAAAAAACGCTTGTTCGTGCTGAGGACTTTTATGAATCTGTGTATATAGCTGAATATTTCGAGCGCCTTTGGTATGACTTACAAAGACTTAGATGTCTCGCCTACGGTCATCACACAGATTGAGTGTGGAATGTCAAGGCTCGTGATGGATGAGACAAAAGCGAGCTATTACGTCACCTAAATTTTAGGTCATCATTTCATCAGTTTAATTGGTTCAGCTCTTCGCTTTGTGTGAAAGAGTTGGGAGCCAATCATAAGAAGGTCCCGAATCCTGAAAGAATTCCAACACAATTTTAGACAGCAATTTTGGAGGCTATGCAAGGCAGTATAAATTCTAAAATATTGCTGTATTTTACGAAAGACTTTAGTGTCTATTATCTATTATTTTTGCGTAAGTTGCGAAATTTAAAGCTATCAAAAATGTTGTTTCCTCTTATGAAGTGTGAATCGCATGGACATTAAATAATACAAATACGAATAAACCGTTAATCTTATGAATTAGGAATATTTCATGTACGCAGGGCATGTTTGATGATATATTTATGAATATTCCTTTGTTATTTTACTGAAATCCATGAGCTGTGGGTTAATATCCTTTGACATTTTACGTAGAAACATACTTACGCTTCAATATAGACGCATCAGTGGCAGCTGTGACCTTCAATTGTTTCCTCTCATGTATGGTTCCATTAGCTTTAGTGCGACTTCATTTTCCTATCGGTGCTCATATCCGTGTAGCCTTCGCAATACTCCCGTAGAAATTGAAAGTGGCATCCTTGGGGTAACCATTTGATTCAAATCTGCTGGAGGATTCGGCATACGTCGTGAGCAACGGGGATGATGAGGTTGGAAAGCACTTTCCAATCCTTGGCCTTCTCCTCCGCTCTGTACGTGAACGAAAGGAAACCTCAATTCGAGCCCAGTGACCGGTAATTCTACGGCCATTTCGCGAATCCCGTTATACACGTGAGCTTTTCAATAAAATGCCCCACTTAATCCTTTCCTTTCATCCGCTCTCGATCACCTCTTCGGGCTTGCATTTCAGTTTGGTCACGTGTGGCGTTAGCCCATCTACATCTACGCGATACCCTACAAGCCACCGCGAGAGTGTGCGGCAGGGGATGAATATCACCAAAACCTGCACTATTGACATGCAACTAGGGTACTACATGAAAACATGCTAACAATATGGGTCACATGCAGCCACATGGTTAGTATCTATATAGTAATAAATGGATTGGTTGTTAATACATGCATCGAGGACAACAGACTACTCTACAAAATCTCGCCTAACTATCCCTTTGCTATGCTGCCTATTGTTTTCTCTAATAGGACGGGGAAAAATGGCATTTGAAATATATCAGTAGGACAATCCATCTCTATAATCTTATGTATCTGATCGAATATAGCATAATACGCTGGTGTTTTTAATATATATCCAGCATCTTCAGTAGAGCTATCCGTTTTAAATTTCTGTAATATATTTAATCAGTATTTTAACCTACGATCTGTTAATGATTCCCAACCTAATTCTTGTATTAATTCTGATACATCTTACTGACGGGATCGTACAAATCACTGAACATCTTTGAATGATTTTACGTGACCTCCCAGGTAAATGTAGTGGGGTCCAGGGAAGGACTGTCCCGGGTCGGCACACATTAGCTCAAAAATGCCGCGCATAGATGGCGAACGATGTATCCTCACTCCAAGCGCCGATTTTGCTTATTCTCGCATATGTGATCCGCCTCGTTTATTCCGAGGGATGAGTACATGGCAACATTGCAGAAATTCGGAAAACAATTCCGTTCGAAATTCCGCTTCCACGCCGCGTGCGAACACAGAGGCTGAAGCTTTACTTCTAAACCTGAATCACACGATTATTTTTCACACATAGATAGATGTTCAGGGATCATTGAAGCTATAACTTTCATGGACAGGAAAAATGACAGCACGAGGTATCAATGTCGCCACTCATACGGTCGTGGTTGCCACGCATACGGTCATTTTCTTCGTCCCTTTTCGAATTATCCGAAACATTGGTTTTCTACCTGCCACGGTTACGTGTTGTTTAAAATAGGCGTTCCATTACTGGCCTTTATATTCAACATTTGCTACCGTGCGCTTTGATTGGTTACCTTTCGGAATCAGCACCTTTACAGAGACTGAAGAACATGCCTGCTCAAATGATGAACTAAGGGATGGGAGTCCCTTTCATTTGCGCTATCCCTAAAACCATTCGTTATGCATGTTTAGCATTTTTCAGCCTTGATTTGAGCTCTAATAGTCGCTGTCCATTAACTTATTTGTTAAAAATGTACGCTTACAACTACATCTTGGTAATACCCCCCGACCCTTCGTGAGGGTGTGGCAGGGGGTGAAACTATCGTTTTGCATGTTTAGCATTTTTCAGCCTTAATTTGAGCTCTCATAGTCGATATCCATTAACTTGTTTGTTAACAATGTACGCTTAGAACTACATCTTGGTAATACCCCGCAACCCTTCCTGAGGGTGTGGCAGGGGGTGAAGATTACTGCTTGCAACTATGCACTGCTTAACTTGCAACTAACAGTTAAAATGTTACTGCTTCATGGAGATCTTTTTAATATAAGGGTTACGTTATCTAGATTGTTAGTATCTGGATGGGAGTAAGGGATCGTGTGATGCAGTCTTTTGAGTCGGTATTTCTCCTGCAGGAATTGTACTGAGTACAAGGAGAGTCCCCTGAGTCCCTTTTCGTTTCTTCCTCGTTTGGAAACCTTCCGAGAGGGGCGTCCTATTCTACTTCTCCCGGCCAAACTCCCCCGGGAGCGTTGAAGCGACTTGGGCGAAGCAACTGCTTCTCCCGGCCCCCCATCCTGCGGCGTCCTCGCGAATGCAAACCCATGTTATCCATTCTCGTCGTACGTAGAGTACAGTAGGGTGAGAGAGGTATTCGGAAACGCCGCGTATGAGTCTAATGAAATGCGTAATGTTGCGTACGATTATGGGGCCCTTGCAGTTTGCGGGGAAGGAGAGTTTTGTCGGGTAGGTCCCCCCGGAATGACATTAGGGAGTGCCCGCAAAGAGATTCCCCTATCCTTGCCCAGTAAATGACCGGAGGAGGATACGTCCCTCGCGGCCAAGATGACCCTCTCTTGACTGCGGCTTCGGACCAAGCACATTTTATTTTCCTCCCCACATTCCTCCTCCCCTCTCCCGTCTCCCAATATGCGGCGTTATTTCTCTTATTTGTGCCTGTTTCGGCGGTCGACGGTTCGGTCCCACCCCCACCAGGTCTAGTTGCCTTGAAAGTACATTTCCCTCTGGGGGATATAATGGGACGAGGGGAGGAGAGTCTCGGAGAGAACTGGTGGTTTGGTGGGTAAGTTCAATTACGCTCGCTGCGCTATTTGCTGGGCGACTATATTTTGGGCCTTGCCGTTTGATTGAGTTTAGTGGGCGGAGGGGGAATTGTAACGTTCTTTTCCCCTTTCGCCTTTTGGTTTGCTCGCTAGATGTGCGAGGCTTTTGTTGCAGCTCGAAGCTATTTCCCTTCGTTGTATTGCACGTGAACTAGTATTTAAAGTGCCCAGGAATGATTCTGGGCCCTCAGTAATTAGGTTGGCAATGAGTATTCAGTTTTATCCCTTTTCAATGCTCGCTTTTTAAAAATACGAGTTTTTTTAGGGAAGTAGGTAGTGATGAATTTTTATTGCTAAAGTTGTTCTGTGGGATTGTGTTCTTTTAAACTTAATAGCTTCAGGCGTTTCTCTTAATAGATGCATTTCAACAAATAAAATAAATTTAATCTATTTTTGTGATTTTACGAAGTCTTACCTTTTCTTTTGGGCGGTTTAAATACACTAAATGTACAAACATTCAAACCTATTTGTTGCTTGTAAATAAATACAAAAACTTATTTGTTGTTCAGAATCGTCTAGCCAATGTGAGAATTAATGGCATGGGATGAGTTCTCAAAACTCATGCACTTTCCTATATTATATTTACAAATAAGTGATAGTTATTCACGAAGGAATTATTTTAATTTTTGTGCTAGGCTGTAGGTATGAAGTTACAATTCCAAGCGTTGCGTTACAAATAGCTTAGCATGGTGTTTTCAAAGCTGTGAAACATCCACTGTGATTTTTGTGTCAGTTTTTGTCTTCTATTTGGATGCAAAGATTAGATTTTACTGAACAGGAATACGATCAACAACACCCTTTGCTCTCCGAAAGGGTTAATGTCTCTTTCCCCACTTCTACGAGCATCTGTTGCGTAAAATCTCGTGAATAGCCGTCTGTTAGTATTTTAAATCGTATTTCTTTTCGGACAAAAGGATCTAGCATCATGTTTGATGATTAAAAGCATGACCGAGATTAGGTTTTGGTTTCCTTTCGGGTATAGCCTCAAATATCAAGCGAACCGAATGAGTTTCTTTTTAAATACCTACTCCTAAATACCTTTAAAAAGTAACGTTTATTAAGAGTAGCTTAAGTCGAGTCAAAAGTGCGCTACTCCGCCCCTCAGGCATTTAGTTGATTCCGAATAGAAGCCTCCTCTCTGCACTCATCGCTGAAGAGAGAGATGTAAATTGATCCTTGCTTTCAGATGAGGAAGCGACCTTACCTGACCTTTGAGTTCCTGCTTAACCTGCTTTTTTCGAACCCTTAATCCTTTATTTCATGGGATTTTAATCCTTGCCCCGTATCCCCATTCAAAATCCTATCCCTTTTCGCGAACGGTAATTGGCTTAGGGTCCCCCTCTTCCTTTGCGCTCTTCACCGTATTTGACCGCCCTACACCCGCGTACAGTTCGTGGCGATCTCTTCTCTACTCAAGCTCCGTATCTCTCTTTCTCTCGCTGCTGCCATATCTTTCCCATTTATTTTCCGCCCTTTCCTACACCCTCGGGTGTAAGGGCAATCCAAGTTCGGTCCTTTTCAGAGCCAGCATTCCCTTCCTTCCCCTACCCTCTTGGAGCTATTCCCTCTGCTCCTTAGCCTCCTTCCAAGCTCCCTATTTGCACATTCAACCTCTCCTCCTACCTACTCCGTCATTTCGACCCTAATGAGCAGAAATTGTGCGTTATGTGCGGTGCTCGGATAAGAACGAGGCTCCCCTTGCGTGTACCCGTTGGACACAGGTACGGGGGGGCGCCATAGGGGCAAATCTGCCCCGGGCGGGGGCAGGATTCCCTCTTCTGTCGACCCAAGAGTCGAGTTCCCGCTACCTTCCCACCGCTGTCCTCTCCATCTCCTGCTTCTCGACCGCATAACTCCCGCCGCGATGGCGAACTGTGACAATGGCCTGACGGGAAATTACTTAACCCCTCCCCTTTAAAATCTCTCTGATAAGATTTCACCCTCTCACGTAATGCCATCATTGGATTACGCGCGCGAACCGTATTACCGAGGGCAGCGGTCTTGTATAGCGCCTGACTCTTAGTCTGTACTTTTATAACTGTGTTCGCTAGTAAAAGGCTTTGCTGCATTACGAGTAAATAAATTTTCCCGAGTGGTGTGGTGAGTTACTGTGACGCTAAGGATTACCGGTGAATATTCCATGTATATATGCATTCCGAGGCTTCACAGAAATCCGTACAAAAAGTTAACAATCTATATATGAATCGTGCATTTCCAAAACGTTGTAAATGCCAAAATTGGAAAATATTACTTTTCATACTATAACACGTTGTAATTGCCATATCTTTCTATGGCAATACAGTTTGTCTGGATAGTGCTGACTCTAGCGGGAGAAAACCGAACTAGAAGTAGCAGTGCAAGTCAAAACGTTGTAACGTCCAGTCTGCAACAACGTGGACATCATTAGTTTTTTTCTTCTTCCTGTGAAATTTTACTTTTGGCACTTACAACGTTTTGGAAATGCACGATTCATATTTTAATTTTGTAGCGTGTCAGTCAGTCCGTCATTCTGTATCCGTTTTATTTCGTTCTCTCCCAAGTTTTGAGCTAAAAGGGTGAAGTTTGGCGCGTTGAGTGTGGATCCTTTGTCTCTATGATTTGGTGGTAGTTTTGGATTATTAGCAGTTTGTAGTGCAGAGAAAAATGCAAAAAAACGTGGTTTTTGAGAGTGAGAGACGACATATAATGAAAATATGGTGTAGAAGAAAGCACAAAAAATAGGATAATTAGAGTGGGACACATTTCTCTATTTATAAAATAGCCATTTCCTTCTCTCTGCATACGAAGCGCTTATGAGAAGTGCCTGCAAAGCAGGCAGCAAGTCTGCTAGTAATACCATTACCGCCCTAACACTAGTTAAAAAAATAGTTCTACATAAAACATTATTTGGTTCTCAATCGAATTTTCATTTATCTCAATTAGATGCTAGTTCCTAGAGTTCGTAAGCACACTACTTATAAGTAAGTATTTAACTAGCATAGTTTTTGCGTGATAAATATTATTTCATTGCTGATGGATCTTCAGACAAGATTCAAGGATTTTAAGTCAGTTGCATTTATAACTTAAGAGTTGACTTACCTTTTCATTTAGCATCCATCTTCCGTTGCTCGTGAAGTCATGCATTTCATTTGATGTAAGAAGTGGAAGTAGGTTTGGGGTGTTCTAACTATTATGCTCTCACTACAGACTAACTTAACTAATTGACTAAGTCCAATTATAAAAACACAACTCCAATGACCGAGTAGGGATTTACACCCGCTGCCTTTGAGTTGTCAGGCTGGCATGTTATCTCACTATAGTGGCTCATAGTTTTAAACTAACTGTGCGACACGCGTGAAAGTTTTTCGCATTTCCCTACCCTTATTAGTATCCAAACTTTTTGGACATTTCGAAATATATTGATTCCGAAATATTTGTGTAATAAAGATTTTAACGTACAAGTTTCTCTTCCAGGCGTGACTTTTGATCGCTGATGCCCTTTCTAATTTGTTTTTTGACGTTTTTAGCACCCAATTTTATTGAATTTTCAAATTTAATTGCCTCAACTCGTAAACGTCTTAGGTACTTCCAGTAGTCGTTAAGGGCCATAAAAAATACATGACTAATTTTACGCTGCAAATTTCCCGTTGTAGCAACGTAGGCTATCAGCTCTTTGTGCAACATCACCGGGTGAACAATTTTGGGGTTTTAGGGGAGCATCAAAGATTTATTGTCATTCCTTGAACAAGCGGTCGTTGGCTGGTTTCCCCCCTTCGCCGTTCTTTTCCGTACAAATACGGAGAGCCGTTAAATCAAATTTTAGGGGCACGCAATGCGCATGATTCCATTTCCCCGCGTAGCAATTGTTTTGAAACTTATGGCCTGTTTGTGACTCCCCAAATTTTGCCTCGGGTTCCACCTCGAAGGGAGCTGAATTAACTGTCTCTGCCTTAGCCTCCGTTCGCATTACGACCATTATTACTTCACATTACCTGTAATCATGATTAGTGTCATACCTTGTCTTTCGCAGCTATATTGTGTAATTTATTTTTAATAAGTAAACTCTAATGTGCTATATTTATTTAATAATTTTCTAAATCAAGTCTTTTTTCTCTCTTTCCAGGTAAGAGATCCCCCAAAGATGTTTGCATCACTTGAATCCGAAGACTGAGTGGGGAAACCCACATCAGGTCACGGTAAACTTCTTTTTACAAGACATTTACATTTTTCCCTGCATGTTTACGTGCGGAACTTGTCATTTGGAGTAATTAAGTCAATAATAATGTCGATCTTCATGACGAATTAAAAATAAACTTGTTCTTTTTACCTACACACTATTAACAGTGTTGCGTCAAATTATTTGCTTGCGTGTTTCAATGTATTATGCTTGCCAAGTTTAAATCGTAGCCTTTGAAGCTTTATATGATATTTTTACCACTTATGCTTCGCGGTTGATTCCTGTACACGGAGGACTAGTGGATTATTGATATCCACGATATGCTGAATGAATTTTCATAACAAAGTTTGGTTATGTTCGAATGATCATAGATATTAACTAGAATTCACAATTTTCGTCGAAGGTTCTTAAATTCAGTGAAAGTAATCCCAGTTTAAAACAAACATTGGAATCAAATTTCAGTAGGTACTTTTTAATTTTAAGCAATCATTGCGATGCATAGGGTTCCGTGCTAAATTCACGTTCAAAAAAAATTGTTTTTATGTTTTCGGAGAAAGTTGTTAAAAATCACCCCTTCGCTCTTATAGGCATGCTCATGTCCTGCCCTTGAAGTTTCTATTTTCTCGTTACCTTGCATGAATAGATAGGACGTAGTTTCTTCACAGAGGATGGTGAAGGGGCAATGACTGATTGTGGTCTCGTGGAAAGGCATGTGTGTGCCCGTAGGGGGGGTATCTTGTGCCAATGCGAACTCTCATCTGCCCTCCTCTAGATAATTTCTCTTAGCTGGGAGTGGATGAATACTTTTGTTTTTCCCCAAATAGCCAACCTCTTTTTCTTCATGCGAGAACGTACTATTATAACTCATTTGTGTTTTGCGTCTTTCCCCTACTCTGCCCTAATTCTTTATAAAGCCCCGCTGGGAAGCCATTTTCGTCGTCCCCCTACATCCCTGCGGTATTATATGGTATCCCCCTTCGTGAAGGGCAGTCCCTCAATTCCTCGAATCTCTGGAGGGAAGCAAGTCAGCGTCAGACTAGTACGCCTCGTGAACACGGAAGGGGAACGACTAAATCGATACTATACGTGTGTTTTTTTATGTGGCTGCGTTCATAAGGCTTTCATGCCGATATTCAACGTGCGACTAGGCATAAAAATGTGCATGACTTAGGTTGTTTCCGGTTGTACCGCCTAATTCCGTCCTGGTACCCGCCTTGCTCCGAAGGCGATACAAAAATTAATGCAGTGTTGGCATAATATATGATGTATCCCATCAATTGACGTAAAAGCAAAACCGGTTATTAAGTTTACCAACAAAAGGATTATTTTCCAGTCGTTATGCTTGGGATTGTAGTCGACCTATACCGCAAGCCATTGAAGTTACATTCAGGATACCATCTAGATGGGTGAATCAAAGCGTAAGCCTACGCTCGCGGCTCCCGCAATATTTAAGAACTGAATTTATTTCCACGTGGAGAATATTTGTTACCGTCCGTGCTGTTAGTGATCTTGAGAAACACCCTTGCGATAGTCCGACACTGGAGATCATGAGTCGAAGCAGAATGCGGTATGATGTGAGAAAGTTTACCATTGCCATAGCCTAACGATTTTCCATCAGAAAGGTATCCCTTATAGATTTCATCTGTACTTACGTCCCAACAAAGATGAAGTTCTGAGGTCTGATAAAGAGAGTATTAAGTGCGGAACGAAATTTCTCTCTGCCGAACTCGATAAGAATTTCATTCCTCTCCTAATTTCCAGAGGTCGTTGGCCGATTGATTGAGTTTCTGACCCTCTCAACGTTACTCATGAATATTCTGCCGACAAAATAAGAAATGGAAGGTTGCCTAAAGGCTCCAATCATTTCACTCGCTAACACTTACCTCGCCATCCATAGGGTTCAGAAGCTCGGAGTATGTATTTCCATCGACCTGATAATTACCCTCCCTTTACCTCGCATTACGCTCTCACCGTTACTATTTTATGCGTTCTAACGTCACTTTTACTGCCTCATTAAAAGAAATTCCTGCCAGTCTCCCTTCTTTTTCCGCCATATTGTACTAGAGTTGTTTTAAGGTCCTCTAACTGCCTAGGTTATATCGCACTTTCGAGTTGTGTAATCACATGGCTGGAACCAATGCAACTAAAAAATGTCCCCCCTACAATGTCCTGAAACCACCATAAGGATGTGTGGCGGGGGTGAACCAGCATCAGGCAATCATTTATGCCAAGAATACAAACCATTTTTAGTAACTGCATCATGGGTGCTTTAGTTAACCTAATTTTATAAAATAAATTTTATTTAACTAAGGATCACAATATCTTCTTATGGAACACTAGCACTATTTGAAAACTATCCCCCTGTGGGACGGTCACCGGATACATGGTTCAGATCTGTATCACTTAATCAACCAAAGCAACCAATTTTCCTGACTGTTCATGTATTTAATCTATTAAAAATTAAATTTATAAAACCAGTTAAACTTATCAAATTATTAACAATTCGTTACGTGCATAAAAATTTAAAAACGCCGGCTAAAAAGCTAGTCCTTCATAACTTACGCTAAGGAAAGCTTCTAAAGGTTCACGCGGTCGGCAATACCTGAGTGGATACCCAGTCGATAAAATAATTGTGTACTAAAGGAAATATTGTACTATTCCTTGATCATCGGGGAGGTTGTTTCAAGGCGGTTCGGTTATGCGCGACGCCATTAGAGCGCCCAGAATTCATCAGTTTGTTCGTTTTCTCCCGTGACCTTCCCCCCCAGCTTTGCCATCTAGAGCGATCACGCCGCCTTATCGGTCAGCTTTCGTTCCGGCCTGAAGGGACCTTATCCGGGCCTCACTAATGCCTCCAGGTGAAGGGAGGACACCAGGGGCGGGTTGTTTATTAGCTGCTCGCTTGCTTCTCAACCAGCAACCAACCCTTCCTCCCAACCTCCCTGCTCTCTCCTTATCTCCTCCCACATGCCTCTGTCTCACTCCTCTTCCGAGGGCCCATCTGAGGCCGACATGGCGGGAGGGTGGGGCCCTTTTCGACCCTACAGCCGCCGCTGTCAGCCACCCGGGACGTCCTCACGACTGATTGTCAGCCGTAAGGGCGCCCGCGAATTTAGATTTATGTCCCAAGCCTACCTTCACTCCTTGTCTCTCTCGTGAGTGTATTTCTTTTCCCCGTTCCCCCCCCCCCCCCGTCTTTGTCCCTCACGTGCTCCCCCTAGGGTTCGTCCGCCATGTTTTCATATGATTCCATCGAGAGTGCCTGGAAATGTATGAGGTTGCCAGCACGAGAGGCGAGACTAAACGACATCTTCGCGGGAGGGTACCTGAAACGTCGCATGACTCGCCAATCGTTCCGTGCCGAGTTCGCTTTCCTCTTTTAAATACCTTATCTTGGTCAGCGGAGTAATTAAAAGGGTCTTTGGCAGGGCGTAATGATACGTTTTAATATGCGGGCCTCCTCGATTATTAATGCGATTTTTTTTGCCTGGGAGCATTATTGCCGTTCCGTTTGCATCCGCTGGAAGTGGATTTATTGTAATCTATTCGTTTCTCGTTTGGTCGTTTTTTTTCTCTTGTGTGCTTTCCTTCTGCGAGATCGCTTGAGGCGCAGAATAAGAATGTCGATAAGAATACAGTGCTGTGTAAAATTATCCATGTCATCGTGCGATCTTGTAGCAAAGCATATATTATTTTTTTAACACTCAAATCCTTTGACTCAGGTCATCGTTATGCGGTAAAAATGCAGTTGTATTCACAAATTTATTTGATTTGCGTGTAAAAAAAATTGCATACCTGTATCAAAATTTAGCCTTTCACTGGAGGGAGCTCAATAATGCTATGAGTAATAGTTATTGGTTTTACACTCATACAGTGCTAATTACTAGTGATAGACTTCTCATCAAAAACGCGAACGCAAATATCTGGTTTTCGCACTCAGCTAAATACACTTTAAACAAATAACGCGTTTAGCACCTCTTTGGAATATTTTAGAATCGCTTAGCTCTACCAATGTCTTTTTATCTTAACTTCTTAGATTCTTATTTTAAATTAGTATTAAATTCATCTTTGAGAAGACACCTTGAGTGAGGTTATCTTACAAGATAATAAATTAGATATAAATATATTGTAATAATTTATTCTATCTAATGCGTATGCCTAATTGTGTTTCTGAGATTTCTTAAATCCCATTCTTTGTTTTCTCGAAAATAGATATTTTTTATTGAGGTGTTGTTTTGCGCATTCAAAGCTTGAAAACATCTATTATTATCGTTTGAAAATTCATGCTATTCTGTACATAGCGTTAAACATTTTTTTATGCTTTCGTTTTTCTTCTCTGTTCTACCCATTTCAAGACAATGAAACAATGGTTATCCCCATTAAACGCGACAATTCTTTTTTCCACTCAATGGTTTCCTGTATTGAAAATTGGAATTTTTATTGCTGTGTATTGCGTGCTCATGCTGCGTAATACTTTCGTTTACTCGGTGCAAATGGATATATGTTTTATCTGTATAGACTGAAAGAAAGTCAATAAGAGCTGTATCCTTGGAAGCCTAAACGAGTACGCCTTTTTATCGCAACGTTCCAACGAACATATTACCCGCAGGACGTATTTGACCGGGCGTGTGCGCTAGCACTCGGATAAATTGCGGGAAATGGGATAACGGTGACTTAATCGCATTTGCTCGCCGAACGGTTATAAAATTCACCAGATAAGCGTCGCAAAAGTATCTCCGACTGCTGGAACTGATCCGATCACAAGATCTACGTACGATATCCGATCAGCCGTAATCCTATCTAATTGAAGGATCGACCAATAAAAAAACATCTTGAATTTATGGTCTGTAGGGTGTTGTTGTATGGTTCTGAAACCCAAACAGAAAAGAGGGGACGATTATAGACTGGAAGCGTTTCAGCCATGTGCTAGGAAGATGGAAAAAATATAAGAATAAAGGTAATCGAAATAGTAGGAAGGGAAGTGGCTGGACGAAATCAGGCGAATGAATGGTAGTGGATGGAGAAAGTTACAAAGGGTAATGGTGTGTTTAATGCTGAAACATATTGAGCTTTTAGCAAGCCTGTGACCGAGAGAAGAAAATACACCAAGAGAAAGGCCAAGGGATAAGGACATGGGACAAATAAAGAGAGATGCAGTAAAGACGAAATAAAAATACATTAATGAGCTAGCATCGAATAGGGAAGTACGGAGTACTGCAGTAACCAGTCATTGTATTAAAACATTTATGGTGATGAGAGAAATTCTGGGAGTACAGATAATAATATAGAAAGAAAACACGAGCCAAATCCACAACATAATAAACTTTACTATAATAATAAATAATAAACTCACGTTTCACTATATTACAGCGCCTGATGCGGTTACATAGTGAAACTCGGGTCGTATTGAAAATTATTATTTTTGTGGATTTGACTCGTGCTTTCTTTCTATATTTTCACGTTTCGCTTCCATTTCATATCGCCAAAATCATCAGAATTATAACACAGATTGGCTGTGCTTAAAAAACGTTTAAAGTATTAGGGACTGAAGAAATAAATAGTTGAAAGACTGGGTAATTTTGGGTGACACGAAGAGTTTGGCTCTCTTTCTAGATTTTCTTCATTCAAACCTGTTTTATTTACGGTATAGTGCTGATGAGTGAATTATATCTCATATTTTGGTAATAAGTTGATGCGTGAATCTTTGGAAATTACAGGTTAGTTTGTATCTTGAAAGTTTTATATGTCATTCCTCATGTTTTTGGTGTTTCTAGAATAAGTGCCATCCAACTTAATATTCTTTCTTTTCCATATTACTCAATCTACGAAATGGCCTTGATATTACTGGATAATACTAATAAAGTAAGAAAAATATATTTTTTCGTCTTAAGTGTGTCGTAATTCGTGCTAAAGTTGTTAAGAAATGCGCTTATTTTCAACTATCGGGATACTAGCTTTTAAATCAAGGAATCATTTTCCTTAGCCTTACTAATCTAATTAATGTAATTAGTTTAGATTAAATGTGCTAGTCGGATTGAAACAACACTGTAGTCCTCATTGACCCAACTGTAGTCCACCCTGTAGTTCAAGCTGATAGGAATGATCTCTAAAATATACTAAGCTACTAAAGCATTTTTTTAAAGTCCACTTTTTACTTTTAGAAGTGTGGGCTAGTTGTCATTAAAAGTAGTAAAATCAAAATATTGTACGTTCCACACTTTCTATTTGCCGACTTTGGATTCAAGGTGCGTATTAGATTAGACCTCGATAGTGACATTGAATCTCAAAATCATGGTTGACAAAAATAAAGTGTGAAACAGACAATGCTCTAATTATTTTCCCGTGAATCTGCCCATAAACTGAAGTCTATAACTTTAAATGTATTGAAAAACGTGTTATTGCTAAAAAAAAAATAATATAATAATCTTCCGTGCATGTTTCTCACTTTCGCAGTAGTGATCCAGCGTCCTAAACCTCCGTTCAAATTCCCTCCCATATCTTCCTCTGGCGAATTCTTCCTCGTTCAGCGGGTCAGCAAAAGGACGTGCGGGACTGAATCAGTCTCAAGAGGGAATCCCGTCTCATCAAAGCCCATTCTAATTCCTTCCCCCGTGACCTTTGTGCTCTCCCGTCTTTTGGCTTTAGATATGCCCTCCTCTCCCAACTGAGCTATTCCACGCTTTCCCTTCTCCAGCCCGTTCCTTCTTTTCCATTCTCCTTTCTCCAGCGGGAATAGATCCCCTCCCCTCCTCTGTTCCCGTTCTACCTGCTCCACGGGGAACGCCAAATTTACTGCCAGCCGGCCTTTTCTTGTGCTGCCTGCTTCATAGGCGGGCCAGTCCGGATATCCCTCTTGACTTCAGGCCGAGCCTAGCCTTAGAAACACTGCATTTTCACCATTGCCGAAAACGGCGGCGGCTTATCGGGTAGAAGTCTGTTTTTCCATTCGGTGGTTTTTACGAAAAAAAATATAAGCATGAATTGAATCAGCATAGATAGTAATTATTAGCATCATCATTATTCATATATTAGGTTATAGGTCAGCAGTGTGGAGTTCTTATAACCTATTACGAAGTATAGTTGGCTCGATGTTTTTAACGTAAGTAGATTTATTAAAAGTTTTTACCAGAGAAGTTAAGTTTTAAGTTAGTAGGTATATGCCGTGATTCTCTTCAATTTTAATCCTAATTTAGCTGAAATAGATTCAGAAAAACAGTCCACCATTGAAATGCAATATTCTGCTTTTACGTTCGCCAGCTTAGGTAGTATTAGGTACCTAATATTACACCACGTAACCCATAAAATTCGGCCTAAGATTTTGTTTAGCTTTTATTCCTTATCCTAATCAAAGGTTACACTCTAACCTAAGATTAGGTTATTGCCTAATTACAGCAGGCGTCTTCGCTTAATGTCTACCGGCAAGTCCTGCAATAATAGTTCCCTAGTGGGATTGGAACTGACTAAGTAGATTTGGGTTACCAGTCCGGTACGTTACACCTGGTTACCGCAGATAGCTCTCCGTGGACGAGACTGTGTCCATTATAGAGAATATAGTAATTAGTATTTGTAGTAGTAATAGTTATAATAGGTAAAGTGACGCATAAAGTGTTGTTAATTATATTTCTATGTAAAAAACTTCTATTTTTGAATGCATAAAGCTATTATAATTGATCGATTTGGCTCTTTAGAGAATATTTTTGATGAGCAGTAAACAAAGAATAGTTACTATTTTAACACTGTGTGAAGCACCAACCGTGGTATCGATCACCGAGTGTTATTATCAAGTTAGTTATGACACTTAGTTGTCGAATTCATGGACTGTGTTTAAAATAGAGTGAAAATAGTACATACTTATATGTTCTTCGTTTATTTCTCGTCAACAATATGTAACTCATATTCATTAAGTGACACCTTATATAATCAATTATGTTCAGAGCGGATAATAATTTGTACGAAATCAGCTAGTTTTCGATCTGTGAAATGAGAACTGACGTGAAGTGAAAGCGACCAAGTGGAGAGTATTTTTTCCCATGGTTAGCGAAGGCCCGCTGGAATCCGTAAAAGGTCAGAATGATCGCATTGGCGCTTCTGTTCTAACGCCCCCGCCTTCTTCATTTCCCCCTCCCTCCTCTCATATCCTCGAAAAGTTCCGAAAGAGTCTTTCCCTTTCCTACATGTGCCCTCTTTTCTCGTTCCCCGCAACGCCAATCCTTTCGACCCCCTTTTCACCCTCCCGACTCAGAACAACCCCCTTCTCTCGTCCCGATTTTATTCTTTTATCCCCCACTCTCTCCTCTCCTCCCCACTGCCCTCACCATGACCTCCCTACAACCCTCTCACCACTCTCCCCCGCGATCTCTTCTCCCTCCCACCCATACAACTCCCTTCCTCCGGCCTCAATTTTAGTCTCTTTTTTTTTCTTCTTGCCGTGCGGGGAAATTTGGCAACCCCGCCTCCTCTCCCCTACTTTCCCCTCTTTCCTGCCCACACCCCTTTCTCTCTCTTTCTCCCTCTTCCTTTCATTTTACCCACCTCTGTCTCTTCCCACTCCTACCTCCTCCTTCCAAGCGACCCCTTTTCCCAACGACTTCTCCCTCCTCCCATCGGGAGTTTCGGTGTTTATACCTGGCGCATTTCATTTCTCGTTTGTTTCGCCGGCTCTTGATTCCGCCATTGCTCTCCTTCCATTCGGGACAAGTCGACTTCGTTTGTCATGGCGTTTCCTCCCTTTGCGTTTTATTTATTTTTTCAATCCTCTTTAGCGTTTTTCGTTTCCGCTGAGCGTTGAATGTTTTTTGTCTACTTCTTTGTGCCGTATGGCGGTACTTAAAAATTTTTTTGGCGGAAAAAATTCGATTAATTTCACTTATTCTGAAAAATACGAACATTAGCCACCCCTGTTTATGCAGACTTTTTTCAAAAAGAGTTCGGTGTTCCAGTTCTACTGCTGGTCTCAGGTCCTTCAGGGAGCAAGACAAAAAGGAATGTAAATACGACAAAGGTGTATTATCATTACTTGTCCATCAATGAAAGGTCTGCTCTTTTAGTGAACACGCCACAGAACGTGGTAATTGTTGCATTTTATAATATATATTTATTGATTTATACAATCTTAATTTATATTAATGCTAAAAAAATGGGAGCGTATACAATATTGATTTCATACCAATCATACGGTTCAGTGCTCCATAATTGTCGGGTATAATATATTTCTTGCGGAAATTATCTAGCAGAAAACCGCTAGACATATTGCAGGTGATGTAAGTTGCAGTGATTGACTCGTTAAGCTATGGACACGTGAGGTTATTGGTGTAAGGAAGAAGGACGAAATGCTACACACTTTTTGTTTGAATTCATTTGCGCGGTATGATAAGCCTTTTTCATTAGTCATTGATGAAACCTGAATTCCGTGTCGGCCGAAATTAATCTTTGCCTCAAAAACAGTGATATTAGGTGACTTTTTACAATATCCGTGCTTATAGATTGCATTTCATCGTGTGGCTTAAGTTTATTACTATCAAAAGTTCTTGATATGGACGCTGTTAGAATCGCTGGTCATTCAATGTTACTTAATGCCTCGATAAGATGGAAGGAAAACAATAAACAGTTTTTTCATGAATTCCAGCTTGGATTCCTAAAGGATACGTGTGTTGCAAAGTTTTACTGACGGAACATGATGACTGAATTCCTAGTTTCGATTGTTTACTAGTGAATTCGAACACGCAGTTCTGTGTTCGTATAATTTCCGCGAATGGTTGATGGGTAAAAACTTTTGTTGACCCTGTTAGGCTTTGTCCCCGTGTTAATACGTCACTTTTTTATAACCAACATACAGGGCTGGAATAATGTTTGTGTCATCATGGGATTGATGCGACGTGATTTGATTACGCAGTCGTCGCATATGGTTTGGTTATGAGTCACCACACGCACAAGATTGCTCACACGCTACTTTGCAAAGTGTGCATAATTATTATAGCTCGTAAAACATAGGTTTCTAGGAACTGTTCCTCCTTGGCCCAAAAATAGCCGAGTAATAATAACTCGTTGAAGTTCCATACAAAAGTATATCTTTTCCAGTTTTTGCTCCTCAATGAATTAAATGATTTATTATCTCTGTGAGGGATCCGGAAATGCTTGTTGCGGACATGGAATTCGGCCTATGCCGTTCAGGTATGCTCCGCGAAATAAATTTCGGTCCGTTGAATTTTGAAGCAGGGTGATCCCCGACTCGCTCTCGAAAATGTTAATTTACTCCCCTGTTTATTTTGCCCGTGCATTTAAAGCGAGCTTCGCATTAAGCGGGGCTGTATCAGGGCCCTCCCTTTTGGATATTTGCTTGGGACCATTATCGAAATGCATCCATCTGCCTCTCACTTCGTATCCACCAATGGCGTCGCTCAGAATCTGGAGCGGCGGCGGCCCTGGTTTGAACGTGACCCGCCTCGCTTTTACGTACGAAACAAGTTTTTTTTTTGGAAACGGATCATTTGGCAATGTTAATCCATTTCTCTGGAGGCCGTGGAAGCGGTTTCCTAGTTGCCCCAGCCACAAACGTGTATCCATCGTCATCCGGGCTCTGGAGTCCTGTCCGTTGGGATCCTATTCGCGCAACCTGGGTCATTTCTTGGAATACTCCGCAATACTTCTATTTCTCCCCTTTTATTTTAACAACCCTTCTCATCATTAACTGCCTCCGTAAAATTCCAAGCGGTTCAGCCGTGGATGGTTGATCTTTTTAAAAGGATTTCTTTCAATTCTCTTTTAATTGGTTTGTTATATTTTAGCATGGTTGTAAATTATTTTTCCTTCGCGGGACCTTAAAGGCCTTGTCGGGTCTCTTTCTTCCTCAAGTGTCTCGCTGGCCTTCAAGTAGTGGATGACTTTTATAGCCTGCTGAGGTTAATATGACATTATTTCATTTTTTTAATTCTCTGCAAAGGAAATAAAATTGAATGCGCGTCACAGCTTAATTTGCCAATGTATCTACCTAACTCTATTTATTAACGTATTACTTTATGCATTGAATTTAGCTACGTCTATGCTATATTATCTTTATTCAGTTCGAGGGTGTATGGCAAGGGCTACCGTTTTGGTATTCCTGGAAAGTAAACGGTCCTATTGTTAGTAACTACATTATCATAAGTGTACTAAATCAAACTAGGAAATACGGGAACTTAACAAGCAACAGCTGCTAGTTTCAAGCTATCATTTGCCGTCAGATATTGCAATAATCTAATGGAATTATTCGTGTTAAAACGAACAAGCAAGAAAATATATTAGACACATATTCGTTTCGTAACTGAGTTTCATGCACATATCCAAATATATCTCGACTTTCACGTAATTATTGTTTGGAAATTTTTCACCCTCCACCTTAATCCATAAGGTGGCCTGCATGGGACTTTATAGTTGTAGATGAGGAACTGTGATGTTGACATAAAATGTTTCATAGCAGTCTTATAATGATACTTATGCTTACTCAAGTTCTTATGTGGCTGTGGCGAAAGCCGTGGCCTCAAGCGTCTATAAACATAAAAGAAGTAATGACCCCTCTTGGAGTTAGCAAAAAGACTCGTCGTTAAAGGAAACGAAACATTGTACCGTCCGGGAAATAAAGGAGATGAAATATATTTGTTGGGTGGGAACAAAATCAAAGCTTTGTTGAATTCATTTTTATCCCACGTTCCTGGACACAAGCCCACCGAGATTTTTCCTCAGAGTTTTAAGTCAACAAGTTCTGTTTGAAAGAGTTTTATTACAATCAAACTGTCTTTCAGATCACAGGTTGCTAGTTTGTGGGAAGAATTCTTATCCGAGGAGTAGATTTCTTGTTTCGTTGTCGATGGACTCTGGGTAGGGAAATCTCAGTCATGATGGTGCCATTGTTGTCTCTTATTTTGCTCCCAAAATAGAAATTACTGTTGTACATAGAGCTTTGACCCGCATTGCATGATAGAGCAAATTCTGAAATCCATATGCGTATTCTTCATGATAATCCGTATTGTTGTGAACATGATTAATAGCATTGAGTTTCAGCTCTAGTCCGGTGAAAATTCATCGATTTCATTTCTTTCTTATGCACTCCCTTGTCCGTGTCTACTTTTTTGCCTTTTACACTCTTTTTAATATCCCTGTACAAAGCCATATTTCATCCCTCCTGGGTATATTCAATCGCTTCCACGTAGGCTATCCTCGATCATACATTTCCTCTCATATACTCCGTACTCATCTATCATATATCTGCATAGTAATTCGGCTCTCATCCATCTTCTCAACTTGCTCGAACCATTGAAGGCGACATCTTTTGTACTTGTTCATTACCGGAACGCAACAACTAGTAGGTTCTCTCATGATTCATTCCCGGTCTGGACTTTTTTTCTGTTTACGTTTCTCGTGCACACTAGTCCCTTTTCATTAAACTATTACCCTTGATGTAAAAAGTTTCATATTAATTTAGTAAAGTGGAGAACCTTTTTTTTCTTTAATACCGCTATTTTAGTTCCCATAGACGAATTTTCCAATTTTTGTGCTGAAAACTCGACATGTAATCCTTCTATCAGAGCTCACATATTTTATCTGTATCATCTTATTCGCCCCATTTCGCGATAATTTAGCCAGAATTCACATTTATATAGTTCTCTGCAGGCCACCCAAAGGGTGTTTTTCTGTGGATAATCCACATGCACTTTCAACAGTAAACAATCAGTTTTTTTTAATACTACCGATTTCACTGTAGGATATTAGTTAACCGAGGGTAACATGGTGACCTCAGCACCGTATCCAACCTCGAACTAACCTGCAGCCGGACAGATATTTATCGAATTCAATTAAAACGGACACTTGTAATCATCTAATAGTTCATATATTTCACATATTTGGACCTTTCATTAAAGATGTGATTCGTCATTTGATTCCGATTTCGTCAGAGTTATCGATGAAGCTCAAAAGACAACTCTCACCGCTTGATCCCAGAGCTTGCGAGTTTGCGAGCCTGGCCCTTTCAAACGGGCCGGGCCCTCCGTAAATTTTTAGCACTTCCTTTCCTTGCGGTCGCCTGGAGGATAATTATCTCACATATATCCGTCGTTTTTTTTCCACCCACTCCAGCCATCCCATCCCCACTTCCCCCGCTCTTGAATTTCCCTTTGCATGGAGCGTCTTTCTCCTCCGCCATATATCACTCAGTCTGCCTCCCCTCTCTCCTCTCTCTGTTCTCGCATTACCTGTCCTTCTCTCTTCCCTCCCCTCCCCTTCCCTCCTCCCCACCCCTTTCTCTCGCCTCATCACCCTCAAGCCAGCATTTACCTCCCCACCTCTGCAAGCCTCACTTCTAGTGTTGCCAACTCCTGAAGAGTTGATTCCAGGAGGTGTCCGTTCAATGAGTGAGAAACTCCGAGAGATTTAATGGTAAAGCACAATGGGGGCGTTTACTCGGAACCGAAATCGCAATTTTGTGCACAAAATTGTTAGATTGAAACGAAAAACGAATTTTAGTGAAAAAATTAATCTTCTAACCATAACGATTGACTAATAAATCAAATATTAAAATAAGCAAAAGGTGACGCCCACCGGAAGAGCTGCTTTGAATACATTGACGTCATATTCCTTCCGTCCTTGACTGCTTTTAGGGGAAGGGGAGGGAGTGGAGGGGGGTTCTCGGAAGGTTTTCTCGAACAGATGCTGTCGCAACTGCTCCTATTGGCCGAGTCAGCTGTGTCCCTCCCTTTGCGATAAGGCGATGTAGCTTCGCGGGCTCAGTTTTGAATGGACTAAGTCAATGACGTCAAGAGGTTGCACCAGGCCCACTTTTCCGAAAGGGATAAAAACATCAGTTTTTCACCACTTATAACTCGAGAAATAATTGACGGATCAAAAAACGGAAGAATACGGGTCTTTTTATTTTACAAGCTATCAGATCCGGCAATAAAAAAATATGGCAAATGACCTCATTACAATCACCCCGGAAAGGGATATTCATCCACCTTCACACAGTACCTACCCTGTAGTCAACCGCAATGGTTTGTGGCAGAGGGTGACCCAACAACAGAAGAGCTTCAATGCCCAGGAAACAAACCTTTTTATTAGTAACCGCATTGCAGGAAATGTTGTTAATTGAAATTTTAAAACATACCTAATTGTTCAGAAAATGACGTGATTTCGCGTGCAATACCGCTTCTAGTATATAGCGATCATCCTGAGAGTCTGACTCATGTACTAATACTTTGAACGTGATTTTCAGTAATGAAAAAAAGGCGCACATCTACGTTACGCATCCTATTTTTCCCATGGAAGCTTTGATCAGATCCTTAATCGTTCCTAATGTACCTTAAAAATTAGCATTTTGGACCTCTCTGCCTTACAATCTATCGTTCTGATTTTATCTTCTGACTTATCATGCCATGATGGGGTATTTCATATATATTCAAGGAATATTTCTCCTTAAAGATGTGCAGGAGATTAATCTTTATCAATTGTGCGCCGTTAGATAAAAGTCCACTTAGATATAATTTTGAATGGTTTAACACCCATTTTTGCAACAGAATCTATAAATTTCGTTGGATAGGGAAGTCAATTGAATGTCGAGGAAATCGTCTTGTCTGTATAGTCGTCTTGCGCTTTCTTTTCACAAATAGCTCATTCAATGGTTAACGATCTAACGTATAACCTAGTGGTTAGATGATCGTGTGAATGAAGCTGGAGGAAAACGCCTCAATCCTGCGAGACTGAAGTTTTGAAAAATTATTGTTCAATTCCGGGAGGCTCCCAGCGAAATCAGGAGAGTTGGCAGCCCTACTCACACCTCACACCCGCCCCCGTATGTGCCCTATGTATGTAGCTGTCTGGTGTTTGGTGAGAGGCAGGAGGTGGTAGGGGTGTTGTTAAGGTGGTGCGGGAGGGGGATAGGGGGTGGTTTTGGGTGGGGCATAGTTGGGGGCCGTGCGGCGAGTGGGAAGGAATTGTGCTCCCGGCCTCGTAAATTGGCGTCGAGGTGCTCGTAAATTCAGACTCTGCCCCCACCAACCCACCCCCTCATTTCCCTCCCCCCTTTCCTCTCCCCCTTTCCCCCCCCTCCCCCCAACAGAGTCGGAACCACCTCCCACCGCCCGCTCTCCCCACCCCACCGCCGGCTTCACATCTCCAGGGACACTTGGCGCCAAGCACAAAGCCTGCACGCGAAGTCCCTTCTGATATCTACCCGCCATTTTGCTCCCTCCCTTCCTCTCCCCTTTCCCTTCCTCCTTTTTCCTCACCTCCCGGTCTTTCCGGAGGCTTTGCCTCTCCTCTCCCTATCCCTCCCACCCGCCCGCCGAAATGCGAATTCGTTTTCGGGGACTTTGATGACCCTTCGCGCGCGGAGATGAGGGGCCTTCCTCGCACCGGTTCGTACTCATGAGACTCGAACGCCAGTCCGGGCTTTGAGGAATGCTTTACATGACCCTCCCGACGCAATCAGCTTTTTATACGTTGTGTGTCAAGCCATCCGATTTACTTCCACCCTATTAATCATTCTTTTATACTCTGAGAAAAAGAATGACGTGCTGACGTGAGTACCAAGGATAGGCTCCCTGTTATGTTTTTAAGAATAGTTAGACATTTAGTTTTCTAAATATCTCCCCTGTTGTGATTTATGAGTGTTTCCTGAATACCTGATGATGCTTCAGTAGGACGAAACTAATACGAATAGGCAATGCATTAAAACATGTGCAGCACTCAAGTATTATTAAGTTACCTACCCCCGCATTGGTTTGGAGGATTCTATGTATGTAGTTTTATTTTTTAATTTCCTAAACAAACCAGTGTGCAACTCAAAGGTTACCCTGCTTGGTGAGGGTAGAAATCACCAGGTACTAAGCCGAATGGCGCTTGATCACACACCAATAATCGGGAAGATTTAGTTTCTCTGTTCCTCATGCAGTTTTATTAAAAGTAGTGGTTCACAAAAATTCAGTTTAACTTTGGTATAGAGTGTTCAAGGAGACCTCTCTCGAATCTAACCCGGAACCTCCGATCTACTCTACCCTCTAGGACCCGAACTTCATGAAGGAAAAAGACAGTTTTGCCGGTCTCCATATCCCGGTCGGTAACTCACTGTTAACAAAACGGTTACCGGGTTTGAATTTTTCCCCCAGCATGGACGTCGCTTAAGTCTTAGAATGAAGCGTCATTGCTAGACTTAAGATACGCGATGCATTTTAACCTTGGCAGGTGGAGAGCCTTAACATCTCATGCTTCTGCGCAATTTTTTGGCTATATTAAAGGAACAATGAATTAATTGAGCATATAAATAGGCGACCGGACAACAGAAGTTTTAGCTTTATAGCAACTATCCTAATCAATATTCAATGGTAATCATTTCAATCAATGCATCACCTACATCCTGACTTTGTTTCCCCTTAGAGGACGCGTTTCTAATGACTCTAAATGTACTATCATCGCTTCAAGTAATACCGTCATGGCCTGCTCGGTAATGCGTTTGGTTGGCAATCCACAGGTTGTGGGTTCGAATCCCGTCCAGGGCATGGGCGTATTTTGTATGATTATAATATTAGATTTAAATGTTGCGATACAATCTCAGCCGTTAGAGCTTCGAAAATCAAGACCGTTTTATGCGTTTTCGCGATTTGCGCTGGTCTGCATGTAATATGGTTTAAGAACATATTCATGTGTGTAGCAATGCTATGCATGTCTCTTTCCTATAAATACTTTGAAATCAATGGTTAGCATGGTTCTTAAAGACCCAAATCTGCCTGCGTTATCCTCTCTCTCCATTGCTCCTCTCCTCCCCGAAGGGTAGCCAACCCATGTGCATCGCCCGTGATATTACGCTCGGGGGATGGTGTAAAGGGGAGTTTTCCCCCTCATCCCCATCTTTGTCCTTTGGGGATGGAATTTTTACGGCGGGAAGGGGAGGATTTGGTGCTCCTATACCGGGCAGGAATGGGAAAGTCCGAGGTTGCCCGGGAAGCACTAAAGGTCATCCTATTCCGTCTCCTTCGAGACAACGCGGGTCTCGTTCCGCTGCCCTGTGATTCCCTCCAGTTATACCAGCTATGAACTGAAGAATGGAATTATATTCCTTCTTTCGACATTTAAAACGGCATTTCAAAACGTTTGAAGACTATAATGCGCCATTACTTTTCCCCTCCTCTTTAGTCGTGTATTAAGGCCGAAATGATATCACAATTCGAGGAGTGAAATTAGAGCAAGTGGAGAATTCCATCTGCCTCGGCAGCACTATAACTTGGGATGGAAGATGCTCGACGGACATCAAGCGAAGAATAGTACAGGCTAAGAAGGCATTCACGAAGAAGAGACAACTACTATGCCCAAGGAACCTACGGCTATAAACAAGAAAGCACTAAAGGGGGGGAGGGGGAGGTCTTGCGTAACTTGGAACAAATCAGCCTTGCTCATTCGGGACCGTTATAATACAAATCTCTTCCCTTAATTTTCAGTGCTTGGTATTTACTTTTACAGTGCCCATATTTATCTCTTCCCACTGGTAAAGTTCGCTGCTAAAATCAGTACAATAGAATTATTGGGAAAAAATTTCGGGGGGGGCTGAAGCATCCTGGCTACGTGCCTGCATCAAAACATTCGTATGGAGCGTGGCACTCCATGGATCAGAGGCATGGAACATCGGGAAATCAGACCAACGAAGAATTGAAGTCTTCGAAACATGGTGCTGGAGGAGAATGTTGAAGATTAAACGGACTGATAGAGTGAGGAGCGAAGAGGTGTACAGAAGAGCAGAGAAGACAGGACAATATGGAAAACCCTTCAGCAAAGAATAACCAGATGGATTGGACATACCTTGAAGTACAATGAATTAGCAATAAATATAATAGAAGGGAAAATTGAAGGGAAGGTCCCGCGAAGAAGACCAAGGGACAAGTGTATAGGGAAAAATAAAGAAGGACTTCAAAGAGAAAACATACCATGGCGTGAGGGAATTATCACTGAATAGGGCAGAATGGAGGAATGCAGTAAACCAATTCTAGGATTGAAATACTGATGATGATGGAAAAGGCATAAAGTAGTTGGTGTTCGATAAGTTGAATATTTTGTCGTGGACATGGTCAAAATGGCTAACGGAAGGTGGAAATAACCCAATCATGTCGCATGACTTGTCATTTTTCGTCTCTAGGGATTAGTAATACGGCAATTTCTTTCTTAGTCGCTTGTGATAGACTTTTAAAATGCAAAGGTCGGTTGGCGTATACATTGCGAGTTATTTTTGATACCCGATGAAGGCAGAAACTCGTCACATTTTCCACTCGAGAGGAAGGGGGTTGTTCTATTTTCAACCTGGGGTACAATTTATGTGGCGTTATTTCCAGCCATCTTATTTCTGTCTAGGCAATTGGATGATAAGATAGATAAATGGAAGGAACTCAGCTTGTAGAGGGGAGTGACTCAACCCCTTCTCTTTGCTAAGGAGGGTAGTTGTGTCACGAAAGATATCTTTACATTTATGAGTGAGTGTGTCTCTTTTGTGTGTTCTTTTTCAATTGTTATTCGTCGCTCCTGTGGCTTTGTATTTTATTTTGCTGTAATCGAAGTGGTATGTACAAGATAATATGCATAAACAATTTTTGATGCACCGAGTGTAGAACGCTAAACGATTGATTGAGTTTGTCCTCACTCTTTCAGTTTATTTTTAACGGAGTGTATATCAACTTGCAGCGAATGAATATCTACCTCTTTCACATTCTATTAATCTTTATTGTACTGAGCAGACTTTATTTTAGCATTTACCTGATTTTGTATGTTTCGAAGAATCCGTGCTAACGTAAGTAGCGCTGATTTTCCCGAAAAAAATTTTATGCATGATAGTAATGTTTATGGAATGCTTGAGTAATATTTCAGAATTGATTTCTTTCTTTACTATATTTCTAAGGAAAAAATATTTTTTTATACGTTACCAATTCTCATCGCCGCTACCGATATCATACGAAGCGGAAAGTGCAATAGACTTAGCTCTCTGGTTCGTGAAATTGCCTTAAACCATAATTGTTTGATGTAATGCTTCAAAATCTCAATTTTAGAGTTTTATATGTTGCCCTCTGACAAATTGAAAGTGATTTGTGACGAATTGAGAGCAAACAAAATACCTTTAGGGTAATAGTTGGTAGAGTATTCCAACATTGTTTGTTTTTTTTCACGGCAATCACTCAATTACCTAAACCCATTTATACAGTATTAATGTTCATAATCTATTAAGCTTTCTATCCCACTCCTTTCCCTCGTAAATTGAAATTCTGTCTGATATTCGAGGTATCATGTAAGTGGAGTGACAGGGGTCGTTTTAATATTTCATTTTGTACTTCTCCCCTCCAACCCATTGTAATGGCGAATAAAAACGAATTCCGTTGTACTAAAAGGCGTTAACTGCCCTCTGCTCATTTATACGCCGACTGGGTATTCACTGTCGGTTTTAGTTTGGCATCTCGTAATTATCGCCAGCTGCGGCTGTATTTATTTATATGGATGGCATCTATTTATAAAAATTTTTTTGCGACATGAGGTCGAAATTGTGCCAATTATCAGATCTGGTATCTTTCAAGTCGTCAACGAGTGCCCTAATTGGATGGAGGAAAAAATACCGAATGTATCACTTTAATGGACTGACATTTATATCCGCGTTGAATGGGCTTCGAATTTAAATTTTGACCTGAGTACACTGCCGAAAGCCTTCCCATTGAAACATAAAATCCATTTGTGAGACGAAAAGCAGATGTAAGCTAATGTTCTTTACCTTCCAGTCTTTGCTATGGTTGGTTAGATAAGCTCCATGTCTTGTTGTTTGACTGTCTTTAATCTCTGGTTCAGCCATTCGGCAAATCTTTCATGGATTTGCTTATAGGAAGGATTTTTTGTACAAACTACCACCTATTGTTTTGAGAAGAAATGGTTTAGGTTCAGCCAGAATTGGTAGCACTGGCTATTATAAACCTTTAATACTGTTACTGTGAATACACGCGTAACATCTGTTTGATGCTCCATTTGCAAAGAATTTTTCTTCCTCTGTATCGTTTCATTTCGTTGGTTGGAATGAGATGATGCCCTTCCCGCATTCCAAGTCTTAATTATATCTTTCATTTTGTTTAACGTTAACTCTCCGTACAACACATGTTACCTTCTGTAAATTCAAGATCTTTTCTCCTACTGAAGATTGATGCATCTAGTAATTTGGAAAAGTAAGGGAAGGGACGCAACTAGAATATGTTAACGGTATTTTTAAAAAATAACAAAAATCTGCAATCCCTTGTATTCGTAGGCTGTGCTTGCTCAATATTGCTTTGTAATTAAGTTTTCTCCAACAGTTACGGCAGGAAGTGATGATTCTCCGTCTCTGTGTAGCTTCATATATAAATACGTGCAAGCCACCACAATGGTGTGTGGCAGGGGGTGAACCATCATCAACCATGCACTCTTAATAAGAGAGAACGCTTACAACCATGCAGAAACGACAAAAAATACCACTCCGTTTAGACACTGCTTACTTGAAACCAAAAGTCACAGTTCTCTCGCCCCGAGGAAAGTATAAAACATTCAGTTATGAGACACGTGTAATGATAGCTATAAATGACACTTCATTGTTAATTAATGCAAATTAATGTAATGGTATTTGATTAGTTACTCATTTCTATGAATAAATTGAGTGGTCAACGAATATAATATTTAGCTTGCATGCGTTAGTAGCGTTAAAACATTACTCACTCACTCCGTGATTCAACCCGAAGGTTGGTCTTTGATAGGTGAGAGTAGAGCTCACCCCGTACTTAGCCAATGGCGAGTGAAATTCACACATTCAGGGTAGGGGGGCCAGTTCCTTTCCCTTGGCCACCTGCGATTTCCTATGAAGTTCGAATCGCGAGGGTTTTAGTTGGGGGTGTCCATAAAGGCTCTTTCCCGGGATTTGAACCTGGGACCCTCCGGTTAGTAGCTCAGTGCTCTACCCAGTTGGCCACCACGACCCCCAAAAACACATATATGTTTAAAAAAAATCACTACGTGACTCAATCACAACATCCCTGTTTGCTCTGACAATGTTGACCTCATAGTTCAGCATTCTTCCTTGCCGTCTAACGCCTCTAATGCCGCCTTAATTAATTCTGGCTTTACGAAGGTCATTACTTTAAAGGCATGCTAAGAAACGACCGAATGAAATTTAACCGAGGGGAATGTTTCTTCGAGCGTGGGGCGACAGCGGTGCTACTCTCATTTCCCGCCGGTGCACGGTGTTCCCTTTTGTCAGGGAGACCAGACGGTGTTGGAACCATATCCGCTACACGAATCCACGGTTAGATAGTTTAAAGACGGGTTGATCCACCTCGTGGCCACGGACAATCGGCGAAACCACGCGAGCATGCTGAAACGCGGCGAGACTGTTGACACTGGCCGTGGCGGGCGGAATGGCGGGAAGTCAAGGGGGGAGAAAGGGTAGGTGTTGAATGGGGCTGGCGTGTGGTCGGGGGTTTGAGATGTTGGAAGAAGAATGGGGCAAGGACGGGGGAGGAGAGGGAGGAAGGGGGTTGGTTTTGGAATGAGAGTAGAGAGGCATTTTTGAGAGTGGGAGGAGGTTAGGCGATCTAAGGGTTCGAAAGAATTCAAACGATCCTTGGGAAGGTTAAATGGAGCTGAAATGAAAGGAGAGGAGGAAAAAAAAGGTGGAAAAGAGAGAATTTCTGCCTCCCTCTCCCGGCCTCACTTTCTGTACGCGGAGGGCCCACCAAAGGGATGTGATCGCTTGGATGGAAGGCTGAAAGGAAACTGGAATGAACGGGGAAGGGGTCTTTTTTTCTTTCCCGTGGAGCAGAGGAGGTAGCGCGGGAAGGGGATAATCACTCGCATGGTGAGTGGTGGGCAGGCTCTGCCCCCGCCCCTGTTTAAAGGGAAAGGAAAAGGAACCGATAATAGTCGGGAAGGTTTTAAATTAGTCCGAGTGGCGTCGAGGATGTCTTAAAGAATCACGGGTATAAAGTGTTTGATGGGATTAATGAGATGATTAGAGCGTGTGGGCGGTGTGTAATGGATTTAGATTTGTTGGGCATTCGCCCGCGTTGAGGTCCATTCGCACTTGACCGTTGACTCTAACTTCTGAGTGCTTGGATGAGTAATGAGTTTCAGGACGAGTTGGTACTACAGTGTGGCCGTGAGAGGTTAAACTTCTGTATCCACAATTTATGTACCTACTGAGACCAGACACTACTGTGACGTAGCTTAAGACATTGTCCTGGAATGTTTGTATCACCTTACATCATGTTAATTTATTGGAATTATCACTAGGTCACTTCTCACCACTTACTTCACTAAAAAATCCCTGCCACGCTCCTTAGAGGTGGCAAGCAGGGTAAGATGTAGATGTGAAAATCACCACGTCCATCCAAATTTCTTAGATTAGTAAATGACTTTCCAAGAAATCGGTTAGTTTCTATGAACTTTATTATCTAAAAAAAAGTTGGACTGTATAATAGCACGTATTAAGTCATCCCCTGATGATGTTCATCTTGCTTCACTAGTCGACAGTCTATGATGATATTAGAATAATTGGCTCCCCAGGTCAAAAAAAAATGCCGCAGGGAGCATTTTTTGATGTAATGGTGTTTTGCGAGACAGTATTTCTAACCTACCATGACTTATCAAGTCCTGTAAGTACCTACTTAACAGAACCTGTCATCAGCTTCAGTTATGAGATTGGTTTGACACAATTCGTCATTCTGTTTTTCCGTCAAATAATCTTTTCATATGACGGCAGTCTCTCTCTTTCACATGACCTGCTCCATTGTCTTCCTTTGTTCTCCTTCCTGTTTACCGTTGGATATTTCCATTAGACCTCCGTCAAGGTTCCATAATTATTTTATAATTAAGCGTCGTTATGATAATGAAGAAACGTTTTGGCTCACCAATACGCAGCATAGTTTTGTTTCAAATTCCCGCCAGATGAAACAACGGGTCTCGGTTTGTTTTGCAGGGCCAATTGTGTTCTCGATGTGGATGGGAGTAACCATTTCCTGAGAGAAACAACCGCTGCCCGTGAAGTAGGTTCTCCCTCTTTAGAAATTTAGCACGGCTTGCAGATCCTCTCGAGTCCCTCCATTCTTGGACCAAAAAAAGTATCTCCCATTGTGATTACCTTCGTTTTGTCTCTTTTAATTGGTTTCCCGGATGCCTCGTGCTCCTTAATTGATCCCGAGCAGGTACCTGTCGATCCGGAGACAAAAGAATTACGGGAGAGATGGGTGAAAAAAGGGTGGTTTGATTTCATCTGAGGGTTCTCTGAGAGCTCTAACGAGTTTGTGTTTTAGGAGGTGAATCATCGCCAATATACGCTTTGAACTTGTGAGAAAATTTTGCTCCTTCAAAATAAAAAAAACGTTCGTTTTTAACTCTACTGAAGGAAGTGATGTAAAGCCTTTTCATCTATATATATTAATTTTGTAGCGTGTCAGTTAGTCTGTCATTCTGTATCCGTTTTGTTTCGTTCTCTCTTAATTTTTGAGCTAAAAGAGTGAGGTTTGGTGCGTTGAGTGTGGATTCTATGTCTGCATGACTTGGTAGTAGTTTTGGATTTTTAGCAGTTTGTGGTGCAGAGAAAAATGCAAAAAACTTGGTTTTTGAGAGTGGGAGACAACGTATAATGAAAATATGGAGTAGAAAAAAGTACAAAAAACATATAGGGTAATTAGAGTGGGACACATTTCTCTATTTATAAAATAGCCATTTCCTTCTCTCTGCATACGAAGTGCTTATGAAAAGTGCCTGCAAAGTAGGCAGCAGGTCTACTAGTAGATTTCTAATTTTCCATTAACAACGATATTCATCAAAGGCATATAAGGAGTGTGGTGGGTATGCTTTCGTAGAATTAATGTTTTTTTTTCATAAATACTATTAGAAGGGCCACGTGCATCCCATCTAGTCCATCTTAGGGACGGCAGTTTCAATCTTTATCTTTTGCGAGTAGTGAGGCATTTAAAATCTATATGCACGAAAATCTGCCTAATCTTATTTTCGTTATCAGATCGATCTTAATTCTTAGAGGTTCCCAAAATATTTATAACGCCAGCGGAATACGAACCAATTTCAAATTCTCAGATAAGATTTACGGTATATTAACCTATGATCTGATAGTAATTATCATCGCAGTTCTTCCAGTAAGATCGTATGATACTAACGCAATTGTCGTTACCAACACCAACTGATCTTCCGTGCGCTTGTTCTGATCGATTACCGGATCCTTTCGCTGCTTTCTTTATTTTTTTTTCGCTCGCGATCCCTCGCCTCCTGAGAAGAGTGTGGCACAACAGTCGTAGAACGACCAAGTACTCTCACGGAGCGCGTGACATTTCGGTTGAACGAGGGAGGGCGTTGGAGGCTCTCTCGTAAATTTAATTGGGGCATCCCGGGAAGCGGACCGGGAGGGATGGAGGGGTCCTGAGTGCATTTCCGTCTCTCCAGGAAAGAGAATGAATCTTTATGAAAAAGAGTAGATTTTAGGGTGGGGGAGAGATGAAGAAGCCCCCTCATCCCCGAGTAGAGAGTCTCGTAATCCACTCATTCGTGGTCTCTCCCTCTACGTGAAGGTTCCATCCACGCCCGCCTCGGGTCGCTAGCCATGCCACCCCACAACCCTCCTCTCCTGAGAGGGTTGGGTCTCCAAGGAGCGGTGGTGGGGGAAATTGTGAGGAGTGGCTCCTTCAAGGTCGCGTGGTGGAGAGAGTGGAAAATTAGGGGAGGTGTCGCAGGGGTGGAGGGTGGGGTGGTTCTGCGAGGTGTTACCCTCCTCCCCCCCCCCCCCCTGCCTGTCGTCACCCGAGTGGTTCTGGCTGTCCTTCCGTCCACTCGTCCCACTTTTGCCCTCTTTCTCCCCCCCTAAAAAATGCTTGGCTAAGATGACTGAAGGGAGCAACAAGTGGAGGAGGATCTACCAAACCTCCCTCCCTGGTTTTAACGCCCCCCTCATGCTGCCCTGTTCATTTCTCAGTCCCCCCCCGCCTTTTCATACTCTTCACCCTTCATCTACATCCGCATATAACCCAGCGAGGGCGTCTGGCATGGGTTGACGATGAACAAGCATGCACTACTTACATACAACTAAGAGCTGCAATGCCACTACTATATGTTAGAAGCTGCCAATGTATGGGGATCCCCACAAAATCGGTCTAAATAATGAACTTGAACGTGTGCAGCGAAGATCGGCAAGATTTGTAAAGGGAAGGTACGATAACCTTATTAGCGTAACCAGTCTATTAAATGAATTAAATTGTGAATCATTGTCAGATCGCAGGTTGAAATTTAGACTTAATTTCTTAAACAAATTCCAAGACCATATTTTCAGTGATTATGTTAAAAATATTTTGCAAACCCCAACTTACTATGGTAGACTGGACCATAATCACAAAATTAGAGAAAGTGATTGCCGAACTGACAGATTCAAAATGTATTTTTTTCCTCGTACAATTAGGGATATGAATAACGGTAAATATATCCGATACGAGTGTAGCAATGGATAACATTGGTAGCCGCATGTTGGTATAAGGACTTGAAGCTAACCCTTGAACCTAATTTATTGGCTCATATGTGACTTTTTGAGAATTATTAATGGTCAAATTGAGTCAAAAGATATCAGGTGGAGTGACTTAGGTTTCCAGTAGGTTTGGAAAATACTTTCGGTTAATGTAGACTGGCAAATAATTATCGTACGAAGGTAAGAGTTTATTATAATCAACCATAACTACCATGGAACTTTTCTTTGGAACATTTACCCAAATAACAGAAATATCCATGTCAAAATAACATAGATATTTCTGTCAAACCGTTACCCATGCATGTATGACTTTTTTTAAATCCGTACTTAACATATTGACGCTTAGTATTTGAGCATAACGGAATTCAATTTCTTAGGTTTACAAATCCTGGAATTGTCGTAAATTATTTCATGCTTTAGTCGCTTTATATCCAATCAACTTTCGGAACGTTTAGCCAGCAGTTCTTTTCATTACTTTTCTTTGGCCACCTTATAAATTTCCTGTAACAAGACTACATTCGTTCCATTAACGCTCAACATGGTTCTTAGGCATTTTTTCTGCTCTTGAACTCTTTTATGAAACTTATTAGGTATTTATATCAAACGAGTGCTTCTCTGCAACTACCAGTATGTCATTGTTTGAGGGTACTTTATGAAGGAAATAAACATTTCAAGGAAGGAACTCCGAAGGTATTTTCTCTGTAGTGTTTAGAAATTCTGGGGGACAATAACTTCCTTCCACCTTCCTTCATATTTTCTCAAATTACCCTGCAATTCACTTCAAATGCATGTGGTAGGGAATGAGTCGCTACCAGAAATGAAATTGGTACACGCAAATGAAATGCTTGCTATGCGTCGCAAAAATTTTGTTACAACCTACAATGTTTTGTGTTTCCAAATAGGGAAAGCTTCGAAAGCATGAAATTTAATAAATGATTTCGGCACACGTTTGTGTACACCGTAGAATTTGAATCCCGGGAGAATGCAGAAAAAATTCGTACTCTCAAACCATACATTAAACAAACTATGACCTATTAGTAAGGCGAGAGGGAAAATAGAAAAAAAACTCGAGTTAATGGAAGTTTTGCGTAAAGCAATCCAGAATAAAATATCTACGGCAGTTAATTTGCTTTTGTGAGGTTAACATTTTTAATATGAACATAATATTATTGAATTTTATAAATGATTTTACGTTTACATATGATCTGATATTGTTCCTGGGAGTAGTGTCTTCGTTTGCCTTGAATATGGACTTCGAGTCGGACTTCGGAACGTCGGTCATTCTGAAGTTTTTAAACCGGTGGAAGATCTGGGAATACTTCATTCGTTTAGCTTGTACCCCACCTTTACGCTCACTCTTGCCTCGGTATCAATTAATTTCACTGCGAATCTTACGGTTGATGCTGTATTTTTTCCCCCTGCCCCACTCATCTTTTCTGTGAGAATTCCACCCGTGTGCCCTTCCCTCCTCCACTTCATTGGGACAAGGGAGAAGGCGAAGTGGACAAATTGGTTGAGAATCGTGCAGCGATGGGTGGAATGATTGCTTAAAGAAGGTGTCCCGGTGAGTGATTTGGAAAACAGGAACAGAACTCGCGAAAGGTGTACGCGAAGAGCGATATTCTTGCGTTTAAAGTGAAAATTTCGACCTTACCTACTAATTTCCATATTTTGCCTTAGAAAAAAAGTAGTACTCCATCTGTTGGAAGGGGCGTTGAATACCTGAACCCCTGAAACATTTCGCTAACAATACGTGGAAGCAGACGCCTGTTTTGACTCCTACTATCCTTCCATGAAATATTCCTACCTATACACAATCACCTAGCTATCCTAAATAGAGTAAAATACCTGAAATATCGTCTCTCTCTGATAACAGGCACTACTAAAATATCCTATAGTTTTTTTTGTTAGCGTTTGGCAGGGGATGAGTGTTAACCATTAGTCCAAGTATGTTTTTCATGTTTGGTCATTATATAGCCATCGCTGCACCCTGTAAATGGATTGCAGGGTATGCAGTACGTGCAGTATATTCTCTTGTACCCGTAAATTTTATAGTTTTTCAATGCCAATTCATCTTTGACCCTACTTTTTTCTTCATAATGTTTCTTAAAATTTTCAAGTTGGTTCGCCATGCGTTAACCTCAGTCACAGCTGTCCGTTTTTTACTTCTTTGAATCTCATTTTTTTATCCGTACCTTGGTTTTCTGTATTACTGTCTTTATTCGTATTATGTAATTAAAATTTTTTTTTCAAAATAAAATTTGTTTCGCTTTTTACATATGCGTTGTGATTCTTAGATCCGGAGATGTAGAGTCGCAATCTGTTTAAGGTATTAGCAAAATTTTCGGAGAGGTCCGTAAATCTTTGCCAGCGCCTCCGTTTTTGTCATCACACACGGGTTTATGAATCGCAGTGCGCCTGCATTTACGCTTGTCTCAGGAATTCATTTTATCCTCGAGTTTAATATTGTCTTGCTCCACGCGGGAAATAAACATTTCTTCCCCCTGACATTCATTCTCCTCCGGCATGTACGCCAACAGCTCTTCCCCTCAATCTTGTGCGGGAAGACTTACGTAAATACATCTGTTGGTAGCACTGCATTCGTCAAGACGACCCAATCTTCCGTGTCGCGCCGTGACTCGCCGAGATTTCATTCCGGAGTTGGATTTTATTTCTCCGAGGTTTTGTCGTCACAGCGCAAGTTTCGCCTCTGTGTATCAAGATAGGTACTGTCACCGTTCCCCCGAACTTAATACTTGTCTGCCCTTCATATGTCCGTTCCGTCGCGGAAACTTTTGCAATTTGTCATCCTTTTCACGCGCGGAAGCCATACTACCCGATGCTCTAAGATGGAGGTACGTCCGTTAATGTTATCGCGGCGGTACAACAATCGGCTTCCCGTGAGATTTATTCACGAGCTGCTACTGACTAGTGCGTGTGTTTCCCGCTGTCGCCTTACGTCCACAAAATTAGTTCAACCGGTTCAACCTGGCCGTTTTGTTTCCGCATAACTTGGCAGGAATGCGGTGAGGCTTAGCATCTTCAGAGTATTATTCCCGAGAGCAAAGTGTCCTAATTAACCCAAGATATTCTTGGTCAAAATGTCCACTGCACAGTAGCATCTTCTGGAAACCATTCTTGAATATGCATATTCTTGAGGTAGCTACAGCTAATAAACAAAAGGATATGGAAACATTGCCCCTACCCAGAGGCGTAGCGAGGGGTGGAGGGCGGTGGGGGCGGTCCGCCCAAGGCCCCGGTTTCAGCATAGGCCCCCAAATTTTAGTTTTTCCTGTTTTTACCAGGCCAATAAAAACCTTGGTTTGAATGAATAATTGGTTGTCTGAGCTGTCTTTTGAACTACATCGTAAACTTGGTAATAAATGAATTGATGAGCAAAGAAACAAAGTATGAACACCGACTTTGGAAGTTTCTAGGCCCACCTTATAGCAATGACATAAGCCCCGACGAACAGAACAAGAGATGAGGGCAATGCGAAGCAGGTCGCGCAGATGTGCAGATGCAGAATCAGCTGTTCGCCACTCGTCACCCACCCTACCCTCCAGCCATTGTAAGTCAACTCTCCATGCAATGAACGCGATGTCTTTTATGCCTCAATTTTCCGATTATAACACGTATACATTTTTAAAGTACATTTTTACGAGGAAATTTTGGGAATTTTCTAATCACCATTTGCAATGTGCATTCATCTATTTGAGAACGGCACTCCTCGCTCTTAGGTATATCCCGCTCCGTTCAGCGCCCAAAAGAACATCGTGGAAAGAAATGCTGCCTACGCATAATTTTCCCCTACACTCACGTGCTCTTTTCCTTTTGGTTTCCATATATAATGGTCCATTTGTAGCTGCGAAATGTCCATTCGTGTCGATGGTAACATTTTATTCAGTAAATAACTGAATTGCTATTCGCTACAAAGTGATATCAGCATTTAATTCGCCATAGTTTTTGTCCGCTCGTATCGGACTCCGTCCGATCTACCTGCGAGAGATATGTTGTTATGTAATTTCGAGATGCTATTATTCTGAGGTTCCAAATAGGCAATTATCAGAACCTTTGGGGGTTTAGTTGCTACTGGGCTTTGAGCTATCACACAATGAGAATATATGTGGTGGCCTATTTGTTGCTGATGAGTCTGAGTGAGTAGTTCGCATTTACTGGCAGATAAAGTATTGTTAGAGCTCACCTAGAGGGTCCGTCGAGGGTCAATTATTAAGGTAACCAGAAACCATAGCGAAGTCGTTTATTCTAGAGATGCACATGCTCACGCGCAATAGTGTCTTCTCTTGATAATCTTGAGAAAATCTTGATATAAGAGGAACAGCGCAGGTGTCAATGACAAGCATTTGTAACTTCAATTTTATTTGTTTCCTGCACTTGTAGTCATCATCATTAGTCATCAATCCTCAGATTGGATTGACGCACTGAGTTCTTCTATCGGCTAATCTCTTCATATTTACGTATTTCTTCTTTTTCACACCCTCCATCACTTGTTTCATATATCTCACACGAGGCCTTCCTTTGCCATTCTTCCCGTTCACCACATTTTATTTGAGGTAAATCTTGCCCATAAATACTTGCAGATTCAAGGGGTTAGTTTTTAAAAGTATGTGTTAAAGCTGAGAAGCTTGAATATCTTATTAGGAGAAAGTCAGGAGGAACTGGTTAACAATTCTTTAGAATAAGCGAGTACAACTTGGACTAAAATGGACATAGATATTGAAAGCAGAAGACGCGTGTTAAAAAAATGATTCCAGGAGAAAAGGCCAAAGAGGCAGGCGTGACTCCACAGCAGGAAGTGAAGAGTTCTGTTTGAGTGCATTGATAAGTTTATTTTATAGCTAAATCCTAGATCAACCTCAATGGAAAATGTTTACAACCAGTTTGCTGCTCTTCATCCAATGAATCTTGTAAAAGCAAGACCAACTCCCCCTTCTAGTTTAGCAACTAACAAAAATATTTGACGATTTTGAGAAGGAAGAAATGGTGCCAGAAATGATGAGGCTTCGAAGGCATCTATAGGCTTCAGGGATTTCTAAAGATGATGCAGTGTCGTGGTCCGCTTTGAATAGTTGCAGTTCATTATTGAATTCGCTTTTCAAGAGTCATTACTAAACATTTTTGAACCCCTAAAACTATTTTTGACTGTATGTGTGTCTTTCTCTTTATGTGAAATAAGTTTTTCTAAACTTCATTAAAATCTATCTTCGCTCAGAAATGAGCCAATCCCACCAGACAGGCCTAGCCTTAATACCAATAGAGAACGCTGTTGCTAAGTGAGTAAATTTTGACGATGCAATAAATCAGTTTGCAGATACAAAAGCTCTCAAGAACAAATATTTTTTCTTACTACTGTATTATTTAAATCTTTAACTTTTGGGTTTGATTTCTCTTGTAAATAAAATAATGCTATGAAATAACAACTCTTTTTTTCATACCTATTAAATACCATTGCCGATGGAATAGCATGCTTACGTAAATTTCCTTCGGCCATCAGCCGGTACTGGTACTTGCATCAAAGTTATTAAAAGAGTGTTAGGATGCATTTAACCTACTATTCTGTGAATGCTGAGATACATGACGTAATCCAATAAATAGTCGATTCTGGGTCTGTATGAATACAAGAAAAAGACATCTTCTTATTCAACTTGCGTACACTAAGTCAACGTAATAAATTCCAAATATACCCTATATCGAATAGCGCCCCAGGCCCCAACCATGTTGATACGCTTCAGCCCCTACCATCTATGAGAATAATTACTAAATCACTTCGTTTCGTTACGCTGTATCATCTTCACGAGTCCATTCCTGAAGATGCTGGAAGTTGAGGGAATGCATTCTTGATGATGCAGGAAATGCCGGAAGATTGAGAAATCAATTCCTGAAGACGCTACAGCCAAGCAATACAAGGCAAGAAAAACTTGTCGATACCGCTCAACTGAATATTTACTCCATCAACACGTTCTGCTGCACTGTATCATTTAGGAATCCATTCCTGAAGAATCCTAAGCTAATGCACACAGTAAAATAAGATCGAGTGTTTTCCCGGCGAATAGTATGAAGAAAAGTTTCTCGGGCTTGACACCGGTTAATAGGCTCCATTACTGCCAACGTTTCAAAGAGCGACTCGCTCTTCATCATCAGGGCTTCTGAGTGCTTCTGAGTGCCGTATTTTATTATTGCGCTTATATATATATCTTTCGCCCGGGTCAGGTGTCTCCTGATTGGCCGAGACGTCGGTTTGAATTTAACGGGCCCCATTGTTGGCCTCCTTGAACATTCGCCGCCGGGCCGCCCTTCCTCATCTCTCGGATGCAATTTATAACTGGCCTCCAGGTGTTACTGAGGTTGAAACCAGTGTCTCTATTTAAGTTATTGTTTTCCAGACGGATCTCGATGGCCTCCTTAGTGAGTCTATCCCAATAGAAATTTGATCGGCAAAGTAATTTTGCCTTATCCCACTGTATTGCGTGGTCCCTTTTTATGCTGTGCTCCGCAACAGCTGATTTATCCATTTGGGCTAGTCGGAAGTGTCTTCGGTGTTCCTTCAACCTTTGCTCGATGGTACGACCGGTCTCTCCTACATACACCATACCACATTCGCAGGGAATTTTGTATACCCCTGGTGTCTTCAGTCCGATGGGATCCTTGGCCTTCACCAACCAGTCCCTAATCTTAGATTGAGGTAGGTGGATCGTTTCAATATCGAAGCGACGAAGGATTCGTTCGATCTTTCCCGAGATGGTGGAAATATACGGCAGAAAGGCCTTGGCAGCGGGTTTATTGTACGTTTCATCAGCCATGTTCTTCTTTGTGTCAAAAGACCTTTTTAGGGCCATCGAAATTTGCTGTCTGCTGTATCCATTTTGTTGGAGGGTCTTCTTTAAATGTTTTATTTCCGACGAAATGCTCTCGTCGTCTGCAATTGATTTGGCTCTGTGGAATAGTGTCGCTAATACTGCGCCTCTTTGTGACGGGTGATGGTGACTATGACTGTTGAGGTAGAGGTCGGTGTGAGTTGGCTTACGATATACGCTGTGCCCTAAACTTCTATCCCCTTTTCTACGTATTAGGATGTCTAGGAAAGGAAGCTGACCATTTTTCTCCTTTTCCATGGTGAACTTGATATTCGGGTGTTGACTATTCATATGCTCCAGGAATTGGTCCAGCGTGTCAATCCCATGTGGCCAAATGAGAAAAGTGTCATCCACGTAACGGAAAAAACATTTCGGGCGCTGCGGAGCCGATTCGAGAGCCTGTATCTCGAATTCTTCCATGTAGAAGTTGGCAATCGCTGGTGACAAAGGAGATCCCATGGCTACACCTTCCTTCTGCTCGTAATAATTCCCGTCAAATAGGAAATATGATGAGGTAAGCACATGATGGAATAGCTTGACCGTGTTAGCGTCGAACTTCTTCTCCAAGAGTCTCAGCGTATCAGAGAGAGGTACGCGGGTGAAAAGTGACACAACCTCGAAGCTCACCATTAGGTCACTTGAGGCCACTCGAATTTCTTTTAGTGTTTTCACAAACTCTAATGAGTTCTTCACATGGTGTGCACTCTGCCCTACGTACGGTGCAAGGATATCGGTGAGGTGCTGAGCCAAGTTGTATGTTGGAGAGCCAATAGCACAGACAATTGGTCTGAGGGGCACCCCATCTTTATGAATTTTGGGAAGACCATATAATCTAGGAGACACTGGTGCCTGAGGCCGGAGATTCCTGACCGTTTCCGAAGGAAGTCCTGATTTCTTCATAAGGCTTATAGTCTTCCTAGTTACAGCGTCTGTCGGATCCCGGGGGAGTTTTATGTATGCGTCATCTGTGAGCATCTCATAAATCTTGCCATGATAATCCATTGTTTTCATGAGGACCGTTGCATTGCCCTTGTCGGCTGGAAGTACGGTTATCTCCGTGTTTCTTCGTAAGGAGCGAAGGGCTGATTGTTCCTTCCAAGTGATATTGGATTTTGGCGGTACGGCTCTTTTAAGGATAAAAGATATTTCGGTTCTTATTTCCTCCGCTGAGTCCCTCGGGAGCTTCCGTACTGCATGCTCTATTCCACCAATGATGTCACTGTGTGGTATCACTCTGGGTGCGGGAACAAAATTGAGACCCTTAGAAAGGGCGGAATAAGTGTCTTCATCAATCCTTTCATCCGTTAGATTAATTACCAGCCGGTTACGATCCAGAGGAGGGATTACTTTTTTGGTATTTGGCAAACGGTTGAATTTATTCTTCTGTATCATCGTGATCTTCCCTTGTAGTAACTCACTCGAGGCTGCAGTGGCACGATCAATGTATTCCCAGTCCAGAGGCGAGAGTATTACAGAAAGGTGCAAGTGCAGGGCTATCAGTTTCTTAGAGCGTTTTGCCAACGTTTCAAAGAGCGAGTCGCTGGAGCAGTAATGGAGCCTATTAACCGGTGTCAAGCCCGAGAAACTTTTCTTCGCACACAGTAAACTTTGCGATATCACTTGGTTGAATATTTACTCTATCAACACGTTTATATAATGGTAGCATCTTCAGGAATTCTGTCCACTCCTTAAGGAGGTTGGCTCGCAGCTGCTTGAGTCAATTTGTCTAAGGAATCTTATTAATTTAAGTACGAGTATATGCCTGCTAAGTGATCCTTACTTCACAAAGAAAATTATCACAAGAAATACGATGGAAAGTCGAAGGATTTATTTTTTATGATAACTTTAATCAGCTCGACGATGGAGTCAATTCAACATTTATTATTTATTATTAGTATTCTACCGGTGAAGGTAGGTTTAAATGGACATTTAATTCTTCTCACCCCCTAAATTTCACACGATGTTCCTCTTCAGCGCCACATACCTTCTGCCACCTATCATTCCATCCAAGCTACCCGTTCTTCTTCTCCCTCTTCCCCGCTTACCCAACGCTCTTCCCTCAATCACCTCCTTCAATACACCATCCCCTTTTATTACCTTTCAACATTCTATTACAATTCAACATTTACGTTACTGAAATAAATTCATGTACTCAATGAATTTACTAACGTATAACACCAGAATATTACTATCAAAGGTTATGTTATAATATTATTCTGAAATATTCTTTAATATCTCATTAGTAATGATATTATTCATACGCCATACATTTTTGCTACAGCGACCGCAGCGCCACTTGAAGTCAACTAACGCATTTCGTCTGCTATAAGCGCAGTAATTGGTCGATTTAGCGAAAAATACGGTGGGTTGATGCCTTTTTTTCGTGTGATTTTATTCCTTGTGACATTACGCATAAAATATCAGTTGTTTGCAAAAATGACATGTCACTATGGTATTTTTAAACGTTATATTCCCATGTGATGGCCATTCTCGCCGTAATAGTATGTAATTTCAAATGCAATTTGTGCAAAAAGGAGTACGGGTTAGTTTAATTATCTTTACTTTATTAGATAGAGGAACTTTAGTTCTATAAGTGCTGAAAATATAAAAAAATGACATGACTTTCACTTTTCGTGTCAACCTCCTAAGACGCTACATTGATTTTGAATTACCTATGTTGATTGAGTAAATCTTCTGTTGAGTGGACTCAAACATTTTTCCGCGTGTCTATTACGGAATTCCACATAGTATTGCCCTCCACCGAAGCCCACGAGAACCTCCAACCACCCATTCTGCTTTCCCTCTCTCCATTAATCATCGCTTAAGATTATCGCATTATCCCGTTGCTCTTCCACCGAGCCGTCAGGAGGTGGTTTTCGAGCCTCGAAATACTAGGCCTCGGCATGCAGACAAGATACGAGTAAGGCAGCGCCGTTGCGGGAGGAACTTCTGAAGATCTTTTGATGAGCCTGTCTCCGTCGAGTGAAGTGCTGTGGTTCCGCATGGGTCAGGGGGCCGTGTAACCCTGCAGGGTGAAGGGAATGGGTGAAAGTAACTAGGGCGTGAAAACGGTTTGGATGGCCGGAGAGGGGGGCTCGGGACCTAAAGGCTATAGGGGTCTGCTTGAGGATGTGGTCTGGTGAAGGGGAGGGTCGAGGGTCTCTGATTGATCGCGGAATCACGAGTCCTTGTCGAAGGGCCCGAAGGTTCCTTAGGCCTCCCTCCAGTTTTATGACTACGGATAACGCCGTGTTTCAAAGTCTTGAGAGATATGCAGAACGTGTTCTGCGCACAGATTCTAAGTTTGGGGCGGGTGGCTTTTGGTAGCTGCGGGTGTTTAGGGAACCAGGCCGGCGTGCAACCCATATATATATTTATATATAAGGGAGGGGCACCCGTAATCGTTCTCGAGCGTTGTTCGGGAGTAGGCTTTATGTTCGTGTAAATCTGGAAAAATGTTCGCTCAATCTTTGATGGCATTCGGTTCATTTTTTATTGTTTCCCTCTCCAGATGTGAGTTTCTCCCGCGGGAGGAAAGGATGGATGGGGAGCTTGGAGTCAGCATTCAAAAGCAATGCGGGCATCCATAAATTTGATGCTGGCGGGCCGACGAAAGTAACGCATTTTTATCGGCCATCTTCAAAGTTTCGTTTAATAGCGTGTATTGACATTTGCTGAATCGTATGCAGTTTTACACCCGTCATTTATTTTACTTTGCTGGAAATATTTGTGAGCCATGGCGCATATTTTCGGGGGAGATGGAAGTAAATTGTTTGATTAAAAGATAAAACCGATGACGCAGTTACTAAGAATAGGATTGCTTACGTGACAGTAATACATACCGGGCGTGTAGTCACCCCCTGAAAGTCGCCACGATGGTATATGATTACCATATCTGCTCTACACACATTCCTAAAGAACATCACCGCTTAATCAAAGATCATCATCACCTATTCAAGCACCAAAATGTTCAAATACTTTTTGAATCAACGTGCTAGGAGATGTCCGAGCAAAATTACGCGCGAGGTAAAGTCAGAGGGGCCTAAGATCTTCGAAGTTATTCCTTGGATTTCTCTATTCCTTCTTCTAGTTTACCTTCTTCCCCATAATGTTGACAATAATACTATTATGTCTAAACAGGTGATCCATAAATTTAATGTTACCCCTTTCCAATGTTTTAAATATTATTTTCTTTTCGTTTATTTCCTTTAAAACCTACGCGTTTCTTTTTTTCTAGCTAGCTTTTTTTAACATTCTCATCCAAATTCACATTTCTGCAACTTCTAAATGATGTGTCCCCCTCCTCACGATGGTCCTAATCTCACTTCCATAAAGCAGTGTACTCTATGTGAATATTTTTCTAAACCTTTTCGGAGTTTCTAGATGCATGATTGTCTCTTGGAAGGTTTTTATTAAATTGAGTAGCCTGTTTTGCTATTATCACCCTATACTTTATCTATGCAAAACACCTGTTATCTTCGGTGACTATACTGCGACAACTGTGCCAAGGAGTGTGCTTAGCGAGAATGGATATATTCACTTAGAAATTGTAATATGGATGTATGGTGGTAAATTATTTAATAATATTTTATCCTTACTTAATTTTGCTTCAACATAATACCCTGCAAGTCACCGTAAATGTATGAGGCTGGGGGTTAACCATCACCAAACGTGAATTTTAAATCAAGGGGTCAAGTCACAGTAATGCAGGTTTTTTATTAGTCCAATTAATTGCACAAGTCACTACAGTGCAGGGTTTTTATTAGTCCAAATTAGGTTTTTTATTCGTACAGTAAATATATATTTTCGTAAGAAAAAATTGCTATTTACAGATGCACTACTACAGTGCACTACTAGTTCAGATGCACTACTACATCAACGTCATGGTACATACATAAATAAATATTAGCTAATTTTTTCAACCGTTCAAAATAGAATAACATTGACTCTTAGAATCATGCAGGTATGCATAAATAGTATTGAATAATCCATAATAAATTTCTTAATATCACCCCGGTAGCTACGTTTAATGTATTACTGTCCGTAATTATGCGTGGAAAAAAGAATCTTTTAGCTTCTCTATCTTACCGTGTTGCACCAGATTCGTCTCTCTTTCGGTTGTTGAACTGTGGTCGTTGGAACTAATTCCGGGGTAGCCTTCGGTATCCGAATTTGAAATACAAAATTTGAGGTTCATGCTACGAAGTTTATGCATGACGTTCCCCAACTGGCTTCCCTTCCTTGCTACGGCGCGCTGAACGCTTATAGACCGCGTACGTTCCTGTTATCCCGATGTAATTTTCTCCGCGACACGTAGCGGAGGCATGCTCACCGCACTCGGTACATTTTTCCTCCCCGGTCCCCAACGCTAGGGCGGTCCTCCCCGTAACCACTGCTTGACATCCGCCGCCTTTTCAATATCCTTTGACATACTCATATTCCCTCCAACTCCCCCAAAACGTTCCTCGTCTCATTCCGCGCAATATAAATTCGCTCACTCGAATCAGAATGGATGGGAAGAGAGAAAAACTTCGGGGAGCGCGCATGTGTCGCGTCAAAGACGACCGCGTTTTCGGCGCCCGCAGGAATAAATTCTCGGGCGTCTCCGTGAACTCTGCGTTGATTGACGCGTCTCGTCGAAGCCGTGGGAGGATTAGATTTTTTTTCCGCTCGCCTCAGGGCCGCGTAGGGTCGCTTATGCGTAGCTCGGAGATGGGCGGAGTGACGTCTTTAAGGCTAAGAGACGAATATCCTTCGGGGAGACCAAGTGGTTTTTTTTTGCAGCTTGAGAAGGGATGCGCCTGTGGTTGGCAGGCTTAACTCCCGAGCTGACGAATATCGGGAGCAGATCGCGTATGATGCCTGCAAGGGTTATTTATTCGCTCCTATTCCAAAAGCTGGTTGTCGTAATATTTATCATGAGTGTCGAGCGTTTTTAAACATTTGTCATTCAAGTGTTGCTTGTCGTATTTGATACATGAAAAACTGCCCTCCGTTTTATTTTAGTAGTATTGATGTCGCGGGCTCTAGAATTGTAACGGGAAGAGTATTAATAACCTTGTTAACATTTACATGCGCTTGCCATTGCTGGGTGAAGACCTGCTCGAACAGAACATCGAACAGTATTTAATTGAATTTATTAATATTAAACAAACAAATCCTGTTAATTTTTAATTAAATTCTAGATAATTTTATTACAATAGGTTATATATAGATAACTGTTGTATCTCATCCAAAGTTAAGTTAAGGTTTTACCTCATATCGGAAAGAAATATTTGATTGTATGTTTATGAAGTTTAAAAATTTCAATATAATGCATACGAGTACTAATTTCGTATTGAACTTAATTGATTTCCACGTCAATAACTCCTGTAAATAAACCATTCATACCTAAGATTTTCTAAAGTAATCGTCTCATAATTATGTTAGAGCTGTCTGGAGTTATTGTGAAAATAAAAACAAATACTTTTCCGTGTGTTTGACCATAATTGGGTTTAATTTCACGTACGTACGGCGTTTACAAAGTTCACAAGAAAGACTTAGTCATCTCTACAACATAATGGAACAGCGATAGAGCTTCAAAAGAAATCCAAAATTTTATCACCTTAAAAATATGCCTACTGTCTTAAAGTGTTCTACACGTTTTTCAGGACTCGTCCCTTTTTAATTGAGTAGTGATACGCGTTTGAATTACAATTCGATTGGCGTTTACAGATTTTTGAGAGGCGAATTAGAACGAACTCTACCCTGTAAAATTTATAAAAATAAGAGATAAAAGATTTTTTTCTAACTTTAATGGGAGCTGAGATATAGAGGGGTCTTATTTAGGACGTCACGGCAGCAGTACCTCATCTCTGTAAATAACCGTGTTACCTTGCTTCCTCGCTCCTGCTTGCAGTAGATTCTTCTTTTGGTAGGATGCCCTCTTTGCCTGAGATGTTCTATTGACTATTTCCTTCACGTCGTTCGATATTTTACTTCATTCGATATAGACTGTGTTTTGGGGCAGCTACTCTTTCGGTTACGTAATGTGGGGAGCCGTGCCTTGGCTCAATGCACGAAGTTTCCTATCTCGTTCCTCATTCTCTCTCTCCCCCGCGCCCCACTGCATCTCCCGGCTGTCCCACATCCCCCGTGTCCTTTCGATGGCTGGGCCGTAAGTGGCGGGACTTCTCCCGCGGCATCTGCTTCCTCCATCCCCTCTCGCTTATCGATTCCCGCGGTGCAGGGAAGCGGTCCGTCGGCCTACGCTCGCCTCCGAAGCCTTCTTTTCCTTTTGACTTGACAGCTCCTCCGCCGTCAATGCCTTGTACGTGCCACTTGTCTCCGTGCGGAGCGTCAAACCCCGTTCCACTATCCGGCCGCGCTGCGTTCTTAGATCCGTCGCTTTGCGTGAGTCTTTCCTGACGAGGTCACGGTGATTTCCCCCTTTGAGGATGCGTGAGGGTTTCTGTCTGCAGTCGGTGTTCGATTTTGAAACTTTCCTATGAATGGTCTGGTTTCAGCAGATCTCTTCTTGTGGGGCAGCATAATATATCTTCCCCACCCCGAGTTTAATAGTGTGTTGCCTCAAAAATGCAACCGTGCCAATATTGATTTAAAAGCACTGTTCAAATGGTCGTAGCTGTCATTATTCGGGTGAGGTCTTTCACGCCATTTAGGATGGAGCTAATTGGAAATGGGTCGGGATTTTTTTAAACCACGGAGCAGGCACGTAGCTAGACATTTCCTTCGGGGGGTGTAATATTTAAGTTTAGTGTAGCGTAACTTGAAACAACTCAGCCTTTTCCGTACGGTGCCGACATGTTACAAATTTCTTCCTTTAAATTTTCAGTGGTTGGTATTTACTTTCACAGTGCCTATTCCTATCTCTTCTCACTGGTAAAGTTCACTGCTGACCTTGTTATGAAGCAGTTAATTTGACCGGCCCCAGAACAGAAGTTCAACACATACATACAGATCAGATTGAAAAGAACAATTATTAATCACACATGCATCAAACTACTTATCACATTACAAGACACTTGACACCTGAATTATACGTGGTGTAATCCGGATTATCATGCCCAGTGAACATCAGAGCGACAAAATTATTGGGAAAAAATTTCTGGGGCTTCAGCCTACGTGCCTGCTGCAGAGGAAGGGTGGAGTCAATTTCTGGAGTCGACATTAGACTTCTCATTACGAAAGGCGCGGTTTAACTTCCCATCTGACGGACGGAGCACTGCATTTGATGTGCCCTCACTACAGTTCCCAAGAAGGGGCCGGTCTATCACTAAAAAATCTGCCTCAACCGAGCTTCGAACTCGTGTCCATGATAGAGAAGGCCACTACTCTGGCCAAGAGACAAACCTGATCGCCGAATTCTCCTGTTCTTCCAACTAAAGACGTTATACTTCTGCAGTCAGCATTGAGAAATCGTTGCTATCATACATTGGTACATTTTTTTATGCGTATTGTCGGTTAAATAGGTATCAAGTTTAAGTTTTTTTTGTTGGAATGTGGCATTTGACTAATATTTACCTTTTTCTGTCTTTCCAGGTTCGTATCTTTGTCTACAAGGCCGTTTTGACGTCTAAGACTGAGCTTATCTGCGTAAGTAGCATCAGGAAAGAAAACCGTATACGGCATTTGGCAACTCAGCGAATGGTGTCAAGGGATCCACTGTTTTTTATCGTACTTGAATGGCTTTCCAATCGGAACTCAGTTAGGGTTCGGTATGGCGCTAAAATATCTGCTTTAACCGGGATTCTAACCCGGTCCTCGGGAATGGAAGCCATTATTCTCGCTATCACACCAAACTGATTCCCTATACTTTTCAAATAACACATTTAACCCTGAAAATATATCCCAGACAAATCGTCATATGTCAAAATTACTGATCGCGCATTGGTTAGCTTGTTCCGTTCAACTTTTACTCTTGCTGGAAAATGAGGAAAGATATTTTAGGGTTTAATATGCGTTTGTAACCCCAATGAAAATTGCATATACTTCTATATCTACGTAATACCCAGCGCACAACCGCGGAGGTGTTCGGGAGAATTATCACCACACTTGCAACTAAGAGCTACAGTCCTTTGTTTTAAGCAGTTTGATGTGCAATAAATCCGCGTGCTTTCCCGGCGAACAGATTGAAGAAATTCTTCTCGGTCATTCCACCGGTTCAGATCGTCCATGCTGACCGAAGTTTCGATGCTCGACTCGGGCATCGTCTTCAGGGCAGTTGAGTGCTTGATGTCTGCTCGAAGATTTACAGCCACAAATTAGAAAGAAGTATGAAGAGGAGTTTATTATGCGCAACTTATCGCGGGGCAGCTATCCCCCTGCGTTGAAGATCGATTTATCAGTACCTAACTCTGAGATTCAGAGTGACAAAAGATAAGGCGAAATTGGGGTATCTAAAGTAGTTTCAGAACCAGGATGAATCAGGAAATTTTCTTGGATAGGCTAGAAAGGAGATTATCTGGCTACCAGAGTTCAACCTGACCATTTAGACGTCAGGTGCTTCAAGTAAGTAACGTACTTTTAAAAGTGAAGAACTCAAAAATCATTTTGTGGGGTGAATTTCCTTAATTTTACCGGAAATATAACTACACCTAAATGTAATTAATCATGGCCTGCTCAGAAGCGGTAGTCTTCCATGGAGTTTTCTATCTGCCCCCCATGGCGGTCTCCGATTTCGTGGCTGACAACGTGACATGCAGCTGATACGATGTTGCTGATGGCAGCCGTCCTCTATTGATCCAAGCGTTGACGGTCAATGTCAATAGATCGTGTCTACCTTTACACGTGTCGTGCAGGAAGTGGTGGAGGGGCCCAGAACGGAGGAGTTGCGGTTGCTCCCCATGAAGATATTCCTCAAAGATAGCGTCGGTGGGGCCAACAAAGATACATCTTTAAGTCATGGGTTGTTTTGCTTTAGATTCTTGTGTTGGGAATGATACCCATTGTCTTTACGTTCTCTCCCTTGACGTCCAGGCCTGGGCTGCTCTTGACGGTTGAAGTCACGTCATGTTGTATCTGGATGAAAATGTTCGTCAATTCATCCAGCGTCCACATCTCATGCATGATGAGCAGACTGGGGCCACTGTGGTCATACACCATTAACATTGCGAGCGTTCACCCTCATAAATGACGCATTCAAACCGATATTATGGAAAGTGGTTATAAGTTTTAAACGTCCCCGATATATTTTTTTTCTCTAAAAATAATGAAGCAAAATATTCGCTCCCAAGTGGGGGAGTTGAATATATTGCCTTGATCGTATTTATTTCATATGTTTTTAAAGAAATTTCCCTCTTTGTAAGCTGTTATATTGAAACATTCGGTGTTTCCAATCAGTGCTGATATATTGCTTGGAATCGAGGGATTGGAGTAATCGGCTAATATCTCACCTATGCGTTTTACCTCTGAAAGATACATTAAGTCTTCTAACCATAGGTAATTATTATAATGATGCATTGATAGCACCGCTTTCGTTTTAGTTCGTCCGGTATATTTTTCCATTCTTTACGCCTTTACTCCACAACAGGATCATTTCACGGGGTGTAGCTTAGATCGTTAACCTGTGAGTCGTTTGTTCTTGAAAATAAAGCATACTGCGGGACACTCGTGGGGTTTTTAACGAGCCTCTCAGCGTTCAGTTGGCTTTTCCTACCCATCTCATTAAAATTGTTCTACACCTACGTGTTCCCCTGCGAACCACTGCACTGTGGTATGGGATGATAAGCCACCCTCCGTGAATATGGCATTATGTTAAGAAAAGAGTTTTGGTGTAAAAACACAGAAATAAATAGGAACTCCGATAAATAGTTATGAAGTTAGGTTCGTATATTTTTGGAAACAGACTTTTGCGTTTTAGTCGTCTATTGGCGTTAGAAAAACGAGTTCTCGTATCTCTATATCGGCAGTTAAGCTCACTTATTTTATCGCTTTTATCAGTAGTGTGGCGGTAGAAGTATACGTAGAGGAGTGTGGAGAAATTCAATTGAGAAAATTGTACCAAATCGTTCAAAATTATCTTCCCATGTAGGCCTAGATCCGTATTACGATTAAACTACATATATTAAGATCATCATTAATGAAAAAACACATTCTGTACTAGTTTTTCAATTATAGTCTATCGTTAAATCTCCCGGAATTTCGAAATTTCTCACTCATGGAGTGGGCCACTTCCAGAATAAACTCTTCAGGAGCTGGCAGCCCTTAGGCTAGCGAAAACATCTCGCTCCGAACCCCCATAAAAATCTGCTCAATTTCGCCCCTTTAAAAGCCTCGGCTAAGCCTCTCCCTTTCCGTGCCCCTTGTCCGCATCTTTGATCCCAACCCCTCTTTGCCCCTCTCTTCCCTCCTCATGGACCCTCTCCTCCTTTCCGCCCCGCGATTTGATCTCTCTCGGGCAAGAATACCCGCTCATCGATCATTTTGCTTTCACAAGGCCTCGCCTCGTGTTGTCGGAAGCGTCGGAGGTGTTTCGGTGGGGGGGGGGGGGGGTGTCTGGGTCGGTTCCTATTCGGCCCCAAAAGGCCTCGGCTTGGGCTCTTCATCTCGACCTGGCCACTCTGTTCGTTTCCGGCTCGTGTTAAGTTGTCGCCGTATCGTTTCAGGCCCGGGATGAAAGAATCAGCCGTCCTTGGGAGTCGTTCCGTATTTCATTCAGTGCAGATGAGTCAGGACGAAAGCTGTCCGTTGTAATAATTTTATTTGCTAGAGTAGGAATGCTTTTTGGTAGTAGCAGTAAAATATGTTTTTGGTGCTCCAACTGCTAAGTTTGAAGCTCCAAAATCTCCATTAATACACCGTCTAACATTACGTACACCTAGATCCTGATATAATCACGATATCCGAGCCTGAGTCAGTATTTGAACCCGCGACCGTTCAGTTGCCAGGCTGACACGTTACTGATCTGGTTACGTTGATTACTTATTTTATTTCTCGGTGTCGTACCAAATATAAGTTAGTTTCCGATGTATTACGTGTCACATCACGTAAGTTACGTATAAAAAATTTTACAAAATTTTTTATTCGTAACTGACATACGTATACGTATATGACACGTAACTGAGGTAGTGTTCGGTTTTGAAGTGCTGCACTTGCTGCAATTGCGCCTTCGAACCTGACCTAGTCCTAAGCTCAAACCAAACGATGAAGAAAGCATCCCTTTTGTGTCTTCTCACGATTATCTAACCCATTTGTACTAATGTCCTGTGAGAACCCAAGATCTCCTCAGTCGTAAATGGCTCTTGCGTTGCAATACTCCATTGCTGAGACACTTCTCTCTCTCTCCAGAGCCATGTTTTTCTGCGACGAAGCACATATTTATTCATTGGGAATGCCTGAAATCCTTAGGTCGTTGAATCTCTTGAATAGTAAGGTATGTAGAAGCCCTGAAGTTATATATGAATAAAATATGCAGGTCAATCTCTGTCAAAATAAAAAATCAATTTCTTAGTGTCGTGACAGCCAGACATCCATTTGGAAATTCTTCGTGGGCCTCCAATGTGGTAAAACAACAGCGCTATAATTCGCTTGAGGTGTTTTAGCCCCGGAGCGTGTTCAGTTGAACATTATAAAAGAGTGACGAATTTGCTGGCACATTGGAAATACTCTTCAACATTATAAGTCAATAACCCTATGGTTGATTAGACGTCACTCTCCCTTCAAGTTTCCTATCAGCTAGACTCATTCATATGCTCACGATTCTTCTCTCTTACATCCTTCACTACTTGCTCTGTGCACTCTGAATACTAGGCCTTCCTTTAACATTCTTCCCATTTACTTTTCCTTAGCGATTATTTTAATCAGTTCATCAAATCTCAGGATATGGGTCATTGTTATGCACTATATACATTTTACTATGTTTTTTCTGGTGTAACTGCGTATTTTTAATGGTGTTTCAATCTTATTTTTGTACATTACAATTTTCTTTATCACAAGCAGTTTTAACGGTGCCATGATCACCCATAGTTTTTTGTGTCTGATTTTTTACGCCCGGTTTTTCCGACTCACCTGCATTATTCAGGAGATGGGAGGCCTGCTTTAATATCGCACCTGCTAATGAGCGAATCGCGGAGAAAATACACCGGAGGTTAGGCGTTCTCGTGTTAAGCGCGCAAAGTTCCCGTGGCATTTCTCCTCTGCCGATTGTTTGTTGGCTTAAGGAGCCGATGTGCGCCTCTTTGCTGATGCTCATACCATCCGCTTCTTGGGCTCGAACACCTCTTCAGAGACTATCGAAAATGATATGTAATCACTCGCTTCGACTCAGCCTTCGCGGTTGCGCAAGCTATTATTTTCTCGCATCCAATCCTGGAGGTATCTCGAGATTAATGAGTTGTGGAAGTGGGATTGTTTGAGTTCACCGTGACGAACTCCTTTATCTCTCATAGTCCGTGAACGGCACTCCTTCCTTAAAGAAGAAATAGCTACGTCTGCGTTTAGAGTTAACTCTTCAGCCATTTCACCGGTTCCTCCTGGAACGTGAAGAAATAGCTCCTCATCCATTTCTTCACGAATAAGTGCATGGTAAAATCTGTTATCGTGTGAATTCGTCCTATCATATTGACCATTGTATCAAACCCCATGAACCTGAATGTTGACTATCTACAGTGAGTACATTAAGTTTACGCATTTTAGATTCACATATCCTTGGCAGCATCAATTAATACTTTCTCACTAGAAAAATGATATCTATTATGCACAATTACATTGTATTCATTCAGTAATTTATGATTTAATTTTACAAGTGGAATATTTTCCCTGCCCCATAGTGGTGCCTCTTAAAACAGTGCTTCATTTTTCAAAGAAATATTTTTATTCTTTGATACTCACTTAACGTAATAACGGGGATTTTAAGTAATTTTGGCTTTGGTTGTTGGTAAGTCGGATGAAAGTGAGCATACATTTCGATGAATCTGGGAATGGTTTTTTTCGGCAAGCCAACTTATATCCCAATAGTTACAGCATCACATTAGTAATAATATCTTTGTATTGACAATCATTTGAATGTATTTAAGCCATCGTTCTATAAGCCATCTCTATGAAAGGGAGAAAACTAAAAACACTATAGCTGTCTAATGAATAAACTCTATAATGATGTTGCTAAAAGTTTGCAGACAATGTTCCGGTTCTCAGGATAAATTTATGTGATTTCCAAAGTTATTGTGCAATAACATATGTCCCATCGTCGATAAGTGAGTGTGTGTGAAGATGCTTCTCTGCGAAGATTGATTTCATTGCGATTCGAGCATTTTATTTTATTTTCCTGGGAGGGGTCCAAAAGCTATTCGTTTCGTTTAAGCCCCTTTTTTGTCGCCTTACGCTGTGAGGATTCATTGGGGTCCATTTCCAATAGCCCGCGTCCGTGGGCGGTCTTATATCTCCCGCGTAATCAAATTTACAACTCGACGCAGGAATGACCTCCAGGGTGGTCCGCGAAAGGAAATGCTCGCGCTAGCCCCTGGTGGGCGAGAAGTGAGATGATAAATCTATTTTTCTCCGAGCCTAGGAGCGCGGGATCATAGAAATTCGCGGGCGGTAACAGGTACCCATCCACCGTCAGGTGTCCAGCATGCTCCTCTTCCTTCTAAGGCACGGGAAAATCCGCATTTCCGCCCCCACCCCACTCGGCTCACGGCAGCGCTCGGGAATCATTGTTAAATCTCTCTACCCCCCTCCTTCCCTCCGTCGTACATCTAGTCCCGACCGCCTCCGTGTGCGGTCCGTCGCAGAAATGGCATCCCCTATGAAGTTATGTGGACGCATTACCTATTCTGGTGTGTGAGGCGAGGGGAGGAGAGAGCTTAATTTATTCCCCACCCTCTCCCACCCCCCCCCACCCCCGTCCGCTCTCGTGAAATCAATAAAAAAAATCTCCTACGCCAGTCTTTTGAGATGAAGCACACAGCGTGCCATAAATGGGGAAGCAGATATAACCCAAATGCGGAAACTTATTTATAGCCCCTTTCCAACCCCTCCTACCTCTTCCTCGTATATTTTTCCTCCTCCCTCATACCCTCTTCTTCGCTGCTGCTCTTGTAGGCTTGTTCTCCCTAGACCGCAAAGGCTGCTTCTGCCACGGCGATCTCGGCGCCTGCGCCTTGGTCGGAGGGAGAGGGGGGGTTAAGGAGCAGCCTTCTTGTCCCTCCCCCCTCCCCGAGGCCTAGGAAAAACAATATAAGGAGCCTTCAACTCCTCGCTCCCCTTCTCCCCGTACCTCGCGGCAGACGGCGGCGGTGTGGGTGTTGGGAGGCCGTGGCTGGAGGCGTTGAAGGGGAGTTCAGGAAGGTGTATTGGGGAGTGGGAGCTGGGTATCTCTCTCGTACGAGGGGAAGGGATGGGCGTTAGGAGCGGACAGGCGAGGAGAGAGTTGAAAGGGCAAGAGTAGGGTGGGGGTATAGTTTCATTTTGTTCCCTCGCTTTTTTTCCGGTGTTATTATATTTATTTTATTTCTCGTTTTTCCTCGGACGGTCTGACGGAATGAAGGTGAGGTTCCTTCCAGCCGCTGAGGCAACTGGGAGAGGGGAAAGTTCCGCGTGGTTTTACATGTGTGGAACGGCGCCCGGTGTGTGAGCCGTGTTTCTCCGGGTTCGGCGTGCTCGGAGTTCTGTTCCCTCCTCCCACCTTACCCTTCCTATCCCACCCTCCTCCCTTCCCCGGCCCATAATGCCTCACTCACAGGCACGCACACACTCCCACACGTGTTGTTTCGCTTCTCTTCCGCCGGAGGGTACTGCCGGCGATGCTTCTTCCTCCAACCCCAACTCCGCGTTCCCGCCGTGTTCTCATATCAGCCTTGGTGGAAACCGTAAGCATCCCTGGCTGTTATAAAAGGGTGGCGGTAAACAGTTGCCTTTATTTCGCCCCTCTCTTTGCTTCCTTGGCTGCAGTCCCCGCGGAAATCTATCCTTCCCCACCCATAAGCCCGCCTTTTATCGCTTGATTACTGTAGTGCATATGTTGGTTAGGGGTCGGTTTGGTGTTGTGTCACCTAGAGGGCCCGGGTTCAAATCCCGGAAGTGGAAGATATTTAGCATCGGTAAATCAGCCTCTAATTGAGTGCTTTGTGGACAGTAATCGAGTTCAGTACTCCGTCCGTCAGATGGTACGTTAATCCGTGTTCCCCTTGGCACATTTCGTTAAGATCAAGCTAATGCCGACACCAGGAAACCTTTCACCCTTCCTCCTCATTACCCTTCATTTCTATTATTATACCTCCACTCTCAGGCTGAAGCGCCTATGAGTGTGGTCACGGGCTTGAAAACACAGATGAACATGGTAGTCAAATATTATTAAGTTTGAAATAGTTGAGGTACGGAAAATGTGGCAGATAGAGTCCTGCTCTCTCCTCCCTAGAGCCCGTGTTCGAATCCTGGCTGTGGCTGAGAGTTTTCATCGGTATACCTTTCCCCATTTGAATAATATTGAGAGAATTCTTCAAGCTCAGTACACAGTCCGTCGGATGGGCCGCTAAACCTTGAGGCAGTGAGTGAGATTTTTCCTCTTTCCTGTTTGATTTTCTTGTGGAGAGAATTTGAAGTGTTTCGCTAAAGAGTAGGCCATTTCCGACGTCGGATTTCCCTCCGCCAGTTCCTCCAGTCCCTTAAAATCCTATGTAGCCTCAACTACCTTGGAGAAAAAGTTGATGCAGAGTTCTTGAAATTAGTTTTGTCAGCGACTCTTGGCATAATACAGGTTGGACGTATTCACAAAAGAGCCAATTTCCATCGAACATTCTCTTCTTGTTGACCATAAGTTGACCTCTGATCTTGTTTACATAAGTTGTCCTCTGCATACCGGGCTTATTGCTTGCGGTAGAATAAGTTTTCAAGGTTTCTTTTGTCAAGGTTATATAGGTTCACCTTACCTCATTCCCAACACGACCAACACGATATTCCTTCTCAATGTGGAATTCGTTCTCTGGGACCTTTGGTTGCCAAGCTGATTTGTTAGCTACCTGGCTATCGACTCTGACAACTGATTGAAGCTTGGGCCCTGGTAATAATGAGGATGACCGCTGTATTCCCTGCGATGTAAAATTAAAATGTTATGTAAAATGTTATGCAAAATAATTCTATTTTGTCTGGATTGTTCACCTCCATCGCACCGAATATTTGTACCCCGTTTTAAGAGAGTTCTTCTCCGACCTAGCGATCGGATCGCTTACAGGCTGGTCTGGGAATGTTTTCCTTGAAATTCCTTTGAGTCATTTCTCCTTTTACAAGTCGTGCCTCACTTCCCTACTCCCACCCATGGCCCTACTTTGATTTCGACGATTCGGGTGAATCGGCGCCGGGAGGTAAGAGGGAAAATACCCTCGGTATTTGTCGTGTGCGAGGCCAAGTTCGAGAGATTTTCCTCTGTTTGAAAGTGGATCTCGTATAGGGTTCCCGTACTCATCATCTCTAGTCATCAGTCGTTAAAAAACTTTTATGTAGCTTTCCACTGCGCTTTTCTATCGTCTTACCCCCTCATATTTACTTAACTCTTATCTTATACATTCTTTACTACGTGATGCATATACATATTCCATAAATACGAGATCTTCCTTTGCCATTCTGATCATTCACATTTCCGTCGATTGCTGTCTCCTTCTGGCCATCATTTTTCAAGATGTGGCCGATTAGGTTACACCGTCTTCTTTTGAGCTTTTTCTTCTGTTTTTTTTCAAAGTTTTCCTAAGAGTCATTCGTTTTGTTGATAATTTTCACTTCTTTGTTCTTCTTCAAATCTTGTCTTCTCTTCTGATGTAGTCTTTCATGACTCACGCCGTAAAGGAGTATGCTACAGGTGCAAGTTAGCTGTAGTATTTTCAAACTTATTATTTTTCCACAGAGACTCTTCTAAGACTTTATTTGGTTGAATCCTATCATAGCCTTCTATCACCCGTTGCCGTGGCGTCTGGTGGTGACCTAAATGCTATGTTGTAAATACAGTGGTTTGCTCCCTCTTCTCACTAATATCAATCATGTAGTGATCAGCGTGGTTAGTTGTATCCTCCACAGTCCTTTATTGAATTATACAGATTCTTTTTTCAAGAAAGGAGTATAATTCAAAGAAATACTTGCTTTCCTACGTATGTGACGAGATGGGCCAGCGGGCAACTTGCAAAATGATTGAATGTCTCTTTATGCGGACAGATTCGTACATGAGTATCGATTGGATTTTAACAACGTTTTTTTTTCTTTCGAGTGATTATTCTGGAAACTGATGCAGCCAATTCTTGGGAAAGATCGATTATCGTTCATAAGTAACAAATACGTATTCATGCCTTTTCCGTGGCATGAGTGATTGATTGGATTTTAAGAAAATCCTTTGATATGATTTTATTACTTTTATGAGCAATGCATTATGTTAATGTGTGTAATATACCCCCCTAAAAACCTTGTACCTATGATATTCTGACAATGAGTCATTCATATGTGACCTCCGCCCAGCCAAATAGTTTTTCTCTCTCAAATTTTCCTGTTGTTGCACCTTTGGCTTTCAATCGTGCTCTTACCGTTACCTAACTCCCATTTTTTCTTCTCCGTTTTTCCTACTAGTTCCCTCGTCTCATCTGCCCATCTTTAAAAGTGCCCCTCAATTTACGGTCGCGGCTCATCATATAATCCATTCAAGCATCTTGGCAGCTGCTTAATTCATTTCCTTTATCTATTGTCACTTCTTCATAAATCTTCTCTTAAGACTACTTATTGTGTTTATCTTTTCCTGAAATCCTCTGTCGAGGTCCCATGTCTACCGATCTCCACCTCTAAGAAATGCGTGACACCGTGAACATAGCTTATTTCCCAAGGAAAAATCATGAATTAAGTTATCATAAAATAGAGGATTAATATTGTCCACTGGTTTATTTTAAGAGCTACTACACGTTTTTCAACACATTATGGCGTCATCATCAGTTACGTACTGATGACTTCTGAAAATAACCTGTAGAAAGAAGGTACTAATCCTCTAGTTTAATTACGATGCTGTTCTACCATTTAATGCTCGATACTGTGGATATTTTAAGTACCAAGTTTTTTGTTGAACGCGTTGGATACATCTGCAGTCGTTTGAACCAACCAACTCCGCTCATTTCCCCGTCGCTCGCAAGAAATGCACCAAAAGCGTGAACCAACGCTTTCGTAATCCAGTCGTGTAGCAGCCTCGGCCATTGGGAGGTCAGATTGAAAATTAGCCTCTGGCATCCTCTTGACGTTCACAGAAAACGTTCCCTGCTAATAGGTTGTTTGTCTCCCAAGGCTGGCCAACGGAGTTGATGCCTCGTCGCTTTCATTGCTCGCGCGTAAGCGTTGAAGAGGTATTCTCGAGAATGTGTCCAAGTCTTCGTTACGTGAATAGTGGCACGGATTGAATAAGTTCCCTATTGCGTCAGTCACCTCGCGGAGAGTGATTCTCCTCGTGAAGCGGAGTGAAAGAGGATGATGGTGATGTCATTTTGTCGTCAGTTTGGGCATCCTTGCCATGTAACGGGATACCCAAGCCGTCGGTTATTGCCTTCCCCATCATCCCTAATCGGCGGGAATGTGCACAAATGTATAGAAAGATGCCCAAATGGGCTGGGGGCAAAAAAAAATCAATCTTACCGGGAGCCTCCTTCCCAACCGCCCACCTACCGCCCAAGATTGAGCCGTTAAGGGGAGCACATTTTTTTCAACGTTCCCTTTGTAAACGGGGCCTATCATCGATCACCTTCAATTTTCATCGATTCGGATTCACTCGTGAAGGCTCTCTCTCTCTCTTCTTTGGTCAAAGATTTCCTTTTACACTGCGGGCGCCTTCTCTTCCCCGGGCAAAGAGGTTCTCACCGCCTAGTTCTTCCTCGTCGAGCGCTTATCTGGCATTAGATAACGCTTCTCCCCCGCCGCACGGCGCCCTTATCTTATCACTCTCCGTGGGATCACGCACCCTGTTATATTCATTCGCACCTGGGCCCTTTCAGCTGCAATATGCGCTCCTGCAAAAATATATTTCGCCGGTGACGAGCATGTTACATTCGTCCCTTCTTTGTTATGCAGGATTGTTGATAAATTATGGATGTAAAACCAAACATTTTAAGTGATCTCACTCACTAACCTGTAAGTATCAAGTCTCTATTACGGATACTCATAACGCGCAAAATTATTAACTGCACTTAGGGAAGCAAAAACATGATCAAAATAATTGAAATGTAGTCTCGCGATTCAAACCACTATTCCTAATTGGTTGAACAAGTCATCGGGATGATTAATTTGAGAAACGCGCTTTTAGATGGGGTTGCGTTATTAAAATCGGTAGTGACGTGAGATAAGGATTCATGACTCCACCTTTATGTGGTAAAGTGGTCACGCTTCTTCGGTGCAGCCGGTGACTAGGATTTATTTTCTTTCGTGATATACGCCAGGCATAAGGAGAGATGCTTTTAAAACCTATCGGGATGTGCGATAGTGTCGCATTAAGTGTTGAATTGGGAAATCATTTTTCTGGGTTGAACCATTTCATCGAGGACTATTTTTACTTGTTTCTATATCTTTTACTACTCAACCCAACAACAAATGATTCTGTACGATAGGTGCATCTTTCTGCGAGGTGAACTCAGATTTCACGTACTGTGTTCTGTATTCTAGCTTGCTCTGTAACGCCCGGACCGACATTACAAAGGTTTGAAGGGTTTGAATCCCGTCCCGCGTATATTTTTTGTCTTTGTCTTAGAATGAGTGTGTGGATTAGGTTCGGTTGATTAACCTTAGCATTAAGGCCGCTTTACACGATACAGTTTTTTGTACAATTTCTTGTACAAACGCTTGTATGAACTGAAATAAATTGTATGTTTGTCTGAATGGAATTAGAACTGGTTCTATTATCCGTTCAGTCATTCAGACATTCGCACAAGCGTTCACACAATTTGCCGCTTTACACGGTACAATTTCCTCATACAAGCGCTTGTACAAGAAATTGTACAAAAAATTGTATCGTTTAAAGCGGCCTTTAGGACCGTCTGAAATCCTATTCTATGATTTTCCATGTTAAGTCAATTTTTTTTCTCAGTATACTCATGGCACTAATCTAAGTAGGCGACCCTATTTGAATTTTTTCGTAGCTTGTGTTGGTGGTAAATTTTTCGCCGCCATTTTTTTCATTCTCTTTACAAAATTTCTAAAGATATTAATTAAACCCCTTGCTTAAGTTGTTGTCCAGCACCTTTGTCAGATCACCCACGCGACTAAAGGAAGGAGACGGACGAGCTAGAGATCATCTGGGAAATCTCCGCTTGGAACACTATAGAAATGGAAGTCATTGACGCAGGATTGGTTACCCTTGAGAAATTAACTCTCAAAACTTCTTGGGGGTGCTTGTTGTAGCTTTGTCCACAGCCCTGCGCGGCATAAAGTTTGGAATTAGTTCTAGCGCGCTTGCCGTCATGTTACCCACAGTCCATTGTGGTATTCCCTGGTGTGGGTGGAGATTGTGTAAAGTCGGTTTGAGAGTCGCTCGTCTCGCCCAGTACTAGTTGTCGTACTATTCGACGGACGGAGAACTGAACTCGAATGCTCTCCAGAAAGTATTCAAGTAGGGGCCGGTTTACAATGAGAAGTGTCTTCCACCACCAGGGTACGAAGCCGAGCCCTAAAGGCATGTCGTGGTTTATAGCGTTTGTCTTCACCCCATTTCAAAAGTTTTGCGAGGTTTATCGCGTAAAAAAAAGATGCATGCTTTGGAAATCACCCCTTTGATTCAAATAAATGTGTGAATATGTATGTGTAAATTCATGTTTGCACGCGGAATCATTTGTTTTAATTTGTCACAGACAGCCAACTTTTGCACCCGTTACCGCCTGCTGCATGCCCGCGCTACGCTCTCTCATGGGTGAAATTAAAGGGTTGAAAAATACCCTCGGAATTCGGCTGGTCGTTTTTGGGGCATAAATCTGTCACGTTGGGTGGTTATGAGGGCTTTATATTCATTACTTGCTGCACGCGTTTAGTTATTATTTATGGCGATATAAAATTATAAGCGAAGCCAGCGTCCATTGCTTTTATTGCTAATTTATACATTATTCCCATGTCGGCAGTTCAAATAAACTTGTTTAAAATATAGAGTTTGAAGTAAACGACGTCGAAAAATTGTAATTTTCAAAAACTCTCTCCTTGAGCTAGATGGGTCGATGTTTCTTTCGGGAGAAATAAATGTAATTGTTTATATCCCGTCGAGCATTTATTTAATCCCGATATGCTATTTTACGGATTCTCGTAAACTCTAAACGCTTTATTTACCCATACGGATGCTGGTGTTAGGTTACCTTCACGAAGATTTATTCGAAATGTTTGTGCCAATGTGTTGAGAAGACTTTAATTTATTGAACAAATATTGGGAAAGTGCTATTGTAAAATAGTTCAAAGGAGATTTATTTTCGCTTTAGTTAGGACTCACAGTATTAATCGATCATTTTGGATCCAATCAATAAAGTTTTGACTCGGGAACTGTACAAGATTTCAAGGAATAAAGCGTGTTCTGTAACTAAGTCCTGAGTTAAGTTCGCACCGCAAACATATTTCTACACCCTCGCTACATCAGCGTGAGAGGCAGAATTGACGAATTCAGACAGATACACGGTTAGCCAATTGTTACAATTTGTTATTGTCTCGTTTTTCCCGAATACATTAAAATCACGCAAACAAAGACGAAACGTTAAAAAATGCGATTAAAACTTTTTAATTATTTCACCAAGTTCCCTCTGCAAAATTTTTCTAGCAAAATATTATTTTCACAGTGGCTTGTAAATATATACTTTCCCCATCACCGTCGAAGCACTCTCCGACTTTGATTACTACATCCTTTTCACACCCTTCCGAATTTCCAGACCCTTCCCATCCACTGGAGGAGAGACTCTATCAAAAATAACCAATCAATCATAACTCGGACGCCAAGTGAGGGTTATGACTTGGAGTGATGGTTGGGGAGGGAGAAAAAATAATAACCTACGCTTCTTGTACTGAAGGGAAGGAATAAAATAATCAGGAAAAATATATTTGGAAAAATAAAATAAAATGGCCGCCCGAACGTATCCCAGGAGTGAAGGTGGTCGGGTCCGGGGTTAAAAAAAATTAAGATGCTCGATTCTTTCTATCCACATAAATAAACTCCCGAATGAATTTTAAATCAGGATAGTCTCTCGCTGACGTCATATTCAGCCGAGATGCTTGGGTAATGGGCGAGGATTTTGAAGGAGAGGCTGAAAGGGGAGAGAGGAATATCCTTTGGTCGGTTTCGCGGAGACGGTCGATGGGATAGGTGGGGGATATTCGAGGGAGTTAAGGGGGTTGGGTAGGGTAAAGGGAGGGATAATGCCGGAATGCCTTCGCCTTTGAGAAAGGGGAGGCCGGGAGGGGGTGTGCGGGGCTCGGAGGGCTATGCGAAGGGAGGCTGGCATTGGATGATGGAAGGTGGGGCCGTAATCGGGGTTCGAGGGGGAGGAAAGGATAAGGGTGGAACTTTAGGGGGGTGCAGGAGATGAGTTGTGGGTCAGTGGGGAGCGTATATGAGAGATGAAGGGGAATGGCCAAGTTCGGGGTTGGGGTCGTAGAAATTTTGTTTATTAAGCCTTCGCGATAACTTAAACCCATTTTTACGTCCCGCGTGTGAGGTACGGAGGGAAGAGTAATGGCCGTGGATGGATTTAAGGGTCATGAATGGCAATATTCTATGGTTTTTTCTTATTTTTACCACCCGGCCATCTTCAAGTGTGGCGTGAGAAACGGATGTAAAGCCTAGTGATAGTAGCGATGGTTTACGGTCCTTATAAATGCTGAATTATTTTTCTAAGTAATCAATGGTTTCATCGCTAACTCAAGATTTTACTCCAAGGTGTTGCGAAGTCTGCTTTCGTGTGCATGAACAGACGAAAAATTCGAACCCTATATACCTTGACATTTATTTTTTTAGAGAAAATGGACGTTGTGGGTGTTAAGAAGCCGGAAAATTCCAGCAGAACTAGCATGAAGCAGAGTTACATGCATTAAATCTCGCTTCATAGGGAGAAATACTTCTTGAAGCGTGTCCAGATTCCTTGGATCACAATGAAGCCGCAGTTTTTTGGCGTTATATTTTTTCTGTTCGCGGAGTAAGCATCTACTGCATCATACGTTACACAATGTGGAAATTCATCCAAAAATATTACACTTTTCATTTTGACTCCTCCTAAAATTTTAAAATATGAATACGTTAAATATTTTGTCATAAAATTTTGGAAATCAGGTTTGAAAAAGTGGGCGGAAAAGTGAACGAACAATTAAGTGTTGAGCAAGGTGAAGAAGCAAAGACGGTCGTTAGTAGAAAATACACAACACAAGAGGTGAATGGAATTGGTACTTAATAACAATGAATTATTCGTATCGAAGGAGAAATCTGGGTCAACGAAAATTTAATTTTAATAGTTTTAAGAGGTAGTATAGATGCGAATCTATACTACCTCTTAAAACACTATTAAAATTAAATTACTATTAAAATTAAAATTACGGGAGAAATGGTGTCGCCCAGAAAGCATTAGATGACAAATTCATGGTTAAAGGGGACTGTATATCTAAAAGTATAGTAATCAAAAGAGAACTATCAGACAGCTGTTGAGAACATCATTTGGGAAGCACTAGGATCGCCTAATCGGGTTGGTTGAGATTTTCTCCTAAGATAGCTTACTTTCACTTCTATAGCAGGAAAACAGTGACTGTTTTAGCCGTTTAGTGTTTTAGGCATCTGTTATTGCTTTTGAAACGTGCTGATCCCCAATGCCTTTGGGCACGAATCAAGTATTATGATGCAAAGTTTATAGTGTCCTTTTCCTTTTGTCTACCCTTATCCTTTTGGTGCGGCGTTTAAGACAGATCTAACACCTCTCACGAGAAATAATCGCCTGGGAGTGAGAACTCCGGCCGATTACCTTTCGTCTAGTTGTCGGCCACACTCCTATCTCCTTTCACTGCGGTTTCCCACCCGCCCCGGTGCAAATTAAAGCGGTTCAGTTATTCCGCGAAATGCATTACAATTATCCCCCCCGTCATCCCTCCACCCCTGAGGGCCGGAGCGCGCGATAGTCGGCCGCGAGAGACCCTTAACCTCGGCACCCGGTCGCCGCTGCCGGAGGGGGTGGTCCCGGACTGATTTTACGGCCTTCTTTTACGACTGCTCCGCGCCGCCTTGCGGCTGCCCGGTGCAATAAAATGATAATAACGTTGTTGTGGATGAATTAGTCGGTTTTATGTACGTTTATGGCCCCGAACGGGATGCGAACGAGGTACTGTCGCTCGTGGCGGCGCGGTTGTTGCGTGGGGGCGGGAAGCGGGAGGTGTACCCCCGCCCCCCGGGGGTGGAAGATCGCAGGGCTTAGTAAGGATGGGGGCAGCGACGGAAGTTTTATCCCACCACCCCCCTGAACTCCCAATCCGTGCGTTGCAAGAATGAAGTAGGAGGTGGTGCGGGGGTGGATTGGGTGCGGGGGTCCTGCTAGGGGTTTTTGGCAAGTCGGGTCGTGGAGTGAACGGACGGAATACGTAAGGGGTGAGCCCCGCCCTTGCCTTCACCCACCCCTGGTCTCCCTCCCCACCCCCATTCCTCACATTTCTCACTTTTTATCCCCGTCTGGAGTCCTCCTTTTTTTATCCCGTTTTATTTTCCGCTGGTTTTTTTCCCATCGCCCCCCCCTCCCTCCCCCACCTCTCGAAACTCGCTCCGGGAGGAAGAAACTTCCCCTCCATCTCACTCCCCACACACTTACCATCTCTCGCGGCCTTTCCCTCCCGTGCATCTCAATCTATGAGTTTCCAGCGTTGCCCTCCCCTGACTCCGTGCCCCGCCCCTGGGCGACCATCCCGAAATCGCCCCTTCCCAGCCTTCGCCCCCTTTTTCCTCCTCTTCCTTCATTTCTCCGAGAGTTCTCTTTGTTCTCCCACCTCCCTTTCCATCCATTGCCTTCTCGAGCAATCCCGCCTTTCTCTCGTACTACTTCAAGTATGGTATTTCGGTGCGGTATGAATTTTTTCAGCTACTCTTGTGCTGCCATGCTTGGTGGAAGTTTATCGTGCCGTATTTGTGCAGAAGTGGTAGTGAGGCATGGACGATAGCAGCAACAGGGAGTGGGTTGTTATGGTGGCTAGAACACTGGCCTTTCGTTTCTGGGGTTTGGATTCGAATCCCGGTATATTCATGGAGTTTTCATCAATGTACTGATCCCGAGTTTACCGTAATGGTTTCGAGTTTGAGGAAGCGATACATAGTAAATCTATTTTATGCGTTTCATTATGACTTCATTCCCTTGGAACTAATGTTAAACCAATGAAAAGTCAGAGAATATGAATGCTTGGATAAAATGTTAGTTCTACGCCTGCGTTTAATGAGGAAAAAAGAGAAATCGGAAATTAAATGGAAATTTTAAAAATAACATCACAGTTTTACACTCTACGAGCCTTAGCGAGAGTGAGGCCTAATGGTAAACCATGCGCCTAGGAATCTGGGGCTCCCGGTATCGAAATCCGGTGAAGCCTCATGGAGCACCGTCGGCTAAAACCCAAGTTGTTCTCTGTCATCTTTAATATATCTTTGTATGAGGCAAAATTTTCTCTCTGCCTCCTTTTTGTTCTATTTTAGATAAATTATTTGTCCTAATTCGAAGTAAGCTCAGTTTTCACATATCAAAGCATCTTTCGGATTGATTGCGAGTTTGTGAACGCCTATACTTATGATCAAGGGTTCCCAAACCTATATTTTTGCATTCCACTATCCCGTATACCCTGGGAAGTCTCACCAATGTTTAAAGTAGAATTCATTTTTCGACTTGGTGTATTTTTTTGCGAGTGCAGGGGATATTCTTGGCTGTATTTGGCTGTAGGCGATATCCTTGCAAGGATTATAAGTCTAGGGAGCCTGAACTCTTACAAGATTTCACCTCGCTCGAGTCATACCTAATATGTTTGTCCCACGAATTGGAACGGTCCCACTGGTTAGGAAACAAGGTCCTAGAGTAGGTACGGAACGTCCTTGATGCTGTGTCATAATTTTATCGTAAGTTACTTCGCACTGAACCTTTCCGCCCTGCAAACCATGTCCTCCTTCCGGTCTCCACATCTTCCGTCTCTCCCTGGTTCCCCCAATCCCTTCCGTTCCCATATCTGTATTTTTTGCTTCCTTCTCCGCCTCCGAGTATTTTTCTCCGCCCCCACCTTTTCCCCTCGTCCTTTTCCGTCCGCTTCGTTTCGGGAAATCGGAAATGGTTGGCGGATTCCAACTGTCATGGTACCCTTTGGTAGGAAATCCATAAATGAACACTGAAAAAAGTAACCATAGCTCTCCACTCGCGTCACAGGAAAATCGTGGCCAAAAACAGTGGGATTTATCATCCAACGTCTCACTTATGCCCATCCTCTTTCTTATATCGTGAAATAGGAGGTAATTCGCCTTCGCTAGTTTTGCTGTTCTGAATCCCAGTTTTATACTGCTTTGACTTCTGCTTTCTGCCGGTCATTGCTTATTTTTTTCTGAAATGATGACGTACTATTGTGCTTAAGTGAAACATAACATAGAGATGGAGCGAAGTAAGAGGCAGAAAATTTTGCGAAGAAATTAAATTTATAAAAATGGATGTTATATACTATCGCCAATTAATATTGAGGAAAATATGGATGCTGTACGGTGGATAATGCTAGTGAATGTGCGATTATAGGGTAGGATTTTGCGGTATGGAGGATATCATGTTAGCAACGGTGAGTAAAAGAGATTTTTAGTTGGGGACGAATATGTTTGTAATACCTTTGATCATTATCGTTCATATTATTAAATTTGGAAATACTTCAATTAGCCTATTGGGTTAATGGCTGACAGAGAGTTTGAAAGTTTCCTAGATTCTAGGATGTGGATGTTTGATTGTATCAAGGACGTCCAGCTGACACAATTTTTGATGTGCATCCGTAACGAATGACGCTAATTGAAAACACATGAGACCGCGAGTATTAGTGTCTCATGTCGGGAGAGGGTTTTCGCGAGTGCGCGATTATGGCTTTCCGCAATTCCACCAAGTTGGGGAGAGTTTTCTAGCGAAGAGGGGAAAGTCGTGGGATATTGTCCGATGCTTGCGGTCGCAACGCCGTTGTAGTAACCATTCCCTTATGCCACGCTCCGGATGGAATATGTTCATTATCTTACCCTTTCTCCGGCTTCTTCGTTCCGCCTTCGTCTTTGTCTCATCTTCATCGTGTCATCTTTGCGTCTAAACCCTTCCCCGTTCCTCCGATGATACGCCTGGAAGACGCCTCTCCCCCATCCCACGGATTCCCTCCCTTCTTTCCCACCCCTTCGCCGCCCTCTTCCCAACTCCCCCGTCCGCATCTCCGCCCGTCTTTCACCCACCCACAAGCACCGATCCGCACCCCCCGGGCACCACTTCTCCCCATCAACCGCACCCATTTTGGCGGCCGAGCAAAGTGTCTGCCGGGCTGGTAACTCTCTCCCTCTCCCCCCCCGTACCTTCCTTCTTCCACCCTCCCACCCAACCCCTCCCTCAACTGCCTCCCTCGCCTCATCTTAAAGACCAATTTTCCCGAAACTATCTCCTTCTTCCCACATCTCCCCGCACGGCCTCCCATTAAAAGCAACGTTTTTCGCCGGCGCTCTTATATTCCGGGCGCATGCCTCTCTCTTACACCACCCGACTCTCCACTCCGGCTCTTACCCCGGCCCCAAACTCTCCCTCCCGCCCCCAGGTATTATAATACCTTCCTATTTCCCCCAGACTTTCTTAATTTTCGCAAGGAGCCTCCTCTCCCTCCCCCTCATCCCTTAAGGTCCTCCTCCCAGACTTCGTTTTCCTCCGGTCTCATAGCTGGCAGAGCTATCCCCTCCTCTCCGGTTAGTTCTTCCGTCTGACGTTATTCCCGGGACGACACTCTTCCCCCACCGCCTCCAACACCTTTACCTACATCCCGAGTCTCCTCTTGTTTACCGCTCACATAAACTAATTTCTTCCCATTCCCCGGGTTTGTTTTTTCATTATCCCTTCAGTTCCCCCTTTTTACTTCTCCCTTCTCCTTTTTATTCCTCTCAATCTTAGGCCCTTCCCTTCACTGACTCCTCTGGAAAATTAGCATAAATCCTTCCCCCATCAACCTTCATTTGAGGGATCTCTTTGTGTTTCCCCCCAAGCTTGTCCCTGTGTTTCCGCCTGTCCTCTTTTGTTCCTTCTTTCCTAAATTCTCTCTCTTTCTCTCTGTCCTTATTCGGAATCAGCCGTTCTCTCCACCTTTTTTTTCTGCGTGAGATGCTGCAACTGTAGTTGCATTGAAAAGTGCTCCCAGGGGCAAGAAGTTGAAATCAAGCATTTTTCTCCGCATAGAAATGTAGTTGCAGATCGTGTATTTTAATTTTGTATTTGTAATGTAGGCACGCTTTGTGGCAGGCTTTTAGGCCGTGAAAACTCTTCCTCGACCGTAGATTCGCTTCGTTGCGATCCTACTGGTGTACTGTTGCATGATCAATTAACATAAATGTCTTTCTCCAGTATTACGCTTAGGTTAAAGTACGTACCTGAAAAGCTTATCTCTCTCCTGTCATATGGTTTCAGGGCCCTTTAGGCATTCCAATAACAATTATTTTCCGAATAAAATTGTATATTATTGTGCTTACTTGTCAAGTCTCAGCTGCATGCAATTCTGGCTTTCCACATATGGCTACAATTTCTTCTTGGCTCTTATGAACTTCATTCTTCAGATTTCCCTTATTTTTTTCATGAGGCGGAACTACATTGTCGGCCTCGGTAAGATTAAGTCGTGAGATTTGGTCACCATGTTAAGAGCTGATCATTATCGTGTATGTAATTGTATTATCCCTCATTTTGTGTTTCTGGGAATTAATATTCATGCAGAGAAAATGTTTTGACAGTAGCTGGTGTCTCTAATCTTTTCCTGTTTCTCTTGTTTAGTGTGCTATGCTTGAATCAATGTCCTTCCTACCTCCTTGTGATGAGTTTCCCTCGTGTATAACATATTTCATTAGCATTTATTGAGACGCAGTTATTTTCATATTTAATTTTATCCCTGTTCATTTCCAAGATTGTTTAATTCTTCTTAACAGATGAAAATTATTTTTGTGGTTACTCTCTTTCAGACAGCAACTGAAGCATTATTTTCAACTTTAATAGTCTTGGTTTGCCTCCGTTACTAAACCTTTATTTGGAGGAAATGTATTGGAATAATTGGTAAGATAACTATCGCCTTCGAAATCGCGTCCAAAGGAAGTCGCGTTCCGTGAACTAGCTCTGGATTCTCCGTTTGCTGTTTTGTCGTTTTCCCTTTCACGCTCGTCCTTTTGAATCCCCCCTTTCCTCAGGCTTGATCCAATTTTTCGACAAGGCCAAAGACGGATTCCCGCGTCGTCTTCCACGAAGAATGTGGAGTGAGGCAAAACCCTCTCGAAGCCGTTTATGCGAGCGAGTTAATTCCGGACTCCCCAGCTCGCTTCCTTGGTCTCGAAACAGAAATGAAAATCCCTCTAAGACCCGGAAACCAGTACCCACGCCGTCAAAATGAGAATTCATTCGTCACACGTTCGCAAGATCGGTGGATATTACGCTTCCTCGAAAGGAAAAGGAATATAAGGAGCGGTTGCTTAGCATTATTTGAATTTAGAATTACGGTGGGAGTTATCGCACGATTGTGTTTGACGGAAGGGACTCAAGACACTATAACTGACTCTTGAATAATACTCTTTGCCCTTCTTCGCTCTATCGGTCAGTTCCTGCTTTTTCCTCCTCTTCAAATTTTATATCAATTTTTGTGTCAATTTATGGAGACAAACGAAGCACATTTTCATCATACTTTCAGCAATTGTTTTGGGGAGGAGACAGATCCCTTGGATCATTTACAACCAACGGGTAACTAGGGAGTATTTAATTTTTTTTCGAGGGACCTTGAGAAATTTGGAGAGGAAGCTGCTCTTGGCAAAAACCACCAAGTGGTCAACGGTTTAACGTCCCATCCGACGGACGGCATACTGAACTCTCTGCACTCAAATGGGGACCGGTACGAAAATTAAAAAATCTCTGTCACTGCAATATTTTAACACAGATTCTAGGAAAGGGAAACCAGTACTCTACCTTCAACACTAACCCGGATCTTTCTCCAACTTCTCAGTAGGTATGATGTGTATTTGATGGTTTATAAAAAGGGAATATATAGCAGAAAGAATGGAAAGAGAAAAAATTTAATGATCGGTTCAAGGTAAGGTATGAATCGCATGATATGACGGTCAAGAGAACGCAGTGCTATTTAGGTCACGATGAAAGAATAGATATGAGTAGGAAAAAGACACCAATGCCTGATAGAGGGGCTACTCGTGCGAGAAGAATGGTGAGTGAAGTCGAGAATTTGAGATGAAGAAATGGTCAGGGCAGTAAATATAAGGAGCCTTATAATATAATAAAATATGTATATGGCAAGAATGCAGCGTGCATGTTAGGCTACAGGAGTGCAGATGACTGTTTGCTACCCTTCCCGCCGAAAATGAAGTGTAATATTTTTCTTATTCCCGTCTCTAAAATAAATGTATGTATATAATTGTTATTATTCACCATTTCCTCACTCCCTTTTCGTGCTCTCCATCTCCACCGCTCCTTCCATATTCCGCTAAGTTCAACTTATCAGTAATTCGCATTCCTCCCGTGTCCTTTCTCCTTTCTCTTTTCACCCAGCCACTCTTTCTTTATGTTGCACATATACATACCATCCGCGTTCCCCTACCATCTTCCAACATTTTTCCGCGGCCCGCCGTACGTCTTAACTGGCCCCTTTAATCGGCCGGCCATCTCATTTACTTTTCATTTCCAGTTTTATCACTCCCCTCTTATTTATTCCGACTCTTCCTCACCCATTCCGTCCCCTCCCTCCGCATCGGCCGGCCATTGAGGCCCCCCGCCCACTCCCCTCTCCCCTTGTCCCTACTTACGTATTTCACCCACCCATCCCAACCTTCTCGAAAACTCCCTTTCTCCCGCGGTTGCAAACTTCATCCTTCTCACGTACGCCATCTGGCAGGCGGTGGGCCGAACTGCGGCCCTCCCACGCACCCTCAAGACCTGAGTGCTTCCTTCTCTCTCTTTCTCTTCCTCTTACTATTTTCTTATTCCTCCCCACCCTCCGAATCCTTTTATGACTTTTACTTCCGAGCCACCCGTCCCTGCACCTCACCACTGCAGTAGCACCCTTCGGCTGGTGCCTTCATTCCGCGGAAGAAATTTCCTCAGATGGTGCAATATCCTCTTTTGCTTATCCTCCTCCTCTTCCAGCTGACCTTGAGTGCAGTGTCTCTAAAGGCCGTTTTACACGGTCATTGATACTGCGCAGGCTCTTGCAAGAACACTTGCGCAAGAAATATTGCACCGTGTAAAGCGACGACTTGCGAGGACAGGCAGCGCCACTGCGCGAACGCTTGCGAGCAAATTAGGACATGTTCTAATCTGATACATGTGTTCGCGCAAGTTTGAAATTAATTTCTCTCACTAGATGGTGCAGATGTAGCGGCAACGAACTGCCTGGGGAATTCTAGCAATTAAATAGGTTGTTGATGATTGAGTTGGGTGTTTTTGTTTGCACTCAACTCCTTAGGTAGTGAATAAAGTGCAATAATGATGAGCTGGGCTATTAATCACGTGGAAGCTTAAATTTCGTGCGTAAAGGAAGAACCTGTTACATTGGCCCACATCCGTTCGTTCGTGGTGCAAATTTTGGGCTAAGTATACGGGACGAGGGTCTCCACTATTATGTTTAGACTATGGCTTAAAACATATTTTAAAGTGGTGGTAATTTATCGCATCTTTCACGCCCAATTAATTGCTACTTCATAGATCTTGACGTCATGCGATATATTGACAGTATTACCGCTACTGAATGGTATATCGTCACTGACATAATGCACCGACGATTGCACCGTGTAAAGCTGTCAAGCAAGCGTCCTCGAAATTCTCTACGCCACGGACTTTCGCAGACGACTGTTCAAACGCAATCAACATCAACTTGCGCATTTGCAATTGCCGTGTAAAACGGCCTTAAGGTGTTTCTCTCCCCACCTCCGAGATTCACGTCTCCTCGCGCCAGAAGAGCCTTGTTTTAAGTTTCCCTCGCGTGCTTCACGTCGGTTCAAGTGTAATGGTTGTTCTTCCCCGAGTTAGTGGAGTCGTTAGCGTTTTTGGAGTCCTTGCGGGGTTGGGGGGAGGGAGGAACAGGGGGTGGGAGAGGCCGGCGTTAATGAGGCACGTAGCCGGAGGCGGAAGGGGAAGAGGGTGTATTCGCAAAGGCGGACCCAACCTCTCGGACTTCCGAATTGTTAGGCGTCCATCCTGAACGCTTTAGAATGCCTGCAGTGCCGAGTTTATAACGCTATTGCACAAATGAAGCTGTGTTATCTACCTGTGTGTGTAAAAGGTGTCAGTAATTACGCCCTCGAAAACAATTGTTTTCTGTACCCGTTTCCCGTTGCCCCACTTCTCATCAGTAGTGCGGAATTTTTAATTCGACAGTGCCGTGTTTTTGACGTCAGAGGTTGGATAAATCGAATTTTTCAAATGCCCCAATCGGGTCCGGGGTCTTGATGTCAAGATGTCATTTCCGAGACTTGGCATTGTCGATTCATTTGTGATAGTAATTCTGTTTCCACTGCTTTGGAGAAATATTTTTTCTGTACCAGAATTTTGGATCACAATATTTCTTCACTGTTAAGTGCAAAGCGCCACAAATGCTCATTCAGAGTCACCACTTTAGTTCATTCAGTCACTTCAGTACTTCTTCGGGTCCACGCCTTTCAGTTCCAAAGAAATGCCTTCTTCTCAAAGATATGCAATCTCGACGCCTTTTCCATACCACGAATTCCATTTCAGCGAACTTAATTGAGGTTGAAATAGAAGGAAAGACGGAACAAGGAAGACAGAGAGATAGGTAAATGGATCAGATAAAGAGGGGGCCAGGGTAGTAATGATACCAGGGTCTGAGTTGGTAATGTATATGGAAGAATGGAGAGTTGCATTAAATCAATCTTAAGATCGAAAAGGAATAAGGAATGAGACTGGAATAATATTTATTTCATATTTATAATGAACGAATAATGGTTCTATATTTGGGGAGATTACGTCAGCTGTCACCGTATCCCGGGTGTTTTTGATTTTCCTGTTTTAGAATTTATTTATTTCCTCACGCCGACGTGAGTCACTGTCTAGATATCTTGCTTATCATCTCAATCATCGTGTTGTAAGACACCAGCCGAGTTTCACTTGGCTCATTTGCGTCTGCAATATCACCATAAATGCCTTACTCTTCTAGTGCTGCTGTATTCTCGTACCTGCCCTCATTTCCGAGCGTAAATTATTTATGTTCGTCTAACTGCCGTGATAAATGATAATCAGGAAGAAAAGAAATCAGCTACGTCTCAGTAAATGATCTTTAAACATGTGCTTGGGAATCTGATATCGGTTGGCTTACAATGTCAAGCGATTGGGTAGACGTTGGTGGGGTATCATTAATGAAAGTGTGAAAAATCTCGTATTTGACAGTAACGCTTTCACTTGTCCCCATTCTTGAACATGTGTGTAGTAACGTCCGTTTGCCGCTGTGATTTGCAATGCATGTGGCTGACGTGACCTTTCAGGTGTATACTAAGGTGAAGAGTGAGTCATTTACTCAAGACGCCTTTCTCGTCGTGAGCTCAGAACGTTTCCCGTTATAGCTTTGATTTTATTTATGGTGCCATTAAAAGCCAGCGTTTGGCGAGATGAAATCACCATCAAATATTGATTTTACCTGCATTAGTCAAGAGGATTATATTTTTTCACATCGTGCAGAATTCACTAATCATAAAAGTTCACTTTGGCTGAGTCGTCTGGATCCTTTTATATCGTGGGCTGTTTCGAATCATGAGGTAATGTGGAATCATTGGATGGTTATATATGGTGAAACGGGAACATGAAAGGGGCACTAATCATTAGCATTTTCTTCATAATTTTTATGTTCTCGTTGGTTGAATACTTGAAAGCGTATTAGTTATGTGCTCTGAAAGGGTTTTGATTGTGTTACCCCCTCGCCTCCTGAGTGATCGTGCGGAAAAGTTGATTGTCTTTGCTCGGCACGCCTTGCTATTGTTTTGGACGTTCTTAATTTTTTTCCCTCACAGCGATGCGCATAATGCATTAAGCGGAAACTCCGCAGGGAGTCACATTTGTCTGCGTAATGAACCCCAAGAGCAACCCTCCCTCTCCTCCTCGCCCCTTTATTCTCCCGTAATGCCCGAGTTAGCATATAGAAGAGCTCACTACCGCCATCCCGCACACCGGAAGACCCTCACATGCAAGAAATGCACGGCCGCCTCTAAAGGGACCGAGCGGCCTTATAGGTGGCGTCTTAGCTGCTCCGCCCCCGAAAAAAAACATCCCCTTCCTTCCACCCCCTCTCCTCATCCCCCTGGGGGCATAAAAGTTACGTGCCTCTCCTAATACATCTTTGGCCCCTTTCGAAAAGAAAGGATTCCTAGTCCAAAGGGCCTGATTAGGCGTCCGAAGTGTGCTGAAGGTGCTACGCCGCCTGGGGGGTCATGAATTTTTCATACGTCGGTCGCTGAGGGGTGGGTGTGAGTTGGGGGGATGGGAGGGGGGAGGTTGGGCGGGTCCATATCTCTCTGGGCGCTGGAAATGGAAAGACTAAAGAGGGGTCTTCTTCCCCACCCTGCTACCCCCTTTCCCCTACGTGCCCCACACCGGACAAGGCCACCCCCGCTCATATCATGGTGGATGAAATAGGGATCCCCTTACTCATCGGGAATGGGAGAGGTGAGCCTTTAAAAAAAATCCTCGTGAAAGGGATATATCCCTTCCTAACTCTTCCTACACCGCGCACCCTGCTCCGAAACCCTATTACCCTAGGGTGTGGTGGTTTATACTCCCCCCGCCTGAAATCCCCCACCTCGAAAAAGGCGTGGATAATTTTGGTGTGACATTTTTTTTATACTTTATTCCTCTTTCCTCAACTTTTTTGAGTGCCCTTCGCTCTCTTTCCCGCTGTTTGCGTTCGTGTGGCTTGGGTCGAGGGCAAAGAGGGAGACGGAATGAAGATGGAATCAAGTGGTCAGCGGTGGGAACGAGGTGAGTATCCCCACACGGTCAACGGCAATCTCGAGGTTTCAGGGGATGTGTGTTTTGGCCCGACGGGGTGATGGGAAAATCGTGTCAGGGATTCGGACCACTTCGTGAAATAAATGCCCCCTTTCCTCCTAATGAAGGAGTAAAGGGCTTCCCATTACGTGGGAGCGAATGGAGGTATTTTAGCCCATCTGCGAAGACGAAGCTACCTCAGGGATTAAATCCGTAGTTTTTCGTCCTGAAGGCCTGAGTTCACATCCATTTGCTACATTGCGTATTTAATGAGGGAGGAATGAAATTTTCGATGGCGTTAGAAGTTATATGCTGGTCAGTCACCTTAAAAATTGTGAATTTTCTTAATCCTGATCCTAAACCAGTTTAGATATTATTCCGTTCATCCATTATCTTATATTTGCTGAAAAAATGCTTAAGTTTTAAGATTATGCTTCGCGCTAAAGCGACTTCATGCCGTCACTATCTTGTCAGCGGTTTATTTTGGCCAACTAATATTCAAGGTGGTAAATCCAAGTATGTACAATGAAAAGCATTATTCAATAATTCATAAAAATCTCGAAGCATCTTGAGGAAGAGTGAAATTTCTCTTCGATAGTGCTCATATTTATGTGTTGTGTCTTTTCATTCTATTATTTATTTTTTAGGTCTTCCCATTTACCCAATTTTTGTCACAATATTCAATCAATTTCAACGGTACTCCTTAGTGGATGTGTAGTATAAGAATTTATGGTTATGATTTTGTTTGCTACGATAGCATATTGGAGTTGTCTTACGTCTCTAAGGAAATAAATGACATTGCATTTCATGTCACTGTCCTCTTTCCGGCACATTTCTCAATTATGTGTTCCCATATGATGTAGCGAGAGTGGAAGAGAAAGTTCAGCGTGTTTGCTATGCACTATTCCAGTTAAGCGCGCGAACATCTGCGCAGGTAATTTCGCTGGCAATTCATTTCGTGCAATTGCCCGAGCATTTAAAGCAACCCAGTATAGAGTTGTATTTTATTAGTGTGTGCTTTTCTCCATAACTGAATATGAGCGATCCTGGTTGGCTCACGGAAGGAGTACGGATCTCACCTTTACGTGGGTGTCTAATGCATAATGCAATCATGCAAAACTTTATGGCTATAAATGGTGAGAATATATTCCCAGGTGTAGGTTTCCAGTGACTAGGTGTGAAACATATGGAAAGCTCTCGTTGACTCAAGAGTGGATACTTCCAAAAATGGTAGGCTATGCGGTAAAATAGAACAAGATTTAAGTGTCCAGACATATTTCCTTTGAGGTCCTTCCCACCAATTTAAACGCTATGGTATATTGTTTGGTTTAGAATTTCGGAGGAAGTCAAGAAAAAAAATATATATACCAGCCAGCTATATCTGTTTAAATCACTTCAATTTGGAATGCGTGTCACCCGATGTACTAAAGATAAGAAGAGATGCGTAGCAACTTTATCATTAAACATTTTAGAATAAGTTTAAGTAGTCATATTTAGTCTAATGTAATTTTACTTAAACGTAGTGCTCTGATATGGGAGTTAACACTAAATTATAAAAGTGGTTTACCAATCATCGATGAGCCTACAAGTTTTCTTCCTTAGGAAACTGCGTATTGATAGGGAAGCTTATCAATTTCTTCTCAAAATGACTTTCTTGGAAATAGTCAAATTTCTCCTCAGATGCTATAATTCAAACAGTTTGGCAGACATTTTAATGGGCATTCTACTCCACCATTTGCGAAACAGTGAATAAAATTGTCTGTTTCAATATTTTTTTCCAAATAGATGCCGGTAAGTTTCGGTGCATTTCCGACGTATTCTTGTGGCTCATGGAAAATTCTTGCTATGCTTTGAGGCGATGCATAATTCTTTATGGTCCTGCAATTCTTTCTGAATAATGACGGGAATACCCTCATTCTTTTGCGGCATATCATCTCGTCTTGTAATTGATTCACTAGAATTGTGTACGACTCTCCTTTGCGTTTAGATTTCTTATTATTTTTGTCAAAGGACGCTGTGGTTGGAGGACCGAAATGAGGTAGTTTGCATACTTTTGTCATTGGTTCATTATTCATATGATTGAATATTCTGCCCCGTAGTCTCCGACCGACTTGGTAAGCCTTTTGAGTATAGTAACTCATCAACGGCGGAAAGTAACTCTTCTGGTACTTTTCTCCTTCTTTTTCTCCTCATTATTTTATTTTTTTTCGAGAAAACAATAGTCTTATTCCAAATCTTTCATATTTTCTGCAATTTTGCTTTCCGTTAAGCCACTCTGATTATTCTTATTTTTTCATCTCAAAAGTTCCTATTTAAAAGTACATGGTGCTGGAGAATAGTTTGTTTATTGGAAATAATTTCTTGGTAAATTATCTTATTATTAAAAGTGTATTATGCCTTATAGAAAAACCCGACAATTTGGGCCGAAATACTGCATTTAATCCCTAGTATGGCATTTTCGGCCTTAAGGTGAACCAACATTTAAATGTTTGTTCACATTATTTTGCTACTCTCTTTCGTCACTTTCCTTTGTATTTTATTTGTTGATAGTATTCTTACCTTGCTCTTGTGGATATTTACGTGTATACGTCTCTCATTATGTGTCTTGTTATATGCGTCACTGTAAAATGGCAACACTGCTGTATGTGAACAATTTCTTTAAACTAAAATATATAAAAAATAAAAAAAATAAAAAAATGTGAACTCGTTTCAAATTAGTTTCAAATTAGTAGCTGAAATCGCCTATTGCATTACTCCTGGGAAGTATTAGTGGAGCCTGAAAGCCCTCTTTCTATGACAATGTAAATGTTTAGCCGCGATGTCCGTGGTCAGCGCAGTAGTAGAAAAAATTTATTTGGTTTCCCATGGAGACAGAAATGGAATTGAGTTGTTTACCCCGTGCCCGTGGAAATGGCCGCTCTTGTCTCTCCTCCTTGTGCATGAACCCGAACGTAATTTCCTCAGGGATCCGAGCCGATATTTCTTTTCTTTCGATTTTACAATATTATTAAGCGAGAGGAATGAGAGGAAAGGAGTTCCTCCAGTTCCGCGAGTTTCACCCCTCCATTTTCTCTGCCCCCTCCACCGCCCCTCGCTGAACCCAGGGCCCCCGAAAGCGCCGCACCAGTTCCGACCGCCCCCACCTTTACTGCATTATTGAGATTTATGCCGCGGGTGGCGCGAGGAGGGGTTCTTGCCTCGGTGGAAGTACGTGGCTGGCGCCCGGAATAACTTAGAAGCCCTCGAGCGAGGCGTCGGGGAACTGTAGCGGTGCTGCGGAACTATTACCCAATAGGGAATAGGGAGATGGTCTAACCGCGCTTAGAAGTTGGCCGATTTATGGATTTGCCTCTGTTTGCGCACACATCGCCTGTTATTTACAAAAATTTTATGGGCTACGTTGAAAACAACGTTTTGGCAATAACTATATATTGAACCCAAAAAACCTTTTACCAGTATTGAATTCAGGAGTGGAAAGAAGTTATTTTTCCCAGATTGTGTGGGGAAACGAAGAAGGTAAGGTACTGCATGCCTTTCGTTTAAGTTGTGAAGGTGGATTGTTTTACCCAAAAAATGGAAATTCAGGTTGAAGCATTTAGCCACCTGGGTAGTAACTGGAAGGAAATCTGACTGGTGCAGATTTTTAATTAGTATATCGGTCCCCGCGTGGGTTGTGTGGAGAGCACTTCGAGTTCAGTACTCCGCCCGTCGGATGGGACGTTAAACCATGGACCCCGTGGCGGCTTTCCTTAAGCATAGGCTTGTGTGGGCTTCAGGTTTTACTCCGGCCTTCCATCGTTCCTTGAAAAAGTCCTACGCATATCCAATTATCCCCCTGTCGTAAGTGTCGCAAGTGACAGCACTCGGTTGCCTTCCCCGAATATCTACCACGACTTGAAGGGAAACGGTTAATCGAAGGTCGACGGAAAATCTCCTTGGTGAAAGAGGCGTTTGCACGTAACGGAGTGCTGATGGCAGGGAAGGGGAATATGGGTGTTTGTAGAAGAATAGTGAAGAATTAGACGTGCAGCGTGATATCGAATGGCAGCGATGCGTTGGTTTTTAAGCGAAAAGGGTAGAATTAGACTGGAGTCTTTGTAAGATTGATCATGAAGAAGGATAGAAAAGGTAGATCGAGTGGGAAGGAAGGAAACGAGAAAGTTCCGGGATTGATAGCTGAGAAGTTGATTGCGGTCGTGAGGAAAGGGAAGAGTGAAATAAAACAGGTAAATGGTAGAGGGCAGAACGTCAAGTAAGACGGAAGGAAAGATGAGGAAAATTAGGGTCTAATGAAGGAAAACTGACATTATGTTGGATTACGAAGAAACATTAGGTTAAACATGGGTATCCTACTGCTTGAATATACATAATCGGATTTGTCAAATTGCTAGAGTCCAGCCGCGTTGAAATGGTCCTTCTAGGTGACCGGTGGGAGGAGCTACGACTACCTACCCCACCTCCCGGCCTTACCTCCCCTTCTTTACTCTCTCACTCACTCACTGGAGGAGAGGCAAACAGTGTTGCCAGTTTTCCTCACTCCGGCGCACTTAGGAAAACTTAAAGGCACAAAACTGGCCGTGGTGGAGGGAAATTAATTTAACATATAAATGTTAATAATCTTATTTATTGGTATGTTTGCCGTGGAACATTACATATAGCAAAGAGGCTTAAACAAGGCTTCCAATAGAGAATGAGAAGAACAAAACAATGAGATAATAATTCCGTTCTCAATTTCTGGATCTGAATTAAAGTTACATTGGTTGCATCGTGAGGAAATAAAAGTTAATAAAATACATTAAATAATACGCAACCTACCTCCAAACCTTACTAGACTACAATATAGTAATGAATAAACTGAAATGAAGCGATGATTTACTGATTTCCTATGGCACACGTGATAGTTTTTGGAAAACGTAGGCATAGTTTTCTTTCAAAACCTATCAATTTAAGTTAATAATCATAGCTACTAAAATTACCGTAATATTCAATAAACTAAAATTCTTTCTGTTTTAACAACAAAGTTGTAGTTAAAAACAGCTCACGCATTTAGATTGAAAAAATTTCATTCACTCTCTTCCGAGGATGTGAATGACATGTCGGAATCTCCACTCGTGTCACTACCACTTAGTTCGACAATTATTTTGTCTATTTCTTTATCCATCAGCGCGTCACTTCTCCAGTATTCCTCTTCAATTTTCTTTACATGTCCGCAAACTTTCGTCCATTTCTCGGTGGAATATTCGGAACAAATGTTCTGAAACAATTCCGCTTTTTTGTTCAAGGATGTCGCCTCCAAATTGTGACGCACCTAAAAGAATGCAGGAAATTCGTAGTAATTAAAAAGTGTAAATCGATGCAGATAAGCTTGACATTTAATAATAAATTGAGGGAATCCAATGGTAGTTTATTCTTCATGATTGCCTGTTCTTTGAGGTCACCCCAAACCATCTCAATTGGATTGAGGTCAGGATGGTAAGGGGGCAAACGAATCACGTTCTCCACAACTAACGCTCCTTCATTCCGCTCAACAACGCTCGCAGGTGACACCAGATTCCCGTAATAATTAATAACGACAATTTTCCTCTCTCCTGAGACAATCTCCCTTCGTTTAAAATTCTCTTCACCGTGGAGGTACCAAGTCCCGTAGCCTGGCTTGAAGCTGGCACCACGTTTAAACTTAGTTTTTCCTCCAATTTTAAATCGTTCAACAACTGAATAACGTTGTACACGATTTCTCGAGCCTGACTTTTGAGTGGCCTGCCTCGGGCATACGAAGATTTCGACGAGCTGGCCATTGCAAATAAGCAATACGAGAGTTTAAGGACTCAAACTCTGTAAACAAGGACCAAAGTCGGAAAACCAAATAGATTAACCGAAACGGAAGCGTAAGTCAAAATATTACCAGAAAGAAATCAAAATCCACAAAGAATGTCCAAAGCAATGTCAAAAGTCAAGCGCGCAAAACCAAGAGAGAACCGTAACGAAAAGAGCTGGCAACTACAATGAAGTGACACTGGTAGGGGAGGCACGATAGGGGAAGGAAGGAGCCCAGAGTGGGGGTAGCCGAGGACAGAGAGGGGGTGCGCGGAAATTTTCGCGCAGGACCATTTCAACGCGGCTGGACTCTATAAAGTCACTCGAGGACCGAAGCAGTTTCTTGTGTAGTATAGCTTCTGATTTAGAACTATCATTCCACTTGCGCAGATTAGGTCACGAATGTAATATTTACGAGAAATGCCTTCAGTGCATTCCAGGTTGAATGCCAGAAATTTGAGCAAAATTTTAAAGACAGTTAAGTTAATATGTATGGTGCATATGAAAGAATCTCACGAAAACATGCAAAATGATCCAATGAAGTACACTACCTAAGATAATTTAATATCTCCCTGATGGAATTATATGTCTGACATGTGAGAATGTGTATGGAATGCAACCTTGATATTTCTTGCATAAAAGTCCCATGTAAATATAAAAAGAGTATATAAACTACTGAATCTTTCATAGTAATACTAAATGGAAATGAGATATTGACGGTACACAATCTTAGAACCGGATAGTAATGCGTAACGGGGATCTTCCAACTATTGAATATAATCTGTCTTTGTTTACTATCTTTTTATCATCTTTTATAACTCAGATCGAATCTAATCTGTATTCCGATCGGAAAAAATAAAATTTTAATTATTCGTCTACTATCACTATCTCTGTTATATATTTATGGTGTATGATTTATTTTCCTATAGTACAGTGTAGTTTTAATGTTTTTAGCATCTTTGGAGAAGCAATCTCCCTCAGTTTTCGCCAGAGATATTGACAGCACGCAATCTTATGGCCGGATAATATTACTTGACATGAGTCTTCCAACCATTTTAATGTAAACTTCTCATCGCATATTTTTACAAGCCTAGCTGCTCTTCGCTTCGGTTTTATCCCGAGTTATTCTAGCGTGTGTTCGCAGTACCACGAATAACTCCTTCCTTAGGCTTTCCAATATTCGCGAAGCACCCCCTTATTCGTGCACGACTTTATTTTTTCCGCCGCCCCAGTACTTTTCCCCTGTACTTCGCGGAATTCGTGAGTTCAACCCCCATGCGTTCGGTACCGAACGCATTGGGCGTATTCAGGTGCTTCATAACTCTCGTGAACTCGGGCGTCTGGAGGTCGGACGAGTGGCTCTGTGTAGGTGTCGGGGGAGGTGGAGGAGGCCTGCCGTGGAGGGCGGAGTGATTCGGGATCCTAGCGCGTTGGATGACGGGAAGAGCCGTGAAAAAAAATGAAGAGGGACGGTCGTGTGGAAGGACGGGACACCACGCACATAAAAAAAAGGAGAGGCCTCGCCTGAAAGGTCCGAAGGTGAGCTTGCGGGGAGAAGGGTTTTTCGGGCGTTTTATCGCTCCCCTTCCTCATTTCGGGGCCTTAGTGAGGACGCTCTCCGTCCCCGCCGTGGAGCGCTGGCGTCGGAAGCCATTTGCTCTCCTTGCAGGAGAATGCCATGTGGTACGGCTGAGGAGGCGTCAGGCCTCGTCGCGAGAGCTCGGGAGATTTTCCGAAAGGGTGATTTGTCCCGTGATCCCCTCTGGTGATTCTTCTCCAGGAATGCCGGAGCTGTTGACCTCGGCGACCTTACCTACGGCCGCCTAGAGCGAGGTCTTCAGCGAGCAGGAGGGTCACGGATCACTATCGCCAAAATATGGAGTCGATTTTCGCCCACGGTCGCGTAATCGTACGCTCGTTACTATGAAAAAGTTGCGTTTCCTTCGAAACGAATGGAAATTAAGGTTTTTGTTGGCAACGCTGAATTAGGAGTGTGGAAGTTTGGGATGATTTGCGGCGACATATTCACTCATCTATTACAAAATAAGTTGGGCATAGAGCAAAAAGATGAAGACAAATTAAAATTGAAACTAATTGCAGGTTAAGATCATGTTCTCCCGCGCATTTTGAATGAGACGTCATATAGAAAACCTCCATATAATAGAAAACCTCAATAAATGGTATCTAAGGAGTCGTGTGATTTGGAGCCTATGCATTTTGTCGCTGAGAATTCCTGATGGCGTGGTTGAAGATGATCGATAATGTGCCTTCACTTTAAAGCGAAGAAAATACAATGAATGAAATCGCAACTGTAGTGTACAGCCACGGACGTTTGGTTTCGCGTTACTTTAAAAATATTTCCTCCAAATTAACTGTATAATACCAAAGATTGGAAGATTATTGGAATATAATGCAGATTTACTCAGTCTTTGAGGATTAAATTTTCAAGGTAGAGGCTTGTGCAATGGTTAAAGATCCTTGTCTTTTTAATTGCAGCATAAAGTACAGTATAAATGGAGATAAACGGTAACCGTAATTGCTGTTGGCACCATTTTCGTGGCAGTTATTGGAAGGGATGATGTTGATTCCATCATTTATATTTTCTTCAGCCTCTCCACATCTTATTTCCACTTTCTTTCACACCCAAGCTATCACGCCTCTCATTCTCTTTCTCTCTCTGTAGATTTCCTCTTTCCCAATATACTTTAACAAGGTATTGCGACTGTACTTTAAATGATTCTCCCTCATTTATGATATTTCCGTTATAGTGAGATTTTTCTTATGTAGCTCACTCTCCTGTTACCATTAATTGCTGTTTTTTTTATATTTCCGACTGTTTCCAATGTGATAGTTCCAGCTGAAGTACTCCTAAAGGTTAATGTTGATAAAAAAGCAATAAATTCTGTCTTGTTTGATTTCTAAGTTGGGTTTTACCGTATAATTAATTTGGCTACTAATGATAGTTCCTCTGCAAGGTCGTTTCGCTTCGGCATAAGCCGTATTTCTCATAAAAGTCCCGCAAACTTTTTATGTTGCCGCATTATTTCAACCACTTCGTATGAATAATTCTTTATATTATTCTGCTTTCGTCGCACTGTCAAACCGCCAAGCCTTAGATACCTATTGATAACGGTTGTGTCTGTCGACTGGGTAGTAAACATAGTCGTAATCAAGTAGACCGCGCTTGTACTCTATAGTTTTAAAGTACAAAACTAACGGTAGGATAGTTGCACTAATTCGCTCGCTTGCCTTGAAGACGCTATATTGGGGAAGTATGTAGCGTACAGCTAAAGCGTGTGTTGGGTTGAAAGCCTTCACACGGTACGGCAGGTGTCGTGCCTTTGACAGACAGGAATCCACTCGTGGGAGCGGACTTGTTCATTCATACGTAGCCGCGCGATATGCTCCCATCGTATTTACCCTTGCATTATTGCATCTCCTTGTAAATTTGGTATGCTTGCTTTGAGTAGCGATGTAGTTCTTGTGTGGGTGGAGCCAGGGAGTGAATATCGTTGCATCAGTAGCTGGTTTTGCGTTTTGATGTCCAGTCTTAATCGTCAATTACCTGATCTTGTCATTCACTATATTTTTCTGGATATGCTTTTCATTAATATTTTACCCGACTCAATTTTCATGAATTTCATACCCTGAATGGCAGAAGTAGCTACACGATTGCGTGCGATGTGTGGGTACTTGAAGTATGTTCGTGGTGTAATGACTTCCTGCTAGAAAATTAGTATTCTACCCTGTGATGTAGTGGATCAATAAATTTCCAGGACTATCTAAGCTACATTATTGCCGCAGTCATCACTCCTGAGTCCATTAAATTGCGGGTTAATTTTATGCTCGGAGCTTGGATGATTGAGCCGCTGAATTATTGTCGGGACTACAATTAGGCTTTACCCTTGTTCTACGCCGGAATTCCTTCATCCTTCCGTATTCTAATAATCGTTAACCTAAGGATCTTTCCATCCTCAAAATTTAATCCTGTTCACTCTCATATTTAAAGCGGAATTTCTCCTTCGAACGACGTCTATGGGGTTCATTCTTCCACCAATTAGTGTCTCCCACAATGTTCGTTGACTTTATGTCACCGTGTATGTGTTACTTCACCCATTATTAATCTTTATTAAGTTGCTTTTCCTACTTTAGACTTAGATTTTGATGTTAATTAGATTAGTCATCATCAAGGCGAAATATTTCTAACCGGTGTGTCATGAAGCATCATGGCCATTGATTAAAGGATTCTTCAAGTTGTTAAAGTCATATCGTTTAGCATGAATTTAGCATGAATTATAATTTGAATATTTATTTTGAAAGTTGGAATTTCGAATGAGAAGCTATCTAGTTATAAGGTGTCTCAGAAATTAATGCCATATTGCACTACTTTCAAATCAGTCATTGAATAGTAAAAAGTATACGATTTTAGCTTAATACATACTGATCAATTAAATACAAATTTTTCCATTTCAATTGTGATAAGCCAAATTTAAAAGCTTCGATTGCGCTATAGGTAACAGGCTGTTTCACGCAAAAATTTCAAAATATTGCTAATATCATCTTACAAAACATAACTGAAGTTAAACTTTGTGTCTTTTTTAATTCATTCATTGGAAGGTATAACCGATTTTAGCCGATAGCAAACGCTCAGGTAGTCTAATTAATTCTGTACTTATAAATCCCTGGGAATACGGAATGCAATCCAGTTTTGCAATTTAGTTCTTTTTTTATCGTGGCTAAGATCCACACAGTGAACTCTCGTGTCATTTAGTGTAATATAATGGGTTGTTGCGTAAGACTTTTGGAATATCCACTCAAATGTTGAGCATCTCATGTACATCTTGGTAATGCTACCTTCCCAAAGTGTCTTTCACTGATGAGATGGTGGAGGCATCACATCGAGTCCGCATCTTCCCCGTTGCGAGGAGCTACGATTGTGTTGGAGCACAATGGCCAATCCTTAAGCCAAGGGACGGGATCTTACCGCCAACTACACTTGACAGAATGGTCTCCTGAACTTGATAAGGATGCTGCAAAACTGCGATATCCTTGAATTCCCCTGAATATGAAGCATGTTGCAAGATGGCAATATTTACATAACTGTATAAACTAGCCATCCGTCGATTGTAATATAATATGGGAAGGCAGTAGACCATACAGGGCAGAACAGCTTGAACTAAGAAAGCATTCGTGATTAAGAGAAATCTGCTATGCTAACAGGTGATACAGATAGAAGCAAGGAATCTCTTCGTGAACATTTTGCATGGAGTGTGGCATATAATTGGTCAGGGACGTGGAGCATTGGGAAGGCTGATCAGAAAATAGATAAAGCCTTCTAGGCCTAGATTTGGAAATTGAATAAGTAACCGAAACCCTAGGAAGAAAGATCTCTTATGAAGGACAGTACGATAGAGAAAACCTGGTGGATTATACATACCCTGAGACCTAATGGATATTTAACGATGTAACTAAGGGAAACTTTGAAGTAAATACACCGCGAGGCGGAGCGATGGGTAAGCATTTGGCCAAATAAACAGGGATTCAGGAAAGAAGGGGTAACAAAATGTAATAGAGCTTCCAGCAAATAGGGGAGAAAGGAGGACTACTGTTGACCAATCACAGAATCGAAAACGATGATATCTGTCGGTATTGATCGGCTCGATTTGAGCCTGATAACGAACCTTCGCGGCATCGCTCAGCTCCGGAGGGAAGTGCGTTTCCTTTAGGAGCGTGTACATCGAATCCCCACGAGGCCCGCTCAGAGATGGCGCCTCAAGGTCCAAGTTGAGCCCCTCCGACCTGCGTTCGTTTTTCCATGCGACTCGCGTGCCCTCCAACTTGGGCTCTTCGGATCACGCCATTGAAGCTGGCGGGGCAGTCGCCGCTTTCAAAGGAAGGGCTTCAGCCCCCTCCCAGCCCGCTTTGCCTCTCCCTCCCTTGTGCCTTTGACGCAGCAGTGGCAAGAATTTGATCTCCCCTCCGAGCCCACCCCTCCTCCCGGGCATCAAGTACGCCTCCTTCCCCCTTTGGCAGTTTCCCCCCCACTTGGCAGGGCAAACATTTTCGTCCTAGCAATGGGATTCCGAGGAACCTCTTCACGTGGAATGGCATACATTAAGCCCTTACGTCCTACCCTCGCCCTCCCTTGCTATTTCGCCCTCCATATCTGCGAAGGGACGTCCGTGAATGAGTATCTCCGAGTGTAAACCCTCTTTCATTCACGGAAATGCGTCAAAGTCTACTTGTTGATGCTTATGTGCACATGTGTATGTATTTGGAAGCTAATGCATATTTATATAAACTAATGTATTTTTATGTGTCAGTGGACTTGGCGGACTTGGCTTATTTTAGATGACCCAACGGTAAAGGCTATGCCGTTGCTGTTAATTGAGGGAGGCCGCCGACAGCTTTGGTCATTTAGGGTGTGTTCATCCCGAAGTTTGGTTTGGTTGATGGAAGTAGCGCGAACCAGCAACTAACTTCGCCCAACGGCGTGTGAAATTCCCACTCCGGGGTAGAATTCCTTTCCCTTAGTCGCCTGTGGTTTCGCTCAAAAGATCTGGTATCTACATAATATCCCAGCTAGGGTTTCCCTGGACTTGCCTGACAATGACCTCTTCCAGGATTCGTACCCTGGATTTAAAGCCAGCAGCCCATATCTCCACCCACTGGGCATCCACGCTCTCGCCATTAAGGAAGATGGGTTTCAGGGTTGGTATTGGAAGTTTTAATATACGGAGGCTGGGCGGGGGTCCATCTATCAGAATAAGCCAGCTGTTAACAAAAGGCACTCCGTATCCACGGTTTAACTACCCATCCGACGGACGTTTTACGAAGTTTTCTCCAAATAACGTTTGAGGATGGGACCAGTATACCGCTGATAAATCTCTGCTCCTGCCGAGATTCGGACCTGGACCCAAGAGGTTGGATATCTATACTCTAGCCTCGAAACCAAGAAGATCCATTAGGTTATGCCTACTCTCTAATCTCAAGTCTTATGTCAAAGATGAACGCAACATAAATACCGAATTTTGGATTCAAAATCACGACCTCAGTATCACACGGCCGGCACATGATCACCGCAACCAGCTTTAGACTTCTGACGCGGCACATATGATAAGAGCATGTGTGTTGCGTCGGGATTTGGCATAGAAACAACTTAGGTAGACTCGGCACTATTACCTTAGCAATTGGAGGTTTAAAAATTAATTATACGGCTACTGCCTCCACAGTGTTCTTGGGAAACCTAGCTCCGATATTTAAGGGAAACAAGTGGCAGTAGGTACCCTCGGGATTCAATTATTCATGTATTACGTTATTTACTAATATTATTGTCCGCGATATCCATTAGGTCATTCTAATATAATTGAACTAAGATCTATTCATAATAGCCTCGTCCGAAAAACAATTGTAGCTGGTATTTATTACCTTTTTAATTTCACAATACCGCCTATAGATCGAATTAAGACAAACATAATGTTAAGATTCTCCGAACACCATCATAATAAAATAAATGATATTTTCGTTGATATGGTATTTATTAGACCCACTCAAACTGTGTTTAAGACCTTTCCACTTTATGTCTCTTGAAAATGGCATCTCTCATTTTCACCCTAATGGAGACCTTTTTATTAGAAAGGTTTAAGTGTTAGAACAATCACTTTGTAGGATTTTGATTTTGCTATTATATTATAATTAAATTAAGTGATAAATTCTTTAAAAGTCGTCCCGGCTAGGGTCATTTTCCAATGCAAATCACGGCAATAAACCTCTTGACAATTGTTACAATGTCTATATAATTCTCTCCTTTCCCCACGCAGATTCCAAACGCTGGAGAAGTCTTGCATTTTGGCTCTTCAAAGCCTGCAACTCTCCAGGTCTCAATGTCTTTCAATAGCCCTTCCCTCCTTTGACTTAACCCAAATCCCATCCTTTCTGTCTTACCCCTCCTATCTTCTGTTCTCACTCCTCCCTTCTCCCTTTCACCTCAGTCCCTTCTCTACACGGAGGAAGGTGGTTGTGCCGAAAATCTCGGAATACCATGCGTTCGAGGTCCCAGATTTTGCGTTTCCACGCTCTTGCCTGCGGGCCACCTTGAATCTGTTTCAATATCACCTGAATGATTTTGCCACGGTGGTATTGATTTATTGATTCATAGAGGCGTTTTCTTGCATAGGAGAATAAATGATGGGGCCGTTGAGTATGGACGTAAAAAAAATACTGGTGAAAATCTAATATGGAGTGTGGCTTTCATATCATCATCGTCAGTCAGTCAGCAATCCTAAAATTAACGGAGGAAATGTTTTCATGCGTGATACAAACAATCCTAAGATTGGTTTGACGCAGCTCTCCTCTCGATTCTCCTATCTGTTAACGTCTTCATATTTAAATAATTCTTCCATTTCACGCCCTTAACTACTTGCTCAATGTATCTCATCCGAGGCCTTCATTTTCCATGCTTTCCTTTCACTTTCTCCTTGGCGATTGTCTTCATTCGGGTATCATGTCTCAAGATATTGCTGATTAAGTTGTCCTATCTTCTTATGGTTTTCTTAAAGCTTCTCGTTTCTTCCACTCTTCTTAAGACTTCTTCGTTTGTCACTCGACTATCCCCTTCACAATTGTCTTCATTCGGGTATCATGTCTCAAGATATTGCTGATTAAGTTGTCCCATCTTCTTAAGGTTTTCATAAAGCTTCTCTTTTCTATCACTCTTCTTAAGTCTTCTTAGTTTGTCACTCGACTGATCCATTTTCTGTAACAGCACAATTTGAATGTTTCCGGCCTTGGATCCTTTGCTGCTATTATCATCCATCCCTCACTGCCACATGGAAGAATGCTCTGGATGTATGTTGCAGTGAAATGCTTCCTTACTTCCTCGCTTGCATTTTTAGCTATAACTAGAGTCTTCTTTTGCTGAAGTGTCCTTTTTGATCGGGCTATTCTGCTGCCTATTTATTTATTGCTGGTTTCTAGGCTTCCCAGATGACAATATTCTTTCACTTCCTCCACTTATTTTCCTAGTTTAACGTTGCTATTGGCCTCTTCTTCTACGGCATACCAATGTCTTAGTTTTATTTTTCTTCGCCTTCAAGTGATATCTCGCCATTGTCCTTTCATTTGGTTTCTAGAATTTTCTAAGCCTCTTTTTGACTCTGATGCAAAGCATGGCGACGAAAATTATACTTTATTAAAAGAGGATATAAATCGATTGTAAACTTTGGAGATTTTAGTGTCTAGGAGGAACAATAACGTAAAGTGGATGGTAAGGAAGACGAAATCATCATATGAAAGATAGATATATAATATAATGTCCATATATTCTACCTTCATCAGTAGAACACTAATAGTAATGAACTAAATTATTAAGAGCAAGCCAGGCGAGCTGAGAATGTTGCACTTCCATGGCTGTTTTTGAGGCTTCAAAGCTTAAATAATATTTTACCTGCCTTTAACAATCTTACAGATATCTTTAAATGCTCATTTAATTTTCTCAGTTCAAGGCCTAGTCTATAATAATAAGAGGCAGGAACTATGTGGAAGTCAAAAAGGACAGCACAAGAGAGATAAGAGTGTGGGAAGAGATGGTTGTCCATCTAAATCAGTGGTTATTCACCTTTTCAGCGTTTGACACCCCTTGAATTCTCAAATGTGTTCTCGCAGCCACTTGTAGAGATATTGAATTTTTTTACTTAGGGTTGGTTTGTTATTCAGGGGAGGTGACCGACAGCTGAGGTCATTTGCACCATTTTAGGATAGGTGGGTAATTGGGTAATGGTAGGAGTTTACAGGAAACGGAAGAAAGGGTGGAGAGAAACCCGGCATCGGCATTAGCCTACCCTTAACGAAAGGCGCCAAGGGGACCACGGCTTAACGTCCCATCGAACGTAACGTCCACGAACGGAGAACTGAACTTGAAATGCCCTCCACTAGGCACTCAAGTGGGGACCGGTTTTCCACTGAAAAATCAGCCACTGCCGGGAATCGAACCCGGGTCCTAGGGATGGGAGGCCAGCACTCTAGCCACCACACCAAACCGATTACCTTTACTTAGGGGGAGGATAGAAATATAAATGCGAATTTCGAAATAGTAATAATATTTTGCTTCCCTATCATTTGTCTTGAAGTAGTCTCCGTAAATATATAGATAATAATCTTTTTCTTGTTAATGGCTGCAGCACTAAAATATACTGTATTTTTGTATCGCAGCATCTCTCACAGCCTGAAGAATCTTATTACACCCTTAGTATGTGTACACTAATCTAAACCAACTTTATCCGGTAGAAAAACAATAATAGTGACACGTATTCCGGGGTGTGGCGATGATTGAGGATAGAAACGTAGTCTTCGGTGCAAACGTGAGGCGAGGGTGCGGCTGGGGGTCAACTCCCATCACCTCTCCTCTCGCCGAGCGATCAAAATTTGCCCCAGCCGTCCCCCGCTCCCTGGGCGCCGGCAAGGGATCCGTGGGGTAGCTGACGCCGGCGGAGATGGGCGTCCTCTATGAGATACGGCCCGTCGCCTTTAATTGAGGGTCTTAAAGACGATGGAGCACGTCGCTCGGGAGATTGACAGCTCCTCAGCGGAATCAGCGGTGAGGGAAAACGGCTCCGGTACAATGATGTTCGGAGGCGCTAGGCAGAGACGATATTGCCAGGTTCGAAGTCTTTTTTGCTATCATATTCAGGTGTTTCTCCGTCCATTAGTGTGTTGGCGTTGTCATATTCTCGGAAATGTTTCTGGCATTAATGATAGTATTAGATTTTTAGGCGCTCCCATGACTAAGGTTATATCCCACCGTCTAACCTAAGTTTCCCCACAAAACAAGCAGAACACCCATGCAAGAAGTAGGGTTTAAATCCACCACCTTGCATTACCAAGACGTGACTCAGCTGATTACTGTGGGCAGTGGGAACGTAAGCCATCCATCAGTCCCCTCCTCTCAAATCCTTCAGTCTTGTCCTCATCATTCTACTGAATATTTTTCTAGGTTTAGTTACTAGGGGAAAGTGATCAACAGTCTAGGCCGGTTGCTATATTCAGGATAGGTGGTCAGCAGGCACGTAGCCAGGAGGGGGGGCTTCTGAGGCTTCAGGCCCTCAGAAATATTTTCCCCATAATTTTGTTTTTGTGATTTTAACTGGGCATGATAATCCGGTTACACTGCGTTTAATTCAAGTGTTAAGTGTATTGAAACGTGATCACTAGTTTGATGCATATGTTTGGTTAATAATTGTTCTTTTTATTCTGATATATATGTATGCGTTTAACTTCTATTCTGGGGCCAGTCAAATTAACTGCTTCGTAACAAGGTAAGCAGTGAACTTTACCAGTGAGAAGATATAGGAATGGACACTGTGAAAGTAAATACCAAGCACTGAAAATTAAGGGAAGAGATTTGTAACATGTCGGCACCGAACGGGCAAGGCTGATTTTTTTAAAGATCCTACACTAGACTCAGCCCCCCCTCCTCCCCCCGAAGCGAATTTCTGGCTACGTGCCTGGTGGCCAGTATAGGATATAGGATGAAATTTTCCTTGGAATGGAGGTAGGGTGGAGCAAAGACTGGTGTCGCATGTAGTTTACTCTAAAGGAAAGGCCTCAAGGAACCCTCGATTTAGTGTCCCATCCCATGGAAGGAGTTAAGTGCTCTCCAAATTGCAAGTATGGACTGGTATACCAAAGAAAAATCTGAACCACTGCCGGAGTATGAATCCGGGCGATGGAAAGCTACTGCCTACTAAGGTAGGAAGCTACTACTCTAGCCAGAACTCCAACTCGATTATGCCAATTGTAAGGTCGTTGATTGAAATAAATATATCTAATTAACTTATATCGATGTCTTTTAATAGATTTATTTCACTCAAAATGCTCTCCAAAAAGGACTTTAGTAGGGACAGTAGGGACATAGGTACCATTAAAAATCTATAACGCCAGGAAACGAACCCCTAACATCAGCATTAGCTGTTTCTTAACAAAAAATGCCAATTGGTCCACGGCTTAAAATATCCGATTCGACAGACGAGCAACTTAACTTGGAGCTCTCTCCACATAGCTCCCAAGCAGGGACCGGTGTGCTATCGAAATATCTTTTCTTCCGCCGAGATAGGTGTGGTAGTCTTTGGTTTTAGTTGTTCTTACGGCTAAGGTTATATCGTCTAATCCTTGAACTCAATGCTAGGGTAAGCAATATCCGTGCCCTTGGCGAGATTCGAACCTGCGAACTGTGGGTTACAAGACCAGCGCGTTACCTAATTGGCCTCCACGTTCGCCCCGGGATTTGAAGCCAGGAATATTTTTCACCACGGCTGCGCTCTGGATGGTGCAATCGTTTCATTATGAGGATCCCGGGAGACAGACGCCTCAAAGTGGTTGTCGATGAAAGAAGGAGATAAAAACTGCGATTCATCCCGAGAAATTTTCAGAAGCGCTTTGCCTCTGCGCGAGTGTTTTTTGGAATCCGCGGAGGGAGGCGGAGGTGGGAGGAACGGGTGGGAATTTTCATTTGTCGCGCCGAGGGCGATCCTCACATAGCCTGGCTCGGTCGAGGAGAGTCGTTGGGCGAGGCGCTCTTGATTCCGTAACGCGGAAAATCTAATTACGGCTCTCATTTCGGGAGGGCCATTTTTATTCCGCTTCCACTCGGCTGTCGAATCCTTTGTCCGCGTATTCATTCACGCGAGGCCCGTGTGTGTGTGCGTCCCAGAGCGGCTTCCGGTTTTCATAATTGCCCAAAGCCGTTCGAGTCTGCGCGTCCCATTCCGTCTGATCTGGATACGGAATTCGACCCGTACTATGGAGGGCGTCCGCCTCGCTGTCGAAATAAAACTATCGCTCTGCGATGTCGCTGTGATGCTAAGACCACCTCATTAATGTCATTGAACGGGTGCACTTTCCTGCGTAACTGTGGTGGTCTCGCCTTCGGCATGATCAAAGCTTTGTGTCGACCAAGTCGTTCTCATCCCTGTCAATTTTGTCGCGTTTCAGTCAAATTCCCCTCGGTAGATATCTCCCAATTAAACGGGATCAAGCATGTTATGTTTACTCGTGGCCAATGTCCTCTCATCATCGTAGGTATGCTACCAACATTGGTAGGTTTGCGCATAGTCCCTACCTGGTATTCTCCACCCGTGTACCTTCCGTTCGTCAATGTTTCCTTTAATCTTCTTGTCATCTGTCTGCCTAAACGTCATTCAGAATAAGAATTGCTTTCCTTCTTTATCTGCTTTTACTTGGCAGTCTTCCCTTTCTCACCCTCTTCAACCATGTTATCTCCAAAAATTCTTCACGGTTTTACGCCAACTCCTAATTTCTCTAAGTTTATTGCCTCTCCTAATCATCGCTGTCATCGCTAGCCAATAATCCGAAGATAGGTTTGACTAAGCTCACCGTTCTATTCCTTTATCGGCTCGCCTTTTCATATTTGCTTGACTGTCTTTTATAACCTTCATTACGTGCTCCATATCTATCTTAGGTGGCCGGCCTCCGCCATTCTTCCCATCAATTTTTTCTTCGATAACTATTTCCATGATAACCAACATATCTCAAGACCTATGCCATTAGTTCGTCTTTTCTCTTTTTCAGTTTCCATCAGACTTTTCTTTTCTCAGAACGTCTTTGTTAATCCATCTGTTTTATCTTCATCGTTCATACTCTTCTACCATATTTAATATATCCCTTTTTGACCTTCTCTCCATCCAGCTAACCGTTTTCATTCTTCTCCAAATCTACATGTCAAAGGTCTTCAATTTCCGCTTGTCCTCTTTTCGCAAGGGTCCGGTTTCCCAACCATACAATGCGACGCCAAATTTGAGTTTTTACTAATCTTTTATTCATGCCGGTACTAAGAAAACACCTCATTATTTTTGTACTCATCGGGAAGAATTCCTTGGCCAGCGTTATTTTCCGACTTTCCATGCTAATGAACTAATTTTCAAATACGGTACTACCGATATAATCTAACCGTTCCTCCCATTTTAGTTTATGCTCGCCTAAATTAGTATCTATTACCGAATTTTAACTCTTATAAAATTTCATTACTTCTTCCTTCCTGTGATTGGTCATGACCTCTTTTACTTACGTGTAAACTGCGTCTAGAACGCACTAATTTTTGCCCGAGGTTTTGTGTTGATGGGATACTTTACACTTATCATTTGAAATTCTGAATACATTTGTACTAGCTTCATTCTCAATTCCAGCCCCAACAAATATTCTCCGAGTGTTCACTGATGCTTAAATTTGATGACTAGCAGTAACATTCTCTACTAAATGGAAATTTGAAATGTTCGACGGCGTTTAGTAAGGCAAATGTGATGAAGGCTTTAAATATTGCTTATTATTGGGCAAACTGGTTGTTTACGAGTATATATAATATATTACCTCAAATAGATTACTAAGAGATATCTCAAGATAAGAGTATTATAATCATACGCTCTTTTCAAATACCTGCCTATACCGATGAAATATGTAATGATAATAAATTCTTCCTGTACTATGACTAATATGTGAGCATACGCAATATGTTTTGGATTTTAGATAAAGTTCTAATTGAGATTTTCTTCTTTACCCACAGGTGAGTCACCACATGGTATATGATCTAAGAAATCAATGGCATGAAGATAATAAGGCCTGTCCATGGCGTAAGTATTAAAACCGCTTTCCACCGTAAATTCTTGCTTACATTCATTTATATTTTTCGCAATTTATCTCTGGAAGGCGTCGAGAAAAAAAATTTTGTTAACTCTTTATAGTTTTTTTCAATATGTATACATTTGACTTAGCCAATGGCCCGTGGTTCCATTCCCGGTCCAGTTGAATTTTTTCATATGACAGTTAATATGAATTTGACTTAGATATACATATAAATAATATACATATACATATAAATATGGACATATTGTTTTAGTTACTAATATGCAGTGCTTTTTGTCATGTATCAAGTATATTGAGGAAAAGAAAAAAATCACGAATATTATTTCCAGCATCATTATTTCAGTTATCCACTAAAGTGACGTCATTGAAAACGATTTAAGGCCAAGAATGCGTAACTTATTTGAAACTAGCGGAATAAATTGTACGGCATATTTGTTCCTTTTTGTGGCCAAGGCTTTACGTTGAAGTAGTAATTAGGTACAGGCATTCACTCGAGCGGCTATTAGAGCTCCATTTAATCCCTGAAGGGGTCTCAGCAATTCATCTTTACCAAGTGTGGTAGGACGTAAAATTCCGATACATGTTCGGATGATTTTTGGAACTGACTTGAAGGATTAAGTTAAACCAGTAAAGGAGTACTTCTATGAAAGGGCGACTTAGTCTTCGGCTCAGTGATACCCCAATATCATTATTTTTTTGCTGTGTTGATTTGGCAATCATTTTATATTTTTCTCCTTAGTTTGTTTTCGGTCTTTTGTGGCGAAACTATAGCTGTACAATTAGCAGGTTTTTGTTGAGTTTTTAAAAACTCCGTCCTCTGTGTTTTTCCAAAGTATTTATGCATAATGTTCCTAAAGTTTTTCCCACAAATGTGCCTTTGGCGCAATTAGTTGATTTTTCTGTTCATAATATTGCTCTATTATGTATTTAGATCATATGATATGTCATCTTTAATTAAAAATGTTCGTATACTATTGTAACATATAATTTATTCTATCAAAGGCGCTTGCCTGTATAGGTATATAAACGTATTTGACGAGGGGTTGGATAGCAGTAGGGAGAGAATTGTCTCAATCACGCCCTGGCAAAAATAGTTTATTGCTTATATTATTATTAAGATTTGAACTAGGATTCCTTCTTCCGAATTTGAGGATTTAGGTCCGTTTATGAAGTATTGTAAACAAAAATTTCCGTGTAATTTTGCACTTGGGAATCTCTTCCCAAGGCTACGCTGATTCCGCCAGCGAATAAAAAAAACGCCACTTCATGTCACGCTGTGCTTTTTTTTCCACACAATGGAGCCTTTGGGCGAGACGGAAAGTGAAAAAGTCCCCCCCTCGGAAATGACTGAATGCTGCCAATTGCGGATTTAATAAAATGTAATTATGCGCACTCTCCAACTCAGCTAAAAATTGGTCCTGGTGCAGTGGAATGAAAATGTCCCTCTTTATCCCGGGCACGAATGCTCTGGCAATATTATCGTTGCCCAAATAAAATTACGACCAAGAGTTAGTTAATGTGGAAATCAATTAAACGCCTGAAATATGTTCTTTGAAGGTGCATCGCCTGCCATTGAATGTATTGTCGAGGGAATAATTAAAATGCCAATCTTAATTAATTGACTTCGCGTATTTAATGACCACCTGCCCGCTCTGCGTGTTTCAAATTTTTACGCTCTGCTGTGTCGGAAATGGCCAATTTGGATTTGGCGCCAGTTTTTTTGGGAACGAAGTGGAGTTCTTCATATAAACAATACGCTTTTGCCTTCTAATTGTTTACCTTAATCTTCTTATCATTTGCTACCTCTGTTTTGGCTTCCTTCGCTTCTTGTCTTTGCACTCAAATTTGGTATTTTTAGTTATCAAAATTGTCACTTTCAAATTACTCAAGTTTCAGCCAATTTGAATAGGTTTTACATCCTTAAAATGCTGTATCAGTGCTGTGATAGTGGCATTTTTAATGTTTGCTTTCCTATGCGGAGGTTTTTTTTATTGTTTCTTCTTTGACAAGTCCATGGGGGATTCAAATTAAACGTGTTAAAGGCGTAAGTTTAACTTCACTGGAGGTTTCTAGTCTATCGCACGCTTCATGGTGCCCAAGGTCGGGAGGAAAGGGGTAGGAATTTGGCTGGAAGAGTAAGAAGGTACGGTTCAAGGTAAACCCCGCATCGGAATAATCCTGCTCTTAACAAAACGCGTCAAGGGGACGACAGTCTACCGACCCAACTGACGGACGGAGTACTGAATCGGGAATGTTTTCCTCACGACATCCAAGTAAAGGCAAGGTACGAGCCTTACGGACTGCGTAAGGACCCAGTCCGTATGGCTGGGTGTCCAGTACTCTATCCTAAACATTTTTAGGTGAAATCTTGTTCTCATCGGTGGTCACAATCGGGGAACATAGTTTTACGTCCCATTTGACGGACGTACTACCGAACTTCTGTACTGTATTCTGTATTCTCTCCGCAAAGTACTCAAGTAGGAACCGAAATACCAATAAAATCTCTTCCACTACCGGAATTGAACCCGGACCCTCGAGATGGTAAACTCGCTCACCCTTCCTTAAGCCGTTACACCCACACGACCCTTTGCGTGGTTTTTGTTGGTGCATTTGTATGTTCGCTTTCTCTGCAAGCACCACAAATGTGATACATTTCACACGGCTGCCATTTTACGATCCACCCTCGTTAACTTCCACTCGGAACGGTTATACCCTTGGCGAGCAGTGGGGGGAGCGAGTGTCTTATATAAGTCTTCAGGGGATTGAGAACCCTCGAATCCCTCGCTCACACTTGCGGACGAACCGTGAGCAGGCATTGCCCCCTTGCGGCCAGATCCAATAACTACGCATGTCGAGATTCCTAGGGCCACCGCCGTGGCCATATGCAACCCACGCTGCAATTCCGGGAGGTGTTATCTGCGGCCATTCCCTCTGCCCGGGAACTCCCCCGCAATTTAGCCGGTTGACCCAACTTCCCTTCCCCGGTAATTACCGTGACGGCAGATTTTTGCTTATCGTGTAAATCCGCTGTCCCAATGTGTTTCCGTGATCCAGGCGAAGATAGGTTGCAATAGCGGGCAAGGAATGGAATAATATTTTCATGCGATAAAAAACTTTTCAGTTTTAGTGCTTGCGTATGATATGAAAACAATGTAGCACTGCGCGAATTAAATCAAACTCAAATCTTAGAAAAGGTGTAGATTTCTTCTTCATTCACGGTCATAAAGTGCAGCATTTTACGTAATTAAATTTAAGTTGCAATTACCTCACGTGAAAACACATAATCCGAATATTAAAGTGAACGGAAAATTAGTTGAAATTTCATTTTAAACCTTTTTGCTGGGGGCGGGTTAGCATATACAATACCGAAACATAATCGATCCCATTTTTTGCCGTAATTTCATGATTTATGTATGACCACGTTCAAAACACTTCCCTCTCATCTTGAGCAGTTATTCGTTGGGCCAGTTCCTCCAGCCCTCATCTTCTGTCTCTTTATTTAGATTTTTTTTAGATTCAGCCTGGTAGATCAGCCAATCTGTCGAAAGCTTGGTATAATGTGTCAGCCATCAAAAATTTTCCTGGAATTTGCAAAGTCATTACCTGGATAGTATGAGGAAATTTTGCCATTTCTCAAGTTCTTAGAGACATCAGGTTTCTTATAGCAGAATCTTTGGGTATTGTGAAGGTTAAAGGTCACCAGATTTTTCATAACTAGAATCCTTGAAGTGACACTTTATATTACAATATTTGGTAGTATCCCGGTTTCGCTTTTATGATAGGACTTCCATAGAAGTGGATAGTTATCATAATATAGGTCATCAGGATTTGTCCATTAACTTCATGTGTATGATCCTGGTGGAAGTTTGCATTTTAGCCGTTATTCGACTTAAGATGCTCAATTCTGCACGGAGACAGTGCCTCACTACCCAAACGAAGCCTCCGAATAAGGTCGCAATGAAATATGTTTACCTGCGAACAATACGTGTGAATTCTTCTCGGAATCCCCACTAGATTGGCAGTCCAGGTGTGGAATCACGGATCTATCTTTCGCGTTATCGCAATCTTTATCGTCAACGCTTACCCCTTGAGTTACGCAGGGTTAACAATAGCCGTCTTTTAAATTCACTCCGCTTATTGTAATGAGCGATTTGAAGTGCTGTGCGAAAAATGAAGAATGGAGATCACGTTCTCTCTGACATAAGTTAAATCAAGAAATAACGATAACGCTAACGCACGCGTTATGAATATCCATGATCGAGGCCCAGGTGCCAACGTTTCAATAGCTGACGCTGTTATATTCAGGGTGTTGATGAAGGCCCTGAAGAAGATGACGGAGTCAGCTATCGAAACGTCGGCTCCAGGACAACCAAACCGGTGGGAATCTTGAGAAGAATTCACGCGCCTTCGTTCTTCTCGCGGGTCTATGTTTTTCGTTCCCGCAATTTCACATCTCCCATCTTTCGGGGTGTCTTAATTCTCAAGTCGGCGGATCGACACTTAGGTACGTTGACGCAGAGATGGCGCGGGAAAGTAGCTGACGAGACCCGACTCATGGATGCCGCACGCCGTGAGGGAGATGGATGGATAGCTAGACTGATTGATTGAGTGATTGATTAAGGACGCCACCTTATTTTTTCCTTCCTTCCTCCTTACCACCACTCTCTCGTGAAGATTATCGGGGAAGGTGGGTCGAGAGGTCGTTTCCGGTCGAACGGTTTTCGGCGTGAGCGAAATTATCGCCGGGTGGCGTGCTCTCTGAGAAGCTGCTAAGGAGTGGCTTAAGGTTGAGATAAGGAAGAGCTTGAGTGAGGAATTAATCCGATGCATAAAGCTCATTATTTCAACCTTTTCTTATTCAGTAGGATACTTTAAATGAGTTTTTGCCTTCTAGTTTATCCGGAGAGAGTATTGCTCTCAGCAATAACGGCCAAGGTAAAACCAATTGGTATGTTACGCGCTGTAGTACAGGTATTTTTGTGTAATACATATATCGTCGTCGTTTAGGCATAACTCACCTAGTTAAAAACATCACGTCTGAGTTATAGCGGTTTTAATGTCTTAGACAACTCCTAAAATCAATTTTGCATTATTAGTTAATATTAACATGAGTTTTGGTGTTGTTGCTGCTATTACTTCCACCTACTTCCATAATTTCACTGTTTTTTGCTTTTCATTTCGTTAGTATGGTTTTGCACCTAACTCAAAACCGCCAATTTTTGACTTAGTGACATCTGCGTGAACGACGACGATATCCTCCACTGCGCCTTAGCATATTCTTTTCGTAAAGTATAGGAGGCCGCAGACCTATATTTAGGCAAACGGCATTCAAATGGCAGCAAATAAAATGATATGTTCAGTACATTGACGACGATACAAAAATGGTTGCGTTTAGGGCTACAAACAGATCTTGCGTTCGAACCCGGGAGAGGCCTCTTAGAGCACCTGATCCCGATTTGTGATTTTTTTTAATTGTCTGCTCTACTCACACCAAATACGGGTCAGCCTAACGTTGTAAATATGGCTTTTTTTATGCATGGTCTCATATTGAATAGTTAGCGAAAAAACTAGGAAAAGCGAAATCATTGGTATATTACTCTATTTTTTCTTGCAGCCACCAAGTAGGTACATGTGTAATACATATATCGTCGTCGTTATCGCACCAAGTAGATATTACATTTTCTTTTTATGATATTTGATAAATGTTCGTACACTATGTCCGCTGTTTTTCATATGGTGTTGCTTCCGCATACGAAGACGAAACTTTTCTCCTATATACTTCTTATATGCACAGAAATAATTTTTTTTCCTCGGTAACATATTATTTGTTCTTGCTGTTGTATGTCGAATGTCACTCATGATATATCTATAATCCTCGTATTAAATTTGAAGATGCATGAATTTGCTGGTGATATGTTGCAATTAATTTTGTTCTTGCTAAACTGAAAAAATACGTTAGAATAATTCATAAGAAGGATTTTACCCAACTGATATCCTCTGATGTCGTTATTTGCGTACATGATGTTTTTTTTAGTAACTTAGCTTTAAACCCAGCTAAATATTTATCCCCAATATTGTGGTTGTAGTAGTAACCTTTCCTTTAATATTCTTTAACTTAATTCTAACTACTCCTTAACATTCCATTGGTATATTCGGATGGGATTGACTGAATGCCTGAGTCGCTTATATACTATATGACATGCACCATGTGTACTGTAGGTCCCTTGATCTTTATTATGACCAATTAGGTGGGACGGGTGGGACAAAGTGTTTAGTTTATCCGCTTTTACGTATAATCTTGAAGGTGTACCAGTTGACCATTCTGCCGCGAGTAAGCGCCATTTAATTCATTGTCACAATTTGCGAAATACGGATCGTGAGTATTAAATGTATCCTCAGCTCGAACAAACGTGTTTTTGAGGTGCCGCGCGTCTCGTTAAAAAAGGTTACAGTCTGGCCAATATCTTATCGCGACGTTTTCGTGTTTTCTTCCACCTTGTATATTTATGTGCTCGGTCTCCAGTTTTTAGCCGGAATATATGTTCCATTGTTTTTGGGGAAGGAAATCCCCTCCATTTTCCCGTCACCCCCCCGCGCCCGAGTCGGCAAGGCATTATCCCTTTGAAATTGCTTGGCTCACGCATTACAGTCTGCCGTCGACCGAACCCTAATGGCACTGCGGACCGGTTTTCGGCATCTCGGGTGCCCCAAAAGAAAAAGCAGCGACCCGGGGAAATTGGGTGGGGAGACGGAAGGGTTGTAATTTCGGGAGAAGTTTGTGATTCAGTTTAAGGTCTCGGTGCGAAATGGCTCTTTTCCGGTTCGAGGAGGCAAGGTGAGACGGGTAAGGGTTGAAAAAGTTGCGCCACCGATCCATTCTGCCTTTTATTTTGTAGTCACTCATGGAGCAGACCGGTGTAATTTCACTCTCGCAAAAATCTGCTCCCGTGATGGAAACCTCATTTGATTTTTTTAATCCGTAATTGCGGAATGAAGTGCGTGTTGGAATTTGCACGTACCGTTTCTTGATCCGTCTGAAATGCTACCAGCTCTACAACCGGCAACTTAAGTAGAAACCCAGGTGATGATAAATGAAAAAAAATTATTTCATTGCTCTTTATGGAATCATATCATAGCCCTGCTCTGAATCGTTGACTTTGATTGATAAAAAGGGTGAAAGAATGAATGGAAAAACTCCGGCAAAGCTTAATCTTATCAAAAATAGCTCAAGGGTCATAAGCTTAACATCCTATCTGACGGGTGGTGTTCTGCTGGAAACGCGCTGCGAGAAGTACTCAAAGATACACCTCAGAAAATATCATTGCTGCTGAGATACGAGCCCATTCCTTCAAGATCGGAAGCCAGTAACTATGCGAATCTGATCGTTTTGTTGTTTTTATTTGTAAGAGGTTTAACCCACAGACGTACTTGGATTTAATGACCGTAATATTAAAATAGAAAGTTTTAGACTCTGGGATAAAAGACATTCCTCTTAGTTGTCTTCTGGCCCGAGTCAAAGTGACATGCGTGGAAATGCAGGTAGAAAGTTCCTCTCCAGGATAAAAATTCATTGATCACGCCTCCAGTAATGCTCAAATACCCTTTCAACTTGATTAGGCTTCCTTATGATCACAATTCTGCGCATCAAACTCGGGTAAATGAGCGTCATTTCTCCCTAAACTTCGTTGCTGTTTAAAAACCCAAAGAATTCTTGAGGAAATATTTCATCTAAACGGGAGATGGACAAAATTTATCCACAAATAAACCACAATGATGCCAAATAAAAGTATTTCTGTGGTCAGGATTTTTAGCCTCATAACAATGGGAGGAGACCTATTTGAAGAAGTCATGTTTTCTTCGTACGACAAATCACCAAGTTTTGGGTCATTTCCGCTAGAGTAGCTGTTATTTCCCTTAGCCTCGGACCAATTTACCACCCCATGGAAAAAGAATAATTTGTATTGTTTATAATTAAGTTTTTGTTCTGCAATTTCCCCTCACCCCGGCGTCCGACAAATGACCCAATTCCGCGCCATAGACCCTCCGCTTCTCTGACATGGCCGCTGTGGAAAGGATATCCCCAAAAACTTAACTCATTACCACCACCAGGCTTTCTACGTCTTCTTCTCTTTGAGTCCGTAACCTCTCCCTCTCCTCATTCCTCTCTTCACTTTCTTCCCAGACCCTGTCCGCCGAAACTTCCCTTACACTCCTCTCTTTCTTTCGCCGCTATTCTCCTCAGCCTCCCTTGCTTGTTCCTCCGCTTTATTATTCCCGGGTCCCATCATTTTCCCACCCTTATCGCAACCCAGCAACCCAACTTCCAAGTTTGTCAACTCCCACCCGGATCCTTGGTGCCGCCTCCCTCCCGCCTCCAGTGTTTCCCGGCATGCATCTCACCCCCGGGCCTCTCCCTAATCAGCCGCGGAAGGGGCCCGCAGCCCCACCACCCCCCCTTTGAGGAGAAAGGCAGGACAGGCTTCCTCCACCAACTCCGTCCTTCTTACCCTCCCCCTGGAGTGACATGCGAACCCTTTTCTTGGCGACAGAGAAACATAAGGAGTGCGTGGACTTGTGGTTGGGTAGTAGAGGCCCCTAGCCCCCACCCCCTGCTGTCACGAAGGGGGTTTCTACTCCCCGCCTCTTCATCCCCAAACCACCCTCTTTGCGAGAGGATTCGGATTAGCTGTGTTGAATCCCTCTAAGGGAGAGTGAGGATTTTGTTTTGGGGGTGGTGTTGTCGGTGGGGTAAGGGGATTATGGGCGGGACCCCAGCCGTCTCATCCATTGCGTGGATACAAGGATGCTGGGATGTCGTTCTTTCGGCGCCCGGCAATGATCATCTCCCGCGGCCACGCTTAGTGTCTCCGGCCGGGTAACAGTCCCCGCGGGTACCCCCCCTCCCTTATTCCCTGCTACTCCCGCTCCTAGAATTTCCCGGAAACATGGTGAATAAGAATTCGAATCAAATGTCCAGATTCTGACACTAATCCTTGAGGGAGCACGCGGATTAAATTGTTAAAGTAGGAGGAACCTGTCGAGTACTCCGCAGATGCAGCTGTTTTCACAATAGTGTCAAATAATACCCCGAGACAAGACAGTGACTACATCTTCTTTTCTTTATGTCTGCAGTGGTCACAGGAGTACACAACCAGAGATGCTTTTTCTTTGCATCTTCATGTGTACCATTTACAGTCCCCGGCGAAAACATCCGTTCTATTTGCATTTTTTGCTCACCATTATAGGACGATGGAATGAGAAACAACTGCACCCGTTACTTAAAATATATCTCTAACGCTACGGCTTGAAGAATTCTAATAGCTGACATAGCAGTCATGGCAGAAACAGAAGGAGTTTTAAAGAAGACACTAGGAAATATGGAGAGAACAATGACCAGATATCGTCTGAAGATCAATAAAAAGAAAACTAAGGTATTGGTGTGCAGTTGGAGAAAGGAATCCAGGACCAATGTTAAACTAGGAAAACAAAAAATCGAGAAGGTGGAAGAGGTCTGTTACCTGGGAAGCCGAGTAACCAGCGATGGACGAAGTAAAAGAGAAATTGCCATTAGAATTGCCAATGCGAAAAGGGCATTATACCTGAAGATGATTCTGCTTACAGCTGCAAATACAAGCTTAGAAGGAAGTAAGGAAGCAATTCATCAGAACGTATTTCTGGAGCATGTTTCTTTACGGGAGTGAGGCATGGACAGTGACAGCAGAGGAGAAGAAAAGGGTGGAAACATTTGAAATATGGTGCTAACGAAGAATGATGAAGATAAAATGGATCGATCGAGTGACAAACGAAGAAGTCTTTAGAAGAGTTGGAGAGAAGAGAAGTCTACTGAAAAACTTAAAAAGAAGACTGAACAACTTAATAGGCCACTTCTTGAGACACGGTGGCCTGGTGAAGACAATTGTCGAGGGAAAAGTGAACGGGAGAAATGGAAAAGGCAGGCCTCGTATGAGGCATATGGAGGAAGTTGTGAAGGATGTAAAAGAGTGGGACTACGTCAATATGAAGAGGTTGGCCGATAGAAGAATCGAGTGGAGGGCTGCGTCAAACCAATCCTAGGATTGTTGACCAATGATGATGATCCTAATTTAAACAGGAAGTACATCTCGCGATTTTCAGTCCTTGCCCAAGAGTCATATTGAAGGGATCGAATTTCTGTGTTGGATAGAGTACTTTCTCACATCCCGAAGGCCCAGGTTTAAATTTCGGCAGGGGCAAATTTTCCTTGGTCCGTGTTTGAAAGTTTTGTGGAGAGCAGTTCGAGTCCAGCACTCCGTCCGTTATTTGGGACGCTAAAATCTAGGCCGTAGATAACGTAGATAAGTATATGTGGGGTTCGTGTTCTCTGAGAGAGTTTATAATTTCTTTACACATTCATGATATAAGCTTTTATCGTGCTATTTTCCTGATTACATTTTCTCTCGCCTTTCATCACGAGCAGAATAGCAGAACTAACAGGATTTATTAAGATATCTATGTCCCTGTATTATGAGCGACAAAAAACATTTTCTGGCTGCTTGTTTAACACCCTACCTCCCAGAAACCTAATGACATTTTAATTAGGCTGTCCTTAAGGTAGGTCTTTTGAAGCTCATCACTGGCGAGGAGGATATTGAAGGCTTTGCGATATTTTTTTATTAATCAAAGGAACTTGCTATGGCCATAGGTTGTTGGATTATACAACGTGTTATCCATGAAAAGAAATGGAACACTAAGCGGAAACCACGTCATTGCCAGATGAGGTAAAAGGAGAAGCAAGGGAAATTGCCATCATTCTAACATAAGTACCCTAAACCCGCCTAATTGCGGAGTTATCTCATGGTTATCAAATTGAAGGCCCCTCGCTAATATCCGTATTCCCATTCTGACTTGGCATTGTTCTCAGAGAAAAACGACCCTATTAATCGTTCTGTCCTGCAGGTGGTTTATCAGCCTGAAGCTTTTCCATTTCCTTCTCCCATATTAATGGGGAAGAGCTAATGCCTTTTCTTCTCCTCATTTTGCTGGGTCGTCATATTTTCATCCGTATAGCAGTACATTTTTGAGAGAGGGGGAGAATTCCTACTGCCTTGCTCAGAAACCAATGTTTTAAAACTGATGAACATTAATGATTTGAAGCTCTGTGCTCCTATAGAAGTGACGTATTCAAAAATTGCTCGGTATAAAATTATCATTCGGACATATGTTTCTGCAAAACAAGTTGCGTCATAAGGAAAAGAGTTATACCTTTTTATGTAAGGTCATGATTTTATTTGACGTAAGATTATAATTGATCTGTTGCTCATTTGTGGACGAGCTTCTAAAGTTAAAAATATATTCCGGTACTCCAATGGATTTTGTATTCAGGATATCAGGTCATGCACCGTTTGGTAAAGTTATTTTGTTCGTGAGAAATTTTGAAACCTATAGTTTTCTTTTTATTTACAAAATATTTATAAATAGCCTATCAAAAGTTTCATCCAATTAGCCCCTAATCTCATATCCCAGTCTCTGGCGAAAATTTAGGGCCGCAGTAATGTTAGCATTTGGAGAAAAATGAAAGCGGTGAAGGATATAATTGGTAGGATGTTCTGATATTACTGGTGTTTGATCTACTTTGTATTAAAATAATGTGCAAGTGTAAAGAGTGAAAGTGGAATGGGTGCTATTAAGTATAATTGATCAGTAATTACTAAGTCCCTTTTTGCAGAGCTAACATAGGAGAATCAGCGAAGCGTATGAATTGCTGTCGAAAGAAAGTAACCCTGATGTATTTGCCTTCGTTGGATGGCGGATAGGAATTGAACACGTTCTTTTCATTTACGAAAACTATATAAATAATATTAAAATCATTTAAGACCTTCTTTAAACCTATACGCAATTGATTATTTCTTTGAAATTGAATTGGTAGAGTAGTTTTCGGTAATTTAAGATGTATTGTAGAGTCTATTATTAATTATTATTACGAGAGTAAACATTATCTACGCCCTCGGGGAGATTGGGCCCGCAATCTTTGAGTTTCTGGGCTAGCGCATTACCGACATGGCTACTATCTGTGTAAATTATATCCTCGGGATACATCCCTAGTCCGTCTCTATCCTCCCAGTCCTGCAGTGTTCCCGCACCGTCCACCCCCTCACCAACTCCAGTGGAACAACGGAGATCCATACGCCATCGTCCCAACTTCCCGTTTCCCTTCCGTCCCGACGTCCGGGCGCCCTCTCAACCCTTCCATTGGAACGTTCTCCCCATCCCTCCCGGTCCTCGACCGAGAACTTCTCCTCATCCGCCCCATTTCGTCTTCTTGAGCCGCCGCTGCCTTGCCCTGGACTCCGGCCATATCCGCCCCCAATGCTGCCTAGGATTGGGGTTTTCCTGCCTCGTAAATATGTGCCGTTTGTTTCTTTATGGGGTTCGGTCATGCGTGGTACGCGGACGGCGACACTGCTGCGTCTGTATGACCAGCGGCGTCTCCTCGGGAGATTTTATTGTTCTGGACTGTCGTCATGCGTTCTCTTGCTTCTCCGCAGTTTCCCTAGGATACGCTGAAGGCTGGTTGGAGGAATTTGTCTCAAGCCTTAGCTGCGCAGAGTGGAATGAGGAATGTCTTTTCCATGTTACCCATTTGAAGCATCTTCCCAGAACGAAGCAAATGATGGAAATTTCCTTGGTATCATTGCTCAAACCCATGATTGCTCCTAGCCAGATCGAATCTTTATTTTCGAACTAACAGAACAAAAAGGTATTTTATATTTGGGTCATGTCTGGCTCCATATTGTTGGCATTTGCTCTCGTACTGATATCTGCGTTCCCTTAAAATATGAAATTTCTCGAAACAAATAGCTCGTAGGGAGACAAATGTCTCTGTGTATGTTTGTCAATGAAAGTGAATTGAATTAGGATTTGTAACTGGGCGTTGACTTTGTAGCCAAATTCTAGTGTATTTCCCATAATAGTCCCTAAAAATATGTTTATGTAACCACCCGTGTCTTTCTATAAATGAAAGAAAATGTTCTCCGTAAAGAATCAAAATTTGAGGTCATCTATTTAGTAAATATAATTTACAACATTTCGATCCGATTTCAACTTGGACCAATTTCTGGCGTGCGACATTTTAAGTCGTTTGAAAGAAACCAAGCAACTTCTAGCGATAACCTTGGTGCTTAAATGATATAAAAGTTATTTAAATTCCTTTAGAAATATTTGTATTGTTGTGATTTTATTGTGATTTTATTGTATGCTTTAAAGCCTACTTCTCCATGATAGATAATAATAAGGGATTTTATTTTGACCAGTCAGAATCTGTAGCGGTTTCAAGTGGATGTTTATGGCTTCTCACTCGACCCTACGTTATTTTACCAAAGTGGTGAGAAAAGTTAACAATGCTATCTCTTTATAATAACTATTTTCTTTATAATACTACAGGTAGTGGTAGTTGTTGATAGAGTATTCTTACTCTGCATTGCCTCTTCTAAGTGAATCTCCCTCTTTCTTTCAGCAAATCAGTTTTCTGTTAACTCCTTCTCATCGTTTACAACTTATCTTTTCTTCTTCTACACCCTGCGTGACCAACACACTTCTTTCAATAACATCCTTCATTATCTAATGTATTATAACTACTTGTGCTAACCGCCTTCTCTTCCTCCTCCTCATTCACGTCAGTTTTCTTTCCTTCCACACTTTGACCAACACTTTATCATTCACTCTTTTCTTCGTTCATCTTACGTCCGCAACTATGTTCCTTACTGACCTAGAAGTATTCTGTTGCTTCTCTTCTCATTTGCAGATGTGGGCACGTTTTACGGTTTGTTTTACCGCCACACACCTGTGGTGTAGTAACATTGATGTTGTATGACCCTGTAAAAAGTTAGTGCCCTGCCTGTTGTACCATAAGTGTATTGTTCTTCAAAGTAGATGTTACTTTAATGTAATTTGCAGCTGGGATTTTCAATTATTTATTTATTAAGGTTTCAGACGGACCTCATAGTAAACTTTCTTTACTTTTATTGCAATTGGTCGTTATTCTGATGCCATATAGTTCGCATCAGCACGGTAGTGTACTTCTCTATTCTGATTTTCGTGATAGAATCGGCCGTATTGTGTGGGTGCTCTCAAGATATCTATAGCGTTGTAGGAAAATATTAGATAGGTGTTTGAATTTACTTAAAATCGCGTAAAAATATATCCCGGGGTCTGGTAGCATCCCTTTCAAATTATTTTCTAATCGTGTTCTAACTCCGGGATCTTTTTACTATTGGACGGATACAAATCATTAGCTGCGGGTATTGAGTTTTGTGGTGTGGAATCATGGATGCATCTTTCGCGTTATCGCAATCTGTATCGATAACGTAAGCGCACGCCTTATGAAGATCCATGATCGAGCTCCTCATATCGTGATGGCTCGGATCAAATTCAGGTGTTGGTGTTTTCATTCATATGTCGTTCCCTTCTTGAGTGCCGTGTGGAGAGCACCTAATGTTCAATACGGTGCCTGCCGGATGGAACATAAAACAGTGACCCCTTTTGTCGTGTTTTGTTAAGGATACCTAGGTTGAGCTTCTCTCCATCCTTCCTCCGCACCCTAAATGTATACCTCTTCCCAAGTAATATGCACATTTATTTAATGGTTCGAATTACTTTTATTTGTAGGTCATCTCTCCGAATAGTAGCGATGTTAGCGTTTGTTCCTGTAGAGGTCTGACGTGGAAGAATATTCTCTTATATTATTTTTCAACGTGGCCTGGACGAGTTTGTGTTTTTGGAAAGAGGTGAGCTGCTGTGTTTCTCCCACGGGAAAATATTGCAAAGCATGGCATTCGGATGCCATTGCAATACTCCGAGAAAAAATACAGCCGAACGACTCACCCGATTTTTTCATCCATTTCGAAGCGATACGGCGTTAGCTGTCGATAATCAAATCCGCGGTCCATCGGCCGCGATACATCACACGATTGGTCCCGCGTATTTCGATTCTATTTTTTTATCTCGTAGTTTCCCGGGCCGTGGTGGTTACCCGTTACGCCATTGCGCGGTTTTCCACCCCCGACGCTCAGGGTTCAAAGATTGATCCCCGGAGTGCGGCTTGGCACCAAATGCCCGCGGACTGGCCGGCGAAACGTTGCGGGTGAAAACGGCGGGATCGATCGCTGTGGATTACGAAACTAGACGCCCGCAAACAGTTGAATCCCGTCGGCGTATATGGTCACGTGACGCACGGACGCATGGTTTATGCCCTTGGGGTGCGAATTCCTATGTAGGGTCCACCGCTACCTCTTCTTTTCCCTTCTCCCCGCACATCCCCCGGTGTCCTCGCGGGAGGTTGCCACAAGAAAAACAAGAGAGCAGCACCAATCGCCTGACGACACGATGGGAGAAGCCCAGAAATGGCCTCGCGTAGCATATCCGAGCCAGCGTGGGCGAACGACGCCTTGGACCGTAAAAGCTGCGGAGCTGGCTGTCTAAGTGACACACGCTCATATGTGTTGGCTAGCCAGATTTCATTCGCTCCTAGAGAGCGTGCAGATTTCTGATAAGATTATCGCTATTCCTCCAATTGGAATGCCCTTATCCTTTTGCGGAGGACGAAGTTGTTTCCTTAGCTTGGTGACATTTTCCAGTTCCTTTTCTTTATATTTCTCGCATAAATCAATCTTCAGTGAATTCTCTCAGACACTTGGAGGTGCGGAATCAATCGAATCAATCAATGACTGTTCGTACGTCGCCAAGCCAATTGTGTACCCGACGCTAAATCCTTCGGCGCAGTGCTATCTACCTCAGCAACGGATTTGCCTACCAAACATGAGATTTGAGTCTTGATTGTGTGCGTGCCTCAGCTGTTAAGTTTCAAAGCTGTTGTCAACCCTGAACACTTCATCTCTTCGATTCAAACACAGATGAGTGTCCCCACACAATATGTGATTAAAATAAAATGTCCTTTGGCAACTAAAAATACAATCTATCATGAAAAGTATTTATCGACCAAAGTTGGTCTTGTTAGACATGCAACGAGAAAATTTTAGCCGTCCGTGTCATTCGCTAATGAATATTTCATTGCCTATCTCCTTCATCACCTCCGTACGACCTACTTGCCGTCATTCTGTAATAAATGCATTTATCTTTTATAATCTCCCAGCATTCTCTCTTCTGTCACTAGCTTACACGTCCCATTACCTCCATTAACCCACTCCATCAATCTGCCATAGTTATAGCCTTCCATTCCTTCCTTTTCCACCATATTCATAACTTTCTCATTTGTACTCTGTTTCATTGTATTTTTTTCTCCTACGAGCCAACATCTCCAAATATCGTTATCTGTTTTCCTTCTCACTCCTTTGAGTTGTAATTTCCGAATGTTGCGAAGCTTTTTCTTCATGCTCAACTATTCTCCCAACACTTTTTCGAATCGTCACTAAGGATTTCTGCTGCCAGGAGTAAAAGGATTTGTCCCTGAATTCTTCATTATGAGAAGTATGAATGCGTAACGAATCGAATTGGTTTATTTATCTTCGCCGCCTTTCAAGTTTCATTTTTTTATCCAAGCACGGAATAATTTTTTGGTAAAGTAGGTAGGTACATACTATCGATGCGGCGTCACAGAAAGCTTGTACCTGCTATTTTGACAAACCTTCCCAGTCATTATCTTATAAGATGGTAAAATTCCTGTTAACACATCCACTAAACAATCTGAGTGATAAGTTTTCCAAGTTCTCAGTCTCAAAGATAGTTTTGTCGTGTAATTAACGCCATACACCGCTGAACTCAAGATTCCTTCAGTGACTCTTACGTACTTGTAATGCCACGAGCAAGGTTTTTAACGCTACGCATACCAATTCAACCACTCTTTCGTTTGGTATATTTTCTATTAATAAATTAATTAAAATTCTTCATAAAAGTTGTCACTCGCCCTCGTGATTACGAGCCGCGGGGACAAACAAATTAAGCTACCCGGGGAAACTTTTTCGTTGTCGCAGGTAATATCCAGGTGGCACCATGAGGCAAAAGAGTTTTTGCGGGGAGGCCCGAAGAAAAAAAAAACAGGGAAGAAAGCAAGCACCTCAACTCCCACCCTCTCGACCGGGGAAGAAAATTTGCTCCAAGTTTTATGAGATCCGGGTGAAATATTGCATGAGAAATTTTTCCGGAGGAAACTTGGGTCGGGTGGGGGACAAGGCCGGGAGACCGTGATCAGGGAGCTTAATCTTACGTTCTGTTGGATCGTATTTGTTTTCTGCGCGTCACCTCGTCACCTTGCACCCCCTCCAGTCTTCCCTACCAATACTCTCCCCCTCCCGCCCCCTTAAAAAGTTCCACCCCGGCGTAACATCAACCTCCCCACTCCTCCCACCTGTCACCCGCCTCCCTCCCTTACGACTGGGCGCTCATTTGCTTGGTAATTGAGCGTTGGGTCCCGGGGTCTTTCCCATAGTTATGACCTCGCGACCCCTTCCTTCTCTCTCGCGCACGGCCCTTACGGTCCAGACCGCCCGAAAGGTCCCTACCCAAAATGTTTCACCCAAAAGGCAACCTCCCCCACCTCCTCAACTCCCTACTTCGTTCGCTCAGCCTCCTCATCTGCCTAAAGCGCGTCAAAAATAAAACTTTTATAAAAACATTTACCTTACTCCCTTTTTCGCCTATTGTTTCAATGTCGGTGGTGTATAGAGCGTTGATTAAACAGCTTTGAAGCGCGACCTTCCTTCCTTTCCTCTATTCATCCTTGTGGAATTCGAGGCACCTTTTCAGAACCTATAATGAACCGCTGTTCGGAAGTTTATGACGGTCTTTTGAGCTAGAGGGAGGCTCGTATGTTTTACCCGTATGCGTACGTACTTTCCGTGTATTTTCTGGCAGTAGGAGACTCAAAAGCGTGGTTGAGTGTTTTGTAGACTCTGGAGTGTCCTAAGGGACTAGCTACTGTCGCAAAAGCGATTCCTTCATTGTCTCAGCGCGGCGAGGTGGATCGCTTGCCTCTGGTTAAAATGAAGGCCATGTTCCACACTATAGTTCAATTAAACGCACAGTAAATTGTACTGACGGATTTTATTGTGAGTCGCACAGGTATGCCCAAGTGGAGAGGACACCTATTTGCGAGCGATTGAGAGGTGAGGTATAAGTCTATGAACCACTCAGAAAGTAGAGTCAGCATATGGGCATTCGTCTTCGGCTTCTTCTTGGGAACGTTTGCTCACAAACTAGGAGTCGTTACCAAAATTCTCGTTTTACTCATACTTCCTCTTTACCTTCGACATCCCAGTAGTCTCCATTAATATTTATTTTCATCAAAATATTAACGTTTATTAGTATATCATCATCATTGGTCAGCAATCCTAGGATTGGTTTGACGCAGCTTTCCACTCGATTCTTCTATCGGCCAACCTTTTCATTGTGACGTAATTCTTCTCTTTTACATTCTTCACGACCTGTTCCATGTATCTCATACGAGGCCTGCCTTTTCCAATCTTCCCGTTCACTTTTCCCTCGATGATAGTCTTCATCAGGCCATCGTGTCTCAAGATATGACCGATTAAGTTTTCCCTTCTTCTTTTTAGAGTTGTCAGCAGACTTCTCTTTTCTCCTACTCTTCTTAGCACTTCCTCGTTACTTACTCGGTCGATCCATTTAATCTTCATCATTCTTCTGTAACACCACATTTCAAATGCTTCTACCCTTTTCTTCTCCGCTGCTGTCATCGTCCATGATTCACTGCCGTAAAGAAAAAAAAAGAAAAAAAAGTATATACGCACTATATTAAGTGAAAAATTAACATTTCTTTGTAAATACGTTATGCAAGTGTACCTAATATTATTGTTTACATGAATGTAAACAGTTTGCACTAAGTAACGCTGCATTTTTTACCGTTAGCATAAGCCGCTCATATTCTTTGACTTATTTGCTATTCAACTCGGTAGGTGGCACTATAATTTTGTCTTCTCTTAATGGCAAATGAAAGAATCTGCTTCGGGTCTACAGATTGTAACACCATAGGACCTGTTTATCTTTTTTAGCATCTATAATCGAAAGCAATTCATGAGATTGCAGTTATATTGGGAAAACCGCCTTCAAATATTTCCCCAGGTGTTGTTCGAGGAATATTTTTTTAGCTCCGGTTCTTTCGATTAATGTATTCCGTATTTATGTTCTGAAGGTTTTTGTAAATACCACGACCCTTGGAAACAATGCTAGATTTTAAGACGTGCAATTTTTGAAGGTTTGGTGATCGTGTAGAAAACAGAACTTCATTCCCAGAATTCTCCTTGTGCATTATCAGAACGATATTGAGATAACCCTTTCTTTGTGTCAGAGGAGCATGACATTCTGGAATTGTTTAATAGGCTCAGAGGTCGTCAACATCTATTCGATTTTCTGTGAAGGGTAATAATATACATAGCATATAGGGTCGTCCATACGTCCCTTTGTAGGGGTTTGATACGTGCACTTAGGGTTTTTTGATGCCTCCTATATCATAATAATCTCTTTTAAAATGGTTTTAATTATCATGCTCGATAGTTCGCGATTAAAGACTTCAATTGAATCGACATTTCTCCATGATACTTGCAACTCGACAGTATTTATGACTTCCATCAGTAGTGATAGAAGGTTATAGTAATGATAGAAAGTGATAGATAGTAGGTAGAATTGGGGATTCAGGGGCTGGAATGGCGGAGGTTTCATTAACGAAATGTGTTACTAACCTGAATACCATGGCCAGCATGTAATTGTCATTATGCAACGAAAGACGACTCTATAATACTCTTATCCCCTTTATCGCCCAGTTATCTGATTATGCTAAAGATTGAATAATTTATTATAACTCTTTAGGATGCCGAAAGTAAAATCCCGCACTTTTTTATTTCACTCCCGATTCATTTTCAGCTCCCTTTTTGTGCTTCGCGGGGAATTTGACTCAAAAGCCATGAAACTTTGTACGTCCAACGGACCTGGGGGAGGGAGGCGTCTCCCTCGTTCTCGCTCTTCCCATCCTAAGTGTGGCGTTAAGGGTATTAAACATCCCACTCCTCCCTTAACCGGCTGTAACAATGCTCGAGGAATTGGCTTAGTGCGCGCTTTTATTATCTGGCATCGCTCATAATCACGAACTCATCTCGAATGTAATGCCTCTGCCATCATAAAGCGTGCGTTGAGCTCCCCGAGACAAAAATTCATCAGCTGGCGAAATCCATTTTTCTCCCCCTATTCATCCCCCTCCCCCTTTCCCCAACCCTCACGCCCCCTTTCAGGGAAGGCGCAAGACGCCCTCTATCCGCCTAAACCCCCCCTTCCGTTTTCGTATTTTCCGCCCCCGTTGCCTTGATACCCTCATACTTCGTCGGTTTCGTCAACTCCCCGCTTTATTTATCGCTCAATTCAACCGTCATTTGTCACAAACAGACTACTCCTCCCTTCTCTCCCCATCTCCTTCCCTCCCTCCCCCCATTCCGTGCCGTACCGAAGGAGGGTTGGTTGCTGGGTAGGTGGAGAGGGAAGGAAGGAGAGGGCTTTCTTTATCCTCTTCTCTCCTCCTCCTCCTTCGCTTCTCACGACCGCCCCCTTATCCAAGTCGAAGCGGGCCTCCCTCGTCATCAGTTGCCGTCCCTTGAGATTACAATCTTCGGGGCTATTCATCCCTCCCTCTTGCTTATCAACCGACGTATATATGTGTTCACGTCCCATCCAGAGCCATCTTCCCTCACCCCCTTCAACCCTACATCCCCTCCCTCACCCCACCCCGTCGCGTAACCCTTTTTTTTCCATTCAGCGGCGCGTGGTGGTGTAACGCGACTTGGCGATGGCTTTTTCCCGTCCCACCCATCTCCGCTGCCCCTCCTCCACGGGGTCCTAGGGCTTGGTAGTCATTGTGGGAGGCTCTCTCGATTGCCGAGGTCATTTGCGCTATTCAAGGTGGGCGGGTAATTAGGGCATGGGATAAATTAGGGCATGGGAAGTGGCGGAAGTCTCCTGAAAAACCTGGATTCGACATTAGACTTGATACTCACGCCGTAAGTGTGTGCAACTAACTCCCTGGCGGAGAACCATTTGCCCATGCATTGATACTTTGTCATAAGTCACATCTTGGCATTGAGGAGTAATCGTAATTACATAATTTCATGGATAAGAGATAAAAAAGATCGTTCATCTCCTAGCTGTTAAAAATAAGATTATTTTTATATTCACCTACCAATAAAGAAGTAGCGTCTTGTACTCAGCTATTGCCTCAAGAACGTAAATACATCGTTAGAAGTAAATGAGGTAACTTTGTGAGGTCTTGTATGCAATATTCTATGAAAGGTGAGGTGATTTTTAATGGAGCTGTTCGTCAGGTTATTCTGGGGAATTTATTATAAATCTTTAGATTCGCTTCTTATTTTCGTTTGGGGGCAAATGAGTCTTTTTCCTAGCACTGATACAAATATCCTGAATGCCGCCACCTTTATTGGTCACTACATGATTACTTATTTTCCTAATTCTTTTTATTTTACGAATGTATTTTTTTATAGTTTGGAAATTGCTATTAGGAGAAGTGGCCAACTAATTAAGCATATTTAGGAAACATGGGAAGAGGCAAGAATTTTCAAGGGAAAGGAAGATTGATGGAGAAAAATCTGACTTAGGTGTTTGCGTACTCTTACGTACGAAAAATGCTTAGGGTTCCACTGTTTTACGTCCAGTCTGACGGGCAGATGACAGACTTTGAATGCGCTCCACATAGCCCTCAGTTAAGATCGACATATTAGTGAAAATATTCTCCAATGCTTTAATTCGAACCCGGGCTCTAGGAATGGGATGTGAGTATTTCGGCCAACACACTAAAACTATCTCCGCATTTTCCTTTCGAAATTTTTTTTCCTCTTTATCGATCTTTGTAGTGAAGCGTGGTAGCTACTCAGCATTGTCAATGCAATACTTAAGTGAATAATTATTAATGGGATATTGACCGGAGGTCCATGGTTTGAGTCCCGAGAAAAGGCCTTTGAAAAGAGCAGCTCAAGGTGGGTTTTATTCTCAAATCCAAATCTTTCTGGGAAACCGCAAGCGGCAAAGGGAAAGGAAATGCATCCCCTATACCCTGGTGTGTGGATTTCATGCGCCATTGGGCTTAGTATTTTTTCAACTCCCTAACCTTTGAATTGAACATAACTTTTCGAGCCCTCTTGTTATCAACACACAATCCTGCCGCTAAGGGAATCGAACCCGTGTCAGCGATCTAGCGAGGGGTGGAGCACAATATTCACAGCGTCAGTAATTCGATTCCGACCACGGTTTTTCCGTAACGATATTCCGTTGATGCGATTTCATCGCCCACCATGCATCTATCCCTCGAGCATTTATTTCCGTATCCGAGATGGAAATTTGATTACGGCGGCCCTGCGTCAATCGCTTCGGACGTGCCCGGGCTGGGAATGATAATTGGGTCAATTTCCACCTGTTTACGGCCGGAACGCGCTTATTTTTCGCGATCAAATGCGAAAAATCGAAAATGCCGGGCGCTGGTGAACATATCCGAGCAGCAGTGCCGACACTCATTATCTAACCCCGCGAGTCATTCTTTTTTCTTCCCCACTCTCTTCCACTCACTTGGCGTCCTGCTGTGGGAGTTCACCATTCATTACGATCGGTTGGATTCATAATCCAGTGTTTGCTTTCCTTTCGTCATCAGTTGCGCGGTTGCATTCTTTTTTTCAGGGCACGCGCCATTGTTGATGCTGACGTGGCATGATCGGGTTTCAGATATCCACGTCCCTTTTAAATACACTCCGTTTTGAACTAGGATTCATTTTCACAAACCAGTAAGGTCACTTTTGGTGCATTTTCTCTCTCTCGCCAACTAGTTTTTTCATGCCGAGGCCCGTTTGAAATGGTAATCATTAGAAACAAACGATTTCATTGTAATCTATGATGCATTGCGACAGAGTTTTAAGTATAGCTTTACCTAAATGTCATTCCAAATTTTAAAATTAACATTATGCTGGTTAGGTGATTTATATTAAAGGTAGCACATAGTGATTGTTCCACGGTACGTTATGTTTACATTAAGTAGGTAGCATTTGAATATATTTACTTATATTCAGTCCCGGTTGGACTTGGCTGAATTCTCCATACTTTCTCAAATTGATAGGGAATTTTTGAGGTAATTCTTATGTGCAATAGTCATTTTATACTTTATTTGTGCGATTTTTCTAGGTGCTGACTAAATCTCACTGATCTAAAGTGTACAGAAATCAAAAATGTTTGCATTGCGTTAAAAATCATCACGCTAGGAAGGGCAGAGACTTTCAAGGCGTGAAATCCACTTGGAGAAAACCGTCTTCGGCATTAGCCTATTCCCACTTCGAATGCGAAGCATTTTACGTCCCATCCGACGGACAGATTACAGAACTCGATGGGTCCTCCACGTAGCACTCGAGTAGGACTGTTTTACAAATGAAAATTTCAGCCCTTTCCCGGTATTTGAACGCTTCGAACGTTAGTTTTTTGAAGTTTCAAGTCAGCGGTTGCATTTTTTTCATCCACGTGGATGTAGTCGGAAAAAAGAAGGCAGATTAAAAAAAACTAGAACCTGTGATAGAAGGGAAAATACTAATTTTGGGAAAACTGGTGAAAACTTCTTTTCGCTCGGACTTCTCATCACGGTTTCGGGGTGGGAATTTCAACCGCACTCCCTCTCCTGTACGCGTCTCTACGCTGGAGGAAGTTTTCCGAGTCGGTCCTTCTTGGATGGGAATCGATAGCGCCAAAGCGCCCTTTTTCGCTTATCCTTCCACGCTCCCCTTCTCCCACATCAATTCCAACCCTCTCCCCCTCTCCAACCGCTCCCTTCTGCCCGCCCTTACGTTATCGTCGTCGTTAATCTCGCGCCCAAAAGTGCACTGCTCGTAGCGGCGGTGTTGGCCTTCCTGCACTCTCACCGCATTACAAGCAACTTTTCCAGCGACGGGGTGGAGAAACGTGAGGGAGGAAGAGTATTCCCCACCGCTCTGCCCCCAATCCTCTCGCTCTGCGAACAATATTTGGAAGCAATAATAAATGGAGACTGCATTAGTCAAAATACATCAGAAATTATGCGTACAACCATAGATTAAGCATAACAATCTCTATGGTTTTACTTACTCTGTAGTAGAGCATTCGAGTTTTTATTAACCCCCATTTCGTTTTTAGTATTCGTCTTCCGTTAAACTTAAATCCTAAAATAGGAGTGAATTTTGATCCAGCGAATAAAGATTAAACTCGGGAACTAGTTAAAATCCTATTTAAAGGTGCGCGTTTTGTTACCAATTCTCACGAACGTATAGAAAGTCGCTCGAATATTTGTAGATCATGAATTTTAGACCCCTAGAGACTTGACGATTGTTCTTAAGATTAAAGTTACTGGAAAAACTCAAGTCACAGAAGCTGACGCTGCAGAATTATATCTCCCCCAAGCTCCTTGAGTAAGACGAAGTAGTGACAAATGAAGATAGATTAACTATGGGACCGAGATATGCAAGAAGCTGGTCTTTTCTACGCAAAACACACGAGAAACCTGAATTCTAATTCTTAAAAAAATTACGAAACGCAGTGCATAGTTATTTTTTAATTTTTTTCCTGTTTTTTTTAATGCAAAACATTATTTTGACTCCATACCAGGCATACACCTCAGTCACACCTACTGTTATATTGTTGGTCACTATGCAAATGTTGTAATAATTGTTTTGTCAGTTAAATTAGTTCTAGAAAACAAAACATGTTACCATTCAATGCCACTTCTAAATTCAAATTATCATTCTACTCATGCAAGGCAAGTAATTACACTAACACCTTACGGGGAACGGTTGTAACTTATTTTTTGGAGTTGCATGCCAAGCATGTGAGGAAATATCTAAAATGATTATTGTAATATATTGCACATTAGAGATTCTTGTGAGCACGCTAAACAAGTCTTAAGACTACACTACACGATTCTATCCACCGGCATATTTTTCTCATTCGTAATGTTTCTTGTTATAATCAGAAAATATCCTCTTAGTAATTTTATTTTTATAACCGAGCGGTGGGAGTTCCTAATATATTTATAACGCCTTCGAAAAGCAATTAGTCTTAACTTTGCGTTGTAAGTATAGCTTGTATTTGAAGTTACAATTTGAGATCAAAGCTGTTCACGACAGCATGACTGTCTCAATCAAAATTCATTTTTTTTTATCCCTTTCTGCCCTTATTCCTTCATCCTCAACATCCAGTTACTGGATTCATACTTACCACCCCCCCTGCCGTACGGCCTCGCTGCAGCATGCTGGGTAATGCGTCGCTGCCGATGAATACCCGAGGATTCGAGAGACCCCTTTCCATGCGGGACTACACTTCCCGGAGGAGTGGATGCGAGAACACTTCGGAACGAGAACCCGCGAGCCCTCGTGGTGGCTAGCTCGTCGTCTCGAACACCAGCGGAATCCATCCGCTTCCCTGGTTTTTAATCTCTGGCGTTGTTCGCGGCGGCGCCGAGGATGCCCCTGTGGGGAAGTCGGTCGCTCTGAAGCAATTTGGAGCGCCGGAATCGATGCTGCTACCGCGTGCCCTCGTCCGCGAGGGGTGTCAAGGGTGCCAGAAGAAGTCTCTGTAATCAAAGTCGTGAGCTGCCTCCGCCCTAATAAAGGGTCTCAATCCGTCAGCCGTTGGTTCGCGCTTCCACTGCGGAGAGGGCATCCCTGAAGTCCGGCACCCTTTTCAGCGAGTTGATGCATGATTCATTCTATATCTACTGACTATCCTGCAGCCACCTCGAGGGTGTATGGCAGGGGGTTATTTGTCACTAAACATGCGCTACATTTTATTTAAACTACCTACTGATGGAGGTATTTCTATGAATATCTGGCGGGACACACATTAGAAGTACTACTCTTCATACAACATGCAAAGAAGTATTTGAGGAGTACATAGTGCAAACATGCATTATTCATATTAGTATTTCATGCAGGCATACTTAAAATAATAATCTAGCGTCTTAATTTCAATTCTGCTTGTTTCATAAATCTGTATTAATCTGGTCTGTGCGATTTCATTTTCACGTTAAGGTAACTATATATTATGAGGGTATCATGGTGTGATAATACTTGTTATTTAAATGTACGTACATAAATTGTTTGAAGAAAGAACTGATATTTGAACCTCCCTTTGTCTATGCCTTGTGGTCCGAGTTTACCCATGTGATGTGGGGCTTTTATAATATACTAGTTGTCGGAGATGAACCTATCTACCATAAACTTCTGTAAAAGCTGTTGCCTGGCTTGCTGTCTTGCTTCGGTGGAATCTGGATCGTGAGTAATTAGTAGTATTGCCGAAATACTAGGTGATTCGTAATTGTCTCCGTGGTTTTAAAGTAATATCAATATTTACTAACTCTGGCAGATGGGTAAAAAGTAGCATATCACTAAAAGAAGAGACTATCCGAGTTTTGAAAGTGATTTCCATACCCTTGGTATGTCCTCACTTGGTGACACGAGAGGTGTTGTCAAGGGGTGTGAACCCAACATATCCCGATCGATGGCAGCCACTGTATGCTCGATATATACTCATTCCTTCTTCCTAAGCCTCAAATACCCGATGCCGCATATAACGAATGCAAAGATTGTATTTAATGTACTGATACCCTGATTTTTATTGTATCTGCTGTGTTTATTAAAATATAGATCTTCGAAACCCCGGAGATAATTTTGAAATACCCTTTACTGTTCCACCATAGATAATATATGCGGCCAAACTCTTAGAGGCACTGTATTAATCTATTATTTATTGATCATTTTCAAGCGATTAGGCTTGATTTCGACGGGTGTCCCCACTTAACTTTGCATTTCATTGCACATATCGACACCATTCCCGCATATCGGCATATCTTCAAATTCCTTCTAATTGGCATATTTCTTACCCCTCTTAATACAATCCTAAGCAACTGTTCTTTTATCTTTCTAGTCCTCGCTTTCCTAACATTCTACCATGCGTAGATTTTTGAGTTATAAATATATTGCAACTCTTGTCCAACCGCTATTAGCTTATGAATTATTTCGCACATTGTAGGTATGATAGCTTGGAACCAGTGTGTAGTACTTAAATCAGACAGTTTTAAGTAAATGTTTTGGTGGTTAACTTATTTACAGTGACGGCAAAACGGTGAACTCGCCAATGAAGACTAATTGTATTAGTGTACCTAAGTATAATTGCTTACCTGTCGTTAGTGTATTCCTGGTGTGTGTAGTGTGGATACCCTGGTAGCATTGCTGAATTGGAAGTTTTCGTTGGAATTTGTCAATGAAACTACGATGAACAAGTTCTTGAAGAATCAAAGCAAATATTTTTTTCACCTCTCCATTCACGGTTATATCTGATTCAACCTTTATTTTTAAGTAATATTGTTTCTTTGAATATCCAACAGAATCTCAATGGTGTCACGTAGTTAAAAAGCAATGTATGAGTTTAAATCTTAGGTTAATGAGCCATAATAGCTCCGTAAGCTTATCTTATGCTGTGCAAGGCCACATCCAGCGAAGTCCACCCCCAAGAATGTTGGAATGAAACCAGAAATCTATTTATTAATACAGAATTCTAGTTTGGTTTTGGCACAAGTGGCAGGTAACAAAGTAATTAGTTATCGATGAAAGAGTTTCAGCGATTTCTCCCCGGCAGAACCTTCTTTATGCACCAGTATCGTTAGGGGAGAGGCCTTTGATGTCGAACAGCGGTAATGCACGTCATCAAGTGGTGTATCTCTCGCCAAGTTAAGCTTGGAACCGAGTCGGCCGTGGCCACTTTTTTCTCCATTGAAAGACCTCCATCGGGGATATAAAAAAAAACGGGAACTCCCGAAAAAATCGGTCCCAGCACGCTACGCACCCCTCGCGACCTCTGTATCAACCCTTTTCCCCACCGATTCCCTCCCTACACACCCACTTGACCCCCTCCCACCTCCCGTTTCCCATTTATCATTCAAGTATGCTTGACGGTTGGTCCCTCTCGGCCTGCTTTGGCATGCACCCAAACATTCGCTGCGTAGTTGCATAGGCGCCTCTGTCCTCCTCCTACCCCCTCCCCATTTCAACTCCATCCCCCCCCCCCCTCTTTCAACTACGCCACCCCCCTCCCCTACCAACCTCATCATCTCGCTCTCCCCCCACCCCGCGCCCCGCTCTTCCTACTTGGCGATTCGTCCGCCGTGGCGGCGCTGGCGTCGGGCTGCTTTCGCTATCACGTCATGGGCACCCTCCTGCCACGGAGAGCGGTTGGCTTTAAGTCAGTCTGCCCTATCCTCCGAACCCCTTCCCCCCCAACCTATCGCCTACGTCGCATCTCTGTACGGAGCTCTACCCTATACTCCTAAAATCCTCCCGCTGTGGAGAGAAAGCGTTGGTTCCAATTGGGTCTTCTTCGCCCGCATCATCGCATAAAAAGCCACTGCCCCACCATGTGCCAAGTTCCTCTCAAGGCACTCTTCTTTCTGTGTCTCTTGTAAAAAGATCTTATAACAAAGGCCCTCGCGACGTTGCGACATTCCTGTGGGTGTGTGTTTGTCAATTTTTTTAATCTTTGCGTCCCCGACCCCCGGGTATAGATGTGTTTCCTGTTGTTCCCTTGCAAAGGAGAACGGTCCCCGATGTGGCCGAGCCAGAATCATTCTTGTTTGGCTCTGGTATATCTTCCTGTGCCCCTGATTCACGACCGAGGCGTCGCGTCGCCGATATCGGGGTTTCCATGACTACCCTCCCCTCCCAATCCTGTTGACTCTCGGGTGTGAGGAGTTCGTTCGTACTTTAACATGATTTGTCAATCGCCTTCGTGCTCCAATGAAGTTATTTGCAGTGATTGATAATTTTTGTGACGTTTCTAACCCTTGGATTTGTACCGTAGATTTAGTTTTGCGCCATATTTGGACGATTGTTTGAATAGTCCTCCAAAATCTCTTCCTTTAGAAAAATTTTTATTCTCAATTTCGGTTTGATAGGTGAGGTTAAATGTGAAGCCCAACAATGAGTGAAATTCGCGCATCAGGAGAAAGGAAGCTGTGCCTTTCCTTGAGCCGCATATGGTTTTTTTTTTGGCAATACCTAGTGCAGATGCTTCACAACAATGTATCACCTTCAGCTCTGCCATGTAAATAAAGTATCTGAAAATATTCTCTTTCTTCCATCTCTATGGATCTGACACGTTTAATTGCCATATGGTCAGCATAATATACTATGAGATAAGTGAAACTTAGCTGTCGTAATTAGAGAACTGTACTTCAAGTGCTTCTACATGGCTCCCAAACTCAGCCTTCGAACGTTCTTTGGGTCAGGTTGATGTGGTGGTTGCAAAACTAGCTTCCCACCCCAGGAATCCGGGTTTGATTCCCGGCAGTGGTAGAAGTTTTGCATTGGAATCTGAGGTCCTTCGTAAATGCTGCATGGGGAGCACTACAAGTACTACGTCCGTAGAATTTAAGGGTGGACCCTTTGCCACTTTTCATGGTGAATAGCTTTATGCTGACGTTGGGTTTCTCTACACGTTTCTTTTATTTCCTCTAAATATTTTCCGCACCCAACCACCCGAGTATCCTTAATGGCACAAATTATCACGGCTGCCAGTCGCCATCCCTGCAATCTACAGCAGCAACAACTGGAGTCCTAATTCTTGTCACGCCGTATCCATTCTAGTTTAGAATATTTACTATTCCTCCTCCTTTGGAAAATCTTTTGAGCGTCTCCCGCACGTGGTAGCGGACTTAATTGTTATTCATTAATCTTCCAATCAATTAAAATTCCGTTCCCATCTCCGATTGTTGATGGGAGCACATCGCGTCAACCTAGTCGAATATATTTAATTGGGAGAGATCCCTTTGAAGACCGTGGATGACTTTCCTCTAGAGACGTTCCCTGCCCGCGTCCAAAATGATTTTTCGGGGGTGAAAAATCTCTTCGAGTGTCACTTTGATGTCGGCACGAGAAATTGGCTTAGCCGCTCGACTGATTCGTGAGAGATTTTTTTCCAGGTCGCGCGCGGATGTAATTAAGCGAAAAAGTCATTCACGGGAGAATTTTGGATAAACGGAACTCCTTCCCGGAGAAGACGTAGGTGGTAGGTATATTGGCAGGGTGCTTCCCTCCTTCTCATTCCCTTTTCCTTCTTTCTCCCCCTCTTTCTATAAATACAGTCAACCCTCAAGAGTTCGATGGGGTTACGTTTCCATAACAACTGCGATTCGCGATAAATAGCGAATTTTGATTAGGTAGAAAATGCTTGTAAAGCTCTTTTTATAGTTTCAAACCTTAGATATTCCCGCAAAACGCTTTCACTTCAATTGAAAGGCTACTGAATTGTGATAATAATATAATTTATTTTCTACCATTAAAATAGGTCGAAATGGACATTTAATTCTTCCCACGACCCCTACATTTCACTCAATGTCCCTCTTCACCCACATACGTCTTACCCTCCCTTCATTCCATCCCAATTACCTGTTCTTCTTCTCCCTCTATCTACCCCACCTACCCAAATTCTTCCTTCAAGCACATCCTTCAAAATACTTTCATCCCTATTACCTTCTCCTTTCACACCTTCTTTCGCCTCGTAATTTCCTCAGCCAAATTCCTTTCATCATTAAAAAAAATAGTATAAAGGTATCCTGCACAGTATTTCACTGTTACTGTATGTCGCAGTTGCAGAACGTAAAATCTCGATGTCACTATGCTGTAAATAAGGGAAACGCCTTTTCTTTGGTGTAAGTAGGGTAACGATAGTAATATAATGGCTGCAATAATAAAAATACAGTGATTCCCCTTAGAAATCATTATTTAGGTTCCAAGGAAATATTCACGAACAGCCGAGACCACTATGAACCGCGACTTCGCTGGAGTCGACTGTATCTCTCCCTCCGTCTCCACCTCGGGATGGGAAGAGTAGTTCTCTCATCGCTTCTCGCCGTAATTCCTTGACATTTCTCAAGGTGTGCTTCTTCCACCCTCCCCCCCTGGCCTTCCTTTCTCCCTTAGCCCCCGCCGCAGTCTCCCTTTTAACCTCGTCGTCTCAGCATTCACCAAAGGTGTGGAGGTGAGCTAGAAGGGGGGATGGCGGTGGTGGAAAAAGAAGCAATCCACGCTTCTCTTCCCTTTTGGATGTAGAGATCGATATCATTCTCACCGTTCCTTCAAAGTATTCCCCGTAATGTTCACTGGAGGGGTGGGAAGGGCGTTGCGAAGCCTTGTGGGGGCGGACGGGGGCGATGTCGGGGGTCGTGGGGGCGGCGCCTGGATGTTTGAGGGACCCTACTCGTGAAGGGAAGGGTTGGTGGTGGTTCCTTTCTGAGGATATCTTATCTCTCACCCTTTCTCTCCCCCTTTCCCCATTGAGGAGGGAAGGTCGGGGGTGGCTGGGTGGGGAATAGTACGAGTGGTAGGAGAAAGAGAGGGAGAATGTCTTTGGCGTCCGTATCTCAGTCCCGAAAAGGAGAAAGTAAAGACGGCCTCGTCTTCTTTGCGATAGCTGAACCTCCCGAGACGTTAGGTGGGCTGGGAGCGGGGGTAGCAATGCAGAGCCTGGGAGCGGGGATCGCTGGGAGGCCCCGAGGAGTGGGATTCGGGAGCGGACGGATACTTAAAAGGGTGGCGCCTGTATGCCGAAAGCAAGAGAGAGAAAGAGTGGGTGTAAGCCCGGGCGATATATCGGATGCGAAGAGCTGAATTCTCGTAATATTTCAATTCGATATTGAGCCTCCAGAAAATTCGCTGCATTGCTTTTCTATTGTCTTCGATCCTGAAAAACACCTGGCCAATGAAAAAAATTTTCACTCCTTTTGAGCACATATGAGACTACCCTAAAATATATGTCTAAAAAATTTATATTGTTATTATTTTCGTTGAAATTTTTATAGTTGTATAAAAATATGTTTACAGTTGTTATTTGAGAGACGAAAAAATTGATGATCGCATGAATTATAATGAAGTACCATCTAAAGTATCAATATTTCATCCATGAACAGAAAAAAATGTAATATGGGCAAGAGATTATATAGTTTAAATATACAGTAAAACCTCTCTAAGGCGGCCACTGCCGGTTCCAGAAAAAAGTGGCCGTTTGGAGGGGTGACCGCTAAATAGGGGCTTTCAGGATAAATTACATAAAATACTTACATGTTTATTTCTAAAATTATTGTATTTAAGTTTATTTTTAATAAAATTTTATTTCATATTCAGCTAACAAATAGGGTTTATAATTACTTTTTGAAAAAACCTGTCAAAGTACTTTGTTTCAATTGGCTACATTTTCTTTTAATTAATACATTTTCTAAACAATTTTGGAGATTTTCATAGGACTCCATTGAATTTTCATTGAAATCCTTGTCAATTTTTTGGAAGAATGATTTTAATTTTAATAGTGAATCTAATCCTTCCTTTACGCTCATCTCAGTGATATTTTCATTTTCCACTTCTTCCTCTTCACTATCGCATATGTCTGCATCTAATAAAGAAAGAAACAGCTTGTTATGAATGATCTCTTGGTTTGATGAAATTCGTAAGACTTCGAAAGAAAAATGAAACAACCCTTATCTTTGCCACCAATGCGAGACTGCCAATTTTCATCCAAGTCATCGTAGCACTCTACATTCGCCTCTTCTGTGGTATCGTATGATATTCGTGCAGTCGACGCCAACATTTGGAGCTCCTGGTGCAGCGCAATGTTGCCATCAGAGCTGCAGGGAATATCCTCTTCACAGTTTTCACCTGCTATTATTCCACAAGAAACAAAGCACTTCCTGATGGTTTCCTTCTCGACTTCTTTCCATGCCGATTTTGACCATGACACAGCCTCTCCCACATTGATTTTTTTGGTGAGATCACTGACACATGAAGCGTCGTCCATCATTGCCAGCAGGCTGCGTAGAACCTTTCGCCGGTCTCTCAGTTTAAAAGATTGAATAATCCCCTGATCTAGGGGTTGAAGGCGAGCTGTTGTGTTTGGCGGTAAAAACTGAAGTTTCACATTCGAAAGATGTATTTTTGGATGACAAGGGGCATTATCTAAAAATAAAATAACCTTTCTTCCTTGTTGGATCATCTTTTTATTTAAGGCACGTAACCATTCTTCATAAATTGCAGAAGTCATCCACGATTTACTATTTGCACACCACTTCACGCCAAGAAGATCCATGTTAACGTTTTTAAAGCACCGTGGCCTAAGTGCTCTTCCAATCACTAATAGGGGCTCCTTTTCTCCAACTGAATTATAACAAAACATAATTGTTATTCTTTCTTTGCTCAGTTTTCCACTTTTGCACTCGACATGTTTCAAAGAAAGTGTCTTGTTCGGAATGGCTCTGTAAAAAAGACCAGTTTCGTCCATATTAAAAATGTGTCTGGCCTCATAACCCTCCACAATAGACGACACTCGCAATTTCCATTCCTTAACAGTCTCTGGAGAAACATCTCCTTCACCACTAATTGATCTAAAAACAATATTGTTCCTGGTCCGGAAACGTTCCAACCAACCATTACTAGCTGCAATTCCCTCAATCTGAAGTTGATTTGTAATGTCCAAAGCTTTCTGTTGCAGTATTGGACCACTAACCGGCAAATATTTTGCTCTGGCACTCTTAAACCATTCATATAACCTATCATTAACTTCACTAAACTTCTGATCTCTCTTCCTTTTTATCCCTCGATTCTTGTTATCCTCCCGTTCTTGTAGAATAGTGTCCCTGTTTTTAATGATAACGTTTATCTGTGTCCTTCCGCACTTAAATTTTTCGGCAATTTTCCTTGCTGACATCCCATTATCACTGTCAAAAATAACACTTCTTCTCTCTTCTAAAGACAACACCACTTTGCTTCTGCTGCTCATTTCGCAATCCGCTGCCAAATCTTCCGTAAGCTCCAACCGCCCAACACACCGTGCCAATCGCGAATACGTTTGATATTTTGCCTCCTTTGCTTAAGGTGTCGGACCGGAAGCAGAAATAGGAAGCAGCTTACAATGTAAGTCGCTTATAAGTAAGCTCGTAAGTATAATCGAGGAACGGACGGATGGTCCCCGATATTCCCTTCGTCAGAGGGAACGAAACAATGTAATGCCTTGTCAATGTAAGTGTATCAAGTGTACATGTGAGCATGGGCAATAAAGCTCCTCTAAGGCCAATCAGAGAGAGATTTGAATTTGAGATTTCATGGAAGTGGCCGTATCTTGTTGTTACGCTCTGGCCTCTGGTCGGGAAGAGAGGTGGCCGCTGGTCGGGAAGAGAGGTGACCGCTGAATAGGGGGTCCTTTTTCAAGGGGAAGATAGGGTAAACCATTCCGATCTGGGGAAAAATGGCCGTTTACAGGGGTGGCCGCTGAATAGAGGTGGCCGTTTGGAGAGGTTTTACTGTAGTTCACTTTATTGGTGGCCTCCATATTTGTTTCTGAAAAATTAAACCTAAAAGAGAGTTTCAATTGTATGAAAATAGAGCTGTGAGGGCGGAAATTTCAAAATCAGGCACGTTCACAGATAGGTACATCAGTACAATATTCTAATGTAGAAAGCTACCCTCTGAGGGACATTTAACGGGTTTTCCACGTATGTGGACAAGGGGACCGAAGAGGTTATATTATTTCATGCGACTTGTGGAATGAAATCTCATGTGCACTACCACTCAGCCAATGATGTAATGTTTCTATATCTTTGATACGAATTGAAATATTTACATAATTAATTTGTCAGTGCGACATTGATGTCATTATGAGCGAGTGAGATGTTGATGCGATATGCATTTCACAATATGAATTACCCCACGATATTCAATAATATTGTGGGAGCTTCGATACGAAACACTATGCATGGTTGTTATCAAGTTTCGCCTGATGGACAGTGTGCTTTATCATGTTGTTTTCTATGTAAATGAGAATATTTTATATCCTGGTGTCATGTAGGATAGATGTGATATTAGTTCTATTCTGGCGTAACGACAATTAGACCCTTGATAATTGCTGCTTCACGGTACGATACGATATAATGCGATTTTCTGTGTGAAATCAGTTTGCAACACTCAGAACGCGGTCAGCGTGTATTGTGCTCTGTTAATGGATGGGCCTTTAGGGCAATTTAGAGTGTAAAGCGTTTTGAATGTGAAACAATTCAATATTTACATCACTCTGTGAAAGACAGTGCTACGAGATTTGCGATATCATTCGATGCGACGAGCGATATGAGTCTCCTACCCGGCGATACTTTGACGAAAAAATGCAAAGCGGCCCATTTACATGGCTTCGCGAGCACTCGGGCATTCTTGGGTTATGTAGTCTTCATATCGAAATGGGATATTCAAATTCCAATATCGCGCAGCCTTGAGTGGTGGAGGGTTAAGGGAAGAAATAGGGGAACGAGGAAAGACGTGGGAAAGAACTCTGCCCACCCTTCCCCCCCCCCACCCCTTCTCCCCCCAAGGGTTAAAGGGACGCTGTAGAAGAGGGAGGAAGTGTCGGTTCCTCCAAGAGCTCCCAAATTAGGCCCACCTCGTGGGCAGAGAGGGTAAAAAAAGTCCGTAGGAAGGGTTGGAAAAGGGTATAGGGTTGGGTGGTGGTGTGGAGGGGATTGCCATGCGTGGTAGCCGAAGAGACATGGCCTTTGGAGTAATGGAAAAGTGGGGAGTAGGGAAATACGGGTGTGGTTGCGAAAAGGGAGAAGGTTCTTTCCCGAAAGAGGGAGTCGTTTTTCGGGTCGGGAAGGAAGGAGGGGTTTTGGGAGTGTAGGACGCTGATGAGGCGGAGGGGAGAGGGCAAAGGGCTGGGAACGGGGTTGGGAAAGATAGGGCTCCTGCGAGCACGGCGGTAATAACGCCCTCGACATTTTTGATCATTCCTAAACCGTCATCTGCGCACACTATCTGCTTCTGCGCTCTCCTTGTCGGTCGTTCCGACTGCGCGGTATCTCGGGAGGGGACGGCGATGTATAAATAAATATTCCTCGCCGAAAAAAAATGCAATCCCCTTCAAGTGAAATTATGGGAGGAAAAAATCTTCGGGAGCAGCAAGGATTTCCCCGCCGTAATTCGCCTTCGTTCTTCCCCCACACCCTGCTTTTTTTCCTGATCCGCCGCAGCTTTACCGCGGGGCGCGATTAATTTTTTTCCCCGTGACAGCCTGACGAAGATTAAGTCACGCTCATTGTTTCCCGGCGCGAGGGCTTCCGAATTTTAACAAATTCGTATTTCGCTGCGGAAGCATAAATACGTCAGCATTATGTGCGTTGCGTGAATGTTAAAATGGGGGGATGCATTCACTTCTCTCTTGATCAGTTCCCTCTTCAATGGCATTTTATAGAGGAAATGAAAACAAGTTGAGCTCCTGGATACATTGATGGCGTTCAATGGTATTGATTTTCGTCCAACTTGGAATAACCTCCTATGGCGGAAATGGCCATGGTAATGAGTTTTGAGTTTCACTTGGGATGAAAAAGTGATTCCTTTCATTTCATTAGCGGAATGTATGCACAAGCGTTCTCCGTGAAATTCCGTGGTTAAATTTTGTGCCAATATGTGGAATTATAACCAATATTTTCGAAGTTTAATTGTTAATAATATTTCAGAGCAATAGTCGTGTAGTTTTATTCACCTACAAGCCCCAGAGAATTGGAGTTGTGTTAATATCTGTGAGAGGTTTGTATATGTCTTTAAACTCGATGATCTTGACGTTTGTCAATGGTTGGATTGTCTTATTGGGTCTGTTAATTGTAGTAATTCATGTGAGCTTCTAGTGTGCTACATATTAATGATGGAAATATTAATACATTTTATTGTATTTTTATTAGTTTTTGTACTGTTTGGAAATATATTTTAATATATTTTTACTGGATAAAACTTAAAATCACTTAGTAAAGAAAGGACATAAAACCGAGACGTGTTTTTTTGTCAAAAGAAATCTTATTGATAGATGAAGAATTTATCAACGTCATGACAAGTATGTCGCGTATACCGCTCTAAAAGCCTCCTTAAACTGAGCGGAGATGTTGTAGGGTTAGGTAAAATGGGGAAGGAGGAAGAGTGGAGGGAAACACGGCGACGGTATTCACCCTCTCTTAGCGGAGTCTCAAATCTACCCATAGAATTACATCCCTATTCGTTTCCTCTCAATATGGCATGTATTGAGGGGAATTGTATTCCAATAAAATATAGCCTGACTACTAAGGTTGGAAACCCCTCCAACTACTTATATAAAATAAAAGCCCTGGAAGGTAATGTCTAAGGTGAAATGTATTCTCGAGAAAGCACATATAAAGTTTAGGATCAAATAAAGAATCAAGTAACTATGTATATTTCCACTTGAATTTTATTGGGTACTACTAGTTTCAACGCATAGGCGTCATCTTCAGGTACCTGTAGATGACGCCTATGCGTTGAAACTAGTAGTACCTAATAAAATTCAAGTGGAAATATACATAGTTACTTGATTCTTTATTTGAACATGAATTTCCACATCGTTACGCCGCAAAGTATTGAGTGCAAAGTTTAGGATGTTGAAATATGGATAGGAGGTTCAAATTCGCGTTAGTTCACTCCTTTCTTCTTGATGTATTGAGCACATATCAGAAGTAAATCGTGGCTGATTTTTAACTTTTCGCCTCACACTTGTACCTCACTCAGTTCCACGAAGTCTGAGGGTTACATCCCCGCTACCTTGCCTCTGCTCCTTGCCCAATTCCAGCAAGTTGACAGGCTATTCCCATCCACGCCAGACGCCTGGCGTGGCCGTGATAGACGGGCCGTGCAGATCGTCTGAGAGTAAAGTCGGAGCCAAGTGGGGAAACCGCAGGGCAAAGCGATAGGTGGAGGATAGGTTGGAAGGGAGGCGAGGAGCAGAGGTTAGGGAACAAACGGGAGTTTGGAAAGGTGTTGTGACTTTAAGGGAGGAGATAATGGTTTCCCAGGACCTCTTTAGTTTCTGCAGTGTATCGGTAGGGTTATGCGATACATTAATATATCAGCTGCCATTGAGCATTTTAATACATGCCTGCTGTGTAGATTGGTTATTAAATTGCCTTTAATTAAACGTCTCTTATTTCTTCAGTAAATTATAGCTATGAAATCCTCTCTTTCCATTAATTGAATAAATAACAGAATCCACATCCCGGATTGTAAAAATCTTTCCTGGGCGGTAATCGAACCCGCGACCTCAAGTTTGATACTGCCGCCACTGAGGCCGATAATTTGTTTATTTATTTTAGTTATTTAACGATAATTTATTTATTTTGGTTACTTACGGGGAGGCTACCGACAACTTAAGTAATTTTCGCCATTTATGATGGGTGAGTATTTGGCTATGAGAAGGAAAGGTGGAGAGGAACCCGGCGTCGGTATTAGCCGATCTTAGCGGAAAATGCCTTGAGAACTGCTGTTTAACGTCCCATCCAACGGACGAGGTACTGAACTCAGTGGTCTCCTCAGAGCACTCAAGTATGGACCGGTATACTAATGAATATTCTCCGTAACGGCTAAAACTCGAAGCCTGGGATTGGAGGCCAGTACTCTACCCTAAACAGCTACACGATCGTCCATCTGCTGTGTGATCTACTCCTTCCATTAACCCTTGCTGCGGATAGCGAGGTACTGTGCGGACGAATATGATATTGCGGAGAGACGTCAGCCTAAGGGACATATCGATGTGCGATACAACGCCTTACACGGTGCCATGAAATATGCCACCTAATGTAATGAGTGATGTCACGCGATATACGATTTAAGCGAGAGATTCGATATCGTTCATGCATGTTGTTATGTTACGCAGCGTTTACACGTAGCAGTTGACTGCTATGACGGTCGCGAAATGCGCGATATATCTATATCACTACTGCTATGATGCGTCTTCACCAACTTCTATGCAGCTTAAAGCCGCTATTTAGGCGTTGTCATAACAAATAAAAAGAGAGTTTTATTTCAATAGTGATCGATGCTTAAATTTTCGTGAAATTCTTCAAGTAATAAATTCCATTGACGATTATATTTTGTTCCCATCCTTTAAAGATTATCTCTCCCCACTGGGGAGGGCTATCGTTGTTATTATATCCAAATTCCCCGTTTCAGACGACGTGTATTGTTTTCCGTGGGCGATTGTTGCGACTGTGTTGGATACATTTTCGCTAGAACCTAGACGGGCTTCAACTTTGCTAATAGCTCGAACTAGGATCGATAGTGTTCGACATGTGTCCAGTATCGACCTGAACTCGCATCGCAGTTGCTATTTACACATGCGAGTGGAGCTTAATAGTTGAGAAGTCTGTAGCAGTTGACTGTCATAGCAGTCAATTGCTACGTGTAAACGCACCAATATATGTCCAGTTTACATCGCAAATGCGATATATCGACACGTTTGCGATACTAATTAAACATCGTAGTTCGATATTCCAGCCCGCATATCTCGCGCTCCCAGCGGTGGGCTCTGAAGTGAGGAATCTGCGCTTTTGTGCCCAAGGGAGCGAGAGGGAAAGAGGGAGTAGAAGAGAGAGAGAGAATACGAGAGGATGACTGAAAGGGAGAGGCGAGAAAGCGAAGGACGGGTCGGAAGGGCGTAGGGAGCGTTGACGACGACGTAGGGATTATTGGAAAGTGGGGAGGGAGGGGACGAACCTCTCCCCCAACCCCAAACAGAGAGAAGGGGTGGAGAAAGGGAGTGGGAGGAAGAGGGAGGGGGAAGGTTCATGGCATGGGGAGGGGGCGGGAACGTGGAACTAAGGTGCCACGGAAACCAATGACGCCGTGGAGGGTCACTGTCACTTTCACGAGGTATCCTTGCTCACCTTGTTCCGTCTGGCGTGCGAATGACTAGTATGTAGCCTCAATACCCTTGAAATCGGGTATCGAGTTGTTAAGCGAGCCGAGTTCTTCCAAAGTCAAAGAAATATACCCTTAGCCCGTTGAGACAGAATTAAAAACTGTTCCAATTCGATGGTAATGTTAAAATTTGACGTCGTAGTCTCTTCGTTTGTATCTTCTGGCAAGGAATGTCTCTCTTTACTACGTGGCCTCAGCAACTGCAGCTTGCATGAATCGATGGGTGTCGTTTCAGGAGTCAAATTCGCTATCCCTTCGGGTATGGTGCAAGACTGCACTCCGCATTTATTAGGTGAAAAAACAATTACTTGAAGTCACTTGTATCGATTCAACCTAGCTGGTTTGTATCAGCCTTGACGGCGACGAATGGGTTTATGGTAAGATAAAATCACAGCTTTAAATTTATCATTGTGGTATCTTCCCTTTGATGTTTAATCGAAATGCGGTTAGCACTAAACCTATTCACAAACGTCTAGTTTTATTTCTTTAAACAATTTTACTGTCCTGGCAACCTGAATGTTACTAATCGGACCGACAATCCTCAAGGGATAGGATTAATATTCCGCTCATGGATTTTGCTTTTTCCAAGCATTTGGCTTGGGATTAAATTAGGCTTGATTGTGTGATGTAACCTTAGATGTTGGAGGAATTCGTATTATTATTCTGCTAATATTAAACAAAGTTTGTTTGCCGCTTTTGGAATGAAATGATGGAAGTCGAGACTTTCGGAAGGTTCTTAATGGGCAGGAGGACTGCTGACGGGAACCTTATGCCAATATTTGTGGTTTTCATCTGCTGGAATTCATTCCTCCACCGTGCCATGCGGTTGAATACATTCCCCGGAAGGAATATTTTCCTTCCTGAGGGCATGAGTTGTCTAACTAAAGACACCCGTATCGCTTTTGTAGTTTATCTAGAGTTGGGTGTTTCTCTCGTAACTGCCAACTGAGGTTATGTCTTATCATTAACATAATCATGATACGTGGTATCAAGTCTGTTCCCGCGCCTAAATTCACTTCAGACCGGGAGGAAAGGTGCAAGGATTTAAATGGAAGGTTAAGGAGTAGGAGTGGTGGGAAACCTGGCGTCAGAATTAGCTTGCTCTTAACGAGATGTTACAAAGAGACCGCGGTTTAACGTCCCACCAGACGGACGGAGTACTGACCTCGAAACGCTCTCCACGCAGCACTCAAGCAGAGGACGGTTTACCAATGAAAATTATCTGCCACGTCCATGTCTCAGGTCTGACACGAGATGCATGTCCGAACCGCCACTCTTAGGGTTGCGTGGCAGGAACGTTACAGAATATGCCACCGCGGCCGGCGAAGTTGACTGAGACGGTGTATGTTGGCGCCGCGCGGTTACCCCAGTGATGGCTCCGGTCACGAGGGTTAGCGCAATCACGCCGGGGTCTTTGTTCCCGCGGATCCGCCGCGTAACCCGCAGGGGGTGGGAGGGTCTCGGGGGCCGCGCAAATATGCGCAGGTGTTTTTACACGGCCCCATCGTAAACCGCGCCGTCGTTTGCCTCGGGAGACCCCAAGTCTGCGCGTTTGCGCCCGGGGTGGAAAGGAGAAAGAGGAAGATCCTCGCGTAGTGAGGCGGCTTTAGCGGGCGGTTAGAGGACTGGCCATGGGGGGAGTTGGGAGGTTTTTAGGGGGGGGAATAGCTTGTGGGGGTGGCAGCTAGCGGGGGCGTTAGGGGAGGGCAGAAGGGTTTTCGTTCGGGAGAGAGAGAGAGGGTAGTTCTGTGTTGCCGGGGGAGTGTGTCCGTGGAGGGTAAAGGGGAAAGGAGGGGTGGGGCAGTTGCCATGGTGGCAGGGAACTATCGATTGAGGCGAGAGACGGGAGGGTGGAGGTGGGGCGGGGCGGGGGCGGAGGGGAGGGTGGGCAGGAGTGGGGGGAGGAGGAGGAAGGGGTTTGTAAGTGGGGGAGAAGGGGCGGGTTCGGTAGAATTTTCCGCTTTCCAATGCGGGGAGGGAGGGGCTTCTTGTCGTCGTCTTGCTGTCTCTCCGCGCTGTCGAAGTCGCCTGAATTGGCGCCCGCGCTCAAACTGATACCTCCGAAATAAGAGAAGACCGCCGCCCCCCCCCCCCCCCCCCTTCCCATGCTTCTCCCTCATTTTTGCCATTCGAGACCTCTTTGCTTGTTCGTTCGAGATTTTTTCCACCCGTTCTAATCCGGAGGGTGGTCGGGGGATGAGGTGGAAGAGGGTTTCAAACTCTTCTCTCCCACTCTTCCGCGCGAGGGGTTTCTTTTCGTGTTGATATAATTATTATCATTTTCCCTCTTTGACTGTAACCATGGCCACGCTATGTTGTCGTGTCGTTTCATTTCTTCCGAATGTGGGTTCTTCCCTCGCTGATATAAAAAAGGTCCTCGATTCCGGCTCTGGTTTTTTTCTTTCCAACTCTTTGACGAATGAAGCTTTGTCAGTTCTCTCTCCGCGGGATTTCTTTTCGAACTAATGGTTGATTCGTTGAATTATCTCCTTTTGGTGATCGGCGGAATAAACGCGCTAATGTACCATGGTTTCTTATTTATTTTTCTTTGTCAAAGGTTGACGGCTGTGAATTTTAAACAGTGTTGCTTTTCACATACCTACTGGGCTATGTTTCTTTTATGTTAAGGTGGTGAAAATTTAGAGGAGCGCTTTTTGTCCGGTCATTTCACGGTAAGCATTTTCTCAAATGAAGCTCGCTGAGTTGAGCTCAAATTTTAGACACATAACATAGGATATAATAATTCAAGCGGATTTTTTACACGCACTTGAAACTTTTTGAGCCATACAGGTTTCACTTCCTATGACAAATATTTCTATTCCTCCAAGTTTTGTGGAATAATCAAGGAACAAGATGGATGGCTGTAATATTTCCATCTTACCCTGGAGAATAGGTCTTTAAAGACTTCTTTCATCTTCATTGGTCAACAATCCTAGAATTGGTTTGACACTGCTTTCCACTCGATTCTTCTATCGGTCAACCTTTTCATTGTGACGTAATTCTTCTCTTTTATATCCTTCACAACCTGTTTTAAAGACTTATTTATACTTAATCATAGCATGTGACGTTTACTCCGGAACCTGATAGATTTATTTCTCGTCTCTGCTGGAATGATTCCCATAACATAAATTCTGCTTAAAGAATGATATTTCATATGGTTCAGTGATGGTCTTTCGTAGCCTTATTCATTTGCCAGCATATCCATGCACATATCTCATCAACTGTTATGTATTCGCAATACAATAGAGTAGTTCGATTTTCTTATAATTTGACTGCGACACTATTTTTCCCTGATATGTAGTTCAAACTTGACGCAGTATGAGTATGTTGGGCTGAAATATTACGTTGAGTTGAGAAATACACTTAAGATTAAGCTATGCTTCCTTTTATGACGAAAGTGTCGTAAAGTATTTCTTTTGAAAAGCCGATCTTTTCTTGTTTGCATTGAATCTTATGCTCATCTTTGGTCATCTATTCTACGAGTGGTTTGAATTTAGATCTTTTGTACAATCCTCCTTTATGTTAACATATTTATCATTTTGACCTAAATAAATTTACTGAGTGTAAATAAGGATGTAGCTATAATTCATAACATTCGGCCCAATTTTTGTATCGCAGCCTAACCGCATCCGCATGCTAAAATCTCCTTGGCGTTATTAACATTTGAAAATCGATTCATATTCCATATCGATTGCCGTCGTAAATTAATCAAGTTTTATTAGCACTGGAGGCTTGGCGTGTTACACCAAGAGTAGTCATTTCCATAAAGGATTGTGTCTGTCAGGCAGACGCAGGAATAAATCAAGGAAGAAGCATAACGTCGTTAAACCCACTGTTGGCAGAACATCGTGCCCCACCAGTAATACTCTCGTGAAGTGATATAATCGTGAAATTATCCGTTGCATGTCCTCGTGATCGTCGAATCCATCTCCCAACGCAATACTCCTCGCGTAGAGAGACTAGTGAACGATTACTTGGCGCCCCTTGCCTCGGTATATTACATCCGGATAATGACATACCACAACCAAAGACGAATAATTTATCGCCTCACGGTTGTCCATTCCTGCGCCGTAAATTTGAACATGATACCCCGCGTGGAAAAATACACACATATTTCACGCAAATGTAGTAGTACTTCCCACCCGCTATCTTTCAATTAAATCTTATATTTGTCCGCGGCGCGAGAAGCTCTGTGTGAGATTCTTTGCAAATTTATGCGCTGCTCCCGCGAAATTTCCCGGCGAGTCCGTCGGTAACTTTTTCAGCCGCACCCCCGTCTCCCGCCTCCCTAAATAATAAGCCCATTACACCGCCGTCTTCTGACTCACCCGGATGGCGGTGAAATTAATCTTTATTAAACGTCCGCGGGCCCCGTGATCTACCGCTCAACTCCGGGCAGGGAAGGGCACTCCTCAGGAGCAAGACCTCCCGCGCTCGGGAGCGCCGTGCATATCAAATAATTTTAAAGCATGAATCATTAGCGGGTGTTTTGGCGGCGGGGAGGAGTGGGGGAGCGATGGGTGGGATATCTTGGGAGCCGGCGTGGGTGCAGACGAAAGGGTGGGAGGAAGGTAGGTAGGGTAGAGAGGGGGGTTCAGAGGGGTGTCTTAAAGGGTTTGTGTGTGGACCGATGTGACTGGAGGAGCATTTATATTTCATTTGGTGTGAGGAATGTGGTGGGGGCGCAACTTGCAGCACTGCGAGAATGGGGAGGGGAATCAATTATGCAGAAAGTTAATGGGCATTCCATAGGCCGGCGTAAGGTTTAAGGAGAGGGTGGATAAGGGTGCCTCGTAGAGGGGGGGGGTGGTTGGTTAAGGGAAGGGGTTGGGGGTGTCCCTGCGGTGGCATGTGACGAGAAGTGGAGAGATCAAGAGGAAGAGGGAAGGATGCCGTATGCAGGATTCTTTTTGGGGGGGAGGGGTCTCCTCTTTCCTAATTGACGAATAACTCGCGTATTATGGGACTTCATGAAAAGAGAGCTCCATAATCCGTGTGGCCGCCTTTCTCCGCGTCTTCGGCAAAACCCCAACCCTCGCTCGAATCGTCCTTTTTTTTTCTTCCTCCATCTTTTTCATCCCCCTTTCTATTTATTTCTTTTTCGATCCCTTTTTCTCCCCTCCATCCCCCGGCATTCTTGCGGGTCGAATTTTTTTTACATTTTTTAAAGCTTCTGCAGGTCTTTATGAGTGGAGTGACTCGGCGGGGGGGGGGGGGTTTGATTACTTGGATTTATCCCTCCCATAAAAAGGTTAGGCCGGGTGATTAGGATGGATTTTTTCGAAGAAAAAAAATGAGTGCATTAATGCGTTTTTAATCTTTCCCTCGCGCGCGCGATGGGTTGCAGTAAATTTTTCCCGTTTGGCTAAGCAATAATTTTTGATGACGTTTACGTTGTATTTTGAGTAAATGTCCTCGACCATTGTTTTCCGGTTGATTGAGCCCGAGTACTGGCCTCGTTTGTACTACACTTTATGCTTCGAAAACTTTTGAACCGATTTTACGACTTTGTGGTTATTGGTTATTTTTACGCAAGTATTTTCCAGGGGCTAAGGCACTATTAATTTTGAATAGGCGGGTGTTTTATGGCCTACGCGGTGAACCTTTTCGATGGATGCTTGGTTTGACGACATAGGTAAATGGTGTAAGGATAAAGTAGTATATAGGCCTCCTTGAGTAATCCCCTTCCCCACAAAATTTTATCCTTTTTCTCCTGAGATCATGGCCGGCACACCTGCGCGACTTTCTACCCACTTCGGTATTTATGCCCCAAACTTTTTTCCCAGCTGTTGAAAATTGGACTCTGGCTTACATTCCCGCACCCCATCAATCTAGGCAGTGACGTAGGATATATTCTATCTATAAATATTAAAACTATGGCGACGTTAGCATCCGGGCTCTATTTTTATAGTCCATGATGTCTCGTGCGGGTGGAAATTTTTCTCTCGTAATCAGTATAGTAGTCATATTTTATCGTCAGGGGATTGATATTTTAATCCGAACTGTACCCATTTGGTCCGAAGGATCTGATTTGCAATTGGATACATTTATTGACTTGACTGGTTGTATATGATGTAATATGTAAAAGAATCTAGGACAGATATCGCATCAAATAGCTATTTTTGAAAGCCATATTTTAGAACGGAATAAAATACAGGGTGTTGGCTTAACCAGCTCGTGTTATTAATTATATTTATGTTGTGCGATAAATACATTTCATTGTTTTATGGGAAAGGTATCATTGAGTACCTATACTTTTTCGACGATTTGGTTAAATTTTTATTATGTGTTTATATGAGGTGGGGGTCGTGGTGGCTTAGCGGGTAGAGCGCTGAGCTGAGGGTCCCGAGTTCAAATTCCGGGCCGAAGCCTTTCTAGAGACCCCCACCTAAAATCCTCGAGAATCGATTTTCTGCGTGTCAGAGCTTTGCAGGAAACCGCAGGTGGCCCTGGGAAAGGAACTGGCACCCCTACCCTAAATGTCTGAATTTCACACGCTAGTGGATTAGTACGGGGTGAGCTCCACCCTCACCTATCAAAAACCAACCTTCGGGTTGAACGCTAATTTTATTTTTAATTGTGCTCAACCGATGTGTCGGATTTTACCATTGAAAATAATCCTTTTCTCTTTCGTTTCAGGTGAGTGGATGATGTATTTCGACCCAGAGGAAGCATGCAAGCACCCAGAGCTCATTTTTCGGTATCGTATGACTCCCTAAACGAGTTTGAATCGCGGCTTGACATATCCTTCGCTGTGGGATTTTTGTGCATCTCAGGCGGACGGCGAGGGATATTTTTGTTCGGCGAGAATGGCCTGCCTCATTCAAATTCAGCCCGCGAGAAATGTATTCAAGTTACTCGCTCTGCACAGAGGGGTCATGCCGCATTTCGAAGTCGGGGCCACACACAGTGTGTGGAGCTCTTCGTGGGGGGCGTTCTGTGCGCGGACGCCCAATGCTATTTCAAAAGGGTGCAAGCTTGATGACATTCCGCTCGCCTTGCACCCTCCACGGGGACTAGGCGCAATTTTCCGCGCCAAGGCATTGCGCAGTTACGGCTCAGCGTGATGTTACTTACGGGTGCCGCGCAGGTGGTTTCGCGCTTTCATATCGGGTGTCGGCCGGCCCACCTAGGCTTCAAGCCCGGCAGTATTTTCGTTCGTGTCATGGAAAATGTTTTTACAGCTTTTATGGAATGCGGAATGGGTGTCATTGACAACCAGAGACTTGTTTAGCAACGCGACTAACTCGGGCGAGACCTCTCTGTGTGAATAATAATAAATAAATTCGAGAGATGTTTTCCTTTTTTTTCCTTCTGAGTACAATGCGCATGCTCTGCTTCTGATTAGCATCATTAATGAGTTTTAAATGACCTTCGTCAGGCCAGAATGACACAGAATTTGTAATAGCATACAACCTTAAACTATGAAGAATACGTGAGGTTGCCCATTTTATTAAGGCACGGTAAAAATTACGAAGATACTTGTCTCTGATACTTAATATAGGATAGGATAGGTTTTGATGTAACTCTCAATATGTTCATCTTTTTCTAATTATTCCTTTCATGCAATGCCCGTATCAGTTTTCATTTCAGTGTTCATTCGGCCTCCCTAAATTCTCTCCAAAAGGGCCTTCTATTTTCTCCCTCTAAAGCGCTTGCCAGGGGAGTTATTTCTGATGTTGTCGGTGTTATCTCGAATAGTTCACCAAGTAGTACGTGGTATAAACACGAATGGTTCGAATATTTGGTGAGTTAAAACCGCTGACTTAAATATTATTCATTGTTAACCCATGTGTCAAATATTATCTGGGTGCTCTGTTGTCGTGACAGATGAGAATAACTCTGGTGAAAACAATTAATGAAATTTTCCTACATTGTCACCAGCGATTCAGACAATAAATTTGCAAACCATTCCTGTTTGTACCCCGCGACTCCTTGGTTACAAATTCGAGATTATCCCGACTGTTTGAAAGGGACCCCCAGGGTATTCTCACCTCAATAAGAGAATTCAGAATCCTGTCAGCCCTATTTTTTCTTCCATCCACTTCTTTGTTCCCTCTAATTTTCTTCCAACAACTTTCTTTTCTCTCCCATTCCTTAAAACGTCCCACGTCGCAAAGGCCTCCAATATTTCTTATATCTTGAATGTGAATCCAGATTTTGGATCTATGTAACAGCATTTCCATACTAGGCTTACATTTTCTTGATAGAGTAGGCTATTATTCATGCCATAACGATTTCCATTCATGCCAATGCCTGTTTTGTAAAGCAGTATCAAAATCACCTCATATATGCAAGAATGTAAAAGGTGTAGGGGCTGACTTAACCGCGCCATTATCACTTTGTTATTCCACAAATATATTTCTTATAACACACGAAATTTTTCATTCTTACGGGTTGTCAAATGGGAAAGAATTTCAGCTATCGATGCTTAAAAAACAAAACTTATCATGTATTATGCTAAAATTATTAGATAATTCATTACTTCATCAACCTTGTTTGTTGAACTATGGTTTCAGACTCAGACCATCGCTATGCGGGCATTATGGAACAAGTTCTTGGTGGATCAACCACCTCCGTAGGATATGAAATTTTGCTAGTGGGGTAAACTTTTTGAATTCTGAAGTAGAACCCGTAAGCGAACCGTAGTTTCACTTGCCAAGATTGATTTTGCATGCTGTCGGAAAATTCGCCTGGGAATAAAAAATTCTGCGGCGAAATCTCGCAGTCCGCGACAACCCGTGCGTAGTAATTACCTCCCGGGCGTCGCAGTTCTCTTCCGCCCGAGAAGTTGACGTGTGAGTGTGAGTGATCACTTTCATATGTCCTAGGAACGCTGCAAAAACCTGTGGCTCGCCGGATGCTGCTCCTCCTCTTCCTCCACAGCCCCTTCCCGTCATTCCGCGTCATCATTTCACCCGCTGACTCCTCCTCCGCTCTGCGGCGAGCCCCGCGTGACCTAATGGACCTAATTTCGAGGCTTATGAACTAACTTCGTCCATGCGGTGAGGGGCTGAAGGGGGCTTGGTTTTGGGGAGGGAGTGGAGGTGCGGAGGAATGGGGGGCGGGGGGGGGGGGTGAAATACCAACGTAGGAATTCGATAGCTACTTGTTACGGAAGTGTTTAGTCTCTCTTTCCTCGTTGGAATCCATTCTATCCCCCCCGGATATGTGACTCATTCCTCGCTTCTTTGACCGTTTTTCGAGACTTGAATTCCGTCTTTTACTTCTTATTAGTTGCCCGTTCCTCCGCCTGCATGCGCCCTAGTGGCAGAAAAGTTAGTTTCTTATTTTAAAGCTAAGAAAATAATATTAGGCGTCGCTTCGTGATGATTTTATTTTCGTGACAATGTAAGAAATAGCAAAGTTGTATTTTTATACTTTGTATGAACAGTCCCCATCGTGATTCCAATATCGTATAGTTGGTGTTGACTCTGTTGTTCTGCTACTATGGCCGGAACTTTTAATCTAGTGTGTGCAATGCTAATTGAATGTTTTTTTCGTCATCACTCTTGTACATGTAGCGCTAAAATTAGCAGAAATGGTAGATAAAATAATAGACTCTCTCGTAGGAAAATGAAGCTGAGGTAATTTCGCTAGAATAGCACATTTTTCGCTCTTGATTATGATTTCGGCATAGTGAAGAAAATTCGTGCGATATGGAATTGTCATTGTTAAGTACATGACTTCTCAATTTTACTCGTTCAAGTAAAATACCTTTAGCAGAGCGGGATAATGTGCTTGATCAGATGATATTTGAATCAAGTTTTTTTATAAATAGAAAGTCTTACACTGGAATCCGGTCTTCTACGTGCTTTCACATGTGCTAAAGAGAATGATAGGATATCACAAAATACGAGAAACCCCCCTTTCTCAAAAACTCAAGGAGATATAAGGTCGTTGGCTTCCTAATGGAAACCCTTGAAGATTTTCATCGTGGTCAAATCAAATTAGGTTGCTAGCTTTGGTGCCAAAAGTAGGTCCAACCCTTCATAATTAGGCACATGAATGCTCTACCGCTTTTTCGAGTATAAAACCTTTCGTTCACTCAGTAATTTATACTCCACGTGATGGTGTCGGTAAATACATACCTGATTTGGAATTATCTGCGGAATTTGAAGTATCTAAAGTAACAGCGACAAAAAACACATGCCGTTTCTGATGTAGTTATGATTAAGTGGTATTTAATACCATGTGTAAAATGGAATGCATGAATCAACTTTTACACCGAACCGGTGGATTTTGGATACCTTTCAAGGCTAACGGAGCGATAGTTAGATGTAGATGTCATACCTCAAGGGAAAGTATTTTATTCGGTAGCAGTATTCATTTTTCACAATTTGGTAGTCCTCTTACAACTGCGGAGAGTGGCCTGAGACTTTTATGCCTTAACTTCCAATCGTATTTGAGTCCTAGGTCAGTTAAGAACGACATACAACGCATGAAAAATTCAGCTATAACTGTCTCGTGGCTTTTCTGGCAATTTAGACCTGTAATGACACCAAAATTATATTTTATTCCTTATTGCAATTTTTTCCTGATTGTTGTTTTGCGAGCAAGTTCGGAAGTCAAGCGTCCCGGTCAAAATACTTCAGCAACTTCGAGCTGTACAAGAACTAAATTCTCTGTCAAAGCTGATTTTCTGCATTAGTGGCCCTAATTCTGGATTTGCTTCTTGAATGCCCCTCATGTCGACACCCTAGTACTTCCCATTGAAAATGCCCAATACATCATTCACAGTGGCCGACCTCAGAGCACTGCCTTTTTATGCGGAGCAATAAATTGCATAATTTGATGCAGCGTCATATCGTGGAAACAGCATGGTTAAATGTTTGGACATAGAACAAGGTCAGTTTTCCACATCGGCATTCGTACATTTGCGATGTTTCCCGCGCAATTCATTGCTTTTCCCGTTGCTGTTTTCTCTGCGCATGCATCAGACTGCACAATCACAAGCGTCGCCTAAAGCAATGTTCACAAGGGGAGAAATCCGCAGTCCTGAACCTTACCCTTATTTTTTTCCTGTTAATGCCCAACCTTCCATGGCTGCACTATTCGATTTGCCTCGCTTAGAATCGCATTCCCTCTCTCTCGCCTTCGATATGTATTATTTTTTTTATTTAATCCCGCGAGTCCTTGAATTCTCAGTCCTGACCCAGCAAAGAGAATTAGTTGGTGCCGAGGCGTGTCTGTGCGAAGAGGTGGAGAGAGGGGGTCTGTCAGTGTTCCCGCGGTGTGCGGCTGGCTTCTAATCCCAGCCGTTCGAATGCTGGGGTATTTGCCGTGAGAGGTGGAGAGTGGGCGGTGGACGGGCGGCTCCATGATAAGAGGTTTTGTCCTCCTCTGCCCCGTCCCTACGCCCGCTGACACCGGCGGCGCTGAGCGCAAAGGCCGCGTGGATAATGGAGCGAGCTGGCCGGTGTGTCGTCACGCTCCTGATGTCGCGACTGGTGATTTTCGGTCGGCGGCGGTTCGGACACGTCGCTCCCGTCTCCGACCTCTCGGGCGATTTTGTGAATAAATGTCTACGCGTCGCTGTCTACCATATCGCGCGTCCAAGGCCCTTTGGTTCATGCCGATGTGGTCGAAAATTCGTCGTCGGGCTGTCGCGAAAATCATTCCCTTTTTCTCTCGTCATTCGTCGAACTTTCGCCAGATAGCGGTTCGATCTATTCCTTCGCAAAGTCCTCTACATAGCGACTACGTAACTGTTTGCAGTTGAGTAATCGATGCGTATAGGGCTCAGTTCCTTCGAGCCTAAACGTATTTTTCGTTAGGTAATTTAGCCAAATGAAGGATCTGGGAGATACTTGCAATGCTAAGTCAGCATATGAGACCGCTAACGAAAATAATTCGTTCTGGAATCACATTCGTCATCCAAAGCGTATTTCTACTTAGGAACCCATAGAATATTGAACATTTACTTCCTCAAGCTGCTCACTATCGAAAGATAAGTTTTATAAATAGTAAAAAATATACCGAGCCTTAACAACTACCGAAGAGTGTTGATGGAAGTCCTTATAGGAGAATATCACCTAAAAACCTGGCGATTACACACAAACTTTTCACTAGCACTACTGTTTAGGGCGTCATCAACAATCGAAGGGGTGAAACCCTTCGTGCTTATAAACATTTAGTGTTAAAGTATGAAGTTTTCCGTATTCTTATTTCTATTATGCAAAATTCCCGAAGGCTACACTAGGAAACGCTTGTTAATTCAATGAATTTCTCATCATTGGTACTCGATTAAGGTGAGAAAAAGGCAATCAATACCGTGTAAAATACTCATAAAAGGAAGGGTGTAAAGTCATAATCCTACTAGTTATAAATAAGTTATTTTAATATAAACTTATATGGTATCCTGATCCATTATCATATAACAGGAAAAAATGCAATTCAATACATATTCTTTTGTTAGACATTTTATCAATAGCATTTCTCTTTTCTTGTTGAGGAACGCGCCTTTCTCTATCGGTAGTTTTCATAAAACCTTATTTCTTACGAACACTGCAACAAATCCTCAATCCTGGCGACTTTTTCAAATCATCTGAAATTCTCCTTTGTTACTTCAGATGTTTGAGAGTTTCACTGATTGAGGTACGGTAAGCCTTTGCCGGAAAATTTGTCGCTGATATCGGTAGAGGCAATTTAACCGTTACTGATATCCATGAGAAAAGTTTATTTTCACCATCGTGGAAATTCCCACATTGGTGTATCTTAAAAAGGTATTCTATAGCCAGAGATAAAAACTTCGGCGCGCTGAATGTAGGGCAGGTGCTTGTAGATGTATATTCCCAAGTTTGTTTTATAGAATTTTTTTGTCTCCCGTCCAATTTCTACGTGCTCTGTATTTTTCCGTACCAGTCTCTGCCGATCCCAAATATTCTCAGGAGCTTGGACACCGGAAAATATATCGTCACGACGGTGTGGAGCTGAAGCCTATCAGGGTTCTATTACCTTGGAAAAATGGTTCCTTAACATCGGCCGGTTCAATAATGTAGCAATAAATATTTTGGTCCTAAATTGTAACAATAAAATGAAGTAAAAGTTAAAAAAGTATACTTAGACTATAGGCGTGGGCAAATTTGATAGTAGTCACCAAAGAGATAGGCTATGTATGAGAAGGCCGAAAGTTTATATATTTTAGGAAAAGAATAATTTGAGAATTGAAGGATTTTCGGTAAGTAATGGATCGATTGCGGATGGCCAGTCAATCGATGGAATGGAAACATTTCCTGGTTTTATGGTGAGTGACATAAATTGAGAAAGTTTGGAGAAACTGGCTATATGTTTGGTAGCCCCCCTGCCACACACCGGTGGCTTGCAGGGTATCGTGTAGATGTAGATGTAGCCTTTCGTTTTCCAATAGGTAATTTTTAATGTGAAATTGAGTGAAAGTGACTGAGGAAAATCTCATGGGTAGAACAGAAATTTTTTATGTGTAGGATTGTGAATTGTTTTACGAATAGAGTTTTTATTATAAGTTTGACTTTGTGGATGACTTGGTTAAGGCAAAAGTGGAGCGGCATATTCAAAATCTTCAGGTCATTGCGGGATTTCGAATGCCGGACGGAAATATAGTGTCCTAAAATTAGGAATACTGTGCGTGATAATTGACTTGAATGGAAGGAATTAATCTTAAGAATTTGACTGGGGAATTTTCGTGGTGTAGGCCTCACACATACTTTAATTCTATCGAAAAAAAGACGACTTTACTATATTTACTCTTGTTTTTGCGCACAAGCCGCAAATACGACGCGTTTAATGGATGAAAATTGGTGCGCAACATTAGACTACAGATCAAGTACGTGGTCATTTAGCAGTAATGAACTTTATCTTCTTTGCCTCGGGACCATCATGGAATACATCCCTTCTGGCCTAGTTAAAAGTTTAATGCTGACTGAAAAAAATAAGTTTTCATTTGCGTAGTCCATTGTTAGGGCATGCGATTGAATACCTTGGCGAAAATGCATCCACCCCCGCACATTGATCGCCCATTGTTTCCCTCGTAGCAATTACACATAATAAAGAACCTCATTGTTTGTGGTTCCTCGACCATACTTCGGTGCGATCATCGGATAATTATCGGCGCGTTTTTGTTTGGACTCGTTGATCCATGCCTCAGGGATGCGTCGACATTGCTGGACTCCCCGCCCAGAGTCGGCGAGGTCTTCGTGTGCCCCTGTCCGCAATTCTATAAATGTGCCGTCATCCGGGTTGGCGTGGAGGGTGACTAGGGGAGGGAGAAGGAGGTCACAGGGGGTGGTGACCCCCCGCTTCTCACTCACTCTCTTCCTCCAGGGGGAGTGGAGAGGGAGTCATTCCGTTGTTTGCCCGACGTCGCGGTTACAAAGTTATTACGTCCAATTCTTCCGGCCACACCCTTCCATATATTCTCAAAAGGTCCGAATGGACTGCCTCTTCCTCATCCACTCGGTTCCACCCCACCAACCCCCTAGCCAATTTCACCGCGTAACACATACACACAATCTCTCTCTCTTTCTCTCTCTCCAAAGCAAGCCTTCCGCCATATACCACTCCGCTTCATTGTCCTGGCTGGCTCTATTCGCCTCTTGCCTAACCTCCCGACCTCTCTCTACAACCTCCTTCCCCCAGTCCCAATGTTTCTTGACATAGCCGCCACCCAAGCCTCTTAAAACCCTCGGAACCCCCTCCTAATGCACACCCCCGTCCCTCTTGCGTCGAGATACCCCTTCGGGGGGCAATGCCCCGCCCAGCCCGAGTAAGTTTATTGCAAATTTCGCGCATTAACATTCGGAGCGGGTGCGTGGCTCCGTCTGCTGCTTAGACAGCTTTCAAAAGTACATCCCGACTCGCTATTTGGGTGTGGTGTGGGACGGGGTGGGGTTTAATTTCTGGATTACGCTCCTATTTGCTCGGTCGGTCCCATTAAAAAAGAGTGGGATCAGGGTTTTTGTGACTTCGTTCCCGTTTTTATTAGGCCTCGGATCAAGGACTCGGGAGTTTCGCAGTAAAAGCGGGCGCTGGTCTTGATGTTTCGGGTCTCGTTTTGGGAAGTGCTCGACGTAATCCCAGTTTTTCGCGTTATTTCGGATAGTGAAATCCCTCAACTCATTTTATCTTCTTGTGTCCGGGTAGCTACAAAATTTTCGACGCTGTTCCATAATGTATTGGGTGCGCCTAATTGGTTTATTTACATTAGACCAGGTGAGGCAGCCTGATCGGTAATACATCGGTTTTACGAACCAACTGTCGCGGGTTCGAATCTTGCCATGGGCATGAAAACTTTGTTTTTCTTAGTACTTATAACTTTGGTTAGCGGTGCAATGTGAACATAGCCGTATAAACTCCGTATTTATCTTTGATCTATAGAAGAAACTTTGATAATTATCTTACTACAAACGGCAAGTATTCTCGTGTCAATTTCTAGGTAGTCCACGATAGCTTTTTTCGCCTTGAGGCATATATTACTGCTTCCGAGACATGTCCCCCCAGACAATTTGTAACTGCTATTGGAATAAACTTCCTTTTTTATCATAACCATGTCCGGGTAATCCGTGACAATGAAAGGCGTGGTCAGTTTAGAGCAAAATTATTGGACGATGGTCGTTGGAGTAGCTTTGTATGGCAAAAGCCAATGATCATCATCTGTTTAGAGATGGTTTATGATGGTACCCTCTTTTACTCCATCGAGTTCCACATTGTTTCCATATAAGGACCACGGCAATATCCGAGAGAATTATCCCTTGGAAAGATGTCGGCCGTAATTTAGGTAGTTGTGGTACCCTCGGTGAAATGTGGTCTTAAATCACTACCACACCGGTGATTTCTATTCACGAATGGGAGTGTATATGGTTTCATTTGTAAAAGATATTCGTGCTTGTTATGAACCAATCCTATTTGCTGCGGGTGGTCACATGGGTACGTGAACTTAGCATTAACCTCCCCTGGCTCCGCGTTTATCACATATCCATCTCTTTACGCAATCCAAGTGACGTTTCCGGAGGCACGCTGCCGCGAAGCATTAATGTCACTCCTTAGGGTTTGGACGTATGGTAATTAGCCCAAAGAGCTCACAGATGTACATTAAACTCACGTTATCTTCGACCCCGCAGTTGTTTCAATCATATGTCTGAAAGGACAGGATGCAATATAAGCTAGAACGCTATTGTTGAGCGCTCGTGGTACTGCGTCTAGTGAACTGACGTGAGAACGTAAAATTTAACCAAATAAATGTTAAAGTAGGTGCTACCTCCTTATAGGTCCTTGAAATAGTGGTAAAGTCTTTCTAATTTACGTCTCGTGAAATACTACCGGATGCAAAGAGTTTTAACTGCTTTATTGTAATTTAAGAGTTATTTATCCCTTTTGTGAGCTTTTATCTAAGCAGCTGAATTATTTTGTCGGTATTGTCTGCTCAATTAGTGAGCTACCTTGCCAAAAATATATTTCGCAGGTTTCCATCGTATCCTAATTCCTATCCTAACCTAAAAAAACTCTCATTAGTGGTTCTAATTCTGGTCCACGTTTCACTCAGGCCGGGAGGAAAGGGGAACGATAGAGGAAAACCTGGCGTCAGAATTAGCCTGCTTTCAACGAAAGGTGACGGAGTGTCTGCGGTTTACGGCGGACGAAATACTGAACTTGAATGTTCTCCACACGAAACCCAAGTTAGAGTTCCGTTAAAATATGCACCGGGTGTTGAACTCGGTCCCTGATGATTGGTATCCAGTACTCTTGCTTACCCAAAATCCCTAGCAGTATTCCTCTAACTCTCCTAGCCCCGTAGGCTAAGCATTTTATCCAATAGCGGTTGTTGATGTGTTGATACGATCGTGATTAATCGTGAGATTTTTAAGATAGGGACATTTTCGGTCGGGCTTTTGTCCGTTCCCTCCGTGGACTTAATTTTTTCCGCGCGATGCTATCGTGGCGTTGCGTAATCCCGGCGCCAGGAAGTTTTTCCGATGCGGTGACGAAAGCAAGGATTGCGTTCTGTCAGCTCCCCCCTATCTCTCTTTCCATCCGCTTCTCCCCGCCACCCATCAATTTGCTCGCGTTTGATTCGCCCTATCCCATTGTTTGACAACTTTAGTAGTCCCTCCCAACACCCCTCCCAAGCCCTTGAGACCCCCCCCCCCTTACGGCATTCCCTATTTATCCCGTCTCATCTCCTCCCTTTACCCTTCAACTCCCCCGCAGCCATTTCCGTCTCTCTCGCCACTCTATCGGGTCCGTCGGCAGTGAGGGTGTCGCCACCTTGAAACTGCCCGCTTCCTTCACGGAAAGATCTCTCCACCTTGATTTTTTAGGGGCAAACGGGGGGGAGAGGGTTCATCCTTTCTCTCACCTCCCAGCAACCCTTGTAGGACCCTGGGATTTGATCCCGCTACCCCCTTCGCGAATGCTCTGTCTTCCTCAAGTTCCCCTGCTCGCTGGCCGACTCGTCCACTCCTGATCTCGTATTCGCTTTTATTACCTCCCACATCTCCTGCCTCCTTCATCTTCTTCTCCCCAGACCCTTCTATCCTTTTATTTTTTCACCTCTCCCAAGGTTGGGATTTTTATCCCTCGCCCGCCCCCTCATCCATCACCCCACCCCGCCCTCTCACCCTCCCCAAGTTTTTCCTGTGGAAGCGTCTTCTTCCCTTTCGTCCTTCGCCCATCTCCTCCCCTTCTGCCCACCTACCCCCTCTCTCTTCCACCCCCGTCCTCCCTTGCCCGTCTTCTCAACTCGGGGTAGCTCCCTCGGGAGGGGTTTGGGGAGTAGCCCGAGTGACGAAAAGATGCTGAATCTTCAAGAGGAGGGCCGGAATTTCGATGTGAATACTCGTTTCCGTGTTGGGAGGAGTATTCTCTCTCCCGTCCTTTATCTCTCTTTCCCTTTATAGCTCGCTCCAAACCCGGTTCTTTTTTTTCTCCCTTCTCTCCCAGCTGATCTTCTCCCTTTCTCGTCCTCTTCCTTCCTTCTCGTTCCATCTTCCGCATTCCCCAGCTCAACCCTTTATCCTCGACCTCCCCAGGCCATTGTGAGCCGTTGCCGGTTTTCATGGGTTGGCAATGTGGTTTTCAGCTATGGGAGGAAAAGTTTGGGGGCAAAATCGCCCATCGAGATGCTTTTGGATAAACATCGACGAACATTTTATTTTTCACTTATTTGTGGCTCGACTATAGGTGGATTTCGCTTGCATACAAAGTTTTAAGCAACTATAGCAGATTCGTAGGAATATTGGTTTTCCATCTAGATATTATGTCCAGGAACGGGATTCAAAAAGTTAAGTTTTAAATAGATTTGCGAGCTGCGCTTTCACCATTCTAAAATGTTTGTAATAATTCCGCAGCAAATATTTATGTAAATTTGGGAAAAACCGGGCAAATACACTCATATTTAAGGTGATAGTTGAACTCCATTTGTATTTTATATTATCTGTTTGTTTTTTCGTCAAAGAATCTCTCAGGGAGGCTATCCGATTAAATCATATAATTCTTGTTTTGTGAAAAATAATAATGTATTCAAAATTTTAAACTGTTGCCTCAGGAATACATTCTCCCGCAGCAGCACTTGTTTGAATTAAGTAATTACTTAAATCGTAAATTTTTTATTGTCATACCCTATGTTTTTGAACTCCAGGTATTTTCTGACGACGTTTCCCGAACAAAGAAATGATTAGATTTTGTAGGACATTTTTTGTACCTAATCGATTCTGCTCTCTTATTTTTGTCACCCAATTGAGGACGAAAGTAGATGAGGCTATTAAGTGTTTCTTATATTAATTATACCTTCTTTTAGGAGAAGCCTCTTAATCCGAGAAGCACTTAAAAAACTATGCATAAACCCTAAAGTAAATAAATGGTACGCTGGTTGGTACATGGTTCTTTACATTATAATACACTTGGCTCTTTTAATTTATTATCTGAGGCTCACCGAGGAAAAGAGAATACTTCGCCTCACATATTTGTCGAATCAGTACAAATCAAAACAATTGGGTCTTCTGTCGTTCCTTATTTGATGTCTTTGCTTAAAAATACATTGTTGCTTTCAACTTCAATTGCCTATGGTATGCGGAATGGCTAATACTGCAGTCATAATTGTATAACCTCACAAAAATCAGACACTCTCGTCACGCGTAGCCGTCAGTCATTTTCGATGCGCACCATGTTTTCTTTTCCATTCCGAAGCTAAGCGCAATGATAGGGCTAATGGGGTCAAATATATTTATTTATATTTCTAGTACCTATAGCTAATTCATCTTATGAGATCCCGCTCGTATTTATTCCAGGGCGGTTTTGCAATTACGTAGACTGTCGAGCGTTGCTCCTGACATCCATTTCGCATTTCCAAACTCCGCTTTCCCCGTCACGTTTTGCTATTCAACTCGTCCTTCAGCCCCCACTATTCTCACTTCGCCATTCTCCATCTTGTGCTGAAGGGACACGTACGCCGAGGATTGGAAACTGGAAGCCCTTTATGCGTGGAAAGGGAAGTTGTGCCAGGCTTTATACCGTGGAAGGTTTTTACGCGAACTGAATTCGGAAATGTTTTTCGGAAAAGTTTTGAGAATCTTCGGGAAATGATTCGCCCTCCAGGGAGGAAATGTTTTGCTTATTTTTTTTGGATTAGATAAAAAGCAAATCTAGTTCTGGAGTTTGGTGACATAGTGAGCTATTCCTGTACAGGCGTTTATATTTTTTTCCCCTTTCCCCGAGGGAATAGTGGCATCTCGTGTCTTGAGACTCAATAGATTTCGTTCGTTTCCTTTTTTTTGCTGTTTGGAAATTTTTGGAAAGTGTCTGCACTAAGCTATAATAAACTTTGTAGGAAGTTATCGGTTCTTTGGTGCTTTTTTCGGTTTCCTTTATGGATTAATATTGATCGATTTTGGGAGAAAATTTGTTTTGCACACATTTTTTTCTCGTAGAGCGTACTGCACGGTTCTTTGTCCCTTAGGCTTTACTCGCGGCCCCAAGTTTGTAAGACGATGTTGGATGGAGTTATTCGTCAGTGTGGGAAAGAATTTGTGAAAGGTTTTAAACTATCAGTTGAGTGAGGTGGAAAAATTACTGTTTCCTGGGAGACGGTTCTATATTTTGGCGTATATTTTCCAATGATCGTATTGATTTCTTGCGAATGGTAATCGTGTAAAAAGCATTGTTTTTCTGTAGGTTCTGAGTAATTTAGAATCAAACTCCTCAGTAGAGTGTGTATAATTGGGAACTATATATTACAGTCCTTGGTAAAATGTGTCTGGACGGCCCAGGGTTGGTAAATATATTAACGGCGGAAGCTACATGTTTTTGTGGCGCTTAATTTAGAATATGTGATGTTTAATATTGATTATTTTGTGAAAAATAGATCCAGCGTTCTCTCGTCCAAACAGCAAGATAAGAAATGACATTTCCTGCTATATTGGGTGTACATTAAGATAAGTTTAAGAAATCTGACGCTTGAAAATGATAGGTTGGATGGAAATTTTTCCGTTTTTTTTACCCCAGTGCTGCACAGTTCGAATGGGATTCACGATTATCAAGGCCTTGATTAAGGGGATATTTCTTGGTCGCACACATCCATATCAGTGGGTATTACGGCACTACTCCTAGTTTGCCTCTTTTGTGGCCTTAAAAAGTATATCTTATCGTTTTTCTACTAAGATTTCATGACTAAGCAACGATGCTTGGCCATGAATGAAAATGGCATGAGGATTCAACAATTGTCGTCATTTAAATCAAACTATCCCTCCGTTTCCACTGCAAGTTTTCGTCGAGAGGAACTACATACTTTATTTACAATGAATCCTTTCCGTAAGGATTTATCATCCCTCTTGTGTGGCTGAAGGGGAAAGAACCTCATTCTACACGAAGGAGTTTTTAAAAGGCTAAGGGCTCCAGCGTTGCGCAACATCTGGAGTTCTACTGAGGGTGGATCCTGCGACGAATCAAGAGTTGCAGAAGGTTTAAAGTCCGTAATAATTTTCATCCATCGTGCCTATTTTTCTCCTGCTCTCAGAGCGGTGTATCAAGGGTTCATAGACGTTTTTTCACAACATGTCCTCCTTTTAAGGACGTCCTTGTAGGTCCGGTAGTCGTATATATTCATGTACAGAATTTGTCGGGAAATTGAAAAAAAAAGTCCAACATTTATGCTAATGAGCTAAGATCCCTACCGATGTATCTACATTCCCATCAAAGTTTCCTCTTCACTAGATTTCTCCTGCATTGTGTCACCCAGAGGTCAATGTTGTTATTTTCCATTTATTCTGTTAAAATTACGGGAGTGTCCCTTAATGCATGCGACCTACAATATTTGTCCGGCGTTTTAGCTCTCATTGTCCTCCCTTATGACTTGATGCATCTAGTAATTCTAGACGCATCGTTGGATCTAGTAATCTTAGCCCCAATCGTATCTTCTCGTGAGTCAACTCCCTTGTCGAGAGGAATTTTGCCCTTTCAGGGTCGGTATTTCCGGAAGCGCTGTTAAAATGCCTTTGACATTTCCTCATTCTCCACTGTGTTGTTTCAACCGTGGGAGCTATTTAATTTTAATTAATATCTCCATTGTCCTTCGGGAGCCACCTGCCCTAATGGAGCACCAATCCTCCATGATATTCTGTGACTCCAACGCTTTTTGATTTGCATTGGAATCATAGCTCTATTCGGTGCTCTATTTATCGCAATAACCGACTTTCGCATTGATTTGTTGAATGCTCAGAAATATTGATGATGCTTTGTCATGGTATGTGGCGTTATATGGTTACAAAACTTCTTCTTCTTCGAAGGAGGAAGACGAGCGTAGGGTGGAGGATTTCTAATTTTTTTAGTTGGAGATAAATGAAAGGGTTTAGCTAGGTGAACAAAGAAGTGTATTGTACGTTGGGCAAGGAAAGTTAGTTTATCAGGAGAGAATCGAAAGGGAGCAAAACAAACAGGAGGAGGATTTATTAATCTTCAATATGAAAAATGTTCATAAAAAATTAATACCACAAGCATTGGGAACAAGGTAATGGGAATTAGCCAATATATGAGCACAGTAGGGTAGAAGGCAAAAGAAGATGATAATAATTAAATAGAGTCATTTGCGTTTTTCTTAATTTATTTATCGCGAAGACGCCGGAGTGATTGGTGTTTGTGCGTTCTTTTTACTAAACTTTTATGAAGTGTAATATGACATTATTTATTCGTGTCATCTTTCACACCTATTAATTTTGATAGAATAAGTAGGAATCAAGAAAAATGTTAACTTTCAACTCGCTTTAACGTTGATGTTTGAATGCTCGTTAGAGGCCATTCGACAATGACCACGTCCAATCACCCGTTAGTCACCATTCTCACCCGCCCGTTTGCTGAATCGTGAAAGGTAGGAGTCACTTTTGCCTTGAAAATGAAATTTCGTTTGCGTTTACGGTGCGTTGGTGATTCAGCCCCTGCTCATCCCCCGCAGTGATGACGTACTTCATTGCATTCCATTTATCACGGCCGCTTTCGGATTTTCACCCGTTTTCTCTTTCCCGCTCTTTGTCGTCGCGTCTGTGTCCATTTTCGTTTCCGCCTCCCTTCCTCTCTCGTTCCGTCTCCACTCTCTCATTCCACTACCCGTCACGGTGGTGGAAGCCCTAATTACTTGTCAATTTCCCGCCAACCGTATAACCTCCCATCCCCCCCCCCTCCTATCCCATAATTCCCCTTCCAACTTCTGCCCTTCCCTTATTTTTCCCTTCCCCTTGGCCCTTGATCCATTAGCGCCACACCCTGACCTCCAAAAAAAAATCCCTCACACTCCCGCCTCATTTTTCCCCTTTTGACCAGAAAAAAACGGGCCCATTTAACTCTGTTCACGCACTCCGTTGGATGCGGTCACCGCACTCCTTCTCTTCCCTCCTTTCCCCTCATTGCCCATCCCTTCTTTTTGACCTCCCCGGGTAAGTGAGGGACTACTGACCACCCCCCTCCCCTACGCGTCGCATAACCGCGGGACCGTATCAGGAAAATTTAGTCAGAGTCGTGAAAAAACAATAGGTTCAAATGGCGGTGGAGAACTGTTCCGGGTGAAAATTTACTTGGAAAATATTCGTGTCGGCTCTTTCGAGTGGTCACCCGCCCTGGTTCCTGCGACTGACCGAAGGGTACAACTGGAATGGCATTGAATGGGTTGCATTTGAATAATGGTGGAATGGACGAAGATCGAGTTATTATCGTGGGTTAAGCTCCAACATCATATCCTGCGGGCCCCGGCTCAAATCCCGGTGGTATCTGAAATTTTCCATAACTATGCCGATCTCTGCTTGAGTGCCATGTGGAGAGCACTTAGAGCTCTGTACTCGGTCCGCCGGATGGGACGTAAGACCGTGGACCCCTTGGCGCTTTTCTTTTAAGACTAATGCTAAAGCCAGGTATATCTCCACCGTTTCACACCCTAAAAAATTCCTACTCCTATCCAGTTACCCACCTATTCTAAAAATGTTGCAAATGATCTTAGAAGCCAGTCTCCTTCCCTGTTCAACCATAATTACAGCAAGAATGTCTTTTTTTAGGTTACCGGTGTATTAAGGTATGTTAAAACATGGCCCCAATGATATATAATCAATCAAACAATTAGGGAATGGAGGCACTTGGTCGATTTCTCGGACACAGTTAAACATTTACTCCGGCTATGGTGGTCCCTGCTTCAATGCACCACTTCGAGTTCAGCACTCCGTCCGTCAGGTGGGACGTTAAACCGTGGAAACATTGCCGCCTTTCTTTAAGAGAAGACTACTGCTGACGCCGGGTTTCTCTCCATTGTATCTCCGTTCCCGGAAAGTTCCTAAATCTACCTAATTTCCTACCAATCTTAAATGCAGCAAATTATCACATAAGCTGCCGGTCGCCTACCCTGAAAAACTAACTACTGCTGTGTACGGTGTGTTTTGGTTTCCCAAATTATTCTCGCTGACAGTTTGTCCTCACATCTCTCCGGGGATAGGATTTTGCTGAAAGGATACAGAATTACATCCGATGCGATACAGTATAATTCACCATTTTTTAACCGGTGGATAAAAGCGTAAGTGATCCGGAACGTTGCAAATCTGGAAACGTTTCGTATCGCATTTTCGGCGTCAAGGGAATGCATCAATCGCTCCGGAAATAATTCTTGAAATTCCTGTATGCATAGGAACGAAAAGCATTGCTTCCTCCTTCCAGCACTTTATATTTCCTCTCCCGAAAGGATTTTGATAAGAGTTTTTTGTCCCAAGCGCGTATACCACGCTAATCACAGCCATCTATGTTTTCTTAATTTTTTTCTGGAAATCTATCCCGGAACAGTCCTGCCGGAATCAATTTATTCCTATGAGTTTTATATTTATACTCTTGGCCAGAATTGAAACTCGTTCGTTGAATTAAAATGAAAAAAATAGTTCTATTCCTTTCATAATTCTGCTAAATTTTTACATATTATGTGGTGTCCTTGCTTAGGACGTATTATAATTATTCTTGTATACTCATGATTGATTTTTTTCTGTCTTCTGGTTTTAAATGGGTCTAAAATCGAGAGTACATTTTAATTAAGTTATTCTGTGAAAGATACATATTATAGTTACAGTACTTTGATAGGAATCATTAATTTGCAGCTTTTTGTATTAAGGAATTGTTTTATAACATCTAAAATCAAAGTGGTCTTTTCAAATGATTCATGCCCTATGCTGGTTTTTTTACAAGCTAGTTTGATAATTCAAATCTCGAAAAATCCATAAAATAATTCCTTTTTAGGCCTTCAGATCATATACGCTATTGTCAGGATAATTTAATCTTGGGGCATTTAATTATTATATTCTGTGTAACTATCGTCGTGATGGGCCAATCCTCTTTCGGAACTTTCCTTGCTATGCTCGAGACGCTTAATTCGTATCATTAAATGCAAATACCCCGTGCCTTATTCTTCTGGTATATGGCCGCGGGCAAAAAACGCCTTCGTGTATTCCACCTTGAGATTCTAATGCTTACCCTCGGACGGCAGTCCCTTTGTGACTGTCCCCTCGCCGAGCCAAAATCCCGTCCTTCATCTTTAATAAGTAATGGCCAGAAGTCGTCCGTCATTCGGAGAGGGAGGGGAGGTACCTGAAGGAGAGGAATAAGGAAGAAGAGGGAAGAAGAAGAAGAAACCTTTTGAAAGCCTTTTCTGTCGTTGATCCCACTCCTTCAAGGGACGCTTAAATTTTATTTCACGAGTGCTGTGGCTCTGGGAATACTAATTGGATCTCGAAGTTCTGAGATGCCTCCAACCCCCTCACCTTCCCGCTTCCATCCCCCAATGCCACCCTCCCCCCGCCTCTCCGCTAAATCCTCTCCAACCCCGTCGATGCCTCGTCAACTCCTCTCTCCTTACTAAGTGTAAGCAATTATTTCGAGTTCTCCCATTTCTTTTCTTCATCGTCCAAGTCTCCTCGATTCTATGCAGACGTGTTTTGTGCTCATGTGCCGCCTCAAATGTGTTTTGTTCCGAAATGAGCCGGAAAGAGGAATGAGGTCCCTTTATCGATCACTCCACTTTCATTTTCTCTTAATTCTTCCGTATTTACGTTCGGTTTGCTACCCGGCGCCGATATAATGTGCTCATCTGGCTAATTTGCGCTTAAGAACTTATTTAGTGCAGGAATTCGTTTTTGTATTCCCCCCTTTAGTCCGTGTCTATATTAAACGTCATCAAGCTACGGGGATGGTGGTAAAATGATAGTGAGTCTAAACTCGTGAAACAGTGGCACCAAATGCACTCGACGACGTCATTTGAGAGACTCGTTATCATGTTAATTTTCCTTGGCTGGATACAAGAACGGTGATACGATAATGAGCTTACAAAGTGGATTCCGAAAACCTTTAGCAGTTATGGAACGTTAAGAAGTAATGAATGTGTTAGCCGGGTACTTGAGCCCGCGTTTGAGTTCACCTCCGGGGTCAAATACCGCTGCGCCTTATTGAGAAGATAGCAATTGAGTCATTCTCCTGCCGGTGCGATGTCAGTCGCTTAACCATGCGCAACATAGCGTCTTTGTATGCGCTTCTGGTAGCACTTTCTTTACAGGAAGACTTGATATAGCCTGATCCTGTGTGATTTCATTAGCGCGGAGTGGATCGTCAAGTGTCCGCCCTATTCTGTGGCTTGCGTTTGCATTCATGCAGGTTGACCTTTTGGACTTAACGATTGACTGCTATTGAGCGTTACAGTCTCGTTTTTCGTGACACCGCTTGATACACACGCAACAAATGTGCTTACAATCGTCACGACAGACTTTAATTTTAGGGCCACCTTTTAAAATAAATATGTTTCACTCGTACGATTGATCTGGATGGGAGTCTTTAACGTATAGTCTTTTTTGCGTTATTCGTGAACATATTATCATGTTGCTAAATTTAACGATAAGTAGTAGCATATCATCATCAAATAGTGTAATTTAGCATCTATCGACGTTTGCATATTACACTACAATTTACGTCTTCTATTCATTTGATACTTCTGTATTCCCGTTAATTGGACGTACTGGTTGAGCTACTGTGGTACTGCAGAGGCCTGCAGTTTGGATAGACTTTAAAATTAAATATATCAGGGATTTCCAGGTGTACTTATGAAAGACTTCATTGACCATCCATTGAATCAACATAACTCTGAATTAATTGGGGAAAATTCATGAAAATATCGAAACGAGATAACGTAGTTGGTGCGTAGTTTTTTTATAGACTCAGTTGTATTTTATCCGTATGATACGTAACTTATCGCTAACAATTTGAATTTATAGCATTTGTTTTTATTCATCTGTATTGTCCGTTTTCGATGAATTTTCACCTTTGTGCAACTGTCTGCCAGTAAAGCGCCATTTTCACGTTATACGCGAACGAGTCGTTAACCTTTGCCTGAAAATCACTTTTATTACTTTTATCACTTTTATTCTAAAATTCAGATCAAAACTCAATTTTCATTTTTTTCTCTGTAAATGGACGAAAACGTCACAGCTATTATGGTAACACATTGATTGTGGATTTTATGGCAAAAACAGCAATTTGTAATAATTATTCTTGCATTCATAATTTCCTCATTTATCGAAATTTAGAAACAAGTTTTACACGTGGAAACTTGAATGCATTTTCAAAGATGCGATATTCATCTACTCACTCTTATAAAATTTTGATGTTATATTTTTTTCTTTCATTCATTATTTTAAAAACACAAAGAGATTGAGGCTCTGTGTAAGTCTCTGTGTAATGCTCTTGGGAATGACAAGCAGTGGCTTAAGGCTGACATTTGACCTCTGGGAAGGTTGTCAACCCAAATCGGGAGTTCAATATGCTATACCGTGTGAAGAAGCCGTTAGCGTGATCTTCGAACACTATTTTCCATATGGAATATTCTGAGTGTTATCACCACAAAACGTAATTTTTGTAATGAATCCCTTTAATTTATAATCTGGAAACTTAAAGTTAATAACTCCTCCTATTACCCTTTATCGACTACAAATAATTTTATAGTACCGAACTCAAAATTCTCCTGGTAAGAATTAATGAAATATCTATGCTTTTGCAAGTGTAGGGTGATTGAGATTGTTTGAATTGATCTTATTTGTCCGCTGTTTCAACCTGTGTGGTGTATATTTTGGCATTTTATTGCTATTGCATCCCTTAGCCTAAATGAGTTATGAAATTATTTTGTGAGTAGGAAAAATCGGTGATGAAATCTCGATCGAAAAAATGTAACACTTAGGAAATCCTGACCCAAGAAAATGCATCGTGCTTCACGTACCATTCTTGGGTGTGAGAGCGTTAAGGTTTCAGCAGGAGTTTATAACTCTATGAACTTTGGTAATTAGTTCAGCGTGTTAAAGTTCGTGTTTCACGTCCTGGTAATCGATCAGGAGGGTATACACCAAGATACAAGCACGTGACACTGGTTTCTTTTGATCATACTTGATTTGTACATGTTAGTTGAAATTGTGAATTTTATTAGAAATATGTAACTTTCCACAGTGTGGTAATATTTTTATATATATTTAACACGCTCAGAAAAGAAATCCACTTACAATTTATTTCAAAATAATTCTCCAAGTCTTAAATTTCTCTAATTTAACATTTAGTTGGTAACCTTCCATTGTCATATGAAAATGGAGTAACATGAGGGTATACATTATTTAAAGACCTATTTTTTCACTTAAATTCTATCTTAAAGATTGAATTACTCAACGTAGAGTTGATATAATTAGTTATATTTAGTGTTCAGGCGGAAATGTTTAATTATTGCTATAAAACCTTATTTATTGCTATAAAATCAGGGCTTTTGTAACGTACCTGAATGTTTTAAGGTGGCGATAGGAGGACGTTAAAAGAGGAAGTTACTGTAAAAACAGTTTACTTACTGGTCTGACTGAACACATATTGGTTCAGTAAGTGAATGAGGATATTGGGCATCCGAAAGAGAGGAATGAATGTATGAGGGACGTGATGTTCAGTGAAAGGGAGCGCAGTTTGTGTGGAATGATTATGAAGGACCGGCGGTATGTGACAGAATAATTAAAGGTAGGAAAGGTCTGTTCCCGACCCTACCAAATATTTCTATAATACCCATGAGGCCGAGTACCAAATCGTCGAGGTATATAGGCCCTCTCGTGGTTCCAATTCCACTGCCTAGATGATTTTTTTAAGCGGTAGATACAGTTAATAAATATCATATTTAGGAATCTGTGTACAGTTAATAAATATCATATTTAGGAATCTGTGGTATATATTTCTCCTCACGACCTTCGCATTTTGTTTCAAAATGATAATGATTCCGGAGGTAATTGTTAGTTTTAGGGAAAATCTAATGTTTGTTTTAAATCCCCGTCATAACTTTGCAGTTGCAGTACAATGTGCACACACTATCGCACGTTTGATAGGTAACTCTCTCCCTCTTTGGTCGCCCAAGATGGTGGTGGCAGTCATCTTTCTAATCTTAACCGGAACCCGAGGACACCCGTGGACCTGACCAAGTTCTTTCCTGCTTGAATAGTTCGCCCGCTCAAATTAATCAGTGTTCGAGGGAAAACATCTCACTTTCTTTTCGTGTCCTCCACCTAACTTCTCCGCCACGTCCTTCGACGTTGTACAGTTTCTTAGCAGACCGAAAACTCAAATGAACGCCAGTTTGCCCTTTCCTCTCTGAGCTCCGTAGACTTTCGATCAAGGGAAGGAAGAAGTTTGACCAGGACTTGAACTGCTTGGGAGCCTTGGTGCCTTCTCAAGTCATAATTGATCCTATCGCTCATCTCGGAGGTTAATCTTACCGGAATTGATGCCGTGTCAGAACTTTTCTCCCCGTATCTCCGGCCCGAAGACGGTGCGATCTTTGCGTCTACTTATATTTGGGTGACTTATGAAGAAATTGATTTTGCGGATCACGGACATATTGATGGATGGAATGCACTTTTTCTTCGGGAGAAACAGCCGTGATCCCATGAAAACTTTGGCTGTTTGACGGCCCTCTAGATACCTGATATGTGACGCGTCATGGCTCAATTTGATGGTGGCATTTTCCAAATTTTTCTCTTGAATAATAGTAAGATTAATAGTATTCTGTCATTTATTCATCATTAAAATTTCAGGCCTATTTCATCAATTTTTTGTGTTAAATAATTTTTTTTTATTATTTCACATAATACTTTCTTCAAACAGAACTTTTCATACATAAAATGGTTTAAGTCTCCCTTTCGTAATTCTGTGCTGATGCTTATTAGAAGTCTCAGTAAATTTCACCTGATGGAAGGTAGTTCTTAAGTTTTAGACAAATATGGTAATGAATATCATACAATGATAAGTTAATATCACTGTTCTTTGTTAAAGAAATATCCTAGGCATTAATGGTATTTTAATCTTCGTAGTTTCAATAGTTTACCCGTAAATTGTGGTTATCCGTCACTCCTATAACTTGTACCAACTGCCCTAAAGATCGTTTGTACTTTCTCTGGCCATAATCCGCGGATATTCCGTGAGAAGAGTATGAGAATACGCCACCGTAAACCTGATTCCCAGAAAATATCCCTTAGTTTAAGTTAGGTTATTCCAGAATCAACGTCATTAATTTAGCCCTGAGACTTTGGTCTAACTGTCCTAATACTACCAATTATTTATTTCATAGAAAATATTGAAAAATATTGCTTTCATTCCTCCAGTTCTCCATTTCATCCGTATAGTTTTTCACCGTGGGGATTATCTTGTTCAAATTTTATGCAGCGCTATCTGATCTTTATTTTCTCAAACTATTAACAGGAGAATTAGGCGAAAAAACAAGTCTGGCAGTCTCCAAAGTCAGCACTAGATGTTTTTTCTCCGCTAAGCAGCTTTAGCTTGCTGGTCGTTAGGTCGACGTTGTTAACCATTAAAATTTTGATTGATTCAGTGTTATTAATCACCCATATCCTTAATGAATCCCCATCTCCGTTACGTTCCATAAAGATATATTGAAATTTTCATTTCCCATGGCTCGAGCGAAGGATGTAATTTCATTTTGCGCATTAAATCCAAAAAACAAACATTTGATCCCCTCGTATTTGCTCTTCTCCCAACCCCCTATATCCAATTACACGCGTGGCCTCGCGACCTGCAAGGACTAAGTGAGTCTTGCGTCAACAGCCGAATATTTGGCGCAGAGCAAATGATCATAACTCATACGAGAACACTCCGGGTCCGCGACTCACTCAGTTGGGTGGGGATCTTGCTAATGCGAGCGAAGTTCAATGCGCTGAAAGTTTTCATTTCCTAACCAAACGCAGCTTGTCTTGATGAAATTACTTTTGATTTTTAGCCATAATCGAATCTCGAAATGGCGGCACGAGTCGTCTTTTCTGAGTCCGAGTTAGATATGCCGAGACTTCATCGTTAAGGGGCCGTCAAATGATCACTGTAATCGTCAAATTGGTTTTTCAATCTCAACTTCATGTGCCTATTGCCTTCATGTGCCTTGGGGAAGTCTTATGGCGATCATACCATTCCCATTTTCTTTGAACTGGCTTCGTTGAAGGAAGTAATTACGCAGGCCCCAGGATGTTCACAGGCGTATTCCAGTGCATAATCTCTCTCTCTATCATTGTGGAAGAAGATGTAACCACTTCATTAGCGGAGAGGAAATTATTGTTGAAATAAATTGTGGGAAAAAACTCGCAAGGACTGAAACTATTTACACAGAGCCTTAAGGTGCATCTGTACAGCCCCTCCTCTAGAGAGATATCATGTAATAACGTGAAGTTTCACGATTGAACAAGAAATAAGTAGTAATAAAAATATTATCATTCACGCTACGATATTTGGAGACTACCCCATCCTTCATTTTTCCATACTCTGCTTTTTTGGCGGTGAAATAATGTACTTGTGGGGATGATGTTGATGTGATGGCTATATTAGTTGCCGAAAGCGTTCCAATGCAGAGAATTACTTAAACTATTGGATCCCTAAAAAAACATCTACTGTGGTGTAAGTTTTTTGCTGCATATCAGCCCCTACTAATGTAATACATGGAGGGAATCTCGATTATAGTGCTCCGTCTGTCGGACAAGACGTTAAACCGTTGACCCCTTGGCGGCTTTCGTTAATTTTAAGCTAATACTGATGCCTGTTGTCTCTCCACACTTCCTACTTCAGTGCAGCATCGAGTTCAGTACTCCGTCCGTCGGATGGACGCTAAGCATTGGACCCCTTGGCGCCTTAAAAGCAGGCTAATGTTAGACAGGGTTTCTCTCCAGTCTTCCGCCATTCCCAGATAGTCTCTCTAACTCAACCCAATTACCCACCATTCCTAAATGGCGCGAATAACCTTAGTTGTCGGTCGCCTCTCCAAGGGAGCAACAACAAACATTATTAAGTCATTTAGATATTTTTTTTCTTCCGCCGATACATCAGTCGTGATGTCTTTGTCGAATCGTTTTGTGTTTGTATTGAAGAGCCTGTGGTAATTTCTCATGCCCGAGGTCTATTCCGGCTCATGATAATCACTGGAATATTTCAATGACATCCCGTCATTAGGCCGGAGTAATGCTTATAGTACTTGAAAAGCCTTTATGCTTTCCTTTGAGTGCCTTACTTCATGCTTTTGTTGAAAAGTGGAGTAATGATCTCTCTCTTCCCTTGTTTCTTTTCTAATTGCTTCTTAACTTTATGGACTTCGTATCATTACCGCGCAAGTGACCTCGTGGTGCGGGTCAAAGCAGTACAAATCTCTCTACCTCTTCGCGGTATTGGTGGTTATTAGGGAAGCAGCAGGCATCAGAGGTATCTTGTGTTATTTAGGTGGATAGGTGTGTACTATTGGTAGTGGTGGGATTATGAGGGAACGAATGAAAGGGGAAAATAATACGTGGAGAGAAAACCGGCGTATGCATTATCCTGCTATAAGTTGGAATAGTCAAAGGGCCCACGGTTTTACGTCCTATCCGACGGGCGGATTGATGCACTTGAAGTGCTTTCTGCTAGGTATCTAAGTAGGGATTCCGATGAAATGTCGCCGCCGTTGCCTGGCTTCGAGCAGTAGTCGTAGATATCGGTTTTTTAGGATTCGTCGCCAAAAATGGTCATTTTGTACCACATAGAGGCCTTTGTCAGTAAAAACTTCCTGATTTAACCTTGACTATGTACCTACTGTAATAATTAATTTCAATCGGAATTGTATCACAATGTATATAGTGTTTGAAAGAGTTAAATCGTAATGTTTTTTATTAATTTGACGGGCACCTTATGGATTTTCAAACTTGTTTAAGAAGCTTCTACGTTTAGTAGATTGTATACAATGGTTAAAGACTAACTGAGATAAGTATCTGGTATCCCTCTCAATCAGAAATCAAAAGCACAATCATGAGGAAGAGATGGGGTTGAAATGTCTCTCCTGTTAGGAAATAAAAGCTGGTCTCAGCATAATCACAGCCATCAAAATAGTTGCTGAAACCTTTTTCCTTGAGAATAGTGCTGATGGAAGTCAGGCTTTTTGATATCTTAGTTTTTATTTGTTGGGAATCAATTGTTTTGCAATTTGAAATATCGTCGAGGTTGTAAATAAATTTGGGATAGTATAATTTATTGATTTGACAAATGGAGGCGGGCAATACTTGGTGGGTTTTTTTGCTTTAAGTATGGTACAAATGAATTGGCTTTGGACCTTGGAAATGACGCTAAGTCGCCTAAATTGATGGTTAAAATTAAAACTAGAGGTGGAGTTTCACTGAGTCATTTTACTTTTTTCATATTTAATTCATCGTCATCATCATCGGTCACCAATCCTAGGATTGGTTTTACACTACCCTCCGCTCGATTCTTCTATCGGCCAACCTCTTCATATTAACGTAGCTCATCTCTTTTACATCCTTCACAACTTGCTCCATATACCTCATACAAGGCCTGCCTTTTCCATTCTTCCCGTTCACTTTTCTCTCGACGATTGTCTTCATCAGGCCAGGTCTTAAGATGTGGCCTATTGAGGTTCTCAATTAATTAGATTAATATGTTTTAATTTTTGTACAATGGTATTTCTTCGTAGTTTCTTATAATTAATTAGCATGTGCCGGCTGCACGTCTAACAAGCACAGCACTTTTTACCAAGCAGTAGCTTGACTTTTGGCCCTATGGACGTACCTCCTGCATATCCTGTAATAATTCACCTCTCGCCATACACCCTCCAGGCAGCATGGAGGATACTTCCGAGATTGAAGACGCATCTAAAGCATCCGAGGCTCTTGGGAATAGTTTGCATTTTTCAGGGAACAGATAAAAATACTGTCCTTGCTTGCGCAGCTGAGAGATTGTCGATATGAGCGGCCTGGATTGGACGTGAGGAAGCTCGCGTTGTCGCGAACTTCCCACTTCTCGTGCGGGGAATAAAAGAGCCTCAATTGTCATCCACACCTCCAATGTCTGTCTCCTCCTCATCCATCGCGAGTCCGTCCATTCTCGATCTTCTCTTCCCCTGAATCTTCCGAATCTGAATCATTTTTATTTCATCCCTTCGCAGAGCCCCGCTCCCCTCTCACCACTCAGTACCGCCTCCATTTCTATATCTTTAAGAAGCCGACCTCCCAGCCTCCCGGATCCTTTTATAAGACTCAATTTGAACGTGAGGTCGGTGTGCGGTGTCCTTCCTTTCCTCACCTCCCCCTTAACCCCTCCCTCCCTCCTCGCCATTCCCCTCACCATGGCTCTTATTGTCCCCGGCCCTTTGGGCTTCAATCAGATCTATCCCTTTGTGCCTTTGCTCTTTCCAACGATCCGGAGGCTGAGTGTGTGCAAGCGTCCGTCTCTCTCTCTCCTCAGTTGAAACCCTTCCCCTCCTGTGGATATCCTGGTTGGCTTCGGTAAGGGTGGGCAATCCATTCTCTACCCTTTTACCCCCAATCCCTTCCAGCCTTCGCTGCCCTTGCTAGGGGTGTAATCAAAGGTAGCTGGCTCTGCTAGGTGGAATGTGCTCATGTTGCAAAGGAATACTCTTTAATTTTCTCGAAATAAATTTATTTTCTCAACCGCACGTACAGCTTTATTGTTTTGGAAGAGTTATCTGACGCAGTGAATTGTGTTGCGTTTGTAGTTTGTAAGGGGGCTGAAGCTCTGGGTTTCCTATTCCAAGTGCCTGGAATCGAATTTGGGAAGTGTTAGAGATTCAGTGTAATCCAGTTGCAATCTTGATTGACGTGCGTAGAATATTTCAGCGTCAGCTCGTTCACCATTCGATGGGACGTTTAATGGTGTACCACTTTGAACCTTTCCTTAAGAGTTAGATAACGCTAATAAAGATAAAGGTATTCGTCCGTTTCTCTATTCCTTTAAAGTTCTAATCGTACATAGCCACCCATGTATCTAAATTCCATGTTGACTATAGCTATTGTTCGTTTCCAGATAACAGTAGATTTTTCAAACTGTTTTTTGGCTGGTGCGTGGCACTTCTTAATAATGCTCCCTCTTATATGCCTATAGGTATATAATAATGCATAATATCATAAAATGTTATAGCGGTACTATTTTAAATGTAAGCATTTGACTGATGAAATACTTAAAAATGTCGATCGTATATTAAATGGAACTTTATTAGAAATAGTAACTACTGTTAAGTTAGTAAACGTGGTCAAATTTTGCATCCCCGGTGGCTCTTTCCTCAGTATCTACAATATCCCTTTACGTAGAGGGTGGTTTTGGGATTTTGGATAGCATTGGGTGAATTCTGTTACAATAGCCCTTCCCACATCTACATAATACTATTATAAGACACATGCAAAACTATTCGCGTCGACAGCATTTATTTGAACTATCACGCTTGTATTCGTACGTATTCTGTTTCAGTCAATCCCGTTTGTCGTTCGAGAGATGGTGCCTCCACGTACCGAATTAAAGGAGGTAAGTTCCCATTCCCCCGCCATTTCTTACACGGGGGACTGAACCGTTCTCGAGTCATTCAGTCGAAAGTGGACGAGGGTCTTGGAGTAGCCAGGAGTGCTCTTTCATGAACACACTTCTCTCCTGTGGGATGTCGCCCGAGTCCGACCGCCGCCGTACCGAAATAAGAAACCGTGGGCCCAGTTTTCGTGTGAGTGGTTGATCTTCTTTATCGAAAACGGATTCCAGTATTTTCCCAGCGCACCCTGGTGTAACGCCGTTGGGAGAGGGGGAGGCAGACAGAAGTATTAGGCCTTCCTCACGCCGGCTGACTGTTCTTCGTGCGACCCGTATCCTGCCCGCTTACGTCTTCATAGCCCCCTCCTCCCCTTTGTTTTCCCGGCCCGACCTTATTTTCTCTTTAAACCCCTTATATGTCTCTCTCTTCCTTTTTCGCTACGGTGGCAGACACAGATTACCTGCGGGCCGACGGATGCTCCCCAGATGCGAAGCTCGCAAATGTTTCTTTTTTAACTCTTTTTTTTCTTTTCTTGGGCTCCTATGATGCACACACGAACCATGCACAAGGTACGATTATGTCAGTGGCACTCACACAAGTTTCTTTTATGCCCCTTGTGGTACTGATCTATTCGATTTGGTAGCATCGCGTGTTATTTGTTTAAAAATCCATGGGTTTGAACAGCTAACGGAATATCTCTGGTACATAAATTGAATTATCTTATTACCGTGTCTTGAACTCACAACATAAATCATTTATAATGTACTTGTGTTAGAGATGTTGTTAATGTAGATGTTGTTAATTGACGTGGGTATAATGATAGAGTTGATATGAAGTTAGGTTGCGTCATGGCGTAATAATTCATATAAAATTGCATCTTTCTCTGCGTTCATCTTCGTTCTTAGATTGAATATTCAGGGGTATTTGAGCTTTTTTGATAGAGCAGTAGAAGTAAAGGTAGGTGTATAAACTACTTATCACCTGACGAAATCTATAATGCCATCGAGAGACACGATCTATACTTGCTCGAACCTGATACCCATGCACAAGAATGAGGTTCAATTGGCCACATTTGGGCTTCTAGGCTGGTATATTACATACATAACTATCTTGTCTCACTTTTTTCAATCGTACTTACGATGAAGGTGATAGGGAGAATCTGTGATGAGCAAACGAAAATGCCAAATTTTATCGTATTATCTGGACTGCAATAGCAGGGATCTCATGTACAGTGTGGGAGGGAGATAAATCTTTTTAAATGGTTGGGAAAGTGTTTAAAAGTCGAAAGGGGAAACATGGTGTAGCAAAAGGAGTATAGCGTAGGAATGAGAGGATGGCCCTGAAAATTTTCAATGTTGCGCTCGTCAGGGGCCCAGCGAAAGATCAAGTGTCGTCTTTCCTTTTCTGTCTCTCGTCTTTTCCGTCTTCTGTCGTATTTCTCAAGATGGTGACAGTCCGAATTTTTTCGATTCACCCCGTTTTGGATTCCTTTCGACCATGGCGAAATTCTCCTCGGTGATTTTTTTTTCGGGAGAATCCCACCCTGTCCACCGTGCCCCACATAATTATATCGACTCCGAGTGAGTGTAGGTGACCTGTCCCCCATCCGTAATAAGAGGGGTGTTTGTCCGTATAGCCTCCCTTCCATCCGAAGACATTGACCCCAGGGAGGAGAACGGAGATTCCACCCCTCCGATCTCCTCCCACTCGTTCCCAACCGCCACGTTGACCCTGCGAAAATCCCGTACGGGATAAAAAAAAATCCCAAGGCCCTCCTTTTCCCGGGCCCGAGAGAAGGGACCGTGCATTTTTATTCAAAACCCTCCCATCAAAAGAGGTAGGGGGGGAGAGGAAAGGTCTACTTCGTAGGCAGGTTGATGGGGCATCTTGCGGGGGTGAGTCGTGCGACTCACCCTTCTATATTTTCGGGCCTTAAGGGCCTCCAGTGGGGGGAGGGGTGGAGTGTGGCAGGGGCTGAGATGGTAGAGGAACGGCAGCGGTAATTCTGAGTTATGTGGAAGCTACGGGGGTGGGGTCCAGGCCTGGACCCCGGGACTTGGTAGGAGGGGGGAAAGGGGGCCCTGAACTGGAGGAGAAATACTGGAGCAGTGAGTTCCAGCCTGGAATGGTGTCCCCTCCCCCTATATGCTACCTTATTTTTCCGAGCGGAAACTCCCCAATGGCGTTTGGTCGGGAGCAGAGGCCCTGCCCGGTTGAAGGGTGAACGGTAGAACGGAGGGGAATATGAAATGAGGGAAGGAACGACTCGGGAGGAAGAGGGAAAAGTTTTGAGGAAAGCATTAACAAAGCAAGGAAAGGTTCCTTGTAAGGGCTTCGCGTAATGTTTGCGGCTCGGATGGTGACTGAAGAAGAAAACCCTCTGCGTGAGGTTTTCCCTCAAGGTGACAATATTCCCGCAGGTAAACTTAAAGTTAGTCCAAGGAATGTGTTGTGAGCGGGAACGATGATTCTTACTTCTTGAACATTTGGGAGTGGTGCTAATGGTAAAGTACTAAGCCGTAACGAGCGATTATCTCATTGGTATCAGTAGTTTTGCCAGTTTAATCCCAGCTCTAAGATTTAAGTACTAAGCTGGTTGAAATGGTAAACTACTCACCGGTAACGAGCGATTATCTCAATGGTATCAGCAGTGTTGCGAGTTTGATCGGCAACCGAAGCATCAATATATCATCATCACTAGTCTATCACCCTAAGATTGGTTTGACGTAGCTCTCAATTCAGGTCAGATAGCCTCTTTATCATCATACTAAATAACTGTCACGGATTTGGTTATGTGTCCTGTTCAGCTTCAGGTTGGTGGCTTTATCGCCTCTTTGGTCGTCCGCAATCTTTTCCGAGCTAGTATATTTTTAGAACACTGAGTGAATCTGCTGTTTGTCATTCTTATTACGTACTTATACCATTTGTGACGGTATTTTCCAATAGTATCGGGTATGGCCGGGATGTTCAGTTCTGAGTGGATATCTTCATTATTTATTTATGGCCGTAGGGAGATCAGCCAAGGGTCTTAGTAATTTCATTTCAGCGGATTCTATCCTGATGATGTCCGTATTTCAGAGCGATAAAGCAAAATAGGAGCAGCTTGTGTTTTGTTAATTTTTTTAATTGACTCTGGGTGCACCGTTCTTAGTAGTGTATTCTTTATTGTTCCTACCAGCTGTTGAAATCTGGTTATTTTGATGTCTATTTTTCTGGGATTGATGAAAGAAGCATTGCGGCCTCGATAAGTAAAATTATCAGCCTATTTCTTTACAATTTCAGCACCCACATGGGAATTTATGCCTTTGAAGTCATTGTTTTTGGTTTATGTATTGATGTATTTTTATTAAGTTCTTCTGATATAATGGATAATTTATGCATTACTCTTTGAAAGCTGCTTTTGTAACCTGCTCTTCTAATTCACAAAAGTCTTTCCACATGCACCTTCACTACTCGTTTTATGTATTTCATACGAGGTCCTCCTTAACTTTTCTTTGGGGTTAGGGGTAGTTACTTTTAAGGGATTGGAGGAAGGGGTGAGGGAAAATCCGGCTTCGGCATTTGCCTTTCTTAAACGAAATATTGGTCTGTACCGTACCATCCATTTGGTCCCCCTTAAATTTCAGCATCATGGTAAAATGAGACACTACGAAGGTCATATCGGAGCAGCTCCCAAGCCCTTAGCAATGTCACTGACTAGGGTAAACTTGTCTTTTTATTGAAAATTCGATGATATGCTGTGGGAAGGGTATAGGGATTACGTGAATTTAAACACATATCAAAGAGTACGTACCGGAGTATAAAGCGTAAAATGTGAAGGTGAATTTTGAATCAAGCTGCGCGTGCATTGGAAGTTGGTACTTTCGTATAGGACCCTGAATGCATAGATGAAAATAATAAACGACAAAAAATTGAATGAAAGGGAGGTAGGCTTTCGCCGAGTTTGCTTCGCGTGCCGACAATATTGTGATATTCCAGACGTTTTGCGACCTTAATTTCACATCTTGCGCGTGAAAAACTGATTCCGACCCATTTCGCCTTTAATTTTTCAGTACATTGTGCTCGGAACGAAATTACTCAGGTTAAGTCCTGGATCTGTGGGGTTGAAATTTCACTTAGCATACTGGTGGAATTCGAAATGTTCCTTTTTTGCGATCAGACTGGATGCAGATTAGCCAAAATTGGTAAGCCGAGAGCTTTCGGACAAAGGGAATGAATCGTGCATGAAATTACGGGAGTACTTAGGTGCACTCGAAGGCGTGTGAAGTAATAAGGGAAGTGTGATGGTACGAAGTGAACATTTTTATTTCAAAGTCGGCGAAAACACGTGAGGCGTATGATAAGCCCAGAAATTCGTGGATAGATTGGAACTGGGGGACTGCTGGAAACCTGCTTCTAACTGCACCTTCTCTAGGCGCCAACTGCAAGTCTTTGTTGCCCTCTCCACTGCAATCTAGCATCTTAACTCAGGAGCACGTGCTCATCCAATTTGGCGCTTTAAAATGCTGTAGAACCGCTGCAAAATCCATGTGATGATTATGGCCAAAGCGCGTGACTTTATAGGCTATTTTCTATTGGCCGTAAAGTTAACTCGGAAAGTTCTGAATGTGATAATAAGCCTATGTTATAAGTCGAGGTTAAAATATTTTTGGGAATTTTAACGTTATACGGTTCTTACTTACGGCTCAAGTTAATGCTCAAATGAGCAGAGTTCCGCGATACAGCGTTATTTGTACCGTGTTTGCGTTCGGATAATCCAGATGCCGGTCTTTATTTACCATGGCTTCGGCTTTTCTTCGGTAGACTTGGGAATGGCAGCTTTTTCCATAATAAGATAACCGTGTTCAAGTGAAGTCATTATATATGCATTTAATCAAGCCTCTAAATTATGCGAATTATTTTTGCATTGTTTTTTCACTATTCCGTGGTCATCGAAAAATATTCTGACGTTCCTTGATCAAGTATTGTCTTGCACTTCATACAATTTAAAGAGTTTAATGTTGAACGAACGAATACTCACAGCTATTATTTTCTGCCTACTTGGCATTCTTTTGCAACATTTTAATTTTGTTTTTATCGTGTACGCTCGCTCTTCAATGAGTTTAATTTTGCTCAAAAAGAAACTGAGGCCTCGAAATGTGGTATCTTGCAAAACTCCCAATATTCACAAAGTCAGCAGATTTTTTCGAATACACCTAATACTACTCCTTCCCTTGCTAGTCAAGGCTGGGATAGGGCCACTATCCTTCCTTATATTGTGCCACGTAATGTCGACGTTTTGCTAGGATCCGCCGCGAGAGGCGCTGACTCTCCTCTTTCGGCTTATGCAAATGTTGCACCATCTTCCAGACCGCTTGCAACGGGAAGGGAAGGAGAGATATTCCCCCGGCTCCCCCGTATAATTGCCAATTCAAATCTTGCAAAATAATTCCGTCTCTTCCGGCTCCCGCATTCAGATGAGACTTACTAAACACGTGATCAACCTATCTTGAGCCTCTCCCCCCACCCCCTAACCTCCACCTCGCCTACCGGAGACAGCCGAACATTCGATGCTGAGGAAGGTATATCCGCCATGTTACCCTCCCAAGTAGTCTCATGCTCATTGTCGGGGGAGACGTCTCCTGAATCAGTGTGCACGGAAGATAGCGGCGGCGGATATGCGGTGAAGTATTCACCGCGCAGTCGAGATGGCACAATGGGCATCGTCTTCGATTATGACGCAGTTTCGATTGTCGGTTGGAATAATGTTTGTGCGGCTGGTAGTCTACGCTGATACCTCCGCCCTAGTCGTGCCTAGCGGTCGGGTTGGGTAGCACGTCTGAAATAACAGCACAGGAGAAGCGTGAAATTCCCCTCTAATTTGGTCGCTTGATACCGCATGAAATTTAATGCCAGGCCCGATCTGCTTTGGAGGAAACTGGGTTGATTTCGTTGTGCGTTTATTGAGTCGTTTTCCTAAGAAGGTCGTTCATGAACCGGAATGTGAACTTCAATGCTTGCGGCTTGTTCAGTTGGTGGCTTCAGACACGAATTTCGGCATCCTGTGACGGATGAAAGGTAAAGGATATCACCGTTGTTGAATTACTTTGAGCATTTTGAAAATATGCCAACTAGTATTTTTGGGTCTATGTCTGCACGTAGTCGTTAATGAAATAAATCTCTGATATGGTACTTAAGCGAGTATTATGCTGATCATGAATTCATTTAACTCACAGTCTATTTTGCCAGACCATTGAAACTTATCAGTTATACAATATTAATATTTTGCGTATTGCAAAAACTTGGCGAAGTTCAGGCTAATACATCTGTGCTACCAAGTAATATAAACGAAGGAAATCTTCAACCTGCTTTAGGGCGATAAATGCCTAAACCCCTTGAAGTGTGTGCTGGTAGCAGTTTCATATTTTTTTTTAATCTTACACTTGTTATGTTGCATTTCTCTGCACCTTAAAGATCTGATATACCGACTCGGCCGCTTCCATTTCTGTGAAGTGAACTGAATGCTGTAATTTACAGTTAAAATCGAAAGTTCTAACTGGTCAACCATGCTGTCCAGTGAATTGTGCGGGGAAAATTTAATTCGTGGATTTTCTCTAGAATATCTTTTGGTCAATAAAAGGCGTTCCATTAGCGATTATGATGCAGCCGGATGCATTATTAATAGTATTATATCTCCTTAATACGCGTCGTGGCAATTCTGCATACGGAACATTATTATAAAAGCATATTAATGGCTTCTTCCTGGAACTTTCAATGGTGATGTGCCTGTTCCACTGAAATGGGCATGGTAGTTACCTGCTCCAGTTTTTCTGCCAACAGTTTTGACTAACTTGATAATTTTTGTATTTCCAATTTTGTACATATCTGTCTTATCATATGAGTACCTACTTCAATCATTCTAGAGATTCTTTTTTGTGATGAGTTACTTCCTTGAAGTTTAATGCATTCTAGAGAGGGATATATATACAACTCAAAATTATATGACTTGGTTGAAGTCCCTGCTCTGGAACGGCCGATAATTGGAGTGGGTTTTGGTGTAGTCTGAAAGTTGGTCCTTCGCCATTACGGGAAGGAGGATCAAGTGGAAAAAGGATTCCTCGAGGTCTAATCGCGCTGGGAGAGGCTCTTTTGTTTCAGCCGAAAACAACTTTTCCAGCTCCCCCACGTAGTAACTCCGAGGATCGACTCTTGCCTTGAAGTTTCCAGTGCCCTCTTTGTTCGCCCCTGCTGTCATTTTCACGCCAGGTGTAGCTGAAATCGAGTTCGAAGAAGTTTCTTGAGGTAACTGCTTCGTCACTTTCCGATTTTGTAGTTGATATCTGTGGGAAATATTTCACGAGGAATAAGGACCATCACCGCTTTGTTTCTTGCGTTAAAAATACTTCCAATCACAGATTTAAAATGCTGTTATCATTTTCTTCCTCCTGCACCCAAGTTCCATTCTCCGAGCTATGAGATGTACCCACCACGGCGTATTTCTAGCCGGAATTTTTAAAAGTTTTCGGATATCAAACATAAGAAACCACTTTACTAATTGAAGACTCTATACTGTGGGTGCAGAGATTTTGAACGCCAAGCAGAGGGTATGTTAGCCTCTTATTCCACGAATTATTCTAAAGTTTTACTTCCATATCCGTTACACTAATGGCTTGTCATCGACGTAGGCTTTTAGTCCTACGTTCGAGAAGGTTAACTCGGAGATCATTTCTTACGTATTGAAGATATCATTAGCTTATTGAGCTTAGAAGACTTTCTCTTCATCAAATTAATCAGTGCTGGTATGTTATCGGACTTATTCCTGAACATCAGTATTTGAAAAGAGTTGATTGACGTATAGTTCAAAAGATCATATTTCCTCCAGGTGCCCATGATTTTTTTAGACCTTTGTTTCATCTAAATGGAAAAAAAACTCGATGACTGATGGCTCCAGCTATTCAATGGGACGGGTGTCAGAGGACGCTGTACCGATGAAAAATAGCAGCGCAAACGAAGTCAAGGACCACTCGTGACGAAATTTTTCCGCGTGAATCTGATTTAAGGCAGTCATTGATTTCTCAAATAACGTCGTTAGCTCTGACATATTTCGCGGGTGAAAGCTCAGGCAATTTGGATTTTCGGCCGGCTCGAAAAAATCTGATCTGTGACGTGATGTCCCCTTGCATCTTTTTATTCCGGCCTAATGATCCATCTCCCTTCACTGTGAGCATTTTTGTGGATGAATAACAAAGTCTTTCCAATTCTTCTGTCACATCTTTAAATTGACATAACTATTCTCCTCCGCGTTCTTCAGCTTTTGCTTCATGTTATCTTCCTCTTCAATTATTTGCCCTTACTTTTCCTTCGAAGAAGGTACTCATGCTCATCATGTCTTAATATATCTACTATCATGTCTTAATATCTCAGAATTTAGTTATTGGTCTGTCAATTTGATGTATTGGTCTTCATCATTCTTATGTAAAACCACATTTTGTTTTTGTATCTGAGATTTTCTCTACTCTGCGACCTACACATTTCCGGTCTTAGAAGAAATCGATTTTAAGAAAGATTGCCTACCATAATCAACGAAGGGAGACCCACCCCTTAAATATCTCCAGTGGATATCTTCAAATAATTTTCTTCCGCAAATATTGTGTTTATGTTTCATTCGTCTTAAGCTCTGATTTCCACATTTAAACCTATATTGAAAACATTGGCTGATTATGAAAATTCTGGAAGAAATTCCTTCAAGTCGATAAGCCAATTAATTGATGAAAAATGAACTCGAATTTCGACATTGTAGTCAAGTAGATGACAATCTACTGAAATAATTGTTTTTCTTTTATTAATTTCCACTTGGACATTATACCAGAATTTTCATATACATGCATGGTAAGGAAAGGGATGCACGAAAGAGATAGGACATGCATGTACTAACAGAATTCAGGTTGGGAAGGTGGAAGAAAAATCTCCAATTTTGTAGAACAATTTCGGCAGAGCCGGGTGTTAAACCAAGATTCTCATGCTTATCTAATGATAGGTTGAATCACAGATATAGAGATATAGAAAAAATTATTTATACGAAAAAATACCCGCGAAATCAGTTGGGTTTTTTTTATATCGTTTCTCCAGCTAAAGAGGGGTACGAAGACATTTATGGTGCGAGGGAGAAGTAACACAGCGCCTAAAAAACATCCCCTCGAGTCACGAATCGGATCGAGTGCTTTCGTCCCCTCAATCATCCCATCTCCAACCACCCTCCTCTCATCTACTCGCAATCACTCTCTTCCCGCCAACTTGCCTCGTTCTCATAATGAGCGATGCTCCCTTGTTTCCCCAACCACTGCATCCCTTGTTCATCCCCGTTCGCGCCGAGGGTGTACCTTCTACACAGGAGCAGTAGGGCCGCGAAGCCCTTTCCCTTCCTCCTATAAAACCCCTTTTCCTCTCCCTCCCCCTACCCAGTCGCTGGAGCACCGTCATTTCAAGGGCCGACATCTCCATGCCGTCCACAACAGCCTCTCCCGCCAGTTCCCCGAAAGGACATGGTCGCTCTCCAGTAGATATTAATTGATCCCCGCGTCGCTCGTTAATTCGAACGCGGTTCGTGCCTGATGATCACGGACCGCGTGAGAAAGTTGGGCGGGGCTTTGGTGAGGGTATTCGGAGGACCAAAGGCTTCTGGAATGGGGGCGTTTACTCGGAACCGAAATCGCAATTTTGTACACGAAATTGTTGGATGGAAACGAAACAAGAAATTTAGTGAAAAACTTAATCTTCTAACCACAACCATTCACTCATAAATCAAAAATTAAAATATGCAAAAGGTGACGCCCACCGAAAAAGCTGCTGTGATAATATTGACGTCAGTTTCCTCCCGTCCTTGACTGCTTTTCGAGGAAGGGAAGGGCGTGGAAGGGGGTTCTCGGAAGGTCTGCTTACACAGGTGCTGTCGTAACTGCTCCTATTGGCAGAGTCAGCTGTTTCCCCCCATTGCGATAAGGCGAAGTAGCTTCGCGGGCTCAGTTGTGATTGGACGAAGTCGATATACGTCAGAGGTTGCACCACACCCACTTTCCCGAAAGGGCTTAAAACATCAGTTTTCCGCCGCCTATAACTCGAGAAATAGTTGACGGATCAAAAAACGGAAAGATACTAGTCTTTTTATTTTACAAACTCTATCATATTCGGCAATTAAAAAATTATGGTTCGTCCCATTGTCTCCCAAGGCCATATTTGGGCGGGGTCGAGTTTCTAAGGCAACCGCGGCTCAGTCTCTCTGCTATCCTTTCCAGAGCCATACCATGCATGTATTCAATATAGCGTGCCTTCTATTTCGCATATTCTTTTCCTAGTTTCTCCTATTAAGGGTTGGAGAGAGACGTCTGAAGTCATTTGCATCGATAGGATAATTTAGTGTTTGTGTAAAGGTAGGTAGTAGTTTTCATGTCTCGCGATGAGGCCAATGACGCTGTCCTGACTTCTGTTTAAAATTTTCATCCGTCTATTCTTTTCATCAATTCCTATTAGAACTTCGTATTCTTTCCGGCTCAGTCTTTATCATTCTTCTTCATCACCAATTTTCAAATGCTTCCAAACTATTATTTCTATGGCTGTTATCGTACATGCCTCACTGCTCTGAAGGGGCATGCTCAAGATATAAGTTCTAATAAATATTTTCCTTACTCCAAGGTTGTATTGCCTCTGTTTTTAGGTTCTTATTTTAGTAGAATTTCCTCTTTGCCTAGGCTATTGTACTAACTATTCCCTTTTTGCTCCATCCATCACTAGTTCCTCTGCTTCCCAGGTTGTATTATTCTTTCATCTCTTCAAGCCTTTTCCCGAATGAAACATTCTCTTGTCGTATTTTATCTACCGCATGCAATTACCACCATTTATTAATGCTATTCGTACTTAGTTTCGTGATTATAGACATTAACGGGAATTGAGGATAATCTTTAAATGCCGATTAGTCTCATCGTGTACAAAAAACAAATTCTGAATACGTACCAAAAAGATGAAAGAGTTGTCCGAACAGCGGGTAAAATTCTTTTAGATTGGCAAAGCCTCGCCGATTACGAGTTCGCACAGCGAAGGGATATTAAAAATCGTCCCGCTTTGCCGAGCCTTCGGACGCGCTGAAATTTTATGATTGAATCCAAAAAGGGTAAATTAAGTATCCGGCGTGCGCATATTAAATTTAGCGTAAATCCCGAATCCGATTCGAGAACATTAATTAGTCCCTTTAGGTGACGTAAATGAACAGCCAGAATTGTTATCAGTCGGCCGATGTGGAAAAAATACACCTTCCTCGTGGCGTCACATCTTGTGACAAGTGTGTGCTTTTCCAATTTTACCGCCCTTCATAATGGTTCCCGGGGAAAGTCTAATCTTCGCCGTCCTAGGGTTTTTAAAGGGTCGCTCAGCGGTCGGAACGCGTAAAAGTGGCTGTTCCCTCACTCTCTTACCCTTCACTCGCCTTCATCATTTCTGACGCTTGATTTTTGTTGTCAGCTGATGGTGCCAGGATGGAAGGTTTTTTTGCCGACCTTCGCTCTTCAATATTACTCAGCGAGATTTATTGGTTCCGACTGAGGTTTCAGCTAATCATTGCCGTTTTTTACGGTCAATGTAAAATTTCATAGCATGATGAATTAGCTGCCGGGTAAAGGTTTCATGTCCATCAATATGCACCTAAACCGGTGGATACTAATCATAACGGTGAATATAACATTACGACAATATGAAGAGGCTAGTGTATAGATGAATCGAGTGGAGTTGAGTGTCAAACCAATCTTCGGATTGATGAATATTGATGATGGTCATGAATGTAAACACAAACATTATTGCGCACTCGGAAATTCTGCTGCGTGGTGTCAAATCTTATATAAAACTTTTATGCTATCCCCACTCAAAGTCAGTAGGAAAGTCTCGGATACAATTTTCCTTCGAAATATTAAAACTAGTTTTGTTGATTCTACCCATATCCTTGGTTTAGTGAACATAAATGCCCATCCACGGGGGTCTAAACATACTCCACTGTTCGGCTTGGTGGATGCACGCAAGTATGAACCATTATCAAGGATGATGTGGACTGCAAACGAGTTTTGGATAATAACAGTGACTCCTACATTCTTTCTGACTCTTTTATTTGCCTTAATAGGAAATTCCGTGCCTTTTTAATAGAATATAAACTGTTATTTTAGTATCATTTATGTATTCATTCATTTATTTTTATTGACTTTTATTATAACACATGTAATTGGGGTCACCTGTTTGTGATCAATAAATTATTATTATTATTAAAAAAGTTTGCATCTTTAGAACACGATTATCTCCGTGAACTGTTGTTTTTTCTCACGTATCTCTTTAATAGAACACGTGGGCGTGCTCATTGTTTTCCTCTTTCGCATACCCTGAGTAAACCCTTTTGCCCTACAAGCCTTTTGCCCTCAGCCTTTCTCTCTCGGATCTCGACTCTGTGTAGGCACCACGATTACCTCAGCCTCCCAACGTTTCGTCGGTATTTTTTTCGCTCGCTTCCTTCGACTCCTGCGAAGAGAGAAGTTTGGCGACCAATCAACTTTCGTTCCCCTTCAAAAAAGGTACTCATTTACTTTCAATCGCTTGCTTTAATTACACTCAAAAGTCAATTCCCAGGTGTAATTTCCTTCTTTTATCAGTGCGTGTTAAATTTATTACGTCCAGATCAAAGTGCCTGGAACGTTTAAATTTCGCCCTTCGAGATTATATTTTGGTCGATTCGTTTAGATGAAAGAAAGTCAATCGGCATTTTTTAACGTTATATCCTTCGCATGAATCCTGATTGGATATTAGCAACTAAAATTTTTGAGTGAGAAAGTCGACATCCTTTGACTTAACATCAAGTAATTGGAACCCTGAATATCGCATTTATTTTCTCTGTATTGTATCCCATTAATTACGCGTAGTTCATCATCTCAGTTTATATTAATGCTCGCCTTCATGTCATGCAAAGTTTTACTGTACTAAAGTTTTGGGATTGGAATTACTTGAAATACAACCACTCATTAGTTGGGATTTTTTTTGTCTGCGCTCGAAAACAAAGTTTTTAAACTACGCAAATATTTGATCTCAAGCTTTATAAAACGCCATTTGTGGAGCATGAAATAGCAACGGAACGATGAGCAAGAGGTACTTCAGTAGTTGGCTGCCCTCTCATAACTTGTGAATATTAAGCGGATCGCGGAAATAGAAGGGCCTGCCGTGAAGTGGTTTTCCCTCATTATCTGAGAAGATGTAATAATTTCTAGATAGAAAACACGAGGGGCTTAACACTTATCTGTTCCGGTATCTCGGAATTGAATTGGTTGGAAGGTAATATATTTTTGAGCGTGGAATTGGGAGAATTATGATTCACTTCACGAACAAGACTCTGCTTTCCCTAAAAAAACGTCATCGCTATTATTGAGGATAACGTAATTTATATTCGACTTTAATTTATTTTCTTTATACTCAATAACCATAAATTTTACTGAGGAAGGATTTTATTCTTGATGGAGCCCTCCTATGCTCCATGATCGACTTTTTCTGCCTCCGTTGTTGGTACTTAAACTTTGATACGGCATATCGAAAAAACAGCTCGTGATTAGCTAAGTGAATTAAGTTCGATAACGAAATATCTTAAATACATTTGTATTCAAATATTACCATGGGTGAATCGAAAATATATCTTTATCGAAATTATTTAAAATATTTATATCATTATCGAGGATTGTGTAGAATTATTTTCCAGTTACATCACTATCACTTTTTTTAATCATATTGTTTCCCCACCGTCAGGGTGGTTACTGACAACGATAAATGTGATGCGGGTATTTATGCGTGCTAAATAATACTCTGTTCCATTTGAACAATTAGCTTTTAGGGTACTCGAACTTCTTGATCGAACCGTCTAACCTAAACCTACCCCTAAGACTACCTCCATGCCAGGGGCAGGGTGCGAACCCGCGACACTTGGGTTGTTATGCCGACACGTTACTGGCCTGAGTATCGAGGCCGGTAGCACTGCTGTCAGTAGTTTTTGTTTTGCATGAATTGCGTAATAGTTGCTATTTTTTATGTTATTCGCAAAAGCAAGAGAGGTAGATCGGATGTCCATCGTTTATATCAGTCATATATATTGATGAGCATGTACAGACAAGAGCGCCCCCTTGTACGCTGAAGTCGAGAAAACGACGTGCCCCGTCTTCCGCCCTATCCGCATAATAATTTGTTTAAAAGGCTTTAAAAGTTTACCGGAGCGATTGACAAAAGCGTCAAGCCATCAATCACTCACCGTTAAACCGCCTCACGATTTTCCTCTTCAAGGATCCTTCCCCTCAGCCGTCTTACGGTCCTCAGGGCCTGTTCCTCCTCTCTCCGCACGTTCCCTTCTCTTTTCATCGTCCCATCCTCCTCTCCCTCATCTCTTGACGTGCCTCTGTGCTCCTCTTACCCTCCCACTTCTCCCCTTATCCCTCCCCTGGCCCCCTTGGAGACCCTCCCCCAAATACCTCCACTCCTCCCTCTACGCCCGCTTTTAATTGCTGAGGAGTTGGAGCAACTCTGCTCCCTCTCCCTCTCTTTCTCTCTCTCCTCCCGGCACCGCCTCTCGTGCACACACCACCACGCACAGCACTTCCACTCCCGATCCCAGGATTCCCTGCGCGCGAGAGTGGATGAGGAGGTTTGTCGGGCGGAGGGGTGAGTATTCTGTCGTGCCGGAGCCTCCGAAATTAAGGCGGAGTCGGCGCGGGGAGGGGTGGGAAAGAGGTCTGAGTTGGGACGGATGGAGTACGAAATTAAGGAGTCGGTAAGGGGAGATGTCTGCAGTGTTTTGGGGGGTGGTGGGCGTGGGTGGTTCAGGGTGCAAAGGGGTGTGGAAGGGTTCACGGGGGGGGGGGGGGGGCGGCTAAAAAGGAATGCCTGCTCTTTCGGTCGACATTTCCAGTGGAGGTCGGGCCTTATGAGCGAGCCACCGCACCCTTTCCTCTCCTCCCCCATGGCCCCATCCCATCCCCCGTACCCTGGAGGCCTCCCCACCTCACGACCCTTAAAAGGGCCGGGCTTCAAATGGCGCGCGTGATTAGAAGGCCGGGTCAAGTTTGGGATTTTGGGTTTTGAGGTGTCGACGAGGTGGGGGTGGAGAGAGGGGAAGTTTTGGGTCGAGATGGGCGGTGTTTAGTTTTTCCCCCTATTTTTTCGTGGACTGGGTTTTCCACCCCATCGCAACCCTTTAACCCTTCCGTTCCCAAACGCCCCAGCTGCTCTTTCGCCAAGTTTTCTTGTTTTTTTTCCCCCGATCCGATTTCCCCTCTCACTTCAGTGTTCCGCGGAGTTTAATAATTGCGCGCCCTCTTCGGAACCCACCCCTTTTTTGTTCGAGTGCGTTTTCCTCGCTCGTCTAGCATACCCTGACCCTCACAACCGTGTGCCTCGATGGGTACGTGCAAGAACCCTCCCCCAAACTGCGTTCCGCGCGAGTGTTCACCGCATTGCACGTCTCTACGTGGAGGTGATGAAATTCGGGTTCCAATGCGGGCCCCTCGCGTCAATTATTCCACCCCGCCCTCCATCCCGGTACCTATGGTTACGTGATCGAGTGGAAGTCTCCGATGTATTTTGGAGTGGTTGTCGGGATATAATTTTCGGGTGTGATTAGTCGTGACCTCCCAGTCGGGCGACACCCTCGCGAGGCGATTCGGTCCTCCAATTATCGCGTCACTTCCTCGACATGCCACTTGTATGATCCTAGCGTAAAATTAATGTTTCGACGAAAAATATATCTGTACCACTTGTGGCGGCCGCAATTTCTATAGAGTAGCAGCCTAACGAGGAATTTCTTGCATGCACACAAGTGGATCCCAGATTGAGTTTTGCCAGATGAAACTTGAAAAAATACAGTCTGTGACAAGCAAGGGCTTTAATAGCTATCAGAAAGGACGGGGATGGGTTGAATTGTACGGTTTGAACATAAGTGAATGATTGGTTTTGACAGTTCGCCATGCGCTGTGCAGGCAAACGTGAAGGTCCGCGAATGAATAACAGCTCAGGGCGTAATTTGATTTTATGATGTGATAGTCTTTCTGGGTCTAACTCGGCCTGTTTCATCCCGTACTTTGGTGTAATTACTTGTGAGGCGCCGAAACTATAGATTTTATTTGATAAAGAAGGTCATTCATGGCTCTACATCAGTATCCGAATGCTCACTGCAGTCTTAGATTAAAAGCGCCTAATATCCGTTGGTGCCTAGCTTTTTTGAGAAATTGTCTCCAAAATCAACGAGACGGTGGATCAGATTCGTGCCTATATTTCGTTTAATACGTTTGATCATTTATTTCTCTTGATTTGGATGCTTACCATGACTAGTGAGCGATGTCGTTGAACACGATAACTTATGCCAAACAATGCACACTGATCCGTTTCTTTTATTTTTGTTGCTATTGGAATCAGGATGTAATTAGTATTCACCGATCACTCACTGCCTTTTTGATTAATTATGGTTTTTGATATCGCCGTGGACGTAGACGAATTGACTTATTTCGTTAAGAGCGGGCTAATGCCGACGCCGGGTTTCTTTCCTCCCTTCCATCGTTCCTTTTTAGCTTCCTACCCCTACCGAATCACCCACCTTTCCCAAAATGGTGCAAGTGTCCTTAGCTGTCAGTTTTCTCCCTAAAAAATCTACCTGTATTGAGGATAAGTCACGATGAGAACCATATTACTTAGAGCATTGTCGTGTTTTTGGTCATGAATTCATCATCCAGGGTATTTTCGCTCGCCAATTTATACTTCCTCGCCATGCTAGATCGGCAGGGATTCCGCAGTGCCCTGATGGTTCCCTAAAAGTTTTCATTAATACGCTACGGAACTGGCAGTACTTCACGCGAGGTTCTTTTCCATACCGCAATCCCTCCCGTTCCCGTCAACATTATCGTGCCTTGAACAATCCATCATGCCCGCCAGTCTTTTTTTCCACCGATGGCGCCCCGAAATGACAGCTTCCCCTCCTGCGGCAATGACATCAAATAGAGCAATCCACTTAATGCCGGATCTGTGGATTGCTGCCCTGTCTTGGTGCATTTCATTCCGATTGCTTCACAAAAGGTGTGCACGCCTACCCTCCCAAGCATTGTTCCCCGTCCTCCCAGACCCATTGAATATATTGCATCGGCAAGCGAGCATGCTCCTCTCATTCGTTCTGAGGGGATATCCGTGTATGTGCGTGAGTATCATTCTGCTCGCATTGTCTCTCTCTCTCTCTTCATTCTCTTTCCTTCTCTGCTAGCATAAAAGGTATAACCAAACTATCTCGTACATATTTATGACCTCGGGGAACCTTTCTGGACTTAATAATGGGAGATGGGAGAGGGTATTTCTCTCCTGGGACTCAACCTCCCCACCCTTTATCTCCCTCCATGCTTCATTCTTCCTTGCCAGGAGACTTTCTTCCCAATTGGAAATCCTCGAGATAAAGGTTTTCGTTAGTCATTTGTTGTTTAGCATTCAGAAAAGCTTATATGTTGCCTCCCGGATCATTGCCGACATTTATTCGGGAGGGAAATAAGAAGAGTTTAAAGTGCTAAGGGAATGATAAATTCTTTCCATACATTTCCCCCACTATTTTTCATCCAACCTTTCTGTATCACCTCCTTACGCAGTCTCTATCTTAAGTAATATTTCCTCGCGGGAAGGGTTCGTTATCTGACAATGTGGAGTTCCTTGGCCGGAATATTTTGCCAGAATATTCGTCCTCGTGCCTAAATCTGTGGAGAACTCTTTTCGTTTAAGTTGCATGGGAGCCCCTGTACCTCATTGCAGTTGATTCATTTCATAGCTTGTGTCTTACCTACAAAAAAAACAAGAATTATTGGTATTTTCGTTAGGCAGTCTGTTCATATCTTCTGTTGCATTTTGCTGAGAAAAGAAATAAGTTATGATATAAGAAATTAAAAATTAACTGCACATGTTATCCTCTCTACTTATTTTAATGTGCCCACTAATACATAAACAACACTTATTTCAACTCCTAAGGCGTCATCATAAGGTTACCGACCTTGCCACATTGACAAAGTAGACCTGATTATGGCTTACGTTGAAACGTGTTTTGTCTGTACAAGTGAGTACGTTAAAATAAGTCGTCAGTACCATTAGTGCAGGTTAATTATAATCCTTGAAATGCTGTTCCGCCATGTTTCACCGGCTACTGTTGAATTTATCTGATGAAAGAGTTTATTTAAAATAATTGCTCTTCATGAAAGGTTAGGACTTTTGCTCGAAGGAGTAAAACCACTCTTTATATTACTTGTCGACAAATTATTTCAAGCTTGTGGCTGAACGTGAGCATGATGGTCACTTAAGTACTTAATTTCCTTTTATTTAGTCCTCTAAGGTTTCAGTTTAGCTTCAAGTACCACCAATAACATATATCAAATGTTTTCAGTTTAGAGATCTGGAAAATCATGATCTATACATTCTACATTAGAATGTTTACATCCGTGAGGAAAAAGAGAGATGACTATTAATAAAAGCTCTTAAAGCTGGGGGCCATATATTTACGATGGCAACCTTTCACATTAACTTACCTGTCGAGGTTAATACATTTCTTCATCTTTCACCACTCCTGAGAAGCTTACACGTTCTCTCATCCCAAAGTTCTTCAAGGTTTTATTTGGATGTCATTATGTATATTATTTTTTTTCGCAAATATATTTTCAGTAATATCTCAGCCTCCGTGAAAGAAATAGTCTGTGATGAATTTAGCAATGTATTATGTCTCCAGTGGAGTACATGAGGGAGGAACTATTTGTTAAAATTTTGCGGAAAATCTTAAAAGGGTTGTACATCTTTCTACGCCTTAATTTCCCTATTTTTTGGTCTTCTTATTCACTTCACTAGCGTCAATCAACGGATGATTAACACTCAGAATCAACGTGAAGTGTTTTGGCACCATTTTCAGTAATTGAGTTTACTTTAGAGTCAGTGACTTAATTTTCAATGACATTCCTTCGTGGGTAAAATTATTGCAAATAACGTGGTTTTGACTGCGATATTTCAATGAACCCCTTCAAGCAATGTATTATATTATGTAACTCAATGCGGGTTCTTTCTATTGTATCTCTGCACTCGTTATTTATTATGAATCGACCCGATTTTTGTTTTCCTTGTAAATCTATTTGCACATTTCCCAATTAGTTTGCTTCCAGTGTATCTAAAATATCGTACGCTTAAAATACTTCTGAAAATTTCATCTTTGAGAACGCAATAGGATCATTAATTTCACATTATTTCTGGGATAATACCATCAAAAACTTAGTGGAAGCTGAATATGTTCAAAGTTTAAGTCTTAGAGATTCTGTTTTTCTGTGAAATGTCACTCTGAGCCTACGTTGGAAACTTTCTAGTTTGAGCTCACAGTGTCGTAATAAGGTGTGTCGTAAACCTTCGTCTATCGCGTGTACATATTTCACGCCTTAGTCTTAAATGTTCGAAGTTCATCAGGTATGCACGACAAACTTGCCTTGTGAGGAAGTAGTGCTGGCAAGTAGGTATTCAACGATTACGGTGGCTACGAAATGGTAACCCTTGCCTCCCATCCACTGCTTGTAAAACTATTAAATCAACGGACCTTCTACGCCTTGTTGTTGACGTGTTCATCCGTTTCTCCAAGAAGGATAGAAAGTAGTGAAGGAGGCTTTGTCCTGCTTGTCTATGAGTGACAATGAAGCCAGAATAGGGGTGCTTGGGAAGTATTAGGCCCCACCTACTCCGTTCAAAACTTTGTTTTTTACGGCCTCCTATGGAGACTGCACGTGCATTAAAACATGAATAACATTGAAATCGTACCCTAATTTCATCGCAGCGACGTCTGTCAATCATCCTACGGCTGTTTAAGGACGATATAAATGAATTTGATTCCAATGGGAGTTGAAGATATTTCTTAAACCCGGTTCGAATTAAACCTATTTAAACTACATATTTGGAGCCTACAGTAAACTCCCGATTATACGTGCGCGCCTTATCCGGGCTGCGGATTATCTGTGCATCGCCAATCTCTTTAGTTTATCGGCAGTGGTCTAAAAGGTGAGTAAACTTTTGTTATTTTTTTCCAGTCGTGACTTTCACTCCGGCCTTACCGACTGGTCGGATGCCTTACGCCAGGCTTCGTGCTGTCACCCGAGGCTTGCGAACATTTAATAGCGGCCGGGACAGCTTTACTTGATACTTTTTGCCCTAAAATGCCATTATGTGCAGCGAAGCTCCTTTCTTTGGGAGATTGTGTTATTTTCTTAGGGAGTTTATTTTATTTTGGTGGCGCACTGTAGAGAAATAGATTTAAAAAAACCAAAGAGCGGATTATCCGTGTGTCCCGATTATCCGTGCACCCTTTACCAATCATAGCACTAAAAATCAGGAGTTTACTGCGTTTGTTTGTTTATTTGCGTCTGTGTGCACTTTCCTCTGTTTTTATAGCAAATTATAGAAATGGATTCAATTGTTCATCTTACTACTCAAATTTTTATCTCGTGCAAAAACGAACTCATCCGTACGATTGTCGTGACTCCGCATGTCCGTGCCTACAAAGATGGCAGATCTGGCTTCTCAAATCATCTGCGATTCCTCCACCACTACGTTCTGACCACATTGATTTCTCTCATCTCTATGCTTTAGTCGGAAGTGACCCTCACCGTGTAGTGCGACGGAAAAATCGTTGCTCATTAACCATTTGCCCTAGTCACTCGTTTGGAATCTGCGTTTGGGCTTCAAGAGCTGATGTGTGTCGCGGTTGAATGAGTGATCGGAGATCCCTTCACTCAAATGTCATGGCGACGTGTCTGCGTCGCGTCGCGCCTCGTCGGCGTCGCTCTCGGGTCTCATCGAGTGCTTCATCAATCGCTCCGGAAGATGGCGTCCGCGGAAATGTGCGCACTCACTCTGGGGTAATAGGGAAAGGGTGGGTAAATAAATAAAAAAGAGCCGGCTGTGTGTCCTGAACGTGACCGAATTTCATTTCGCTTTCCCCTCCAGCCAACTATATCCAGCTCCCCCTCCCTCGATTCAATCGTGTTTGTGTGTGCCCTTCCGCGGTTTCTTCCCTTCTTATCCGATTACAATGGCGCATCCAACCCAGTTCCAAGTTTGTTTGAGGGCCCGTCCTCCCTCCTATAGCGTGGCTCTCATCTCCGCAATCTTTCTGTTGCCGCTCGGAACCCTTTTGACCTTTCCGCCCTAATCCCATCCCTTAAAAACACAATAATGATGGTATTTTTCATTACTACCCCTTTTCCATTACTGCTGTTATCTCAAAGTACCCAGAAATACGCAAAGCAATCAGATTATTTCGGGCAAAAAGTTAGCCATACTATGTGAATGCAAGGATAAATTCTTTGCGTGATAAATGATGTTTTCATCAATACCACATCGTATTGAATGAAAGTAACTGCCTTCCTGTGAGTTAACATTGTGTGTTGATCTGACGCAAATTCCTTTGTGTTATTCTTTAAGGCAGGTGTATCACAGGTTTTAGTCTGCAAGTAGGATTTTGTGATTTAGTAGGAAGTCAGCGATGGGTGATTTGAAATAGAATTCCTGCTTCAAAGTTGTATGCAAATTCGTAGGTATTCCTGGTCGGATAAATACCGTGTTAAATTGTATCAGCTTAGCCATTAGAGAAATTTGAGGAGTAATTCCACACTTCCTCGTGTGAGACTCATGGAACAGGTTGTGAAGGATGTAAAAGAGAAGAATTACGTCACAATGAAAAGGTTGGCCGATAGAAGAATCGAGTGGAAAGCTGCGTCAAACCAATCCTAGGATTGTTGACCAATGATGATGATGATGATTCCACACTTAATGTGGTAAACTTATGCTGCTATATATGTCCGTTGTTTAACGTTCCGAATGCATCAGAATGTACCGTACCGCAAAATTATGAACAATCCTTAAAAATTTACTTCGACCTTTCCAGACTATTCGAGGGATTTTATTAGTTATTAAGGAAAATGTCACGACCCCCTCTTCCCTCGCAAGGCTTATTGGCGGTCCCCGAATCTTCTTGTCCCCTCATCGAGACGCCATTTTCCTGCAGTGCTTCCTTCCGTGAGTCGAGATTTATAGACAATTAGCTGATTAGGGTCAGCGGTGGGTCGAGAGGGGAGGGGGACGGGAGGTGGGTGGGGAGGGAGGGGATAGTGACGTCGGACGACGGCGTGGGCGGGGAGGGAGAGGTGGGGGAGGTTCAGTCAGTCTGGCGCCAGTACAGACGTACCGACTCCTCCCACCCTCATGACTGCCTTTGACCACGCTCTGCCCCCTCCCCCTGTCAATTTCGATCCATACCTGCCCCCCCCCCCACCCTCCCTCCCCTCAGGTTGACTCCCCCCCCCTTTCCTCTCACTTCCTCTCTCTCCCCTCCACCCACCTTCCCGTCTTTCCTCACCATTTCACTCTCATGTCGCCCTTCTGGGGCCCTGCCTCTCGTTTCGTCAACTGTCAGGGTCCCTTTTTCCATGGCTGCGGCACTGGTTTAGCGTCGGGGATGGCCCGTGGGGACATAATGCCGGCAAGTAGCATGAGCGTCCCGATAAAGTGTTCATGAAGCGTTGGCGTATTGTTCGAAGTTTCGGGAGATTTGTGTTCGGGGTTCAAAGGGACGTTTTCCCTCAATAGACGCCTGTTTCTATTTTGCCAGCAAATCGTAAACAGCAGCTGTATCAGTTCTGTTTGCATGCAGCTCAACAAAAATGCCCTGCGTTGGTGTTACTTCAATTTTAAAAGCCAGATATCATTTATTTGAAGAGCTTTGCCTACGTGATTGTCAGGTTGGTCGCAAGACGTACCTACAACCCAAAGGTCGTGGATTCGAGTCCCTCCGTGCGCATGGGTCTTGTTTTCCTAAGGATTAAGTTAGGTTAAACGATTTTGACCATGTGTTATGACCTTATCAGGTAGAGTATTTTAAAACCTGATGTTACTGCTACTCCAAGAGCTTTGCCTCAATAGGTGTGAAGTGATTTCAATTGCATGATTTTTCAGGAAAATATTTGAACACGTCAGGTATTTCCGGACTAGTAATCATCATCGCATATTGTATACCAGTTTTGGAATGTTTATGAATAGTCCCTGCTTCCTACTCTCCACCAGCTTAGGCTAACCCTAACCAGGCAATCCTTAGTTTCTTCACCAAACCCCAGCTAAATCGTTAAGTATTTAACTGTTAATTTGTATTTAAATATCCTTAACTGACCAATTATTTCTCAAATTTATTTGTACAATATTTGGAAGTTATTTCTATTTATTATTACTGCAGTGTCACAGAAAAAATAGTCTTAATAATTTTGTCGTTCTCTTTCTAATAAAATTGTGCGAGCATTTCCATTTGTAATATTTAATCATGTCAATGTCCGTGTACGTAATGAATTTCGATGAAGTCCTCTCCCGGAGTTTTTTTTTTTTTAGTTCGAACATGTATGCCTGTGTGTGTATTGACCTTTAGGCTCGGCACTTTCTGAGTTGGAAATGGAACACCGCCATCGCGTTAAATCAGTCTTGCGAGCGTGATGCTTCTTACTTACGTGCATTTGCGTGTATGCACCTGAGAGGCGATTATCGAAGTCTTGGGTAGAGTGTTGAAAGCACCGCCCCTAAATCGTTACTCGTTTTGAGCAGGGTAACAAGGAAGGGGAATATTTTTGTTGGGTTTAACCGCCGTCGTTTTTCCTTTCAAAAAGCATTCGCTCCGAGGCCAGAAGTAATGCAGCCTAATTTGTCAGTTATGAACGGTGAAGGGGGATGGGGTCAGCGTGGTTACTGCAGTCCATCTCCCAACCCAATGACCCGGGTACGAGTCCCGGCTGTGATAGATATTTTCAGAGGAATACCGGTGCCGACTGAAGGGCCTTGTGAAGAGCACTTGTTCAGTATTCCGTCCGTCGGATGAGACATTAAATCGTGGACCCCTTTGTGTTTTTTGTTAAGTATGGCACATTTCAGTGCCGTGTACCTCTTCACCTTTCCTCCACACAACAATGGGCCATCCATAAAGTTCGTAATGCTGATTTTCCACTTTTATTATCCCCTATAACGGTCTCAAATACCCTTCTAAATTACGTCAGGCAGCCAATAAACCTATCTTTTCATAAATGGTAAAACAGGAATTCTTTATGTGTCCGTTATTTATTCCTCAGCAGTATTTTTTCTATCTAATTATTTGGACAAAAATTAATTCCATTATGTATATTTCTCACGACGCAACGAAAGCCTAGACACCCACACCTCCCCCATCATTGTCGTTAGTACTTTGCCATGGTTATCCCGACACCTCCATCACTCCCTATTTAACGTTACGTAATTTATGGACGTCCCATAAATGCTTAATGGTGCTAATGACGTTAGCATCGATTTCCTCCCCCAGTTTGAGCCGTGAAAAGAGGAACGTCATACACACCACTTATCGTCTTGCGCAATTTTAATTCATATTTTACGTGCAGAAATAGCAGAGATATTTTTGTTCCTGGCGGCAAATGTCTCTTCTGTTTTCTGAGTAGCTACTTTAAGTTTATAATCCTGGGGAATTCGACCACCCAATGCGAAATACCGCAGTCTCAGCATGCTTGTCAGTTGGGAACGGAAATATTTATCGCAAAAGGAAGACCGCTCCGCGATCGTATAGACTCCCGGGCTTGAGTAATTGATTCCCCAGGGCTTTATTTTCCACTTTGTTGGTTTCATTGTGACGCGTATATATCGGCAACCGTTTCACGGGCCAGTCCGCCGGTCGAATGTCCCATTCCGAAAACCCTGTGTCGCCACTTAAATGTTTTTACTGCGGTCTTTGGAAACATATTTCATAGTTTTCCGTGAAATGTCTCTGAATGTTCGACGCCGTAACCATTCATCTGTCGCATTTTCTGTCACGCGGTCGGGGAGGATATCTCTTTTTTCTGCTTCAGAGGTTGGAACACGTAACGAATCCGTAGCAGGATTTTACGAGCCCAGCCGCATTACGTAAAAATTTGTGCCGACCTCAAACTTGAATGCGACTTTAATAAGGAAAAAGTAGGGTTGCCAACTCCTGGAGAATTGGTTTCTGGATTATTTCGTTCCATCGGTAAGAAAGTGATTGGGATCCCGAGATATTTAAGGACAATATAACTTTAAGCTATCTATATTTAACCAAAATATTATTCTACTAGCCTCCGTAGGGTGGTATGTATAATTCCAACCATATTTCCTGTGTTAATAAAAATTCAAATTAAATTACCTAGAACGTCACATTCAGTGCAGCCTTTAATTGTAGTATATCAAGCATCGGATATAACACAGAACAAATATTTATGATCGTGTGAGGTTAAGGAGACAATACTTTTAAAATACTCTCATAGATTACACACTTTAAAATTATGCACGACCAGGTTTCATCGTAAGAGGGCACCATCAGGTGATTCTACTGAATACGTGTAATTTATATCATCATTATATACTCAGTTTGGTGGAGTAGGGGGGGGGGGAAATGTCCGCATAAGTGAGTCTAAAATGTTGGTTTTAACTCCATAGAGTGGTTAAGGAGGTTGAATTGTAAAATTAAAAATATCATTTTTTCATATTTTGAGTGCTTATAGAAAACAGTATCCTCTACCTATGTTAGTCAAGTGAAATTCCTAACGTCGAACTACTTTTTCCAAAAATTCCAGATGAAGTTGCATATGCTTAATGGAGAGAATGGACGCCACTTAGGAAAAAGCTGTTTTCATATAGCGAACATGTGTCATTTTCCAAAGACCTGATATTAAATGCGCACATTCCTGTCCAATATATTGTTAATATTTTGTAGTCGCCGAACCGGCTTGGTTTTCAAGATTCTAGCGCTTTTTTTGCTGTTATCACGGGCGAAATGCGTTCGTGAGATTGTAAGGGGGCTGTAGTCGGTCGGAGATTTAGCAACGGTGCAATCTATGGATAGCTCAAATTACATAGTAGACTCGAATGTGTGTTACGCTCAAGCGAGAGCTCACGCTCGGCCTTGCCATATTACTTTAAAAATAAAATAATCACAATGAAAGATATTTTAAAGTGGAATATTTGGAGAGAATATTCTAGTTCCACGTTCTTTTTTTAATATATTGATAATCGTTAATGGTGTACACATTATAGTAATTGATAATCACTATTTTTGCTCTATTTCCAAGCTGAGAAAAGTATTCGCTAAAACTCTTTTCTATGACTAATTTGAATATTTTGTACGGCAATTTTGCTTTTTGATAGCTTAGGAATTTTGTAAGGGCGAACAGTAATTTTACTGACGCATTAATTTATCCAAAGAAGTGAAATTCCTCTGCAGTTTTGACTCACGCTATCACGAGCCAACCTTTTTAGCACTAATTATATACAAGGAAATATTCAAAACAGCCACACTTATCTGTGGACAACTTGTGTCATGCATGCATAGAAAAAGTATCCTGTGTAATCCTAAAGATAATTCGACTCCGTTTTTATCGTCTCTATTTCAAAGTGAAATAAATGTTTCCAAACCTTTCCTTAGAAATGTATTTTTTAGTTGTAGGCACTACAAAGAGGGGTTAGGTAGAAGTTGATCGGCCTAGAGATAAGTCTACCTACAGGTATCATTTTGAATTTCAAAGAATTTCCCTCAAAGAATCGTAGAAGTTACACACATGGGAGGAATCGATTGAGTATTGAGACGATTGCTTAGAGTACTCCCCAAGTAACACTCCCACAGTTTTTGTGCTACTTTTTTACAGGTTAACGATCGAATTTCCAGCTCGTATCGTGATCGAATGATCTACTGCTGTGTCGAAACGGGAGGAAAGCGCATCAGTCCTGGCAAGATTTTAGTAAGTTGGGAATTTTTAATCAGCTATTGTTTGAGTCCAAGGGACCCCCGGAGAAAAATAGAAGGTTGGCACCCCTAGCCGCGTGCCGTATCGTAAGACTGCATGCGAAATATATATTTCGTTCCAGTTTTCGTCAGCGTTTGCCTGCTGTGGAGAAGTTAGAGAGAGATCAGTGAAGGCGATGAAAAATGAGAGGCAAGTGAATTTTCTCTTTACGCTGCAGTAATATGGGTCGAGTCACAATGCCTGAATGTAAGTTCACGCTATTTCTTACGAGGTTAATTAATGTGCAAATTCAATCGCTTGAAAGGCATAATATTTTTATAAAGGCCAAAAAGGAAAACGGCAAGTGCATCGTCAGTGCTGGACACACGACCTGAAAATTCCCTTAGTGTAATCAATCGAATTACTGAGTTCTGCCGTATTTATTTTGCAGAAGATACCTTGCATACCTACAGCTTTACGGACCTTGTCAATTTTTCTGGAGTGATTCAGCGTATGTGGGTCGTAGCGTGCGAAATTTAAAGCGGCCTCTAACGTATGGAAAGCCACTTTCGTCGTACACCAGGTCTGCATTGTTTTTTGGGGGGAAAGACTTTTTCCCCGATTAAATGAAAACTCGCTTTTAAAAAATGCATTCGATTTTTTTCGAGTAGTGCCGCAATGCGCATGACTAATTTACTTCCGTTGCCCACCGAGGGAACGTGTATGCCGTCAGAGTCCCACGTTATTTTGTGGTGGTAAGGGACGCTTCGGTATTTTAAATTGTTCAGGAAGCCAGGCAGAAACTCGGTCATCCGGATGTGAGAGACAATTATTCATTGATTCTTGAATTGAGCGCAATATTTGTGAAATAGTTAGTTATTGGACTGATTCTTTATCGAGCTAAACAGTTAGGAAGAGGAAGGATGATCGAATTGGTATTGACGCTGGGGTTTCCCGTCGTGAACGCCGGAATTCGAATCCTGGCAAAGGGGTAATTTTATCAGAAGAATCCTATCACTTACGACAGTGACTTGTGGAGAGTATTTTATTCCCATACTTAGCCCGTCGAATAGTCCGTTAAGAGGTGGGCTCCTTTGAGTATTTCGTTAAGATTAAGCTAATTACGACGTCGTGTCCCTTTCCACCCTTCCTACAACCCCGAAAGTCCTTCCCATAATCAACTATCAACATACTCTTAACGGTGACATTGCCCTAATCATTGGTTGCCTATCCCCAACACCTTTATCTAAAAAGCGAAAGATTTTGCCTTTAGGCTGCGGTATTCGGTTAAGGCATTGTTGGAATTCTGAGATGTAGAATGCTTGCCCCCTATTGCGTGCTATGTGGAGAGAACTTCTTTTCCTAAATGACGCTATATGAACTCAGCTTTGGGTCGCCTCACACGAATAACTACGTAATAGGAGTACATAAGAATGGTTTAGTTTCCATAATTGAGCACCTAACCTAAAAATCAGAAGATGAACGTTAGAGTGAAGAAAGCCCAGGAAAATATTCAAAGCATGAAGTTATCTAGTCTTAAGTCGCTTCCTTCTCACATTCCGCGAGTAATAATTTCCACCGCAAATGTATTCTTCTAATAATTTGTCCCAGGTTTCTCTCCAACCTTTCTCCACAACATTGGTTTCTACCTCTTCTCGAATACGTACGTATCTTTAGTGGCTCCATGACTTAACTGTCTGTCTCCACCCCCGTCTAACTACTTCTACAACATCCTCTTGTTTCGTACGGATATTCGCGATGCGGTCCTAGCAATGCGTTTAGTCCCATTGTTTCACCGTCGACGGGAAAAAAATCGATGCATCTGCGTGCCTTCGGAACCAGGTCGCGCGATACGCACACCCGATAAAATAAATTGGCGGGATCCCGGCGAGGGCGCGCGGATCGATATGATTGCGAACGGGCGCAAGATCGTAAAAACTCAGCGGAACGGAAACCAATCAACATGTTGTGTTGCCTCGTAAGGGCCGCGGTAATTCGCTTCCCCACGGTGGGATTACGAGTGAACACCAATTGTGGGCGAGAGAGAACGAGAGAAGGTGGGAAATTGAGCAGGGAGGTGGTGGTGAAACCTACACAATGTGCTGAGAAGGGGTGACGTGAGTCAATCTGCTCGTACTCGACTATTTGTTCGTCACTGGAAGGAGTCAACGACGTAAAGTCGAGATCATCTCTAGTCATCAATACTAAGATTGGCTCGACTCAACTCTCTTCTCGATTCTTCTCTCTGCCCATCATGTAGACATAATTCTTCCCTTCAACATCATTCCCTACTTGCTCCATATACCTCATACGAGATCTTGCTTACCTATTTTTTCCATCCACATTTTCCCCCAAGACTGCTTTCGCTTGGCCATAATGTCTCAGGATGTCCTAGATAAGGTTTTAATGTCTTCGTTTCAGGATTTTTATGACATATCACCTTCCTCCTATGCTTCTTAATATCTTAACTTTACTTATTCGACCAGTTATATCACGTTCATTCTTCCATAATCCTCCACATTTCAAACACTACCAGTCTTGCATTCTCTACGCTGTTTTGGTTCATTTCTCGTGTCCGGAGTGTTACCCCTGATGTACAATCTAACCAAGGTAATAGGAGCGGAAATGAGAGTAATTCGAAGCTTTTACTTACAGCTGGTAGTAGGTTCTTATTGTAGAATGCTCTCTAGGTTTGTTTTTTTTCAAATGGTAATTTTACACTTGCTCCGCCCAGCTTTACCTAATGTTATTGCCATTATTTTTCTGCATCTTTAAGTTTGTGCACACCTAGTACAATATTGGCCATTTATTATTAGTTCCAAGCTCTTGTAAGGAGAGATATCATACTTAATGACTCTCACCTCACTCAAGGAACTGGGGGCAACTATGAGTACCTTGCGGTACACACAGCCTGAAATCATATGCTGAAGTTCAATCATACTCGGGTTGTCTCGAGAGGTATGTAAAATTTGAACTAGTTATTTTGTCGGTACATCGGACGAAAAATGGCGCTGAGCCAAGAAAATTGACATATGTTCGGCAAATATAGAGAAGAATGGTGTGTGGAGACCGAAAGATAAGACGTTTGAAAACTTTTTTATTTGGATTGTAGATTATTTTGCTCAAAAACGTCCTTTGCTGTGAGAGATATGGGTGGGAGTGTGAAGGAAAACTGGCGACTATAATCTGGAAAAGAAGGGAAGAAGGGTTAAATGTGGCTGAGGATAGAAGGCAATTGACATGGATATGCGGAAGAGGTGTCAGAATTGAATGGTCTACTAATTGGAAGATAGTGTGAGGTGGGATGATGGAATAATGAAGCCTCACTACGTATGAGGGGGATCATGGAGATTGATTCTCCATTGAGCGAATATAAATAAGAAATTCCTTTTCTATTGATGCCGTTCTAAGTATGCTAAATTTACTGTGAAAATTGTCAGCAGGGTAAGCAATATGGGGATTGAAAACAATTGTTTTCAATTTTAAATACGTTTAAAACGTTATGCAGTGGAGTAGCCAATGTTTTTTTTTGTTTACTTTTCCACCCCTATGGGACCAGTGTTGTATCCTAATGGCTTAGGCACTATCATAGCAGTAATTAAAAACTCAAGTACCAATACTGACCGATGCAGTCATGTTGTAGCCTTTGTATCCTATCTATAGTTTCCCTCAGAAGTTACACTTTTTATATCACTTGAAAAATGTTTTTTTCCTATATCGCTCCAATTCTCGTCCTCAACGCTCTTAAATTTCGTTTGTGAGGTATAGAAAAAGCGGTGCAGTGAAATAGAGTTTAGCTGGTACCATAGAGGTCGCTTTACTACAATTGTGACAAATATGAAGTAAATGACACGGCTATCACTTTACGGTCGAGGCTCGTAAATGTCCTCTCTCCTCCGTTTCCTAGCGTTACCAACCCCCTATGACCCTCCTCACACCCCTCCGACCCCGCCTCCTGTCCTTTTCCTCTCCGTTCCATGATTGGAGGGGAGTGCTGTGGAAGGGGTTCGCATGGAGATACCCCTTCCCTCCAACTCCGTCCCATCACCACTTCGCCCCTTCTGTCCTCATCCCTCTTCCTCCCTCCCCCCTTTCCTTTCGCTGCGCTTAATATCGTTTTCTTCTCCGTCCATTATTCTCCTTTCCACTCATTTCTCCCATTCTGCTTTCGTCCCTCCCTATCTGTCCCTCTCCATCCCATTGTCGTACATTTCGTGCACTGAGACGGGGAATTCTTCCCCGGGTAATAGTTATGCTGCGGGACTTTGTCCCACGTTTTTCTTTTTCACGCCTTCTGCGTAGTTTTTGTTTTGTGCCGAAGAAATTTCTTTTCGTTCCGCTTGCTTTGAGGACCCGGGCAGTGCCGTTGTGAAAGGGTTTGGGGACTAAAGGGGGGCGCGTGAGAGTAAACTGAGGCTCTGGGGTTGTAGAAACACGCAGTACGAAGAGGCCTTTGGGCTCTCGACTTCCCCAAGACCATCCAGAACAAGAATATCCAGGGCTTGCATGTTTTTTTTGAGGTTTCGCGCAAGTGTTTCTGTACGTGTTTGATCATTATTAGTTTTATACCGGTGTATGTAGGTCTAAATGGACATTCAGTTCTTCCGACAAGCCCTATATTTCACTCGATGTTCCCTCTTCAGCCCCTCACACGTTCTATCTTCCATTATTCTAGTCAAACTACCCGTTCTTCTCCCTCTGCCTCGCTAACCCAACATTCTTTACTTAGTAACCTCCTTCAAAAACCACTCGCCCTTTATTTATTTTCCATCCACTTCATCTGCCTCCCCCTAATTTCCTGAATCAGCTTTCTTTCCTCTCCTACCAACGCTAGCACTTCATCATTTGTCCGCTTTTGGACCCACATTACTTTCTCTATCCTTCTCCGTACCCACATAAAAAGTAATTCTATTTTCTTTTCCTTTCCTTAAAGCCCATGTTTCGGCGTCATACGGTGCCTCGCTCCTTATTAGACTGTTCACTACACATTTATTTACGTCCAAACTCAACGATCCTGTCATTAGATGTCTCTTTCGAGTAAAATCTTCTTCTGCCAACGTAGTACCCCTTCCGACTTCAATGCTGCTCAACCCCTTTCCAACAAATACTTAGGCAGCTGAATTGCTCACCTGCTCTGGCTTCCGTTTGTTTATGAAAGCACAAAAGTGTCCTGGAAAGGTAATAAAAATGAAGGCACGACAACAAGAAGATACGAAGAGATAGACTACGCTTGGTTGGTGAGAGAGGTGGAAGAGTCCTGTAGTAAATTTTGGCTGTCCGGAAATTGAACCACAGTTCTCCAGCTTTCCGAGCTGAATTGCATACATTCAATCAAAATATTTGCTATATTACCTTTACAATTTTCTTGTAGTCTCGTTCTTCGTATATTTTCTCTCGCCATTTACGTATTTTCAGGTCCATGCTTATGAATAAATGCGTGTTCAATCGATCTTAGAGGATTTGATCCTCTTCTCCGTTTCTTTACCATTTGTGTGTTTTTCTTCTGAAGACGGGTTGAATAGGACTCTTCCCTGTTCACCTTAATTTTAATTGAGCGGAAGAGGAAAGAGAATCCCGGCATCTGCATTAGCCTGGTCTTAACTAAAGGCGCCAACTGGTCCGCGGATTAACGTCTCATCCGACGGACGGAGTAGCATATTGAAAATAGGGCTTTATAAGCGAAAGGGATTCAAAGCTTCCATTCTCACTTTGGATGGCGTCTGGCTGTTTTCCACGCCTCAGCGGACGCTCAGGCAGTCGTGAAGTGCTACGTAATTTTGCGTGGAAGACCGTAATGTTTTTGGGCTTGTGTTTTCCATCCAGAACCTTTCGCCTAGGTGTTTTATCCCGGAATAACTCCGTGGAAATAATTAATGAGAGAAAGGTTCACGTCTCACCGCTAAGTTCCTCCACGAATGGCACAAGAAAGAACCCTATGGGAAGAAGAAAATCGTCCCAGCGTCGTTGTACATCAAAATTAAGGAAGTAACTGCGTTACATCGCCTCCTTTATGTGTTTGCGAAAAAAATATCATAAGTTTTATCGTTATCTTGCTTATCCTTCCTTAACGCTGCTGTTACGTTTAATATTACCTCCTAGGATATACATAATTTGCATTCTTACGTCTTGATTGAAATAATCACGTTAATTTTCCGAAGAAATCCCATCCTTTAGCATTTGCGATCTAATTAATGTTGTATATCTATTTTTAGAGCATAAGACTAATGACCACAGGTCCCGGGATCGAATCCGGGAGAGACTATGAGATACATCCATGCAAAAAAGCTTTTTCTGGGTACCAGATCTTTCAGGGAAACAGCAGTCGGCACTCGGAAAGGAACTCCTCCCTTACCCTGATGCGTTAACATTACACGCCTCTGAATTTAGCGTTTGGTGAGCTTCACCCACGACAACCCTACCAGCATTGAAAAAATAAACGTTTCCATGACAGAAGTTAATGACGTTGAGTGCGCTATTTATGTATGATCCTGGTTTATTTGCAGCGGGCTATATTTATATAGTACGCCCCCTAATCTTTCTCGTCCCTAGAGTTGATTTATTTCGCGTCAGGGAGCACAAAAACGAAATCCAAGAATTTAACTGGGTCGGGCATTCTTCGTGTCCTCGAGAGAAAAAACATGCCCCGCAAAATATCCAGGTATTATTTCCCTCGGTTCTAATTTAAGATTTCCAGTAAAATCTTTGCGTCACCGCTGCAGTGCTGAATTTAAGATAGAACTAATCAGTGGTTATATCATTCTTTAAACTTGGCCATGAGTAAGAATGGCGATTTCTATTGCGCAAAATTCATTAATTCCTGCAAAGATATTGCGTGTTCCCTCCGGCGCCTGTTATCAATCTTCCTTTTATTAATCATGACGAAGAGAGAGGAAGGGATTCTCATTTTGATTATCTTTTTGGGGAAAATAATAATTCTTGAGCTTCGTCTCCGAATTCAGTTTTGCCGTAATATGAAAGAGTTGAAGATGGCTGTAGTCACGTTAGCGGCACCTCCTAAAGCTAGCCTAATGGTGTGAGGCGTGGGAGAAAAGAGTGTGGATAAAATTGTCGAATAAATAATCTTGCGTTTTCATTGTGGCTACGAAGCCGCTTATATTTTTCGATTATTTTCCGTGAACTAAAAAAAAGAGTGAAAATATGTTCCGGCCTTCGGAATCCTAAATTTTTCCGCTTCATATGATGAGTAATTTTATCATTTCCAGTGGAAGCATTTTAATTTTCTATCGCAATCATCATGGTTCATTTTATCGAAGCATTCAATCCCTCAAAGTGTACTTGTTCACTTCACTACTGACGTTTTTGTTGCAGAAGTAACATGATTCATGGTTATAAATATAGATATTATATTCATTAAAAATTTTACTTCACATAATTTCAATTAGTTTGTTTCTGTCATGATTAATAGTGCTGTTGTATTCTTGTTCTCTTTTTATATAACTAGTCATACTATGTACTAGATACTCATATTTATAAGCCATACTCATACTAGATTTATTCACCGTAATAATGAGATATTTCGCTACCCTTAAGTTGTTAGCTTTATGGAAGCTATGAGAAACATTTACAGCATTTTTATATATCCTTTGTCTTCAATATTTCAGCTATGAGGCAGCAGGAATATGTCGTGAGCATGTGGTCGGTCGGTTTTATACCACGAGTGAATAAATCTGGCCTATTTCTGAAGTATTTCGTGAGGGTTTGCGTGCCTTTCACAGAATATTGAATTTAGTGGTTCGGCCACGATTAGGGCAAAATTTTGTTGTGTCCTCATAGATTTCGTCATTATTTTTCTCCCCGCAGCCTATTTTGTACTTCCTACCCCTTTCTCATCTATTCTTCCAATGCACGGATTGGGTTCCATTTTAATTGGGTTCTTGTGGAATGCGCTTTGTCTAAAGTGCTGCCGCTATCAGAGGGCTTGAAACAGGGTATTTCAAGCCCTTCGATAGACTCATAGTATTAGTAGCCAATTACCGTGAAACTGGAGCTTTAGATGAATTCTTAAGTGACGGGAATGACAATGAACAGAATGTGGATGGTCGAAATTGTCTGACGCCGGTCGCTTTTCATTTGTTGTCGTTTCCACGAGAAACTGATCCCTCGAGCATTCTGCCTACGCCTTCAAGTCTCTCTCCCTCTCTCTACGAGTTCTCTTTCCCCTCCGTTCCCTCTTATTGACCTCATGTCTCGTGATTAATCGGATATTCAGTGCTTACCGTCGGCCGTAGCCTTCCATCTTCCTGTCCAGAGCGCGGGCCTTAATTGAATGCCGTTTGGATTTCGGTGGTTGTTTGGACTCCTCTCTCTCGTTTTCTCATACCTTTTCGGGCCATGCTTTCTTCGTCCTCCAATCTTCATCCCTTCCTTCTGGGCTCTCGGTTGACAACGGCTAGCGTTCGGACCGGTTTTCGTGTCGGGAAAGAGTTGGTATGGTTGGGGGTTCAGGGGGGGGGAAGGAAGCGGTATGACCACTGTGCCGAAAAAATCTCGCCAACTTTCGCCGTGTCCTCCACCCAGCCGTTTCCCCCTCTGCCAAGTCTGTGCTTATGGAGATCCCGAGTTTGGAAGCCTACCCAGTTGGAGAAAACGTGCTGGACGTCGTGGAGTTGAAATTGACGGCATCGTTGCCGTCCTGATTGTTGAAGTAAATTCAAGACGCTTTCTTGAATACAGTTTCCTCCGCAGTGCCTTGAACTCGACGAACTTACGAAGCAGTTTTAAGGAGTTCAAAGTAAAAACCCGAGGTATTCACATGAGGTCCGTTCTTTGGAGACTGAAGTTTTCTTCACTAAGCTTCGTCTTTTTTCGTTTACTTCACTCTTAAACAGTTATGTAAAATAAATGTAGTAACCTCCATGCTATCAACTGTATGCCTTCCAGATGAGCTTCGGAGCTAGATTAGGTACTTCCATTCAAAGATCAATAGACTTGTGCAAACTACTTTTTATCGAAAGCAGAAGATTCTGAGCTTTATTTTAGAAGACTTTGGGTTAAAGAGCAGCCAATTTGAAGTGAGACGTGAACATAATCGAGATAATAATAATTTATTAGTAATGAGGCTGCCGGCAGTTGACTTAGCTTTTCCTAACCCTTATGCCTGTAGTTCCACAAACGTTCTCATAATTTTTTTGTCATTTCCTCATGTTAGAGCACAATGAAGTGGGTTTTTTTGTAATGTGTAAGCTGGTAGTTCACATTTGTTCATTAGTGAAATGGGATATTTCAGGTGGAGCCAGATGTAATTTCAGTTTCCGAGATCGAAGCTGTTTAATTGTACCGCTCCACTAAGGAGGATCTTGTTGTTAACTTCCGATCGAACCGTTGAAAAAATTGGGAAGTTCAGAATCTTTGAATTTACCCTGACTCGGTTTGGACGTCAAGTATATCCCTCTACCTTATCATTCTTCACTAATGCAATTGAATTATTTTTTGAGTCAATTCACTTTAGGCTGCCGAGACTTTTTCTCCTTTCTAGCTCGAACTACGTTAACTGAAATCTCAGGTATTGCATATTTCATGCTCCTCCGAACCTTTTGCTTCGCTTAAATCCCTGATTAACTCTTGCTTCAGGGCTATTAGAGCTGTCTCTTCGTTGCCTTCATTTTGCAGCCTAAACTTAATGGTCTGTGATATTTGTTTCCGAGTGGGAAGAAATGTAAGGGAGTCTCCGTCATACTCGCCGTTGACGTCTCTGGTCTTCCAATCACGTAGCCCACTCCTGAAAGGGTACGGCAGGGTATTAACTATTAAATTATCCTCTTGTAATGGAAGACCCTTCCCTCGGGGCTTCAGAAATAATAATTGGAGGTAAAAAAACTATCCGAAGCACCTCGTCTTTCACCCTCTTCCAAATTGTCTGCAATTATTCCATTCGCTAGGAATAGTTGAATAAAAAAAGGGAAGAGAAATGGGATGGCGGATTTGTACTCATTCGGAAAAGGGCGGACGCTTTCTATTCGCCAGCCGACCGGATAATTCAATTTGAATAGTTCTTTCTATCATTTCATTCGTTGGGTCGGGGCAAACGTGTAAGGTAGAACCCTTCAGTTCAAACGGCGCCCCGTTCGACCCTCTAATGCGGTTCACGGACGGGCATTCGTCGTCATCCTTGATTGGTGGACCTCGACTGGGGAAACTTTTTCCCGGAGCGGGGATGCGGAATCGCGAAGAATGCATTTTTAAGCCGTAAAAGTTCCCCAGAGGCATTTCTCATTTGCCTGGCGAGTGCCCCCTTGGAGAAACGTGCAGTTTGTCTGCTAAAAGATAGGTGTTTGCTCTTTCCCTAGCATATTCTTCCGGCCAACTTTCAAGTGGAGGAAGCGATTTAACCAAGAATGTTAGAAATATACCGCGGAGAGTTTTACAAGAGATTTTTTTCCGCTCGGGGTAACTATACTTGTTCCAGTGTTGCTTTATCATTCTTTCTTCACGTCCTGGTTCACTATGCTGAGTTTTAACATCGATGTAGCTGAATTGTATAAGTTTTTTTTTAAATTATCCACTCAATCTTGTCTACTATTTGATAAATGGATGGAGCTTTCAGGGATCGCTCATCATCATGAATTAGCGCAAATGCTGTACGTTCAACAAACTTCATTAGAAATACTTATTCGTTATTCCCTTTGAAACTTGCGACGCTGAATACGTGCGTTGTCAGCCAGCTGCCCTCTTTATATTCCCTACCATATTGACTATTACATTGTCCTTGTCAAGATGTCTTTAGGATATAGAGTTCTCCTTCCAGTTATGCTCCGAATATATTCCATCCCGGTCGCAGAAGAGGTCTCGGAGAATGTTTATTATTGTTTATTGAGCCGGCCCTGGGGGATCTCCTTGCTCCGAAATTCAAAGTAATAAATCTGCATTTGTGTCCTTAACGTTTCTGACAACCCCGGTATCATCATTACTAATGACTCCATATAGCGAGGACGCCCTTTTCCCCCTACTACCCCTTCATCATTCTGCATTACCCGGTTCTTTTCTCCCTCATTCCTGGCCAGAGGCAATCCTCTTATCAATCCGGCCTTACTATACCATTCCGTTCTCATTCTCCGTTCCTTATACTACGTGATCCAGCCAAGCCATCCTCCGCCACCCCACTCCCAAAACCTCCCCAAGTCTCCACCCTAAGGAGAAAGCCTCCCTCCTCCTCCTTACTCCACAGCACCGTCCTTCCTCTTCTCCCCCCCCTTTTGTGTTTTATTTTTATCTCCTGCGTTATTTCTTTTGCTTTCCCGACGGCCTTATCGTCCCGACCCTCTTTCTGCCCCCGGCACACCCCCCCTCCGCTGAATCGACTCGTCCTCTCTCGTCCACCCCCGCTACAGTAGTCCCTCCCCCACCGCCGCCTCCTTCGCGTGTCAGGTAATGAATGTCTTTTTCCGACGCTAATAGCATTGCTGTCATTCCCCACCCCGCTATCCCGCATCCCGTCCCACGCTTCCAGTCGTGCACTCTCCCTCCCTTCCTCTTCCTTGGGCCCGAATCTGTGTGTTCCTCAGCCCGTGTGTGCCCTTATAAATTTATTTCCCTTCCCCCCTTCGCTCGCTTCCCTTGTTCCGTGAGCGCCACTTTTTTGGGGCAGTCACTCGCTTACCCCCTCCTCGACCCCTTTCTCTCGTCTTCGGACAGGGATAGGGTTGACGTGGAGAATAAAATTTCCTTTTGCCATGCCTACGGCCCGGATTCGGGTCCCAGAGGAATCGGGTTTGTACGGTGGCTGGAGTACTGACTTCCAATCGCGAGAGCTGATGGCAGTTATTTTTCAGCGGTATGCCGGTCCCTACCTATAAGCTGTGTGGAGAACACTCCAGTTCAGCACTCCGTCCGTCGGATGGGACGTTAAACCGTGGACCCGCCTCTATTCATATTTTCCTGATATGCGCGTTCACAAGAAAGCATATTTATTAATATATTATCGTATCCTATCATACGCTTGTTCCCAACGTTCCAAGGTTTTTTCATATCGAGGTGCGGTGAGCAGAAGGAAGACAAAATGAGATATTGGGTCAGAAAAAAATAAGTTCTGGAGGAAATTAAAAGTAAGCCGAGTTGCTAGATTGATCTAGCGATTGGGGACCTCGGAATTGCAAAGATATTTATGGAGGAAAGAGAGCTTGGTAAGGGAGTTAGAGGAAAGCAGGGAAATATAGGATAGTGCGGAGAGGGCTCCGAGGGGAAGTGAATAGATTTGAAGTTAGAAATTGTTTTGGGAAAAAAGGCTTCAAAAACAAATAAAGGAAATATACCTCCTAGATATGCACTAACCTGAAACAATGAATTTTGCTCGGAAGTTTTATTTCGTTCACCTCTTCCTTCACCTTGCTCCTCTCTTTAAAGGTAGTGAAAGTCCATAATTGAATATACTCATAGGTTATTATCAAAACTGTTTATTGCGAGACAACTGACCAAGGTTGGAGCACGTATCATTTTCATGATTTGCAAATGTTCTGAGTTTTCAAGCCTAGGAAAAGGCACAACGTTCCTAAAACTATGCCGGTTCTCTCACTGTAAGCATTGTGAGTTTACCCTTTGAGTTTATTTAATTATGGATGTAATAATAATAATAAAAGGTCTTTATTGGGGCTAGATTGAGATTAAACTGTCCCTTCTGCCCTCTAACCCCTAAATGTAAAACAAATCAACAAAGTGACACCTTCTGTGTTCAGTCAGTGTGATGGCTTTGGATTACGAGGACCCTACTTCGGATTCCGGCTAGATTAGTGATTTTACTGTGGAAACGGGACTATACCTGAAAGCCTTGTGGTGAACTTTTCCCAGGCAGTACTCTGTTGGCGTTGAGCAGTTGACCCGTTGGCGATGCGGTTTTTAGGGCGCCATTCCCTCATCCCCTCCCTCTTCCCATCTCGTCCTTTGTAGGGCGCGGGATTCTCTTTCTCCGCCGTCCTCCCCCCCCCCCCCCCCGCCCCCTCCCCCTCCCCGAACCCTTCCCACCGAAAGCCTTTACCTCTAAGCTTTCCCTTCCGTCTCCCCTTCCAGTCCCTTTTTTCCAAATCAACTGCGGGCCTCGCCGGGCTCAATAGTGCCGAAGCTTCCTCCCTAACCAATTGCGATGCTACCCACCCTCGACCCTGTATTATTCAGCCCGCCCCCCCTTACTCAGGTGTCTCCTCCCCCGCAACATCCACCCCCTCCTCCCCCTGAATTGGGGGTGAGGGAACGACTAGACCCTCTCTTTCCCCTCCACCCCCACTCGATAGGTTTTTCCTACCTCCTTCCCAACCCAGATGGTGGAGTGGTTCTTCGGCATCGCGATTGTCGAGTCTCCCTCCAGACGACGCCCGTATACTCGTCGCTCCAATGAGTAGACAAATATACTTCCTTTTTTTACCTCCTTCCCAATTCCTTCGTCCCTCCACCCGTGTCTCGAAGGATTGGTGAAATTTTCCGTCTACCGCGAAAATCTCCCACTCGTTCTCCCCAGCTCGAAGAAAGTGAGCCAGGTTCGTGCGAAACTGTCTGCATTCTGGGCCTTAGTTTTCCAAATTCGTGGAGAAATACGTCGGAAAGAAATGCAAGGGGAGCAGAATATTTGGATGGAGGAGGACATCAAAGCCCATAGGATGTAGGATGCCTCGATAGAAAGGATTCGGATCAGTGAACGATAAAGAGTGTAATGGAATACCTTTAGATGGAAATGAATACTATAGAGGGTTTGCCGAGCCAAATGATAGCCTTCTTCAATTGAGAGAAAGAAAACTGTAGCGTTTTGATGCAATTTTTAGTACCTATTTAGGGGTGAAATGAAGATCTTCATATTTTGTCTGCTGATTGTTTAAATTTATACAGAAATGTGATCGGGTTGTAAATGCGAACTTTGCGCTTATAGAAAGGTTCACGTTGTGGATATGGACGGTGACAACGGCCATGGAAGATTGGTGATCATCGGTGAGGCTCATCTATTATCTGTGAAATACACATAAAAACAATAAATAAGCTAATTATGATGGGTGTCTTTTAATAATTGGCGATTGTAGAGTTTCGGGTCTATTTTAGTGATAGTTTTCTAGTCCACTGCTTTTACATCCCAGTGGAAACAGCCTCGAAAATATTAAATCGTATATGTCATTTATAAGATATTTTGTGGTCGTGCTGGCCTAGTGGGTAGAGCACTGAGCTACTGGAGGGTCCCGGGTTCAACTCCCGGGCGAGAGTCTTTCTGGACACCCCCATCTAAAATCCTCGCGATTCGATTTTCTGCGTGTCAGAACTTCGTAGAAAATCGCAGGTGGCCCAGGGAAAGGAACGGCCCCCCCTACCATGAATGTGTGAAATTCACACGCCATTGGCTTAGTACGGGGTGTGCTCTACCCTCAACTATCAAAACCAACCTTCGGGTTGAATCACTGAGTGAGTGAAGATATTTTATTGACGTCGATTTTGATGTAGGAGAGAGAACGTTGAATCGCAATATTTACACGAAGAATTGTTTTCGTCAAATATGAATTAATTCTTTCCCGGCGAATTATTTTGGATTATTCATTGTTTTCGTCGTCCGTCATTATTTAGGAGTTATACTTAGCTTCTTCCAATGGAATCATCCTGATTTAATTTAGTAGTTATCTAGAGTGGCATAAGGAATAGGAGTGAAGTGATGTGTGTAAAGAGTAAAATTCATTGCTAACTATTTAACTATCCAAAATGGCGAAAATAACTCAGTTTTGGCCTCCTTCCCGTGATGAGTGCACCAATGCAGTAATAAAAATTGTTGTACCTATACCTATCAACTAAATGATTAGGTACTTTAGTAGTAGTAATTTTGTTAATGTGGTTTCGTATTGTTGTAACCCAGTTGGTAATAATACTGGGGTGATAAGTTTATAATATCATAGCATCCGAAATGTACCATCATTTGTATATTAACGAGTCTCGCAAGCTGTCGTGCATAATTTCTTTCTTATCACTCGTAGGAAACATGTGGCTTACTGTATTCGCCGTGCTCTTTATTTCACTGGTCTATCTAGCAAGAGGTGGGGAGGGTACATTAAGCACCAAAGTACGTTCGTGAATCAGCCTAGGCTAATCTGGAATCGCGCTTATTTCTAGTTTCAAACTTATCAGAGGACTTCAGATGACTTGCAGATAATGACGGGGGTAATATCGCTCTGGATTTACAACAACGATTGCGCAGTCATTGGGCATTAATTAGTTTGTGTAGACATTAAGGGGGGGGGGCGCCGTAAATTCGCGGTATCGGCGGACGTGGGCCAATCGAATCAACGGGACCGAACATTGGATTTCCCAATGTATCAATTCCGCTCATATCAATAATTTCGGTCGACCGTATGCCGGCAGCAGTGCCCAAGCGCTGAAAACACGATGTTGTGGCGGTTGCATAATGCACAGGAAAGATCCCTTTGAAGGTTCAACCGCGCCCGGCGGCTGGGCCTTGCCGCTTCCATCTCATTGTTCGCTCGGGAATAAACCGGGCGTCGCTCGATTAACAAGGCGGCGGCGGTCTCCCATTGTGCGAATTTCGTGTTTGTTTTTTTTTTCCTCCTCTCGTGGCGCGCGGCATTTGTTCCCGATCGTCAGGGAAATTTCGTCCTTCCGTTGTTTCCTCGCCCTTTAGATTATAGCCGCTGTTTTTGGCTCTTCGAGTCGGTGGTACACTGCGAGACGAAGGTCGAAAAAGGACGAAGTAAGGTGCAAAGAAATTTTAGGGAATGTGAGAGGTGGGAAGAAGTATCAAGGGGAATGCTTGAAAATCGAATTGAAGTCAAGGAATTCTTTGAAATGGGCACGTCTGGCCTAGAGTATGCGAAATTAGGTCTGTTTACTGTTTCGCGCACCAGTATAATTGATGCGCCACTGATTCCAATGTAATTCCGTTTCACTTTAGCGCATCGGTTGGTGCGCCAAAGTGAAACTGTACCTACGCCTTTGGTGCAAGCGGAAACTCCAAATAGCTACGGAACTCCAAATAGAACAGTTGAAATTTACTATTTACTGTAATTAAATTAAGCAAAAAAGAAAGCGTTATTGAGATATGAATTAATATCCTCTAATCAATATAAATTATTTGGGCAATGAATCAAAAGTTGTATCCAAGTCAAACAACCCCATGATAACGTCATCGCATAAACTGCAACAGCTTTTCGGTGGTTCGTGTGAGCATTCAGATTCGTATTTTAATTCTCATTGCCAGGTCTCTTGAAGTCCGCATCGAAGCGCTCCAATTTTTTAAACAAAACGTAGCGCACCAAAGCGATCGTTGCGTAAAACGGAACGCATCCAAGCTTTCTGTTAGATAACTTGGTCAGCTCAATTTTTTTCATTCAATATTAACTCTATCACATCTTGCTACTTCACCGATCTCCTTTCATTTCCTTGATAAAGGCAGGAAAACTTTTTTCAAGACCGCGTTCCATACTTTAATGCCGTGAGATAAATAATACAATGTGACACCATTTAGTCGTCATCATGTTATACATCACAGTCAATCATGGGTATTTTGAAATGAGCGTTTAGCGGTGAACTTGTGTTGAAAGTGTGATTGACGAGAAAATGATGAGTTATAGGGGGGAGGTGAGGAATAGATAATTTGTACGACGTAGGGGGATATGTGAAAAGTCTAAGAGGAATGTATTGGAGGGTATTGGAAGAATTAGATGACAGAAAATACTCATCATCATCGGTCAACAATCGTTGGTCTGACGCTGCTCTCCACTCAATTCTTCTATCGGCCACCCTTTTCATATTCACGTAATTCTTCTCTTTTACATCCTTCACAACCTATTCCATATTTCTCATACGAGGCTTGCCTTCTTTCCTTTCTTCACGTTCACTTTTCCCTCGGCGATTGTCTTCATCAGGCCATCGCGTCTAAAGATATGGCCGAATTGTCCCGTCTTCTTTTTAGAGATTTCAGCATCAGAAAATTCTACGGAAAAGTGAGATAGTCGATCCAGGAGTGTCTATCCTAAAACACCTATGACGGTTACAGCAGCAGCTAATTTGTCAATTTTCTAGGTTTACCTAGGCCATACCTGTGCGATAATGTTTGAAGCATGGGTTGGAAGTAAAATCGAGGGTAGATTTTCGAATAATTTTAATTCACAAAGTTCCACCGGGTCACGTTCCCTGTTCATTTCAGTTTATTGGTTAAAAATACCACAGAACCTAAGAGCAAGAAACAAAGTAATATTCCTCTTGGTTTGTTGCGGGGAAGAATTCACAGGAATGGAAATAAGGATTGCGGGCGTTGAGCATTATCTTAAGGTTCCCGAGTGAATAACACCGCCCTACCCTATGCATTTTCTTGTTCCCTTGAGCTTGGTGCAACAACACCTCCTGTTTAAGCGCTAAAACCTCCTGATTGTCTTTTTTTTTCAAGCGCGGCTGTTATCCCCCGTACGGGTGTCCTGGCATATTCTATGCATAGTTTGCTATCGCTTATCGGACACATTACTTTTAAGGGCCCCAACACGTACGTCAGCTCCCATTGTTAGCCTTACGCGTTCACTCCGGGGTCTAACTATTTCCAAGGACCCTCACGGGAGTGTATAGGGGTGGGGAATGGGAGGAACACGGCTCCCAGAAGCAGGGGCACCCTTTTCCCCAGGATCGCGCGGTATAAACACCTCGGTCCCCGACACTCTTATTCCGACCGTAAATCGCGGCGTTCCCCAGGGTCACCTCATTTTGCTCCGTGCATTTCCTACCATTGTCGCAATGGTGAGGTTGGTGCCGGGACGAAAAACGGTCCAACCACCGCCTAATCTGCCTCTTATGTCTCCCTTATCTCTTGCAGCCCCCGCCCGGAGAGCCGCCCTCCCAATTTCCCCATCCCTTCCCTTCTTTGCCCGTTTCCAGTTCAGAAAATCCTTTACGTCGCGTGGGAGTTCGGAGGGGTTTGTTCTGTAGGTGGGGGTGAGAAAGGACCTTTTAAGGGCCAGATATGGTATTTTGGTTGGGGTAAGGGAGAGGTGACATAGAGCAGGAGGGTGGGCATGGACCTTTTAAGAGATCTCTTCAGCGAGCCCCTTCCACGCGTCCTCAAAAACCGGGCTTGTTTTCGTCCGCTCCGTGGGGGCGGAGGTGTTCCATATTTCGCCCGGCTTTTGTCCGATTCGTTCTTGAGGACAGGGTGAAAAATGTAACGTCCTCGTCGCTCGAAAACACCCCTTTACCGCTGTGAAATTAAAGGTTGGGGATATAAAGAAGAATGCGTTTGTGATGCGCGGTTAGGAGACGTGCTAGTTGATCTCGGAGAACGAGCGTGTTTTCACCCTTCGGGAAACTTTACTTGCGCTCTCAGGGTTTCGCTTGTTGGGGAGCGTTATCGCATCATCGGAATTCGTTCCGTTGGCTACCATATATTTAGTTAAACAATCATTACTTTAAAAATTACTTATTGCATTATTTTTAGGAACGTTAAGGCTAGTTTTCTGAGTCCTTAACGGAGGCAAGTTTTCTTTCTTAATGAGATTAAATGATGTAACAAATTGCTAGGCTTGACTTGGTGGAGCCACATATTGATAACGTAAATGAATTCACTTAGTAAAATTCCACACTTCTCAATTAAAACCGACCTAGGTTTCGACTTATACAGTCATTAACAAGGAACCTTGATAATGACTGAATAAGTCGAAACCTAGGTCTGTTTTAATAAAAGTGTGAAATTTTACTAAGTGAATTCATTAACGTTATCGAGATTAAATGATGCGAATTGAAAGAAGAAATTGGTTGTTCATTGCAGCCAGTTAAGAGATGAACGTATATTCTGCATTTATTTCTCCTTTTTTTTGGCAGCTTATTTATTTCCAAACGGTACTTCTTCGAGCTGTTTATTATTTTACTTTCTTACAGTACTTGCATATAGCAATAGATACGATCGGCATTTAGTGATTTATGAAAATATGATGTTTAATATAAATTCGTGAAGCTGAGCATATATTTAAATTCTCACTTTCATTGAGAAGTGCTTTAATATCATGAGCTCATCATCAAAAGAGCAGACTCCTCTTTCATTTAAGGCATGGATTTCTATTTCTTTACATTCACTTGTAGTTCAAATCTAATTATCAGGATCGCTCTGAAGATTAGTTTTATACAGTTATTTCATTAGAGAAATAATTTCACGCATTGGATTCTTCGTATCAATTGATATTAATTTTTATTCAATGAGGCATCAAGAGTAACATGCCTCGTTTTCTCATATAAATGCCATGGTAGTGGCTGTTTCCTTACGCAAGTTTCGTGATGAGAAACGGAACAGTTTAGATAGCATCTTACGGAGGGTTAAACTGGTTAGTCACCATCCCTGTTTTTACCGTTCGCCTGTCAACCTCGGGAATTATTGAAATTGCCTCTGAAACTCGGTACGGAGGAAAGTTAAGTGAACAAAGGGAGTGTCTATTTTCTCCAACGATGCTTTCATCCGAGTAGTCTCCCAACCCGGCCTTCCCCACGAGGATTAGTCGCAACACATCGCGCCTTTTGCGTTCCGCCGACAACTTTATGCTTATCGGATAGGGCTTGACAAAATGGCGGTCGGGTGGCGCGCACGTATGATAAACGACTTTTGAGACGGAGACAATGGGCGAGGCATATTCCCGGTAGGCTCTTGAGCATTTACAACGTCACCGTAAAGGGTGTTTCCCTTGAATGACTGCGTGTTTGGCGGAATGAGTGGGGGTGGAGGGATCTCCGGGCTCCTCCACCGCTCTCCAGTAGGGTGGCATGGGATTTTTTTCTGGGAGGGTTTCGGAGCGAGTGTTGGTGAAGCGAATCGGAGCGTCTGGTTTGGCCACCGCGCCTTGGGAATGGGAGGGAACGGGGGGAGGCCTGGCGGGAGGAGAGGATTTGCTCCTCTCATCCGGGGGTGTGGAGGTGGCAGCGAGGGGGTTGTAGATGGGAAGAGAGAGGCTTCGGTCATCCATGTGTTTGTGCGTCTGCGTCCACGTGTGCTCGATGGGGTGGAAGTTTTAAGATCGTGGAAAAGGGAAAGGAGTCTTTGGGACGAGGGATGTACCAGGGGGATGGCAGTGGTTGAATCCGCTCCCTCTATTCCCCTATTTCCTTTGGCTTCCCCTTTCTTCCCCATCGTCTCCTCCTTTATCAGACCCTCTTTTCTCTCTTAATCCTTTCTCCCATTTCTCCCTCCTTTTTTCCTTCCACATCTCCTTTCATTTTCCCTTTTATCCCAATTTTCTTTCCCGCTTCGATGAAATGAAGATAAGCAAAATATATACTCTCCATTCTCCACTATTTCCTTTGTTAGTGATTAAATTGACTCTGAACTTATGAGTTTACGCAAGAGTTTTTAATGGCATCAATATACAGAGGTAAAACTTTGTTTGTGTCCTGTTGGCGAAGCTTTTGTTTACAATAAATGCGATTGAAAGATTATTTTAAGTATTAAGTACAACCTAAAAAAAAGTTTTTTTCTTGTAATTGCTCAGTGTCAATACGTATTTGGAGACGGTACGGTATTTTTTTGCCCAATAACGATTCATTTTGTGTTGCGTCACTCATAAAGTCATCGGTGGCACTTTTAAATTCTTTTCACTGGCTTTTTGTGACGTCGATGGTTTCCTCTGTTCCTCACAGCGTTATCAGTTCGGCATATTTTGTTGTTGCGGGAAATTCTCATGGCTTTGCATGCCACGGTGTAGTTCCTGCTTTAAACTTTTTGGGATTTTTTTCCGCCCAAAATAAAGTATTCTATTCTACTCCCCGATCTCATTTCCCCAGACCTCCCCAAATCTCTCCCCGATTCCCTCCCAGCCACCTCTCCGAAGCACACAGACCTTATTCATTGCTCTAATTTCCGACCTCCCTCGGGGCCCGCCGACTCTTTCCCTTAAACCACCGCCACCATTTTCCGTCCCCATATCCCCGCTTCCCCTGTTGTTCTTTTTTTTCCATTCCGCCCTGTCCCGCTCGTCCCTTCTCATTCCCGAGGCCCATTCTCTCGCCTGCACCCCTCTCAATCCTCCCTTTCCATTCTCTCTCCAACCCTCGGTACGTCCTGTTGTTCCCATACGATATATATTTCACACTTTTTCCGCCTCGAAGGGCAGTAGGTACGTTTGAATTCCTCTTCCCTTATTGCGTTCGGCTGAGGAGAAAATTTTGGTTCAGTTCATTTCTCTCGCTCCCGAATAGGAATAGGTCGAGAACATTTTCACGACAGGGAGAAGAGGACTGTATTGGTCTCGGTTATTTTGGTGTCCATCCTGCGTTCGTAGTTTTCCTTTGGCACGTAGACAGTCAGAGATATTGGACGGCCTATTGTTCTCGCCATTGAAACTCGTCTGTAATCTTGCCAAACCATTTCAATGTGAGGGAAGAAGTGTGCATGTTCAGTAGCAATCGTTTGTAATACTCGTGATCAGACTACATGATTCACTCAGTGTTCTTGACTGAGGTGTTTCTCTTCAGTACTGGTGCATAACACTCGTCAGGCTATCATCTGATCTATCGCATACGTATCAAGTAGGACATTTTATTCAACACCATCTCAATAAATTCATGTGATGAGTACGCAAAAAAAATATTTTTCTCTTCAATATCCATTCACCCTATTTTGCTTGCCACGCATCATTTTTCAGCGGTAATGCTTTTAATTTGCAGTCGTAATGCCCCAAAATTGAGCTCTTTTGTAGAATATACTGATTAAAACTGTTGGTAATGCATTTCCGCATCTTATTGGATTATCTCATTCGGTGCGACTTATATTTTGAATATCGACTGCTTGTATTGGGTCAGCAAATTTCTCTTTTTATCATCCTATTTTTTGGCACTTTACCTTTATAGAAATAACGCAAATGCTAGTGTTTCATCGTAAAGTTGGTTGTCAAGAGAACTTAACGAGTATCAAATATCTCAACTTCAGTATAGTTTGAGATATGGATGTGAACAATTTGTGAAATCTTTGTGGGGTGTAGAGGAAGAAAAGTTGTAAATCATGGATTCCATATCTCTATTGCCTCTCTGATGAGCCTGGATAGTAGCGGCTCTCCTTTGCTATTATTGTAGCCTCCTCAAATTTAATCCCATGGCCAGGCTCGCTCCATGCATGTTCGGCAATGGCTGACAGTCTGAACTGCGTATTTTGGGTCGCCCTTTGGTGTTCTTTCGTGCGTGTACTCTCGTGTTGTCACCTCTAGTCTACATACGCGGACGCAGAACCCGATGTGCAGAGAACATCAGGTATGAGACATTTTCGGCCGGCTTCAATGGGAGTGAAGCCCTATCGATCCCAGTTGGCTCTGCTAGAATGCGTGCTCTTCCGTCCTGGTCTCTCTCTCTTCATATCTTTCTATCCCTATTCATTTTTTTCATAAATTTCCCCGCGGCTCCCTCTAGTGGGTACTTCCCCTTTCCGGATTTATGTGGGGACCGCCGCACCTGACTCATCCTCCCGTTTCTCACAAATAATCCCACCCTCCTGGCTACTTTCTCCCCCCCCCCCCCCACCCTTTCTATTTATTATTTTCCGCTCGTGTTTAGCATAGGATTTTATAGTATTAATATCAGGTATTAAGCAAAATGGAAACGTCGCTGCCTCAGTTTTGTCAGGATGGAATATTTACTTTCTCTTTTCTCCCTACATTTATTTGTACTTTTACGTTTAGTGTTTTTCCGTTCATGAATAGGGTACAGAGAAAAAGGTAAAACAAGTTTAAAGAAAGATCTGGTGCTTTCTCGGTGTATCGGCTGCGTGAAGGTTTCTCGGGTCCTCCACCGGGTTACTGCGTCCATGTCCGCCGACGTTTCGATTCCCAACCCGGTCATCATTCTGAAGCCCTGAAGATGATGACGGAGTCGGGAATCGAAACGTCGGCGGACAGGAAGAAATATCCCGGTGGAGGACCTGAGAAACCTTCACGCAGTAAAACATGTTTGTGATTTCAAACCAATTTTGTAATGACCAGAGTACTGGCTTCAAGTTCAGTACTCCGTCCGTCGGATGGGACGTTAAACCGTGGATATTTTGGCGCCTCTCGTTATGAGTAGGCAAATGTCGACACTGGGTTCTCTCCACTCTTCTTGCGTTCCCTGGAAAATATTTTTTTCTACCCGCCTGTCGTACACGATTCCTCCTGTTACAGGAAGTCGGCAAATTCCTTCCATTCACTTCGTATAATGTTCGATTTAACATCATGGCAGAGTTTACACCATTACAGTCACATCACATTTGGTTTGAATCTCTTTTAGGCTTCCATCCCATAATCTCAGGGTAGGCAGACCAATCAAAAAGAACCTTGATCGCCGTACGTCATGCTCCAATCACAAGGACTTTATTGCTTCTTGGCAGGCATTAATTGTGATCACCGAAATTCGGGTAAGGTGACCACCTCCGTGATATGTGTATCATCACCACAGTAGTAGTGACGTCTCTACCAGCATGTTCACTATCAAATGCACAACTTCGTAACCTCTGTGCATTCGGTAATGACAATTGGCCATAAATTCATTTATGACAGTGATATTTTTGCTGGTATAGGAGTAACACGTTTCCAAAGATGGGGGAATGAAGATGATATTAGCCAGACGATAGTGTGTCCGCACCGTCTCTCTTCCAAAGCAAGAGCAGTCGTTAATTTAGGGAATTGTGAACGTGTTTCAATGTGTTGGGTGTTTGTCGTTGAGCAATAAGTATTCCTGATTCTCTCGTTCCTACCTCTCCGTTTCTCTGTTCTCCTTACGCCTCTATTCCCTTCAGATCCATCCCCCAAATCCCCTCCTTCGCTCACACTCCTCTCTCAATATCGTCTGCCCCCCTTGCCGGACTTCCAACCCCTCCCTCCCACTCCCCTTAAGCCCTCACCATCCCCTGGCCGCTCTCGTTTTTATTGGCTTCTCGTCCAGAGTTTTGAAAGACCTTCAATCACTATGGCCCTCTGCCCAAGTTTCCGCATCGCGGACTTAGCCAGAGATTGAGCTATCGGCTTGAAAATCGTCGCAGTTTTTCGGAAGAGGGGGGGAGGGGGAGGACGCTTCGATGACTCCGTGTGTGTCGAAGGTCAACCGTCGTGATTGAGGTCGTTCCTTTTTCCTCTCCCTTCCTCCTCCTCCTCCCCCATTTCTATTCTTCCTCTCCCTCCCTCTTCCGTTCTCGTCTGATTGCCTTTATCGCTTCCTTAACCCCCGCCCCTTCCACTGCCCACGAAGTCCTCTCTCATGAGTGGGCTTGTATTCGGCTTTTGGGATTGCGAAGCTCGGTGTCCGCACATCCTCCTCCCCGGCGGGTGGAACCCTACTCCTTCAAGTAGACACGGCGGCGGGCTCGCGAATCGAGATCTTACTTAAGTAGTCGCGCGAACGACGTAGCATATTGACGGTGGCATTAGCCAAAAAGAAGATTTTGGGATAAAATCTGAGAGTTTAAGTAACGCCTAAATAGCCCTAATATAAAGCTGCATATTCCCAGCACCGACATGCATGAATGCGTATAGTCTTCAACCTTAACTGGGCCCTTTGGTATCAGCCACCTTCCAGCTAGGCAAACCTCTATTTAGAGGATCCATTCCTTTCGGGATTTCTTCCGCGTGTGTCCATTCTGGAGGGACAAAAGCTTCGCCAACGTTTCAGTTCGCGTCTTCAGGTGCGAAGTGTTTTTGAGCAGATTTTTACTGTCTTGTATACCATTCAGTTCTCGCATATCCGCTCTGATGATCAAGTGGGCGCATTTTCATTGGTCGTTTGACTCGTTTGACTTGATCATCAGAACGCACAAGCGAGAACTGAATGGTATACAAGACGGTAAAATTCTGTACACACCTTGAATTGAATTCAATTGATTTGCTCAAAAATACTTCGGACCCGAAGATGCGAACTGAAACGTTTGCGAAACTGTTGTCCGTCCAGAATGGACACACGCGGTAACCTCAATATGGAAACCTCTATTTACATCTCCAGTTTGGTTAGGTTTGGAGTTACCAAAAACCCGCCACTTTCGAGTCCATTACTATCCAGTGCATTATGTTTTTCACCTTCCACTTATCTATCTTTTGCATTTAGCAGAGAGTTATCTGAAAAGATCACAAATTGTATAGGCGGTATAGGCATATAAAATTGTATCACTTTTTGGAACGATTTCGATGGATATCTGAGTCGTTACAGGTTCCATAAATGCGTTGTGCAGTGGTAGATTTAAGTATAAAGTGCTCTTATCCGCAAGGTTATACCGTTCCATATAACCTAAACTAAATCCTAAGACAAATAATGGCATCCTTGCCCAGTGCAGGATTCGAACCTGCGGCCTTTGGGTTGTTAGATCGCTGCGTTACCAACTAGGCAGCAGGATTTGCAACTAATAAGTAATAGGGGGGCACGGGTGCATTTTCAGTCCTAAACAACGGTAGAACGGTTGAGTGTGTGGGAAGCGAGCTGAATATTTTTCGAACTCAAACATTTCCGCTACCTATGTGACTTTTTTGTTATGAAAATATTTGCATTCAAATTTAGTATTTTATGATAAGCAATTATATGAATACTCAATAATCTTTCATCGCAGCGCTACAGTTAATGGTGATATTAGAAATCCGTAGTATGAGGCGTGACTTCGTAGAATTAGCTTAATATTATAAATGAAAAAGGTGACTTCGTAATTCAATATAAAATGTTTTATTAAATACGACCGTTTCGACGGAGCCCGTCATCATCAGGTGTTCAAGTCACTCTTTTAATTTATAAAATGACATTGGAAGTAGGTATCTGCATGTAAATTTTTAAGACACGGCTATAAATATCAAAGTTTGCTTTTAAGACGTAAGTATTTATTTAATTTGCCTAATCATATGCTGGTCTTCAAGTCTTTAAACAATTTCCAGCAAATCACAGCTATTGTTGGCGAGCTTGTGTCGATAACGTGTTAGTGTACCACAGCTTTATTTTAGACTGGATGAAGGCATCGAATGGATGAGGATTGGAGTAATCTCTCATTATCCTATTGATTCACAAAAAGTTTAGGCCTAATTGACCTCTCATCAGTCTAAGTTCGGTTCAGTTGTCGAAACCCTTCTTTAATCTCGCTCCTGGTGCAGAGATGGTGAGCGAGATATTTGGGGCATGCGATTTGACTGTTTACTCCTTTGGAGTGCTGTTATTGAAGGATTTTGATTGCCCAACGGCGACCCAAGGACGGTGCCCGGCCGCTTCTACTCGCTGACGAGGCAGGAATGGTCAATGAAAAAAAATCCTCAATCAATCATCTCCTTCTCCGCACAGTCGCATCGTCTTATTAGTCACGCCGCGAGCGTCGACCCAATTTCAGACTCCATCCTACGCTCTCGTGTCTTCTGCAGCAGTCGAGTTCATTCGCAACTTCTACCCTCCTCGTATTCCAATGCCTTCATCACCCTCGTTTACTTAACAGCAAGGGTGTTGATACGGCGCAGTATGTTATAAGCGGTATGTTAAGGCTAGACTCGTACATTTAGGTCTTGCCTGGTTAATTCTAACCGTAAGTTAATGAGGACGTTAAGTTGGTGTGGCGGTTGCCTAAACATCATGTTTATACTTGTCACTCACATAGAGAGAATGTACTTATTTAATATGATTAATCTTATGCTGATAGTTAAATTACCATCAATTCACAGCTATTATTTCCTAGCTTGATGCGGATTTATTATTTAATTGTAAGCACGCTTCTAAGTACGCCTCAAACTTTCATCACGGAGGTACAGTAAATGGTGAGATTGGAAGTAGGTAATTGTATGAGAATGTTTAGAACACGACTGTTAATACCACGGTTCGCTTTGAAGACGTTGAGCGGGAATGTTTGAGTTCGATAAATATTCAGTTCGCTTCCCACACACTCAAGAGGCCTAACGCTTTTGACTAACTTTCGTCTATTGAATGATTTTGTTTCCCCCATGTGCTGTTCATAAAAAAGCGATTTGTGATGGATATTTGTTGAGTGATAGTTTAGTGCGGGGCCTTTTGCAGCATTCACATGCCCGACAAGTGGACGATGCTGTAAAGTTCTAAGTGTATTTGCTTACAAACACGCAGTGAAATCGACAATCATGTATGGTCTCTCTGCCATTAACATCGTTTAAAAGTCTTGGAACTTGGATTGGTCCTTAATAATTTTCTGAATTAAGTACCTTAAATGACCCGCAGTGGCAGTGGCAGATAAGTTTTTAAATGACCCTCAGTGGCAGTCATGGCCCAAAGAGGCCTCTTGAGGAGGATTTTGGCCTTCCGATTCATAAAGTATCTTCATCTTTGGTCACATATATTCTTTTAATTTGTGTCTTCAACATGGTGGACTTTCACCAACTTAGCGGATACCGCGTTGTAGTAAGTGCCGATCAATCTGAGAATTTTGTCTTTTGACGGGAGGATGATCTCGCCTTTAAAAAATTCTTGAGGCCTTTTCCATCCTCTGTGAAGAAATCTGCGGATCCTCAAGATTCATTCTTGCGGGTTGAGGAGCGGTACACGGCAGCACGGTCTGCTTATCCTATCACTCCCACCCATTATTCTCCCGGCGAGCCGGCAGCTAAAGAGCTCCTGCGAGAAATGGCTGAGGCGGTGAAGGGGTCCGTGAGGATTCAGGTTTGAAGATTTAAGAAGGGAGGAGGAATGGTTAAAACTCTGAACCTGGCGTTAGTTTATGCGTTGGATAAACCCAAGAGGATCGCACTGATTAACATTCATTTCAAAGGCCCTGGGAGATGCAGGATCTCCTCCCCGATCCGTATTCTCTTCCCGCACTCTGTGAACCTCCTCATCCACTTCCTCCCCCTCTTTAAACCTCCACCCCTTCTCAGCTCTAAACCCGCGGTCTCTTTTGGTCCTACAAGGAAAAGCTATTGGGAGCCTCTACGTCTATACTTTGAATGCATTACTCCCGGGCCATATTGCTCAGAAATTCGTACGACGAACGTTCGCAAGTAGGTTGCCTCCCTCTCAACTCTTTTTTCTTTATTTGCCCTCCAGCCTCTTCATCCCCAACTGCCTGCAAACTCTGCTAACCGTGTGTGAGCATGTGGTTGGGTGTGTGTTTTCCCGCCACAGAGCACAAGTAGGTTGCGGCCCATTTTTTCCAAGTCTCGGATCGAACCCCGGTCCTCGGGTTGGGGAGCAAACAAATCCTTCGCCCTCGCGGTCGTAATTCACTCCCTTTGTTTTGGGTGTCGAGTGCAAATGTCAGTCCTAATGTTGGGTCCCCTTAGAATGGAGGCTCTTTATTTCCAGGAATATTTGAGTTCGATAAATATTCTGTTCGCTTCCCACGCACTCGGAGGTCTAGCGCTTTTAACTAACTTGTGTCTATTGACTGATTGTGCTTTTCCCAAATTGTTCATTATGCTCATTGGCTCATAACTTCGAGGAATTCCGAAAAAAGTGGAGAATATTGACACCCGATTTTCAGAGCCGAAAGCGACGACAGTTTCATTACGCTCTTCGTTGTATCCATGAAATTGACATATGATAATTTTTCCGTCATTTTTATTTTGTGTCAAAACCCTTAGTCTTTATTTATCTTTTGTCCGTTAAAGGGTGAAAGAAGTCGTCCATAAATTACGTAACGCTTAAAAGTGGGAGAGGTCGGCACTACTATTAACGATGCACTTCCGATAGGGATGAGAAGCCTAGCCTTAGTTTCGTTTTGAGATATATAGCATTATAAATGCATTCCTTGTTCAGATATTTTGATGATATACATTAAATTGTGATTAAATATTAGTACTCATTAATTAATAAGGTACCGTAAAACGGGGTTACTTTGTAACAGGATAGGTGTATTTTCAACTTTATCTTCTTTAACTATTGAAATATTTTAAATGTTCTTGCTTAAAAGTAAAGATACATATCTCGCCTTTAAGTCATCGTTTCAACAATTTCATTAGGTGAAATAGGAAGAGAGGAATTTATTATTATTTTTGTACTAATTTAACCCCATGTTTTGGGGTAACTTTAGTACATCCATATTTTTCACTCTTAACCACTTCCTATGCCTCTTGTACGATTGTTACCCCAAAAATAAAAGCTGTTATTATTTTAAAATTTCAAATTTGGCATTGGTGGTCTATTGAACTCTGTGTACTCTGCAGACAAGCAAAAAATGTTTTTTGCACAAACCTAAGAAAATATTCTAAAAGAGTTTCATAAAACTTTACCTATTTCACTCTCAGGGAAGGTAGAAGGACAAATTAAACTCGGAAAATTTAAACTTTAATTTTATTCACAATATAGAAGTCAAACATTTCAAATAATTGGTGACATTGCTAAGTATCCCGGATATCGACGCCCACAGTATACAACTATGACGTAGTCTCCCTCAAAAAGTAGTTTCTTTTCCAAAGTTCGTAATATTGGACAATTGCTATTACTTAGTGGCTGCGATGTCTCTTCACAAGGTGCTTTGGAGATTGATGGTTGCTGTTGTTGAATGTCAGAGGGGTTTATTGGCAACGGGGTATCGTCGCTTTCAGTGTAGGGCACATTAAAGCCACTTTCAGAGCCTGAGGATTTGGTATCATCAGAGGCACGCCTGGCTGGTTTATGTTTTATTTACACTAGGGGCATTACTTTTCCTTTTTTTGTTAAAGTAACTGCGGCATCCTGAAGGTTATCAGCTGTGATTCCTTTTCCCGGAGGTATTATAAGCTTTTTTTACGCGGTTTTCGTGCCACAGATTTGGATCGAACGGTATTGAGGTGCTCAACGAAGCTGCTGCTTAGCGCGTCTCGGTATTCAGGCTGTTGCTCCAAAATTGAGTCGCAAAATTTGTCGAGGACAACATGTGTATTCAAGGGATAGATTCTGCATTTGCGAAATCCAGATTTCAAGTTGTCAGGGATCCTATTTTGTAAATCGTCCATTACAGATTTAAGAAGTTTGGGGAATTGATCTTTAGGGATGGTTTCACATCTTCTGCCCAAGGGACTTTTTTCCACTCAGTCAATACTCTTCGCCATTGGCCTTTTAAATAGATGACGTAAGGTGGTATCAATTCTCCAGCTGCATTGCCACACATCATCACAGTTGTACAATCTTTTGTGGCGTTTTTGATTGTTTCCGGGTACTTGGTACCTCTTTTGACAAGCACCTTTGTGTTGCCAGGATCGTCGACAAAATTGGTTTGATCAAAGATGTAGATGTTGCAGGGAGGTACATCCTCTAACTCTCTCTCCAAATTTGAGAAAAACTCTTCAATTGCCTGCTTGTTTATGCTGGCCCTACTCAGTGATAAGATTTTTGCAATCATATGCGAAGTAACTGCATGCCATTTCAAAAATAGTTCAACCCAGTCATTTCCAGGGGTATTATTTTTAAAAATAGGTACACTTCTTCCTAATTTTTCCAAATAAGACTTAACAGTTACCCTCAAGTCCTTTATGACAACTACGAAACCGTAAGTGGCCAGGGCCACGATGTGAGCGCATGCGCATTCTCTGCAGAGAAGATCCTCTTCTTCTGGCGAAATTACTGTTGGACATCCTGGCCTCTTTTTATGAACTGAAAGACCCTCTGGGGTTTAACGCTTAGCCTTCATATGGTTTACCAAGATTCCTATCGATATGCGGTATCAGAAAAAAACAAAAGATTAAGAAAGAAACGTGAATTCAATAGTCAATACAAATAGCAACTGTAAACCACTCCAACAATGACATAAAACTTACTTCTCAGCTGCGGCTCGGATGGTGGTTTGTTTTTTTAGGCATCCATCAGCTGCCTCCTTGAGGGTTTGGGGCGAATAATTTTGGTAGGGACGTGCCCCTAGCTTGCGAATATACTTCCGTGGCATTTTTAGCGTCGATAGACTGTAAAATAAAGCATCTAAACACCATGTACGAAAGATACCCTTCAATCAGCGTTAAAATAAAGGTGTTACAATGTTACCCCGTCAAACGCACTATTTTTTATTTTTTATTAGTCAAAAATCATGTAATTAAGTTACATCGAAGGAAAAATCTGGTATATATTCCTTTTTAAATGCTTAAATAGAATTGAACTTACCTCACGCACCACCACCGTCCACAGAGTCACACCAGTTGAGGTTGTGACAATGTTTATTTGCGCGCCAAAATCGGTGATAAGTGAAAGGTGCACGTGAATGAGACAATTTGTCCATATGGAGCATTTTTCAAGAATGCAACATAGTCTGCCATCTCTCCTTGAAAGAATGTCACCTACAGAAGGTTACGCGAACCAAAAATAAGCCCCCGCCAAATCAATTTAAATTTAAAAACGTCTTTTTATAAAGTTACCCCATGTGTTCAAAGTAACCCCGGTTTACGGTATTCTTAAAGATAGCTGGTTGGTTGGTTATTCAGGGGAGGCGACCGACAGCTGAGGTCATTTGCACCACTTAGGATAGGTGGGTAATTGGGTAATGGTAGGAATTTTTCAGGGAACGGAGGAAGGGTGGAAGGAAACCCGGCGTCGTCATTAGCCTACTCTTAACGAAAGGCGCCAAGGGGACCATGGCTTAACGTCCCATCCGACGGACGGAGTACTGAACTTGCAATGCCCTCCACTAGGCACTCAAAAGGGGACCGGATATCCGCAGAAAACTCTGCCACAGCCGGGAATCGAACCCGGGGCCCTCGGGGTGAGAGGTGGCAGTACTGTAGCCACCACACCAACCCGATCCCCGTTAAAGATAGTCTGTTTTACAATGTGCATTAAGGGTTCATTGGTAGCATTACATAATTTGGTCTTAGGACATGTTACGGAGTGTTGCATGGATGATGCGCGTGAGTGAAAAAAGTTTAAAGTCAGTTACACATTATATACATTATATGGATGGTCCCAAAGCAAACTGACAAGAGGGAAATCCCATCAGCGATTTCAAAGCGAGTGATGTCATACTCATCCGTGTCTTTGAAAGACTTCATCCATCTTGAACGTTGATTTCTTAGAAAAGCCGTACCATAAGACATACCATTCAAAAATACTGTTTTGTAAACACAAGTGAAGGGCCCGAAGTCTAACTAAATATAATTCAGTATCTTTACGACATTATGGTTAGGGAAGGATAATCTCATATTTTTGCATGGAGTTCATGTTTATGCAACGAAACTTGATGTTTTGTAAATAAACAGAGATGTCGAACTATCCTCAAGGTACCTAACGTCTGGTTAGAGAGATTTAACTTCCCACCTTTGACACTCTTCTCTTTTCGTATTCCATCAAATCTCCTTTCCCATTTTCCGCCACATCCTTTCATTCATTCTCTCTGTCTCTTCCTCTCATCCCAATTATCTTTCACATGTCCTTTTTCTGATTTGTTCTTTTTTTCGGAAGGAAAGCTTAATTTCTCGGTTGAGCTGTTTTTTTCCCCTCTCCCGCAGTGGAAAGGGCTTCCGAGAGAGAAGAGTTTCAATCTTCTGATGCCGGGTGTAATCTCAAAAAAGCAAGTTATTTTCCTCTCTTGAAATGTTTTCTATTTCTCATCCCAATGATGATGGTTATTTGTCAAGCTGAGAGATTATGCTCCCCGTTTATTACCCTCTGGGATTTAAGTGATTGCTAGACCGACGGTAGTTACATTCGGATTGGGAAGGAACCCAATTGTCCACTTCCTAATTACTGCTAGGACTTATAATCCGTCATTTGGATTCGTTTAAATATTATCTTTTGACTGTCGTACTTGAGGTGATAACTCGATCTACCGTTGTCTGTATTTATATCTTGGTATAATTGCTTCGTGTCAAGCAGACTTATATGCCATATATCTCGAAAACACTTGCTGGGTTATCGTATTTCATCTTCGTTGACTGTGCTTCTTATGGCATATCCTGGCCTGTCACCTTAATTTGGTTAATCTTTGCAAAAATGATAAATTATCTTTCTTATTATATTTATTGGATTGCGGTGTCCATCCTTGTCAGACGTCGGATGGGTCAAAGTTTGAAGGCAGCGACTTTTTTCAAGGATTTTCCATTCCCTCGACGCGTCCAGTCGGAGTTAAAAATTCTTGAAATCCATTTATGAGTTCAGTCTGTTTGCTCTCCTTATGGTTTAACCTCAAAAGTTATCCGTCTGTGGGGGAGACCCCGTGGAATCTCTTAGACTTGTCTCGAATGACAAAAAGCGAGCGTATTGTTTTCGCATTTACCGTCGGAAGTCCCCGAGACTCTGAATCAATTTCTGAGAGACAGGAGGAAACCCGAAGCACGATGAGAGACATGAATCGGGAACTTCTTCGAATGTTTTTTTTTAAACTTTTCTGTATCGGTCCCCCTCGCCATCCGTCCCTGGTAGAAGTTTACTCCCACAGAAGTGGACGCAATGAAACCTTTGCGTGCCCTGCGGGAAAACAGTCCGCTCCGCAATCGTTCGCTTAAATAAAAACAGGAGAGGTCTGCTTTCATGTTACGCCCCAAACCACCGCGTATTCAAATGAAAAAGAGTAAGACAGCGAGCGTTCATATCCGTGGCTACACAATTTACAAGGTCTCTCTCTCTCTCTTGCTTCCCCTCCTCACTCCACTGCGACCGTCTCAAAGAGAATCAAGAGTAACGTTTTACCTGCGGATTTCTCAACGCCATTTCCCTTCTTCCTGCACCGGTTCTCTTTAAAAATAAAAAAGGATGTTCGACAGAAAAATTAGAAAAAGCCTGCCGTGCGTCTTCGAAATCGCTTTACTTTGATGATGAACGGGTTTTAGGGAGCAGGATGGGGAAGGGTGGCCTGGACAAAGAGTGCCGTAAAGAGATGTGGAGACGTGGGAGGGATATCGAACCCTTCTTCGGCTCCATATCCACCTTTCCAGGGTTTTCAAGAGATGGCGGCTGGAGCGCCGCTCATCCATCCTTGATCTTGCGGTGCATACGCGACCCCAAAAAGGGCCCTTTTGTATAACCTCCCCGGCCCCGCCCCTCCCTCCCCTTTCCGCCTCTTCCATACCGCCAACCCCACCCACCCCTGGGCTGAGAAATATGGTGGAGGCGCCGGATGACATGGGCCTAGCGGGGAGGCGGACGGCCGGGTGGGTGGGAAGTTTGGTGGAGGTGGAGAGGCCGTGGGACGGCTTTTAACGGGCGAGGTGGTGTTCCCCAAGGGTTATGGGAGGGGAGAGGGTGGTGGGTGTGGGAAAGGGCGGGATTGCGCGGCCCGTCGCCGGTGAGGCGGCGTTCGAGCAGAAAATTAGGGGCGGGAAAATATTTCATCCCCCGGGGGGTATGGGTTGCCTGGCGAGGGTGGGCAGTCCGCGCGATAGACTGGGAATAGTCTAAGTGCGATAAAATCCTCATCCCCGACCCTTACTGTCTGGCTCTCTCCCTATCACTTCCTCCCTTTCTTCCTCTTTCCTGTCCCTTTTCTATTTAACCCTCTCATTTCTCTCTCCCCCCTCCTCCATTCCCTGAATGCCCGACCCAATGGAAACCGCGTTCTCTTGAGGTCCTCGAAAAGATAGACCAATTTCGACCCCCTTGCGTAACTCGCTGTAAGCGCCCGTTATTCTTGCCATCGTGTATTTTCATGGATCTTCCATCACTATGATTCCTATTCTAGCTGCTGTTATTGTTACGGTTCCTTCTTTCTCCTCAGGTTTTTCTCCCGATTCAGTAGTCTGGCTCTGTATTTTACAACTAATTTGTAGTGTTTTCGAAAGAGCTATTTTTAGAGTACTCTTCAACATTATTTTAACTGTTTTTTCAATACTACAAAGACGAATCAATTAAGAGTTTCTGGGAATAATTAGGCTATCAAGCTGTCATTTCATTTAACGTTTACGTAATAAAAATGTGTATGGATACTTATTTGTATTTTTATAGGTCCGAGGAGGTAACTTTGTGTTAAGTCGAAATTTATGCATGAATTCGTGGGTCACCAAATAAACTGCAAGATATTGGGTGTTAGGGTCTCTTAATAGTAATTTTTGCTCTGCTATAACTTGCAATATTGAAAGCTGTATCGCCGTTACTTATCTACGCGTCTTTATTCTAAATTGCTCTATTGTTGCTTATTTCATCCTGAGTGATATGCAGGTATACATCTTGAGGATGAGTATCCTATTTGCAGCTCCTACAGAGATATTGGAAACAGAGTAATCAGTGTGTAATACGTCGACTTGAATTTCTTCGTCGTGTATTTTATGCTGTATGAAGGAGAGTTCGCAGTTTTATCCCCTCCGTTGAGCATGATGATAATTTGACTCTGGGTAATGCTCTCCCAAAAAGATTAATAATGACATATTAATTGATTTCTTACGTCTTACGATGGTGACTATCTTGTAATAGAAAATATATTAATGCAAAAGATGTTTCGCGAAGTGCCCAATGTTATATGTGATAGGAAATGTTTTGTATACATTAAACTGTATATAAGTGCGCATATAAATCATATGCTACTTGAGGGGTTTTCATTAAGTATTAATTTTATCACCCATACCATGTATGGGTGATAAATAATTTTACGCTTATGCCTGGGCCAACTGGGGATGAATATTACTTTAAGTACCATAAACCTGTTCCCTCAGTAAATATCGACTTCCCTGGCCTTTTATGCTCTATTTAAATACTACAACTAAACTTCTACGAATTTTATTAAATATTATATACTATTGTTTCCAATCCTTACCGCCTCAAAAAACATGGTGGAGTGAACGATTCTTGAAATTTTATACCCTTCACCGTCTGTATAAAATGAATAGGAGTATGAAAGATACCATCTCAAATGTGATTTCATAAAAGAATGGATGGAACGAGTGTCAATTTTGTTTTATCTATCCAAAACTAAGGGAAAAGGTGGCAACGTTAGGGTATCTAAGATAATTTTGAGGTTTGACGCGTTAAACCTATTTTAATGATCTTATTTCTGAAGTAGAGAAAAATAGATTAAACTTGGGGACTCGTATGATCACCATGATTGTAAGTTCGTTTGTTGAAACGTTCTATCGCCCTGTCGTTTTCTATTCCAAATGATATGGTACCTTCATTACTGTGTTTTTATCTGTGGGTGAAATATTTCCATCGGAATGTTTAGCACCTCATCTTGAACGGTATTTGGAGAGAAAGTAAATTTCATTTTCGCACTCACTCAGCTCACTTATATTTTAATATACGTATTATCGAAGAGAAGAGACGAAATGGATTGATAGAGAGGAAAATTATGTCATAATAAGCTGGTACAGTACTGATGTATTAAATAAGTGATAATGGCAGACCTCTAATGAGTGATAATGGCAGACCTCTAAAATCGAGGGTCGAAAATTCTGTTTTGTGGCATTGGGATTAGTTCGATGATGTTTAGTGTTTAGCCAACACTTCAGCATTTATTACGGGCTGGAAAGTTGCCCAATTACAATTACAATTGCCCGTAACCATTCAGATGGTACTATTTCACTAAATTGTGTTTTGGTGCAACTCTTCTTTTTATAGCCTGCCTTATTCGTAGTCCTGCATTTTATCTTACCCGATTTTTTCGTTTCTCTTTCGTTTGGTCTTGTCTTCAGTGTTAGCGATTATGTTTTTATCGTTTAAAGATTTTATAATCTCTAGGATAACTTATTTACTTCGAACAACCGTCTTTACAAAGCTAGAAAGCCCCCGAGAATCCGGTTAAAATAAAACATTGATGTTTAAGGACGTATTCTCTCATTAAACTAATGTACTAGACTCATTATTCAAATTATCATTTACGTTCCAATTATCTAGTTTTTTATTCGACCTGCGTGAAGTTTCTGTTTTCCATGCACGGAAAACTCCTTGAATTGCCCTCTTCTCTTTCTTCCTACCAATTCTTAATATTTTCCTAATTGCGCTCTTGAAATGTTCTTCCTCCCAAAGCTTTCCAATTATGAATGCTGGAGTAGATGTATTATTCTGCATTTTCTTTTTCGTGCTGAGATAGGTCGCTTGTTACTTAGGTAGAATCTGGAGTGACATTTATTAAGTTAAGAGTACTCGTTCTTTGAATTCGAAACAAATTGGTGTTTTGCCCTCGAGTTGGATGCACGAGTCATTGAAACGATGCAATATTTCTGTATAAAAACTTTTGTGGTGAGTGTGGAAGCGCCTTTCATTTTTTTAAATAATTGGTTCGTAGCATATTTTTCATTGTATTCAGACAATGAAATGATGGATGACGGTAGTGGAAGAATTCGCATTTGGAATTAATATTTTTCCTCATTTGCATGCTTTAATTGGGAATTTGGATTCAGTTGCATTCGTCTTATTTTAAATAAAAAATATTCTCCTCAATCATTATTTAAAAATCGTCATTTTAAATGTTTCGTTTCACTTCTTTTCAATAATCCTCTTCGTCTCAAAGAAGTATTTATTTAAGGATATCCTTCTGAGGAAGAGACTGCTCAATTCCGTCTCCCTGATGATGTATATATATCTGCGATAAATAATTCCTTGAGCTTGCCAGATATTATGCCGCAAGTCGGTCTTCTTTTTAAGAAGTTAAACCCAGAGTGATTCCTCGGAAAAAATAAAATACCTCTCCAACTCCATGGCGATATTAAATGCCCGGAGATGTTACGTAAAGTCTTGGCATTTGTGTGATTTTCACCGCTTGATGTAAGTCGCTCCTCCGTCTTTGATGCCAGGGCTTCTTGACTCCCCTCTCTCTGGGCCCGGCAAAGTTGTCCAAAGGGATCGACTCAGGCTTGAGCAGCGTGTGCAATCAACCGCTCCTGATTGGTTTGCGGTTGGCCTAGCTCACGGTATCGCTTCTCTTCTTTTGCTCCTTAGTTATTGCCTTGGCCGCTCCAATTCTCTCAAGATTCATGGCGCTGCTCCCTAACTGAGGGACCGGCGTTATTTGAGAATCACCATCAAGAGTCTTATCGTTTGACCTCTGCGGAACTTCGTCCTTAATTTTTTTCTCCCCTCCCCACCCACCGAGATGTCTTTCGAGGAAATGCTTTTTGGATACTTCCCATCTCGAATTAAAAAAAAAGATCTCTGTAGAGTTCACGTTCGCTTTGGGGTCGGGCCCTTAAAGTTAGTGCAAATAAACGCTGCTTTTCCCAGACTTGCGCGTATCAAAGGTCCTCTTTCATATCATGAAAATCGTTGAAATTCATCTTAACATCTCTCTCGTGCTTCGGTGTATGTTTTCATTTCGTCGTCCGTTTTAAAATCATAATCGTTGTGGATATTGTATTGAACCGAAAGTACTGTCGCCGGAAACGGTGGCTTGGTCGGTAACGTGTCGAACTGGAATATTCAAGTACATTGGATTCAAATGCCCTTTGATGTCTCGTGTAAAGAGATATGTTTAGATGGGACGTTAATCTTTGGCGTCATAACCCATGAAATTTTAGTGCACTTGAACAAAGTTACGGTAAGATTTACGGAATCCGGTCGTTATCTTGACAATGAGCAGTACCTAATCTATTCCTTCTTCTATGTTCATTGCAAATACTTTAATTCTAATTCCCCGTGGCCGCTTTATGACAAGAACTGAATCCCAGTCAATCATTGCATTGTGACTTGGAATGTGAATTTATAGTCTTGGATTGTTTGATGCTCCAACGTCTAATTTTGCACCGTTTAACCTAATATTTCAATCCTAGAACAATCACAGTATCCATGCCTTGGGCAGGATTCAAACCCGCGATATTTGGCTTACCAGGCCGGCGCGTTCTCGGCTTAGGTACCATGGCCAGCAGATTGTGGTTCGTAATCTTAGTTTTCCTTTATTCTTTCTGGTAATCAGGGGGTTCGAGTCTCGGTCAAGGCGAATGATTTTTTCTCTGTGGAATATCTTGCTATCGTGCAATTGAGCTGGTAACTCCGCTAAAGTTTTCGCGGCTAGCTCACGTGCTTTGAATTTTTATTCTTTCTGTCTTTGGTATTCTTCGGTGCTACTTTTAGAGATTCATCTCGCATAGATAATTTTTCCGCCAGAAATTTTCTGTCATCATTACAAATGTTGAACGTTGTACGCTAAAGTTGAAGTTTACCGTTGCGCACGTATAATATGCCATGCGACTCCATCATTGGTGACACGAACCAGCGATGTCGTGGCTTAAGCGGCGTTTACACGTAGCAGTTGACTGCTATGACAGTTGCGAGATGCGCGATATATCTATATCGCTACTGCTATGATGCGTCTGCACCAACTTGTATGCTGCTTAAAGCCGCTATTTAGGCGTTGTCATAACAAATAAAAAGAGAGTTTTATATCAATAGTGATTGATGCTTAAATTTTCATGAAATTCTTCAAGCAATAAATTCAATTGACGATTATCTTTTGTTCCCATTCTTTAAAGAGTAGAATTTCCCCTTTGGGAAGGCATATCCTTGTTATTATGTCCAAATTCCCGATATCATACGTCGTGTATTGCTTTCCGTTGGCGATTGTTGTCATTGTGATGGATAGATTTCCGCTGGAAAGTAGACGGACTTCAACTTTGCTAATAGCTCGAACTGGGATCGATAGTGTTCGACATGTGTCCAGTATCGACCTCGACTCGCATCGCAGTCGCTATTTACACATGCGAGTGGGGCGTAGCAGTTGACTGTCATAGCAGTCAACTGCTACGTGTAAACGTGCCTTACAGTCCGGCGTAATGATGGGTGATGGATAATTGAATCAAGGAAAGTGTGGGAAATGCGCTCGCTTAGAAATTAGTTTTCCTCCAGTTTCTTTTAAATGGGAAAAGGGCTGCCATTTCTACAGGTTGAACTTTTGAATTCTCCTCCCACAAGGTAAGCGGAGTGGGCTTTAGCCTCTCCGTTATGAGGGTTCGTTGGTTATCCTTCTTTGAGCCCGGCCCCGCCAGCCGAAGGCTTGAGGGATGAAATGGCGGATGGGAGTGACGTCACAGGTGATGAGCCGTGACTCGTGCTCCTCCTTCCCCACTCCCCTTCCTCCCTCCCTCCATCCATCCCTCTCCTCAGGCAAATGAGGAATTCTTACGAAAGGTTTTGGTTGATGAATTTTCGTCTGCGGGGAATCGGAAAGGCTTTCATTCATCCACGGTTCGCCGAATGTCTGGAAACGCCTCCGATGAACTCCTCTCGCAAATCCCTAACCCCTCCCCATTCCATAATTGCGGGGCATAAGTCGCATAAAAGGCTGTGCGGACGGAATAATCGCCCACTTATCCCGCGTTTCGGCTCTGGAGATCCCTGAAGTAGTCACTTATCTTCCGATCCATTTTGCAAACCATATAGCGATCGTCATTTTTTTACCTCTGAGCCAATATTATTATTCTCATCCCTTCTTGTCTTGGATAAGTTTTCTACGAACATTGGATATTTTATTATCTTCTGATGAGGAACTATCATTGGCATTATAAGTTTAAGAAGTTCAAGCCGCCGAGGTACAATTGAGCCGTCATATCTAAGCTTAATCCGGAGGCAGACTGTGTGCCAGTGGTGGGATTCAGAAATAAGATCTTTTATTTGCCGGGCCAGCGTGTTACTTATCTAGCTACCGCAGCTAGATGAAGAAAAACCTCTTGTTTCCAACAAGATTTTAGCTCTTCAGTATACCTGACATTTTGAGAAGCAGTAGGTAGTATCACCTGTCGTTGCCAATTTCAGCTCTTCTCAAAACGCTAGAATAGTTTTCATAACACAATACCCTCGCAGAAATATTTATAAGAATTGTTAATCAGAATTTGTATCACTGTTTTCTTGCATGTTGGGGAGACGATGCAGACTACTCTTACTGTCCCTTTGACAGTACAGTTTCTCACAATAGCGCTAGACATCCTTTACTCTTGACCTTTCTTAAGGTTGTTCAGGATATATTTATCTTTTCATGTTAGTCTTAAGCCTGGTCTGCTGAAGCAAACTATGTGTTGGAAACAGTTTTCCTACCATGCCCCATTTAAGAGTAAGTCCTATTCTTAAAACGTAGGAAGACCTCTCTACCTTCGGTACTGCAAAATCGCATAGTTCATAAGTGATGTGTTTATTTTATCGTGACAAATGCGCTTTACCAAGTGCGCACGTGGACGTAATTTAGTGTCGGTAACGTTAGTCATGCCTCCTGCACCGTCCCTTAGTTTTACGAAGTATTTAGACGTGAAATGTATTTATTGAGCTCCAGATGGTCGTCCCTGCTTAATTAAACCCTGCTTGCGAAATGCCAACCGCTTACCATTTATGTGTAATCCTCGCCCAGCAACATTTCAAATTACCCCCTCAAGTTTTGGTGCAGCCTTTGGCTCAGGTATTTATTTCTTAATTTCCAAATGTAGTATTTAGCGTCTCCAAGCTGTTAAACATTTAGGAAATCACTTGCACCACGACGAGTCATGAATTTTCTCTCCGTCGCTGGGGATACAAGAAATCTGGTCTAGGACCGGAGTAATGTGCTCGCTTGGTCGAAATCTTTGAAGATAACTCGCACAATACTCAGTGGGGGAGGGAAATGTGTTTTTTTTTCTGTGTGTGGCCATGGGTGAGTGTGTAAAGTGAATGGGGTCCCGATAAAATGAAACGCGGTCCCGAGATAAGGGAACGAGGCCGCGTGTCTTCCTTTTTTTTAAGGTCTTCCCTTTCGACCACGGACAGGGTTGAAGAGGAAGATTTCCTTCTGCTCCATAAGCGGAACCTTTCTTACCCTACCTCTCTCTCCTATCTTCTCCCTTGCGTTCCTTCTCTTTCTCTCTCGTGGTAGCCCCACAAAACATAACGCCTCCTCACATCTGCGAAACAATAACCATATCTCGCCCTCTTTCTCTTCCACCCCTTCCTCCCTCAGCCCCCAGGGGAACCAGAGAATTCCTCCTCGAAATTCCCGGAGTAACAGCAATTTCCGTCGTTTCTAGCCATGTCGTTTGGTTGTGTTGCCTACCGTATGTCTCAAGTTATGGCATTGCGATCTGTCCTGCAGTGCCTGAGCAAGGTCGCTCCCTTTACACAAGGGAAATGAACGTTGCAGCTTATTTTTGTGCCAAGTTAGATATTTTAAATTGTGCACTTGCAGTCGTTTTCTGGATTACCTGTAATATTTTGACGTTATCTAACGATTTTACTTTTGTAAACGTGGATTCTCAAGGGATGCTCATTCTAAGTATCACTTATATAGCTTTTGTGTGACGAGGATATAAATGATATATTGTACAGCATACCTCCCACCCAAGCCGTGAATCGACCGAGATAGCCTGATAGTAAATGTTACGGCCTGGCATTCCAGTGCTCATTTGTTCGAATCCCGATTCGCATATGGATTTTGTTGATGAAGTGTTTGTGTTCAGGTTAGTTTAGAATGTGCGACGTAACCGTAGCTGTCGTAGCGGATAAATTTAAAATTATACTGCTACCGTGTCTTATTCATGTGATGCATGCTTATGCAGCAAAGATCATGCAAATGCCGCTGGAGAAAATCAAAACATCAAGCCATATGCAAGGAAATTATAATGACATTAGCTTTTTTGGTGGTTGTGATTGAAAATTTGCTTCTATATGAATATATCTTCGTTATTTAATAGGTTTTCACATGCAGTTGGTAATGCATGTCGATTTTTCAGTTATTAACTGTCCTGTTAACTGTCAATACACCGTAGTATTTGCAATTTGTGCATAATAAAAGTGAACGGATAAACTTCAAAGAATTCAATGAATTAGATTTGTAACCTTGAATGAAGGGTAAGTGGAAGAGATCGTCGTCAGAGGCTTTCGGGTGCAGCTGCGTATAACGCGTTGTCGGCGTGCGAGCTTTCGCGGCCATTGCAGGACGCATCATCATTGCCTCATGATGCGTCCTGCAATGGCCGTGAAAGGTCGCACGCCGACAACGCGTTATACGCAGCTGCACCCGAAAGCCTCTGACGACGATGGATTTCGCTGCGGAAACCTACGTTCCAAATTAAGTGGAAGAGAGCTTGGTGAAAATGACGATGTTATACGGATAAAGGATTGGGTGAAGTGCTGGATTAGATCAATTATTGGTTATAAATTATAATCATTTAATGGTTTATGGTCAGTGCTGTTGGTGATGATGATGGCAGTTTTTTTTAATTGTCAATTGCTGCCGACTGTTCATTTTGAGGACTGTTCTACTTGTTTTGTCGCGGTGGAAATTGTTAACTACCTATATTCAGGTTTCTGATTAGCTTTATCTTTTTTCTTTCTCCAGGGTCGGTGCAATCGCGAAAAACCTCCCTGCAAATATTTCCATCCGCCGCAGCACCTCAAGGACCAGCTGCTCATCAACGGACGAAACCACCTGGCGCTTAAGAACGCCCTCATGCAGCAGATGGGCTTGGCGCCTGGCGGGCAGCCGCTCGTGCCCGGTCAGGTCCCTGCAGCCGCCGCTGCCGTGGTGAGTGATTGCAGATTCACCTGCGGATACCCCACGGGAAATTACGCCCCCATCCACCATGTTACTCCCCCATTCAAAATGTCTGAAATGATGCATTCCCGTATCCCTCGCATTGGTAACTGTTTCACTCGGCAAACTTCGTAGCACTCTGCTGTGTTCGCAAAGTATCACCAAACTCACGCATAATCTGAGCTCATCGAAGACGGTAATCCAAGAAAAGAAGCTCGTCACGTCTGTTTCTGGCGGAAGATGATCGAGATTTTTTCTTTGCGTGCATTACAATTAAGTTTAATCATAAAAATGGCCGTGCGTTCTGTATCTTTCGTGTCAGACTTTAATTGGGTGATTTTTAAATCGTATTTCGTAGTAGAGCCGTCACCTGGCCACGAGCTGTGTTTTTTTCTCATGCTCTCACAAATGGTTAATTCGCGTAAAATACTCTGGTAAATCAACACGAAAACAGATCGCGTTTAATCAGCGGCTTGATTTGCAGCATTCGTCCATTGGTTTGATGAAGTTGGTGAATAGCGACAGCAATGCTGCAGTCCAGTAAAACTAAATGCAAAGTTTAATGCATCTGCCTAGAGAACGAAGCCAATTTCGTGAGTGTGAGTGAACTCAGCTGTGCCATTAATCGCGATATGCAATCGTACCTTTGGTCCACTAAGTCAACCGTTGGTGGCCTTCTAAGCTTCTTTCTGTTTAGTTTCCTATGATGCTAATGGTTAAAATTAACTATTTTTTTAATTTAAGAGGCGTCAAAGCATCTAAAACGCTGACCGTAATAAAGGACTAGAAATTTTTAGCAACTTGGCTTTTACTTTAGCTTTACGGAATGATGCAATTGTGAAAGTTATTTCCCCGATGAATGTTAAGGATAAGTGTGCAACCGCTGGAGGATTTAAAGAATATACCTCAGCCATAAGGATTGAAGAAATTGTTGATTGAAACTTTTGTTGCTTTGTGACATCTTGGTGGTGCAAAATTCCCCGCTATTTGCCGTAATTAAACTTGTAGAACTATAGATTTGGATGAAATGTAGTAAAATACTTTTTTCTTTTAGTCATCGTGTCTTTCTTGATGATTATCATTTTTAAGATGTCAATGGTACTACTACTTGCTTATAAATGTAATTACAAGTAGGACATTTTAAGTCCAGGTTTTTGTTATATCTTGGTGCAGTAGATTCATATGACTGACCTTTTACTAATAAGCTAATAAGTGTGTGCATTTTTATGAATATTTTACATTCCTTTGGCATCTTTTTGCATGGTGTTATCACTACTTACTTAAATGTCCTTAACAGATTTCACTGATTTTAGAGCATAGCGTTTCCTAGTTGACGGAAAATGGCAAATACAGCGTCATCGATTCATAGTGACTATCTATAGCTACATAGTAGCTATCAAAGGTGTTTTTTTTATCTGCAAAAAGGTATAGTTTCCTCAATAATGGAAAGGTCATCTATGGCCTTTGACCTGAGTAAAATGTAACTAATTGAGCTTTCAGTCATTTTCTTTTTTATTTCATTCACGAGATAAGTCCCACTCCAATGTTTTTTTTATTAGCAACTACTTGAGAGCTGATTTAAATGGCAATCGCTTAATTATAATGGAGAAAATTAACACATTTATCCAGTTCCATTGAAATCAAGGACAAAAGTTAACAATTTTACGCTACATGTCTGCGTTTGCATGTGCGTGATTTGATTTACCAAAAAAATCGGCGCCATCTTGTTATCCCCCTCATTTCCTTTTGATGTTACCATGGTGACACTGGTAATTTGCCATTTTCGTTGTATTTGTCATCCATTATTTGTGACTGGCTTTTTTCTGTGAGAACCAATTTTGTAATTGTTGAACCCCACTTAGGCAAATGTTTGTTTTTTCAAGTTTTGATGCAACCCCTTTTTTTTTGTTCTTCACCATTTCTTTCATTTTTTTGAGGTTGGCGGCAAGCTGCAGTTTGCCTCTTCTCCGCTGACGCTTGGGCAGCCTTTGATGGTATCTGGTTTGGCTTCTCTCCCTCCCTCTCACACGCTGGGACAATGCTTAAATGTAATGGGGTAGGGACGTGGTGTAATGGATCTCCCCATACCCACTCCATTTCTTCATCCATCCTCTGCTTCCTAATGTCTTCCCACCCCTCCCCACACGACCGAAACTCACGGAATCACAGGATCAGCGGGCGCCGACAGCCATGACATTTTGATAACCGAGCACTTCCTTCGATCGCAATTTAACCTTTCCCAGAACATGTTTGTCTTATCGTTATCTCTTGGGAGACAATCGAAGGAAATATTATCTTTATTGAACGCGTTTTTCACATTAAGCGCCGCCTTCTTTGCTCCCAGGTTTCCTAAATAGTAACCTTTCTTCAAGCAGTAGAACAGATTTTGGTTTCATAGAGAAGGTATTCAATCAAGCAACGCTCGCATTTTTCCACAATATTTTAAATATACTGTCAACGTGAAGATGACTCTCTTAGTGGAAATGCATAGTGCGTTAAAAACTGTGGAAAAGTGAGTGTATTGTCAGGTTGAATATGGCTTTCTTCAGTCCTTCATTATTTTTGACAGTGTAATGTTTCTTGTTAACCTTAAAGTGCGATAAAATGTCAAATTAAATAGTTGATGCTATTAATTTTTGCTTTCGCTCATGATCGATTAAAAGGCTTGTTCTGTATGCAGTGCTACTTCTGACAAAAGTCTTTATTCGGAAGCCACAGCTTAAAAACACCGCGGAAATCCATAGTTCCCCTCGCTGAAAAAAATTCTTCGTCAAACTAATCATTGTGCTCCTATGATTCCGTTGGTTCCTGTCCAGTATTTAAGTCAATCCTTAGTAGGTGAACACGCACAGGGATTTCTCAAGGCAGTTTCTTGAGCCTAAATTGGTGTTAAATCTTCAAAGAAAATTGTATGAAAATTCGTGTTACTGAGATGTAGGTGACGTAGCCATTCGTCCCGCTTACCTAAATCTATGCGCCGTAATAACATGCGGTATAACCAACGAAGACTCAATTTTATGTTTATGAACTCGGTCTTTCAGCGATGATTCATTTTATTATTTAAAGTTTAGATAGCGGCATCTTAAGCTTGTAGCTGTTAGCTCACCATCTCTTAGCGCAAAGCTTCCGTTAAAACCATCGTGGAGCTGCAATTTTCCCGTGCTCGGTTCCGTATCTGAAGTCCTTTGATGAGGTATAACTTCCTTGCGCCTTGTGTGTTCTATTATCTCTAATCCAGGCAAAGACCAATCACATGATTGCAAATATTTAAAATTGTGTCCGACCCTTCGCTCAGAACTGTGATATTTTTCTCCTTCTGACTATTTTGGTTTCTAAAAGACGTACCAAACTGTCGAAAAACGGTCACCGCCAGAGACTTTGTTTGCAATGGGGCCACTTTTATTTAGTTCTGAAGAGTCGATGTCAACCCCCTAGCATTGTTGGGGAAGTCTATAAAACAAATGAATTTATTTGATGGATGAGATTGAAAAATTTTGCCTGACTAGCCCAAAACTGTTTGCAAACAGCTTTTTATAGTAATTCTTCCGAGAAACCCGGAGTTATGTTCTATGTCAATTTGTGAAATTCGCAGTGCAGTCATTGCGAGTCAGCAAATTAGCCAATGGCATCACTAGGCATAGTACGACACCATCCAATTTCTCTATGACTTCAGTTTTTTCCTACACATCGTTTCCTGTAGATTCAGTCTGAGAATTTGCTACAAATCGCCCTATAATTCTGCGAACGTGAAAGAAATATTGATGATCTATTCAAAATATTTCCTTCGCGAGGCTTCCTGATGTCTACTCCCAAGATATGTTGTTGGGAACCGAGCGTTATCTAAAAGAATTTAAAATTTGACCTACTGCTAACTACAAACTTGTCTCTCTTACCGCGTTAATGGGTGACACTCGAATGTAAAGCTTATGTATCCCTGTGTGTGTACCCCTGCTCCTATCCTGAGCATGCTCCATCTAAAACTAAGATTAAATTAGAAAAAAAACATAGCACAGCTATGTAAGCTTAAGTTGTTATAATGTTGTCTTAGCTTTGTTTTAATTTCCTGTAATGTCTGCTTATTCTTTACAATATCAGTTTAATAAGGCCCACTATGCACCAAACCATGTTTTTGTCGCAGTAATTGTATTTCCATAGTTATGCCTTTATCCTCTAACAATTTAGTATTTGCAGAGTTACCACGTAATCATGTATTTGTATTTTTGTATTTTTATGCTTGCTGGTGATGAAGTCCGCTATAAAGATGTTTTAATCCTCCTTCCTTCTATCATGTACTTCTTTAAAATGTTTTTCTAATATTATTGTTATTTATCAATGGTAATTTGGTGTTTTTTTCAATAGTGAATAATTATGTGCGAAATTTTGAATTACTCCCATCCTTATAAGTTACTTAATACTATACCACTATGAGGAACCCGTGATTGTTGGTAGGGAGGATGTTATTAGTGTTTTCTGATCTCATTCTTTACCCTTTCTGTTGCCAATACTGTGGCTCTTGGCTCTGAGCATCAAAAGCTCAAATAATGGTTTTGACCTTATTGTCTTCCCTTCCAGCAACTATTGGTGTTTCTTTGGATGATTTGGCTTGGTTATCCATAATATGAAAGCGTTTTCTCTGGTATAATAACCCATGGTTTGTCATAAATTCTTTGGCTTTGGAAATGCATGCCATTGGAAAATATTCAGCAAATAATTGTGTTTCATGCGATCTATAATAAGGTGCAAATTGATTTTAATAGGCAGATGATTATTACTGTTTTCGTGTGGTATTTATGTATTTTACGTATTTATGTATATTTTGTATATCTTAAATTAAGTATTAAAAAAGGAATAGGATATTAGCTTTAGAAGACGGCAGTTTAGCTGGTCTTCAGCCTCTTATTTCCTAGAATAAACGAATTAAATTATCTTGTATGAATCATGTAAGGTAAAGCGTTTCTTCAATTTTTGGCAGTCAAAATCTTAGCTATGGCTGCTGACGGTGTTAAGAGATGATTTATGTCCGAATTTAGAGAAATCTGTTTTTTTTTCAACAATTCGTATCGAATTTCCCCGCTGTACGTGAACCAATAATACATTTAACGGCTGTAAAAAGAAATAATAGAAACGTCTCAGTATTTAATTAATGGCAAATATTTTGTTCGTTTTCAACTTGAGAATATGCCAAAATTGCCCAACAGTCAACGAATTTTATAGAAAATTTTCACATGCGTATCTCTAATAAAGACCAGGTGTCAAAAACTAGTTCTTCTGCAGTCGTAATTATGGTTAGTTAAAAAATAAATCACTATGGATACAAAATAGTAATTTTCCTTTTTTGGTTTTCAAATTGACTAATTCTGTATTACGAGTTTCTTCCGTACCATCATTATCGAAATTGATGTGAGTTGAGTTACTATGTACCTTGCTATAGTTTATGCACGTTATGATTGCTTATTCCGTAGTCTTGCCGACAATGATTGCATATGGATCTTTAATGTGATTGTATCGGGAAAAGTTCTAATCTTTTCGATCGCTAATAAAAATCAATTTTCATCGATCGAATATCGAGCGTATTATTAAATTTCCTCCCGAAGCCTTGCCGATTATTTTCATTGTTGGAGTAAGGTATTGATTTTATAGTTACTAGCCTGAGTTTTGAGGTATGTAATTGAAACTTGACGTGTGCATAAGCCTCCGCAAAACTTTGACTAATTGCATGAGTGTGTATGGATTGCTTAATTGGGTGTGGGAATTTTCTGTGATTCTTTCGTGAATTTAAGATGCATAATAAAACCCTGTTTCCACTAATCATTAATTAATCACCTACTTTTTTTCATTGCTGCAAATACCGTAATTTAGATTGAATCATGATTTTTTTCACATTTTTGTGTCCCGTTTCTCTTTCATAACTCTATTAGACATTCACGTAATGTCTCAGTTGTGTTTTATCATTCCTCCAGTCAATACAAGTCCCTAATATGGCGACCACACTTACTCCTGAACTAACTAAGATATACAGAGCTCAAATATCGTTCATTCTATTTTTGTTGGATATCAGTTGAAGTTTTAATTGCCGGTTTTAATTATTAAAGAATAGCCGCATCTTTTCAATTGCGATATGATCGTGGCATTTTAGCTCACACTTTTAGTTGTGAAATTCTCGTTTATAATACTTATCGTGTCCATACATGTTCTGTTCATTACCCGCAACCCATTAATCGCTTAACGAACGACCATTATGTGTACTCATTCTCGAATTAGCGTCATTATCCCAAAATGGAATGCATATTTTGTATTCCCATAAAATTTAACCTCCAATTATTGTTACTTCGTCCCACAGGTACATTTTTATTATTATTGATTATTTGTGTAACTTTTTTAATGGCTTTGTTGGATATTCGCGTTTACGCATTGCAGTAAATGTGTGGTGTTAATTTCCATGCCTATTCGTTTTCACTGCTCTCAGTAAGCTATGTTCAAATTTCATGTGCAGAGTAATCTATCTTAATACAAATTCGCGAACAATGTTTGGTCTTAAAATCTGTCATAGAAATTTTCACAGAAAATTATCATAGAAACATCCATGTTGTGCTTGGGGTCAAGAGTACAAATGAAACCGTAAAGAGAAGTATTTTCTTGCCGAGACTTGACTTTGTACTTAATGTTATTCGGCGTTGATTTAATTGACTTGCGATGTTTCCTTCAAATTTCTCCTGTGCTAAAGCATAGCAAATGTTGTTATTCAAGTGAAAAACTGTCGCGGGATTACTAAAAGCTGCAAGGGAATTTGTAGGGAAGTGTTGCAGATTTGCTATAGCGATTAAATTGACGGAACTCGTCATAGTTATAGGCCACATTTTTTTCGCGTCCATAGTTTGAACTTCAATTGGTCTTTCCCCATATTATGAGAAGAGAACTTTATTTCACCATTTATGAAACTTCGCGGATGAATATGGAGTTTATATTGTTCTTTGAGCAGGATAACTTCTTACTTTAACGTGTTCTTCTTCTAAAAATGCCAATTTCTGAGCCTTCATCTCCTGTAATCATTGAAGTAAACCTCTGTATTTACTAATGAATCGGTGTTTTATCTGAAATGCATTGCATTGCACTAAAGGTAGGAAGTCATGCTCATTTTTTGTCATGGAATCACGTCCATAGCGTATAATTTTGTTTTTTCCGGAAATGTGTCGAGCATTGATCACAAAGTGTAAAAAACCAATTCGCAATCAAATACAAATGTTGAAGTATGCTGAACTATTTTTGTGAGGCATGACTGTGTGCGCAATCACTTATTGCGTTATTTTTTTGAATTCTCTTTTCATCTCATAACATATTGTGTCTCAGTTATTTTTTTCTGCTGTATATGAAGTAAAATTATTCCTGCGTCTCCCTAATTTCTCTGTTTTTATTCTCATCCTGGCAGATGCATGCAGAGGGTCAAACCTACAACCACAATCCAATTTATATCACAGTAGGTTGAAAACCGAATTTTTACTTATTATCTTTAAAATGAATACCCTTTGTTTGGCCCAATCCAGACGAAATAATATTAATAAAATTTTAAAAGTATTTAACTTTATTTCGCATGGCACAGTAATTCCGAGAATAAGTCATGCCGTGGCAGTTTTATCTACGTCAATTTTCCTCTCACCGATCAGGAAAGAAAAATTTCACGGACCCCATTCGTTTCTGGTTACTGTTGAATTTCTGCTAATGATCTTTTGTTTAAATAAAGGCATTTTATAATATTATCAAAGTTCAGAACTCCAGGCAATCAGAGTTATTCTCAGAATTTATTCTTAGCGAATGTTAATATACGCTTAATCTCCTTGCACAATATACGTGCTGTTTAACTGCCCACCACTTACTTTTAAATCGTCTAAAACATATTTTGCTGGGAATTCAAATATTAAAGTTAAATTTGCCATATTTAGTTTGAATAATCTAAAATGTTTATTGTTATAAAGATTTTTCATGTGCTAATTTAATGGTTGAGTTGATTAAATTTTCGTTTTTTTGTTATGCGTTGCATGGCCCATATACGGCAGCTGTTTCATTAGGTGTTTTTCTGCACGCTATCTGCCTATCATTATTGATGATCATCACTAAAAAGATTCGAAATTTTCCTTTATGATTTGATCATTCTCTTAATATCGAGATACTTGATTGGTTTCGAGGACTTCCCTCACGAGTAATATGAATGCTCGCACGTAATTTGTGAACGTTACTAGGTTCCTCCACTTTTTTATCATTCAATAAAGTTTATTGGCAATACTTTTCATTGGCTTTATGGCCCGTCAGGTGTGGTTCATCTTCTTAGGTTGGGTTGAGTCTATACAAGCAACCAGTTTTGAGTTGTTCGGAAAGTTAATCAACTGCGATATACTCGTGTCTGAAATTCAGAAGTTGAACTACAGCATGAAGGTGATGCCAGGTCGTTGGAGTATTTTTTCGTCCTCTAATTCTTCGATGCAAGTTTATCATTTAAATTATTTGTGGTTAATGGGATGGAATTTGGTTGGAAGATAAGGTATTTCAAGGGCGTCGTTTATCTAAAATGAAATCAATCTCACATTATGCTAAAATCATTCATAGAAAGAGAAATTAAAGGAAGACTTGTGAAGAAAAGGTTCTGATAGACTTTAGTTTACCTAGGCAGGATCTCAATCATCCAATTGCTCTATCGTTCATTTTGAATGAATGGGCTTCTATTGTGATCCCTTTATCAGCTTATCTTATTGCAGGCTTTGTTGTTAATTATGCTGAAATATTATTTGTTCATCAGTGGATTTATTGTGAAGCCGGGAGTTCAAGTGCAACATCCACATTTTTCCTCATTATTTTACTTCATTTCCTGGAAAATGATTACATATTTGCTACTGACGTAGTATACTTTTCCAACTGATGTTCTTTTGCTTTTTTAAGTATTTTATCCGCACATGCCATTCTCGCCGGTCCCTTTTGGGTAGGAGTATTTAAAAATTATAAACCTTGATTCCAGGGCTAGGGAAATAGCTTTATCTTACTGATTACTTTCGTTCTTCCTTTACACATCCTTAGCCGCCTCTATCACATTCATTCTTTGCTTCGCGTCTTCTCTGTATTGCCAAAGACTTTTGATATTACTTATTTATCTGAGCCTCTTTGACCACATCTAAGTTGACTTCATTCCTCAGTCTACCTGTTTCTCCGAACTCTTCATGTTCCTAAGAAAATAATAGATTAGTGTGGTGGACTGAATTTTTATGCACCGCCTAATCTTAGGGGAAAGAGGACAAACGTAGTTCAAAAGTTTTTGAGAGTGGTGGATTTAGCGAAGCCTGACGATAATAGTATTCACTGAGATGTAGATGAACAATTACTGGATTAAGTAAATGAGTGGGAAATATTTCTGAAACAGAACGATCTGATAAGTTTGAATGCCAACATATGCGGGAATATTATGTGAAGAGAAATACAATATGACGCAATGAATGGAAGGGAAATGAGTGTTACGGAAATGGCATTTTGGCGTAATTTATGCCAGTTAAAGTTATGAGAAACTAAAGAAAGGGATGTTTGATATCCTTGGCTTCCACAGGTATTTTACTAGCATACTCAATCAATGACATTTTTCAGATATTGTCTGGTCTTGAGGCCTGAACCAGTGAAGTTCAGAGTAGATAGGTCTCCCCTGGTTTTATAACGACCTTTTTTTCGAGTAATCCTACCAACGTGTTCCAAATAGTAGCTTATATGCAGATTCTATGGTGTCGCGCTGTTTTTTTTTCAAATCGGATAAAGTTTTAAATGGTTCATTTTGTTCTTTCACTTGCAAATCAAGCTAAAGCTTTTATTGTAAGATTCCATATTGATCATTTTTTGCTGTCCTTACTCCGAAATAAATGAATTGCTAATTATTCAAATACGTGCTTACTGTGTTCAGATCCTGATTACCGAATATTAGTCAAATATAAAGATAAATATCAAATTATTTTTCTTGCACAAATTGAAATAGAATCAACTCTACACAATTAATCGTGTATTAATTGCGTAGAAGATTTGGGGAAAATTTTGGCGATAGTACAAAGCATTCCCCTTATTATCACGGAGTTAAAATAATTTATGGGAATTATATAAAATATGAGATGAAAGGGACTACATGCCCACACCCTCTTCAATTTCGTCTCACTTCCTTCCCAATGTATACCCAGGAACGCTTTTCCACTTCAGTTGTGAAAATCGAATTGCAATCCAAGCATTAAACTTTTTTAACTTTTCTTGAATAATAGGCCTTTTTGTGTGGCGCGTTTTTTGCAATAAGCTCATGTGGTTTCTAGAGTAGGACATGCTGATGTCAATAGTGATCAGTCCGTGAAGGAATTTATTATAGAAGACGGCAACCTTAAAAATATGATACTATGGAATAGGTGATGGCTTCTGGGAGTAGTTAAAGCACCAATGATGGTGAACTTAAAGTGAACGTTTGCAGCCACTACTGAATATTGCCTCTGGTTCCATTTTTGAAATTTTATGAATTTTACCAGCGTATTGAAATGAATAAGGGCTTCACTTTTGGCGTAACTCTTAATATTGATTTCAATTTTCGGTCAGTTCAGTTGTATCATAATTTTATACCAGGTTTAAAGCGCGTGGTTGTCAAATTCTCATATCCCCCCTTTGTTCGTCTAATAGGAGAGATGCAGTGGTATTGAACTGCACTCTGCTTTTCACTCATCTATTTTCCAGCTGTTTGGTTTCGAATGCATGAAAAGCCGGAAGGGTACGTTCATCCTCCTCAAGGATTTGCTCAAATATTGCATACTGTTTTTAAATCGACCACCGTCCATTTGGTGATTTGATTCATTGTTCTTTGACGTTTCGCCAATGCAGCAGAATATTGCCGCTGGTTAGTGAAGTAAACCTTACATAATGGAGTTTTAAATTGCTATTCACTGGACCATATATGCTTTATGCTTTTCTTATTATTTAAAGTGCGTATACACTTGAGTTTCTGACTTGTTGCATTGCAATGCTTTGTCTCGCTGAAATGCTGCAATTTGATTTTTAACTTTTCGGCTGAAGTTTCGTTTTTCATCGTCACATATTTTGATACAACTAAGACATACCTTTGTTGAAGAAGTGCTAAATATATTAGCTTCGCGATCGAAATCCACCAGCTACCAAAATCTTTTGCTTTTTATCAGTAATTTATTTGTTTTTCATAGCCGGAAAAAAAACGGTCTGTTCATCTATCGGAGGTGCAGATTACGAGATTCAGTGTCAAATAGAAACTATCTTTAAGAAAAAGCGGGAATAGTTTCATTGCTCCGTCACTTTCAAATCGCTTTCTTTGTCCTTTTTCATGTATTTGTCTTACTTGTGGGATGTCAAAAGCATGAAGGCCTTTGGAACCAACAAAATGCTTATGTGTCTATGTGATTCAAGTTCACAGTTTCCGTCCTTCATTTTAGACCATCAGGAATAGCATAATTTGTAAAAAGAAACACACTGAAGCATCAGCTAAATGTGTCTGGTCCGGTTTCATAGTGCATGGTTACCATTGACCGCTAGTACACATGTACCCTAAATTTTGATGTGGTGCTTAACGACATTGCAGGTTTTGCAAAGTGCGTCTGGATGTCGGTTGGTTGGCGCGAGTGTCTAGCACCGAATCTCGTATCAACACAAGGCTATAAAATGCTTAACCAGGCGTTATGAAACCGTGACCGATTGTGCCATATTTTTTTAGTTTGCACTCAAGCTTCATAGTGGTGCCATTAATATATATTTTTGCGTAGTTAACTAATCATTGGTGATATTAAAACGCACCTCGAGTGCGGTGCTCTGTTGTGGTGTGAATATATTTATATATGCTGGAGGTGTTTGGTTTCGATGGAACCCAGCGTGACATGAATTGTCTTGTTTGCCCCGCCACCGCGCGTCGTAGGCAACAAACCCCTACCTCACGGGGATGCCACAGGTTGGCAGCACCTTCAGCCCATACTTCACGCCGGCGGGCCCCATAATGCCTGTGCTGCCCCCGGATCCAGCCTCAGCAGCCGCGGCTGCAGCAGCCGCCGCGGCCGTAGCGTCCTCGTCATCGCTTGCTGTCGTTCCTCAGACGATGGTCGCAGCTGCACAGAAGATGCCTCGTTCAGACCGGTTAGAGGTATGCCTAGCAACAATCCTCAAACCCACAGGCTACGGGCAATGCTCGGTTATTGGTTGGACTCCGCGAAAAAAAAGAGGAGATTTTTTTGAGCGAGACCGATAACAGCCCGTGCTTCCACGGGCGGCCATCTTGTCATTGTCCGACTGAGCGGGATATCACCCCCTAAATAGGTTTACGCGGGGTTGTGCACAATTTTTTGTGATGATATATTTTTTACACAAGGTTTTAAAGGATTCTCTTTGATCTTTTACATTCTCTCTCTAAGTACTTTTTACAAAGTAATAGGTTATTTTTTATTTTTGGCAGTAGTTATTGTTTTTGCATTCAATCATCAGAAAACATCAGAAAGTTTTTTTTATTGATATCAGATATTGCACAAGCTGCAGAAATTGAGATCAATATTTTTTCTTAGTTTTTGCATGAGTAATAAATTGAATAGCCAAAAAATTGCCATAGGGCATTGTGTACAAGTGATTAAATTGTAAATAATTAAGAAGTTGAGAATCAACATAGAATGTATTGAATGCTCACCTTATACTGGCCTGGCAATGATATCCTTCACTGCTTTCTGTTTGAAATTTTGTAAACTCACCTTGTATGGCTTCTTTTACAGGTGAAGATACAGGGTAGCTATTTCTAGAACAATCTTTACATATATATATATATATATTAATTTGCATATATGTTTCTGTTTCTTAGTTTTTTCTTATCTTCCCTCCTCTCCTAGAATTGCAGCTGCTTCTTATTATGTAGCTATCAGTACAGCAACGATTGGTTTTGCATCCACCAGCTTTTACTCAAACTAACTTATTTTTAATTATTTCATGGATAATTCCTTGGGCTTTCTTTTCTTTTCACGTGTAATGCTAATTTAAGTTGGAATGCTTGTTTTTTAAGTGGTGTAGCACTCAAGTGATTTTTTTACTACAGTTACTTCAAGCTGCCATTGTAGCGTATCTTGTGGTTCTCATTCATTGTTTTTATTTTGGTAGCTGATTGCAGTAATTTTCATAATGTGTTCTAATTCTATTAGGTGTAGTTTTCTCTTTAACATAATATTTTCATTTCAGTTTTCTAAAATTGAAATGCTACATGAAATGTATTTATTATGCATGGAAAAAACTGATGTTTTCTTTGACGTATGTTTTTTTGCATTTTGTAACCATATTAATCATTAAAGTTTTGATTAGATATCGGAGTACTTTTGCCTCTAGGAAAGGTGTTCTTTTTCAGCAACACAGTGAAGAAATATGTATATCGTGTCTCAATTAATGGCTAAAATCTGAAATGTATAGGCGAATAAAATTTAAATGACTAGAATTTTACTCACCGAGGAAAGTCAGAGTTAGCTGGAAAGAACTACTGGGTTAGGAGAATTATTTTCAACTGATTTCGTCCATATATCTACTTAAAACATATTTAAAAAATAGAGGCCCAAATAATTTAGGACTTAAACTAGTTTATTATTCATTTAAATCAGCTTCCCATGGATTATAACAGATATCTTTACGCAAGAAATGATTTTCATCTCTTAAAATGTGATCTTAGGCTCAATACTTAGCAGTGCTGTAAAAATTAATTGGAGTAGCTTAGGCTGGATTGCTTATTTTTAGAGCAGAAATTAGGAACTTTGTTTTATTGGCAAATGCCATATCTTGTTTTTATTTTCCAGTGTTTTCATTTCCTTCAATTTTCCTTTTCTTGTTGTCTCTAAAAATCCTTTGTGAAAATAGCTTTCTTTCTTTAAATAGCTTTCTTACAATATCATAATCCCCTGAAAACAAATTTATTACCCTAATCCGTCATGTAAGCCATTCCTTGCAAAACATTTTATATGCCTAGAGACTGTGATGACCTGCTTTCACCTATTATAAATACCTGATGTACTCGTACATCAAATAACCCTTTAGAGAGTCATTAGTCGTATGAGAATGCACGTCTTGGAAATCTTTTACAACCAATATTGAAATATCGAACGTCATTAAATTATTAATATCCTTATAAAAATTGCTAAAGCTGGATAAATAAATATTGAGACGTTTTATATGTAACTGTGGACTTTGTATTGAATTTTAAATGCTGGAGATAGGTTTTTTAACATTGTACTCCCGCCATAGAAATGCCTGCAACTTTTACTTTTAAGAGTTTTTTTCCGTGTAATCCATTGAACTTCGTGTATGCTCCCACATCGCAAGCATATTATATGTATTTGATTGGAGACACAAAACAAATTTCTAATATTTTGAGGAAGATGGATGTTTTGAATGGAATGGTTGTATGGTCAATAACATGTAATTGACTGACATATCCTGCACAGCTTTATTTAACTTTTTACATCACGCATGGAAAATATGCTTTTACATGACACACAAATTCTCCTCTCGCTGCAAACTTATGCAGGCATATCTAAAATTACCAAGCGTTTATTTCCACTAGTTCTTCCCATCCTCCATTTTCCTTCATTGCTTATTTACGCATTAAAATTTTTTGTTCGTGGTAGTCTCGGCTTTAGTGCATATTTTTGTATAATCTAGATGTTTATAGTAGATTCTCTAAATTTGCTACTCATAACTTCACATAATCATCCCTTCTAGGGATGATCTACCAGCCAGGTGAAATCTAGACTTACATCCTCATTAATGACGACTATGTCTTAGGATGCATCTAACTGCAAATGCCATAAAGTGAACTTTTGTCTGTTTTTCCAGTAATCTCAGGTTTTAAATACCTACCAATTGGAGGAACTGGCATAAAACACTATCGTCAGGATCGAGACTGTGTTGGCCGCGAGCGTTCTATGCATTGGCTTACTCCTAAGATTAAATTATTATTCTGTCTGTTGTTTGGTACGCACATCACTCCAAAACAACTCCATTGGTATCGGTGAAATGTTACAATCAGTCGCGAGTTGACCTTGCCGAAAGATTTAATTCTTCTAAATTGTAGTTTGTAGCCTAGAAATAAAATTTCGACTTGGAAAAAATAGTCTACTGGCGAATTGCATTGCTGTTATGCAACCAGTTGGTCACCTTAGCTTCTGCGGGTTGCGGGCTGTCAAGGATGTAGGAAAATAAAACTAAAAAGATCTTGATCGAAGTACATACAGTCATGTTCTTAGTGAAGCCTCGGTCCATGACAGGATTGGCTCATTTGCTTCGCTTAGAATTTTTTAAATTTTGTCTTGAACTGATAGCTCCGGGCTCAGTGGGTTTGCATAATTACGAATAAAATACGTTGTGAAGTAACTTTGTGGTATTCCATTACACCAAGGTTTATTTAAAACTTTTACAAGACCACAGATTTCAAGGAAACACGACCCGGGTTTCAGCGAATGATCGCCATCATCATCAACGCCACACCTGATGATGGCGATCATTCGCTGAAACCCGGGTCGTGTTTCCTTGAAATCTGTGGTCTTGTAAAAGTTTTAAATAAACATTTGCATAATTACACCCAATGGGAATGGGATCACCACATACACAGCGAAAATGTTCACGAATAAATAAAACTGTAAATAATTTAGTTTGTTTGCCATAATTAAAAGTGATGAATGAAATTGTGTGGGCTAGAGAAGTGTTGCATGTGAAATTCTACCGTACTCAATTCAGGCTGGATGGATACTGGAAAACGCAAACATAGTTTTTGGGTTGTTTAATGTTGGAATTAAAAGTAAAGTGTGAAGAGCTGTTACATGAGATGTTACATACAGAATTAACAAGCATCATAATTCATACTGAAAACACACTTCTGGTTTCTTTGACACATGAAGGCTTTTGTAAATGGGAGATCAGCAATCTTTTTTCTCATTAATACCTCAAGTCCAAATTCACATTTTCCTAAATTTTTAACCCTTAGGAACATAGTCCTAGTAAATTTGGAGAATCTACTGTATCTTCAGAATAATGTAATTTATGTTTACACATATAAAATAGAAAGCATTGATTTGTTTCATTAATCATTTATGAGTAGCAAGTCACTAAGACATAGAGTTTAAACTGTGGAATGTTCATTTTTATTTTATTTGTTTAGAAATCTTTAATTGTGTTAACTTTGAGTAGAGAATTTGCATTCACTCAGTAAATGAACCCTTAAGGTTAACCTTGCTGACCTAATCTATATTCCTTACTGCCAGCATAATTCTTTGCAATTATAATGGCTGAAATACACAGATGAATGAAATGTTATTACTTATTCACTTCTGCATTAAATATATCAAACATAGCTCTCCTGTTTAATTTCATACTTTTTTCTAATTTGTGTAGCTTGTCTTTTATCATCTACATTGTATGAATTCAATGACATGTTGTGTATTGTAGTGATGTGCCCTTTGTCTTCTTCTGTGTCACATAGCAAAATTTGTCAGATGTTCATAATTATTTGTACATTTAATGACTTTAAGCCCCATGAAGTTCTTACCTCACCCTTATTTACCTTGTAGTTATTGCATTGGTGGGATTTTTTTGAACATTTTGGTTTCAAATTAAAAGCATTTAAAGTCTGCTCGTGCACTTTTTTATGTATTTTTGAGGGAATATTAGTCATGATATCCTTACTTATCAGAGTCATGTTTTAAAAAGCTGATAATTACAGTTTTTTGGTAGTAAAACTTAATACATAGTCAATAATTTTTGCTCCAGAATCATTAGTAAAAATACCTAATGGTGGATTGTTTTATTCTTTAAAACAATAGATTAGTATGTGTTTGCCTCTTGTTATTCTTACTTAGATTTATTAGACTGTTAACAGAAAATGATTCGATCATCTGTGTGAAACTCAGATATTCGAATGTACTTAAATACGCCTAAACACTCACATGGGATCGCCCAGTCATAACCCACCATGTATCACCATTTCTTTTTTATTGTTTTCTCCTTAACTTCCCTCTGAAACATCTTTTTGTTAATATAAGAACTAAGTAATGGCTGTACTTCATGTAGGATTTCTTTTGCATGCACATAGATATCCAGTGGGGCTTAAAAAGATTATATAAATATTTTTAAAAAATCTGTAAACCTATAAAAAGCCTTACTACTGTCATACATTTTCCAACCTTGATCCTAATGCCTTCATCCTAAACCTAATGAATATATGTAACTATATATATCCTCTTCATTATGACTGTATTTTTGCTGTATTGTATTGCAAAATGGAGGATATTGAATATTATTTCCACCCTTCACTTCCTTCTTTACCACCACAGTTTACCTTTCACAGAGTCCAGATACCTTTAACCTTTGCTCAGCATACCTAGTTATACCTTTTGTGGTAATTGTGCATCCTTTTGAGTAAAATCTTGGTGATAGCTGTTTATAACCATTGCCAAACCTTCGTTAACCCACCACTCTTGAGCTATGACACCATATTTTCCAAGTGCCTCCAATTGGGCTCTGCTTTGGTGGTATTGGCATATCTTTTTTGCCTTTTCTGCTCCCACCCCAACTTCCCTGACCCTCTGGAAAGCCCTGAAAATGTTAACCCTGCTGCGATTCTTCCTTTACTTTCCTTTCCCTACCCCCTGATGTGTTGCTGTGTGTACCTGAAGGGCAGGCTGAGATGAAAATCAAACTTGGATGATGTGAAGTTTTATTTGCCATCATCTCCATCGCACAAAATTTATCTACCGCAGTAGGATCTTGCCTATCCTATCCAATTCTTGAAATGGGCAAAGCTATTGTCTTCAACTTAGTTAACAATTCCCTATTGATCTGGATTTCCACCACATATCCATCTTGAGAATTCATAGCCATTTAACTCAGAAAATTATTCTGTTGGTTTGTTTATGGTGGACAAAATTACTTGGAAATGCTCATTATCATCAAATTGCCCTGTCTTTGGAGCTTCACTGTGAAAATTATTCACCAAACAATTTAGGGTATGCAAGAACCCACTGAGTGCTTATTTTGTTCTTGTCAAATGAATCAAGAGAGATTTCATGGATGCTGGGTTCGTCAAATCAAAATCTTTGACGTCACGTTGGCATTGAGCGGATTGGTTTTAACACGCAAATGCTATGAGGCAAACCATGCTTGCAAAATGCCACACTTAGGTGAAGCCTCTTGTTTCCGTTCAGGTAAACACAGTATATATCTCTCTGTACCTGCTACTAGGTCCCACACTTTTTGCCTTGCCCAATAAGTGAAATGATACACTCTATCTACCCCAATGCCTTTGCAGTAGCCTTTTGCTTGATATCGTCTCTGCCCATTCTGCCCAACCTCACCCCGACCTCAACCCAAATCACTACTCCCCCTCTCCTGTTTCATCGTCACCCGTCCCCCCCCCCTCCCCACTCCCCCTTCTCCCTGCCTGCCCACCTTATAGGTCTGTCGTGAGTACCAGCGAGGTGCGTGCAAACGTGCCGAAAGTGAGTGCCGCTTTGCCCACCCTCCCGACACAGTCGTGACGGCCAGCGAAGACGGAGGCATTACTGTCACGGTCTGCATGGATGCGGTGAAGGGGCGATGCAACCGCGACCCTTGCCGCTATTTCCACCCCCCTCTGCACCTACAAGCCCATATCAAGGCTGCCGCACAGTCACGGGCCAGCTCTGCCCACGTGGTAGGCAATGAAAAAAAAGAGATTGACAAAAAAGATTTTGATCAAAGGAAATAACCAAAAAAGAACAGCATTAAAAAAAGATGAATCTCACACGCGCTCTGTCTATCTATCTATCTCTCTGATCTCTGTCTCTCTGCTCTGGGCTGTTTTGTGTGTCATTGTCATACCAATATTTTTTCTCAGTAGATACGGTATAGTTTTTGCCCTATTTTTTAGTAGTTTTCTCTTTCTCGTAGTCCACTACTGTTAGTTTTTTCTCACTATCTCTCTCTCTTTTTCTCTCTCTAGCTGGAAACTGGGTCTTTGATTTTTCCTGGTCAATTTTGTGATGCCATGAGCAGTACATTGCCTTGATCAGTCAACTCTATTTCTTTTGGGGTTTTGACTAACATATTAAAGCTTTGAAAAATTAACCCGACTTAAACAAAAGAAAGGCCTGCTAACTTTACTTTTCAAAACTTAATTTAATTTTTGGATCAATTAACATAAAATGCTAAGCAACTAAGCATTAGCTAATATTAATTGTGATAACCTCTCAAATTCTGGTCAATTCTGATTGCTGAAGCACTTGTCACTCAGAGTCAGTTTAAAATTATCATGCAAATGGTGTAACAATGAGAGGCCTGTTTTCTTTGAAGAGAATATCTTCCTGTAAAGTTCAGTTATTGCTCACAAGTCTCTCATTTGTAGACCCCAAAAGCAGTAGATCTGTAGCAGCAAATAAGCACATCACGTTTCCCTACTCCTATGTTATGCCAATCTTTTTTTTTTGCCCACAATGCTCCACCTATAGACCCCATGCGTCCTCTTCCATGCTGACAAGCCCTGCGCTATACAGTTCTGCCAATAGTCTTTTGGCCCCTATAGCCCCAGTCCCCTCTTATGCCAATGTCTTGTGACTTATGCTGCACCCAATTCTGTAGGGGATGCCCCACTGCTCACCCTCTTGTGTGCTGGGACCTGCTGGAACGTATGCTGCTCAGAATCTCTGACGCACAGCTATCTTTCACTCATTAATCATTTTAAACCCTCATGTTCATACTCCAAATTCTTCTTTCCCTGGCTTTTATGTTACTGCTCTAGGAGATGCACTTTTCATTTTAGAACCAACCGACTTAGCCCTCTTACCCTTGTATCAAATCCTTTGCACATTCAAAAACTATACCCCGCCCCCCCTCTCTCTCTCTCTCTTTGGCTGAATATTTCATTTATTTAATAAAGTTTATTTATAACATGGAGGCACTCCATGCTTTTAAAATTCCTTTTTATCCCTCTGTCAACTCCCCCCCCCCCCCCCACCAACCCAAACGGGCTACACTCAAAACCTTTAAATTACCTTCTGACTTCAAACCAACATTATACATGATACTTCCTCTTCTCCTCTATCTTTTCAAACCCCTTCAACTGTTCATTTCCTCATGGAAGATTTGTTTTTAAGACCTCAAGCTCTCTTAATGAACTGACAGTTTGTAGTACTTCCTAGTGAGTTCCTAGAATATTATGAAAATTATTTCTCAGTGCTCAGGAACCCTGTCGGAGTTAATAGAAAAACATTTGTACTTGATGGGCCTCTAAGTGATTTGTCATTAAGTAAAGGTGAAAATAAAGATTAGAAAAGATGTGTGTTTTGTTTTTTGTGTGTCCTAAACACTGGGGCACAAGAGGAGGACAACAGTTGGGCTTGTTAGCAATGGATTTCCACAAATAATATATCTAAGTCATCCATATATGCCGATAATGACTCTGATTTGTGTTAGATGGGGGTTTTTTCAGGAACCTTTCCTTTAGCAGGTATATTGCAGTAAAGCAGAAATAAACACCAAGGAGGAGGATAACAGAGTCAGGTCAGGGAGTGGTGAGGTGCAAGGACAAACTATTTACTTCTCAGGATATTATCAGACAGCCACTGAAAAGAGCAACGAAATGAATTTGTTCATTTGTGTGACCATTTATGTTGAAAACTTAGTATTGGAAGTAGGAATTAACAAGATTTCATTTTACAGGGTGGTGATGGAGCATATAAACTGTACTAGTTCTTACTTTAATGATTGTTTTAAAACTTTTATGTTATTCCATGTGAATTTTGTAAATAAATTTGGCCTCTGTTTGTATTAAGGTAAGTTTTGAGAAAGAATACCACTCACCACTAAATGGTTTTCTCACTCAACTAACCTTGGTGTTTTGTGAGCTTCTTCTGATGAAGTCATCATTACATTGCAGAAGAGGATTGTTCCCAAATAAAGTGATCGTCGAGTGTTCCCCTTGTGCTTTGATGAATTTTATCCCAACCAACTGTATGCACTTTGACCCCCTCAATCCAGTTGGTGCCATGTATATTCTGTTTTTTGCTTCTATAATTTAATGCACAGTGCTTTCATAAATGCTATTTTTTGATTCAAGAGAGAAACATGGATAGTGTTTAACATTCTTTCTTGAAAGCGCTGGAAAGTTGCTACTTGATTGAACATTAGTGAAATAGTAAAAAAAAGAAGACATCCAATTGAGCAGTAAAATGAACGGAAAAATAGAAATTAAGGTTGCTTTGGTTGTCTATGATTGTTCGTCTGTCATTGTCGATGTTGTCGTGTTTCCTTGCTTTCCAGGTGTGCATGCTGCTACCATTACTTGTAGGTTATGGGCATCAATAAGTCATTTGATGACTAAAACTTCTGCCCTTCCTCTTGCCCTTACCTTGCCAATTGTGACCTATTTCCCTTTATTTTTGACAATACTTTTGTAAGGGGGCAAACAGATTTTTCATTTGGCGGACATGTCTCATCGTCATAGAAACTTGAGTCAGAATGCTACTTCCTTTGTAGCTGTACTAGGCATTAGCCATTAGAAATATATAATGAGCACTGGATTGCTTTACTAAATTCACTCTCTAGTTGAACATTTTTACCGCCAACCTTTTCCCTCACTTGACACAATGTATATTTGTGTTATAAGCATCAGTATTGATGCTGAGGAGCTTAGAAGGATGTTAATGATTTTTTTTGTGCTGCACAGTAACATTAATGGAATCAAAAGTCCTAAGCATTCACAATGTGCCTTTAATGAAATATTATTTCCCCGGTGCACACTTCTTAGCATCAGTCCTGCCTCTCTTTGGATGCTCTCTGTAGTCATTCTGATAGCTTCTCTGTGTCCAAATTTACCCAAACAAAAAGAAAATTGCTTAGCAATGCTTTCGGTTATTTTTTTTCTTTTTGAGACTGCCTAATTTGTTGCATCATGGGAAACAATTGCAAGCTCAGGTCAATGGGCAGACTGTGCAGTTGGCTTTCGATTCCTCTCGTTGTCTTCACACAGTAATTGCATTTTGTAAACGGTGGTAGCATACTGGCTCTTCTTCCCTATTTACCCATTTCTGAAAATGTATCATCATGTTTGAAATGCTTGCCCCCTTAGGCTTACTCTTTTTGCCAGTTCTATTTCAGTAACAACAAGCAAAAAAATAAAACAATTAAGAGCTGCATGCCACTCTGCTCCTTCTTCTGACCAATCCCGTATGCCGACTGCCCTACTCTCTCCCTAATGGGCTGGTTCTCATGACCACTGATTATTCTCTCCATGTGCTCTCATCTCTACCATGCAGTGACTGTTGATTTTTTATACTCGCCCTGTGCCTTTTTTTCTCTATCTTGTGATATGGTCGCTTCACACACCATATCATTGTTCCGTAATTTTTATTATTATACCTTTGATTAATGGTTGTGCCTCTATATACATATATACATATAATTTTTTTCCTCGGTATTATTTTTCTGATTTGTCGTGCTCATTTTCTTCCCATTCGGGCCTACCCGATGCTTGGCTGCTTGCCTGCCTGCTACTAATAGCCCGTTTCCGTGGCAACAGTTGGCAGCGTGGAAGTGGGGAAGAAACGCGCCCGTGACCCTAGCGATGACATACTACTGGTACCATAATGCTTTGCATGTCACTTTTTTGTTATCATTATTCTTCGAGTAGTAGATTGTAGCTGTTTCTCTGGGTATACAGCACAGACAATTTCTCAAGAAGCTAAGAATTTGCAGAACTTTTTTTTGGTGAAATTTCTCTTTTTTTGTTTTAGCTTCTTCTCATTTTTTTTAGTTTGCTTCCCCTACTTGAATCCTCTGCTTCACGTCCCATTTTTTGAGTTTTGCATTGAAAAATCTGAACTGCATTTTTTGCTCGTCATTCCAGTTTAATGTTGTGGCTGTATTCACTTCAGTCAGGCCCCTGTGTAGTTCAGAAATTACCTAAATTGGTCGGGCAAGTCACCATGAAACTACTGCTCTTGCTCCAAAAGCTTGTCTTTCGGAGAAATAGCTTAGCAAAACACATGCCAGACTTCTTTCCAAAAAAAAGTCTCCCTTCATGCTAGCTGCACAACTGAGGGGAAAAACATAGATGTCCCTTGAAAATAGTTCTTGATAAATAAATATATATCAAGTTTGTGCTTTATGCTCAAGTATGTACTTGAACACCCAGTGTTCATTGTACAGTAGCATCAGTGCTGGAAGTGGCCGTGATGGATTTGGAAAATCATTTAATCCGTAGCATTTGGTGATTATTGCATCACCTGACGAAGACATGACTTTTTAAATATATTTATTCTAACCGGATGCAAAAGGAAATAAATAATATCTCCTTTAATTCCATTTCCAGCTCTGAAGTTTAGTTTGAAAAAGCTGGATGTAACGTGTAGCATTGAGAGTTGAAGAAGTAGTGTAAGTTGTTAGCATGTTGTGAGAAAGGCTGTCATTTGCTAATGTGCTTCATCCTTTTAAAACAATCACCAAGGAAAGAGAGCAAGAGAGATAGAGAGGGTTGGAGTGAAGTATTGACATGCATATGAGGTGCCTCTTGCATAGTGCTTCATGTAATAATAATTCAGTAATTTCTTGTATGGGTGTGTTGCATGTTGAGAGGAAAAAGATAGCAACTACTATAATGCGTCAGTAACATCCTTTATGTTTAATCACTTCATGAGAGTTAATAGGCTATTGGAAAACCTTGGTCACAACATTCTAGCAACTTTCGATAGGCTGCTTTTTTTTGAGAAAACTTCTTTTTAAACCATGGCATTGGCATTAATCATGACACCAACTTGTGTACCAGATTGTGAAACCATATATAGTATATGTATGTAAACCGACATTGACTCTATCCCCTCTACCATTTGCATGTCATGCTTTTGACAGTCACTTGACAACTCTTTTGAGGAGAATGTTTGGGAAACATAAGCCTTTTGGTGATGGATTTGAACTGGTAGATTCCTTCCTGCAGATCAGAAACCACCGGACATGCTTTGCTGCTATATATGTTAAAAAACGCACAGTAGATGTTGCATACCTTATAGCTTCCTTCAAGGGCACCTGTCCTCATCCCTCTTGAAAATTCTATTTTTTCTTTCATTTTATAACTGCCAACCTGCGAAATTGAGCAGGTAGGCTGTCCATTTTTTGTTATTTTTTTGCTAAGGTTTTTGAAAAAAATTTACCCTAGATTTTTTTCGATCAGTTTGTTTATTAAGGTGAGATAATCTCATTGTTCAACAATTTATCAATTGGTAAGTAGAATTGGATTTTTATTGCCTTGGAAAATGTTATTCGAGTGCAAATACTGGGTTTTAATTTGTTTTGTACAGCTATAAAATGGTATTTCTGTTAATTGTTTGGAACAAATGCTATTTTGGATGTGATTGTGCCAGAAAAAAACTGTGAATTTATTAGTGTGATTTCCATTACATGTGTTGACGTATACTGTTCATACCATCATAGTTGTAAACTATGTGGAATATCCTCACATCATTGATATGCTGGTTATGGTACCAGGAATTCGAAAAGGGATAATACTATCCATGTTTATCTTACTGTATATGCATTTTTGGGAATCAAACACCACATTGTAAGGATCTGTATATTTTTCACAGCTTTTAAGTATCATGTTGATGGCAAATCATTCTGCTGCTATAACTTATGGTTTATTTTTGCAAGTTAATAGTATGGATCTCTCAAACATCTGAGTGCATGCCTTTTTTGTATTTATAGCATGTTTAAATACTCTCAGCCTTATCCCAGTATTTGCACTGAATAGTTTTTTTATCTTACATCTAACCAATCAATAACCCATTATCATCTCTAATTTCCCCAAGTCAAGAAACCTGCAATGGGCGGTGAGATAGGAAGTAAGCCTCTTATTCCATCAAACCATCACCAATTACTGCCAAAAATATTGTTGTTTATTTCTTCAACAATCCACTAATGTACTTTTATGGTGGAAAATTAGTTGTCAAAAAAATCACTTCCTAATTTGAAAATATGATATTTTTGTTAAGACGACTGCCAATTGCACCCCAGTGTGACTTGTGAGCGATACATCAAGTGTATTAAATGTACAAAATGAGTGTTAAATCCTTTTGTGTCCTGTTCCAATGTTGTGATGAAGTAATGAGTTCTTTAAGCAAAATGGCATAGGGCTAATAAGTTTCAATGTCGAATTTCTGATGAAGTGGTTTCAGGAATCAGAAATGTTGACCTTAAAATGTTATGCCTATGTAAAACTAAAATCCTTTTGCATCCTCTTCTGTCATTTTGATGTTTAAATGTCCAACTTTAAGCTTCATTAATGTCAGTTTGTGGTGTGTGGCCAAAAGTTGAAAAAAGAATTCTTACAAATAACTGAGATCAGTTTATGTAAAAGTTATTTAGACTCTGAAAAATATTTTCCTGTTTCAGATGGATATGAAGTCTGTTGGCTCGTTCTACTATGACAACTTTGTAAGTTTTATTCTTCTTTGTTTAAGGTGGCTCACTTTACATATTAACCATTGGTGTAGAATATATTATATTTGCCTTAAGTATTAAATTTTTGTGTAAGAAATAATCTCTGTATTAGATACAATATAGTAGCAGTTCATTAACTTGTAGAATTCATAGATAAATATTGCTGTTAGTGTACCTATGCATCATATAGAAATTTTTGACAACCTATTATTTTCATAGTACTATGAGTGCTTTTTTATTCTCTTTTATATATTTGTGCATTTATGTAATTTGAATTCTGGCTGGGCAACAAGTCGACCATGTCTTCAATTTTTAATGATTATGGCCCAAATTAAATGTGAATTTATTTTCTATATTAAAGGAAAACATTCTTTTAAGTAGCGGAATAATTATTTTGGCTGGATAGTGGAAGGGAGAGTTGAATATTCAAATTATCTGACATTTTCATGATGAATTGATAATTTCATCCTAAAATATTGGGCCATCTCTGACTAAGGTTATATCAATTCTTTTCATTACATTTCCCAATCGCAGGTAACCAGTGCTATTGTAGAATGAGGTTTACTATTGGATCAGAAATAATGTCAGTATAATTGTAATTGGTATACTATGGTATTTGTTTCCAGTTTGGTAAATTATGATAATTATATTCATGTAAAAGTCTAATACACTGATTATATGATAATTTATGAATGGTAGTTTGATTTAATATTATTATTGAATGATGAAAATTGCAGATCTAAATAGGTGTTAATGAACTTCAGGGGCTGTCTCATGTAGTAATGTTGTGGTTCAAAATATTTGCTGCAACTTTTTAAATGCTTCTCGTCCTTTTATTGTCTGATTGTTTTTAAAATAGCACTCGTTCTTCATGGTAAAATGCCATATGTTTTAAAGGGGGACCCATCGTGGGTCTTCATCATCTCCTTCATTAAAAAATTCATTGAAGATAAATATATTGTCCAAACTATGGAATTCTTCATCTGCTGCAATAATGGTATTATGATCTACTTATTTCAATGTCTTTGTCTTGTGATAGGTACCTATTTGGGAAATATTCTGAAGTGTTTTTCAACCATGAAACTGTGTTAGATTTTAAGAACTTTTATATTAAATAATTTTTCTTCCAGTATGACCACACATATTGTGGACACAGTTAAATATCAATTGCCTTTTTAACTCTTGTTGGGATTAATTTTTATAAATTTGCAATAAGAAAATAAGTTATCTGCATACTGTGTACCATGCAGTATTTTCCTGTGAATATTCTGCATTAATGTGATGTCATTCTTTGTGTGAATTATTTGCTTGTTTTGCCAAGTGATATTTTCCTTTATCAAACCTGAATAAAAGTTTTTAAATTACATCATTTTACGATTCTAGATCAACAAATAAAGGGGCAGTTTGCTTCCTGTCATCAGTAGTCCATGATTTTTTTTTATTTGCATATGTATTTATAATGTTTACCTCTTCTTAACTCTAGAGTTCAATAAATATTTGAAGATAGGTAGCCCTGGTAATTGGTATTTTATTGTGTCCATTAAGAGTAATTATGAGTAATATTTTGTTTATTGTCTTACTTTAAGGCACCTAACTTTAGTTTTAACTGTATTCAGCATCACAAATTCTTCAAGATTTAGGTGAATAATGGTACTCAATATATATTGTTAATAGGAAATCAAGCATAATTTTTTCATGTCAGAAAAAATGTGATCCATGTTGCTGCCGACATTGTTTGTGCATTGTGTTCTTACAATTAGAATAATAGCTTGGAGTCAGTTCAGTACTCTTCCCTTTGTTTTACCCGTAGGCCTTTCCCGGAATGGTCCCATACAAGCGACCAGCAGCTGACAAGTCTGGGGTGCCTGTCTACCAGCCAAATGCCACAACCTATCAGCAATTGATGCAGCTCCAACAACCCTTTGTCCCTGTGTCATGTGAGTACTCCACCGCCCCTTCCAACACCTCAAACTCCCTCGCACCCACCTCCACCATCCCAACCATTAGCACCGCAGCCACCTCATCCTCCCCACCCCCTTCCACAACCATAACCATCGCTCATACCGTACATGACGAAGGGGGAGGGAATAGCCAGGTAGTGGCAACAGCACAGAAGATGCAAAACTCTGGAACTGACACAGGCCTTGCAAATGTTGGTAGACCGCCTGGTGGGGCTCCTACTCCCAATAGACAGGCTTATCTGAAAGCCGCTAGACGGTTGACTCCTGTGACATCCTCGGCCGGGGGCTCTTTGGTGTCCTCCTCCTCCTCTGCCTCCTCTGTGTCTTCATCGTCCTCCTCCTCCCCATCGCCCATGTCCCTCCACCACCTCAACGCCCTCAACTTTACCGGAGTTGCCCTCAACAAGCAGCAGCCCATGCCCACCCAGAGCATCGCCCGCTTCCCCCCTCCTCCCACTATGCCCTCTGCCCCATACCTCGGTCCGGTGGCCAACATTACCAGTTACCGGGCCATGCTTGGCACACAGTTGTCACATCCACAACTTGCCCTACCACAGGCACTCATGAACCCTCAGAATGCATTTCCCCGCCCAGCGTCCTCACCATTCCTCCAACCTTCATATGCACTAGTAGGGCACCAGCAGCCTGAGCAATCACAACCAATGAACGCCCTGTTGGCACAGTATGCACAAATGGCTGCCGCCGGGAATGCCAATAGCATCCTGGCTGCAATGGGCCTTCAGCCTTATAAAAAGATGAGGACGTCATAAATTGTTTTTAATTTCATATTTTTTTAGAATGTTCCTTATTCTTTTATCTAGTCCTGTCCAAAAAAATGAAGGAATTTTAGTGTCTAGGTGACTAGAGATATTGTGATGAAATAAAGAGTCTCTCTGAGAGACATTGTTCCTGGAAGTGATTAGAAACAAATGATGAGAACTAAGTGAAGGGACAATTTGAAAGTTTTAATGGACCAAAAGTTTAGCAGATACACTGCATAACTATAGTTTTATAATAACTGTGTTACAGATTTGATCTATGAAAAAAAGGATCATGGGAAGTTGTTACCAGGCAGTCAATGTGAGAGTATTTTTAAAGTGGGTGATGTGGGTGTTGTATAGATTGTTCATGTTCGACTCCTAACTTCCTTACATTTGCAAAACAAGGCCATATTGTTACCCTTTTCTTTCCTCTCCTTTCTCTCTTTCATCCTTACCCTGAGCTATATTTGGTTCTTCAACGCAGGGATACATTTTTAGGTGTTAGGCTAAAACTTTCTTATCCAAATGCACTATTGATATGTAAATTTCAAGGTTTTTATTGCATGCTCTATTGAGGAGGCCTGCATTTTAAAAGTGGAAGATAATTTCAGATTTTAAGCTCTGTTGGAGCCCAAAAAGCATGGTTGGTTGATCTGCTCCAAAATTGTAATCTGACTTACTGCTAGACAAATAGAGACCATGTAGATCCTCACTTGTTGATGTTCCTTTTATCATTATTATAATGAGAAATTATATAATATATATCTAGAATGTTTTCATGTTGATTCACTTGTTTTGCCTGAATGGAAATATGTGTTACAGCAGTTGATTTTTTTAATATTCTTAACTTTGTAGTGTTGCTGTTTTGTTTTACGTAGTATTCCTCAGTGAAATTGGGGACTAAAGTATTACATCTCGTATGATAATTGTCATTTGCTTCATAGAAGCCTTTTTTGTATTTGATAGTTGTTATTAGGGGAGGACTATTGTGATCACCTGTTAGGGCAATTCCACAATTGTACTGCTCCATTCCTGTAGAATTAACTTTGTGACATCACACAAATGGTGCAAGTAACCAGAAACTTCTAAAGACTTTCACATTTAATGGAAAGTATTACCTATGAAAGTGATGCAAATTTTTGTATTCTATAGTGTTCCCTATAAAGGTGAATCAAAATAATATATATATTATGAATATAGATATATATGGTCAGATATTGACTGATTTGTTCATCTATATGATCATATGTTTTTAGAAATCCATGTTTCTCATGTAATTGTCACCCAATGAAATTGTATTTTACTATCTCAACTACAGTTTATACATTATGGGTGAAAGTTGTCTAGATAAATACTAATTTGTGTGTATTATAAACATTATCTGATTACATTTTTGAATATATTGAGCTATTTTGAAACTTGTTTGCATTGTCCAATCTGTAGATATTGGTACATTTAAACCGTGCATAAACAACCTGCTAATGTTGTTGTAGTTACTTTGAGGTATTAGTAGTGTACACTTATTAAATAACGCTCTCCTCTTTGCTGCATTGCCTATGGTCAGATCACTGTGGAAGTGCTCCCTGTAGAGTCTGGGAAATTGTAGCTCTTTCATCAAGTTAAATACAAAAATATATAAGTATATATATATTTATACCATCTTGCAGTAATGGAAGTGCCTTCTTGTTGCTATCTTGTATACTCTGAAGGATTTGGGGTTGCAAGAGCAGGGCCTCTAAAGAGGTGTATTTTTATTTTTTTTGTGTTCTTTCCTGTTTGAACCAGTTCCATGTGTCTCATTACTCACATATTTACTCCCCTTTCTGAGGCACATTTAAGGCATGTCTGCCTGAGGTGATGGGTGCAAAACATTTTATTTTTTCACAGTCTAATGCCTTTTTCTCCATCCCATGCTTTAACGGATAAGGTTGACAAAAACTCTCTTGGGGCCCTGCTCTCTAAAGCTGCCTGACTTTACACGCCACGCTTATTGCTATAGCCACCACAGATGGACTGTATATCCATTGACATTGTGTACTGTACTTGTCTAATCCTTGCTGATCTTTGTATGTAAAGAGGCCAAATATTGAAGCCAGTATTTGTAATAATAATGCTTGGAAGTGCATGATTATTTGTTTTATTATTAATGCTTCTTTTTTTCCATCTTTTCCCCCACAATGCTAGCCTTTTATACCCTTTACCTGTTACCCTCCAAAAAATATCTCTGAAAATATTTTCCTGCAAAAATGGACAAAAAGGAAATCGATCCTGTTTTGTTACTACGCATATTGAAAATAAAATGCGTTTAAGCAGTGTGTTTCCGTTTCCTCTTTGCATCTCTGTATGCTGTATCCAAGAGGTAAGACATTAATATCCTGCTTCCAATCCAAGAACCAACCCAAGCCTTTGTCATTTCTTTTGGCTTGTGAAAAACTATACATCCACTCCTCTCTCCATTGAAAAATGTTTTCACATGCATATTTTCATTTTGAAATATGCACCATTTACCTGTTTAAAAGTGAGTGTGACAGCTTTGCACTATTCTGCCCTGCATAAATTTTTAGGTATTTATGCAGGGACAGCTTTTGGAATGCCTTAGATGAAGGGAGGTTTATATGAATTATATCACGTTCACAAATCTGAGTGATGAACGAATAGCTGTGGAAATCTAGAGCAGGCATGTGATCAGCTGTCATTTGAGAAGGAAAAAGACAGCTCATCTATGTATAACTCCTCAAAGAAAAAGATTTTCACCTTCACTGTTCAATGATTTGATGTGCTGTTGCAGTTGTTGATGGAAATCCATTGTCAACGTAATATCATACCTTCCTAAGTAATGAACAGTAAGCAATTTTTACACTCTTTTTAAGTAATCACTTGTAAAACAACACTTTACACGGTTGTTGATTTGATAAATTATATGAAGAATTGATGAATGCCTTTCTAATGCTTTTAAATGTAATTTCATACATCAGTTTTTTGTGACTTTTTAATCAGTAACTGTATGTTTAAGGCTGTAATGCCACCCACAGAGAAGTAAATGGATTGATCAAATAAGTTTGCTTGCCATTTGCATGATTTTAGAGTGGTCTTATTATAGGATAGTTTCATTACAAATTTAGTTTCAATTATTGCATTCAGCATGGTACACTGTGATGCAGGTTTTCATTTGTCTGCAATTCTGTTTCTCTGTTTTTTCCATGCTTGACCTCAATTTGGCCGATGATAAACAATCTCCGTGGCTCTCCTGGCATCGATACTACTACCTATAAACTTGTCTTGCCTGCTGTACAACCTGTTTTCCTTTAAACCGTGGCTGTTTTGATTGCCTGTTCAAAATTTATTTCTATTCTTTTGTATGCATTTCTCCTCTTTTTATCACTCCATTTCAATTGGATCATTTTGCACCTAAATCGTCTGGATACTTCTTTTTTTTTTAAAAAACCCATGCCTAATGCTATTTACTAAATGTTCCTGCATCAATTCTTTTGTTTTTTTTTGTGATTTTCTAATGAAATGTGATGTGTCTGTTATTTTGTTGCATCAAATAATGTGATATTTTTAACCTCTGATCACAATTTTTTTCCTAATTTTTTTGTTCTCTCAATTATATATTTAACTCAATTGTTCACTCATGGGGGTGGGAAAACCAAATCATATTCACACAATGGCTGTTAACATGTGGTGGTGCAATTGTGTTTACGTAAAATTATCAAATGGTGGTTGCCAAATTTTGGTATGGGCTCCAAACATGAACCTGCCGGCATTGTGGAAAACCCCCCAAATCCCCCAACCCATCTTGGACCCACTCTCCATCTGTCAACCACCGCTGCTGCCGCCACAACCGAACAACTACTGGCAAAACGACGGTACTGACGCTGCCGATTGCACGCCTGCTGCCATCCACCACTCCATTGCGTCCGTGCTTTGTTTGCTGCATGTGTGGTGGGTTTGGGGCCTCCAAAAATACTCGGGGGGGATCAAAAATAGCTCTGCTACCTGTGGCTCCAAGTAATGCTCATTATGTGGTCTATACTGATGAGCAAGGACAGGTAGTTTGCTTATTCATTACACCCATAAAGTTAACACCATTGATTAATAATAATTACTTTTGCACAGTATTGGGATATTGTTTTGGGATTTTGGAATACAGCTTCTATATTTGGCTACTATTTGGAATTCATTTAATGTTTTACTGCCAAAAATTTTTAGTGGCCTTTATTTTTTCTTGTTGAACTATGTTCCAATTAATTTGAGAGTGTATATATACATAATTTTATGTTTATTGTTTTTTTTTGTCTAATGGCTTGATCTCACCTCCCATTTTTCTAATCATGGTTGAAGCTTATTGTGGAAATTGCTTATTTTTATTGTGCTTGAATTTGTGGAGAAATGTTTTGATAAAAATTCTTGTCATTAACATGAGTATTAACTAATATTCATATTTGTCTCATTTGCTTGTGTGTCTCAGGAAATTTCTGAAAGTCTGTTTACTGTGCTCTCAACTTAAGTGGAACTTAGTATTCCCAAATTGTGTTATCAAAACAAGGCAATTGAATTCATGCTCAATTTATTTTCAAGGGCAGTATATAAATTGAAAGACACAAGTCCATAATTAAAGGTGGTTTGTCACATTGCCATGAATGGAAATGTTGGGACAAAGTAATAGTCATTAAAATCCTCTTAATAGTTAATACCAATTGTCTTTGCATATGCATATAATTCTTTGATTGACTGCTGCCTAAGCAAAACATTAAATGTTCTTCTTAGAGTGTAATTTCTCCCCGAAAGTGACCAATTGTCTTGAATTGATTGTTACTATGGTTAAATAACATCTCTTGAAATGTTGCCTAATTAGGATTGTGTGAGCTCTTAGTTTTGTATTACAAGATTCCAAAATCTTCCCTTTGTTTGTAAATTTCTACTTTTCCCCCAGTAGTTTGAAAGTTTTGAATCTTGAAGCACATGGGATTGGTATTTGCATGGGGCTTGTAAGAATGGAATGATTAACAAGTTGAAATTGCTAATCTGCTTCGTTTAAAAAAAGATGGATTAAAGTAATTTTTTAGTAAAGATATCCCACTGTTGCTTTTGTTCACTTTCAATAATATAGCAATGAATTTTGCAATGTTTAAGCTAAGATGTTTCTTCCTGCTATATTGACTTCACAAACTTAATGTTAGATTCAAAAAAATACTTCAAACATTCTAAAAGTACTCACCCTTTGCATATGACATGTTTTTCTCTCTCTCTATTTTGCTCAAGTGAAAGAGCTATGAAACATCATGATTTCTGAATGACTTAAACCTTATTAATTTGAAGCTATAATTAAAATCATGTTTTAATAATTTTATACACATCATTTCCATGTCATGATTGTTTGAAGTGTTCTATTAGACTCGTGATATTTGCTTTTTTCTCAGTTGTAGTTAAGGTGATCAGTTTTTGTGAAATTATTAGTGACATGCATGGTGTTTTGGCTCTGCAAAATTATTTATGAGGTGCATGCTAATTTAGCACAGTAGATTATTCTATCAGTCTACAGAGAAAAATACTTCTGCTTCTTTGCCAGTGTATACATGCACAGTTGTATTCAACTCATAATAAACTCGGACACAAGACACAGTTATACAAATTTAAGTGTCAAAACTTATACTTTTTGGATACCGTTTGGCTTCAGTAATGGGCCTATTTAAGAAGTAGCCCTGTGAGGATGACATCAACACAAGGTATCAAAGATTTGTAATGTCATCATATGGGCCAGAAGCTCACAAGTTACTGACTAATTTGATCCCAACTACTTTTTCAGTTACTGGACACCCTCCGGGTGTGCCAAGATTTTAATCGCCACAACTGCAAACGCCCTGCCTGCAAGTTTGTTCACCTTCAAGAAAGTGAGTATACATTTCGTTCAGTTCTATTTAAAAATAGATCTTCACAGTCTTTTAATCTTTCTTCTCCTTTAACAAGTTTGTTCTCTATAAAAGAGAAGTAATGAGAATTCTGGGTTTCAAATCTGACCTTGAATTCCAAAAAAGTACACTCTAAAGTAAATTGAACTTTATGTGCAACTGCTGCAAATTGAATGAAATCGATGCAATATTTAGGTACTTTTTTAAGCTCCACAGTTTATTAAAAAGGTATATGATCTGTATGCCACCAATGTTTCATCAGGTATACTAAAACATCGATTGAAACTTTTTTTTTTACCTGACAATGTTGTAGAGTGGCAAAGCCAGGCATGTACCTTTTTAACAAATTGTGTAACTTTACAAAGTTACTGTTGTTTATTTTATCCAATGTATGTATGGAGGCAATTGCTAGCAATGCAATTAGTACCAGGACACTAATATTGGTCCTATGCTCTTAAGTTCACATGATCTTTGCCCTTTGTCACCCAACAAATGAAGTTAAACATCTCTTGCTATCTGGTTAACCTTCATTGAGTCAATAAAAGCATGGAGCTCTATAGCCTCACAAGTACATAAATTCATTCACAAATAAATCAACATTTGTAGGTTTTAAATTTCATAAGACATTAGCAACTTTTCCAGCTCTTGAACTGCGTTCAAAGAGAACTTTGTAATGCTGCTAATTTACTCCAGATTTAAAAATTGAATTCTGCTTCTGTACCATGAAACATTGGGAAAATACATTCAACTCAGGAAGTTATATAATATTTATGTTTATAGATTCTGGAAATCTCAGTCAGGAGAAATAAATTCAATTTTTTATGATCTATCTAGCTAACCTATGCATGAAATTTGCTGCTACATGAATTTTTCTACCTTCCTTTGGAATATGAAAACATTGTTTGCTTATCTTTGATAACATCACATTGAAATCCTTTCATGGATAAATTACTCATAAATCTTTGCTATTACACACATCATTTGAATCTTTGTTGGTTAATGAACAAAGAACAGGATGAAGCCATTATAAAAAAGTTGTTAATGCAGTAGGCATTTTAGCTGCTCTGCATTCCCTCCCAAAGAAAATGAAATCTTATGACCACTGAGGACTCTAGAATGAGGCCCCCAATGTTATAGTCTTTTACAACTGTATTCACAATTCCTCTCTCGCGAGGCCCCCAGCGTTCGCCAGACCCCCGGCGGCTGCCAGGTATGCCATATGGTAAATACGGCCCTGAATGGAGAATAAAGATGCCTGTTTTTTTTGTCATTATTGAATTCTGTGTTAATACTTGCTTAGATTTTATGATATAGTTGTAACATGTTAAGGCATGGCTTTCACAATGACAGCAATGATTCTTTAGTTTCATGATCAGTGATGGAGGTCCTATATATATATCTCTGAGCTAACATGAGTTACGAAATCCTCTTAATTTTGTTAGTTTAAAATCTCCAACTCCTTATTAAGATGTTAAGAAGAAGGAACTGTGGAGAGGATCAGACTACCAACTGGAAGGCTATGAGTTCAAGCACTGCCTAATCAATGTATTTAAAGTTTCATCAAATCCTGGAAAGTTGATGCTGGATTATTACTGAAAATTAAGAGAAGAATTATGTACTATAATATGAAGAGCTTGGCTGATAGAAGAATTGAGTGGAGGGCTGCATCAAACCAATCTTAGGATTGTTGACTGATGATGATGATGAAAGTATCCCAGGTTTCAGTACAGCTAATAGAATTTGTAATCCTTCAAAACAATCAGGACTTGATGTGTTGGTTAGTTTCAGGGCTTTGTATTGAATCTTTTTATTGTTTCCAAATTTTCAATTTTAGTGATAATTTTCTTCTCATATTGGCTATTTCTTTCTTTTTATGTGTCATTCAGTCTTTTCTTCAAATGAGGAGTAATCATGTTGAATAAATCGAATTGATAACATTCTTTTATTCTAATTACTGTTAAATTTTCATGCATGGATTACCTTATTTTCAAATACTGTAGATATTCCAGCCATTTTTTTAAGTTGATTGTCATTTGCCCCAAAAACTTGATCCCTGCTGCCAAAAACGTTTGGCCAATCATAGCTATTCATGAAAAATGTTTTTCAAACAGATAATCTTTTGTGCACAAAGGAGACTGATTCCTGGTATGAGTCATTAATGAGGGTCTTTCCTCTTATTCCAGGCCATGTAGAAGTAGTGGACGATCGCGTGACTGTCTGTCGGGATGCTGCCAAGGGGAAGTGTACCCGCTCTCTATGCAAATACTACCACATCCCCATTCCCTTGCCTCCTGCCAACGAGATGGCCGCTGCAGTGGCCGCCGCTTCGGCCGCTGGTACTTCATCAGGGGATGGTTGTCGAGAGAGCAGTGGGGTGGGGAGGGGACAGTCGGTGCCAAGCCCAGACCCATCTTGGGCACTCCTGCACCATGCCCTCGGAAACTCAACCATCACCCCGACAGCAGCGTCTTCGACGGGAATCATGACTCGTGGGCATATCTGAGCAGAATGTTCTAAAAAAAATATTATGTATACATATATATATAATATATATATATATACCCCTCCCTTTCCCCCGTACCCTAATGTTAATGACCCTTGTCATATATAGTCACTGTGATCCGGGGAAGTAAGGGGAGGAAATGGAAGAGGTGAAGGAGGGTGTGGAGAGAAAGGAATATTTTTTTCCAAACTCGCTGACTGGCAGATGGCTACAGGGCAAACCTGTCTTAGTGCCTCTTACTCCCTAGGACACCACCTTCCCCTCTCCCTGTATCATTTGTTAGAATATTAGGTCCACCTCTCATTCTCTCTCTATCTCTTTCTCTCTCACTCCTTTGATCAATGTTAATTCTTCCTTCCAAAAATATTTCCTCATCCATTCCTTTTCTCCCAATTTCCCCCCCATCCCTTTAACTCTCCAACTAGGAATTTAAAGAAAACAAAAAAGGAACATGCGTTGGAAATGCTCGATGAGTTAAGATTCCCTCCCTACCCAGGATAGACATGTACTGTTTGTTCGTCCCCCCCTTTGTCCATGGTTTGTTGGCATGGTGAAGTGATATATGAGGAGGATGTATAATGTACGGAGGTGGGCGTTGAGGTGAGGAGTTCGTGGGCGTTTATAATGGTGGCTGTGGAAAAATAGGGTGGGAGGTTAGGAGTGGATGTTGTAAGGTTTACTTGGAATCGGGATGTGCGTTCGGAGGAACTGTTTCTGACCTCAGATCTCGTCATTCTATTAATCTATTAAATAATTTTTGTTTGTGTGTGTGTGTGAATATGGGAATTGGAGGGAAAGTCTTTTATTTTTTAATTTAACCACTCATGTATATATATACACAGTTATATACATACATGCATACATACATATGAACAAAGTATCACTCTCTCTATTTAAGAATTTTATTATTATGTTGTTTGTGACAAAATAAAAGTGTTTTAAGATTTATATAATGTCATGTAATGGCACGAAATATATTTGAGCTATGGTGTTGAAATTAAACAAAAAGTAACATCATAATATTTGAAAAAGTTAAAAGTATAAATATATATAAAATAGAATAATGGGCAATGTAGTTAGAAGTATTTAAGGGATCACATTGTACTCAGAAGAAAAAAAATTATTGTGTCGGGAGGCGAAAAGGCTGTGGAATGAAGATTTCAGTGAGTTGCAAAGATAAGGTAAAAATGGGATTGGTTTCTCTGCCCTCTGCAAAAGTGTTTGTGGCAGTCTTTTATACTATTAGTCCAAGTTTTCGTTTTGTATTATTGAAAGAAAAGAAATCTCTATTGCCCTTACTTATGAAGGCAGGGGTACTCTTGAGGTACTGTTTTGTATTGTACCGTACTAGTAAGTAACAATATATATTATATATGATCATATATATGTCCCTAGGTCTCAACTGTACATAGATGATGAATTATACATGAAGGACTGTATGTTAAATTGTAAAGAAGCCCTTGAAAGATGAATAGTGTCTGGGCTGTGATGGTCGTAAATGGGAGGCATTGTAGTCACAGTGATCTGAGTTTGGAGAGCACTAAGACAGTGGAGAGGTGAACATAACAACCTTCCTCCTGCACTACATGCTGGTTAATTTTAGGTGTGATGTAAAGGCTTGAAGGCACAAGATCAAAAGCCGAATGAAGATAGGGAGTCATGTTTGACACCAACAATGTTACTGACTGAGTTTTCTTGGGCTCAACATGACTCATTCTGGAAACTTTTGCTTCTCTGAAACATTAGTTATATGTTGCCACGTGCAAAGCCAAAAATTTAGGGTTACTGTAAATTCTTTAAAAGAAAACGTGGAACCATTATCATTAGTTACCAGTGAAGGTGATAGGTGTGACATGATCTGGTTATGTTTTTGGGGAGAGTCATACCAATTTGTCACTTATGTCAATTGGTTTTATGAAATGTGATGTTTAGTGTAAAGTTGTTTATGAAAACCCCAAAGGAGCAACAGTTTATAAGCATTCAATGCAAATATTCCTGTTTTTTTTAATGACTCAACTCATGAATAATTGCAAACAAATATTCCCACTGCCAGATCATGATCATTTTGTGGTTAGGGAATATGAATTAATGTTTGTTTTGTTTTTGCATTTTTCTTTTGAGAAATCATGATTGGTTCTAGTCAGACGGGTAATGATAAACTCAGTCTCTAACTGGTGTTCTGTCTTGGAGGCTGTGACAAATTGTGTTGAATGTTTCTCCTTTACAAAAAACTAGTGCAAAATGGACTGAAGAGCCTCGCAAGAATGAAAGTAATATCTGGGAGAAGAGAAGCCGAAGAATTTTGAGATATTATTGGATGATATTCAAAAGGGATAAAGAACACTGTCTTTGGGTCTTCTTTGCACTAAAAATTGTACTCCGTGATATCTCTCAGACGAAAGAAGTGCCACATTTTTTTAAAACTGAAGTAAATGTTCCTGAACAGCATTTAAGAATCAAAGGTAGGTCAGGGGCAGCACTCTTATTTCTCCCTTCTCATTCACATGGCTACGTGGAGGACATTGTTTTGGTTGGCTAATGTAAGTTGCTGCAAACTTGTTTGAGAATTTCTATTGATTTGGTTGTTTTTGGTATTTAAGGAATAGATATGTATAAAAATAAATCATCTATTACTGTATAATTGTGATAACGGTAGTGAAAATAAGGAGGGTTTTTAACTGTTTTAGGCTGTAACCCTAGAGTTTTTATTTCTAAGTTGTTCTAAAGAATGCATTGTTTATGTAGTTTTAATCCTTTTATATAGATCATTTGATTTTTGGGAGTGCAGATTTGTACCTTGTTGACTATTTAATCAATTAGTGAGCAAGGAGTTAGTTCTAAAAAGTTTTTGCAGCAGTTAAATCAGCAGCATAATCAGTGTCTTCAGAAGAAAAAAGACGTGTATGTAGTTATTAATAAGTATGGTGAATTCTTAAAAACTGGAAACAAATAGCATTAGGATCATGAGCAATCATTGAAGGGAATGGCAGTTGCAATGAGGAGTCGGAAATGGAATTGGAAGGGAAGTAATTAATGTTTGGCCACCTTGTTTACCAAGTGAATAATGTTTGATGTCCATTTTTTCCCTTTTAATAGCAAGATTTAGAACAGGGATGAGCTTTGGAAAGGTGTGAAAAAACCCCCATGCATTGTGTTTTCAAAATCACAGTCAGAATGGGCTCAATGAGCAGGGTTTAGTTTGTGCTGCAAAAGTGAAGGGATTGATGACAAAATGAGAAGAAGTGCTTCTATAATTGTTTTGCGTGTGTTTTTAGGAGCTTTTTGCTGGCGCTGTTTCAAGTATGCAAGTGGTGGCTACTCTCCCATCTGACCTCTTAGTCTTATAATTGGCTTTGTCCTAATTGGAGGGCAGTTTGGCCAATTGGGAGCCGATGGCCACATGGGCAACCCAACCCAATGGCTCTGACGGAAAGTAAATCCTGAAGGGCCAGCGCTTTGTTGCTTCCTTGGGAATGGCTTGCTTTCCCCCCAAATCAAGTGAACCAAAATGACTCTTATATTGAAGTATACCCACAATTGCGACAAAACAGAAGTAAACTGCTTGATGTACTCTTATAGTGTGGCATCATGATTTTTGCATGCAGCTTGTTCATTCTCCGTACCTTCTTGCATAGAACCTAAATACACTGCTACATTCGCTCTTATGGATCTCTTTGGGGGCACAGAGCGAACCTGTGAATATTTCAAGTGCTGCAATGGAGTGTGCATAGCTGTGTCCTTGTGCATAAGGTTATACTCAGTTTGACTGGGCAGTGGTTGGGTGAAGTGATAGAAGAGAGGGAAAGGGTACAGATGTCACTTGTTATCCATTTTCTGTCGAGATACACCATAACCTTTGCTTTAACCTACTTGCTCTTCATAGTCATTGATTCGGATGACCTCTTCGCCTACAGAAGACTTGGTGGCATCTATGGTGCTCTTAGCGAAAGTGTTTTGATGTGGGAATCTTTCTGTGCTAGCAGTGGCTATTAAGTATGGATAGTGCAAAAAACAGTTGGGAAATCCTTCAGCTCTGCCCCATGAGGTTTCAAGTGCTCTTTGCAGCTTCATACTTTTACATTGCCATGATTCACCCAACTCCCATAAAAGTGGCTTTTCATAAAATTTGGATACAAAGCACTTCCATTCTTACACCTTTTTCTGCTAACAGAAATAAAACCCACTCATTTTATTTCATTGAAACTTAGTCAGCAAGGAAATATTTACTTTCCTCTTATAGGAAAATGTTCACTAAGAGGCTTATGTGTATTCTTTATGAATAGTAATTGTTAAACTTGTGTATTAAACATTCATGTGTGTGTGTGAGTGTCAAATGAAGTAAGAATATTAGTGTGATACATATACCAGTTGTTGATATTTCAATCTAATAATGAAAATCACACACATACTCAAGTATAAGATACATTTAAAAAAAGAATGGACATGCTTTGTTCCAGAATGACACCCTGCATTTTATATTGCATGTATATTTAGAGATGATTATTAATATGATTATTACTAATATTATGATTAAAAGCATATAAGTAGTTGCCGGCTTTTTCATTGTGCATGAGGAGTGTCCAAAGTTTAAATAAATTTTGAAAATGAGATTGAATGTTATTGGAAGTTTTCTGTGTATTCAAAATGAAAATTTAGTATAGTCAGTTGGCTGCATTTTATTCCTGAACATTGTTGATGATTTTAGTCGATTTTGAAAACCAAACTTTGGACTCCCTTGCTTGTTTTCAACCCTGCTGTAACTTGTATTTAATTGTTTTTGTTGGCTGTGAGAAGGCACTAATTGATGCATTGAAAAGTACAGGTCTAGGACAAAAGTAAGTTGTACTGAGGGTCCCTGACTTGCCTGATGGCAAGTAGGTAGAGACTACCAATCAAAGAACTAATTGGTTAGGTACGAGCAGGAAAGGAATATTTTCCTCAGCCTCCCTTAATCACTTCAGCCGTTCCTGGAAAGGCTGGGGACCATTGTTGCTAGGTTGAATTTCTGATTCACTTACCAGAGGAAAGACATATTTTCTTTGATTCTAAAAACCTCCTGGACATAAATTTGTGGAAAATCCGTGGTAAAATGAATATTCTGGGGTATGATGTTAAATATGCTGGTTTAGGAGATTATCTCTGTCCCTTCTCACTTCTTACCTGTCAGTATATAATATGTCCAAGCCACAGGAATATCTCAAAATAATTGTTACTCTTATAAAACTTGAGGTATTATATAAGGACAAACGAAAGCATGTTTGTATTTTTTTTATATTTTTTATTTGAATGCAATGAAATTGACTAATATTGTAAGTGTCCATGACTTGTGTTTACAGTGGTGTTTTTGAAATGGTGGGATCTTTTCATTGGAAAGCAGTTTTAAAGAGTGTAGATTTTTATATGTATTTTAAATTATAGCCACTCCAGTTTTTAAGTTCCTACGAGAGGTTATATTTAAGTGTGAGTGGTGTGATCTGTGTGACAGTGAGTGTGATTGAGTGAATGTATGCATGTGAGTTTAGTGAGGAAGGTGTTTGATAAAACAAGTGATTACTCACAATGTCCTTTGATTTTATGGTCTTTCTCAATAGCACTGATGGGCCATGTGTGATCACATGAGCATTTTTTTGGAAAGAGGGCAACAATTTTACTATTGCATGGTCTACATAGTTCTTGACACATCCAGCACCATGTATCAAATAATGAAATATCCTGCCTATGCCTTTTGCCATCCTAGCTTTCTTTAAATAATTGGTACAAATTTACCATTTCTCTTTTAAAAAAACACATTCAAATTCCTTCCTCTTAATGGTATTAACATATATGATTTTGAAATGTTCAATTGTTGTTCCTACCTTTTTTAAAGTTTTTCAAATGTTGTCTTTCTGTTCATTGTATCACCCATTACAGCAGGTACTTGTAATTACAATTAATTTGCTCACAATTGAATCCCCCCACCTCCCCCTCACTTTTTCATACGCTGTTCTTTTGCAAATTTCTTTTGCCTGCATATATTTTCTTCGAGTAACCATTCTTATCTCCTTTTTGGGTCTGCTCATTTGGATTTACCTTGAGGGAGTTGGTTACTACCCCACAGGTTAGGCAATTGGAGTGTTTGGAAAGGAACCAGCAAATGAATCAGTTGAGGAGGAGTACTTCGGAAGAAATTAGCGCTAGTGTGCTTTTTATCTTGTAAAGTATATTTTTTATGATCTAATTATTTAACGACTGTTCTTGATACCTGCTCCTACAGTTTTCCGTGCTCACAGCTGCATCGAAAAAGGAAGGCTCAATAGGGCACCTTTGTTATTGTTTATGTTTCTAAACTTCTTTTTATTTTTAATTTGAGACTCTACTTACCTTCTTCTCTTGGCCGACTACCTTCCGCCCATACACTGGTCTCCAATTTTAACAGACATAAAACTTTCTTTCCACAGGAGATATTGGCTCACTGTGATGTAATTTAAAAAGAGCTGAATACTATTTTTGCTCCCAAAAACCCTCCATACAATTGATGATTGTTGGGAAGGTATTTGTTTATAAGAATATCAGTGCAGAATTGGTGGCCATAAAATTTGTAATAATAATGATAATGATAGTAATTGTTCACTTTTATTTGGGCACCCCACAGGGGTGTGAAAATGCAAATCTTCTAAGTTATATCCCTTGATCTGCTCCTCTCAGCAACTTCATGAGGGAAGTGTTGTCATCTAGTTGTGTATATTTTTGGAAGAACTGATAATTAGAAGGGACGTTGAGCCAAATTTTGTTTGAATCTTGTATGGAAAAAGTTGGTTTTATAGGATATGGCTCAGTATTTTTTCATTTTTATTGATAATTTTGTGATATTTTTAGTAAAGATTGTTATTTAAGTCTCACAATATAACCATTACTTGTACCTTGTTATGTTTATATATTGTTAGCAAAGTTACTTTGACGCCCAGTCTGAATGTTCCTCTTTACGAGGAATGAACAGATGCCCATTAAGTGTGTGAAATTTTTTTTTCACTGGTGTCAAAAGTGTTTTTAATATTTCATTTGATATTTACTCTAGAATGTTAATTGGGGATAGAGATGAAAGAATGTAATGCGATGACAGCAATCTTTTTGTTACATTTAAACCACATTGTTTATTGTCAACCACTTGAAGAAAGGATATGTTGTCAATGGTAATTTTATGTTGGTCTGATTCCTAAACTGTCATGATTTTTCCCAAGTGGTAGTTATGTAAAAAATGTAATGTCTTTCAAGATATTTTGCACACTAAGAGTACAGGTGAAAATTAAATAATAATAAAAAGTGCTCAAAGTATTGGTTTATTTTAAGGAATGCTTTGTGGAGTGTTGAGCAAGAAATATGGTCGAAGAACTTAAATTTTTTATAACATTTTAAGAGTGGTCTGCTAATGAGCAAATGGTTTCCAATACAAGAAAGCTAACCTGTTTGAAAAGGAAGGCTGAAAATAATTTTATTTTTTATTGATGAATGATGCCATTTATCAGTTTGGGGTGCTAAAGGAGGAAGGATTCATTTTAGACAGTGCCTCATTCATATTTATAGGTAAATGCATACTTATCATTTGAACTCGATGAAAAAAAGTATGGCTTATGTTAAGAGACTGCAAATGAAATATCTTGAAAGAGTCAGTAGAGAAAATGATTTAAATTTTGAGAAGACATTTTCCAAATCAACATTTTGAAATGGTCTCTTTTGAATAAAAATGCAGATGCAAGTTCAAAAACATCACATTCCATTGCAAAAATTTTAGCCCATCGTACACTTGCATCTGGGGTCGTGGTAAATATTTGTTGTAGCCTTCATTTTTGGTGAAATGTCTTCCCAAAAGTATATTTCCATTATGACACCAATCACTCTCACATCAGACCAGTCCACTTATTGAAATTGTCTTTTGACTGTCAGACATTGCTCCTAAAATGCATGATGGGATCTTAATCACTTTTGAATGCTTGCACACCAAAGGGTCATGTTGAAAGTGACACAATAGGGGTCAATACAAGGGAAAACCCCATTTCTGAGTAGTAAATAAATCATTCTGTGAAATGACGTTACTGTTTTTTTTTTAAGTAAGCCTCAAAAATGTTCCAAGTAAAATTGGATGTTATAATCAAACAGATATTTGGATAGAACATAAAAAGATATAATTGTATTAGCTGAATAAATAACATCTTGCAAACAGTGCCGTAGAAATGGTATTATATAAGGTAGTGAATACAAATTTTAATGGATTTATTAGTCAAAGAAAAGTGATTTACTGAATTCTGATTTCCTTTTAAATTCAAATGCAGGAATTGTTTTACACGATGACAGCCCATGTATTCTCAACCATTCAGGGGATCAAGTAAGACTAAAATTCATTGTTTTGATTGTTGGAGAAACTTATGTTAACCTGACCTCTTTATATGTCTGAATAATAAAACCCTTTTAAGGGTTAGTTATAATTCTGTGTATCACAATTAAATTATTTTTAAAAGGCAAAGGATGTGAAGTGACATTTCAAATGCTCATAACAAAATTAGGCTATGAGATTCACTTTTTATTGTAAACTTTTTTCAAATGTCTGATATGTTTTGCTTATCAAGGCAAAATTGATTAAAATAGCAGAAAACATTTTTCAGTGTTATTTCGATAATAAATAATTTTTTAAATGCCATTATGTAAAATGATGGCAAAAATCATAAAAGTTCATTGAACAATGCATTTATGTTGTGCTAACATTACTAAATACATGTAATGTTTAGCAAGTTGTATACACAATATTATATTGCACTTTATAATTCTTTTATCAAAATTTTATCTCATAACACTTTCTAAAGTCAATAAAGGGTGAAAAGTTGTACATAAGAAAATTGGACACCTATTTTCAGATTGTCGTAATTTACGCTGCTATCTGACATCTGCCGCAGAAGAAATCTTTCCACCATCTGACTTTTCCTTTTCAAGTTCACTTTCAATGTCTTCCTTCACCTTTGTGTAACTGATCTCTTTAGTACCTGTCTCCTCTGTGTAAGCCTTCATTGCTTTGATGAAACTCTCAAGGGTCTCCTTTTGTTCCAGCCATTCTAAATGCTTCTTACGGAAGTAGAGAACAGCATCAATGTGGTTCCTTTGCTTCTTGGCCAACTGTAAAGCCCTTGGAAATAGACAAAGAGAAATAATAACATCCTCACATTGAGACTGCTTCACAGGAGGATAATTTCAGCATGTTAACAATGGAGCAATTAGAATATCTAACCTTTCCCAGTGAAAGAAATGAACGTTGAGCATGATTGCTCGGAAACCAATCCCTGAACGAATCAGCATCCCTTCCACTTCATCTGTTGAGTGTCCAGACAGTAGGGTCATCTCAGCCATGCGAATGGCAGGGTTTGAAATCCCCTGATAAGCAAGGATTAACATGAGCTCAATATCTTAAGCAAATATATAATAAAATCTCATTAAATTTTAAAGCAAAAAAACCACTGTGAGGTGTATACATATGTTATGTTCGAAGTACTTTCCAGAACTTAAGGCCAAGGGTTTTATTTAGGCAAGATATCCTAACACAATTCTTACCTGAATATACTGTATGTGACTCACACGGTCTGCCTCTTCAAGTGAAGCATATGCCTCCTGAGCTGGACCCAACTGCCCAGCACGTATGGCTGCACCAGCTAGGCATGCCCACATCAGTTCATGCAACGAGCTTGCAACTACAGCATTACCAACGGAGCGGCATAATCTTAAGGATTGCTGCCAACTGATCACAAAAACAAATAAGAAAGACTCTTAGTCATCACACTTGAGTACAATATATTATTCTAACATGACTGTCCACAAAAAAGGTTACTGGTGGTATTAATTGGAGCCAGGGTTGAATAATTCACCCTCGGGTTACAATCAAACTCAAAAAACATACGCCAATAAAAAATAATTTCAAGGAATAACTTTAAAAACTCAGGGATTGCATTGCAATTTCAATGAAAATGCAATTTATGAAATGGCATCAAACAAAATATATCCTATATTGAAAAAATAAAGTATAGCAAGAGGTGAAGGGAAAAAGCTTTCACAAAAAGTCACACGAACCATGGAAAAATTGCTTAAATGATTCAAATTTGTCCCTTACTGACACATAGCGCTGAAATAGCTATTTACTAAATGTCTCACTCGCAGAATGACAAATTATTTCCAATTGGTGTTATAATGAGCTCTAATAATAGGAATATTATTTCCTCATTCATGGAGATAGCATTAATGGCATCAATTGATAAGTTTAGGGGTTACTGTAGACTTGCTATTGTGATACCACGAGATATGACCATCCCTAACATTTCTCCTGAAGCCTAATCAAGAGACTGGTTTTCAGCAAAACATTTTATGGTTCCTTTCTGTAGTATATGACCATAGATCTGGAGTTAATGGTGGTTGAAAGCATGCTCCATACCTTTGAGAGTGGAGGTGGGAACTCAGTAATGCAGCATGCGGAGGAATTGAGAAGCCAGTCAATGCTCCATCCATTCTTCTCAGCCACACCTGAGATCCTTCAAAACTCTTCAACACAAGAGTTCCACGGCCAAATTCACTGGGGTAAACACATCATATTGAGGGTAAATATGGTAAAAAGAAAAACAGAAATAATTTACCATACAGAGGAATCTATAAGTACAGAAGAGAATGACATACTTAATACAGAAATGTTTAGTGAAAATCAACTTCACCAAAAAAATTCATATTTATTCTTCATTATCATTAACTTATTTGAGAAGTTTTAAAATGGCTCCTTTCACAACAAGTGATTTAAAAGTAGTGACAGGTTTATTTTAAACTCAAATCAAAAAAGATTATTGTTTCTGTAACAAAGGCTTTTATCTTTAAACTGTGAGTGCTTTTATATTGGAAGCTAAAGTTAATACTTAATTGAAACATACCTCATATTCAGGAGAAAGAGGTGAAAGATAAGAAGTTGCTGATATACCTAGATTCTCTTTCCAATACTGTTCTTCTCAATAAACGCCTGTCAGCATATGCAATGGCAGGATAGGTCCATACTGAAACAGTAGAACCACAGGTAGCAGCCAGCATATCCCAGTCAGAACACCAAACTATTGATGAAACCATGGTCCCTGCAGGTAATGAGTTTGTACTGTCATGAATGGATAAATGTAAATATAAAACGTTGACTCGGGAATAAAAAGAGAATGGCCAACCTAATTTAATGGTGTGCTTTGAGGTACTATGACTACTGGAATAGCGTAATGCAAAAAGGTGGAGATCGCCATGTCCGTCCACAAATGATATCATAGGATCCTCTTCCATGGCTACTCTTATAGCTGGTGGGGCTTGGTTGACAGCTAACTGGAGGATGGGTAAACTGTGTGACAGCACTGGAACCATCTCTTTACCCATTCCAGATCCACTCAGGCCACAGCCTACATCAAAGAGGTGAACAGCTGGAAGAAATAAGATCACATAATAATGTTACAGTTTCGATTTTTTTATCCACCCGATTCATAATGTACATGGTGTTACTCACCATGTACATATTTCGCAACAATATTAAGATCACCAAGAGGAATGAATTTATTTATTTTTGTCTTATTTTAATCTGCGAATTTCAGGACTCACTCTTTCAATTAACAGATTGGATGATACAAACATCCATGCCCCGGAAAGTGAAAATCCTCCCTGGGCAGGATTCGAACCCGCGACCCTGGGATCCACAGGTGAGGGATTTACCCTGCTGCCGCCGGGGCCAGCCTTTCTTCTATTTGAAGGTTCTATCTGAGATTATGAGTTAACTACCAGCTTTTTGTTAATCATTCAGTGAATAATGATAATATATTCATTTGTCCAGTGATTTGGTAATATAAATAAATACATGGCAGGTTCACTAATAAACATGTTTTAGTTCAAAATTATGGATAAAGGAATTCACGGACAGAGTATACTAAATTATTTGGCAAGAGTAATTTATTCTATTCTCATCAGAGATTTAGAAAAGAGTAATTTTCTTAGTACTCTCAACTTCACAAGAAAGTTTTAAACTAATTATAATCCCACATGTTTTGGGTATAAAAATATTCAATGACAAAAACTTTTTTGGTCAGAAAGTTTAATTGCGGATTGCTCCAAACTGTCCTTGAGAAGCTTCTGCATGTATTTTGGATCTTTTTGGATTTAAGACCAATTGAATCGTGCATTTCCAAAATGTTGTAAATGCCAAAATTGCAAAATATTACTTTTCATACTAAAACGCGTTGTAAATGCCATATCTTTCTATGGCAATACAGTTTGTCTGGATAGTGCTGACTCTAGTGGGAGAAAACCGAACTAGAAGTAGCAGTGCAAGTCAAAACGTTGTAACGTCCAGTCTGCAACAACGTGGACATCATTAGTTTTTTCTTCTTCCTGTAAAATTTTACTTTTGGCACTTACAACGTTTTGGAAATGCACGATTCAATTATGGAATCATGATAAAACAAATTGCATATAATGGTGGTCTATGATCACAGCCCAGGATTGAATTTCTCTTCTCTAGTTTTATCATATCCATGAGTGAATCTTTGATAATTTATGCAGCATATTATAAACAGGCAACATATCTCATGCATCAAAGTATCTTATCGTATGCAAACATTTCTTGTGGCACATTGAATTAAGTGGTATAATTGTTTTGCATATGCATCACAATCAGACATACCCTTGAGGTCAATCTGATCCCTGACAGCTAATAATCCTGCCCCAAGAGAAACAGTTTGTGGATGGACAGGAAGGTCAGGCCTCAGTGTCACCCACTGGGGTGAACACAATTGCCTTCCATTATATGTGTAGATAGTGGGTCCACTGCGCTCCCATAGCAAAAAGTGCCTGTCGGTGAATAGGACAAAGCAAATGAGTGAAACATGGTGGAAACACATAACTTCTTCTGGCAAATTGATAGGAGTAATTCAAAATTCAAGGTCAGATGTAATTGTTATTATTAGAGGATGCCACTGACAGAGGTTATTGGTGTCACAGAGGGTAGGAGATTACTTGGAAAATGGTGCAAATTTTGGATGTGGAGGAAGGGTAGAGAGAGGCCTAACAGTGGCCATAGGACCACTTTATCGTCCTATCCAACAGATGACATACTGAACGTGAAGTGCTATTCATAAGGTTATATAGGCACTCAAGGTCATATAGTATAACAGTATACTACCTGTGGGCTAGTAAGAGAAGAGTTGCAGATGATGATTCCTTTATTGGAACAACAATGGCAGGAGCTTCAAGATGTGATGTGTCCCACACATAGCAGTGCCTCTGCGTTAAAACCACAAGGTGGTCGTGGTTCAAAACTGCACGGACAACCCTTTCACCACTTTCTCCAACTTCAAGTTTGACATCTTTGTCTTTGCTTTCGGATAATAAGTTTCTCACAACTATATTTCGTTTCCCAGAAACTACTGCTTCAATATGTTTCCACTCCAGTCGCCTGAAATATATAATTTTATTCTTTCAAAACAGAATACAGGAAAAGGTTTCAGATGTAACACTGTGGAAAAAACAAATATCCATATTGAAAAAGATCACTTGGTAAAGATCCACGCTTTTAATAAAACACTGACTCAGGTTTCAGCAAGTCAGTGCCATTGTCAAGATCAAAATGAAAAAAAAATGAGTGGGGTTGCTGAAAACTGGGTCGTGTTGAATTAAAAGTGGATTTTTACCTATTGATCTTTTTCAATATGGACAAAACAAAATAATTAATTAGGATCATTTATTTTTTAGCCATCTCCCTTAGTATAAAACAGTTGACATAGAAGATACCTAATGCCTTAAAAAAACAACCAAGTTAGCTTCTACCAGCCCATGTTATACCTAGTATAATTTCAGAATTTTAAACAAAACTATGTACTTCATGAGTGGATAACATGATCCAAAGTAGGGGTTCCAACTGCTGTCTTATATAATATTGTTAATAACTCATCAAGGACATTTAAGTTTTTTCCGTAGCCTGATTCAGAAACCTGGTCCCTATGGAAAAAAAGGACAAGTGGGAATTGGGGGCATTCAAATTCAGTGTGGACAAGAATAGAGAAAGTGTACGGAATGTTAAAAAAAAACAAATGAGGAGAGTTAAGTAGGAAAGGAAGTTGATCAGAGAAATAGAAAAAAAGTAAAGGTTGGTTGAAGACATTTTGAGAGGTAATAAATTGCTGAAGTGGGTAATATAATGTTAGGAATACACAGGAGAGGGAAGAAATGAATAAATATGAATAAGATCAGACAGAAGATATGTATAAGAATTCAAAGAGAGATTCAAAGTAGAAAACATGAAATTGATAGGAAGGAAGGTACAGGACACTACCTGCATGAATAATGGCAGAGATCAGCCACAAAACTTCCAATGTTAAAGGAATATTTATGAGGTTTTCAGCCAAAATTACACTTTATCGTTTGCCCTGAACTCAGGGAATCACATCATTTGGGGTTGAACGGCATAGTTAAAATATTGTTCCCCAAGTTCCAAAGTTCTTTCATGACACAAGATCCTCAACAAATCAGTTGTATTATTTTTCCTGCAGAAAACTGATATTACCTTAAGTGCTCTATGTATTCAGCTTTTTGGCAGTGAAGTATAATTTTTCCTGATATTCTCACTACCTCTTCTATTAATGCTCTAACCATGCAAATGCTTGAATGAAACTAGACTCATGACAATGTCATGCATTACAAAAATGATGTATTTATTGCCATAGACAGCAGAGATTTAATCCTATTGTTTGCATATCCATAATCACTAAATTTATGGCAAGAATAACAGCAACTAAAGTGTATTAAATAATCTCCCATCGAAACAAAAAATTATAGAAAATAGGTTTTTCAGAAATTTTTTTCATGACTGCAGAGGTTGTCAGGTCTGATTTAATCGTTGACTTGGGGGAAAAAATCCATTGCTCTTCCTGAAAACTCAAAAGCTCTATTTTTTAGGTGTTGAATTCTTAGTTTGCTGATATTTACTCCCATGAGTCTTCACCGCATACTTACCACTCTGTTCATTATGGTTATGCTTGGATTTTTTATGTCAAAGGAAGCATAGCAAATGAAAGGATTCACTACAACCAAGCCATTAAAGAGGTAGTACTCATGAAAAAGTTCGAGTGTAAAATTCTTACCAGTCTACAGTATGGGCTAATATCACACGCCCATTGCTACATGCCCCAACTACCCTAGTACCATCAGCACTCCAACTAAGAGCCAAAATACTTCCTGTTTCAGGTTTTTCTTGGCAGTGTGACCACTGAAACAAAAAATGGAGGACCAAACTTGCAATTAACACAAGTATTTTAAAAATTTTAAGTTCATCTTCAGAATATCGTTACATTGCATTCATAGAATTACTATTTTGTATCAAATAATAGTTAAAAGTACATGAATTTGACATATGGTCAGCTTAATGGTATGGTTTAATTTTGATGGGAAAATTTTGTTTTCCTGGATCATAACATACTCCTGATTTGTCGCAAAGCCTTAGTGTGTTGAAGGAACCAAGAGCAAAGAAGTCCCCACCAGGACACCATGCTATAGATGTAACAGGAAAGTTTTGTTCTGCAGAGGAATATAAGAGATGTCCAAAGGAATCCCACACCTGCAATAGTAACAGCATTTGTATCCACAGCCCATTTAGAATAATGCAGCAGTATAAGTTTTAATATTTTTGCTATTGTATAAAGATTAATTTCAGAGGTGAGACTTAAGCATAAAATACAGCAATATAGGGAAATAAGGGAATTTTGCGAATAAAAGTACCCCAAATTTTTCTGCTAAAATGTAGGTTTTGAGCTATACTTCCTTTTGAGGTACACCATTGAAGAATAGGTGTACGTAGGACTATACCCACTTTAGAGTTACACCATCGAAGAATATCTTACAAGTTGTTTTCATAATCTGTAATCAATATATTTTTTTTGTTTTCTTCCAGCTGTTTTGTTTTCTTCCATAAGGTTACACAAAATAATTTAGCTTAAAATCACCAAATTACAGTTAAATAAATTTAGTAAAACTATCTTGTTATCATCATCATAATAGCCTTTTATTACATTACTTACAACACAGAGTTTAAGTTTCAGTTTATGTGCTTGGCATCAAAGATGACCTCCCATTTTAATTGGGATTTCTTAGTTCAAAAAATTGTCGCATATGCCAAATTACATTATACCCTATAAGCAGGTTAGAAGGATGCTGGGCAAGGAAAAATAAGGCAGTAGCCTTGATTTGCATTCACTCAATAAAGCAACTATCAACAAGAAAGTAGGTAATAGTATGCATTCTGGATTGAGTGGGTGTTTTGTGGGCAGTTTTTCTCATGGTCTTCAAGTGTGAAAAGGGAAAATAAGTTTTTAAAGTATATCTGCCATGCTGTGTATTCCTTAAGAATATCACCGAGGTCAAATCCAATGACATTGTGCCTGCCAGTAAATCTCCTTAATGTTACGAGTTAATCTTCAATTCAGGTCCTCTGACCCTTTATAAATTTTATACCTTTGCTTGCTATCACCATGATTTGAGGGGGTTTCCAGTTCCTCTCAATAGCTGGCCTCCTCCTCTCATGCATTCACTATCTGTGAATCACTAACTGTGCATTCACCCAGTTTGGTGATGGAAAACAATTTATCCTCTCTGTGGGTTGAAAAATGTTGCTTCACCAAATGTTTCTCCTTCATGGTTTTTATTGAAAATGTCTTAAATTCCATTGCTTTTGACAATTACTGATAAAACGCTTGTGTTCTCATAGTCATTTGTGTTTAATCAAGAGTAGCACAAATAATTGGATGGTCATCATTGTAGTGCATCAGGGCTGCCAGGAGCATAGAGATAGATGCTCTAATATATGATCATCCCGGATTTCCACAATCAAGCTGATAACCCTTCTTGATGATGAGTTGAAGACTGATGGCAAGCATCAATTCATTCAGAAACAACACTATTTTTCCAGAATCATCTCCCCAAAATGCTACCCTGTTTCACTTATCTTTACCCCTTATTGAAGATTTAAGTAGCAATTCTTGAACCTAATGGTAGTAAAATTTAAATTATTTAAGTTTTTTACATCATCATCTCAAGAACTGAGATCACACTGAGCTTCCTCAGGAAAAATTTGAAGTATCTTGCCATACAATAAACAAACTCAAGAAATTGAAATCAAGTTTCAGCTAAATTGACCTAATTCATTTCAGCATTTATATGATTTTAAATAATGATAGCAGTACTTCACACCCGGCTGCTTGGTCTCAAAATTACTTACAAAAACTAAAATAGTTCAATACCAATATCCTTGTCCTTACTTCTGACTATGGAATTGAATAGAAAATGTTTTCATCGCAAATATCAATTGTTTCTTTACTTGAGCAAACTTAATGTTTGGGTATAAAAATGGAATCAGAATGTAACCTGTCGGTCTAACCTACTGGTACTGGAAAACGTTTCTTGTCCAGAATATCTATTGTTCTTTTACTGACCATACAATGCTCAGACAGGGTTTGCCCTTATTAGAGAGCCATAACAGGTGTTTTTTCTGACCCTTAAGAACAGGGGAGTTGGAACTATTTTTGCTGGGGGGAGGCAACCTTGAAAATTGCCCGGCACCTAAGAAAAGGGCTCACATATTTTTGTGGATAGGGGGGGGGTAGAGACTAGAATTTTGCTAAAAGAACATATGAATGTCGTAAAATATGTGTAAATCAGAAGAATGTGTAAAATCAGAAGGGAAAAAGCAAGCTGGAAACAAGTGAAATTTAATTTTTATTAATGAAGACTATTCATTTCTCAAGTGCCCAGGGCAAATTCTGGGGAGGGGGGCCTTCGGCACCTCCTCCCACTTCCACCACCGCTGCTTAAGAAATTGTTTTCTGAGGTATAAGAGAAACATATAATGAAATGGCATTATATTATACTGGCATATTTTTATCATAAATCTAGGCAAATTTTTGATGAATTTGGACATGTTGTATGCTGTAAATATCAGTATAGAATTGGGAACTTCTAATCTAAATAATGAATCTTACCTTATAACGACAGTCTTCTCCACCTGACACAAGCAGGTTGTTGTTAGGACACCAATCCAAGGCGAGGATTAGACTATCATGGGCCTTTATCTTTTGAGGGAATGGAGATTACTCAGTTTGTGTAAATACCTTAATTTTTTGGTAAAAAAAGTCATTTCCTAGCCTAAAAAATTAGCCTTAAAATTGTTTTACCTTTAATGGTTTTGAACCAGGCACAAGAGAACGAAAAAATAGAGTTGATCCTGAACCATGAACCACAGTATTCGCATCTGGTGACCAAGATGCACAATGCACAGCTAAAGAGTCATTATCCACCAATACAGGTTCCAATGACCAGCGAAGAAGACCTGAGCGGGACCAACCTTTAACCAATCCCTCCTCTCCTCCTATTAATGCAATATATAAAACCTTCCATAACGACTTATATTCTTTGGTTCATTTAAACTAGTTCTCAGTAATTGAGAGAAAAGTCATTAAAATGACAATAAACATATACCTATAGATTGTTCCAGAAAATGGATTATGTATAAGAAAGCCAAGATATGCATTTCCAGAATCAAAAATTAATATCACTCGCCATTTTCTAATACGATTTTCATATAATTGGTCAAGAATTTAAAAAAAATCCAAACACACCAGTTAGGAAGGAAGACCCATCATTATTCCACCGTCCAACAAGCACCGCTCCTTTGTGGGCTTCCACGCTCTTTTCTACTCTCCCATTTTTTCCGATGAGATGAAATTTCCCTGCAGTATTTATATTAACATATTATAGATTCTTAAATGAGTAAGTAACATGAATGTCACAAAATTGACCACCAAGACAAGGATGCAAATTACTGATAAGCTCAAATAATAACTTTAAAAAAGTGCCAATCTACTGGTGCAAACAAATAGGCATTCAGTGCTTCGTAAATGTCAAATGTTGCTCCTTCTTACCGTCAGAAGAAGTAATGAGTATTGGGTCATAACTAATTTTATTACTAGCTTGCTTTAATGGTAGACAATGTAGATCAGTCGGAAAAACTTCATCAGGAAAAACCGTGATTTTTTCTGAGCTTTTCGTTATCAAATTCCGTCTCAAAAGAACGTGATCGTCGCTATAACACGGGAGCAAGAGGCGAAAACATTACATAAATTAAAGTTGTACATACATAAAATTTATTTCTCCCGATACTGACCCACAAGAATACACTTCTTCCGTGGAACTCCAACCAACACAGGTCACAGTCTCTGTGAAGTCAGATTCACCGTAAAGATAGGTTTTTAACCTCATTATTATATGCTGTTTTCAAGGCATTTTGTGCTGGTAATTCGAAAACATTCCAATGCGCAAAATAGTTACTCATATGTTAATGTTTGTGTACTCTATTTAGTACCAGATCGCGCCACAGAGGGCAGAGAAGTTTCAAATGTGTGAAGCAGTGTGAAGTAGTTTCCAACACCGGCATGAGGGGTCAGTCGCCGGTTTGGCGCCGTGGCAGAGGTTGTGTTTTTGAGCAAAGTGCAAGAATATCAAGATCTAAAGACTTATGCGTTGTCTGATGGAGAAAAGTTGGCATTCTGTCTTCCTCTTCAAAATGGGCCTAGCATTTATTTCCTGATGTGGATTATCTAATGGTACGTTCGTATTTTACTTTTACTATGTTTCTTCCCTCACCTGTTGCCTTGCAGTGTCGTTTAACAATTTGATACCAATTCCTTCGCATTAATCTACCCGGTATTTAAAATATTTTCATCTACGCGAAATTGTTTCAATGCATTGTTGATTTTATTAATTCTTTTCCTGCTTGGTAATGGTAAACTTTATTTTGATTGTCCGCCAGAAACCCTTTTGACCTTACGGTCACGGCCAAAAGTTCGTGCTGTCTTGGCCGTGCCCAGACTTCGTCACGTTTCAATGGTTTGGTTCGATGCGAGCAGAAATTCAGTCGAGCCTTCCTCAGGGTAGAATAACCTGTCTCTTACAGTTGAGTATTTCTCCTCGCAAATCGCTCTTGTTTCTTTCAAGCCGTTAAAAAACGTCATCAATTATTGTATCAGCTTTACTAATATTTTATCCCGGCTTTTTTAGAATTTTGATTTAGCTATGAAATGTTTTTGGATCATTACCCAATGTTAATTAATGCCCGTATTTTTTCTTCATTTAATAATTGGATCACGTGAGGCGATATTTTCCGCGCTGCCGGATTTGATCGGATATCCACGCGTGGAATTTCAGAATTCCTTGCCTCCGGTCACCAAGGAGCTTTTATCTTTGGCTCGACTCAGGGATTTTCAGTTTTGGCGGCAACCATATTTCATCGAAAGCTTTCCGGAATTCCTGAGGTTTAAGTGCCCTAAATAAATACATGCCTTTCGCGCCAAACCTCGTATACATTCACTGATTTGAATAGGATATTACATTGGATGAAGTTATCGTACCGCTCGAGTATAGTGATCGACAGCTCATTTGTAATCGACGCGAAAATATATCGGTTTTTGATGTTTGGCTTTGCCTTTTTGATGACGATGACGTTCATGACAGCATTTTACCGCTATTTATTTACTGGTAATGTGATTTTTGGCAATTTGGTTTTATCATATCTTATTTTACTTTCTGACCCAGTGTTGCCCTTTGCGGGATGCATTATTTTTCTTGTTTGCTCCTGGAATCTCTGAAGTACGAAATTTTGAGATAGAGATAATCTGAACTTTGTTTCGCTGTGCCTTACGGTGTTTCTCTCAGTAGTAGTTCTTGAATAATCGCCCTTTCATGACACGTAATGGCCCTCGACAGTCGACTAAAAAGAGCATCACACCGCTGCCCTAAACTGGTTTCCGTCCCCGCCTTCCCAACCAACTGTTCCATCTCTGCGCTACGGATGGTCAGAGCAACGTGGATCGCCCCGTCACACCTGCAATAAAAAAATAAGTTACGTTTGTGGCTTCCTTAACTAGTATAATCTTTAGCCGCGGCGTGTTATTTTTTTGTCATTACGCTTTCGTAAAAGCCCACGCAAATAAGTGGGCGGAATCCCATTGTCGGAAAGCTTTGTTTGTTGGTATTGTATTTCGTCCAATTCTCCCAGTAATACAAATCTCGTGGGCAGGCATGTAATCAGCTTACTGGCAATTAGAAAATGTCGGGAAGTAAAGGCTTCATTATAGATGAAATTCCCATGTTAGCATGTCTTGGAATTTCGTTTTTTTTTAATTTTATATAGTCAGAGTGACAGTGTTCTAATATCTAAGGCGCTGTTCTCTAACATTTTAGCTCCTGATACCCATCTAATTCTCAGAATGTGTTCCCGCAATCCATTGCAAAAATATCGCACTTTTATTCACAACGGAGAGGAATAATTGGGCTACCTGCACCATTTAATGACACATTTAATTTCGTTAATAATAATACTTTGTTGCCATATTCATGCTGAAATCCAAAAAGAACACGAGAAATTATCTTGTCCTTTTCGGTCGCTGGAACGTTATAAAAGGCGATATTTTTTATCGTGACATTTCTTACCCCCTGAAAGAGCTTGCACTCCACCACTCGAATGCCTTGCGGATTTTCGTGCGCATACGCGATTTACACTCGCGAGCCTGATATGAATTAACCTATTACGCGGTCCCTCGTATGCCTGGTTTTTCTCCGCCTATTTTTCATCGTGCTCCGCTAATGATGGATTTTTCATATGCATCCTTCAGTAAATGAGTTTCTAAAGGACTTGTAAGCCATGTTATTGACTTGACTAGTTTGGGATAGAATATTACCATGACGTCGATGTTTTTTTAAATCGTGTTGATGGTTCCGATGAGATTCTATTTCATTTAAATCGACAAGAGCACCCTCCTAAGCCACTAATCTTCTAGGGTGCGTGGCAGGAGGTGAATCATCTTAAGCATGTACTGGTATATACATACGTAGTACTCTATGCGTAAACTTATTTGAAACAAGTGTCCTTCAGACTTGTGTTGATTAGGACACTACGAAATAATGAGCTCTTAATGTTTTATGCAGTGGTAGATCTCTACTGTTTATGGACGATCTTGTACATTCACTACTATGTATCACATTGGACTAAGTTTAAATATGATATACGCTGAAAGTTTAAGAGATAGTTAAATGTTTACCACAAGCTTGTACCTGCTTAAGTTTTGACCTGAATGCGTCAACACTGTAATGTTTTCTTTAACCTAAATTATTTAATCCAAATCCCTTTTAGAAGCCAGTTATGCCCTGGACGTTTTTTTTGCCCGCCGTAGATCTTAAGTGGTACCAGTAATACCAAAGCATTTGATTCATGGTACGTTTGTCCTTAGTGTCAGAGTTGAAGAGATCTTACCGCTATTGCTTCTTTCATTTTTCTCCTGCTGTTTAGGTTAGTTTGACGACATTTAAAGCCCTTTACTTGAGGCTTGGCATTGTACAGTGTCGTGTATGGAGAGAATCGCGATGCAAGCTGTATCGCTTTACACCAAATTTGGTAATCGGGTTTGTGAGAGTGCTAAAGTGCTGGTATCCCAAGCAGGGGGCCCGCGTTCGAATCCCAACTGTGGCAGTTTTCATTGACATACCAACACCAGTTGGCACTATCCAGCAATGCGTCCGTCGAGTGAAAAACATTGAGCCCTGGTAGCTTTTCGTTAAGGGCAGACTGACGTCGACTCTAAACCCTACTTCAAATCTTTAACCTCTCCTACTTCTTTCCATATAACCATTATTCTTGAAGGCGCAAATATTTTATGTCTGTCATATCCTGTAGTAACGACGACAGAAGTAAATTGCATGGCAAGGTCCCTACTTCAATGATCCCCTGCATGGAGAATATTTTACTCGGATTAATTTGTATTTGAAATATACACGATTTTCTGTGTGCATGACGCTCGGGTTACGGCAGCATCAAATTCAAAGGCATGCTTCTAATTCTCCCCTCCGTTACATCTACATCTACATAATATCCTGCAAGCCACCATAATGTGTGGCAGGGGGTGAATTTACCCCCTGGTTACTAAAGGTTAATGTTGGCATGATTGCGTATTCATTGTTTTCATGTTGTTTCATGTCCAAAAAGCTTCTCTATTTTCTGTAAATATATTATCTCGTCCAAATGGGTCTACACCTAATACTCTACTAAGTCTGGCTATTCCACTGCGGCCATCGGCAACAAGTGCTTCGGCAGCAGTAGTAGAAGATTCCACCATTTCCACCTCTTCATTACCATAGATTCGGACCTCAAACGTATGCATTGCAAGTACTTAAAGCCTTTGCTGTCGCTGAATCCCCTGGAATTCCTTAAATGTAGGTTTTCGCACCCCAACGCGAAATTATCGAATTTTTATCCACTCTGGAGAAGAAATGTTGAGATCTCTTCACTAAAATGTATGAAAACATAAATGCAATTTACTTAATAGTAAATCATTAGTTACTGCAATGTTAACATAAAGAAACAAACTCAAATATTATCTGATCCTCTCAGCAACTTCACGAGGGAGGTGCTGTCATATAATTGTTTATTTTTTGGAAGATACCGATAATTATAACAAACGTTGAGCTAAATTATGTTTGAATGTTGTACGGAAAAAGTTGGTTTTAGAGGATATGGCTCAGTATTTGTTCATTTTTATTGATAATTCCGTGATATTTTTAGTAAAGATTGTTATTTAAGTCTCACCCCATATACAGCACAAACGGCCGCTAATTGGTGTATAGTTTAGTATAGTGCAGTTTAATATCCAGGAATTATCTCGTCTGAAAACAGTTCTTACACGTGCACAAGTGGAATAAATCCAGTATATATACGGTTGTATGTCCGCCCCAAACCGGGTAATACTCGTGTATGGTCAAATCAGGTATTAATTGATAAGTAATTTTATGTATTAATTACGTAATTTACGCAATTAATACGTAAGAGAGGTAAAATGTATCCTGGATAAACATGTTAAAAATAATACTAACCAGGGACGGTAGTACAACAAAACTGCGATGGAAAAAGAAATATCGAGAGATAGATTCGAATTATGATCGTTCACATTGAGATCTGTACATTTTACCCCTGACCCAACTCCCCTTGATTGAAGACAAGTAATTTTAGGCCTTCAATACTGTTAAAATATCTACTTTACCCCTGACCCAACTTCCCATGATGGAAGATGCGTAATTTTAAGCGTTGTGATTGTAACAAAATATTTAAAACTTTTCTGTTGAAGTTATTGGATTTATAACCCAATAAAGGGGGTGTTTCGTAAATAATTAATCAGAGACTACCTGCCTGCCAATTTTCGTCAGCATCCAACAGCAGACCATCGTCAGCATCGGACACTCCCTTCGTAAATTTTTAGACTTCTGAAAAAATATTTCCGTCGATATGAAATTCAAGGAACTATAATAATCTTAATAATAACACATCTACAGAAGCCCATCTTATAATACATATCCATATAGAAAACAATATGTTTCTGCAGAAAAATACAATACGAACGCATAACTTGTTCATCACCTTTCGTATTCAGATATTAAAATTTGCATGTTGGCTAGGAAGTAATCGACTTGGACAATCGTAACTGAAGTGTTCGATCAGAAAATCTTCATTAAAAGTTTATTTTGAAATCGGTGTAAAGTTAGGATAAATTGAGTTGAACCTGTTCAACTCAATTTACCCCGAACAACCACGAGTATTGTTTGAGTAAATATGGTGATACACCTTAGTCTAGATTTAGTTAGCTTAGAATTTAGTCTATGGGACAATGTAAACATTACTTATGCCTTTATCAAAATACAAAAATAATCGTTTTCTTTTTAGTTTCTGCAACTATGTAATAGACGATGTCTTTTCATCTTCACGTCTTGAAATCCTGGGTTAGAGCCACTGCACTTACTAGTAGTAGCCATCTCTTCGAAAACAATACCGTTTTACGTAATCGACGTTACGTTACGGAACTCATGAAATCTATGATGGATTGTAGCGGATAAAAGCTTTCATGTGTACAGATTGTAAAGTTATATGCATTCAATCTCACAATTCGATTGCATGAATTGATGCCCCTTCAAGCTGTGGATTTAAATATCTCGTTTGAGAGGCCTTAGAGACTTACAAGCCTGCGCGTTCTCTCTCGGAGGCCCTGTCATCGCCGCTTCATCCAATCGCGTGTTATTCAGTGCCCTGGGGCTATCTCATTAAATGATTCCGGAGGAGGCATCAAGCGGTCGTGAAATTTCACCTGCTTCATCGCCATGGGTTGAATACCGTTATCGCGGACAAAGGCACTAGGAGAGTTCGGAAAGGGGAGTCCCTTCCCATTTCATTCGTTGGCCCATTAATGGACCTCCAGTATCCATCCACGTTTCAGGACGTCTCTTGCTTGGATTACCTTGATTATAAGTTGCCGTGTGCAACTTTCTCTCACGATAAAATGAACATGCGATTGGCGATGGGTAAACGAGCAAGGTATTGATTAAATTGAGCTGTGTAATATTCACAGATGGCATCATCTTCTTCGGTCTTCAATCCTAGGATTGGTTTGACGCAGCCCTCCACTCGATTCTTATGTCGGCCAACCTCTTCATATTAACGTAATCCTTCTCTTCTGCATCCTTCACCAATTGTTCCATATATCTCATACGAGACCTGTCTTTTCCATTCTTACCGTTCACTTTTCCCTCAACGATTGTCTTCATCAGGCCATCGTGTCTTAAGATGTGGCCTATTAAGTTGTCCCGTCTTCTTTTTAAGGTTTTTGGTAGACATCTCTTCCACTCTTCTTAAGACTTCTTCGTTTGTCACTCGATCGATCCATTTTATCTTCATCAGTCTTCGGTAGCACCACATTTCAAATGCTTCCAGCCTTCTCTGCTCCTGTTATTGTCCATGATTCACTGCCATATAGTAGAATGCTCCAGATGTATGTTCTAATGAAATGTTTCCTCACTTCCACGCTTGTATTTGCAGCTGTAAGCAGAATCTTCTTCTGGTAAAATGCCCTTTTCGCTTGGGCAATTCTGCTGGCAATTTCTATTTTACTTCGCCCATCGCTGGTCACCGGGCTTCCCAGGTAGCAGACCTCTTCTACCTCCTCGATTTTTTGTTTTCCTAGTTTAACATTGGTCCTGGTTTCCTTTCTCCTACTGCATACCAATACCTTAGTTTTCTTTTTATTGATCTTCAGATGATATCTGGTCATTGTTCTTTCCATATTTCACGGATGGCAGAAAAGTGAAACCGTGGTCATGGCATGTCCAAGAGGAGCTAGCGGCCAAGGAATGTTGTACTAGGGAAACGAATGTTCGACATGGGGAGAGGGTATTATTATGCACAAGGAATTAAGCACCTGAGAAAAGAGTGAAGAGGTCACTGACAAGTAGTATTACTCCCGCTAAAAGACTTCCGAGATCAAGAGACGTGGGCCTTGATTATTGAGGCACTAACTTTTATCTACAGAACGTGTCTATTTATTCCTATTTGTACCTATTTATGTACTGTTGGGAGTTGTCTGACACTCAAATTTGTACGTGATGCTGCGCTCTGACGAGTGATCGAGTTGTTGTTATTTATTTAATATTGTTTATTGGTTAATGCAGTGCTCAAAATGAATCAACACGCGGAAAAACCGGAATAAACAAAAGCCAACTTATTTTTTTATTATTGACATTGTTGTAATTGGAACTAAGAGACGAGAAGATTGATGTATCTTGCGTGCGTGATTCATTCATCTGCATATCACGTATCGATGTTGTTCTTTAATCTAACCCATTAGGTAAAAACATCTGCCTCTCACACCACGATGCCTTCATAAAATAAATAAATTACCTTAATATAAAAATGAAATTTCACACACAAGATTAATGATCGGAGGAGAAATGAAGATGTTGGATATTTAAGCATGTCTGCACGAAATACTAATATATATAATTCATGTTCGTAGTAGGTACTTCTCAGTTGTTTCTTTGTATGTTGGATGAAAAGTAGAATTTGCAGTGTTGGTCCCGCGTAACATTTATGGAAATGTCTTCTTAGGTGGGGTATTAGTAAACCTTGGTGTATGCTTGTTGACTACTCACCCCCTGCTACACATCCTCGACGTGGCTTGCCGGGTAGTCAGTTATAGATATTCAGAACGTAGTTATAGACCGCAAAACCGTTGGGATTTATGACCCCGTGAGTCCTCATTCACCCGCCGGATTGACCTTTGGGTTGCACTCTGTTTCTTTACGTGTATCATTCGAACCCTCTGATGTACATTCGTATTCCTCTCCAGCCTCTCAATACTAGGCCCCTGTGTCGATTAGTTATTTATTTTAGCTCTCAGCCAGCATCCAAGATAACTGTTCTCTCCTGTGAGCATAGGCGCCTTCGTCCATAATAAATTATTCGTTTAAATAAATTAGTGTGTGCAAAGGTCTACTGAAGACGTGTGCTGAGCACCCTTAGCTGTTTTTTATGAAGTTCTGGCTCTAGAAAGGAAACTGTTGGATAAGTTTGTTGCTCTAAGATTTTCTTCTTCGTATATTTCATTCGCGACAAAATATATTTTGGCTCTAGTTTCTAGAATTAAAGAAATTGTCTTGTTAAGGTACGTAGGTGAAAGTGGTTGCTCATAAATCGCGATCGCATTTTCTGTTTTTGTTTTGTAATTTTTAGTGCGTAGATTAATTTTTACTTGATGTTAGGAACCGACGCCGAAGTTAAACTCGGGTGAGGAAAAAGATATCTTCATTGCTATTCTCCGGCTTGTAAATTTTCCTGGGCTCCTTGGACATAATTTTTTAAACGGCTCTTTGTGTAAATGTTCATTTCTGGTCGCTGAATTAAGGTTTTATTGGAGATTCAGTGTCAGGTATTTAACTAAAAAATGCTATAATTTTTTGTTATCAGCTGTATACTGTTAAGGTTTTGGTGGACCAATCCTCCTGTGGTTGGTGTTATCTGAACGTCTCCTCCTTCTTTCTTCATATCTGCGTATTTCCTGCGCCACTTTATCTAACATAAAAAGCTCTCTATTTTCCTACTTTCCGTTCTTACCTCTTCCTCATCTTTCCAGCGATATTTCTTTGGTAAATTCGTGCTATTCTTGAAGAATATGTTGTTTACATTTTATTGGCACTTGATTAATTGTAAAAGTTGGCATTTTTAAGAAATTGAAACACTGGAATCTTGGTGCTGGTGGAACTGTGCTTGGTGGTCCGATGTGCCGAATTGTCTGTCCGTTCTGATGATAATGATTTGTCGTCGGGGTATTTCGTAATCAGCTGTCATCCGCTCTGCTGTGGCCATTTTGAAAGAGCTAGAGATGTAGCATGCATGATTTTTATCCTTGTTGCGTGTTTAAGTTGCGTGTGGGATGCACTTAATGAGCTCTTACCTGAGAATTTAGCAGTTGTTGCCCGAAGAAGTTTCCTCGAATTCACGACCTCCAGCCGGAAGTCCTTGATGTGGTTGAGTCGTCTTTCTACACCCACAATGCACAGCTCCCCGGTGTATTCAAGGATACCCGCTAGTTTCTTTCTAAGTGAACCTTTGCATCGGACACGTAGGATAGCATCTGTCGTTCCGACTCCGCTCATGATAATTGGATTGCGCTCAGGAGGACGGAAGCTTTTGCATATATAGTGTTCATTCCAAAACACGCGTCGGAACCAAACGACGCTAAATTGGACTTTATAAGGTCGTAATCCTCTTCGACCGGAGAACTCTCGCCACACTTAACTGTCAGCTCACCGATGTGAAGTGTACGAAAGAAATGCTCCTTGGTGTAAGTCTGCAAGCACGGACGTTTTTAAAGAGTGAAGGTACTTGCTCTGAAATAAATGGGACTCGAGAAGGATAAAAACAGTTTCCGTATGCGACGAGACGACACCTGCTAGTCGATTCACTGCCGGTTTTTTTTTTAAATTTTGTCTCACTGTTTCCATCTCTCAGAAGGAATAAATAAGGGTTCTCTAGGAAGCCGAGAAAATTAATGCGTGTTGCATTCGGTGGCAATGCCGTAAATGTTTATACTGCTGTGGTTAAGTTATCAGGAGAGGTGCTTTTGCTATTTCAGGAGATGTGCATGAATTATTCATTTCTGTAAAATGTTTGCGTTTTACTATCTGATGAAGTCGTTCGTAATTTTACATGCTCAGCGAATTGCGTAGCCCTAGGCTACATTGCCGGTGTTCGCAACGATAAAGCTGTGATCTCGTTAAGTTCATATGATTTGATATCCGGGGAAGTAAATAATGCCGTATTTAAGTTCTCCTTTATAAGCTCATAAATAGGTTTGAAATATACTACCACGCAGCCTGAAGTCACGTAAGTAGAAATTAGACAAAATAAATCTTGTCTTATTGCTTATGTATATTTTATCAAGCAAGGTGTATTTAAAATATACCTACCGATGTATCGTAAAGCGATGTCATTATGCATTTTTCGAGGATTATATTCTCAAATGTATGCTAGTTTGCCGGTCGATATATTTTCCATTGCTATTGCATTGTTAATTGTCTTATCTATCTTTATGTTTGCTTACTGTTTTTTAATACGCATTTACTGGAATCCCATACAGTTTGGTTTTATTTTCATTGAAAAGTTTCTCAAAACTTATGCTTTCAATGCTAAATCAATAGCATCTTAAAATATGCTGAAAAGGTCGTTGATGTGCTTTAAGCATGACTAATTTACAAAGAACGATGATGATCCAAAAAGTATTTAGCTTAGAAGGCTTTAAAAAATCATATGATTGATGTCTACATGGCTTGCCTTGGTCTATCTTTTCCTGAAGACATCAACAGGAGGGATAATTTCGAAATATAATGGAATTTTTACTCTAGACTGTATTAGATCAGGGTTGTTGATTCTTGACAAGAACTCTTTCCGTGGGTGGAAATTGGGAAAGTTTTTATCCTTTTTTCTGCAGGAATAAGAAAAGTCGAGAAGGGGTTGGGTTTCTTTGGCGTGTTGGTTAAGTTTTCTTTCGCTTGTTTGTGGGAAGATCCGTATTGTCTCAGTTGGAAAGGTATAAAAATTGCCTATTCCTTGGTTTCCTTGTGTTATTCTGGGGGTTTACCCGGCGTACACTCGTCAAGGTCGCCAGTGAGCGATTTTGGGCCCTACAGCTGGACGAGACTATAAAAACGGTGAGTCGCCACAGCAGGGTGGGATTTGTGTGTTTAAAACTCGGAGACTAGAAATAATTTTTCTCGGCTCTTGGAAGTAACTGAGGCAGAATACAGACAGGGATCAGAATGGAGAGTATAGCAAAATGCACATGGGGCATGAAAATGCGTAGGATCCGTAAAACTGGCTCAATTTCTGAGGATCGTGTTGCATTGGAGAAGAATCAACTAGAATATCTCCAATGAAATCTTTTCTCAGAGTCACTGTCGGAATTAAATGGCCTTAAACAGAAAGACCTAAAACACGTGGAAACTTCGTTTTTAAGGTATAAACCTATTTGTAATTTAATGTGTAGTTAATAGACCTAGAAATAGTACTTAGATACCTATAACGTTTTTGATTTTAGTTTTTAAGAATGTGAAATTTTAATGTTGGAAATTGTAATTATTTACAAATAATATTACACTTTCTCATCGAGTGCTGCAAATTATGTTTTGATTTTTTTGAATGGGTATGATTTTGGTCATGTTATATTGTCTATCGTATGAAATATAAAATATGCAATAATATTATAAATACCGTCCGGACTGGTCGTGGACACATCATGTCCTCTTTGATTTGGAAGAATTGTTTTAACTTTAAGTCATCTATGACGAGGGCGTTATTATGACGTGACTCTGGCTCCAGTAATTCGAAAAAGAAATATATCTGTAAAATCTTTGATGCAGAATAGTTAGACATTGTCACTACGATAAAACTGGATAATTCTCCAACTCTATTCCGTTCGGTCATCGTTCCGGATCTTTGTGAAATTCTAAATCGGTCGCTGAAGTTTAATCACTGATTGTTTTAAGGAATAAAGCTAGGTAGGTTTACATTTCATTCAATTAATAAGACTTGTTCAGTGTTTTGGCCATCTGTGAGCAAAATTTATATGAAGTGTTTGGAGTCACGAAAGGATGGGTCTGACTTAGAAGTTGACTGCTTTGGAGCGTATGACGAGGTCCTGGGGGTTTTAGCCGGATGTGTAGACGATCGATGTTTGCAGCCGTCCAGGACGGAGCTCAGCGCTAGTTCACCTCCGCAGGTCTCATTCGCGGAATACGTTTTTAGAATCACTGTGTCGAGAGGATGTAATTAATTTCGTCGTTTTTCATTCCCATACTAGCCTCCGCATCTTTGATTTTTGTACTATGAACAGTATAAATTATTCTCATCAATGAAGTAAGGTTGGCCCTCTCCATTAATGTCTTTCACTTTGCCCGTCTTTAGATACCTATTTATCTTTTCACTTCAATAATTGGCTTCATTTGTATTTTATATTTCCTATTATTCTCAACACACCTTGTCTTGAGGGTTTTTATAACAATAATCAATCACGACTTTCCCAAAAACATTCACTCTTCCGATGGATTTATTAGTTATGGATGTCAGTTTCGGCCGCAGTACTCAGGTCACCCTGGCTGGGTAACCCCGATGCTATAAGTACGGATGCGGTCTCTGAAATGTAATGGTTGGCTGTGAGCAAATAATACTGTGTTTATTGCATATGAGTTTGCATGGCATATATGCACTTTAATGATATTATTTGGAAGACATCTTGGGCACTGCAACTTGGAAATCAGAGCACATACTAGTCATCTATTATAAAAGATTCAAGGTTAATGACTTTAAAAAAATATATATTACTTTACTTTTGCTCTTGTCAATCATTGATTAAAAACTAAGCGTGTTTTTTTGGTAGTTATCTTCTAATGAAACATCCAATCCACATTATTTCACGACCATTCAGATTCCTTCTATAATCCATCCTCTGTGTCAAAGCAATCATCCTTCTCAACCATTGCTTGGGTTTGCATTCCTTTAATACAATTCGTAACAGAATTGGTGGTGATCACTAAATTATTAGTCATAATTTACGTAACTGTGTCCGGCGAGACGTAGTGGAATGATATCATGATAAACAACAAGATATGGCACTTATTCCACAGGTTTTATTAGAGGTACAACGCGTTTCAGCGGTTAAGCCATCATTAGGTACAAAAATTGTGAGTTCAGAAAGCGGTATATATACCCAACTAGGAGGGGGTGGGGGAGGGAAGTGTTGGGCGGGGGGAGGGAGGTATTAGATGGGGAGGAGGAGGTGGGAGGGGGGAAACTCGTTGTTTGGGTATCACCTGTCAAGCTTGTGGCTTCGGTTCATTCATTATATACTTTTATTTGTTTACTTTTACTGCCAAATGCTTCAGAATTGTCTCTATTGTCTTTCTGGAACTTTTATTGACTCCTGCGACGGAGTCCTTTGGGTGATGCTCGAACGTTAATTTTTTGTCACGCCTCTGCAGCGTTGTTTTACAACCTTCTACCCCTGCTATCAATTCATTGCTAAAGTCTCCTAGCCGTGTAGAAGAACACTCCCACCTCCTCCTCCCCATCTAATACCTCCCTCCCCTCGCCCAACACTTCCCTCCCCCACCCCCTCCTAGTTGGGTATATATACCGCTTTCTGGACTCACAATTTTTGTACCTGATGATGGCTTAACCGCTGAAACGCGTTGTACCTCTAATAAAACCTGTGGAATAAGTGCCATATCTTGTTGTTTATCAATCATAATTTATCTAATATATTTAAAGGTCGTTACTCGGGGACCTGCGCTCATTTGAATAATTTAGGGTATACTAGGTGAAATGATGATATCTAGATAACATGAATTGTTTTCGTTATTCTTAAAGACTGCTGTCCATTCGCACTTGAATGAGCATATGGACTGGAAAAAAGAAACGGGGGGAGGTAATTAATTAACATTAACCTACGTAACCGTAGCTGTGTACTGTAGGTAACTTTTGTACTCAATGAGAGGGGTGGAAAGGGAAGAAGAATTCTGCTTCTAATTCTCTCATTTATCATTATTAGCGGTAAACCGATGCACAATTTTCCCGCATACAAACCTTCCTCTCGGAAAATCGACATATCTTTTATTAGGTAGTTTAAAATTAGGTTGTCAGGGAAAGGTTTATGCAGAAAATCAAGGACAGTTTATTAATGTGCATTAATTTACTATACACTAGCTATTATTAGTTATTCATTTGTACGAATAGGAGTAACATACATGTACCCTGCTGACAATACTCATTTCTTCGATGTTTATTTACGTCTTCATGGCTCCTGTTTCGTTAGGTACGCTAAAAGATTTTTCTTTAAACGTATATAATTGACAAAACGTGTTTTGACGTAAACTTAGTATTCCCTGTCAGAAGTCGATGAAAAGTACTATCCGCTGATACCTTTATTTATTTATTTTATGATTTATCGCTTTAAACTTTGTATTAGTTGAGGAAAAGGGATTTTGACAACGGAAATAATCTATAGGATGATTAATATTAGGTATTGATGACGATAGCGAAAACGCGAAAGGAAGATCGGGCCCCCCCTCCCCCGGCAGTTTGCCGTCTCTTTTGAGAATGTAACTTGGATTTTGAATTCGTGGTTCGCCCGTTAAATTTATAATAGTGATGATTTTTGCTGTGTTAGTTATCGGGAGAATTGACCATTTCCAATGGTTGCCTCGTGTTATACTTTTCAGACTGAGCTACGTTTTATTGCGGTGGTGCTTAGTTGACTATTTTGTTATTTTCTACGCGTTCGATCCGAAGGCAATTAAAACGTGGAAGGGTTTAGGGAGAGGCGGAAGAGTTTGGGAAGGAAACACCACCGCTGAGGGGAACGGAATTGCTGTCGACGTCGACTCCGAGGGCGCAAAGGAAGGGTTTTAACGGTTAAACCTCCGATGTGGTGGAACGTGTAATTACCTCGCCCCGCCCGCTTTAGACCCCGAAATAACACCGAAAGCTCCTGCCACCCAACTTGTATCGGAACTCTGTGGCATCAGTGGCTTGGGTCCATCCGATGTCCGTCGCCTTCGAACTTGATGCTCTCCCCCTCCTCTCTTCCAGAAAGTTGGCGAAACGAGTTTGCTCGATGTTTGACCCGTGGATTTGACGTTTTTCTCACGTCTGCGTGTGCGGAGTACGTTTCGAGCGACCTCGGGGAAGTATCTACATCTATTGACTACCCTGCAAGACACCTCGCGGGTTTGTGGCAGGGAGTGAGTCTTCATCAAACAAGCACTACGTATGTGCACTTAAGTTTACTTACCTAAGGAGAGATTTCTGTCAAAATCCTGCGGGCCACACAACAAATTCTACTATTCATCCAGCATGCAAAAATTCTATGACTGTTTGAGGCGATCACGCTAATTTTTAATTCATTTTTTTATTTTGTAGTCTTGAATCATTTTTGTAGTCACAGAAGTGAAGTGCTCATTGAAGGCAACCGAGCTAAAATAATATGTTTAGGTGTCCACCTTTTGTTCTTCTGTGATAACATTTTGCATGAGGAGTATTAATATAACTAAGAAGCTTTAGGGTTTGATATAACTTTTCGGTCATCAAAAGTAATACAATAGAATAACGGAGCGTTAAGTTTGACTCCAGAAAATATTTAGCTTTTGTTGGCGTATGTTTATAGTTTTTGTTTAGGGGACTCGTTGTGTGGGTATCACCTGTTAAGCTTGTGGCTTCGGTTCATTCATTATATACTTTTATTTGTTTACGGTAAATGCCAAATGCTTCAGAATTGTCGCTTTTGTCTTTCTGGAACTTTTATTGACTCCTGCGATGGAATCCTTTGGGTGTTGCTCGAACGTTAATTTTTTGCCACGCCTCTGCAGCATTGTTTTACAACCTTCTACCCCATCTATCAATTCATTGCTAAGGTCTCCTAGCCGTGTAGAAGAACACTTCATGTTTTTATGGGCCCGTTCTGTATTTACTAGCTTTTTATTTCCTCGACTATGAGGCCCTCGTAGCTTTGATTTTTTCCTGTTCAGCCATCCTTTGCTAACTGAGCTAGGTCGGTTTTTTTGCCTCAGCCTCCGTTGCTTGCTGGTTTCGCCAATATCACCCCCCAGTAAACTGATTCAAATTGCTTTTTATGGGTTGTCGGTATGGTATTTGAATACAAACAAAACATTCCTTGTTTTGAACAGATGCTGCCCATGGGAAATTACCCGAGGTAATCTTTCTCAATGCCCGTTCCTCAGGTTAAAGGTGTCCCTGAGCCTGTGGAGTGTTTACCGTTCCCGATCGTTTACGTTAATCCGGATGTACACAGGAGGTTCGCATTATATCGAACTCTTGTGATAAAACCTTCATAGAAATATGGGGTTGTAAGTTTTTTCTTTGTGGCCCTAAGGGAATTTACTAGAAAAACCCTAGAAGCATGGACAGGATATATCATCATATTACCTCTTCATATTTGTATAATTATTTTCTTTTACGTCATTCACTAATTTTTCTATGTATCTCATACGAAGCCTACCTTATTCGTGCTTTCCTTTCACTTTTGTCTCAACGATTGTCTTCATCAGACCATCATGTCTCAAGATCTGGCCGATTAAGTTTTCATCAGGGTTGTCTTTTCTCCCACTCTTCTTAGGACTTCATTTTCTCCTCTGTCGATTCATTTTATCTTCATCATTATTCTTAGCCACCATGTTTGGAATGCTCTCCATCTTGATTACTCTGCAGCTTTTATCGTCCATGCCTTACTGTTAAAAAGAAGAATGCTCAAGAGTTAATTTCTCCCTTGCTTCTATTTCTAGCTGCCAGTAGATGCTTTCCTTTGGTGGAATGCCTTTTCGCCTGAGCTGTTCAACCGACTTTTTTTTTCTTCTTGCTTCGTCCATCTCTATCAGCTATGTTCTGAACCTATAAATTCCTCAAGCCTATAAGCTCCCACTTTTCCTTTTCAAATTGTCTTCATGCGCTGCGTCGACATAATTGCGTGCCGAGCGCACTTTCTATGCTATGCGATATGATTGTCCGATTCTCGGCTCCACACCCGAACGGCAAGGAGGGAAATATATATCTGGGACAGGAATTCATTTCTGTTTGTGTGGCAGAAATGAGGGTTATATGATGCAATGTGAACGTCACGATTCATGCGGTCCAAAGGCGTTTTGAGAATATGCCGCCCTTTGCATCGGTTTCAAAACGATGGCTCCCCCTTTTACTAGTTAATTGAGCATTTATAGGGGATGATAGTCCCTGTCGAATTGATTTATGGCAAATAAAAACTCTGGCCCTTCTGAGCTCAGGGAACATCCATGTATTACGTAACGCTGATTTTTGAACTCCGCCCCACTTAACCCTTCGTAGACTTTTATAAACCCTCCTCCCTACTGTTTGTTGTGTTTTTAATCATCCCTCTTTTTTAATTGATAAAACAAAAACTTTATATAAACATAAAATATCCCTTTATCCCTCAGCACAATTATTTTTCGTTAATTATTGATAGTATCGGCATTATTTTCAAGCAAAGAATGAATCTATTATGTATCTTTCTTCCAACTTAACGGAAGGTTTGACCGCCTCTCCTCTCTCGATAGTGCATCGTAACATTTGGCCCCACTTCTAAACCTTTACCGTTACGTATTATATCTACTTCTACAATTACCCTGTCAAAAACTGCCTGGCCCATGCATGCATATTATTGGTCAAATTCTATGTTAGTTATCACAATATGGTTTTTCATTAACCCAAAGTATCAAGAATAAAATGAGCATTTCATGAACTAACATTTAGAAGTACATAGTACCCTGATAGCCACCGCAATGGTGTGTGGCATGGAGTGAACCATCTCCAAGTATGCATTTTCATCAATATGTTAATAATAAAATGTACGTTTGCTGTCATACAGGCATGCAAAGATAGTAGTCTGTGCATAACTAATTGCATGAATTATATCTGCATAATTTCTGATTGACTACAACTTATTATAGGATTGGTTACTCCTTAATTTGTCTGGTAGAGTAATGCTTGCGTGCACGACTGAGGTGGGCTTAGTACTGAGGAGAATCTCCTCGTAAATCGTTCTTTTCATCATCATATGTGCCTTTCGCTTGAGGGCATGGTATTATTAATCTCTTTGAACAGCAATAGCCTTCTAGCTGTCTTTCGAGTGGTGGTTTTACTTTCACCTTTGAATGTCGCACTCTGATAGGCTCACTCGGTGATTCAACCCGAAGGTTGGTCTTTGATAGTTGAGAGTAGAGCTCACCCCGTACTAAGCCATAGGCGTGTGAAATTCACACATTCAGGGCAGGGGGCCAGTTCCTTTCCCTGGCCCACCTGTGATTTCCTACGAAGTTCTGACTCGCAGAAAATCGAAACGCGAGGATTTTAGAAGGGGGTGTCCAGACCAACATACGCGCTATGTGTCTCTGCACCAAGTTGTCTAAATTTCTCAAAAAAGATTTCGTTGGCATCGTAAGAAATGTTCTTTAATGCTGGAAACCGTACTATATTCAAGTTTTTTTAAAATTAAATACTCTAAATTTCCAATGAATAAGTAAATGCTCGTAAAATCGTTGAACATACATGGTTTCATAGGTAAGTTATTAGTGAAGTTAATGACATCAGAGATAATCGCTATTCCAATACCCGGGATTTGAACCCGGGACCCCCCGGTCAGTAGCTCAGTGCTCTAGGCCACCACCACCCCACTCTGTTATATGCTACGGTACAATAAATCTTCTCGTTCCGACATAAATTGTTAAAAAAGGGTACTCTGTTTCCCTAGTATTAGACAAATTGAATTCTGCATGGATAGACTGAAAGATTTTTCTTTCTAGGCTTGGTGAGGAATCAGATTGGATGCCATAAAGACCGGATGTACGGGTGCATATGTATACCGTCGACATTTTGCGGAATAGTGATTATCTCTGATGTCACCGACTGTACTAATAACTTATCTCTGGCAGAATGTATGTTCAACGATTTTAGGAGCATTTACTTATTCATTGGAAATTAGAGTGTTTAATTAAAAAAAAACTTTACTATAGTACAGTTTCCAGCTTTAAAGCATAGGTATTTTTTACAATGCCAACGAAACCTTTTTTGAGCAATATAGACATCTTGGCGCAGAGACACATAGTGCTTGTTGGTCAGAATATCAACTGTACTCGCTAATCAGAAATGCTGGGGAAGTATGTAGATCTGGAAAACATCTGTGAAAACTTGGCTGAAAAAAAGATAGTTCCCCTATGAAGATCGTAGAAGCAGCAGAAGCGTCCTGCACTGATTTGATGATCGCCTTATACTGATGCTCCTTGCCTTATAGGTTACTGAAAGTTTATGGCCTGTTCGTAGTTGATACCGACGGCAGTTAGTGAACGTCAGTAGCTTGATTATGCATGCATGAGGAAATCTGGAGAACGTGGTGGCCTAGTGGGTAGAGCGCTGAGCTGCTGATCGAAGGGTCTCCGGTTCAAATCCGGGACGCCCCCAAACGAAAAATCCTCGGAGTGCGTTGTGGCCCAGGGAAAGAAACTGTCCCCCCTCCTGAAATGTGTGAAATTCACACTTCCTTAGTTCGGGGTGAGCTCTATCCTCACCTATCCAAATCAACCTTTGGTTGGAAACACGGAGTGAGTGAGTGAGGAAATCTTGGTAGTACCTAAAACTTTGATGTGGTGTAAGTGGGAATATGACCATTATGGATGCCTGGTTTGTCTCGGAGATTTTTATTGACAAGTTTTAGACGACACTGAAAATGAATAATTTTTACAGGATTTCATGTCTGTATCGGGCGAGATTAGTTGCGGAGCATACCCGTTTAGTGCAAATTTAGTGTTTTGTAACCAAATAAATGGACCATCTAGGATACTGTGGCGGTTGACGAGTTTTAGAATCTCTCTTTCGTCTTCATAATTAGTTATTCTGTAGATGCCTTCTTTTGTCTGTTCCGAAAATTAATCTATTGTTCAAGGCTGGACATTTACGAAGAAAACACTTAGGTGTCTCCTAACAGAAGGGAATATAGACACTAATGAGTTGCGGGACTATTTCAATCTCGAAATCATTCTGCTTCAAATATTTTTACTGGAGATTTAATCTCGTGTATTGTGGTGTTAATGTTTGTTCCCTCACTTTGAGGCGCTTCAGGCCAAGAGGAAAGGTATAAGAGGGAAGTGGAAGAGTGAGAAGATACCCGGCGCCGGCATTAGCCTGCTCTTAACGAAAGGCGCCAAGGAGACGACAGCCTAACGTCCTATTCCACGGACGGAGTGCTGAACTCGAAGATCTCTGTACACAGCATAAGGCTCGAATTGTTGCATTCAGGGCTGGTCGACAAATGATAATTATTTTTCCGAGATTCGAAAACGGTTCCTCGGGGTTGAGAGGTCAATACACTAACGAGCCCACCGATTAGACCTCCGGAGATCCAGGCTGTATTTAAACATACTATTTTATATCAATTTCCAACTTTGTTCTTCAAAGGTTTAGATACACTCTAACCAGCTCACCAATCAGACCTCCAGAGATTTAGTTCTCATCTGCTTTTTCAAGTCAGTTTCCACACTAAATAGGCACTACAGACCAGAGAAAAGGTACAAGTATGGGAATGCAAGGGAAAGGAGGGAAACCCGGCGTCGTCATTAGCTCTTACGTAAAAGTCGCCCTAGGGACCACTGCTTAACGTCCCATTCGACGGTCGGAGTACTGTACTCTAAGGTTTTCCACAACACACTCAAGTAGGATTAGTAGGTTTTGCCAATGAAAAATATCTTCCATTGCCTGGACTAGAACCTGGGTCCTCCCGGTGAGAGGATAGTACTCTAGTCTCTACAGTACCCCGACCCCGGATATTAAGTCAGTATTAACATCTGCCATGTTGTAGTAATTTCCGACCTAGCTCTTCAACGGTTTGGATACACTTTATCTTCTTAGTATATCCTCCATGTAAAAGCCATTATCGATTGATTAATCTCTCGATTTTGATAGTTTTATTATCACTTTCTTCAAACCCAAGCCTGCCTTCATGGGTGAGAAAATGCGAATGAGGCCCTCGTTGTTCTTAGCCGTGTGGTTTACTAGAAATTCACGCTCTCTGAACAAGGAGGGGGGAGCTATTCATTCCCATGTGCCACCTGCGGTTTTCAGAGAAGGGATGTGCAGAGGCTGCGCTCACACCCTGAGGGCATCGGGTCAGCGGCCGTGCTTTCTGTACGCTAGGCTACCTAACCAGTCCCCACAGCGCTTTGCTATCTTTTTTTTATTCACGTTCTGCCGCAAGCCTCCCTTGAGTTCTCTTTCACGTAGTATAGCAAGTGAAGGAGTCTTAGAAGGCGGTAACCTTTTTTTTACGGAATCGCAGCGTGGATGGCGCCTTTGGACGCGCTCCGAGGTTCTCGATACATGTGATTTCGCTCGGAGTCCGCTTAAGAGTTGCGGCCACTCCGCTTCTCGGTCGTGAATCATGCGTCCTCTTTCGCTGCGAGACCGAAGGTGTACCCTTTAAAGACTCAGTTCTTCGATCCACCGGTTCTCTAATCGAACACTATGATAAGCTTACTTATCTACATCTACATAATACCCTGCAAGCCACCACAAGGGTGTGTGGCAGGGGGTGATTTCTCACCAAACATGCACTACATATCATGCATAAAAAAGGAATAGTATTAATAAGTAGTTAGAACTACACTATTTAAAAAAGATAGAAATTGCAAAGCAAACATGCAAAAACGTTGTGTTAGTAGGGTTAGCCTTAAGTACTCACACCAACATGCCAATGCTATCCATCGCTACTCTCCGATTGGGCATATTTACCGTTATTCGTATCTCTAATTGTACGAGGGAAAAAAGACATTTTGAATCTATCAGTTAGGTAATCAATTTCTCTAATTTTATGATTATGGTCCAGTCGGCCATAGTAAAGACGTTTCTATAGAAGTAACGTATCTAGACGTTGGTACCAGAACTTATTCAGAGCACTAATCTGGTCGTGGGCATTTTGAAGGGAATACTTATTGGAGTATACTTCGGGGCCGTTTTCAATTACTCCCCACAACCTTTTCCGCTCCATGCTTTGATAATTTTATCATGAGAGCACGATTGAATGGACAGACCATCGATCGGACTGTAGCGAAATGTTTTCATATGCGCTCACGGAAGGTCATCGTCGATTCAGATTGATAGATTGTGCGGCATCTGCTGCTTTGTAGTTGCTGGCGAATTAGGTTTTATGGTGCGCCAAATGCTTAGGTTATATCTGACCGTCTAACCTATATTTATGCTTATTTTTCACGAGACGGAACAAGAGATATGCCCTTGGTGGGATTCGAACACGTACTCTTAGGGTTGCCAGGCCAGTGCCTTATCGACCTGACCTCCGCGGCTGGCTTTTTGTTTTGTAACATCTCCCTGCAAATGTTCGTAGAATCGCCCGTAGGCATGTTAAAATGCCAAACTGATGCCGTGCACGGTAGCCAGTTCGGTAACTAGTAGGCTTTGTGTCGCTTTTCGTGTCGAGTAATGAATCTGTGTGTCTTAGCATGTAGTTTTAGGTTAATGCAGTATCACCTCCGCCTGTACCTAATTCTGTTTCTGCTTCCGCCAGGACCTCACTAAGATAAACCACGGCCTTGAACACTGACACTTTGACACCTTTTACTGATGGTTGAAATTATCAAAAGCTACAATACAAGAAATTTCGGAACCTGTCCGGGTCCCGGACCAAGTGCCCAACTTGCCCCCTCGGGTATTTCTGGGCTGCCGCTGCCAGATTAAAATATCATTGAATTCAGTGCCGATGTATTTTCTGATGATGTATAACGTATTTTGCTTCGATGGTCTTGCTGTGGTTGATTTTTTCTCAAGCATAAGATTAGTGTACAAGACCGAGGGATGTAGAGCATATTTTTTTACGCGCGTGATAAACGGATTAGAGTATCTCGCACGAGCATTGGATTGATAGATTATTAAACTGTCTCGTTTACAGCACTTTTCACTACATTTCTTTTTATGTAAAGCATAAAGGAGGATAAAGCATACGCGTAAAAATCGTCGTAAAGATGGATACTAAATGTTATAGTTTATATTCATGCTAGTTGATAACATTTATATGTTCTTTTGTGTCTAGCGTTTTGCTTGTTCAGTATGGAATCACTCTCAAACTCGAGGTCGTGCGCGAATGATCATTCAAATGTGTATATCTTAGCGGCGATCCGTTTGTATGTCTCATGTTGGAGTTATTGAGAACGTCAGCCATAATTTGTGCATTCGGAGCGGAAATGATTATAAAGATGAGTGTAATTATGCTTCTTCTTGATCTTTGATTATGCCCTGGGACTTGTTCTCGAAATCTCCGATCTAAAGGAAGCGATAGGTACAGTATCTGCTAATGATACCCTCATTTCTGGTTTGTAGGATAAAATGCAGAATATATCTCTTGCAGAAATTTAAGGCGGAAAGGTTCTTGAAGATATTACCAATACATCAAAAACCAGCGCACTGTGGCAGGTTAGATTATGGAGATAAAATAGATATACAGAGTTTTAAACAATTATTTTTTCCGCGCACGGGTAGAGACATAAAAAAATCAAGCGAGGATACCAGAGAGAAATGAAGGATAGGTATTGTAGATTTTGAAGTAGAAGAATGGTCTAGTGATTTTTTGAACAAGATCATGGTTTGACATTGATGACTCATGCTCGCTTAAAGGCATAAAATAATCGATATATTTAATGAAATTCCTGACTTATCAAATATTATTATATATTGCTGAGGAGAGACTAATAATGATAGTAAGTTAATCTAATTTTCCTTTTGATTTAAAATACATGCCTGGTTATAGTCCACCATCTGCCATACACTATTTCAGTGCTTGTTGTGTGGATGTAGATTTTACGTGCCAGCCATGTAATGCGATTACATGCGAAAAAGACGAATACCCAAATTCGTGCAGGTATGCGGGAAAGACAAATTTAAATTACCTATCCTAAAAATCCTACGGCAACCATTATTAAATTTGTGTTGTCCCTGAGTGCACGTGGAAAAAAACTACATCATAAACCCTCAATCCCACTGCCTATTTCTTTAATTGTATGTGTATAATATCTGACTTACCGAAGTATTCTTGGGTTTTTACTATATATTTAACGTCTTGAGAAAAGTTATTCTCTTTAAGTTTATACGAAAGATGTTGTCTGTATTCTGTAAGAATACTAATTCTCGCGAGGAATCCCTGTCTAATTCTGTTTTTGGAGGGAGTATATCCCTCCAAAAGAATAGAGAATAAGAAGAGAGTATATCGAAGAAAGCGCGTGAGTTATAGAGTGGAGGCGATAGATCCGTATCGTACATTTGAGCCGTACCTTGACACCGGTTCACGACGGAAAACTGTTGACGACGCTGGCCTTCAGATATCTCACCCTCGCCTTTTCCCCTTCACATAGCACTTCCCCTTCCTCCCACAAGTTAGAGCTGTAACCCCCTCCCTCTCCTGTCGCTCCCTCCCTCCCCCACCACTACTTCCCCCCCTTCCCCCGCTCCTCAATACTCCGCGCCTTGTGAGATGCAAAGGCGAGGTTGGCCGCATAGGTTGTCAGTTGGTTTTTGTTGTCGTAAGTCGCCGCTATGGATGAGGCCAGGTGAGTTCTTCTTTCCTTCTCATTTCTCTGCCGTTTTGTGTGGAAATTATGCCCGGGCACGCGAGGAGTGGTGGTTGCAGGCAGCTATCGTTGTGGGTTTGGTGGTCGTGTGTTCTCGAAGTGTTATGGTGTGATCATTTTCGACAAGGAATGTGGCAAAAAATGTCCTCGCCGGGCGGTGAGAGCTATTCTCCTTCTCGTTTGTCATCTGGTCTGGTGCATTAGTCACCGTTGCGTGACATACCCGGGCGCTCTGCACGTTGTGGAAAGTGGTTGAGGTGAAGGATGCTCTGAGACATCCTTTTCTTCTGAAACGTTTCTCGTTCTTCTCCGTGTCTAGAGTGAAGCAAGTCCTCTGTCTCCACAGATAGGAATATGCACGCCTCTCTGGTTGTTTTAAAAGTACATCGGATCATCGTATGTGTGTGTGTCACTGTTTGAATCAACGTTTCACTGATCTACAGTGTCGGCCTTCTAGCGCTGGCATTGTTACGGAAGGATTCGTGATAGGTGCTTACGACAACTCCACTATGGTTCGTTAAGCTCTACTGCAGTGAACGATGTCATTCCGACCGGTTTTTGTGTATCGTAATTCATTTGTTTCGTCGGCCGCTCACGTTTTTCATAAGACGACTCGGTAGTGGTTTCATAGACTTTGGATATTTCTCATGCCCCACAATTGACATAATGTTGAAAAACTCGCGTGATTGGAGCACACATTGTTAATCAACTTTCCTGTCCTCAGCACTCTGGTCGCTTCTGTCTCTTGGGAATATCAATCCGGCTGGAACCGGTGTCGAATGTTAACCAATGGATGTGTTTTTGTTTTATGAATGTTTGGAGGAGCGTGAGGGTTTGCGGTCATAAAATTCGCGCTTATCAAAGACTCATCTGCATGCCACAGTTCGTGAATGGGAGGCTTTGTGGTGGGGAAGTTCGTTAGCCATCCTTCAGTTTGAAATTAAAGAATTAGGATCAGTCGGGTAAACATGTCATCGAAATAAAAAATCTTATCCAACAAAATGTCGAAATGCTTTGATTCATCTCACCCGTGGAATTTCTCCTTTCGTCTACATCTACGCGATACCCTGCAAGCCACATCGAGGGTGTGTGCCAGGGGGTGAATATCACCAAGCATGCACTATTGACTGGCAAACAAGCAACTATAGGGTCTCATGAAGCTAGATTATTAGTATCTATACTATTTAAGGGATTAATACATGCATCATGCACCACAGACTACTCTAAAACATTTCCCCCACCTATCCCTTTGCTATGCTGCCTATTGTGTTCTCTTATAGTACGGGGGAAAAACGAAATTTTGAAAAAAGTTCGAGAAACAATTTGCAATGCCAGGGTTTACACGAATTAAAATTTTTGATTCTGTGGTTAATTTATTTCTGTTTGAAATTAAATGACAGTTTATTACGGCCAATATCTACTAGTCCTTGCCGGGGTTCAATGTCGCCTTTTCGTCGAAGCTATCTTCTCGTGGAGGTCAAGTTTGATAGTGAAAATGATTCCGTTGGCAAACTACCATTTTACCAACGATTTTTTTTACGTTCCGAATGACATTGAATATGCTGCTATTTGTCCCTTGTGAGTCCAGAATCTTTATCAAAGTGTTCAGTTGGTCTTTTTTTTAAAGTTAGTCTACGCGGGGAGTATCAGACGAGTATGAGAAATTAATTTCTTCTGGATTGAAGGATATATTTTCGGAATCAGTGTATTTAGCTACGCCGAAGGAAAAGTTTTCTCTCTGCTTTTAATTACTTATTATCGACATCATCTTTAAGTTTTTGTCACAGAAATTTTTACCTCAAGTTTGAAATGTACTCCTTACTTTTTCGATCCTCGGTTGGTAGTTATTTCAGTAATCCGATTATATGTTTTTACTCGTATTTGCTTTCGTTAGTGGAGTGCAAGTTTGTACGCGTGACCATGTACGAGTCTATGCGCGGGCGTTGAGTTGAAGCAACTTCCCGCGGGAATTAGAATAGTGTAGTGAAAGCACAATGACCTATTAACATCAAGAACGTGTGAATTCCTTATGAGAGGTATTTGATCATATGTTGCAGATGCAGCTGTGAGATCTGGAACAGGCAAGTCAGGCATACCTTGTAAATTGAACTGGACGGGGGGTACCGTGCGTGTATTTCTTAGACAAAACTATTTCTCTCCTCGGTATTCGCTCTTCGCGTTAACAAGGTCAAGTAATTAACTCGTTGAATTGAATGTAGTGGCGTTGGGAAATATGAAGTAATCTAGTGCGCTTGCTGCATTGGACCGCCCCACGTTTTCTATCATGTCAATTTTGACCCAATAAATCATAAGGGATTTTCTCTTGATCTCGTGTCGAAATCGTTTTGGGTGCATTTATCTGGCATGTTGTCTTAAGATTAAATGGAGACGTAGCGACGACCGTATCTCGTTTTCGACTGTTTGAGGATTACTGTAGCAATTGTTAGTTGCTTAACATTAGATAAAATGTTTCTGCTTACTTTATTTCTATTACCGGGCGTAATTAGTTTTTGTAAAGAAATCAACTATCAGTATTGAGCTGTTATTAACGCGTTTTGTTGCCTACATGTCAAATAGAATGGTTTGATTTTATGTCAACTTAGAAGTGTGTGGGAATTTGCTGCCCAAATGTTTCCTGGATCTAACCATGTACACCAAAGTACTGATGAATTAGCGAGAAAAATGTATGAAGTATTAATTGCCACACTTAAGAGATGAAAACATAGCTCATACAGAGACATTCTGGAAGGGTGAGAAAAGTAAAAGTGATTAGGTAGGCACGTGAATACGCTCCACCTTTTCGCTGAGAATAGGAGATCCGTTTTTTAGAGGGGGTTGATGTTTCTAATGCCTTAATGCACTAGAAAGTAATTGATGTGGACTTACGTTTGGTTTCTGTGACGAAAAGAGTTGGGGGGTTACTTGCACTGGAGGATGGCTTTGGATTGCCATTTGGTTTTCGAGATACTTAGATTGCTAAGCCACCTAATTGAGGATAAATGACTACCTACCTCCTGATTCTGCTTCACCGCTCTGTTAATTCTGAGTCCATGCGGGCTCATGAAATTACTCCCAATTAATTAATCCGCTGAAGCGGTCATCCATATATCTTGTCGCTGAAAAAGTGTAGTGGTAAATCGTGTCTCAACATCAAAGTACGCCATTACGTTTCTCGTGAATGCATATCTAACGTATCCATTGGGTAGTAGTATTTCAAGCCCTGTATTGCATGTAAGTAGTGCAGGTGTGACGAAATTCTACCACCTCCACACACCCTGGTGGTGGCTCGCGGGGTATTACGTAAATTGAGATGTAGATTACTTGGTGTATATACATGTTGGATTATACTCTTGCCTGATTGGCAATTCCCGGCATTGGCAGATTTTTCAGTGGAAAACCGGTCCCCACTTGAGTGCCTAGTGGAGGGCATTTCAAGTTCAGTACTCCATCCGTCGGATGGGACGTTACGCTGTGGTCCCCTTGGCGCCTTTCGTTAAGAGAAGGCTAATGCCAACGCCGGGTTTCTCTCCACCCTTCCTCCGTTCCCTGAAAACTCCTACCACTACCCAATTACCCACCTATCCTAAATGGCGCAAATGACCGCAGCTGTCGGTCGCCTCCCCGAATAACCAACCAACGTGATTGGCAATGTTGCTTAAACGCTTATCCCCCTGTTAGACTGTCGGATACCTATTGATCTCCAGGTGTGCCATTAATTTTGTTATATTTGTTGTAATTGCTCGTAGGAGCAGTTGTGGGGCAGATTTTTATCGATATAATTTATTTCAGTAATTTTTTTCTCCCCGGCGCACTTTTATTGTACTGAATTCCCTGCTGATAAAGATGCATACCAAATACCGTTCTCAATCTCTGGCATTTTTTCGAACCTTAAGAAAACCAAACTTATAATTGCTATTTGCTGCAATAAATGTGTGGATATTTTATCATTACCTAGATGCTTTTCATTAAGATATTGAAGGTTTGAGGGGTATCGGGTTGGTGTTGGCTAGAATACTGTCTTCCCATCCGGAAGCCTGGTTTAGAATTCCGTTATTGTCAGCTATCTTTCCGTATTTTACCTGTCTCTACTTGAGTGTTGTGTGGAAACCACTTCGAGTACAGTAATCCTCCCGTCGGATGGGACGTTAAACCGTGGACCCATGGCGCTTTTCGTTGAGATTGGGCTAGCGCTGACTCAGGGTTTCACTTCACTCTTCTTCCGTTCCTTAGAAGACTTCTACCCATATTCAATTACAAAACTATTCTAAATGGCGCAAATGACCGTAGATGACGATAGCTTTTCCAGAATCAAAGAAGTGAGTATTTATCTTTCTTCTGCTCAGTTTTCATATCGTGTCGTCATTCCATTCGTGATGTATTTGATTTTTAAAATCTTTAAATCTTTAAAATTTTTAAAATCGCAGCTACTTAAACCTTGTTAAGGATCTTCACGAAACTTGTCAATGTCTTCGCAATGCAAAACTCAGTTGACTTAATTAGCCGTGCTCTTTCATCAGCAATTGGGAACAAAAGTTTTATTCGGTCTCCCAGAAGTTGGAGATTTTAATGATAATGTTAATATTCATTTCAATGATTGTCATGATGGTGAAAATCATGATTGATACAGTGGTGCCTCGATATACGAGTGCCCTGACATACGAGTTTTTTGAGATAAGAGCCATCACTACTGTCGGTGCAAAAATTATGTAGACTCGAGTTTGAGCACCGATTAAGAATGAACCGTAAAACTTACACGAATGCAAATAACATCGAATTTTAGCTCATTGTATTGTGCGTTTAACCATACTTACTGATAATTTTTATACTGCACCTCTGATTTTTTATCGCGATGACAACAAAAAAAGTACCGGTTTTTTTGCGTTTTCTAAGGGAGCGCTCTCTTTGACCTCTCATAAGGCTAAACGTTGGAGATCAATGGTTATGAAATTTTAACACAGTAACGATACATCCTTTCCTAATGCTATTCTAAAATTTCACGTTATTCCATTTAGCCATAAAAATGTTGTTATTAATTTTATGAAACAACTTTTTGTTGGTAATGAATGGTCCCGAAAACTTGATCTTGGTCTTGTTTTAAAGCTCTTTGCAGCAGTATTGTAATAAAATAAACATAGTCAGTCCAAAATATGTGCCCTATGTTTAACGAGTTAATAAACAACGGAGCATTTTCGTGGCATTTACCCTGCCGGTGAGGTGGCCGGTTTCGCCGGTGGGTGGTGAAAGTCTGCGCGGGGTTGCCACTTGGAAGGTAGAAGACGGATCTCGTGACTCCCCTATATTTTCGCTGGAATGAATGCGCTTATTTTCGTTACACGTGTTCATCACTTGCATAGCTATTCATTTATTATGTTTTTTGATTTCCCCATGCCCCATCCAGAAATCCGTCTTCACTACCAATGTGTAACATTATAATCCTTTTGCCTGCACCAGAAGGGGAAACGAACCACCACGACGCCCGTAAATTTGCTGAATATGAGATCTGTACTGGTCATAGTTGGTGAAATTTTCGTTCAGGGAATCTACAATATTTTCCTGCCACCCATAGGTCATGGTATGGTTATGACCACACCACGTCTCATCGGTATAAAATACCTTGTATCCCTGGGAACGTAGATTTATATTTTCCTCAGATATGCGTGTCTTGAGGCAGAAACTGAAGTACAGGCTTCTTGCACAACTTCTTAAACCTAAATCCTAATTTCTTTATGATGTTCCGTAAGGTGGACTGAGACATTTCCGAAAAATCAGTCATAGAGTCAATCAGTTTTATGTGTACACTCTCCACCGTAGGGAAAACCTTGTTTACGTAGAAATCGTAAATGTTCCTCCTGAGGACACCGAGAGTAAAATCATCCAACTTAATTTTGGGCCGGCCTCGGAAACAGATCTTCATAACTGTGCCTAAAGAGATCCCAAGACACTCTGAAACTCTACGATGCACTGGATATCTTCCGCCTGCATTTTTCCTCTTGAAGTAACACAAAGCACATAAAATCATTGCGATTTCCATCTCAGTCAACGGAGGTCTCGGAGGCATCTTGACCAGTAAACACGACGGACAAGTCAGGAAGAATGCAGAAATGACAAGCAGGCCAGAAAGGTAACATATTTGTCATGTCCACTAATTACCAGCCTTCGTAGCATCGTAGCATTGCAGCGGAGGGGGAGATGAGTCACGGGACCAGCCCGGAACCCTCAAGTGGCAACCCTGCACAACTTTCACCAACACACCGGCGAAGCCGGCCACCTCACCGGCAGGGTAAATACCACGAAAATGCTCCGTTGTTTATTAACTCGTTAAACATAGGGCACATATTTTGGACTGACTATGTTTATTTTATTACAATACTGCTGCAAAGAGCTTTAAAACAAGACCAAGATCAAGTTTTCGGGACCATTCATTACCAACAAAAAGTTGTTTCATAAAATTAATAACAACATTTTTATGGCTAAATGGAATAACGTGAAATTTTAGAATAGCATTAGGAAAGGATGTATCGTTACTGTGTTAAAATTTCATAACCATTGATCTCCAACGTTTAGCCTTATGAGAGGTCAAAGAGAGCGCTCCCTTAGAAAACGCAAAAAAACCGGTACTTTTTTTGTTGTCATCGCGATAAAAAATCAGAGGTGCAGTATAAAAATTATCAGTAAGTATGGTTAAACGCACAATACAATGAGCTAAAATTCGATGTTATTTGCATTCGTGTAAGTTTTACTGTTCATTCTTAATCGGTGCTCAAACTCGAGTCTACATAATTTTTGCACCGACAGTAGGGTCCAGTTTTTGCTTGAGAAACGAGTCAAAATTTGAGATACGAGCCAGCCTCGGTGACGTCACAGACAGTTGGCAAAGCGAGCCATCGCTTAAATTTGCGAGTCTACTTTGCCAATATGTTTATTTATTTAAATTATCTTTTATTAGGTTTCATTTTGTTTTTATAAGGTGTTTGTTCAACGTAAACGTATTTTTTATGCTGAAAGCATTTTTAAAAAAACTTTGGGATGCTTTTTTGGGGTCTGGCACGAATTAATCACACTTCAATTTATTTCAATGGGGAAAATAAATTTGAGATACGAGTATTTTGTTTTACGAGCTCGGTAATGGAACGAATTAAACTCATATCTCGAGGTGTCACTGCATTAGGTATCCTCTAATAGTAAATTATCGTATTCGGCTACCCAATCGTTGATGCAGCACAATAAAAAGAATCGTACAATACAGAAATCGTACAGAAAGAATCGTATTGCTCGCACTTCCATGTAATCAAACCTTTAGGCAATTTTTGAGAGAGAGTAATGTTCATTTGTCGGTGTAAATAATTTCTTTTCTTGGTAAATATGCGACGTAAATTGGCATGATGGTGAATTTAGTTGGTTTATAAATTTAAGTATTTCAACATTGATCAAAACCAAAGAAAAAATATGAAATGCATGAAAGATAAATGTGCGTTAAATAATACCCTTTCGCATAATAATTTAGGGAATTATACTATATTTGCACTACATTTTGTTGATAAGGCCATGATTTTTGTTTTCTCAGTATTAGATATCTCCTTAATAGATTTTTTTAATGATCGAAGATTTTAATTACGCGAATCTGCTATGTAAAGGATGGTATAATAAGCTATTACGATGAGTCATGATCATCTTCCTTCCACTATAGGCTCGTAAAATAGAAAGAATCTTACGGTTTCAATTTTGTAATCAACCCCTTTACATTTGGAGACGGATCTAGTTACCACAAGGCGTTAAAATCTTTCCTGGTTCCTGCTTTTGAGTTTTCTCGTCGACAAGTTCTGTTTACCGCGAGGCATCCAGTATGTGAACACGGCGCACACATGTCGTACCTTCCCACTATATTTTCTCATGTTGATATTCAACATTGAGCTCACACTTTCCCGCATCACTTCTATTTCGCTGTCATCTCCTCACCGTGCCGTTCGAATGAATACCATTCATTCTGTTTCGCTGTCGACTTTAAATTATCGCAGAGGCTTTCATCACGTTGCCTGCCGCGAATGAGTTGAGACCTCTTTCTATCATTGCATTTCCTCTACTCTCTGCACTCATAGATGAAATTCCTAGACAAATTCGTTTTGAATCTATGTCATGGAATCGTTGGGAATCACTATGAGACCGTAGGTTGAAATGTAGACTTAGCGCCGTATTCAGAATCTCAAATACACTCTCGCATCTACTGCTTACATCTACATCTGCACGATACCCTGCAAGCCACCGCTAGGTGTGTGGCAGGGGGTGAAGGTCACCAAGCATGCACTACCAACATGCAAGCAGCAACTAAAGGGTCTCATGCAACTAGATTGTTAGTATCTATAGTATTTGAGGGGTTAATACATGAATCATGCACTACAGAATACTCTAAAATATTTCCCCTACCTATCCCTTTCCTATGCTGCCTATTCTGTTCTCTTATAGTACGGGGGAAAAAATGCCATTTTGAATCCATCTGTACGACAATCTATCTCTCTAATCTTATTTATCTGGTCGAATCTAGCATAATACGCTGGTGTTTTTAATATGTGCCTAACATCTTCAGTAAAGCTATCCGATTGAAATTTCTCCAATAGATTTAATCTGGACTTTAACCTACGCTCTGATAATGATTCCCACCCTAATTCTTGTATTAATTCTGATACACTACTCAACCTATCGTAACACCTTTTGACGAACCTAGCTGCTCTACGCTGCACACTGTCTAGTTCTCTCATCAAACCTAATTCATTAGGATCCCATACACTGGCTGCATACTCAAGGTGGGGCCTAACTAGTGAAAAGTAGCATCGCTCTTTTGTCTTCTCATCACATTTCCCAAGTACTCTTTTTATAAATCCTAGCTTTCTCTTCGCTCGGCCGCATATTTCCCTTATGTGTCTTCCCCACGATAAATCTTTAGTGATTGTTACACCTAAATATCTTACGGTTTCAACGTTTTCGATCTTCGTGTTATTAATTCTATAGAATCGCTCTATCGAATTATTCCTCCTCCAAAAATTGATAGCTACACACTTTTTAAGGTTGAGTTCTAACTGCCATTTGTCGCACCACTCTTGAATTGCATCTAAATCCTTGCTAAGTGATTTCATGTCCTCCTCGTTTGATATACCCCTGTACACCACCGCATCGTCTGCAAAAAGTCTAAGGTTACTAGTAACTACGGTACCCAAATCGTTTATGTATAAAAGAAATAGAAGCGGACCTACTACGCTACCCTGGGGAACTCCCGATGTGACTTTGATTGTGTCCGACATGATACCATCTATGACAACCCTCTGCTCTCGCCCACTTAAGAATTCTTTTACCCAACATACAACGTCTTTATTTATACCAAAACTCTCTAACTTCAAGATTAATTTGTCATGAGGAACTTTATCGAAAGTCTTTTTAAAATCAAAACATATCGCATCAACTTCAGTACTGCTTTCGCCGTGGACTAAAATATCGTGTACGCCTTACGTCCTATAATCTCTACTTTAGAGTCAAATTGACATGCAGATTCATCCTGCTAAGATGGTATTGCCATTCTGTATAACACATCATATCGAGGAGAATCTGTGTATTCTTTTCTACTCGTAATAGAGATTTAATGACGCAAGCAGTAAATGTGAGACTACTGGGATTCTGGGCCATATTTCGGAATCCTAACTCATGTCTCAGCGTACGCTGAGAAGTAATACCACATTTACGGCTAGAGTCTATATTCGTTGCTGGGAGTATAGGACTTAATCTCTTAACTAAATTCCAAGATTATATTTTGTCCAAAATATTTTGACTGATGACGTGAGAAACATTTTGTGGACTCCCAACTTACTGTGGTAGACTGGACTATGAACTTAAAATTAGAGAAATTGATTGCTGAATTGATATATTAAAAATGTTTTTCTTCCCTAGTACAAATAGGAATATGAACAGTATGTATACAAGTGCATTAATGAATAGCATAGGTAGTTGCATGTTGGTGTAAGGGCTTTAAGCAAAACCAACTAAGACCATGTTGGTGCATGCTTGCTTCGCTATGTAAATAATTTTTATGTTTAGAGTAGAATATATCTAATAACAGTGTGAATTCGCCCCCTGCCACACACCTTTAGGTGGCTTGAAGGGTATTATGTAGATTTAGATGTTTGGCATTATAACTTTGAAAAAGGTGGCATTATTTCCTTTGCAATAAGTCATCATTGCACTCCATAGTAATCGGATATTATCCAACATGGTCAAGATAGTCTATCAAAATCGTCTCTGCTTTGCAATTGATTTCATTAGAAAGCTCTTCTTAAGTTTTGTTTTGCATCAGCTTCCTCCGACATTTATTTATCCCCGAATTTGGTTTTATTCATAATATCATAGTTACCGCAGCTTATAAATCGTACAAACAATGAATCTAAAACTATTCCTATGCTTCTGATTAAGGTATTCGTTATTGCCTTGAATATCTTCGGGAATAGAACCTGACCAGCAATGTAAGGTCTACTGGAAGTGAATGATTTGCTTTTCTACTGTTTGTCGTTACAAGTTGATTGCCTCAAGGGACTGGAGGCGATTTAATTTGTGAACTCAGCACAAGAAATTGTGAGTGAGTGGACGAAATGCGTACTACAACTTTGACGATATCTCTCTCAATATTTATTTGTGCTCTTTGGATAAAAAAATCCCTTTTGTATCCGGATACCACGCCATAAATTCCGCAATTATTTTATACGGTGTGATAGCCTAGTGGGAGATTCGTTGGGATGTTTACCAAAGGCATCTCCCCGATTTTAAATCTGGGAGAGACCTCTTTGGACACGTCCAGCTAAAGCTAAGCTGTGATAGTTGTCCTCGCGCGCTTACCACTAGGTCTCGAAATCTGTTGGTGGCATCTCGGATACAGAGTATGGTACTCTACGTTGGTATTATTATAGCTTACTTTACCCAGTATAAGAAGATTTTGCCAGCAATATCAGTCGGGAAAATATCAAATACTCGCAAGCAGTGTTGATTTTGAGTACCAAACCTTTCCCCGTAATTGCAGGTGGCGATAGGAAGCGAAATGCCACCTGTGGATTTTTGTGTCTTTCAAAAAATTTCTTTCGAAATTGGGATTAGTGATTATTAAGTGATCTTTACCCTCACCAACCAGACTGACCATCGATTTGAGCTTAGTGGATTGAGCATTCTTGCGTAAGTTATACTCTGGTTAGAAAAATCTTTCGCTTTTGGCAGGAAGAAAATTCAGTTCCATTTGATATGGGTCTTCAGGAACGTGAATGTTATGGGTGGATTGGGTGCGGATGAAGTGGTGATTGCTAGAACTGTGGAAGCGGGAAACAACTGTGGAAACAGGAAAACAACCGTGGCCTCTTACTGATTATCTGGGGATAGTGTTGCCCTCCGAAGTGTTTCAGGTGAGGTAAGATTGTCGTTGGTGGTCTCTCCCGCTCCTCTAAGAACTTCTTCGTATGTCACTCTGTCTATTCCATCTTCATCAATATTCTATAACCTCATATTTCCAGTGCTTCCATCTAGACTTTTACTGCTGCTGTTGTCGCCCATGCTATCACTACTATGAACAAGCGTGCTACAAATGTAGGTCCTGCCTTAAAAAAATAAAGTCAGTAAAGCACTAGCTAGAAACCCGGGGGATGCGGGTCTGTTTCCCGTTTTGGGCGTCGATGTCGTGTTTATCTTAAAGTTAAACTCAAGTTTAGACTGCGTGAAATAGCCTTAGCAGTAGGAGCATCTTAAGACCGTATTCTTGTCTGAAAATCTACTACTACTCCGAATGTAGGCTGTAGCGAAGTTTTTCTTACTTCCATGATTATATTTCGAGCTATAAAAAGATTCTTTTATTGGTGGAATGCCCTTTCTTTTTAGGATATTGCACTGTATATTTCATTCTCATTTCGTCCACCATTCTGATACACACCTTCCCAGATAGCTGTACTCTTTCGCTTTTTATAGCATTTGTTTTTCTACTTAAACTTTGGTCTTGGCCTCTTCTCGTTCACTACGAGCTATTACTTTTATTTCTTTTTATTGGCCTTCAAGTATTTTCTGATCAGAGACATTTCCACGTTAGATAGAGCCTTCTAAATGCTAGAATTTAATCCAATAATAAAATTAACATTAGTTATTCGTCAAACTGAAAAGGAACGAACGTCCACGGCTCAATGGCTGTCCTCTACGCTGTAGTCCTATCTTCATCTGTTGAGAGACTATCCGTAAATTACGTAACACTAGAGAGTGGGGGGCGGGCCAACTGTTACTGTTCAACATCGACGGGTAAGGGGAAGAATTCAGCCTTCTGTTACGTTGTGAGATGGATTCATTATTAATTCATATCATGTTATAAAAATAACTATACAATCATTTGCCAACAAATAATATGATTAGTAAATAAAGTTTTTTAAAGCATGGCTGTTTTGTCGTTTACAAAAGATAGGGTTTATTGGAGGCGCTACAGAACTTATAGGTTTATTGGAGGACGAATGTGGGGTGAGGGTTTAGTACGGAAAAATAAGTGTTACGTAATGTATGGATCGCCTCTTAAGTCTTAAGCTTGGCACCATTAGAATCCACAAATGTTGCGTATGTATGCTCTTCTTAACCGTGTCGGAAAATCGGCCATTAGATCATTGCATATGATGCTGCCACGTGCAGTCCGCCGAGGTCTTCCTATTGCCGCAACGCGAATGCAGGCGGAAAACTGTGACGAGCTTTTCCCGCAAAAAAGTCTCGTCTTATAAATGAGTGCGGTGGGCAATGTTCCGGCAAGCGATGGGGCAGATATCCTTTTTGCTCTCATTGTTCCTTGCTATACGGTGGAAATGAGGAATCGAACGGTTTTACAGCCGCGGGATATTTTTTCATTCACAGTCTTCCTATTAAACTAATCAGGAAATTGCCGCTACGGGAATAGATCGGCTCGAAGCGTCCTGAATAATGAAAATCATTCTATCTCTTGGAATGCGTGAGCTGGACCGTATGTATAATAAATGTAATTAGGCTCCTGGGAATTTCTTCTATTTTTTATACTTCAGGTGAGCGCAAAATACCTCGTCAGTTCTATTCTTGAATTTTAGGTCTTCAAAGAATATATTCCATTTATCAAGGTGAGTTCATCAAGTAATGCCGCCGGAATATTTTTTCTTAACCTAACGAACGCTGCTGGCATGAAAATGATTGTGGCGGAAGGCTCTTCTTATGTAGATGTGCGCCGAATGTAAACATGTTTTTGTAAATATTCATATCAGTTTAATTGACCTTTATGATGCTTGCGGACTAGGAGGTAGTAAGCTTAATTTTTTCCTTATCCCAGCTTCTGATATGTTTTTGCTTTAATGTAATATCGATATTGGATTTTTTTCGAGTTGGTACTCCGCCATCGTAAGGTGACTGAAAAATGGCACAAAAACAGTCGCTAGTTTCAATTAGGTAAAATACATTTTTTTGTTTTTTTGTGCTAATTTGGGAGATAGTTCCTTTATTATTTTTTTAGGTGAAGAATATTCTGTAGCTCTAGATTCTGCTTACAGATTATGGCCTTAAATATGTTTTCCGATAATTTATGGTTGTAAAATACAGTATAATTTATTAGTCGTTGATCCCTATCCTTCGATATGTCAACATGTCAATTTCCCTTTGAATCTATCTCCCTTATCAGTCGGTGGTGCGAAATCATTGACTGTAAAGTTCTCGTGAGATAAAAGGCAATGATACTGTGAACGTATCGAGTTTGTTGTACGTTTTGTAATAGCATTATGGAACAAATTTCCATGTCTTAGATTCTCACAATTTACCAGTTCTTAAACGGTTATTCAATATATTGATAAGTTTTTATTAATTTTGTATACCCGAATATGCCGTTCATCATTTACGATTTATTGTCACTTGTTAATAATTCTTGTGTGTCGACATGAATGAAAGCAAAATCATATTTAATCCAAAGCAGTTACATAGTTTCTCACCTTCGATGTGCCAGCGTTGTGTGTTATTGTCGTGTGATTGCGTATAGATGAGGGTCCCTGGTGCCTTAATAATATTTTTTGTCGAATGACGTTTTAGCGTTTCAATTCATTACGAATTGATTTCATAGCGCAAGGCCGGAGGCAGCGAATTCAAGATGTCGAGTGAGCAGATGAGAGTCGCATCATGAAGCAAGTCGGAAAGAGATGGATGATCGATCGGAGGGGAAGGGGTAGCTCGAATAGTCAGTCGTTGATTAATGTGAGTATGGAGATTCTTGAGAGGATGAATACTGGGATTATTGCGGCAAAATAGCATTGCGAAGGAATGGCAGTGTCAGGCGGAAGTGAAAGAACAAGTGGTGGTGGGTCTGTATGAGATATATGACTGTATGTACTAATGAATAGGTTTAGACACCAAAGCTAAAATATTTCATTTTAAATTTTGTGCATCCTTATAAAAGTAAGGATAACTAAAGCTTACACTACAATTCCACATTTAATATTCTCACGACTCAGGTTCGCCGTAGTACTGCATCTTCATGCGAATAAGGTAACTCGGGTTACTTTACCGGTAAACCAGGTCGTAAGAATACGTTACATGTGGAGGGTTCGTGTGATATTTACTCGACCTTCTCGAGATGAGAGAATTCCACACCAATCCGAGGCCGAAACTATTTCTTAATCTTAAGAAGGGGACCTTACTGAGATATGTGTGGATGTGTGTTAATTTTATATTTCGTGGTCACGTTTTGTGACATCCTCTTAACGTTAATGTACGGTCTGTTCGTCATAATGGTTCACTGGAGAGAATTAGTCGATGACAAGACTGTAAAAGTTACTTTAAAGGATTATGACGATTGCTCATTGAAACATGGTCCGAGAATACTATTCATTCTAAGTTGTAGGCACTTGGGAAATGCGGTGAATTGCAAAATTATCAAGGTTTATGAGTTTTTTAAAGAGTTTTTTTGAAATTTAAAATTTCGAAAGAGTGTCGGAATAAGGCATTCCCGGACGAGTTCTTACCATACAAAAGGACTGAAAAAATACGTATTCTGCATCTTTTTTTCGGTCTTTCAACATCAGTTGTTCGAAGTTCCGTTCTCATCCGTCGAAAACAATCGTTGATCGACTGTAGACCAAACCCTCCGCTGCGCTTTCGCGATCGACAAAGGCGTTAAAAAACGTTATAATAAAACAAAGGCACTCATCATTTTACGATTGTTCAAGCTCTTTTGCGCCCCCCCCCCCCCTCACTCCCTCGTTTCGTCTTCATCCCTGCAATCGTACTGGATTATTTTTGTGAAGTGGAAATTTTCGCTTACTTCCCTGATCCTTTCATCCATCCTCATCCCTCTTCGTAAATAGCTGTTTCCGAAAGCTGCAGAGATGATCCATTAGCAATACGTACTATTGAAATTTAAAAAAATAGTCATAAGAACAAATCGCTGTAAGATCTGGTTGACGTGGTGGATAGAGAACTGCATTTTAGTTCCCCTTGGTATTTTTTGTGAATAGCTAGGTATCATTATTTCTAATTACTATGGATTCATGCCACACTGCCCTAAAAAAACGGTGAGGCATGGACGATGACAGCAGCGGAGAGGAAAAGGGCGGAAGCATTCGAAATGTGGTGCTACAGAAGAATGATGAAGATAAAATGGATCGACCGAGTGACAAACGAAGAATTCTTAAGAAGAGTGGGAGAAAAGATATATCTTCTGAGACCCTAAGAAGAAGACAGGGCAACCTAATTGGCTATATTTAAGACACGATGGCCTGATGAAGGCAATCGTCGGGGGAAAGGTGAACGGAAAGAAAGAAAAAGGTAATCGTCTTATGAGATATATGGAACAGGTCGTGAAGGATATGAAAGAGAGGAATTATGTTAACATGAAAAGGTTGGCCGATAGAAGAATCGAGTGGAGGGCTGCGTCAAACCAATCCTAGGATTGTTGACCGATGAAAGTGATGATGGATTAATGGGTAGATAAACCCGCATTAATAATTGCGCACAACCGAGTTTAATCGCATAATTGTTGTATTTATTATATCTAAGTAACATCCATATACTTATGAAATCTGATACTCTGTCATACACATTAGGTTGGATCCAATCCCATGACATATATTAGGTTTCCAACAAGGTTCGTGTAAGTTATACATAAAATTAAGCCCAAGACGCCGCCTGCAATTCCTCCCTTACTTCGGGGACCAGCCCATTTTCAATTGTGTCACAGGTCATAAGTCCACCGTGGGAATGGCATAACACGGCGGAACACTTTACGTCATAATTCCGTTTAAAGAAAAGCGTAGCGATGACCAATATGGCAATAAGCCTCGTGAAACTCTCCAATTAGTGATCTGAACGTGATCAAAAGTCATCAGGTCGCCAACACACTCTACACTTGTTGTCTAGTTTTTCCGGATATGATGGCTTGGTTTTATTTTTAAATCGTGTTTCTACAGATTTAATGAGTGCACCATTCCAAGTAAGTTTTCTGTGTTATATCTGCGTCGTTATTTTGAAGCTTGGCGTTTGCTTCGGTGTCTGTATGATTCCGTTACTTCGTGGGAAAAATATTTCCGTCGATCTGCTTAATTGCAACGGATGCGTATGTTCTATTTGTTATGATTTGAAAAAAAGTAAATGCTGTTGCTGGTATTTTTTCCTCGCTTGGTTATATCTGCTCCAAGGAGTGGTTCCCTCGTATGTTTCTCTTAATTGTTTCCGTATCCATGCTGGTGGGAATAAAAATCAGATAGGCAGTCCATGCCCGTAGCTTCTCATCCAATTTATCAATTTGTCGCGAGAAAAAGCGCACCGTCTGGCCGAAGCGTGTTCGCAATATTTATTTACACTCGTACGCGATCGGCTTTAATGTATTTTTTCGCATCTGGCTTGTTCAGCTGCAGGTTTCGTCGCTTCTAGTTGTTGAAATCCTGCCATTTGCCCCATTTTACATAAATAGTGAGGCAAGAATTGTTTATGGTGTCGATGTTTTCTCTTGCTATCCGCTTTACATGCAACCGCACGTAGTTTCATCGATTTTCTTTCAGATTTGGACTCTAATTGATGAAGTTCTTCGTTTTTTGTGAAGTTTTCCCCTTATGAGACCTCCGAGGTGATTGAAAATGTTGTAATTTATGGTGTAATCACTTAATCTGTCTTTCTGACGGGAAAGTAGAAGTATTCCGAACTGAGAAGTAAACCATTCTCGATAAGGTGAATCCTGCTGCACGAAAGTGATGAATCGCTTCATCAGTGTTTTTGATCAATGAAAATAACATGTATGTAGCTGGAGTTATTCCAGTTTGTTAATACCCGGAAATGTATGAAATGGCATTCGGCATTCATTCAAGTATGCATGCTTAAATGTCTTGAGTTTGGAAAACATTTTTTGAAAGTAAGAATAGTTATATAGATTATCACGGGAAAGAGCCGACTGGCGACGTGCTATATGCCGCGATATTTGCCTAAAGACTCTTGGAGTCGATTTTTTGTAATGACGTTACATCCGGTTCCTTTTCCAGCGTTGATATCCAAAAGTGACCCGCTCAGAAGTTTATCTATATTCTTCTGAAGATTGAGTTTGATCCGTAAAATTAGGGTGCTGGCCATTGGTATATTTTTGGTAAAATTGGAAAATTGTTTTGCTCCAAGTTTTCACGAAACTGTGTCCGTGTATCTTAACTGCCATCCGTAAATATTAATTTAATGTGAATGACTGATATCTTACCCGATCCGTGCTATTTTTTTTTTCTCTCCATTCATCTATTCCTTTGATGAAAGGGGTTCTTTCATTAGTCGTGTGACCACAATGGGACTAGCTAAGTTCCTAAACGTATCTCGCCTATCTTTTGATATATTCCTTTTGGGTAATCAAACCGTCCTCGTAAGCGTTTTTTTACAGCGTGCCCTACAGATTTGGCTTAGACTAGAGACATCAATTGATAAAAGATTTAATATTTAATTTATTCCGTAGCGCAAACATGAGAAAATTCCTTAATTTTTTCTCTCTGGGTAGGTTCATTGTTCTATTTGTCGTGTTGTAACACTTATTGCTTCATTATGCGTTGTGCTTACTCGCATAGAATTGTGAGCTCGGTGGTAAGGCTGATTAAAATTTGTACTTCAGTCGATTGGGCGTTTTTCAATTAATTTTATAAAGCTATCACACGGAAATAATTCCGAATATAGATATTACATTTGTTCAGAGAGTATTATTCTATTATGGCGTATGAAGTATTGTTGAATAAATTTAGACAATAATAATGCAAAAAGGTTGAACGTCGTGCTAATACTGCATCGTAATTCGCCACACTAAACTCCAGCTCAGCTCACTACTCAAATTTTACACGAATATTCTAGGTTACTTGCCAAAGATTTTGTAAAGTTTACGTCAAATCGAATGCACTCGTGTTTTGTACATTTATTTCATGTAGACATACAAAAAAGCATAAAATCTACTGTATCTATCTTAGTTACCTCTCGGGTTACTTCGTATTGATCTATTACCTTCCATTATTGTCCGCATAAAGAATCGGATCTTTAGCCTCTCTGTCCTAGTGTCTGATTTCACAATTACAAGAATGTATTTCATATGAAAACGTGTTACCCCTAGCTTCAATTTTATTCATGTCCGTTTCAGGAATTTTCAGTCATTTTCACGGATGGTGGGTCGAGCTGCTTTTTTAATATTTTTTCTTACCGTTGGAATCCTTTAGTAGTTCGCAACTTTTTGGGATTACTTTCTGGATTTAGCTACTATTTGTAGTCAGAGAACATTAAAAAAAAAGTTTATTATAACTCTTCGTAAAAGTTAACTAACCGGCTTGTAGAGGGTGCACAAATGTTCCCTTATTGATGGCCTAATAGGATATAGTAATTTATTATCAAGAGAAAGGCAGTTATTGGGAGTTAAATTGCAATATATGCACGTAAAGTACCTTTAAAGGGACAGAAAATGCCATATGTTTATTATATTGGTGTACGAGAAATTTATCGTCAAATACATTTTTATCGCCTTGATAAGTATTTTGTTTTATTTAAAATTTTAGTTAAATTTTTAAATTAAAAAGTTTTAGTTAATTTGTCCATTTTTTTTAAATTCCCACTTTCATGCTGGTTCCAATAAAGAGTGTAGCAGATTTTAAAATTCCTATATGAACAAGCTCTACAATTCTGGTAACTTTATAGCAAATTTTAAATTTGGATTTAGGAGCAAAAATAATTTAAAACTGAGAAATCTATAAATTTTTATTTGTCCTTAATTGAAAATAATATTTTATCCTATTTTTCATAACTACTACAGATCGCCGAGTATTTTTTTTTATCTTTTTAACGTGTATAGAAAATTATCCGAATTAAATTTCTGAAGTAGATTTGACAACAGCTAACCTTTCGCTTCGACCCCCTGCTGGCTGAAATAATTAATTTTTTGATCCGACAACGATCCTGGGCGTTTTCCTGGACGAACGCTGTCTCTATTGGCGTATCTGTCGCGCAGAATGTCCAGCCTTGCAACTGGATGTCGGTTGTTCGACTGCAGCCGTCCCAGCGAAACCTATTTCCCCTCATCCATCATCCCAAAAGAGGTGTAACGGAGTGCGTTCTGTCGTTCCTTTCGAGTAATTATTTCTACCGGTGGAGTGGAAAGCAGGACAAAAATACTGTGACCCCGTCTAGATGGCAAGTCGTCTGGCAGCTTTTACGCCGGCTGGGATGGAAGGGGCAGCGATCGACACTTGACACACGACACCGCTGTCAGCGTGATTGGAACGGCTTTGTCGAGTTTTTGACGGGCAGACCTCTAGCCGTTGTGGACTATTCCTCATTCGTCACGGGCGGAGTGGAACTGTCTCGGGCTGAGGATGAGTCAAGTGTGTGCTCGAAGTTGAAGCTCTTAATCTTCGCCTTTACTCCGCTCAAAGGTCGCGGGACCTATACAAGAGGCTTGCTCGCCGAACAATTGTTGTGTTGTTGTGGGGAAGTGTCCTCACATTCATTTAGCTTGTGCATCTCTGTCGCCGGCTACTGTGGCCGGGACACGCGCCCGGCCTGGTAACCCGAAATTCTCGGGGTTGATTGAATCTTAGATGTTGTATTTGCCTTCGAATTCATTTATGATAAAAAGTACTATATCACATCAGTATTTGGAGCTCAGTTGTACCTGATAATACCGCTACTACTGGTGGTGGGATGTATATAATTTTACAACTGTTAATCTGTATTAATGACAGTTTTATGGAAATTATATAAAAACAGATACCTTGAAAAATTTTGTAAATGCATATGGAGTAAAAAATAAATTTGTCACTGAAGTAAACGTACAAATGCACACGTTAGATTGCATACATGAAGTAAACAATAAATTGATGAGAATAAGGTGGTGGATTGTTGTGGATATAAACATGTTTGCATGAACCCGTTTGAAATATAACGCCGATTTGTTGTGCTTTTCGGATGTCTTCTTGCATTTAGGAATTTGGAGTGCATGTCCAGCATGAGCCTCATAGTATATACTATCTCATTAGGTGGGTAGTATATGTAAACTTAAGCGCATGTAGGTTATATGTTGTGATAGCACAAAAAACTAATACGCTCTCGGCAATATTTTCAACTATGAATGAAAATATTGAACGAGCGCTTAAAAACTAGCAGCAACGAAATTTAGGTATCAAATTGGGCGGACCTTCACGGCGATTACTCCCCTACTCTTTGGCATCTTTTATTATAGTAGTCAAACCTCTTTAATGGGTTTCACTCCACCTGATTTGCATTCCCTCTAAGTCGTACCTAAAGCCCTGCTGAGTGGCGCGATTAACCTCAGTTCATGATGAGCCATCTGCGTCTCCTTACTGATGTCTACTGAGTATATAGTTATGCTAGAATTCAGAATTTTTATAGCTGTGCAATTAGGTTTTACGAAGCCGTTAAGGTTTTATCAGACCGCTTAACCTAAACTACTTTTTTTTAAATTCTCAACTCTCTAAATGCATTGCTACATTATTTCATTAGGCGATTCACAGAATGTGAAGCACCTCAAATCCTAACCACTTTTTTATTAAAGAAGATTGGCAATTTTCCACGGAATAAACTTAAAACCGACCGGTTACAATGTACTACATCATCATCAGGTCGACACCTGTACTACACCTGATGATGATGTAGGACATCGAAACCGGTCGGTTTTAAGTTAATTCCGTGGAAAATTGCCAATCTTCTTTAATTATGTTATTCCACCATATCACGCCTGAAACGACCCTTTTTATTCCTAACCACTTATCTTCTTTTCCTCCCGTTGTCATTTTGCCTGAAATTTTCCGAATACCGTAGGTGTTGGAGTCGTGAAATTGTTTTCGTGCTATAGTCTACAGTGAACAGATATGCCCTTCAGTCTACAGAGTTAACGAAAAGCCTTTATTGTACCGTAAGAGATTGCTGACAGGTTTGAATATAAAGGAAATTTTGCTGTTACGTTGCGCTTGTAGCGTTATTATTGTAGTTTTGATCTTTCTTGCGTTTTTCTTATTTACAATTTTTCACTGGGGGAATATTACGTAACAGATTAGGTTTAGTAAAGAGGTTCTGGTTGGTGTTGTGACCCGAGTATTGACTCTCCACCTCGAGGTCCCGAGTTTTAAACCTAGCAGTGGCACATATATCCTAGGTATGCCGGTACCTACTTAATTGCTGTAGAGAACTTAAAGTTCAGTGTTCCGTCCGTCGGATAGGACGTTAAACAGTGGTCCCCTGAACGCCTTTCATTACGAGCAGGGCCCGTATTGCCTTAATATTTGCTTTCTGCGTCAATGAAGAAAACGTTCTTCAAAGCGTGTGTTGATAATTTAGAGGATGGAGGATTGATTTAAAAAAAAGTTTAGCCTCCTTGAATCCACTCTCCGTGGCGTGTATGTGAGTAGTTAAAATTCGTTACCGCATATCGGCTTGTGATGAAACCTACATGTGCTGTTTACTTTAGTGATAGGAATGGATTACACCACTGTCATCCATTGTTTGTTTTTAAAATGGGAAAATGAATCTGGCATGCATTTCTATCACCCATGCGTCGCTCACTAACTGGAACATGATAAGATTACTAATGCTACCAATGTGTTATCTTCGTTTTATAGATGCGTTTTAATGTTCTTAATTCGCCACCTGCTAACGTTTCTGAAAACACCGACGCATGAATTTGTCCACTCTGGAATCCAAAAGGGGGCTTCACAGTCACCCGAAGCCGATCAAATGACCTTATCGACAGAGGATGAGTTCATTTAGACTTAGCTGTGTTTGCGTTTAAATATTGCGTGAATATTCATGTCGGACAAGACAAAGTGAGTCGTCTTAAGACGGATTGACACAGGGAAGGTACTGGATGGAACGGCAAACCGGTGGTCACCAAGAAGATTAGAAATGACTGGAGGGGAGCATTTGCATGCTAACCTACATGTTACGCTGAAACCAGACTCAGGGCGCTTGTGAAGGCCCCACCACCCGGTACGAAACTTACGACGAAACTACGGTACGAAAATTTGTTTCCTATGGCTTGAGATTAACGAGATTGCATGCGTATCGAAACATGAATAATTACGAAATCGTGCCCGGGTTTCATTACACCGGTGTTAGTTAATCTTAATGGTAGGTAGATTTGGATTTATAGGGTGCGTCGACAATTATGGTCATTTTGCACCACGCACAATATAATATATCAATAAATATGCAGAAATAAAAATATAGAGTAAAAAACAATGGCAGTATAAAAGGTGCAAATATATGAAAATATATTAGATTTTACTTATGATGTTAGTTTCCTTTAAAAAAGTAATGACATGGCTTAGGCGATCAGCATCGTTGCCTAGAACTTGTTCTAGGTCGCCGCTGATGTCTAGCCTGTTACGTGTGTGCCAGTATTTGCCACTCTCCGTCAGGATATGTCGCACACTGAGAGGAGTGTCAGTCATCACATCGAGGAGGAATTTTCTCTTCTATGAAGAGGAACGAGTGAGTCAGGGCGCAATACCCGATTCTTAAACGTGAGATGACCACTTCCTCTCTGCGACTACCCCTGACGGAAGAGGGCCACCCTGAAGTTACGGGTTTAATTGTCCGTAACTTATTGTTTGGGATTTCCCTCCAAAATTCACTCCACTGCTCTAGGACTATTTTACGGAGAGAAGCTTGCATATCCTGATAGGGTACTAGCGTCGTCGTCGGCTCAGGGATATTTAGAGCTTCTTTTGCCGCTGCATCCGCCTTCTCATTTCCGACAATACCCATATGTCCAGGGACCGAAGTAAAAATAACTTTGATTCCCTTTCTATTAACGGATAAAAGGGTAGTATGTATTCCCTGGACAATAGGGTGTGGTGAAGAAAAGACGGAAATGGATTGCAGCGCGCTCAATCTTTAAGGACCGCAACATATTGTTAAATAGTTAGCACCTTAATGTTTAAAATTCGGCTTTGAACTCACGGACGGTGGCGTCGTGAGCACGACATCCACTGCTTTGTGACATGATACGTCTAGCAGTTCGATAAATCTTGTTCCTTTAAGGCCTCTACAATTTCCACGGGGAAAGAGGATGCCTCGGTAGCTTAATTGGCTAAAGCACCTGGCCGGGAATTAGGGGATCTGGGTTCGAGTCCTGGTCATGGCGAATGATTTTTTTCTCTCTGGAATTTCTGCTATTAGTTAATCATCCTTAGACTGTCTAGGGAATGACATTATTATCACTATTCTGCCGGTTAAGTGGGAATTTGATGGTCAAATTCTTTTTACGACTCCGATCTCTCATGTGATGTCCTCCTTCAGTTTCGCATGCTTGCTTCCATTATGGCATCCAAACTGTTATTCTCCAGCTATAAACCAGCTACTTTGAGCTCTCGCCTACAGAATATAATGAAACCCTTCGATATCTTTATAATCCAGTGCACCGACTGGTATTATTTTTAATAGGCCAGTATTGAAACTTTAAATTCATCAAAAAATAGTTAACTAAGTCAGTTATCTCCATCTCGAATCCAGATACGATTTTATAAATCCAGAATCAAGATAGGGTGTGGTTTTCAATAGTATTATTAGTGCCCTGCTGGTTCTGGTAGATTTTTAAATGCAATAAATTGTTCCTGTGACTTCTATCTATCAAATGATGTTCTCCTTTATTTCCGCATACTTCCTACCTGCCATCATTAAATCGGAACTACCCTTACTTCCCCCTCTACCCCGCCTCTGCTACATTTTCCGTCTATCACCTTCTTTAAAACTCCCTCTCCCCTTTAATTCTGCTTTGTCCATTCCCTCAGCCTTCTCCTAATTTCCTGAATCAACTTCCTTTCCTCCCCACAATCTCCACCATTTCCACGGTAGTCTTTCATTCTATCCTCTTCGACATCTCCATCCTCCTCCTCCACACCCACATCTCAAAATCCCATGTCTGTTTTCGTCTTCTTTCTTTCAAGTACATATTTCTGGTCCATGTAGTGTCACGCACCATGTATGACTTTTTACTACTCTTTTGTATACATCCCTGCTCAACGACCCTTTTATTAACTCTCTTTTACTACTACCCGCCTATTTGGGGAAATATTAGTTCTACATTTTATTCCACAGGGAGTAAACTCTATTCCTAACAGCTGATGTAAATTTAAACTAACGTGGATTGTGTCTGCATATTTGCGCTCTTGTCACTCTATATTGGATGACTTTAAAGTACATTCCACTATTTATCCACTCTTAATTTTTTCCCGTCCAAAAACAATTTGATCCCTGAGAGAATACCATAATTGCGAGTGCTTAACCCGTATGTTTGTGCCGGCTCTAATGGTCGATCTTGCTTCACGAAGTGGCGGAGATGTCGCCTCTATTACCTTATCATCTCTCCATGGCGGTGGCAATGAGATACAGCAACTCAAGAATACGAAATTTTAGTGGGGGCGAGACTTGGAGGCAGAATAGGGGTAAGTGAGAATGGCATCGATCGTTTGAGCAAATGAATCCTTGAGGTGTTAGCTTCTTGTTCAAAGATTTGTACTTTGAATTTCAGAGATTTGCTCGCCTCAGGTGTTCTCTTATGCGGCAGTTTACTCGAAAAACTTTCCGCATTCGCGTTGAGTTTACCGTCGTAAATCCATAATATGTTTCAAATCCTCGTTTTGCTTACCTGCCGTGTTTGGTAAGGGGTTGTCCATATGTTACATAACGTTGATTTTCCATTTGTTTCAACCCTTTCCCTTTATCCTCCCTATTCCTTCCTAAATTACGTGACGCTGCGAGTTAACTCTCTTTTTGAGCTTGATAAAGCGTGCATGCTTCATATATAACCTATTTACTTCCTAATACTATCATTTATTCAGTAACTCTGCATGTTATATCATAGCTATCGCAATAAATAACGAATTTATAGTGTACATTAGTTCCAACTAGTAGAGAGGCCCCATCCTCTTCCCTGTCGATAGTAAATCGTGAAACAGAAGGCCCGCCTTACCCTATAGACTCACGTAATTAATGTATAAATGGACCGTTGGAAAGAAAGAGAACCCTAGATAAATATGCTTGCTGTAAAATTTATTTCAAGACATACTACATTGTATCACTCTTCAAATGCACATTAATGGCCGAAAATATTCGAAAGTCGAGTTTTATTTTTTTATTTTTAGTATTTTACTAAGGGATAATGCTAGTCAGTGCCTAAGTCGTCCAGCTGCTCAAAATGACAGCTCAACAGGTGTTGCGTATTTAGCTATCGACCATCTATATTTTATCAACAAATATTTTCCTACTCTCGGGAAATGGTTACCAAATTTTTTTCCGATCAATTTCCGGGATAATAATGATAAAATTCTGTTTGCGGTCTCTCTCCCAGGGTGAATAACCGTTGGGAGTAAAAAATAACTTAACTGTGTACAAAGTCCTTCTTCCTCGCGTTCACTTCAAATAGCCTTATCCAAATACTCGTTTTGGCTTTCGGATGAGGGACGCTAGGAAAATAAACATATTTATTGCAACACACATAAAATATTGTGTTTGGAGGCAGAGTTTTAATAAAGGGCCTATACTCATTAATAGGCATGCCAAACACAGCCTCAATGTTGAAATAATTGGTTGAACCATGGTATTGACCACATGAACATAATGAGATTCTCAATAGATAGGAAGGCTAGGCTGAACATGAAAGTTTATCGGGCTGTTATGGTGGCTAGATCATTGACCACCCATTTCGAGAGTTCGGGTTCGAATTCCGTAAGCGGCAAAGATTTACAGTGGTGTACCGATCCCTTCGGGTGTACAGGGCGGAGTACACTTCAAGTGCAGTACACAGTCCGTCAGATGAGACGTTAATCTTTGAACACCTTGACGCCTTTCCTGAAGAGCAGACTTATGTTGACGCTGGGTTACTCTCCATCCATTCTCAGTTCACATAAAAATTTCCTGCCTCTAACTTATCCAAAATGTTAAGTGCGACCTACTACTAGTAAGCTGTTGGTCGCGTCACGCGAGTTACAGCCACTTAGCATTTATGTTGAAAAGTAGTTAGCAGAGGCTTGATCAGGTTGAACAATTTAATTTAGGGTAGTAGCGTTTACGAGTGAGGGTGAAAAATACATTATTAAACGAAACATATAACGAATAGCGGTATAAGACTGAATAGGTGAACATTTCAATGCTGTGTATGCCATGAATCCATCGAATACACTTAAAGGAATGTACATTTTTTGAGTACCAGACTTTCACTCAGTATCACTGTAAAAAGTAGATCTGATTATAAGGTACAAAAGCGATCTGAATTTCAGATGCAACAATTTTAAGACAGGGTATGTTGAATTTCAGCAGTAATATCTTGTCTAAAAATAAGGCAGGTGAACGGCTGAAAATCAGACCATCCAGAATCCTGCTTCCTCTGCTTCCTGCTCAACTGCTCCTGTACCAACCATCCATGTTCCTGCCTCTTCCGTACCTTAAATCCGTGTTCCTGCCTTACAACCAGACAGCGCTTAAATTCAGATCGCACTGAAAATCAGATCAACTTTTTACAGTGATAGTATCGCCTTTAAGGATTTGTACTGTCTATTTACCTAACATTTATGTGAACGGTCAATCGAAGCCAAATATTCGGAAGCGGAACTTGTGAATTTCTTAAGAATTTCTAAAAGTCCTTTGCTCAGCATGTCGATTCTCTTGGCCCTCGTTGCCTTCAAGAGGTGCATCCCCTATACCCTGCTCTAATTTTCCTCGTAGGTCAACCGCGAGCATATTGCACCTGTCTAATTATAGATCGTCTGCTTGCCTACGCGCCTTGTTTTTCCGCGTTCTCAAGTTGCTTAACATTCCCTCCAACAGTTTTTTTTTTACTATTTGCTCTCTTAAATTTCCGCTGCTCACCTTTCGCTAATATGCCATGACACTAACCTGATGCATTCCTCCTTAAGTATAGCGAAAACCAGTTCTCCAAATACACAGTTTGACGTAGGTAGTTGGTACACAAATTCTAAGTATGTAGCCGGTTATCTGTTCACTATTTTCCTGCGACTCTCAATTACTCAGTCAGTCCGGCATTCCGAAGTGAATAATCTTGGTCGGTTGGAAAAAATGCATTCCCTCCGTGAAAAACGAACACGGAAACAATTTATTTACATGTTTCTTTAACTGGCTCATTCTGTTGCAATTTTTATTAGTTACTTTTTGTTGGATTAGGTTCCTAATTAGATTTAACTAGGCATTTGATGTCTGCATTTTCTCTTTTACAATATGAAGGTATACTTCCTGAATAAACGGATGATTTACCTATTTGAGGGACGGATTTGATTGTCTAATGCTGTGTATCGGTAATATTTTTTTAATTCACGTGAAGTTATAAGTATTGCGAAAGAGTGAATTCTCCTCGATTGATATTTCATGTTGATGGTAAGATAAACTAATGTAACAAGGCTAATTTCAATAATGTGCTACTTTAAAACAAGTCGAGCGCTGATCAGTTATGTGGATTTAGTTGTCATTCTGGAATCTGGAAAAACCGCTCAGTCTCTAGTGAGAAAGCGATGTAATTAGAAGCCTTATTCGTTAATATTTTTGCGTATTCAAGTCCCTGGTGCTGTTATGTAGCGATAAATATTTCGTAAATATTTAATTATGAACTCTCCGAGGAGAACCTGTCTCCTTCTAATGGTGTGTTCTCTGTAGAAATCCTCGGCCATCTAACGGCAGAAAAGGTTAACAAAACAATTCGTAAAACCTAATTCGTCCTTGAATGGACGTGATGACGTTAGTCCATTTGGTTCCTTGGTTTCGGCGCTCGGAATGACAAGTAGATGCCTGCTGCTAAAAGCTTTTACGGGACTTCTCGAGACGGCCATAAACGCGAGAAAATGCAAGAGATAGAGAGAGCGTAATTCACCTTGCGAGGTGCAGTATTCCATCCCCGACCCTACGATTGTAGACCCCTTACGAATATCGCTGATGTTCCCCTAGGCGTAAGTTAGCAAACTTTAGTATTTCCTCTCTCTTACAAAGGCTATATAGGATATGGTTGCCGTGAGAGAAAAGTTTCGATTCAATACGCTACGACTCCGGCTGGTTAAGTTTTGAAAATGACTTACATCGAGCCTGATCTGTTTGTTGATAACATGAAAATAGTTAACTCCATCCAATTATAGTTGATATGGCTTAAAAAAATGAAATGATTGAGATATGCCTGCCGATATGACAGATTTGAAACTTGTTTCACTTTCACCTACGTCTAAGTAACCTGCAATCCTCCTCCAGGGTCCGTATACGGGTAGGTAGAATTCAACATGGGTTAGTAGAGTTAGGCTTTCGTGCCTACAGATTGTCTCTCGGTTACTGAGAGGAATGCCATGGATGCTTCCCCGGTCTAGTTACATGCTGCCAAGACTCACTTAAACCGTCCGCAATCCTGTGAGAACAAAACCATAAGGAATATCATAGGAGCTCCATAATACTCCGCAAGAGTGAATTAGAAAGAACCTCAAAATGAACTCCCTTCTATACATACTGGAAACATCACTTCCAGTTTTCAAGGAAAGCCTTCCGCATACTGAAAATGAAATGCTAATTCATCTTTGGGATTACGCCGTTGCTCAAACCTGTCATAAAACCCCTCGACATGCCCTCCCTGACCACATCCCTGTTCCCAAATTCCATTACCTCCTGTCATGCTGAGACCTAACGATTTCCTCCTCCAGAAACCAAGCTGCTAGAAATGCCTGTTAGACAGCCTGTTGCCTGGAAAGTAGGAGACAGATACCATGATATTTTGGCGTGGCATGGTGTGATACTAGGGGGATGTGGTTCAAATTAATTCAATAAGAACAGTGCTAGGCGTCACTTTGTGAAAAGTTATTACATTCGTGATAGTGAAAATAATAATACTGAGTACCTTTATCGAGGCCTTCGCCAAAGAAACTGATGTGTTGAAACCAAGGAGGTTAGAATGTATTGGATGAGGCATTGGCACGCTAGGCTATGGGTGCCATGGAAGCCAGAATGAGGGTTCTTGGGAAGGATTAGTACAAAACGTTGCGTTTTAAATGGCCTCTAATTTAGACTGCATTTATATTAAAAAAATTTGTAACCCTAAAATGGCAATCAAATTTCATCGTAGCGGTGTATGTTCATCTTTGTAAGGCTATTTAGGTGAGGTATAAATACATTTGAGTCCGCTGGAAGTTCATTTTATCTCTAAAACCGGTTTGAATTTAACCTATTTAAACTACATATTTGGTGCGTATTAGCGTGGTTGTTCATTTAATTGTTTATTTGGCTAACTTCAAAAATGCATGCCACCACTCATCTCACTACGAAGTTTTACCGCGTGAAGAAATAACTTCATTCATATGAGAGTAGCAGATAGCAAGCCCGTATACCTGTGCTTACCAAGATGGCCGCTGGCTTCTCAAATCAACTGCGATGTCTCCTCCGGTACATTTGAACCTTCTTCGTTGAAACCATTTTGGTTTTTTCCAAGAATTAAGTGTGAAAGTGGTACTCGAGTATTGGTATTTTACTCATCGTCCTCGACCAAAACACAAGTTAAGCATTGACATGCTTTCGAAATAACTTTGTCATTTATATTCGTGTTTACCTAATTATTTTTCATTGAAACAATTTTCACGTTGACCTCTCATCCCTTGCTGCACGCTTTTGCGGTAAATCTTCCAAGTTTTAGTGTAACTTGGAGGTTGCTAGAAGGGGTCTGCAGAGTTGTGTGTGGCGCCTGTACCAAGTAATCTTCCAGATTTATTTTTTCCTTCCAATCTTAAAATTCCGAAAGCGCTCTCCGAGTCAGTCACGAGAGTGTGCCAAGCGAGAGGTAGTTCGGTCACGTTCTCGTCACGTATTCCGTGCGTTGCGTATTCAGGTAGCGCGTTTGGGAGGCTGGAGGGTGAGAGGGGGGCGCAGTGTGTCGCTGGTTGGCCAAACTTGCGGGGAAATCCATTCCCAGAGTTGAAAGGGTTGCGCCTCGGCCATTAAGGGCGAGAGTAGTTTCAAAAAGGCTGGGCGTAGAAGAAGCTCCTTTTCTTACTTTTGCGACAAAGCTGTTTTCAAGTAAAACAGTAAGTGAAAGGTGTTGCTTTGCACATGTAAGGCCTAACCATGAGTATGTATGAAGAATTTTGGATCTGATGTGTAAAAATTTAATTTATCTACATCTGCGTAATACCCTGTGAGCCAACGCAAGGGTGTGTGGCAGAGGGTGAAGATCACCAAACACGAATTACTTATATGCAGCTAAGAGCTACAATGCTAATATTTCATGGAAACATTGTATGTGAGTCACGTGCAACTAGATGGTTAGTATCTTCATAGTAATGCAGTGACTACTGTTTAGAAAGGTATTCTCTAAATATATTTATCCTTCTTTCCCTAACATGCATGGGTTAGTGATGTAAAACATGCTTCATGCACTGCAGACTAACATTATTTCACCTACCTCTCCTTTTGCTATGCACCTATTATATTCTCTCTTGATACGCGGGAAAATACTTTTTATGTCTATAGATACGATTTGTCTCTAATCTTGTTTATCTGGTCAAATCTAGCATAATACGCTTGGGCTCTTAATATACCGTCATCTGTAAACATATCAGTTTCGAATTCAATTAAAAGTTTTACCCTAAATTTTAACCTGCGTTCTGTATATTCGGAAACTAAACAAGATAAAAAAGAAATCAGACTGTTCAGTAAAAAAATCCTATGACGTATGGAAAGAGTCAATCGGCTATTGGAAGAGCTTGCTTGGGATATCCTAGTATCTTAGAGGTTGTTTGCTTGATTAAGTCAATCGAAAAGTTCAAATCTCACGAATTTGAATCAGAAAAAGCAGAAATTTCTACACCCACACGTCATCAGTTGGAGAGACAGAGGTGACAAATTAAGATAAATAAACTGTTGGATCGGGCGTTACTAAAATTCCTTTTTCCCACGCGCAATAAAGGACTACAAGACGAACAAAATATGTACCATGCTTTCAAACATACTACATGCCATGATATCTACTCAATTTATCAACAAATTTTTTTCGGCTAAAAATCATCTTCACAGCTGGTAACCTGCCTCCCCCTGCCACACGCCATTGTGGCGGATCGCAAGGCAAAATATAGATGTGGATAAAGCTACAAAAATGCTTTCCGTAGGAGTAACGTTACAATCGATCGGTTTCGTAAGTGCGTCAGTGGTATTCACGTATGCGGGCGTGTGGTCGGAGCGATTCCGTTCGATTCACGCGAACATTTACGAATTGAATACTTCTCTTCTCTCGTCTTTATTTGTGTGATATGCGCATGAATACCGTCGTTATTTCTCACTCTTGGTTTCAAGTTTTTCCCACTCTCGACGACTCTGAAAGGGAAGAAGGGTGGAGCGAAACCCGGTGTAGGAATTAGCCTTACGATAGGTGCCCAGGTACCACAGCTTTACGTCCCATTTGGCGGACAAAATACTGAACTTTGTTTGCTTCGCTGATTCTTAGGCTCCATTTGTGATTTATGGAGATGGACTAGTTAGCCAGTTGTAGAATTAGATTTAGAATTAGGTTTGTAATTAGGTTATTAATTAGGAAAGTCGGACCCTAGTTCTCCCGAGCCAATTTCTGAGACAATCACGACAATCCCGAGTCAAGATTCGAACCCGTGACCTTTGGATGTCTGGCGGACGCATTAATGAGTTGACTTCAGCGGCCGGCATGGTTAACAGAGGTCAACGTTATTTCATTTCGGCTGGCGGTCCCGGTCCTATAAAGTACGTCAGACCGGGTTGGCATGGGCAATAACGATGAAAGAGCGTATCGGCGAAGGTTCTCATGTAACGAAGGCGTTGAAACGTGGGTCGTATAACCGGTTCTTGTGTATCTTTCCGTTTTCCGATGTTACGGTCATCCAGGTATACCTACGGTGAGTGGCTGGTTCACCAGTGATAGATGAATTTGGGATGGTATACGGGTAATTATCAATTTATTTAAAATTAAAAATATTTCATTTCCTACCTCAATATTAATTTAAAGCAATTTATAGTACCAGCGTAATCCAGTTGCGGTATTTTTCGTTGGCGTACATGCAAATTAAGCAAAACTTATAATCAGTGATTGTCCTAACCTTTTGTTGAGAATGCCATTTGCATGTATATATAATGCATTTTTCCACGGATGTAATTATATTAAAACCTATTATTCACTTAACTGAATACGTAAATTTAGGACTTAATGGTGTTGTATCAGAAATAACTTATCCACAATCTGACATTCCTGCAGATATCATTTGTATAATACATTTAAAATATTTCGTCCATATTGGTAGGTTCATGCCAGTTAATCCACATCCAAGTCCTTGCCAATTCACATTTCCTACGATAAAGTTCTCTTTACATTTTCAGGACTCCAGCTTACCTGCTTGAAATCCAGAACAATTAAAATTATTACTACATAACAAAGCGCATAGCAGTAAATTATAATATCTAAGAATCTAGCGTGTTCGTCTTGCCAATAATCGTTTGAAAACGACGCGAGCCAACCTATACAATGGACGTCTCAAAAAAGCGTAGGAGATGACCGACTTGTAGGCCCTCCGTGGTCGGTTTAACGGCTTCTTGCCTCTCCTTATCTTACGGAAGCTCTCTGCACGATAAGCGGAGTGATTTATCCTGTTGGTTAGTCGGGGCGTTTTTAGCCAACGAGATCCTAATGGATATTCCTGTTTTTACTCTTTAGACACCAATTGATTGCCTCTACAATGCCACCCCAGTGCTCGCGAGTGAAAGCGAGAACTTTGTGAAGTGGAAAGGGGAACCACAGGAGCAGGCAATTTCGCCCGAAATGATATGAATCTTGCTCGAAACCTCTGACCGCGGTTTCAAAATTAAGGCTGGTTTACGAATGGAATCGACGGGAAATTTATTTTCATCCTCCACACGTATTAATCGTGTAAAAGTATGCTCAACCTACGACCGAATTCTCAAGGCATAATGAATTAACCATAGTCCATTAAATAGTCAAAGGTTTTTAGTGCTGAAATGGTTTAAAATCTAATGATTGCTTAAACTTAAGTTTTGAATGTTGTTTTACATGAAAACAGCAACGAATTTCGCATTTAGCGGGCGAGTTGTGAAGTTCAAATTTTTTTCCTTAATAGTTTTATGTTTTAGTTGATTGTTTGGGTAAAATATTGTTTTAGCTCCATTTATAGCAGCAAGAATAGTTGGCTTTGTTTTTACTAGGAATAACAAGGGGGATCGGGTTGATGTGGTGCTTTTCAGTTACGTCTTTCCGCTCCGAGGGTCCAGGTTCATGTCCCGGCTCTGGCAGAGAATGTTTTTGTGAAACTCTGGGCCACCCTTGTGTAGAGAGCTCTTTTAGTGAAATACTCCGTCTGTCAGGTGGGACGTAAAACTGTGGACCACTTGGCGTTTTCGTTACTAGCAGCGGGCTTCTCTCCACCATATCTGCGAACAGTTACTTCGTATACCTGATTTCTCTCCTATTCTTGATGGAGCCAATGATTTTAGGTGTCGATCACCTCCCCAGAATTTCATAATGGCTTTACAAAAGGTTATAGGTACCCGTTCTGCGCTGACGGCAGAGACGAAGGCTGAAGTTGATGCCTGATGAATTTTGACACCCTTTGCTCTCGGAAGGAGCATTTAGGATTTAGGAACCTAATTGGCGTGTCTTTAATTTTCGAAGACTTGCTGGCATCTACCGCGAACTACAATCGTCGAATTTTAAGCTAAACTCACATTCCCAATTAAGTTAAACTCGCATTCACAATTTTGCTGGGGTTCACGCTCTTCTAGCCAAAGAGTCTTAGTTAGATTGCTTTGTCAGCCTTGCTTTTTTTCAGTCGTATTGGTTGACTAGATGGCGATAGATAGGTAGTACGAACTGAGAAAGCTCACGCAAGCGCTTCGAAACGCAGCAGTAGACTGGAGTGACAGACGACTCATTCGAAACCCGTTAATGTTCCAGATGTCCATTCAGGAGCTTGGATGATCAGAGATAGGACCGCTGGTTAGGGATACCTAGTTTCGTCAGTAGATCCTCATAAATATGCATGCGGAGGAATGGTGAAGAAGCGTGGGAAGAACTTGATTCAAGGCGGACTAATTAAATCTGTTCTGTTCTCCCTTGACCAAGGATCAGTACGCAAGACATTAATGGGAAATTTGTAGTCACTTGTAATTCATACGTTTTCAATTACGTGATGTGAATTGCGGAGTGCGAGATATGCTAGATTGAGCGTAACAACAAGTGAAATAATGAGTTTCTTGATGAAAATAGTAGTTTAAAACTAGATGGTGGAAATTATGGTTACGTTAGTAGCACTTTGGGCGAAGATAGACGTATTAAAAATTATGTTATGATGAGTATTGCTTTGGTTAAGCTAGTATTTATCAACGGAAGAGATATCTGACGATAACCATTAGCTGCGATGTATAGGAAGTCATAATGGAGAGCTTTGAATGGAGCGTGATGTATGTATCTGCGATCTAGACTAGGTCTACTAGATCGATCGACTAGACTAGACCTAGACTAGCTTGAGAGAATAGAAAGGTAGTTTTGAGCTGTGTGTAGGGGAAAGGGGAAAGGACGATGCACCCTAAATGTGACGAATGGTGAAATGTTAAGGATAGTGTTAGAGGAAATAAAGTTTTGAAGGAAATAAGGTACCGTGTCCATTGGATGCTACTTCTACATGGAACAAGAATTCAGAGACCAAATTTAAGAACAAATGAAGGCCGTGTGTTGGGTGATGAGGAAGGGAGAGGGGAGGAAAGAGAACGCGGGTGCGATGAAGACATGTAGGAATCACACTGACATGAAAAATAATTTTGTGTACGGATGGAGCCGTTTGTAAAGTTTTCGACATTTTCCTGGCGGTGTTATAAGAAGTCATAGAATACCCGGCACTACTGAGAGTAATTATCTTTCATTACTATAGCTATAGTCCCTATTGTCGAAATGGATGGTCTAGTTTGGAATTTTAAATCTCTGATACTCTTCCATTCCACATTCGTCTTCGCATTTTTGGCCTTAGGAACACGAAAAGTGAACTCTACTATTTGGTGTGAATTGCTTGTTCTTCCAGCGTATGAAAAGGATGTTTGTGTGGGGCGTGTGGGGTTATGCAAATAGAGATGTAAAGATGGGGAAGATTTATCACTAAAGATTTATCGCGAGGAAGATTTATCACTAAAGATTTATCGTGGGGAAGACACATCCCAGAAATATGCGGACGAGCGAAGAGAAAGCTAGGATTTATAAGAAGAGTACTTGGGAAATGTGATAAGACAAAAGAGTGATGCTACTTTTCACTAGTTAGGCCCCACCTTGAGTATGTAGCGAGTGTATGGGATCCGTATGAATTAGGTTTGATCATAGAACTAGACAGTGTGCAGCGTAGAGCAGCTAGGTTCTTTAAAATGTGTTACATTAGGTTGAGTATGTATCAGAATTAATACAAGAATTAGGGTGGGAATCATTATCAGAGTGTAAGTTGAAGTACGGATTAAATCTATTAGAGAAATATCAATCGGATACCTTTACTGAAGATGTTAGGCATATATTAAAAACACCAGCGTATTATGCTATATTCGACCAGATAAATAAGATTAGAGAGATAGATTGTCGTACTGATAGATTCAAAAGGTCATTTTTCCCCCGTACTATAAGATAACACAATAGGCAGCATAGCAAAGGGATAGGCAGGGGAAATATTTTAGAGTAGTCTGTAGTGCATGATGCATGTATTAATCCCTAATACAATAGATACTAACAATCTAATTGCATGAGACCCTGTAGTTGCTTGTTTGCATGTCAATAGTGCATGCTTGGTGATCCTCACTACCTGCCACACACCGTCGAGGTGGATTGCAGGGTATCGCGTAGATATAAATGTACAATGAGTACCTATAATGTCATCAAAATTTTGTCAATATATTCCTTGCCTGTCAGCTTAATTCTTCCGTCCCTTCATCGCGTCGTATGCAGCCTTTTACTTTACAGATTTAATTTTAGGTAAGGATAAGTGTTTATGTCATAAAAAAGCTGTTTTTCTTATCGATCGATGTAGTTCTATTGACCGTGGAAAATTACGAAATTTTCTCAAAGTCACGTGCTGATAGGTACACGAAATGTGAAAATCAAAAGGAATCTTACGCCTCTACTGGAATTAGAATCAATTTATTTACACATCGTGTAGTGTTTTAGCATTTTTTTACCTAGCTACCTCTTGCAGGGAAAAATTTCGAAATAATCACTTGGCGCGATATCCAGTGATCCGAGTCCAGATCCTAAGTCTTCGAGAGCTCTTTTTTCGCGACGAAATTCTCACTTTTCTCACTTGAGTGGTGTTTGTTCTAAAAATAGAAGAGACGGGATGATGAATGAATGGGGGTAAAGGATGAGCTGGATTTTCCGGTGATGGGCAAGCATTAGGAGTGCACTTCGTTTGGTTTCGTCGACTTCAGAGGGTAAACCATGCAGATATTTGTTAATAAGTTGTTGTGAGAGCTGGGCTGGAACACAAGAGTCACCAGTGAATGTTAAGGAATAAAACCTCATTATGTAACAATGTTAGGAATAATATTAAGTACTATGGAATTGTCAATGGAGGCAAACTGTGTGACGCCTGCAAAATTGTATTGTATGGAAAAGTGAATGAAATCAGTGTAATAGGAACTTAGAATAACAACTAAGGCTCGATTTTATTTGGGGAATAACTTGATGTCGGTGTTAAGTTTTTTCTACTGCATGGGACAGTTCGAGTTCAATGAAGCACTTAAAAACTTAAACGAACAAAGAAGAGAGATATATAACAAGTAGTGACGGACTTGAAAGAGAACAACTATGTGAATATGAAAAGGTTAGGTAGTGAACTGAGGTCAAATCAATCTAAGGACTTTTAATTGGTGATGATGAATGAAGAAGATGACCCCACAATTCGTTTACGTAAACGTGGATGGTGTAAAAGATACCACGCCTCGCCGGCTTGGGTAAACGATGTCGGGAGCGTGTTTTAATGGCAACCGAAGCTTGCGGGCTCGGATCCCGCTTCGAACATGAATGCCGTGTCTGATTTAGGTTTGAAATTAGTATTGAGTTAGGTTAGACGGTGAGATAAAATCTTTAGCAGTACATCTTCGAATACCCTGCGAGCCACCACGGGTGGGAGGGGTTGAAGATCACCAAACATGCACTATTGACGTGAAACTAGGATACTACATGGAAACATGCTAAATAATAGGGTCACATGCAGCCAGGTTAGCATCTATATAGTAATAAAGGGATTGGTTGTTAATACATGAATCATGCGCTACAGACTTCTCTAACAATATTTCACCTACCTATCCCTTTGCTATGCTGACTATTGTTTTCTCTTATGGTGCGCGGGATAAGTGAAATTTTAAATCTATCGGTACCTACGACATTCTATCTCTCTAATCTTGTTAATCTTATCAAACCTAGCAGAATACGAAGGGGTTCTTAATTTATATCTAACGTCATCTGTAAACAAATCAGCTTCAAATTTACTTAAAGGGTTCAACCTAAATTTTAACCTGCGTTATGATAGTAATTCCCATTCTAGTTCTTCTATTTACCTTTTAACAGGGGAATCGGGTTGGTGTGGTGGCTAGAATACTGGCCTCCCATCCCGAGGGCCCGGGTTCGATTCCCGGCAGTGGCGGATTTTTCAGTGGAAAACCGGTCCCCACTTGAGTGCCTAGTGGAGGGCATTTCAAGTACAGTACTCCGTCCGTCGGAGGGGACGTTAAGCCGTGGTCCCCTTGGCGCCTTTCGTTAAGAGTAGGCTAATGCCGACGCCGGGTTTCTCTCCACCCTTTCTCCGTTCCCTGAAAACTCCTACCATTACCCAATTACCCACCTATCCTATATGGCGCAAATGACCTCAGCTGTCGGTCGCTTCTCCCAAATAACCAACCAACCAACCTCTTAACACTAATACAGTTATCATAACGGCATTTAACAAATCAAGCTGATCCGCTTTACTCACGCTCTGATTTCTCTATCATCATCCTAGATGATAGATGTGAATTGCTATTCGAAGATGTACTGCTAAAGATTTTATCTCACCGTCTAACCTAACTCAATACTAATTTCAAACCTAAATCAGACACGGCATTCATGTTCGAAGCGGGATCCGAGCCCGCAAGCTTCGGTTGCCATTAAAACACGCTCCCGACATCGTTTACCCAAGCCGGCGAGGCGTGGTATCTTTTACACCATCCACGTTTACGTAAACGAATTGTGGGGTCATCTATCTACATATCTACATATCATAGATCTATCTACATCACGCTCTGAAGGCCGTTTTACACGGTGAATGATCATGCGAATGAAATCATGCGCATGAAGTTCATGCGTCGTGTAATACGGAAATCTCCTCGCATGAAATTCATTCGCATGATCATGCGATCAAAATTAGAACATGTTCTAATTTTGCTCGCATGATTCCTTGAATGATCACGTGATACGAGCGCACTACGTCCGTCTTTGTTTTATGAGCGGGTAGAAGAGGGAGAAGAGGATTCGAATTAAACAAGTACAAGACGTAATGCAATTATAATTGGTTTTCGGAGCTTTTCGTCATGAATATAGAAACTTCTACAAGTTCTACAGCTTTTCGTACTTATACAATTAATTGGCTTGCCCATAGAGTATATAGGTATATTCTGATGTAATTCTGATTGGTGAAGTTCTTCAATTAATCACGTTTTGGGCGAAGGTTGAGTTGAAAATAATATATTATGTATGTAGCTATTCGATTCTTTTGATAATTCTTGTGACAAATAGGTATTAAGCAATAAAGTATTAGAACAGAACATGATAATTATACCTGAAAACATTACATTGAAATAGGTATCTCCAAGGGCGTTTTTCCATTGTCTCTCATGCGGATGTCACCTGTTGTAATTTTTATCACAGTTACCATGAACTGGGAACGTATATAACCTTGAAATAGTGCAATATCTATTCTGATAGATACTCCTACACACTTCATGCATAATTAAACTTATTTTACCTTCATGAATTCTTGCCGAGTTATCAGGGAACGTTATAACTGTATACGGTCAGGATACGATTCACCCATCCCTTAAAATCTTATTGTTAGCGTGACCGCCAGCCGGAAACGAATTGCAAAATGTCAATATTATAAACATGTATATCAAAGGTTGAATAAGGATCACTTGTCACAATAATTGCTTCTCTCGACGTTGTGTCCGACTTTTCATAACTATGTCTGGTTGGATATAATATATAGTATGAAATTGCTCCAGCGTCTCTCTTATTAATTACGATAGTCCTCACAGTCTTATAATAACAGTACATTTTTAATAAAGCCTAGCATATCTTAACCTCAATTTCTCCTCTCTCCTTCTAGTTTTCTCCGGCTAAATGGTGACAGCCACCATTGTAATGGGCACTTGTAGCAGTAGATGCGAAAATTAAATCATACCGAACTATCATTTAGAGCTCTACTTTACCCCAGATCAACTTAAACCTCAGTATCTAGAAATCTTCGAGTAATGAATATTATAATTACTAAATATACACCATACTTTATTTAATCTATCACGTATATCCGACGATGCAGACGACGTAAACAAACCATTCCGACCAATTTCGAACGTCGATACAGCTGCGTTGGTCGGAAATCTCCCGTGAATCGATATGTAATATCGATAGGCCTACCACTGCACATTCTTTCTGCGCATAACTTTCAAGGAATTAATTCGAATGATCATTCACCGTGTAAAACAGCCTCTTCGATTACACGACGCATGAATTTCATGCGCATGATTTCATTCGCATGATCATTCACCGTGTAAAACGGCCTTGATATCTGATTCCTCGTACTGATCCCGAATAGGAACACTTCAAAAGCTTGTTAATTCTGCTCGATACCACGCCGGTTCCCATACCGCGTAAGCGTCATGGTGCACGTTACAAAACTGGGTTCAGCAAGGCTTTTTTGGCTAGCCAATAACGGGAACATGTTGAAGAGTATATTTTGATGATAGACGTAGTAATGCGAACCCCACCTCGCGGCATTGAAAGCCAGCTCACACCATTCCACACTGTGATGCTATGGACGATTGGGACGACTTTCGTTCCATGCAAGGGATCGGTTTCGTTGGTAGCCGAATCTGGAGGGGGGTTGGGCGGCCCCAAAAAAGGAAGGAATTTTGCACGCGATTTATTGGCTCTCCCGACCACTCCGTTACCTTTTGACCCTCTTGGAAGACGAGCGTCGGACATCCCGGGAACTGATGATATATAAGCGCTCGGCCGGCCTCATTTGTCTCTTTTGAAACGGGGAAAAAAAAACGAAGGCAAAACGGGATGGCTGTAGGCCCCGGCAAGTCGGCGAGGGAGACTCCACACCGAGCTGAAAAAAAAAACTGTTTTGCATCGTCTGCGCCGCCATGCGGTGGCTTATTGTCGCTGCCAGCGACTCGAATGGCGCGGGCGTCGCCTGAATTAATCGCCTCGCCTGTGCGTGAGTGGGCCCGAACGACGTTGCGTGGTTTATTCCTTCCTGCATAGGCGTTGGATTTTAAAGCACTTCACGCTGCGTTTTAGCGGGAGGGGATAGTGTTTTCCTTTAGCGGTGTATTTTGGATTCTACCTCGCGAGTGCCCTGCGTTAAGTCGATGACCCACGGTCAAATTTTCATCCAATTTTGGATGAAACCAAGGAGGTTAGAATGTACTGGATGATGCATTTTCCTGCTAGCCTGGTAATTTTGAAGCCAGAATGGGAGTGTTTGGGAACGATCCTCCGTAAAAAAAACATTGCGTTTTATGCGGCCTCTTATGGAGACTGCACATGTATTAAAACAAAGTAACAATAAAATGGCACCCTACTTTCACCACAGCGACATGAATTAATCTTCAAAACGCTATTTTAGGGACGTATTAATGCATAGGATTCCGCTGGGAGTTAATTTTATTACTAAACCTGGTTCGAATTGAACCCATTTACGCTACATTTGTATCTTGGTTGGATCTTTGCTTCCTTTCCTCCGCTTCTTCGACTAATTTTAAAAATGCATTCCATTATTAACCTTGCTACTCAAAGTTTCACCGTTTGAAAAACGACTTCATGCGCACGAGTATCGCAAGCCCGTGTGTCCATGCCTACCAAGATGGCCGCTGGCTTCTCAAATCAGCTGCAATGCCTCCTCCAGTAGATTCTGGCCTTCTTGATGCTATCAGTATTTCCCCTTCCTCATCCTAGTAGCCTCGTGCCGGCTTGCAGGGTACAATGCAGGCGTAGATACAATGTAGATGTTTTTTTATTTAGTTCTTGTGGTTGTTTTCTGGCAGTACGGATAGATGATCATGTCAATTTAACTTCGACTCGTACGTTTTGATTTTTTGTAGACATTTTATTGTTTTCTTAGTTCATTTTGCTGTCCTTATTGTTTATCCGTATCAATACGTTGCAGGGATCTCTGCTGCTTTGTTTGTGAAAAATAAATCCTTGTGTATTTTTCTGGAGAAAAATATCTCATTCTTACTTACCTTGCTGTAATATTTGTACACCAACAGACTTGTAAATGAACTTTGTGAAATTTCCCGTATCCCGTGACTGAAGGGAATCGGTTTGCTGTGGTTGGTAGAGTATTGGCCTCCCATCCTAATGGCCGGGGTTTGAGTCACAGCCATGGCAGAAACTGTTCAATTATATACAGATCTCCACTTGAGTGCTGTGTGGTGAACACTTTACGTTTAGTTCTCCGTCCGACAGATGGGACGTTAAAACCATGGTTTCCTTGGCGTTTTTTGTTGAGAGCAGGCTAATGCCGACGCCGGGCAAGGACGCCGGGTGTCTCTCCACTTTCATTTCCCTTCCATTCCCATTCTTGTGCCTTTCCTTCCGGTGCAAAGCGCCTATAAGTGCGGGTACAGGCTTGAAACCACTATTTTTGATGATGCCAAAGACCTTAGCTGTCGGTCTCCTAACCCGAATAATCAGTTACTAAAAACTACATCATTTAGAGCTACCTCTATCGGTAAAATACAATGTGGTGCTTTTGGAATTATAAAATATTTTGTGTGGATTCGTCATCTCTCATATATACCTCACCGAAGTTATTAGCGAAACTACCTTATTTGCATTGGTCTATATTAAAACATAAGATAGCGCTCCCGTTGCATTTAGCCTCTCTTATAATCCGATGCGTATCAAATTCAACGGGTCTTTCATACTCATGATAGAGACGCGTCCGTCACAGTGTGCTGAAGTTTTCCCTTCAATGTATCTGGGTCTGTTATGGAATTTCCAGTTTACATTTTCTAGAAAAACGAACTTTTCTTCCGTTCCAACTACTGTATGAGAAGTTCCGCCACTCGTATTTAATGGAAGGAAGATGCTTAAAAAATGATGGAACTAATCTCATAAACTAAGTCCTTTAGACAATATTGCATGAATTACGTTAATGTCTGTCTTACATAAATTTCTCTTTCATTGCTTTGATAACCAAAATAAGGGAATAATCACGCTCCGTTTCAGGAACTCTTTTACAGAGCTGTGTTATGGTCGCGTAGTCGATTTAGGAGCCATACGCTGTGAGAAGCTGGGGAATTGAGACTCCAAGAATATACTTTCTCTATAGGGGCGGTCCATATATTACGTGACGCTTAATTAATTGGAGGGGAAATCGAGACTTCCATAACGATGAGGAAAGGAACATTCATGAGGTCTTTCTTTGTTCAAGTAATAATGACGATAATGCAATAAATAGGAATAAGTAAGGTGTTTATGAAAAATGTCTGTATTATCACTTTCGAAAAAGATGGTTCTCATATATGGCGTTATGTGTTTTAAGGTGAGGTCCCTAAAGAATGTTAAGAAGGATTATGGAGGGGTTGGGGGAGGATAAAAAATGATCATTACGTAATATGTACGATGCTCCCTCAAGTCTAATCGTGCACAAACTTTAGCGACGGCAGATTTGGTGAACAATATTAATGCATAAACATTTTGGTCATTATATGTATTATAATTACTGTCTAATATATCAACCTGATCGATATTAGGTTTCTGTATTTGATTGATTTAACTTGTCCCTGGGAGTCGTCAAAGCTGTTTAGGTTAGTGATGAGTGAGAGTTCTTTCCACAGTTTCATTATTCTGCGCGCGTGTCACATTTGTTTCGTCGCCAGAAGTACTATTGACCAATATTGCCCCCCCCCCCACTCCTCACAGTGCTCATCATAGTGTTCTAAGAAACATATTCTATAACAGGAGTGTCGTCACACACGGTGGGCCCCTATTGAGCCCGTACGATCCACAGGTAAGGAGCTAGTCACGTGGGTCGTCCGTCCATTACACTTTTCGACTCGATCTAGCGGTGCGTTCAACCGATTCCCGGCGCTCTGCTGCGTGGGTGAGGACACATCGCGCTTCGAGATTGCGTGCGATCCGCTTTGCTTATTTTTCGCGTCGCGAGCACGCGGTTGCGCAAACTAATTGCAGTTCATTTTCTCCACGGTTTCTAAGCCGCCTGCGCTTTGGGAGAAGAATCTCCAGGTGCAGTGCTATCACAGGGGTTGGCAAACTGGTGCTCGCAAGTCATAAGTGGCTCTTTGTGAATGTATATGCGGCTCTGATGTGAAATTCTGGATGAAAATAAAACTAGAAGTGTAACTATTCAGGGGAGTTAGATGGCAGCTAAGGTAGTTAATTTTCGCCATTTAGGATGGGTGGGTAATTAGGTAGAGGCTTGGGTGAGGGAACATAGGAAGGGTGGAAAGAATCCTGGCGTTGGTAGTAGCCTCCTCTTGACGAAAGGCGCTAAGGGTTCCACATTTCCACGTCCCATCGGGCGGACCGAGCACTGAACTTGTAGTTCTCTCAGAGTAGTAATGAGGACGGTATAGCAATGAAAAATGACAGCACCGGAAATCGAACCCGGGTCCTTCGAGATAGGAGTCTAATGCAACCATACCATTCTGTTATCCTTGAAATAAAACTATCAGTATTTATGAAAGAAGTAGACTTAGTACGATTCCATACTAACGTTTAATGATCCCATCCAATAGTCTCAAACATAGGATGATTTAAGGTTGATAATGAGATAATTTGGGATCATTAATGTTTGTGTGGATTGCTAGAAAGTATTATTTCTTTCCGTCATGTCCATGTTCCTCAAAGTGGCTTCGCATTCCATTCAAGTTATATCATAGTTACACTTATAAAAACGCAAAATATTGCCATCAGGACATGAAACTTTCATATTTTCACTATCTGAAATCTACTAATCTGAACAATAACGAAATTAACTACTATCAACACGTGTTTTAAAATAAAAAAACCCTAGTTACAAAACGGCACAGAATCGTCCTCAGGAAAGTGTAATTGATTGAAACCAATAAGAGCAGTACCTACTTTGAAATCTTTTTTCTTATTTTAATGAAGATATTATAACTACTACTATAGTTTCTCTTAATGGTTCTTCAAAATTTTCTTCTTGGTAAAAATGTATTTATGGATTTTTGGCCTTCAAATAATTTTCCAATTGTTGTGAGGGACAGGTTTCTTCCGTCACCGAAACTTGCCGGCTTCTGACCTAGGGGGAAGTGGGGTCCATTTTTTGGAGGAAAGTCGTTCCCCTTTCCGTAAGATTGGAGGAACATCGTAAGAAGGTTGTATTTTTGGACTTATTGATCAGTTTGCAGGGAAGAAGCCGCGCTGGTATGTATTCCCCTTTTGTTTCCCCCTCAAAATCGATGGAGCGGAACTTTGGTCTTTTTTTCACAGTCGTTCGCGCCCCGTTACGGCCGTTAAAAAGTAGATTTTTTCCAGAGCATGGCCCAAGGTTTTCCCACGAGCCCGCGTGAACTCTTGACTTCGTCACATCTGGAATCGAAGTTTATATTCCGTTCCTCCGCCCAGCGCCAATTCTGGCTCGATCGAGTCTTGTTAGCCGTTGAAGGAAACACAACACTTGCCGCGCTCCAACTTGTCCTCTCGATTCTTTGCCATGTGAAGCGAGCGATAGAGAACGTCTCCCGCTGCGGCGATTATCTAAATCGTTCAGAGATGGCATGGCGTAGTCGCCGTGTAGCGGGGAAGTTCGTCGAATACAACGCAGAACCTCACCTCTTCTTTTTTTTAATCGATTTTTTGGTTAAACTTATATCTTTGATTTGGCCGCTATTCTTACTGTTACACCCTACTCGGCGTGAATAATGAATATTTAAGCATTTATATATAAAGTTATAACTCATTTAAAACTCGTTTGAGTATCCAAGAAGTAACAAAGGGTTCGGGTAGGGGTTGAGCCTTCCGTTCCTGTCCTTATACCTTTCCTCCCAGTCTGAAGCGCCTATTAGTGCGGAAACGGACTTGAAAACACCCATGGGTAGGGGCTATATTCTCCCACCCCGAGGGCCCGAGTTCGAATTTCGGGAGTGAATAATTTTTTTCATTGGTAGTCATTCGCATGCTTGAGTGCTATGAGTGCACTTCTCCGTCCGCCGGATGGGACGTTGAGCTGTAGTCCCCTTGGTGCCTTTCGCTAAGAACAGGATGATGCCAAGGCCGGATTTCTCTCCAACCTTGCTCCTTATCCTTCTGTTCCCATCAATGTGCCTTTCCTCCCGGTCTGAAGTGCCTATTCTGAAGTGTCTGAAGTACTGATACAAACCTATAAACCACAGTATTTTCGATGGTTTAATTTTTTAGTCCAACTTATTTGATTTTCCCGGAAAACTTAATGTTACGCGATAGCAACATATTCCACAGAGAACCCGGACCCCCTGATTTCCGGCCAGGTGCTCTACCAGTTGAGCTACCAAGACGTCCTCTTTCTCTGTGGAAATTCTAGAGGCTTTAAAGGAACAAGATGTTGCCATACTGCTGGACATATTACGTCATAAAGCATCCGAAGTCGTGCGCATGGCGCCACCGTCCACGAGGTTAAAGCCGACATTAAACACTAAGGTGCTTACCTGTAACAAATTCAAAGCTCGCGAGCTAGCTGCGAAAACTTTAGCGGAGTTACCCGCTGAATTGCACGATAGCAAGATATTCCACTGAGAAAAAATTATTCGCTTTGACCGGGACTTTGGCCTTCGCCTTGACCGGGGTCCCGGGACTGGGAAGTCCCGGTCAAGGCGAATGATTTTTGTTCTCTGTAACTCCGGTAACTCCGCTTCAATTTTCGCGGCTAGCTCGCGAGCTTTGAATTTAATGTTACGTCCAACTCGGCTACACTAGTACGTATCGAAGTATGTACACTGGCAAGTTTCAGGCCATTTATTGAAGAAGCAAAAAGAGGATATAAGATGAGTAGTAAGGGTATTGGCAATCCTATCTAAGGGATTCTGTTCGATATTCGGTAAATATTTTAAGGTAATTCCGACTTGAGTACAATGCGAGGAGTATTCCAAGTTCAGTACTCCCTCTGTCGGATGGAACATTAGTGTGTGCCTTTGGTGCCCTCTGTTAATTGAGAAATACAATGCGGAACATTAGTGTGTGCCTTTGGTGCCCTCTGTTAATTGAGAAATCCAATGCGGAACATTTTGATGTATTCAAGAATAAAATGTGGGGCTTGCGTGGCACGTTAAAAATACGCTAACGCAGCTGAACGCCCAGAGCAAATAGTAGATATATGGAAGAGGCACTGCAGTAATATCAATATTTAAAGAGATCAAAGTTTTACCGCACTTAAAAATAAAAGTCATTAATAAAATTATAAAAAATATATATTCGTATCGTGTGCGTACAAATTATGTGGTAATAGCAATTCGGCAATAATATCAACCGCTTACGTTTCAGTCGAATGGAAATGTTTTGTATATCAATGTAGAATTTATTTATTTATTGTTTTTAATGTTTATCCAACATATAAATATAATTACAGGGTAAACAATAGAATGATTGCATAAGTTCTTGAAAAGTGTTAGCAAAAGAAAAATTAAGGCAAAAGAACGATATTTTTATATTTTCCTGGAAAAAATACCGCTGCAATGTCGAAACACGAAGCTTTAGGCCACTGCAGACGGATGACGTACTTGATCACGCTAGGATGAAGAGCCATAGTGTGTGCCATTTGTCGTTCGGTGACCATTTATGAAATCTTTTGTGTGCTTTGTAATTGTTATTGACATTTTATTCGAATTCGGGAAAGTTTTGTTTGCGCGCTAGCGCAAACCTTATCCCATGTGCTATTGTGGATGTAAACACGGGACAAACCTAACGAACTTTGTAAACTTGGGACGTTTTTTGGGCCACAATATCATGCGAGAAAAACTATTGAAATCCGGGAATATCTCGTCGCATTACGTTAAGATCTAATCCCGGCGATGGGTTTATACCCACCCTTCCATTCCCATCCTTGTACTCAACTTCCCGCTTTGAGGTTCCTTAAGTTTGGCACGATCTTGAAACCACTAATGAATCATAAAAATGGATTTTGGTGAATGGAGAGAGTATTAAATTCTCATATTTCGTCCCCGGTGATTGTATTTCAGCTGATGTATATTATTGTAATACCTGTCCTAATACGGATATATAATGGAAAGTATTCCGAAGTTCATAACTCCGTCCGTCGTAAATCTGTGGACCTCTGGGAGCATTTTGATGATAGCGGGCTAATTCCATCTCCGCGTTTATCTCCTATCTTCCTCATTTCTCCTCCATTTCCGTCCTTCCCCTATCTCCTCTTTCAGCCTGACGTGCCTTTAAGAGTGGAGCAGGCTTGAAACTCCACTGTAGTCTTTCAAGAAGCACTATACTTCATAACGAAGTTAATTAAATACATTGTAGAACTCTTCATAACTAGGAGTTGTATAACTTGGATGTAATGCTAGAAGACTGTGAATTCAAGGGTGAGGATATTGGCAATGGGTGAACTATGTGGGAAAGTGAGTTTGGGAGGGGGACCGATTGTTGGGTAAAATGTCATTTAACAACTTAATTCCACTAGATTTGATATACGTTACAGTTTCAAAACTTTTCAAACATTCCAGTTTTGCGCCTTTGCCACAAAAATGTAATATGTACATTGTTCTCGAATTTGAATCGTGCTTGTGCATGGGAAGATAAGGAGGTAGGCCGACTTCTGAAAGAATTAAAATGTTTTTTTGATCTTAATGAAAACTTCAACTCGTCTGTCATACATACACTCAATTATAGTCTTGTATGACACACTTTTCCATCTAGTTAATCTATTGCTCCTCCCCTCACTTTTGGTTTATATTACTTTGAGAGGGTATGTGAGACCTCGCCGCTGGAAGTGGTATCCCTTTGATAATTGCGAGAAAGCGTCGCAAAACTCTTCGCCGACGCGCTCATTATTCTTCCACTTACGTTCAAGTTCCTCGCTGTTTCACCTTTATAAATCGTTTTTAAAGTAGCAGTTAAACCGTTAAGTCATTTGCCTCCTTAATAGATGCATATCAATTAATGTTAGCCACTTGGTAATATGTGGTGAACATATCATGTAATACATTGGATTTTCGACTGCAGCAAGTTGTGCACAATATTTGATGCTCATTGTATTAGTTTTCTTTCTGAAGTATTTTGATTTCTATTCTGATGCTCAGTGTTACTTTTCACCATTGTTTTACGTTCATTATAGGGTCGAGTTGGTTTGGTGACTAGAGGCTATACTATGGGAATAAAAATGACTTGGTACAGTGGCGTAGCCAGGATGTTCTCCAGGGGGGAGGGGAGGGGGCAAAAATAAGTTAGCGTTCCATAACCGTTCCATAACGCAAGTTTGTTTTTGCCCCTTCATGAAAAATGTTAAGATATCTTACAATCAATTTGTATTTATTATATTTCTCCCTCTCGTTGGATGTCAACGGGCACCTTCGGCTAGTTTAACTGTAATTTTTCATTTGACTAATGAGCCGGGGAGGGGGCAAGCGCCCCACCCTGCCCCACCGTGGCTACGTCCATGACTTAGTATATTCCACACCTTTTATTGCAAGAACCGACCGCAGTTCGGACGTCTAAAGCGTCATTATGAAGGCAACATATAGTGAACTTCAAAACACAAAGTAACGCCTGAGGGTATTTCTTCGAGAGTATGTCCTAGCTTATTCTTTAATAATACTCACTCGTAAGTGACCAGATTTAGCTGATAATGTGGTGGCTTGTGACGGTTTAAGTATTCATTAATAAGACAATTATTGCAAACTATTGTAAATAAGGTCTGAACTTTACACATGACTGGATAATTTTCGTAATATTACGAAGTCAATATTCTTTCAATATTCAATAGCTCGTAGAAAAGAATTCTCAGTCGAAGCGTGATTATTTTGCTATCAAAGCTATCTAATTGAAATCGGTTGTGTTGAAAATCACTGAATCAATAAGGGTGACACAAAAAGAAAGCTAGTGAGTAGAGCCATAACTTCCTCAGCTTGTCAAACACTTTATGGAGAGCATTTGGAATTCTGTTATATTGTTTGTTGTAATGTTTTGATACTAACATTTCTATTTTCCTGATTACACCCTACGTTTAGCTAATTAGAGAGAAATGAATTTTATTTAAAAAGTTGAAAGTGATGCTTAGGAAATATTCTGAACGTCGCATTGAGCGTAGAAACGCGCAATATTTTTACTTATTCTTTAAAGCTTAGACTTCTTGGCTGTCAAGTTGAACTATCTCTTTCAGTTTGTGTTCTTACACTGTGCTGATTTTCCCGCATCCAATCCAGGAATTAATGAAGGCTCCCATCCAGTAGCTTTCCCAACAAAGGCGAGTAAAGGTGTTACACCAATTCTTCGATACTTAGCCAGCCGCAAACCCGGTGGGCGTTTTAAATGAAAGTGGAGCGTACAAGACGTCGTTTTGTCTTTGGATTCTCACAACTAGAAGAGATTTAAATTAGTCGTTGGCGTTGTGAAGGGAATGCATTAGTTCATAGATACTCTATAAAGATACCGTAAAGGCGTACGGAAGTTAGTGAACCAACGCTAGGCATGCGTTAATGTAAAAGAAACAAACCTTTTCTCAGTAACTATATAGCGATTTTTATGTCTATATCTACTAAGGGATCGTGGTGGCCTAGTGGGTTGAGCACTAACGTAAGCTAACAATCGGAGGGTCCCAGGTTCAAATCCTGGGCAAGAGCATTCTGGACACCCTCACCTAAAATCCTCGCGATTCGATGTTCTGCGTGTCAGGTACGGAGGATATCGCAGGTGGCAGAGGGACAAGAACTGGGCCCCCCTACCCTGAATGTGTGAATTTCACACGCCAATGGCTTAGTACGGGGTGAGCTCTACTCTCACCTATCAAAAACCAACCTTCGGGTTGAACGCAAATTTTTTTATCTGCTACGTACCCTAGAAGCCACCTCGAGGAGGTGAGGCGGAGAGTGAGTTGCCACCGAACATGCACCAAATTTTCCATATACTACCTACCTAATGGGAGATTGCTGTGAATATCATGCGGGACACACTCCACTAAGTCCACTTTCAAGGAAGCATCCGAGAGGTACTCCAAACGTGCATTATACGGGTTCATGCAAACGTGCTTAGATCCACGAAAATCCACCGCCTCAATATTATCTCTGTTTGCACCATTTGTATTTGTCTAATATCTCTGATTCCAGATTCATGTAAATGGAAATTTATTTTCATGGTATCAGAAGTCTTAATGTTGTTTATGATCACGAATTGTTCGAAGAAAGAGGAAGAATGCTAATCAGTCTATGGTGCATATTATTTCTCTAATCTTATCCGAGTGGCCCTGACTACCGATGTAGGGTGAGTGTTGTTTGATAGAATCCTAAAATATGTAAGATACTCATTAATTTGAAGTCTTGTTTATTTTCAAATATTTGAGATACTATTCGGTAAAAGTCAGTCTTTTCTTTTACCAGTCCTAATCCATCGTTGTCGTATAGTCTTCAAATGTCTACCTTTTCTGGGGCCCAGTCTTTAAGCTGTTGTTCATGGAGAAGGGGTTTTACTTGTGTGGAAATCACTATTTTTCCATGTTCGCCGGTAGATAAGTGTTTGTGTGCTCAAAAGAAATTAATTTGGTTTCTTGTGGTTTCTAAAAGTTATTCTCTTAAGAATATATTTTTCTTTTTGTGCGTGTAAGGATAAAAGGGCATAGTGCGTCGTCCGAATGTTAATATAACCACTTCTTTTCACTGAATGTAAACTACGTTTCCCACCGCCTAATCCTCCTCTCAAAAGCCTCAGGACTATAGGAGGCGTTGCAAAGCCTTTGGCTGCTATTTCTAGCATCTCTGATTGCTCTATTAAATTAAATGAGCTTGGGCTCTCTCTTCCCAACCCGTTCTTTCGAGTTCCACGTAAGACTTACGGCTCACTTGATTATCCCTCTCTCCCATTTTGACTCTTCTTCGACGTCTCGAAAGATTACTATTCATGAAATTCAGTTTTTTTCTACGACTGGGACTTTCGCACTCAGTACGGAGTCGTAATCGAATTAATCGACCTCACAAAAGGAGGTATGTGTCTTTTTAAAACTCTTTAGAAGTCAGTACTTGTTACTCTCCCCAGTCGTAATCGTGTTTAAGCGTTTACTTATTTCTTTTCTTGAAAGAGTGTAGTAGCTCTTTACTGGATTATTTAACTATTGACGCCAATTTTTAAAAGCAAATAACATTTGCATATACCAAAAAGCATAAGGAAATAGTGAACGTCTGGTTTGATGACAAGTGAGTGATTTTTATTCGTGAAATTTTTTTTATTCTAGTTGTTCAGGCCATTGCTTTGAATTTTAATGTAATGGTAGTTCTCACCGCGTTTAAATTAAGGATCGTCTCAATGCAAAATACCTCCCTTTAACCATCGCTGAAGAATTCTCTCGGCCCAAAACTCTTCGAGCGCCAATGGAGAATATTTCTCTCCGTAATCATGGAGAAAAAGGAGTGGAAAGACCGTAGTGATAAATATCTTGCCTCGTAGTCTCAACCGGGTCTAGTCGATATAATTTTCTGAGTTGGAATCTGCAGTGAAATGAGCTTACAGTTGTGCGTTAATTGTGAGTGATTTGCCATTTAGATAAACTAGTAATTTCTCTGCTGTGAGAAGAATTCTAAAAAATTGTTAGCTAAACTGTTTTGGTAATTCTGTCGGGGAAATACCTACTGTATTTACCTGGATGCTCCATCGAAAATGTTACTTCCCGTTATGTAATATTTATGCTCGTATCTGCGGTATAAACACGATATTTGATTATTGTTATCTGTCTGTAAACCAGAATACTATGTATCCACTGTGATTGCCGTTGAATGGTGTATTATTTTCTTCGTTCTTCGAACGTTAACCTATATTTCCCCTTTTCTCGTGGACTCATGAATTACACTATCTTTTATTGTCTCTTTATCTCAGGAGTGCCGTTTACCTCACAAGACTTTTACTTAGAGTATTTGTCTGAATTAAAAGGAATGACATTAGATGAAATGTTATGGGCGTTGTACATATTTAAGTAGCAATATAAATCTGGTCTTTATTTGTTTAAGGTAATGTACCTTAGCTTCGGAATCCTACGCATCCTTTAATTCTCTTGTCTCTGGGTTCGATATCTCCTTCAGAATTCCGTGTATCAATAATGTAGATTGGTGCATTCTAAATGACTCCTCCTTTGTGTTGCTCCTCAGGCTCTCGCGATATCAGCCAGGATCTCAGACCTCAACTCTACGCCAAGTCGAATAGCTAATCAGTGTTACGGGAAGATACGCTCCTGAGGACGGGAAGCAGATTGAAATAGTATTGATGTCACGGTCGAGGAAAATGAGTAATTCGCGCACCAGTCCCGTAGCGTGTCTCATTGTGTTCAAAATTTATGCATGGGAGAAACATTTTTTTGAGCTCGTTGAATGCCAACGAGGCCCACTATGTGAGCTGGGCTTTCAAAATTTTTGGTTTGGATTGACAGAGATTTCTTGTGTACTTGTCCTTCTTGTGTCTTTGTCTGTTATCCTTGCGTTGTGGTGCTGGTACGCAAACTCATGACTTATCTCAGGTGGGAAAAGGTATTTCACCCGTGAAAGGTTTACAATTACCCCGCACATTGCTTTTGCGCCAAGTAGACTTGTTCAGCACGGCTCAACTCTTCGCTCTCCTGCACCAAGTTTCGCCTTTGTGATACAGTTGAAGCGTGCGATGATAAAGCCGTAAATGTGGTAACATGTAACCCCTTGAGGCTAGCCAAACTAGCTCAGGCGCTCGGGTTGAATGGCACGGCGCTCGGAAGGTTTGCATGCTTGGTAGGAACGATATGGTCTTGCATTCGTCTGCTCTTATCTCTCTTATCTGGCCAAGAACACTGTTCGTTATACTTAACTCTCCTTGAAGCCCTGTTAGATTGCCGTTGTTACTCAAATACGGCGATATTCTTAATATTTAAAAAATAGTAATATGTCAAACCTTTCCTGGTAAGTTATTATTTCATTAATCTTCGCTCGTAGGAAATACTTAAGTGTCTACTAAGCCTTCGTAAAAGCTTTGAATACCCATTTCTAAAGGACTCGAATGACCTATAGATTGCGCGACTTAGAAAAAGATGTTAGGTCTCTTTACAAAGGAGTTTTTTGACTTATCTCTCCGCTATAATACAGGTATTTTAATAATACATAAAATCCTCGCGTTTTCTCAAGGCAATCTTCTTATGAAAAAGGTAGGTTTAAAGTACGTTAAAACTTCGGATGTAACTTACTATTGCATTTCTTGACGGCCCCTGCTGGAATAATGTCTCCAGTTACACGTTGTATAAGACTGGCATTACGTGAGTGATTACCCGTTGTTCAGGTTTTTTTTCCTGGTGAGATTTTTGAAATTCGAATTTGAAATAAATTTGAAGTTTATCGAGTGTTGTTAACTCGATTTTGTGATTTAAATCATCTTATATCTCATCTTTTATTTCCTGGCATAATAAAACCCTCGTCCCGCGAAGAGTCTGTAGCTCCGAGAGAATAAAATACTCTCCGGCGAAATTTTTTGACTTCGAATAGCTGGCGAAGCATTGATCCGTGTGGCGTCAGTCACGGACGTAAAACGTTTCGCGTATCTGCCCGGTGTCATCTTTTCGGCCCATTTGCGTGACCAAACCAAGCTTCTTGGCGATCATTCCTCTCTCCCCAGGTGGAGTCATCTTTTACGACGCCGGGTTGAAGGGGTTGAAGTATGCGGACAAATGACTGTTGGGATGCGCTGACGATTCTCGCATTATCCTTCTCCTGAAGAAGACCTCGACTCCAATTCCCTTGGTGGAGTGGAGGGAAGATTCGTGGTTGGAAATTAACGCGCCCGTTATGGAGTGGCACCTTTGATGTGAAAACCTCCTTCGAAGGGTGTGCCTTCTAAAACGACCCGACTCAATGGAAGACGTGATGTCGACACAGGACTGCGTAATCGGCGCACGTGATGCTATGCGCTCCTCATGGCGACGATGTGTTTTGGCTGAATGGCACACATAGAGGCCGAGGATACCAGACGCAACGCTTTTGCATTCTTCTATTCTCTTCCCTCTCCCCTGAATATAAATGGCAGCCATGGCTATCCGAATATCACGTGAAAATTAAGGTGCATGTTTAGAATAATGTTTCTCGGTTCTCCTTAGATTATTCGGAAGGTTAGCCATGTAAATGGCTGGGAATACATAGAATATTTAATTCTAAAAATGGTAGGTTTAAAGTGTATATAATATGTATTTACTGCCATCTGAAGTATGTGCGAAAGATGAGGATGCCTTTCATTGGATGCCTCGAAATAATTAAATAAATAGCAATGGTATTGCCATAGTAGAATAATGTATTGTGTAGAAAGACGGTAATTTTTCAATTAGGAACGTCGTACACGTTTGACTGTCTACGTGTCACCGTAGATATCCGAGGTCTTGGAGGTATAATGCAGCCAAAATAAAGAAGGCGTTTGCCTTGAAGATGGAGTTCGAGTCTGACTTCGAAATGTTGGCCACTTTGAAGTACTTAACGAGGCGGAAGACCCAACAAGATTTCCTGCTTATTATTTTTTCTTCGTCTCCGTCATTTATAATTTACGGAAATAGCAAAGAAGGAGCGAGCAGTTAGTTTGGGGACTTTATTTCTTGATTAATGGTATGCACAAATGTCTTTTAAAAATACAAACATATATCCATGTTTTTGGGAACAAGTTATGTAAATTTTTCCTTAGAATGTAGGATGTCCGAACTAAAATTAAGATAAAGCCTGTAAACGTTGTGTTTCCTTATGTCTGGAGTCGGGTCTTGCAGTTGGAGAGCGGAGATAAGCTTGTATGAGTTTAATTAGCGGTCTGATAAGGCGAGGTGGAGAGGGATGGAGTCGGGCAGTAAAATCTTGCAGGGTCATATTGAGGAGAGATTAATTCGTTCCGTTGGGTGCTCTGTGGAATAATGGGAGTTGTGAAATTTTATGTCAAAGCAGTGACTTTAGTACGAAATCCGGATTGGTTGAGAGGAGAGGGAAGATGTGAGAGGCATTTTTGCGTAGCAAAAGCTATTCACCACGGAGCCACTGAAAGAGATGAAAGGATTTGATTAAAGCGTAAGTTTTCGATCCTAAAACTTTTTTATTTTTGATGTAGAAGAAAGAAAATTGTTACTGAAAATCAGGACAAAGCTAATTGGGAACTAGGGTGGAACTAGTAACGAAGAACATTGCCATACTGAAGGCGATTGGTATTAGGTTAGCATTGTAGTGAGAGAAGAAAAGGGAGAGATGGAAAGGAATTTTGAATAGCATGAAGGGAGAAAGAAAAAGCGCTGTTCTAAATTATGAAAAATCGTCGAGGAGGAGCCGTTCGGAAAATGCTATTCAAAGCTGAGTAAGGACATTCCATTACAAACCAAAAATTGGTTTGTTGGAAAGTGGAAAATTCAAAATAATAATTAGTATGTTTGATATTCATCGAGCGATCACCATTTGCCGTTGGGGAAAAATGTATATTTTCTGTTTCCGCTGGGAATACGAGTTGATGTTTTGTTTTCAATAATGGCTCCCCAAACCGAGAGCTTGGGTTCGAATCCCGGAAGATGTTTTCAATGCGATTACCCCTTGAGTGCTGTGTAGAGTAAACTTCAACTCCACTACTCCGTATGGAGTGAGGTCTTATACATTGACTTTATTCGCGCCTTGTTAAAGGGTTTGTATTAAAGTGGTTTCTTTTACACATTCCTTTTAAAAGGCTCTCCGACGCTGAGTTTCTCTCCACCTTTTCTTCGTTCTCATTAAATCTTGCTAAAAACCTTCCTTATTTTATCCATAGTAATGTGGATGATCTCAGTTCCCGGTCGTCTACCTCAGACAACAACTGTTTTCCCTAATCGGTTGCCACGGTTCTGTCTCCATTTAAACAAAGATTTCGGCGGGAGTGGAATTGCATCCTATTATTCTATGAATTGTTCGTACGAATCTGTCTTTATTAATGTTCTGTTGCCTTATTTTCTTCTTTAATTTTGTAGTCATGTTTTTGTTCCCTTTAGTAATTAGAACTCAGGGCAGCTTCAGCCTTGGAATTAAACGAGTTACCATCAATACTTTTTTTTGCTGACTTGGTGGTTTTGTTTGTACATCTCATCCCACACATTTGAGTTATTTATCCCTCTTCCTGTCGGGCGAGCGACAAGAAATTTATTCTTTAATTTTTGTCCCTGCCATGAGCAAGGTGTGCCGTCATGGGTTCCCTACCGTGAATCCATGTGACTTATAAAATTGGATTCAGTGGCATGGCGGTCGGAAAGAGCCAGGGAAAGGTATTCTTGGTCGAAATGGGGATGTTGGCATCCACAGGGTCACAGGCGCGAGAATATTCATTCATCCCCGATCACATTGACGTTTTCGCTCCCGTGCTGCGACTAACAGGAAATGAGTTTTCGTATACGTGTCGGTGTGATTTGATGCGACGCAGTGCCCGAGGATGGTGAGGCAGCTATTGCTGTCCCCGAGTTCCCTTGAACTTAGCTGTCACCTTCACGGCTGGAAACTGTATAGATATGTATTTCGATGTTTATAACTCGTCGATATTATTTTAATGCTCTTCTGCGTGACGAATTTGTCATCCCCAACTTCGAATCTTCGAAATCTAAAAAGTGTGTATCTGGGGTGAAGATTTATTATCTTGGAGTTAAACGTGAGGAGCTTTCCCAAAAGGATTAATTTCTTCACCTTACCTTCAATATTTAACTGTAATGTTTTGTTTTCCTCCGTATTTTGCTTTTGATTGATACGCACGAAATTTTTAATTATGCATGCGGAGTAGAAAAAGAAGTTTACTTGCAAAAATGTGATTGTTTATTTTGTGGAATGCTTAGACCTTAAAGCTTAAAAGATTTTTTCACCGCTTATTCATTTTATAAAACGTACAGAGTCCGTGGGCAGGGTCCTCGGGGATTACATTAGCTTTCTTTTGTTTGGCTAAATCCGCTTGGAACGCTGGAGGGTCGAGGTAATAAGGTTGCCGTGAACATCTGTCTTAAAATTTCTGGTTAACTCCGTTTTCATTTTTTTGAGCCTTACGTACCGAGGCTTTAAATTCTATCTTCATCATTAAAGTGGTAGCAAATTAGTCGCAGAACTCGGTTCGTAAGACATGCTCCTCTGCTAGGTCTGTTAGTTGGTCTTTGTTGCTCAAATAACTCTTTGCTTTGTTCTAAGGGGTTTCACATGGTGTATATAATAGTGTAGTGTCAATGATTTCCGTAAAATCGTATCTAATTATCTTCAGTTATTGCGAAATGTATGTCCAACATACCAATCCATTATAAACTCATCAACTGTTGTAAGTCTCTTTACATAAGAATCACGTTTCTTTATGGGCTACTTCATTGGGTAGCATAGAACAGGAATATTTGGTAGTAGGTATTACGTAAAACTCCTTTGGCCCTCGAAACTAAGCGTTGCGTTGCATAAATATAACTGTGAAACCCCATTAGCCGCTATCTCTTCGGTAAATTACCTGCTTTCGAATATTCTTCTGTGGTGTGAATTTCGAAGTACATATATTTCTCAAAGAAGATATTCGCAGTACACAACATCGTGACTTATCCAGTAGCCTATTGTTTATTGATATAAGAGTCATATACAGCTAATTGGTTAATCTCAAATGGACTACTGTTTCAATATTTCTTTGATTTATCAAGAGACCGTACGGTTAAATAAAGCCCGAGCACAATTTGAAGAGTGATTACGAATTAAGTTAAGAAATGTCGTTTTCCTTCTGATGATCAAATCGGATTAAGGTCGAATGGTGGCCTCTCTCCCTCCTGAATATCCGCTTGAGGTCTGACAAGAGAGAGAATAAGGTCATCGAAATAAAACTCATCGATTCCTCCTACTGCAGAGCTTTGCCAAAAAGCTCTTTTTAGGAGGACTTCTACCTTTAAAATAGTTAATCAGAAAGCCAAAATGTTGCAATCGCTGCTAAACTGATAAAGGTGCCTGAGCCATGGATGAATATTAATTTTAATCAATGTTACTATGAAGTGAGTGAAGAAATTATTAGAAAGTACCGTTCCACTCTTTTTAAAAAGTGTTTATCAGGAAGGATCGCGAATTGAGAGAGATAACGATTGTTAAATCACAAAAAATAAAGGGAAGATTTCACATATGTACATGACATTACACCATAGTTGGGAAAGTTACAAAAAAAATTAACTGATTAAAGTTAAAGTTAATCTCTGTAAAAAGTAACTAGTTAAAATTAAAAGTTACTTTTTTAGTTCCTTTGGCAAACTGGATTCTGTGTTAATAGAGGCCTTGATGTATTCTGTTTTGACTAACAAAGCGAACACTGAAAACTGTCATTGTGGTTTCTTCCATCTGTATCCATTTGTTTAAAAATACTTGCATTGGGATTTTCGTTATAATTCCAATTAGTGTCCAGAGTGTTGTTGGTCAGGTTTCCTAGTGTCTGCTGAAAGGGTTCGGCGATTTTTCTGAGGTGGAGCTTCAATTCCGGGATTTTAAGTTGTCGTGACTTTCTGGCGAACCATGGTGCGTCTGTAATTTGCCGCCTAAGATTGTTCTGAGCTGTAGAAAGCGCTTTAAGGTTAGTTTTTGATACAGATCCCCACATTGCGATGTGAAGTATCCCTTCACAATTGAAAATTTTCAGTGGAAACAGCTTAGTTATATAGAATTACAGTAGATAATGAGGGTGTGCCTGCGCACCTTTTCCCGCGTTTCACTGGGGGCTAATGTATTGACGACGCAATGTCGCCGAGTTAAGGCATACGTAGACTGGCGCATTGTAACAGATACGTTAATTTGAATGAACCCCTCCCCCTCGTTATCCGTCCTAGCTTTTAGGTGACCCTTCTTTCTCGGCTGCAACCATCTAGTATTGACGACATGATGTTAGCGAGTAAGGCATACGAGCCTTCAGGACATAGTCTTCGTGTGGTTTCGTGTTTTCTCGTCCGAGAGTTCTTTCCTAAACTTCCTAAGGCGGCCACTCCCCTCAGTCCCGCTTTTGGAAGTATTCGTCTGGGTGGTCTGGACCTATTCATTGCTTTCTTACACAAGTAACCTTGCATTCTTAGATACCCTTTTATTTTCCCATTTGTCTGTTAGGCAACCTTTGCGCTCTAATTCGGACAGGTCGACATTTGCCAAAAATAGACGAAAAAAATTAACTGAAGTTAGTTTTGTATCAGTTAAAGCATAATTTTAACGATTGAAAGCTAAAAGTTAACTTTTCTAAAAAGTAACGATTAAATTAAATAGTTATCCACGTTTTCAACGATCAATTTTAATCGTTAATTTTTTAAAGCGCTAATCCAAACTATGCATTACACCCCGCAATCCTCCATAAAGGTAGTGGGGGTGAACACAATACATAAAAATATTTTAAATGTTATACATTGATGTAATTCACGGGTTCATTTGGTGGAAGGTTTGGTGTCCATTATTAAATGGAAATTAATCTTCCTATTGCTGAGAGCTGTATTAATTACGACACCTTTCTGGTACTTTATGGTAGAGCAAGTTGGTGCAACGCTTCGTGATAAATTAAGAGGTGGACTGTGATGTTCAGAAAGTGGCAAAGAAACTAACGTGGCCTATATTATCCACTTAAGAAGTCGATATCTTAGACATGATTTTTATTTTAATCGCGCCATAATGATTAGAATACCTAATGATGCTCGAACACGTATTTTATTTTTATTCTCTATGAACTGCAGTTAATGATTATAAGAGAGGAAGGCCAAGTAGGTATGGGTTAGAAAGGAGAAAAAGTGTGTGGATGAAATTGGGAAGGGTATTGCAGGTGAATGGATCAAGTTAACAAAGGTAATGGCGTGCAAAACGCATTTATAGTCGGTATAATCCCAGAGGAAGTAGGAAGAAAAATACACACTCTTTTGGTGGGATAAAGTGGAGGTAAAATTTCCCCGAGGGAGGAAATAGCTTAAAGAAAAGAGGATCCATTTCAGGAAAAGGGAGTTGATGCTGTTCATGAAAACGTAACCGAGACCCGGTGCGAAGATTTTTAGCGATACGAATCAGTTTAGGCCTAGTGCCGACCGACAAGACCGCCGGGCCCGAGGCGAAAAGCCCAAAGGGTTGAAGAAGAGGAGGCTGGAGATAAAAGAACCGGGACGCTGTCTCGGCAGGGAATGCAGAGTGAGAGATAAGGCTGATTGAGGCGCTGTATAAACTTGATCGCATGAAAATGAACGTTGGCAGTGAGTCGAATCTCCTCTGCTGCCCTCACAGATGGCAGTTGAGCCTTAGATTTCCTCTTGAGAGGCGTCGTCGTCTCCGCCTATTTCATGGTGCCACTCGTGTTAGATTTGCGGATCTTTATGGTTTGGCAAACCATTAGCCATATTCCACCATGTAATAGCTATCCTTCAGATTGCTTCTAATCGTAAAAGCTCTTAAATTTTGTCGCATTCCTTTAACGGATTGCGGTCTCGAGGATAGAAACGTAAGTTAAATACGTTGGGAAAAGAAAATAATGAATATGACCTAACGGACCAAGTCAAATAGCTATGAATGCTGGAAAATGAAAAAACAAAGCACGGAGCGGCCCTCCGTAGGCTGCAATATCATCTTCGGTCCCCTTGTCCACATACATGGACAACCAGTTTTACGTACGTCCCTCAGAGGGAAGCTTTTTCCCATAGAATGTTGTACTGATGTACCCATCTGGGAACATACTTAATTTTGAATTTTCCCCCTTGACAGCGCCAATTTCATGCACTAAAACTCTTTTAGCATTTGTTTTTCAGAAATCAATATGACGGTCACAAATAAAGTGATCCATTTTCATCTATTTATGTCTTGGCCATGTTGCATTTTTTGCTGTTAATATGCAGATTATTTATTCGTAAGGTGGTACCTTATTATTATTCATGCGATCATCAAATATGTTTCTCTCAAATAAAAACTGTGACATGTGAACATTTGGACTACAAACATTTCAACAAAAATAGTAGATATCTGATAATTTTATTTCGCCGTATAATTTCAGTAGTCCCATATATGCTCAAAAGAGGTGAGAAAATTTTGTTTCATAGGCTAGGTATTTTTCAGGACCGAATTGTTTGAGAGATTGTTTAAGTACCTAATTGAAATCTTGCATGTAACATTCGCGTCTACGCACGATCCCTACCAAATTCGTGTATTAGCGTAAGTGGCACTTCCTTCACATTTTTTTACACAACGAGCTGATTTTCTTTTTACCGTACTAAGTTCCAGAATCGAATGATTGTCAATCGGATGCTAAATTCGCGCTGTTTGGCACGTATGAGGCTTTACGAGAGCGAAGTTACATCGCTTCCCATACCCTTTCATTTTGTTGCTTGTAGAATCTTTTGTTGAATTGTCTCTGATGAATTCTAATCTCTTTAGCGCAGTGCTGCAAATGATTCTTATGCCATCCCCTCGCGTTAGGAATCATTGTGAGAAAATTTTGGACATTTTTTCCTTATCATAATAGCCTTCCTGTGAATTCATTGTCCACTTTGACTCGAAGCTCATCAATCCTTCTCTGGTATTCGAGTGATCCAAAAAATTCTTTATTTGTTTTTTTAGCGCGTGTGTGCATGTTTACTTGGGTGAGTAGGTTTTCCAACATTAACGATAACTTATACATGCCGCAAGGCATGCATTTTTTCGTTGAAATCAAGCTTGTTAAACGGGAGCCATTTCCAAAGGATTTGTAAGTCTTCGTGCAAAGAAGCTTGAATATGACTCCAGGTAGCTCTTCTCCGGTTTTGCTTTTTTCGTCCCCTTTTCTGGGCTTCCTCCTATTCATTATCCTCTTCAGTTCTTCGATCTTCTTCGCCGATGCTGCGGTGCCGCTCGAACGCCGTTACGGTTTAACCCTTGCGTGCCAGAATTCCGACTCTCGTGGTAGGCCTTGGCTCTTTTCTCCGTGGACTGCTACCGAAAGTGTTCCCAACCGGGCATGAATGTTGCGTCGAAAGGTAGCATGCCAGCAATAAATTATTTACCCTTTAACTCCGGGAAAGTGGTACTATTCCGTGCTTGATTGTGACAAACGATAGAAATTGCCTGCATAAACTGAAAAGGCATGGATGTGGTTTGAGAAATATGAATAAAAATGTCATTAGAGTGTGAAATTTGAAGAGCTAAGGAATATGATAGCTCGTCTAACTAGTTTCGTTGAGGTTAAAAGTATCAAAACGCAGGTCATTCTTGTGGATACCCTCTTCCTTCCAAAATTTCGTCACAAATTAGAAGCACGACAGGATTTTTTTTCTTTTACTCTACTTTTCTTAGTTGGAAATTATGATATAAGTATAATTGTATTCCAGTTTGTCTCGTCAAACTTATATTTTTTGTAGGCTTTATTTAACTGAGATAGCAATTAGTAGTAGTGGAATTAAAATCAGTACCCGGTCCAAATGCTTAGGTTATAACGCACGGTCTAACCTAATTTAATCGTAATCCTTTACAAACATTTCATCCATGCCAAAGGCGGGATTCGAACCTGTGACAGCTTGTTGTCAGGCCAGTGGGTTACATACATGGCAATCGTGGTCGGCAGCTAGCAAGGAATAGGAAAGAATGAAGAGATGCTGTTAACCAATTTAGGGCGTTGTTATTCGTAAACCAAAACTACGATGTTATTAATGTACGTTGTAAATCGCATAGTTACTGTTTCTTAAGCGTCTGCTTTCTCTTCTTACCTCTGACTTCTTGGCCTGATTTTTTTCATGCAACATCTTCTCCTACTTTTATCTATTTATTGTGTCCTTCTTACTCGTATCTCCAAGTATTTATCCTTTAATTCAACCTGTCGCGAATATATCGGCTGATAAAAAAGACCAACATGCTCAGTCCGTACGCTGTCGAGATTCTAAGTAATTACCTCATCTCTGCTGTTGTTTATAATTTCTTGGGAATGAGAACAGTTCCTCTTGCGTCTATTATTTTAGGGTTTGCGTTGAATACTTCCTGGGATGGGTAAGGTTTGATTTTTTTCCTTCCGAAGCCGATTCACTTTGAATGGTACGGAGAGCGTGGAGAGTAACGCCCTTTAATTAGTTAATTAATATCCAATCCATTCGGGTTCTTAATGGCCTGGACTAATTAAGCATCGGATGCCCTATAATTACCGACCAAACGAAATGAGTGCCTGCCGCGAACGGTGCCGTGAGTGGCCGATTCCAACTGGTTCCAAAGTTCGACACACGAGCACTTGCGAATGGAACCTTTGTTTCTTTTGTGTGTGTACCCGATGAAAAAATTGGCGGAGTTCTCTTTTTATCATTTACCTTATGCTCTTTCTTTATTGTGCAGTGAATCCTTGCCAATCTAAAATGTGCGTTAGTGGTTATGATTGGTGTTTAGCTTGCTTTGTTGGCCCAGAATAGGGGATCGGCGAGCTTTCCCGGCTGAAGAACAAGACCCTTTCCCTAACAGCAATGTAAAGTAATTAAAGAGCCAAAGATATATTTTTAATACGGGAAGTGAATTTAAGGTTATAATTATATAAGTACCTATCTTCATTAAAATGCGAATCTTGGTTTGGCATAGCTTTCCATTGGTCTCCAATCATCTAACAGCGTCACACTAATATATTTTTCCTCTTCTACATCTATCACTAACAATAAAAAAATTGCAAATTTATTCCTTTTATTACAAGTTGACTGACGTGAACTGGCCGCGAGAACCTTAACGGCGATACCCGCTGAAATTCATCATCGTCAACATCATCATCATTATAAGTCGTCAATCCTCAGATTGGTTTGACGCAGCTCTCCACTGAGTTCTTCTATCTGCTAATCTCTTCATATTTATGTATTTCTTCTTTTTCACATCCTTCATCACTTGTTCCACATATCTCACTCGAGGCCTTCCTTTGCCATTCTTCCCATCCATTTGTCGTTCAACGATTTTCTTCATTAGGCCGTCGTGTCTTAATATGTGGCCGATTAAGTTATCCCGTCTTCTTCTTAGAGTTTTCAGCAGGCTTCTCTTTTCTCCCACTCTTCTTAAGACTTCTTCGTTTGTCACTCGGTCGATCCATTTTATCTTCATCATTCTTCTGTAGCACCACATTTCGAATGCGTCCACCCTTCTCTTCTCCGCTGTGAAATTGCACAATAGCACAAGTTCTACAAAGAAAAATCATTCGCCTTGATCGGGATTCTAACCCGGAGCCCCTGATTTCCAGCCAGGTGTTTTAACCAATTCCTTCCGGGTGCTTTAACAAGTTCCTTTAAGGCCTCTAATAGTCCTTACTGGGACTCTAATACTGGGAAAGATGACGCCTCGGTAGCTTAATTGGTTAAAGCACCTGACCGGAAATTAGGGGACCCGGGTGCGAATCCCGGCCAAGGTGAATGATTTTTTCTCTTTGGAACTTCTGCTCTTTTATTGTTTTTAATTATAAGTGAATTTGTGGCCGATATGTAATTAGTAGTTCATTTTAGGCACGATTCCTCGAGTAAAACTCTGGTATTTTCTACAATCGGCGCCAACATATGCTTTTATAAATTAAACTGTTATAGTTTTTCTTTTATTTTTAATGTCATAAGAGAAACTCAGCGTCGGAATGTACCTGTTCTTAACGAAAGGCTACCATGGCTTAATGTCCCATTCGACGGACAGAGTACCTACTGATTTCGAATGCTCTCCGCAAAGAAATAGTGGCCGGTTTACCTATGAAAACTATCTACCACTGCGGAATTCGAACTCGGCCCCTCCGTTTGAGAGGCTAGTACTCCTTCACCAATTATCTTCCCCTGTTGTCAATTCTTATCTGCGTGTTTGTCTGTATCCGTACTTACAGGCGCTTCAGGCGGGGAGGAAAGGTATAAGGGTAAGAATGGAAGGGTGGAGAGAAACCCGTCGTTGGCATTAGCCTGATCTTAAAGAAAGGCGCCAAGGGGACCGCGGATTAACGTCACATCCGACGGACGGTGTACTGAACTCGAATGCTGTCCACAAAACACTCAAGGAGGGACCTCTTTACCATTGGAAAATATCTTCCGCTGCCGGGATTCGAGCCCGGGACCATGGAGTGACAGGCCATTACTCTCACCACTCTCAATTTGTACCTACCGGGAATTTACTTCAGAGTCGAATGTACGCTCCCCAAAGAGCCGCTCGTACTGTACGAGCCGCAGTAAGCCGACTCCTGGCCCCGGCAAAGCGTTCTACTAGGTGTACTCTTCAGTTGGTTCGTGGGGCCTGACGCCGTCTCACTTTTGTGTGAATGTGATGTAATAAGGAAGTGCCCCCGGTCGTAATAATATTCTCGTTCGCCTCTGAACTCTCACTCTCGCGCTGCACCCTATCTCGGCACTCCAGCTCCATCTTCTGGCGAACTGTGGAAACAGTAGTCCGCTCCTCATCTCCCTGCTTCGGTTCGGATGTGGAGCCGATTCTTTCTTTGGAGTTCCTTGTCCATTTCAATTTTATCTAGACAATCGAGTGCAGAAGAGTGGAGAAGATGAGTAGGACGATGGAGAAGACAAATGAGGGAGTGTTAAACATGGAGGTAGAGAAAGGAAGTGGATCGAAGAAAACTGAAAAATGAAGCGAAACTGGATGGAGAGCATTCCAAGTAATAATTGTTTTCGGTTTCACAATTGTTTATGCTATATCGTACCGTATAACCCAGCGTTTTTCAGTATTTTTGCCGTGGCGGAGCCCTTGAACTAATATCCATGTTGTTGGGGACCCCTGAAAATGAAAACTATCGCTGTTTAATTGCCTTGTCATTCATTAATACTCATCGCGGAGCCCCAAGCAATGTCTCGTGGAACTCTAGGGTTCAAGGTTAAGAATTTCTGCTCTAACCTAACCCTACACCTAAGAGAAACACGTGATCTATGTCCGAGACTGGGTTTGGACCCGCGGCTTTTGATTTGCCAGGTCGGTACAGGATACGACCTGGTTATACAGGATAAGGATAATTAAAGCACCCCTGCGTAAGCAGGATGCTGATACCTTACCAGGACCTTCAGACTTCTTTAGGTAGAGTATCTCGGGGCAGTAGAGTGAACTTAGAGCAATAATAAGTTCCTTTCTGTTACACCAGTAGATACTTCAGTGTGGCATACTTTCGTCGAGAGTAGTTGTAGAAAGGAAGTCGTCAAGGCGCGGCTGAGAATTGATTGTCGCACCTTCATCCAATGTATCTCATCATAAGAGTAAAAATATCACCCCTCTGTGACGAATGATACTAGCATCATCACCTCCTATCGGAGTATAACTAATACCGTAATCTATTTATTAAACTTTTGCGTATCTTTAAGTATTTTTACCCTCTAGGCCTTTCTCTTTAAATTAATGTTTACCTTATGTAAATTAGATAGTGATTGGGGTCCAAAATATTTACCAATCCTAATGGGCTTAGATGAGAGAATGAAAAAAACGCTTATTCTACCAAGATTTTCATTGATTCAAACACTCTTTTTGTACTTATCATTGATACAGTGCTGGCGAGTATGATAGGACGTTATCACTTGAGTGCGAAGAAGTGACGAAGCTCTTAAGCGGTAAGAAGATTAAGAAAAAAATGGAAGATATTAAATCGATTTTAAGGATTCCTGAATGTGTTACGACGGTATTTTGACTCGTGAACCAAAGTTAAGATCTATGAATAATGAAACGTCGCATATTAAGATTTCAGAAGTTCGCGATCATGGATCTTTTCTACTCATTATCGCTATAGTAAATCATATAATATGAATCGAATTGTTCGACCCTTATCGACTGGTACAAAATGCACTGGAGAGGGCATTAGTATGCGAGCGTATTGTTGACAATGAAACCATAATAGGGATGCTTGGGAACGATTTCGTCTCACCTACTCAGACATAACATTACTTTCCATACGACCTCTTATAGAGACTGCATAAGTAGATATTAAAACATAAGTAATAATGAAATTGTACCCTAATTTTATCGCAGCGGCGTAAATTAACCTTCCTAAGGACATTTAAGGGAGAAATCAATGTGTTTATTCCCCTCGGAGTTAATTTAATTACTGAAACTGGTTTGAATTTAACCTATTTAAACTACATATTTGGCGCTTATTCAAATACTTGTCACTTTACATACTTTACATTCTTTCACGAATTTAAAAAAACTCTTCCATTATTCATCTTAATAGTCCTAAGTTTTATCATCCTTATGAGTATTGCGAGTGGATAGCCCATATGTCCGTACCTACTAAGATCTGGCGTCTCAAATCAGCTACGATGTCTCCGCCAATATATTCTAGCCTCCTTGGTACGGTGGCCATTGTTGTCGAGTTTCTACCGCAGTCTGTTTATCTTGAGTTCAAGGCCATGTAGCGTGGAATAGGAAACAATGAATGCCACTTCCTTCGCCACCTCTATTGAAAGGTTATGTAATAGATGCCTTCCATTCCTCTGTAACTTATTTTTAGAGTTCGCTGGTCTTGAAACTCACTTGAATTGTGAACTGAGTGAATTTGAAGTGTCAGGCAATATATGAAGATGGAAGATAGGGAATTTTGAAAGATGGATTTGGAGGAGGACAGTGAAAAGACGAACTATGCGAAAAGGAGGAAAACGAATAACTTATAAAAGAGTTTGTGTCAGAGAGGAAGTTGGACGTAATGAAATTTTTCTATTGTTACGAAAGAAAATGATTAACCTGTCCACTTAGTAATGCTCATTTAATTGGTTAAACGAGGTAAATTCTCATAGTATTTTCATTAATTTTCTACTTGTTAAGGTACGATTAAGTATCCCAACTAAATTTCGCATTTTCTTATTGGCTCATTTCCTATGGTGTTTCCATCTTCAGATCTAAATATTTTCAACCCTGTTCATACCTTATAGCATATTTTCTTTTCCTCCCTCTACCTTACTTGCCAACCATTTTAATGGTGGTGACTGTCTTCCATTGTCCTGTTGGCTTCAACTTATTTTCATTTATGCTTCCTTTTCCTCTTCTCATTTTTTCCCTCATTATGATAAACATTCCTCATCATTCGTGCTTTACGTCTATCCTATTTTTTCCATCTCATCGGCACACACATCGTAATCTCGTATTGGGAGAAAGATCGGCTTGTTAAAATCAATGAAACATGCAAAAACGTATAGAAAGTGCTCAATAATTATTTCCAGTATCAATACTTCCACTGTCTCATCCGTGCTATGGTGTCATCAGTTGCCCTTCCTTAAAAATAGACCAATTATTCCCTGAGAAATAATGCGGAAACCTGTTTAAGATTCTAAATGCAACCTTTGCAACGTGCAAAGCATTGCTGTTCGTACTTAAGTCAACGCTTAATTTTGCTTTCTCTTTATGGTTTAGGAATCGACTTCTTTTACAAAATCCTTAATCACAACTCCTTATTCACGTTTCATTGGAATAAGTCCTCAACATCTATGCTCTCCGTCTTTTCCTACTATGTAGCATTCCTGCTGGGATGTAATATAGTCCTTAAGTAACTGCTTGCGGGAGCAATTTTCATTGCATTATCCAATCCTATTCTTGGAGTCGCAAGAATCGCGCAAGCCATTCCAACCAGGTCAAGGTCGCGTTCAATGTGTAGGGATGGCCAAGTGACCTTATTAGAGCAGTATTTTATGCTTCACTGGTAATTTCAATCCACACCTATTCATATTTAATACAGTTTTTAAATCAAGAACCGGATGTACAGACATACATAAGCAACTCATTACGGAAACATGAACTAAATCAATCATCCTGTAACTGTGACGTTCATTATTACTATGTTAAAACATGATGGTAATAATGCTTCGATAAATTTCGTTTAATGTGATGGTTTAATGAGTTCCAAGGTTTCTTCGAAGAGAGTGGGGAAAGTGATCGAAGCAAATCTTGAGGAAGTGAAGACAGTGATAGATGGGAAGCATATTCAGCGGAGCCAGGAAAATTATATTTGAACAGAGTGGGAGACTTGAGTACCCATCCTCTTTGTAGTGCCTAAAGTGGTAGAACATTGAAGGGGATGAAAGGAGGCAATTAAATTCGGTTTTAAGGCTTTAATCAAGGTTTTAAGCCTTTGGTACTCGGTATTTCTTGAGAAAGCTTAAAATGCACCGTTATAAGGTAAGACTACCATCGACTCATTGTAAGTCTAGGTGTTCCCTTTAGACCGATCTCTGTGTAGGATTACGTACACAACTACCATTTTTTATCATGTTAAAAGGCTTTAATGAATACATATAAGTTTTATTTAACATAAGGTTCCTTTTAATACTCGAAGTGGAAGAAATTGCAGGAGAAATTGTATCGTATCAAATGATGAAATAACTTTGATTTTCAATACTCGTTAAACGAGCGTACTCAACCGTTACGAATTCTAGGTAATAAGGAGGGTTTTTGCTGTTTTAAGTAGCTATTATAAACATGTGAAAATTTAAATTATTTAACTGGGTAATGTGTAAAATTCTTAGTGGTACTTCGCATGTGGCATATTACATGGTAGATTCGGTTAATGAAGTATCCCACCACATGTATGGTGGGCTGGCTTAAACGTTGATGCCATATTTTTATGTCGATGACGAAGAGTGTAGCTGCTAATTATTGCTGGCGAATAGCTGAAATGTAGCCAACTATACATTTTTTCCAGCAAAACTCTGGTCAATGTATCGATGCATGGTTTTCATGTTTGTTTATTTAAACAAAAATATCTGCTCTTGTGGCTCTGGGAATTTCATCTTTGAGTGATTTCGAGAAGTGCTTCCCAAAAATGGCGAAACATAAATTCTGTTTTTTGCATTCCGGTACTTAAGCATGGAAAGTGGGTGATGTTGGTATCACTGGCATTCTTTTCAACGGCTTCCCTCGATCCTAATAACGGGCCTTCTCTCCCTTTTCCGGAAGGTCCTTCCCGACGACCAAGGAGCCAAAAGTACAACCCCTTAAATATGTCTCATTGTTTAGTTTTCCGACGCGTTTGTCCGAATCCTTTTATCCATTCTGCCCATAAACTTTGAATATTTCACCTTTAGACCCTTGAGCTCTGCTGGATTTTTAACCATTGGTTCCAAAATTTCTGAATTAATAATTCTGTCGAGTTACGAGAGAGTCGAGGACGTCTGGGAAGGCGTACGTTCCTGGCTTCGGTCGAGCCGGTGGCGCTATTATCTTTAAAATTTTGATCTCATTGCATTTATGCTTGACCGAGGGAAAGTGTGTGTGTGTGTGTCAATGAATTAGGGCCTAAGGGCTAGACGGGTCGATGAGAGAAAGGTTGTACGCGTAGCATCGAAGCGGGAGACCTCTAGGGCTCCGGTCACGTGACGTTCCCCTCCCCCCTCCATTGATTCTCGTAGAAGTGCTTTCATCCGAGTTCTGGGAATCGACCCTGGGACTCGATTCCCCTATTGTTCGATCGATCGATGTACATCATGTGGAATTTGATCCAGTTTTTTTAAAAGTCGTATCTGCAGTATTCAACGTTTGCTTCAACGAGACCTGACTGTCGTTGTGAATTTGAGGGGAGGGGACAGCCAGCTTACGTAATTTGCGGATAGTTGGGTAGGGGCAGGACTTTCCAGGGAGCGGAGGAAGGGTGGAGAGAAACCCGGCGTCGGCATTAGCCTAAACTCATGACAGGCGTCAAGAGGTTCACGGTTTAACGTCCCATCCATTTAACGGAGCATTTAACTTGAACCCTCGGTATGTGAAGGAAGTACTCTAAGCCATTACACCAACACAATCCCGAACAATGTTCTCTCTAGCCATACATTTACCTTAATTAATTCATTCATTAATGTTTCTCGCCCATTTGGTGTTTCATGGTATCGTTTTTCGTTATATCGGTGTATTTGTCACCTTTTTCTTAAAATATTTAAGTTATTTTTAATTGTTGTAGTTGAGCACTTAATTTTAATTGGTCTATCGGCCGAGTTTATATCACATTAAATGACTCACGTGATTTACCCCAAGAAAAACATGGCATCCATGCCCAAGACTTCGAACCCACGGCCCATGGGTTGCCAAGCATATTACCAACATAGCTTCCGTGGCCTGCGTGTAGATTGTAAAGTTTTTACAGTTGTGATATTATTTCATATAAATCGGTCATTCTTTAAAAGTAGTGTGAATAATCTCATTCCATGGGAGTTTTTACGATAAACTCGACTTTTTTAGATGTTAGAATTTGAGTACAAGATCTTAGCCCATCCTTGGATGGTATGAGAGAGTGTAATCCTTCTCTCTCTCTTTCACCTATTGTAGCCTCTTCTTGAATGTGGGTTGCTTCAGCGACTCAGATCTTCGTGTGCCTTAATGCCTTCTCCGTTTACCTCAGCGTCGGAACGGGCCCGGAATAAAGCCATCTCGTCTGTTGAATTACACCATTTCATCATCCAGGAACTTAGCCTATTTAAGCAGAAGCTCGCTTTTAACAGCAGTATTCTCCTCTTTCCTTGATGCATGAGTCGGTCATTTGCATTTCATTAGGTCTCAGTAGGTGTTGAATACAAAGGTCGCCAGGTGTTTTTAGAGGTAATGTCATGGGAGGCAATGTATGTGATGGGAGGAGCAGCGTGGCTTCCTGAGAAATAAGGTTCGATTCCAATTCCACTGTCACTTTTCGAAGAAGAACGAGAAGCGGGAGGTGTTATTCGCTGCTAGATTCATGTTCTCCATGAGGGTATTACATGCGGGCTCTATTCGAGCAGGGTGTGGTTTGGCCTCCAGAATTTTTCCTCGGAGAGTAAACATTGCCACCAAGCGTTTACCTTCCTCATTTCCGTGATCCCATCAAAGCCAAACATTTGTTAAACTATACCTACGGTACTTTTCGTGGCGTTATAGAACTGCAATTAAATTAGATTTTCTAGTACTCAGACATATTAGCCGCTAGTGACGATATAAAAACCTCATTATTTATAGTTATTGTGCATATTTTCCTTTGAGCAATATGGAAAAAAAAACTTTTTGAGTAGGGTCCGTTTAAGTGACTTGACTGCATTTGTCACATTTAGGTTTGGAGCTGATGACCACGTTTGACCATCCAGGTAGGTCAATAATTCTTTGAGATGCTACAACCGTTTTCAGTGCGTTATTAATGTAGCTATGTTACGTTCGATCTATAATACATCGGATTATGTCAATATTTGTTTCCACGTACTTATTGAAGGAATCGTTGTTAGTAAACGATATTCCAAATATGGCAAAACACTAGGCACATTTATTGCATTTGCATGTGATTTTTATCCCCCTGAACGTGATGAAATTTCAATGATTTTGCCTATTCTCTAAGTTTTTCTGCCTAATACTCCGAAGTCTCTTATTGGCTGAGAGCGATACTAATTTAATAGACAGTGTGACATTTGATGTGGTCAATACGTCCACGTTTGATATTGACATTCAAAACCAGGTTTCAAAAACTTATGGCTCTGTAATCAGTTGGTGTAAACCTTAGCCTATTCGTGCAACATTATACGCTCAGAGCGAGAGAGGTTTACAGAATATTACATCATCTCCCGAAATAAAAATACCCTCAGTCGTCTACAAATGCGCCTCGTCTCCTTTTAAGCTATTATTTTCGTGACCCACTTCTTCCACTGTTCTCAAATAAATGTACGATTGCCAACCATTCATGCTTGGAATTTGAATAGCGAATGCAAAATAGTTTAAAGCGTTCATCAAAGCGTGTGACGAATGACTGGCGGCCTCTTTTTCGACTCGAAAGTTTTCTCGAAGCGCCGACGCCGTTGTGATCCCTTCCCGGCCATAGGCCGTTCTTGGCTTATCACTCAGTGGGCCACTTAACGTTCCCATTTAGTCCTTTTATTCACAGCCATCCTGGTTTTCGCGTTCCATTGTGAACGGTGTCCCATCGTTGGCGTGTTTCGAACCTCCTATCGTGATCAGTTCTCCGGGTCTTGATAAAGGCGCATACCTAGCTCACTGTCGGTGATTTGGCGGGGCAAAAGAAATATGCCAATCGGAAAGCAGAGATGACCTCTGTCCGAAAAGATCCAGTGTTGTGTCCAGTCGAGTTGATCATACCAGAAGTAAAACACCCTCAATGTTGTATCATACCAGAAGTAAAACACCCTCAAGCGTAAAATAATAACTGGACCAGTCTGAAAAGTTTTACTCTACAGCCTGGAAATATTTAATAGCACAGGTCTCTCATTCATCTGAATATTTGCCCAATGTATGAAATGTCGGCTTTCATCTGTTTTTAGGAACCAATTTACCTCATGGGTAAATAAACTGTCTCGATTTTAGGAAAGTTTCCTGCCATATGATACTTTCTATGTCTTCTTTTCACTTATTTTTTACTCATTGTTTTCTTTCTGGCCGTCTTGGTCAGGTTGGTAACGAAACGGTCATGAATCTATACTTATTCGTAAACCTAATCATCTGATTGAGCTTAGGGTTAAATTATGATAGGCGGGGTAATATAACCGTGGCATTTAGAGTGTTTTAAAAACAATAGTTACACTTCATTACTACTCTTTGTTTCCTTTAAGGCTTACGATTGAGTATGAAGGGACCTACGAATATGATGTTGATCTTCCCCTACACGCTCCCCATTTTCGCTTTCCCAATATACAGTTTCAAATATCCATCTAGCAATACCTTCTGATAAGTCACCTTATTACTATTTCTATCCAGTCATCATTATTAATTCTTTCTTCATCATGCATTTTTTTATTTCATTTATCAGATTTGTCTTTTTATTTTTACTGTGTATTAAAAATTTTTGTTGTCTTTTGAATAGTAGTAAAAACATTTTTATGCTTTTAAAATTTAAATTTAATCATGCATTTATTTGTAATGTTGTATTTTAAAACTTCATATTTAATGTTATGGATATGTTCCAGCGTAAAACAAGATTTAAACTGCCGCAAAAGATCAGCGGGCGATTAATAGCGGGTAGCAGTAATCCCCACCAAAACAGACCTATCGATTGCAGCAGTTTCCACTGAACAAAAACTTGCTGAAAAAAACTTAAATGCCAAGATTTTGCTTTAGTACAGGTACTACTATGTCAATTAAAGACCCATTCTTATAACAAAATGTATTATATACCCGAAAAGTATTTGGGGCCTGCTTGCCAAACACCTAACCGCTTACGATGTACTTGAATGAGCCCTGGGCTAGTGGTTGAGGGGGGCCATCGGGCCTCATCTAGCCCAGGTTAAATAAAACAAAAGTCAAGATAAGGATTTCCGATTGTGGTCCTTGTGATGAATAGTTTATTGTCGATTTACCGTATTTTGGCTTTTTGTGAACGATCCATGTAGTACCCCAAAGAAAGGAATAAAGAACGTTGCGCTGCGAGGTTTGCTCCTGTACGTGAAAGCGATATTTCCCTCCTGAACTTAATTGGTAACGAGGCATGACTCATACTCGAGATGAAGGAAACGAAGTTTCCTCTGCCTCTTGCCGCTTGAATTCTGCCTTCACGGAGAAGTAAGCGCTTGAAAGCAGCCTGCCTATCGTTGAGCTTGTTCAGACATTGTATTGGAATGTAGCGTGCCTAAGGATTCTGTCGGAATCTCGTGCTAGCTACGAGGTAATGCTCATGATTAATGAACGCTGCGTTCGTTGAATAATGCTCTGTCATTCGCATCTGTCATCTCTTTTTCTTTTTGAAGCGCTGCTAGAACAATATCTAAGTTCATTCTTTTTTTCTTGAATTCAAATTACATCGGTTACAGCATCAGTATTAAAGATTTCGTTTTATTCATTGAGGAAAATAGCCTACCCCCGCTAGACGTAACCCCATCATGATACAATGATTCTATAGAGTATTTTTCACACAGCATTGATTAAGTTTTTTTTTATTGAAACCAGGATGAAAGGAATCGAATTGAATTCATACTCAGTGTTCTTTGATGGACTTGTAAAGATGTTTGACCATATTTCTCGTTATGTAGCCACTGAAATCATTTTTCCTGGCTATAATGCCATTTAATTTTGCATTTGTGGTGTGAATGAACAGTTACTGAAATCACGTTCCTTTCAGGTACTGAATTAGATTTGTTGGAAGATATTAATAATATTTTCAGTAATACTCTACTTAAATATTTCTATCGGGCTTACTTCGTGGTAATGCTCCGTCAGTACATAGAACAATAGCATTTTTTCGCTGCGGAAAATCTTGCCGCAGTCTCGCTATTCACAAATATTTTAATTTCAATATTGCCACGAACTGACAGCTGTAGCGATTCGGTAACGTTCCTGCCAGGGAACCCAAAGGTCGCGGTTTCAAATCCCACTTATAATGTAGATATTGTACGCCTTAGGACTTAAGATTTGTAGTTGAAAGGTGCGATATAACTTTAGCTGTAGGAGCACCTTAGAACCCGTCTAATTCTGCTACTACAGCACTATTATATGTCGAAACGAAAGTATAAAGACTCATTCAATCTTTTTGGGATAGTATCATTGTGTTGAAACTAGTAGACGGTTTGTATAAACTTTCAAGAGTTAAATATTGTAATGATTTTATTTGTATGTGTGTGAATGCATTTGTGATAAATAAGTTTTCATGCCAAACAAGTTGTTTTCATTTAATTACTTGTGTGGTACCGGTCACACAAGGCGTAACAACCGTTGCGATTACAGTGATAATATCTCTTTAATATGCTATAACTTCTTGGCTTCTGCTTGCAAATATGCAGTTAAATGAATAGTTATTACCTTAAGATAATTATTCCTCTTGAAATTTTTGCTTTATTTTTCGCTCCAGCAAAAGTTTTGTTTTATTAAATTCCCATTGGTGATATTTTTATTGTTAGCGTACCTACTAATCTCTTGTCCCCAATCACGAAAGTTCGTTCTTGTCTTTGAAGAAACGACTTCCTTGTAGGTTTCCGACGTAGGTTACGTTCACTTTTATGGGTTTGCTTGTTAATCATTAATTCTTGACTGAGGTTGACGCGGCCGTTTTTATGTGAATTTCAGCGGGAACAATTTGCGTGCCCTGTCATCCATTTCCAAGGCTTCGCCGTGGAGGCGGGGAGCCCCTACACTCATCATCCATTCATAGCTTTTCTCAGGGGCGTATATTTCATGGCGCAGGTCTGGCTTGGCGTCGACCTCTCAAGATTTAAAAAGCAAGCGTCACGACCTAGTCAGGTTCGTGATGATCAATTCGTCCATCTTCCTTTAGAATTTCAAGCAGGGCATCTAGCTGTGGCTAACAGCATGCGGCACGCTCCACTGTCAGTTAACCAGTATTATGTGCGTATTAATTTCAGCTGTAGGACTTCAGGTATTTCTTCTCTTAGTTCATTACCCGTTCATGGACATCTGAATGTTGTAAAGTCTTTCGTATTTTTTAATAAGAGAAAAACATTTTATCTTCGTATTAATTTTTGACATTTCTATCTTGGAGTCATTGACCGCAGTGAAAATCCGTTTTAGAAAAACATATTATTGTAATTTACTCGGAATTATCTTTTGAAAACGTTGTCGACTTCGTTTATCTAATATTTGGTCATTACCCCCATTACCTTGGTCATTTGCATTTTCTCGGTATTCCGTTGCCAGTAAGTGACTAATCGTTTTTTGTTGTATTTTGCAGAAGAGCGGGGAAAGAATAAATGTAGTTCAAAATTGCCCAGTGTACCATTTTTTACCAGTACCTATTATACGGGTCTGCGTTAGATTAAGTTTTTGTATTTATGGATATGAATCAGCCTGGTGGTGAACGTTTTGAATGAAACACATAAAGATACTACAGCATAATTTTTTATACAGTTGTATGGGATAGATTAACAAAAAAGTCAGCGACAGTCGTCTTATTTTGATGCGTTATATGCCTAATTGCATTAATGAACCTAATTGAACCTATTTGGCTAGGAATCAACACAATCTTATTTCCTCCCGTTAATCGATTCAAAATTGGCATATGGTCGTCTTCATTAAAACAGAGTAAATTTTTCTCGGGTCTTCATCCGGGTTAGGTTCTCCATCTCCGCCGACGTTTCGATGAACGACTCGCTCATCTTTTTCAGGGCATTGAGTCGGCGAGTCGTTCATCGAAACGTCGACGGAGATGGAGAACCTAACCCGGGTGATGACCCGAGAAGAATTTCCTCAGTTAATACGCTGGGAAGGCACAAGAACTTACTTCATTAAAACTATCAGTCTCCGTTATTTGGCGTGAATCAGACGGTGTGAATGTATTGGTTCGCCTGATGCATAGTTAAGGAAGTTCCAATGGTAGGGTATATCGTTCGTCAACTGCTTCATGTGACTTTTAATAGTTGTTTTTGAGTTAAAAGCAATTAGATACCGATAGATAATGGAATTTTTGCGTGCGGACAAGCATTTGAAACTAAATTTCCTGTTATATAAAATAGATTTTGATTAACATTAACATTAGTTTTGAATAGTGCATTTCACTCACAAACTCGTATTATTGCATTATTTTTTCCTAGGCTCTGTATCCATCTGTTATGCCCCATTTCATCTCAAAATTATTCATTCCCTCTCCCTCACCTGTTCACCTTTTGTTTTTTCCTTCTCGGCTTTCGCCATTCCATTGTCTACTATTACCTTAGCATCCACCCATTGTCTGTCTCCATTGTATTTCCGATGCATACCTCCGCCTCCTTTTTAATGCTTGGGTCTTTCTCGTTCGTCTACTCTCCTTCCAGCTTATTCTTTTATTATACTTCAAACCCAAAACTCAAAGACTTCTCCTCTTTCTTTCAGGCTCAATTTTCAGAACCACTGGACTCTTGGCTCTTGTTCACCGTCCTCCCATACCTAGTCATTGAATCTTTACTAAGATTTACTTTTGTCTTTTAGTTCCTTCGTGTTTACGAATGCTTCATTTGCTGATGTAATTCCTCCCCCAGTGTCTTTTGTGCTGTGCTCATTTTATAAGATTATATCCAAAACAATTTTATTTTTTTCCTAGCTGTTCCGCTCGGAATCGTATCTCACGGAAGCCCTTTGAAATATAATATCCGCAGATTCGAAGTTCTTTTTATCGTCCCTGCTTTTTTCAATGTAAGAAAGAGTCCTTACGTTCTCAAGACTTTTCTATTGAGCCGTACCTCGGCAGTCGAGAGTTCTCCTTAAAGGAGGAGCGATTTAGTGGTGGCATTCGAGTTTAAATTCTCTCCAATTGATTCGGCGCCCAGCGTCGCTTGGCTCGACGATCGGATACAAACCTCCGCACTTCACCGTGTCCAAGTTGATTGAATCGGTTTCGTCTTGTAGAAATCATACGAGCAAATATTCCAAGTGCGTCACCGTGCTCTTTCTTCCCTTGTCAAGCATTTTCAGTAATTCTTATTTTTATTTACTAAGCAGTAGCCGTCCGGAATCAGAATGGAAGTTAGAAAGTTTTACAGCAATACGTTGGAAAACTCTCATTTATAACAATAAATATTTGTTAATAAAACTAAGTTTCGTGAATCCTGCAAGGGTTCTATCCCCTTACATCTTTCACTCTGCATCAACGTTTTATTCTCTCGTGTGCAGTTTAAAAAATAAACTTCCATTTAACTAGCATTTTAAAATCATTTTCATCGTGAAGTACGAGCGAAAAGTAGAGTATTAAAGCTAACTTTCCCTCCGAACGATATTCCTTTAAATGGATTTTTCTGAAGTACACTTTTTCTTTATTATCTACAAGCAGTTGGAGTCGACTTGGGTTTTTATTTGTTCCAACTGCGAAGGCTATTATGGTATAATGAAAGTTTCCCCGGTGCTCCGAAGGGTAATGTTATACCGCACCATCTAACCTAAGACCAACACAACATCCATGCCCTGGGAGAGATTCGAACCCGCGACCTTTGAGTTGCCAGGCCGGTAAGATATCGACCTAGCTACCTCGCGTGGCGTTTCTCTGTGAATATTCCTTTTTCTTCCGATAAAAATTCGTGAATTCCCTCTCTGCTGGTAGACCATTTTGAGTAATCAGTTGATGTATCTTTCTTCTTGGAAATAAGTCGATACGTAAAGAAATAAATGGAAAGAGAAGTCGTTGCGACCTTTTGTATTCGCATTCATCATTAGCATGGCGCTGAACAAGTTCTCTTACGTAATGGTCTCGGTATATTTTTTGCTGATTTATATGGAAGAACTTCGAGTTTTCTTCTCTAGAGCTCTATGAATTATGTTAGCCTTACCATTGCGTGTCATGGCAAATGATGGCGACACTTTGCTATAAGTGGCTAGTGGGTAAATAATGTACGAATGAAATCCAGCCTAACTTGAAGAAATCCAAACATTTTCTTAAATACATTGTTTTGTGCCAAAAAAAAATTTCGAGACATTTTTCTTGGCGAGAGAGTCTGGTAGCATACCGTTCCATATTTATTTATAATGTTGTATTTTTTACTGGGAATCTAGGCATAATTTTCCTTGATGAATAAATGATGGAAAGTTATCAAGATATCTTTAGAAGGACGGATTTAACAAGGACATCACGAACCTATGAAAGTTGCTGATCGCTTACTTTCGTTCTACCGACAATTGTTTACCCCGTTGTGCATTTTTGACGAGTTTCGTGTGTCATAATTCCACAATGTGGAAGAAAGTGCCATTTTCTACAGCAGCAAGATTTCTGTTGAGAAAAAAAATCATTCCACTTTCGCGGCTAGTTTGCAACCTTAAATTTTCCATTATCTAATTATTGAAAGGCATGGATGGTGATATAATAACGTTAAGATAATAGCAGAAATGAAAGGAAAGGAGCAGTAATGTGGAATGGTGGTTTTAACTTGGTGATGGATTACATTTATATTTGGATTTTGGGTCGCCGATTTTGCCAATTATTGCGACTGTAATGGACGATTAGATCTACTAAGTTAATTCCGATATTGGGACTCATTTTCCTGCTAACTGAAAGCTCATGTGTGTTCGTATCTAGCTACATTCAATTAATCTGGCTTATGGGTATCGTCATTTATTACTGACATTACATACATATCCGTAATTAAAGCAGGGAATCGTAATCATGTGCAAAGATATGTTTGCATCTACGTCATCATCATCAAGGGTCAACAATCCTAGGATTGGTTTGACGCAGCCCTCCACTCGATTCTTCTATCGGCCAACCTCTTCATACCAACGTAGTTCCTCTCTTTCACGTCCTTTACGACCTGCTCCATGTAACTCATACGAGGCCTGCCTCTTCCATTTTTCCCGTTCACTTTTCCCTCGACGATTGTCTTCATCAGGCCATCGTGTCTTAAGATATGGCCGATTAGGTTGTCCCGTCTTCTCTTTATAGTTTTCAGCAGACTTCTCAATTCTCCCACTCTTCCCAGGACTTCCTCATTTGTCACTCGGTCGATCCACTTCATCTTCATCATTCTTCAATAGCACCATATTTCGAATGCTTCCACCCTTTTCTTCTCCGCTGCTGTCATCGTCCATGCCTCACTGCCGTAAAGGAACATACTCCAGATATACGTACATCTACGTATGCTTTTCATTTTTGAGGATTCTTAGACCTTAGCTATCATGAATATAATGAAAGGCGTGATGCTTGTGTACTATCTTGTTTGGAAATTCCTTCCCAGTTTTCTTTGCTAAGAAAACATCTCTGATGGAAGTTATGGAAATGTCCGGAAAATGATGCTGAAAGAAGTTATCGGCGTGTATATTTACTCTTCATGAAAGATTTTTTTCGCCGTGATTTTAGGTGATTACGGACGTTATCCTAAGACACGGATGTTAGCCCTGACTTCATTGTCGGAAGAGTCGGTCACGGAAGTGGAGATAGTGTGTACTAAGAAGAGGTAACGTTCATATCTTGCATCGAATGATGGATATTAATGATCGTGTGGCTAGATTACGTGATCAACTTCAATTCTACCGTCTGAATTTTCTGAATCAGTCTGTTATCTATTATCTTTATTTTCTTGATCAGTCCATTAATCTGTGGGAATACCACTCATTTCTGAGGAGCAAAAGAAGCTCTTCCAGGAAGTGGATATGCGGAGACATGCACTTCGCGAGGAGGGCGGAGTGGTGGTTACATGAAAGAGGCCAAATTCAGCTCTAGGACATTTCTACTGGTTCGAATTCTGGGACGTTAAGCCGTGGTTCCCTTGGCGCCTGTCGTTAAGAGAAGGCTAATGCCGACGCCGGGTTTCTCTCCACCCTTCCTCCATTACCTTAAATGTTTCTACCATCCTATTCATTACCTATCCAAAATATGGCGCAAATGACCTCAGCTGTCGGTCGCCTCTCCTGATAAACCAACCAATCTTAGATTGGTTTGATGCCGCTCTCCATCCTATTCTCCTATCGGCTAATCTCTTCATATTCGCATAGTTCTTCTCTTTTACATCCTTCACTACTTGTTCTATTTTTCTCATGCGAAACCTTCCTTTTCCATTTTTATCATTCACTTGGCCCTCGATGATTGCCTTTATCTGGCCATCATATCTCAGTAGGTCGCTGATTAAGTTGCATTGGATTTGTGTCATATACCAAGGCTGCAGAAGCCAAAGCATCCCTTACGAAATCAAACCTAAATTCAATGCATAGTAAATACACATGGATATTTCCTTGAATCCTTCTCCTTTAAGAAACGTTTTCAGCAGAATTCTCTTGTCTTCCACACACCGGGCTTTGAATTTCAAATATTGAATCGCTCTGAATTTGTCGATGTTGAGTTTTTTCTGGATCTGGTTTTTAGTGTTTTGTACTTTATTTGATCGTTGTAAAATAATATTCTCCTCGTTCCTTCCCCCTCAGGTGCGAAGCAGAGAAAAAGGCGTTCGCAGGCGACCCCAGCGCCTCAGGTCTTGGCCCACTTGACCTCCGGCTCGGCTCGCCGGGGACCACGTTGTCGGACGACATGTCGACATCATCCCCGACCGGATCTTACGTCTACGGCCAGACCCCTCTCCATCTCCACCTCTCGCCAATCCGCTCGCGCCGGAAGTTCAGCTTCCCCGTGGCCCTGGAGCACGGGCCACCATTCGGCGGGGCCCCGGCGGGAACCTCGGCCCGCAGACGCTTCAGCGACGCCGTCTCCCGACGCCTGTCCCTCGGCTGGCGACACCACTATGGCGTCGGCGCTGCGATCGGCCCCTTCTCCCAGCAGCAGAGCGAGAGCATGGCGTGGGAGGAGCGGGAGGTGATATCCCAGTCGAAGGCCCTGGCCAGGAGGTACATCAGGGCCCGGCTGAAACGCTCGGGTCTCCTCCACAGCAAGGGGAAGGGTGGATTGTCGAGATTGAGGAGTGCCACGATGTTGTTGACCTCGCAGCCTTCCACAGCTTCCTCGTCCTCGGACTCCCAGCAATCCTCGTGGAGTAAGGGGTTGGCGTCTGGCGACATGGGAGCCGCGTCTCCAGTGTGTCATGTGCTATTGAGTGCTGGACAGGAGCTAGAAAGGATGCATCCGCAGGTCAGACGATTGTTGAGACGAAATCAGTTGTGCTGTTATCTTTGTTGGAGGGATATTGTTGTGAACAAGGTGATAGGGTTAATTTGGTTGCTTCATCAATCCTGAATCCCGATGGTGCAAAAGATTTGTCAGCGAAACACAGCTCAATTCTGCTGTGTGAAGAGCAATACAAGTTCAGCGGTCCATCCGTTGGATGGGAGGTTAAACCATGGTCCATTTGGTGCTTTTTGTTGCGATGAAACTTATTTTGATGCCAGGTTTCTCTCCACCAGGGCTTGGAACTATTTGGGTTGAAACAAAAAAAATTGTCCCAGTGACGAATTATTTGCTGAGATGGAACGGGATGAAACATTTGGGATAGAGAAAGGTGTTGGGATGATACTGGATAGAAATTGTGGGATTGAGAGGATTGTTGGGACAAGACAAGATGGATATTTCAAGACAAAAAACCTTTTGGGATGACAGGAGATAAAAATTTGGGGATTTCGTTCTAAGCCCTTCTCTCCACCCTTCCTCCATTCCCAGAAATATTCCTACCTCTTCCCTCATCATTATCACTAATCATCATCATCATGGGTCAACAATCCTAGGATTGGTTTGACGCAGCCCTCCACTCGATTCTTCTATTGGCCAACCTTTTCATATTAATATAATTCCTCTCTTTCACATCCTTCACAACCTGTTCTATATAACTCATATGAGACCTACCTTTTCCATTCTTCCCATTCACTTTCCCATGTACGATTGTCTTCTTAAGATATGGCCAATTAGGTTTCCCCGTCTTCTTTTTATAGTTTTCAGTAGACTTCTCTTTTCGCCCCCTCTTCTTAAGACTTCTTCATATGTAATTAGGTAGATCCATTTTATTTTCATCATTCTTCAGTAGCACCATATTTCGAATGCTTCCACCCTTTTCTTCTCCGATGCTGTCATTGTCCATGCCTCACTGCTGTAAAGAAACATGCTCCAGATATACATTCTGATGAATTGCTTCCTTACTTCTAAGCTTGTATTTCCAGCTATAAGTAGATTCTTCTTTTGATAGCCCTCTTTGCCTGGGCTATTCTACTTTCTATTTCTTTCTTGCTTCGTCCCTCGTTAGGTATTCTGCTTCCCAGGTAAAAGAACTCTTTCACCTCTTCCAGTTTTTGTTTTCATAGTTTAACATTTGTTTTGGCCTCTTCTCTCTTGCTGAAAACCAACATCTTAGTCTTCTTCTTATTGATTTTCAGCTGAAATCTGGCCATTGTCCTTTCCATGGTTATTATAGTCTTGGTCTTTTCCTGAATCCGAATTGATCTTCATCCAGTAACTGCTCTGTTTTTCGCTTAATTCTTCTGTAGATGATCCTTTTCAATATCTTAGATGCATGTGTTATAAGGCTTATAGTCCTAAAATATTCGAATTTCTCTGCTCTCTTCTTTTTGGGAATAGGAATTATGATGTTTTTCTCGAAGTCCCTGGGTATTTCTCCTGTTGAGTACGTCACAATTTGTTTTGTAGAGATGGGTTAATGTCCTCTCTCCAGCATTTTTTTATTACTTTTGCAGGGATATCATCATTTCCAGAGACCTTATTCGTGCGAAGGTCCCATACTGCTGAGTCAAATTCCGATTTTAATATTGATGCTCCCATATAATCCTTTTTGACTTCGAATCCCTCTTCAATCACTTTCGTACTGAGATGGTTTCCATTGTTCTAACTCTTCCAGATATTCTTTCCAGCTCTTCACTTTGTCTTCATTTTCAATCAAAAGTTCTCCATTCTTGTCCCTTATGGCATTGCATTTTGCGTTCCGTTCCTTGAAGTGGTTCCTCACTATCCTATAGGCCGCTTCCACCTTTCCTAGTGCAAAGTTGTTTTCCACATCTTCGCATAGATTGTTCATCCACATTTCTCTAGCTTTCCTGGCTTTGAGACTCGTTCCTTATTCTTTTGTAGCTAAGCTGCCCTTCTTCAGTTTTCGCAATCTTGTACTTTCTTCTTTCTTCAATCAGCTCTAAGACTTCTTCAGTGATCCAAGGCTTCTTCTTGACAACTTTTCTTTTTCCAAGAACTTCTTTTGCGGCTTCCTATAGTCCACATTTTTGTTTTCCCAATGCTCTTCCACTGATTTCTCAGTCATGTCCTCTCCTATGTTTTTTCCAACTGCTTTCTGGAATGCCAGCTGATATTGAGTTCCTTCAGTTTTTCTACATGCCATATGTTCTTTTCTGTTTTCTTCAATTTCTTGAATTTTAGGTGGCATTTCATCATCACTAAATTATGGTCACTGTCTATGTCTGCCCCAGGGTAGCTTTTGCAGTCCTTCACCTGGTTCCTAAATCTCTGCTTCACTAAAATATAGTGTATTTGAAATCTTCTACTGGCTCCTGGAATTTTCCAAGTGTATCTTCTTCGGATGTGGTTTTTAAACAACATATTGGCAGCGACTAACTTACGCTGTGTGCAGAACTCCAGTAGTCTTTCTCCTCTTTCATTTCGATTACGCAATCCATATTTCCCAGTTATTCTTCCATCTTGACCTCTGCCAATGACAGCGTTCCTACCTCCTAAAATAATTAGGTTTTCTTTTCCTCTTACCTGTTTTGTAACTTCTGTGATGCATTCATAGACATCTTCCACTTCTTCATCTTTATAGTCAGACGTAGGCATGTAAACTTGCACCACAATGGTATCTGTAGGCTTTGTCTCAATCTTCTCCGTTATAATCCTCTCACTGTGCTACAGGAAGCCCTTCACTCACATTCCTGCACTCTTCCTGAGCATTATGCCTACTCCAGCGTTACCATTCAGTGATCTGGTGAGAATAATTCTATAACTTTCACTCCAAAAGTCTCCTTCTTTGGGCCATCTCATTTCACTGATTCCTAATACATCGAGGTCCATTCTCTGCATTTCCACTTTCAGGTTCTCCAATCATCTGCAGGTTGGAAGTGATCGCACATTCCATGTTTCTACCCTAAAATGTTTATCACACTTGACTCTCAGGTAGTCCCCGCCCGGAGATCCAAATGGGGGACTGTTTTACCTCCAGAATATTTTACTCGAGAGGGTTCCATCAGGTCTTGATTGAAAGAATAGAATGGAGCACCTGCGACTCCTCGGGATAATAATGTGGTGGTTTCCCCTTGCCTTCCACATCGCAGTAGGTACTACAGCCATTAAAGTAATTGTTACCATGCCTGTAGTGAAATGAGTGTCAATGTACCGACCACTGTGGTCTCCACCTTCACTCATATGTAGAAGTTCTGCTCCCCTCTCCTCTGGGTGATGGAATGCATAGTTGTTGGCAGCCTCCCATTGCTAAGTCACGGCATCATCACAGGGTCTGTATTATTTAGAGGCCTACCTTACCCAGGGATTGACCAATACCCCCTCGGAATGCCATCGCTTTTTGTCCACGACTGCTTATTCGACGAGGTAACTCACTTATGTTGCGGCTAACCTATATATCTAGAGGTCATCCCACCATCCGCAACCTGGTGAGCACACTCGGTGGCTTTAAGCTCAGCTGCAAGCATCACTAGTATAATTTTCATAATGACTTGACGTAGCTCTCCACCTATGCTATGTGTCCTAAAAAATTCCTACCCCCAATCAATCACCAAACTTTTCTAAATGGCACATATGACTTGGAGGATGGAGGTAACAGCCATGCCACTACCGTGGAGTAGAGCTGAAGTTAAAGAGAGAGAGTATTGAAAGATGGGACATAAATTCCCTTGAGCTATTGCACTGAAATTGTAATACTTGATCCCAATCAGAATTGAGAACTGAAAACTATGCCTCAAGAAAAGGAAGGTAATGCCAAAAACCTAAATGGCAGATTTTATTTTAAATTATTTGCAACCTTCGTGTGGCATAAATTGGGACCAACTGGATCACTTAGTGTCAATAATCATGAAACGGTGATTATTGATGTGTACGATAAACAGTGATATGTATGAAATGGTGATTACTGTTATGTCTTGCATTTACTTTTGTTAAAGAGTAGCATAATAGTAGCTGGGTTTCTATCCCCCCTTTCTCATCTACTGTCAAAATTACCAATTCTCCCAAATGCCCACATACCCTTTATAGAAGGGATTCTCGAATTTTTTGCCTTGCATTCTACTTTTCATTGTTAGGAAAATCAACCAAGGAAGTTGAGTTTTTTTCCAAATTTTTGCACGAACTTGTGTAAATATGTTTGTACATTGTAGACTTATGGATTTATGCTTACCTTTCAGAAGTAACGGGTGGGTCAACTTAATATTCAGTCCACTCAACTCCCACCCAGTGGGCTTTAAAGTCCCAACATTAGGGAAACACTGCTGTACATAGCAAATGACCTCCACTGTTAGTCATACCTACCCTTATGACAATGTTTGTGAACTGGTCTGCATCCAGGGACTCTCAGATTGGGGGTCAATTAGCATGGCTTTACAATAAGTTCTGATATTTATGATGGTTGCTGTCATCTAATAAATGCAGTCAAATGATGATAGTTGTACAAAAAAGACTTCCACCAAAACTGTGTGAAATATTTGCTCAAGCAATCAATGGTTAATTAAGCTCTTTGGGGTCAATTTTGGTAAGAAGGATGTTCTGTAAGCAGGCCAGGTTATATAATTTTAAAATCTTCCCACTGGGTATCTGAGCTACACCATCTGTTTATTTTTGCACCTTGTCTGAATTTTTGAGTGATTTCACCTGTCTTGTTCACTCACTGCAGGAAGTTGTCCAAAACTGTAATTAAAGTCTTTACAAAGACAAGATATAAAATACTACATCCTGCCTAAGTCTACTACTTTCCATTCTTTTGCTAGGCTGACCTAATAACTTAAACTCTCCATTGGCACAAATGGTTGCATGAAAGATGTTAATGTCAGCTGGGTGAAAAACTGCTATGGTTGCTTGGGAAAACTTATGTCATGAAATTTTTTTCTTAGCGCTCAAACCAATACCATTACTGATTCCATGTTAAGTCTGTAGTCTATCAGTAATACCTATTACCACTTCCAAATTATAACCTTGGAGGCATTATTGTTCGATAATTTTGAATAATTATTGTAGGGAGTGATCTATGCTTGAAAATAATTTCAATTTTCTTTTTCCAAAGGTGTACAGTGATGTTAGTAGGCAAATGGGCATCACGCTATCTACAGAATCTATCACTAGAGGAGCACTGTCAGCAGTAGGACGACATATTTTCAAAGTTAGTTTTATCATATTTAATTAAATTACCTATTACAAATGATTCTAACTACTCATTTATGAAAATATTTCATCAATAGTTTTGTATAAAATATATGAGCTATTTACTGGTGAAGTTTGGTGTACATATATTCTTTTTTAGTGATGCCATTTGTAATGAATTTATTTACAAGTGATGCTCAATGGCTTTGGATATCCTATGTTGAACTGGTTTTAAGATTTTGTTTAGAAATGCTTTACCATTTCATTTTGTGCTCATTATGTCTATAAAAGTGTATATTGGCCTGTAGCTGATTTTCTGTAATATATTAGCTTAAAATCAAAATGCAAGTTGTATTTATGAAATTCAATGGCAGTGGCATTAGTTAATCCAGGGAAAATCAGATTGGAGTATTCTTGCATAAAGTTGTTTTAACCTTTCCCCTCCATGTATTTAATATTGTGGCACTTCATAAATTAATATGTAGCCACCTACAAATTAAATTCATTATACATAAGTTAATCATGCATTTCATATCTGATTGAACATCTTGAATAGGAAGATGTTTTTCATGTTGAAGCTGTTCTCCATGTTTATTTGAACTACTCTCCACTTCTTAAATCATCTCCCACTAATTAGTACTTAAGTAATGCAGCTAGCTCAAGATACATGATATGTTGGTCTAGTATCTACATTTATTCATATGCCTACGAATATTGCACAGATTTTCCTTGTTTCCCATGAGTTCCTACTTACAATTTGATGTGCATAAGCTTCATTGAGGTTCATGCAGGTTCATTGCAGTCAGTTTAAGTGTCCATTGAATTTGTGGTATTTAGATACCTATTTGTTTTTTGCATAAACAAAGCTTTAAGATAGCCCCTAAGGTATGCCCATTTAGGAGCTACCATAAGAAAACTGAGCAATTTTAATTAACCCTTTGAGTGCCAACATGAAGTAGTCGCCTACGGCGACGTTGGAAAATTTTCATTAAAATGCTGGCGTCGCTCTGAGCGACTTTTTTTCCGAAAGCTATGAATGTAAATAAAAATTAAATGATTCATAATTTTATGCTTTACTCAATTTTTACAAACCTCAGGTTACATTCTATTTTACTTTTTTGCACATTGAATTTATTTTCAAATTTTTCAGCTTAATTATAAATTGTCATTTTCTTTCTAGTGATAATTTTGTAAAGGAGCCTGACAATTTTAGCACGAAATTGGGCATTTCTACATGGCACTCGAAGTGTTAACTATGCATAGAAATATGATATGCTCATAAATTTCACAAAAAATTAATCTTGCCTTTAAAAAAAGCTTTATAGTTTCTTTTAAATCGATCACATGTCATCAGATACCAACATAAAATAGGCATGTGCATTGATTATTATCAGAAAATGCCAGAGAATACATTAAAATAATCCAAAACATAGCAATAGTGGGCAAGTTGGCAAAGTGGAGCATGGAGTGGGCAAAGGCAAAAGTGGAGCATCGACATCTCTCAAAACTCTTAAAAGTTCTTCCCCAATAGGGTGAAAATAATGGAATATTTGAAATTTAAATGAAATAGAAGTAGCCATCTCTTAATAATTCATTGGAATGAAGTATAATGGCAAAGTGCCATTTTGATTTTGTCAAACATTTTGCATTAATAACTTCATTTTTCGTACCCAACTCATAAATTTTTGTGACTTCTTTCGTCACACCATAGATGTTTTGCATGTTTTGTTTGTAATGGCTGATGCTCAATTTATATGTGCTCAGTTTATTTGTAATATGACATAGCTTTAATGTGCCCCCTCAATTTTCAATAGAAAAATTAATACATAATATGGTAGTTGGGGTTTAAAAAATTAATCTCTTTGTCCTTCGGCAATAGCAAGGAGAGGATTTGAAGGTCTTATAATCCATTATTGAACTCAATTTTTAGTCAAAGATTGTACGTTTTTCCTTATCAGAATGAAGTTACTTGGAGCAAAATAGTTTCCTTGTTTGCTGTAGCAGGAGCTTTGGCTGTTGACTCTGTCCGGAGAGGTCATCATGAATACCTCTCATCATTAGTGGAGGCTGTTGGTGACGTTGTTGAAGGGGAGCAGCTTTCTACTTGGATTGTTGGCAAAGGTGGCTGGGTAAGCATCGAACCAATATTCTCTTTCCCAGAGTTGGAAACACCTGTCCTTTGTGTTTTTATTTTTCCCTTCATGCTGTATGGCAACATTGAAGCTTTTGGGGATCTCTGGATAAGTACAGTGGGCATATCCTGATGCATCACAGTAATTAAATTTTTTATATCAATTCACTATTCTTCATTTTCATCTGTCATACAGTAGATGGAAAAAAGAATCTTTTCTTCGTGCATTACAACCAAAACTAAGCCTAACAATGGCAATCAATGAACTAAACTTATTTACATATCTCAAATCAATGATAAAAATAACAACCAAATGTACTATTTACAAGCTATAACTAAGTCTTTTTTAAAAATATTCAAATTAAGCATATTTAATCATATATACCAACTTTTCTCATAACAATATATTGTCAATCCTCCCTGAGACATACTTGGTGCATGATAATTTACAAATAATAGTTATCCATACCTTTTTCAGTTTTTCTTTATGGATTTATTTTTAGCATCATGATTTTAGTTTTTCCATACTTTGGTGTCTTCTCTTTATATTGGCTGCTCATAGTTAAAAAGGTTGGAGCTGTGTGAATCTCAGTGTTCTTCAGTGAGGCTTAGCTCTACACCCCAGTAATGTTCAGAAATGAAATACTTGGGGGAAACGCAAGATCCTTCTTTAATTTCCTATTTTCAGTTGATGAGGATTAATCCAGCTTTATCATATCAATAGCATCTTATGAAGTTGAGAGAAATGCTGTGGGGGGCTCTAGGAGTCTCAACATAATTATGTGCATTAATGCACACTTTCACCATCATACCAAATTCTTCTCAGTGCAATTCAATGCTTTTTTCGTTCATTTTACTGTCCTTATCCTCAGCATTACCTATGTCTCTGACATTTTGTATGCGAGGACTTTCAGCCTACACTCATCATTTTTTATTTCTTGAAAATAGCCATGATTTTGATAGAAAAAAGGCCATATGATATAAAAATGGGGATCTATCATCTGATATACAATCCACTGATACTACAAGAAATTTTACTTTCAGAGATCAAATGTAACATTTCTGATTCTTGGATAAAAACTACTGCGTTCAACATTTTGCATTTAGACTATCCACAATGTATAATTATTTTTGTATTGAACATTAAAAAATGTAGTCATGAATCATGTATGTAGTCATGTAATCAAGTTCATTTAAGACTGAAATTAGAGTATTGGCTGACAAAGCCTATCATCATCGTAGTCATCAATCCTCAGATTGGCTTGACACAGCTCTCCTCTTCATGTTGAGTTCTTCTATCAGCTAATCTCTTCATATTCACGTATTTCTTCTCTTTCACACCCTTCACAACCTGTTCAATACATCTCACACGAGGCCTTCCTATGCCATTCTTCCCATACACTTATCCTTCAATGATATTCTTCATCATGCCATTGTGTTTAATTAAGGTTAAGTAATGTATCAGTTTTAATAATATGGCCAATTAAGTTGTCCCGCCTTCTTCTTAGAGTTTTCAGCACACTTCTCTTTTCTCCCACTCTTCTTAAGACTTCTTCGTTTGTCACTCGGTTGATCCATTTCATCTTCATTATTCTTTTGTAGCACCACATTTTGAATGCTTCCTCCATTTTCTTTTCCGCTGCTATCATCGTCCATGCCTCACTGCCGTAAAGAAACATGCTCCAGATATACCTCCTGATGAATTGTTTCCTTACTTCTGGGCTTGTATTTCCAGATGTAAGTAGGTTCTTCTTTTGGTAGAAAGCAGTCTTTGCCTGAGATATTCTACTATTTCTTTCTTGCTTCATCCATTGTTGGTTACTCAGCTTCCCAGGTAACAGAACTCTTTCACCTCTTCCAGTTTTTTCTTCCCTAGTTTTAATTTCTCCTTTGCTGCACACCAATATCTTAGTTTTATTCTTATTAATCTTCAGAAGATATCTGGCCATTGTCCTTTCCATGGTTGTTAGAGTCTTATTCAGGTTCTTCTGCCTCTGCTACGAGTGCTGTGTCATCAGCGAATCACAGCATGATAATTTTTCTCCATGGATGTGCACTCCGGAAGACTTCTCATTGATTTCATTGCTCTCTCGATGTAAAAATTGAAAATTACAGGAAACAGTGCACAGCCTTGTCTCACTCCTTTCTTTATTCTTGCTTTTTCACAGCTGGGTCCAGATTTAATCGCAGTTACTTGGTTTTTATACAAACTGTGGATAATTCTTCGATCATTGTAGGGCACTCCATTTCCTTTCAGAATTCGAAGCATTGAATTCCAATCCATGTTGTCAAAAGCCTTCTCTAAATCCACAAATGCAATGAATGTCGGTTTGCTCTTCTCCATTCTCTTATCTATGAGCAGCCTAAGGGCCAGTATTGCTTCCCTTGTACCTCTACTTTTCTTGAATCCAAATTGATCTTCATCCTGGACCTCCTCAGCTTTTCGTTCTATTCTTCTATAGGTGATCCTTGTCAATATCTTCGATGCATATGTTATAAGGTTTATAGTCCTAAAATATTAGCATTTCTCTGCTCTCTTCTTTTTGGGAATAGGAATTATAATGTTTTTCTTGAAGTCCCTGAGTATTTCTCCTGTTGGGTACGTCGCACATTGTTTCGTAGAGATGGGTTAATGTCCTCCTCCACTGCTTATTCGATGAGGTAACTCGCTTATGTCGCAGCTAACCTCTATTTCTGGAGGTCGACCCACCATCCGCAACCCAGTGGATGCACTCGGTGGCTTTAAGCTTAACTGCGAGAATAAACAAAGACTATAATGACTGATAAATCATCTTCATTTAGGGCAAGATTGAGACAAGCTATTCTTCTTCTTCCTGATCTCTCATTAATATTAATTACATGACTATCAGAAATAAACATATCAATATTTGTCACATTTACAAATCTTTATCATGAAATCACTTCTCAGAATTATATAAATACCTACATTTCAAAAGATGTACATGAGTGTCCGAAAATTTTATTGATAAAAGACTCGAATCCCTAATGAAAAGATCCACTGCAGCAAAACACCCTCGCAGCCAGGGGAATGTGAAAACACTGCAAAACCCATAGGGGTGGGGGAAACTGATAAACCAACTCATTATTAAGTACAATATTTTTTTCCAAATGAGTGCTCAAAGTTTTAAATGCCTCCTCAAGGGTATAGGAATTGTTAATGGGCTTGTTTCTTTGAATATCTCAGGGCTGCCTCACTATTCCCTGGCATACATTAGCATTCAGCTGCAACCTCACTTCCCGTTCCAATGCTTTATTTTCTAGCCATTCACACCCTGACTTCACCACCCCTACAATTAGACCCTTTGCTACATATTCCCATGTTAACCACCCCTCCCTTGGAACAACAATGATCTCAGAACATTGTGGAATGCCATGCTGACTAATAAACCTGTGTATTTCTTAAAAGTATATTTATTTGTTCTCCTAAAGCTTGGCTGAATTAACTTTTTTTAGTGAATAATTGCTTTCATTTCTACTGTCACATTAAAATTCTGTCACATCACATCTAATTTCACAATTAGTTTTATGTAGTTAGCCTATTTTATTAAAAATTATTCATGAAAATTGTTTACAATTGTGCAATGTTAATGGGTGATTTCTGTTTATATTTGACATCCAAGTAAAATTCTTGTTCAGGTATGATGCCATCAGTACTATGATCATGTCAGGAAATGTTTCTTGACGTGATCATAGTACTGATGGCATCATACTTGAACAAGAATATTTACTCAAATGTCAGGTATAAACTGAAGTCTTCCATTAATGCCTCACACTTGTAAACTATTTTCATGATCATACTTATTGATTTAATCATTTGAGGATGTGGCAATGTCTTGATTATTCAGACACAAATATAATCATAAGAAATAAGTTTTCTTCTGTTTATGCAAGCCAATGCTATATGGTATAATTTTACATGAGCATATGCAAGTAGTGAACCTAAAATATGTACGGTTTGTTGTCTGCTACCTTATTTCCATGGTTTTGAATATAAAATAATATCATGAAATTCCTTCTTTTACAGATGGCTTTGGTGTATCACTACTGCCCGGAGAGATTAGAGCAAGGTAGTTTCAATCATTGGACTGTTTCGCAGACTTGTTTAATTGGCATAATCACAGCACTGTCTGCATCAGTATTGCTGCTCATAGCTGTTCTCCTTAGGTGGTCTGGCAAATTCAGTTTCATCTAGGTACCTACCTATGTGTAAATACAAAGACAACACAGTTGTTTTAATGATACATTTTTTTATCTTTGTCATTGTTGCTCAACCAACTGTAATTAGTGAAGTGAATCTCGAAACACTTTGGTAATTGTGAATTTCAGGTATGTATATTTCTGCAATAGAAGTTGCATTGCCATGGATATTTATATTCATACTGCAAACTTAGGCTGTGTAAATATTTATACCATAACAAAAGTTGTATTTTACTTTGTACACTATTTTGTAATTAAACTTCATTTCAGTATTCATAGTGGAGAAAGTCTCTAATTATTGATGAACTCAATATCTGAGAAGTTTTTTGGCAGCTGCGATTGAAGAATTGTACTCTTACAGAATTTTTTGCTTCATAACAAAACAATTGTGTGGTGGTATGGGAGCAGATGAGTGTGTACACGCATGCAGTTCATTTCTGGTGGTAGTTTTTCTGGGAATCTACATTAGAGTTCACATTAATTGCCATGTGAAAAAATTCACCTGGACCGAAAATAGAACCATGGACCTTTAGCTTTCCGAGCTGCTGTACAGACCACTACGCTACCCAGGATCCCTAATTCGCATGGCAATTTTTACCAAGGTTCAGGTACTAGATGTAGACAATGTAGATGTGTACAATAGAGTTGTTCACACTAATCAAACTTGGCACATTAAATGTTAGTATATCACTTTTTATTCTATACAGTAAGTTCTCGACTTACGCGGATCCAAGTTACGCGGATCTGCAGTTATGCGGATGTTCATTCCGGTGACATGTTTGCATTTTCTCCGCGTTTCTGTTGCCACGAAAGATAGGTTGATGCGTAGTTAATTATCTACTCCATAGATAATTAACTAGATAATGTTGTCCATCACAGCTAAATAGTAAGATAAAACATGTTCTTGCAGCAGACAGACGAACTTGGGTTTCCATTGTGATTAGATCGTAAAGATCGTTATTTATCAAGCTCGAGAAAGTTTTCTCATAAAATCATTATAATCGTCTTGTGTTGTTGTTTTGGATGTGAACCCTCATAATGGCTGATAAATGTAAGAGTGGCGAGATTTCTACGAGAGGTAAAAAGAAAAGGCAGGCTATAAGTTTGGAAACGAAACTGGAAATTATTAAGAGACATGACAAAGGTGAAAAATTTGTGGAAATTGCACATGTAGTAGCCCTTTTTTTCTCATCGTAAATAATTTTGTAACAAGAAAGAGTGTCATTTACTGTCTTGGAAACATTTCTGAAACGTTCGGGGTTTGGGTCCTGCACCTCAAACCCTTCCAATCTTTTCTCAATCAGATGAAAACATTCCACTATCTTTTTTAACACGAATGTTTTCGGTGACTCCACTTCCAGTTTATCTTCGGAAATTTCGGCTCTCTATCTTTGATTCTCCAATTCCAGTAAATCCTCATTGAGCAATTATTTTGCATCATATCGCAAGAGTTCTTGAAAATCATCTTCTTCGATGTTTAATTCTAAAGTTCTGCCCATGTCCACAAGTTAATCCACTACATTTTCCTCTTCAAATCCCTTGAAATCATGAATAAATTGAGGGGTGAGCTTCTTCCAAACAGCATTAGAACAGCAGTAGAATGGTCATCCTGTCCTTAGACACTTTGAATCCTGGCATGGTTTTTTCTTCTTTTGCAATGCGTGACCGATCCGGCATCTTCTTCCAATACAGACCGGTCTCGTCCACGTTAAAAATTTGATGTGGTCGATCATTGGTCGATAATCCCCGCTTTCGATTACATCAGCCAAAAACTTGGGAAACTCTGCTGCTGCTGTTGTGTCTGCACTGGCAGCTTCACCGGTGTATTATGTAGTTTAGCACATGCTTTAAACCTATTGAACCATCCTACACTCGCGCTGAAAGTACTGCCACTCTCACCATGCTTGAGTTTCAGATCGTTAAAGAGACTCAAGGATTTTTCCTGTATCAGCCTAAGGCTTAATGGCATTCGTCGTTGAAACTGGTCTTCGATCCAAAAACACAAGAGTTTCTCCATCTCATCCATGACTGTGCCCCTTTTCTTCGTGATTATTGTTGACTGAATCGGAGCAGAACTTTTAAGGTGCTCTTTAATTCGACTTTTATCATGTGCAATTGTTCTCACTGTTGACTCATTCATCCCATAAGCATGTGCAATTTCCACAATTTTTTCACCTTTGTCATGTCTCTTAATAATTTCCAGTTTCGTTTCCAAACTTATAGCCTGCCTTTTCTTTTTACCTCTCGTAGAAATCTCGCCACTCTTTGTACTTTAGTAGGCTGGAAATATGCATTAGAATTCCTTATGTGGTTCATCAATTTCCACAAATTTTTCACCTTTGTCATGTCTCTTAATAATTTCCAGTTTCATTTCCAAACTTATAGCCTGCCTTTTCTTTTTACCTCTCGTAGAAATCTCGCCACTCTCTTTACTTTAGTAAGCTAGAAATATGCATTAGCATTCCTTATGTGGTTCATCAAAGTTAAATTTCTGGAAGGTTGAGACTTTTAACAATAGAACACCATTCCCTGAGAATTCCTAAACAATTAAGGCTTCTGAGTTCTGTTGTTCTCACAGACAAAATTCATTACCCCTACCCTTCCTAAAAGGTCAGATGCAGAACCTTTGGGAACAGACAAGCTACCTTCAGAGTGTGAGTAGGTAATTTGCATGACGCAGCAAGATACCAGAGCCTTCTAATGCCAATTATTTTCCACACCTAGGAAAACTTTACAGGGCATACTCCAAGATGTGCATTTACATTGCGGGACAAAGAACCATTTAATGAATTTCCTTTTTGCGTTGTACGCACATTCTTCTTCTGTCGTTTCTCCCTGCATATTTAATCTCTTTTTTTAAATCACTAATTTATTGTTCTGCCTCGACAGAGCTGTAAACGCTCTATAAATATGTTAACCCGTAAGGTTTTGAATTACATGAATTACATCTTGAACATGCTTGTGATGTCACAATCATGTTTGTGACGTCACCAGCATGTTCAAGATGGCAGTCGTGCTTTTTTGGCGCATTCCAAAATTTACAACTTTAAAATGTGTTTCATAGCATTTATGACCAAGAAAATATCATGATAATGGTATGATTATTCCTGCTGAAGTATGAACTATCAGTATCTAAAATAATAAAAAATTGGTTAACTACCATATTGCATGAGGAGTGCAGTGGAGTAATATTTTTCCATGAGCAGAAGGCATAATATTGCTCATCACTGATTTTCCTCTTTGTGCTGAGTGTATTCTTGCATATGTTCCTTCGATAATTCTCTGTGAGCTAAATAGTCTTCATGGGAAAAGTAATCTTACCCATGACATTATATTTAAAATAATCAGAGCTTCCTCTGCCAGTCACTGAAATCTTTTTATTCAAATGGCATAAGCAGTTAGATTGTTACATTTGTCATACAACCAACGCTAGGAATGTAGGATGTAGGAATGTATATATGATTTTTTTTAATGAATTCTTCTCATATTCATTAGCATACCTAGTTATATTAAAACGTCATAATAGAATTGCCTTCTTAGTTTTGAGCACCTTATGTGCTAAAGTCAGGTTCCTATATACCATTAGGTGTTTTTGATGCCAGCTGAGGTCCAAATTCATGGTAATAATTTACTTTAAAACCCTATTAGATGTATTCCAGGAGAACTTTGTCCCTGAGCCACTGTAAATAATAAAATGCCATTAATACCCTACGGACGCACAAAGTTCAAACATTTTTATTCCAAACCGAGAAGCTTTCATGGGAATAAATTGTTTCCAAGAAAGTCTACCTTTCCACAATAACAAATATTCATAAACACTGACTTCCTTTCCTGTCACATAAACTTTTGGAATTGATTTTTTAAATATTCACTAACTGGTAGAATTTTATACAGTTTTGGATCCCTTCTTACCATTTCCTCGTTGGTGCCCAGTGAGAACAAGTTGGTGGATTCCACGCGGGTTCCACGTTGAAATGTGCGTGGAAATCTTAGGTGGAATCCATGTGAATATGGTCACCAGATCCACAAAATTTCCACAAAGATTCCAAATTTCCACGTGGGATCCACATTGATTCCACGTGGATTCCGCATGAAATCCACGTGGATTCCACCATAATCCACCAGATCCACAAAATTTCCACATGGGATCCACATTGATTCCACGTGGATTCCGCATGAATTCCACGTGGATTCCACCATAATCCTTGAAAATCTTGCCTTGCTATTTACATTGGGAAAAAATGGATTTTCTAGTATATGTTGTCCACTAAAATACATTCTGAGGCTTGGTTTTTAAATTATTCCCATCAACATAAGCAAACCTAGGAATACCCTTATTTCTCTCAGAGTTTGTGGAACCCATTTTTGAAAGCGCGATTTTTTTTGTGCCAAGATTTTTTCTTTCTCATGAGCAAGAAAGTGGACTGCATTGTGGTTTGTTTCAGTCACTATTATTGTAATTAGATCATCATAAAAAAATAACTCAAAATAATCCAGGGGATCAGTAGCACACTGAACAGGCACTTTTTGTTTCCCAAGCAAATCACACGCAAAAGGCACAGGAGGATTAGCACTGTCGATCTCTTCCCAATTCTTATCTTGAATATTCACTGACAATTGAGACGGTTCTTCTTCTTCAGAACTAGAATCCATAGAGTAGGTAGCCAATCAAATCCTCAGACATTGTATCTGAACATCCGGCACTCTCTTCTTCCAGAACATCAAACAGTAGCTCATCAGACAACTCACATGAGCTAAAAGCCATGGTTAACTAAAGTGGGGTTCAGCAACGGGACGGTCCCAACGAAGAAGTAAAACTAAGCCCCCAATTCAACCATAGGCATCAGGTTAACTACATCCTTATCTTCAGACATCGTAAATAAGATACCAGAGCTGACAGGTCTTCAAAGTTCCTAGAAGCATTGAGTGACCATGCCTGGAGGGACCGTGGCTTCGTGATCATTAACTCCATGATAGAGAAAGGAAATGTTGACACAGAAAAACAGGTAACTAGGAACCACAGACAAAAGCATTCAGCATCAAAAAGCATGTATCCTCTATCTGGAAGCTCATAAAGGATATCATGAGTGGAAAAAATACGTTCATATGAGGACACCAGATGCTGGGCTGCAAATGAGCCTTCCCTTTCCCAGGCATGAGTTGAAAGAAATTGTTTTAGATACGCAAACATTAACACATAGATAGGAGGACCAGAACGAAGGCCGGAGGTATTGGACCACATACATGCTCGCTGAAATGAAATATATTGATAAGAATTCCCAATGAATAACCTGGATGCAAGCGGTGCTCCACACACGCTTGAGACATGGATTACAGTGGACGCAGATGGTACGTCACACACGCTGAGAGATTAAATACCTCCATTTAAAGTCATGCTTGGGTTAATCTTCTAACCAGAGCAATTTACCATTCATAAATCTAAAGTTAAAATAAGCAATTGGTGATAATTAAAGATATCTAAGTCACCCACCACCTGTCCTTAACTGTATTGAGGAAGAACAGGAAGGGAGGTCTGTCTAAAGAGATCCTGTCGCATCCAGCGAATAACACAAAAAAACTGACCAACAAAATATTTTCACATACATTTTGGTGTGACTAAAAGTGTGTTGAAGTTAATTTGCTTATTCATAAATTAGTACGTAGTTGAATGCCTTTCGAAATCTCAATTGAGTCTAACAACCAGTTCCATTGGTAAAGTCAGTATTGTGTCCCTCACTGTCATTGAGCCGAAGAGCTGTGCTGTCTCAGTAATGATTGGAGAATTCGTCAATAAGAAATATGGTAAACGACCCCATTACAAGCCAATTTCACTGTTTTTATTCTAGTAACAAATTTTTAGAATTCCCAATATAAAACCTGGATGCAAGCGGTGCTCGGCACCAAAGATTATAATACACCTCGGAGCACCCTTGAGACATGGGTTATAGAGGACGTAGACAGTATGTCGCACTCGCTGAGGGATTAAATACCTCCATTCAAAGTCATGCTTGAGGGGTTTAATATGAGCACTTATAGTTGCCAAATCTGTTTAAATTGTGAAAGTATAGTTTGTTGGGTGGAACTTGTCCTCTCGGTTGCATTTATTATTCACTGGATTGGTAGTGGCTACACAATTGTAGCTTGTTTATAAAGTAACAGTTGCTTTTCAATGTGAAGAAAAATGAATATGTATATGGAATTACTAGCCTTAGTCTCAAATCTTTTCAGGGAAAAATCTGGCAAAATATTTTATTTGGTGAGAGGAAAGGGGAAAAGGCTATTTACTTGTGATTTTCTTGGTGAATTATAAAAACATAAATGTTATTTATGGTATACCATAAATAACATTTATGGTATATATATATGGTATAACACCAGTTATAACTGCACCCCAACAGAAAATGTCCAGTGATTAATTGCTGAATAAAGCAAGCTGTAACATTACTGAAAATTAATTGGTGAGTGACTATACTGACAGTCGTCAATATAATCACTCGTCATAGTAAATCGATTTATTGATCGCTATGGTGATTAATTACGAGCATCTGTAATTAATTATTGAGATACCGTCATTAATCAATGGAATGCAATTCTTAAATTCAACTTCAGTTGCTTCAGTATTTGATAACTGTTAGAAAGTAATTATACCCAAATATAGCTGAATTCAAACCTGGATTTTGGTGGTAATTTAATCCAGATGGAACGTATAGCTTTAATTCAGCTGTCTAGTCAAGCCTGAATCCAGCTAGAATGCTTGGCTTCAATTCGGTCGGACGAGTCAGCGTGAATGCAGCAGGATTCCTGGTTAAGATTCTACGGTCAAAACGTTCATGCCTACAATTGAGTTTTAATTTTGAATGATGAAATCTCAAGTACGATCAACGCATTAAAGTATATAAAACTTATATTTAAATATATCACTATCATTAACCATAAAAACAACTTTGGTGCCCAAGAACCCGAGTTTACCCCGACAGAAAGTTTACCCCGAATATTCATTTCATAGTTCGCGGTGTGTGAAAGGATATCAACCGTGACGACGATATCGATATAGTCGCAAAGGAAAAGTGACTTCGACGTTCAAATTGCACCAAACCTCTATTTTTTAAAAACAAAACGCCATTATCAAACGTAAATGGCAATTTTGGTGCTCATGATCAACGTTTATTCCGAAATTCATTTCATAGTTCGCGGTAAGGGAAAAGGTAGGTATCGATAAGCGCAAACCAGAGAGTGGGAAAATAGTCTTGGCCACGGAGTGTGTAAATTAATATAGTATCCCTGGTCTTGGCAGTCAAGAATTCTTGAATTATGCTCAATTTACCTCAAGGGTTTTGCAGCATTGTTGCATTTTTATGTGACTTGACATTATTTTGTTCATTGACGTCAAATTGTATTTTAAGAACCGGGGAAATCATTTAATTTTAATTATTATCCTCACACTCTCTCGAGGGGGTTAAAATCATAGAGCGTATGAATTTAAAATAAAGCTTACTAGACTACTTTGAAGGAGTTAAAATAAAAAGTCCTTAAAGGCCAGAGAACACATCAATTATAAATTATGGAAATTATTTGGAACGCATTATTACTTATCGCTACTCATGGTTCTACGTTGGTTGTCCTTTTTTCCGTCAGATGGCAGTATTGCGGAGAAATAGCAAAAGAGCGGCATTTTCAGTGCTGAGCCCCAGGTAATTTAAATACTGTCTGCTACTTTCGGATTGAAAAAATAAGCACCTGGCACAGAAGGCATTTGTACTTTGCCCTTTTTCACTCTTGCTTACATTTCTTGATTTCGTAATATTCCCGATCACTGCCGTCCCCATTCCATAGCTCGCGCGACCCAAGGCTTTTCACGTCATTTGACTTCACACCGTTTGGGTCGAGGGATGTGAGGTCTCGTGCTATGCAAAATTGTTGGTGAGTCGTGAGTGCATGCAATTTGTGAATAATGGACACAACACGTAAGATGACATCAACGAAGAGCGCTTATGCGATAAAATACTGAAAGTGATAGATTAGTTTGAAGATGTACGTCGATACCATCAGGTATTTTTGTATAGTTGAGGAGCTTATCATTTGTCGCTGGCACAGGTGCTGTTTCGATAAATCAAAATGGTGAAAATCTGGGAAGACTGGTGCCTACGTAAGTAGAACTAAAAAAGTATTATTGAAGTTGTTGCGATTCCCTAATACACATTTACCGGTGAAGACATGGTGTTTCCTCGCACACGGTTACCTCCGTTTGCCCGCGTGACACGATTATGTCTGTATTCACTTCCACATTTTCACTTTTATAACCTGGGACAACATAATGTAGCATTGAATGTAGTACCTTGTGTATATGTTTGTATATGGGCAATTCCATATGTGACGGAATTACCTCTAGAGAAAACTTTGTAATAGGATTTTGTGATAAAATTGTAAAATACTAAATAATTGCAACACTTCTTTCTGTGCATATCAAAAAACTTCTTATTAAGATGATGTTCATATACAGAAACCAAATTAATTAACTGAATACCTTCTAAATATGCCTAAAATTTACATGTGACAGAATTACTGCCAGTTCAACCTCCTATGAGTAATGGTTTCAAACATCTTTAAAACTCTGTGAATCTAAATAGAATTTGAAAACTTTTAATATGGCTCTGAACAATGTTTGAGCCATTGCTTATGATAGCACAGTTTGCCAAAACTACAAATTAATAATATGTATATAACAGTCATAAACAAACACGTGACGGAATTACCGTGACGGAATTACCAATTGCTTCTTGTTTCAAACTCAAAAAGAATATGGTCATTTAACTTCTACCAACTCTGAATCAACAGTCAACAAATAATGATGAGTTAAAACAAAAAAAATGTAGCTTCTTCGTAATCAAATAACAAATCATGACAAATAACAATAATAAAAGGGGAAAATATTATTTTGCACTAATGTGTGTTTTACTGTCCATTCACTGCATTATGAAAAATGTAACGAATGCGATTTCCAACCATGTGAAGTATAGGCTGGTGCTCAAGGTGAACGACATCCATTTTGTCAATCCAGCATCTGTCTTCTTTCTCTGAAAATATGTACACCATCCCCTTGTCATCATTTCGGCGTAAGTTCAGTACCTCATAACAATCCGAATCTTCATTTGATACTGAAGCTATTTGTGCTACATACATTTGTTTTGTCTTCTTGCCACTGTAGCTTGCCAATACGAAAGTTTCAACTGCCAAGGACTTCGTGGAAGCAACATCGCATCTGAAATATTTTGTTGTTGATTTCTGAAGGCTTAAATGGAATGTCTTATAATTTATTCGTAATTTAATATATAATATATTAATTTGGTAAATGGTTTCAGTAAGACACTATGCTTGTCTACAACTACAACATTATGGGTATTTCTGGTACCCGATATGCTAGATGACATACTTTCCCATCGTTCCTGATTTTCTTTTCTGTTCGCCTGTAGTTCATTACTTGAAATATACTTCATTTTTATTTTCTCATTTTTTGCACTATAGTATTCAAACAAAGTCTCGGCTGATGAAATCTTGGCTATTCCTGTTAATATGGCAAGTTTTGCTTGTCTTTTAATTTCACCTCCAATTCCATCCACTGCACCTTTACCATGACTACTGGCAAAGAAATTCCACTCCAGTTCTTTTAGAGAGAACAAGTCATGTAAAAAAGCAATGTTTTCGAACAAGTACCTCTGCTTGAACTGTCTTGCTGCCCCATCAGAGAAGAATTTTACTTTGATATGTGGATGCAGGGTGCGTAGTTCTTGAAGTAACAATCTCAAAAATCCATCTACTGCATACTTGTCATGAATCAATTCATCTGAAATGATGACAAACGATTGACAAGCATCCTGGGTCCACATACAAGCTGTAAAAAGAGTAACTTGCTGGTGGTTCCAATGAGCTGCCTGAATTTCATTTTGGTCAATTATTGTAAAGTTCTCTGCGAAATCAACTTGAATGACTACGGTCTCCTTTGCATCCTTGAAGGCTGAACTTTGCTTTCTTTTGATGAATGTATGCTTTTTGAAATAAATCAGTTGATTTTCGAGAACATTCAAACAATCTTCAATTGTACCCTCATGGGTACTTTTTTCATATCTGGTTCCTGTATTCTCCCATTGTTCCCACCTGACTTCAGTCTGTGGATTTTCAAAGAAACCACAGAAGTTTCTAAACATGACTGCACATCCCTCACAGTCACCTATCATGCAGGATTCTACTTCTTGGTTACATGTAATAGCATCCAAAAAAGGTCTGAATTCAGTGGGTACAATGAGTAGTGCATCTCCTGACTTTGACAGGGCCCCCAACTAAAATCTTACATTTTCATGGTACTTGCAAATACAAGTTGTGTGTGGTACATCATTCAAACATTTTATGTAGGAAGGACGCAAGCTACAGAACTTCGAAAATCCACATTTGACATCCGGATGTTGTTGTCTTGAATAATGGTATGCTTCTTTCAGTGTCATATGCATATACCGTTTTTGATGCTTTATTTTGCTGCCATCCGGCTGCCTCGAAATTACAAAACCTTTTTGCCCTGGACACATCCAACTGATTGAATCTTGTAAATAGAAGTTCTCAATTGTGTTTGCAATATTATCATTTGGTGCCTTTTGGGTCTTCTGTGGAGGTGGTTCACCATATTGTAAATTAAGAGATTGCACAACTCTCTTAATTTTACGCCGACTTTTTGGAAGACATTTTTTTATTCTACTTAAAGCTTTACCAAGACTTTGCCTACTTCTGTATGGAGATGTTAAATTTGAAGAGGTTTGGACAGTATTACTTGAACCTGGGGTTGTAGATATTGTATTTGTGCCTGCTAGTTTCTCTGATGCACTCTCCCTCCGTTTTTGTTTGAAATGGCGTTGAGCTAATCTATTTTGTTCTTTCAGTTCTTTAATTTGCCTATTATTCATCTGTTGTTTCTTACTACGTTTCCTCTCTCTATCCCTTTGTTTCATTACTTCATGTAATCCAGCTTCTTTTCTTCTCTGTATACTTTCACACTGTCTTTCTGCAGGTGTTTTCGCCATATTTATGTATTGCACTTCTACCTGGAAAGAATTAAATCAATATGATATAGGGTCTAAGGACAGTTTCTAGTGGAAAATTGCCATTTCTGTGATTCAATAAGGACATTTATGCATTGATTCTTATTGTAGGGCCTACTGATGCACATATACCATATGCGTAGCCCATTGTTAAGAAATTCATTCTTATGGTAGAGATAAGGAGACTGTAGTAAACTGTACCTACAATACTTCAAACAGCTTACCCACAAATAATTTATCTCATTATCTAACATAACGTAATTACAAAGTTAATTATTAACCTAAAATATCAGCTCAGAGGTAGGCGACTATCCAATTTATTAAACACAGCTATATAAAATGAGGGCCTATTAAAAACACACATCACCTAATTTTAGGTAATTCTGTCACAGTAATTCCGTCACATCTGAGTAATTCCGTCACCCTGCTATATGGCCTTGAATAAAATATTTTTGAGAGAATCTAATATTAAGACCTGTAAGGGTGTCAGAACCTACCTTTCCAGAAAGAAAATAAAATCTCTATGTTCAGTTGTGTTTTCAAATGGTATGTCAAGGTTGAGCCGCGCCACCACTCGGCGGTGCCACTGGACTTCGGTTTTCGATTATCATTTGTTTGTGTGCCTAGTGAGTGGATGTTGAATGAGTGTGTAAGTGAGTCTACCTGTGAACGCTGAGCAGTGAGGATCAAGTGAGACAAGCAACCCTGTGGAGTCCAGCTGCTTGCCGAAGAGCCATCGGTCGGTCGGGCACGCGAGCGGTGAGTGGCGTATTGTCGTGGCTCAACCTTTTGTTGCTAATAATTTCGTAAATGCAATTATACAGTCCACTTCGAGATAGAAGTTCACCTTCGGAAGTGATCATATGGTCCTTCGGGCCGGATATCGTTAAATATCAGTGTAGATATCGATAGGATTTGGTCGGTTTTTCACCCTTGCTTGGTTTAACAGGTAGCTGAAAATGCCGGCGATCGACGACTTAGAGTTTCGTATTGCATCTCTCCTTGCGAAGATGGTTCGTATCGATAATGTCGCCAAAGAGTTCGAAAAGAATGCGAGTGATGTAAAACAGAGGAATTTATTACGAGCTATGACAGACCAGGTTGATAAAATTGCGGACGATTTTAATGAGGGCATTCCAAAATTAGCTGCGTTGTACGCGAAACAGTCCCCTCCGATTGAAAGGGACAAAGAATTGCGTAAGAGGACTGAGGAGTTCGAGGCGATGTTCTACAATACGAAGGCAATCCTCCTCACTCACTTCCCCGATGTGGAGCCTCGCTTAAGGTCAACGGGGAATCATGCTGCCGTGGAGAGTAATGTTAGTCATGCAGTAGCGCTCCCTAAACTCGATTTGATAGAGTTTAACGGTAATTTAATGCAATGGCAGGCATTTTATGATTTATACCTATCCGCGGTGCATGATAATCCTTCCTTGAGTGACGTGCAGAAATTTTTGTACCTCAAATCTGTTCTTAAAGGGGAAGCATTGTCGTGTGTTTCATCCCTACCTGTGTCCTCGGGAAATTATTCGGTCGCGTGGGAGAGTTTGAAATCACGCTATATGGATCCTAATAGGCTGACAAATGCCTATCTGGAGGCTCTGTTTGATATGACCCCAATCAGCAGGGAAGCTCAAGCTATTCGTAAATTTTGCACGTTAATCACTGAGTATGTTGGTGCGTTAAGCGCTGTGGGCCACAATGTCGAAAGTTGGTCTGTACCGATGATTTTTCTGTTGCGTCGAAAACTCAATTCCGTGTTGCGAGAGCGATGGGAAAAGATAGCATTGAACGTTGTAGAGCCGTCTTTACAAACCTTTTTTGATTTTTTGAATGAGGAAGCCAAAGTTTTGGAGGCATCTTCATCGTTACCGGTGGAAACTGGATTGCATAAAAGGACCCATAAGCCAGCACAATCGTTTAGAAAATCTACGAGTATGGTTGTTAACACGGACAGCCAGAAATCGTGCCCAAATTGTTCATTGTCGCACTCATTGGAGAAATGCAGGAAGTTTTTGAAATTACCTGTGGGTTCTCGGCTGAGGGTAGTAAAAGCAAAAGGTTGTTGTCTAGTTTGTTTTAGCCAAGAACACTTTTTAAAAGATTGTGAAGTCCAACAGCCATGCCCCAACTGTAAAATGCGACATAATGAATTGCTTTGCTTTGCCAATCGTGGGAACTCAAGTTCGAAATTTGAGGCTAAAGGTAATGCTACGGCAGAGTATCGACAGCATAACCCTCAATTAGCGAGCGCGGACTCAGGCGAGACGAAAAAAAATCCGGTTAACGAGGTTTCCACACTTCAAACTTGCACTCATCGGTCGGGGTCCGTAGTGATGCTTGCAACTGCTAGGGCAATCGTATTGGATACTAATGGCAAAGGTCGTGCCATTAAACTCTTGCTTGACACCGCAAGTCAGGGAACATTTATCACTGAATCCTGCGTTCGGCGGTTAGGGCTAAATTCCAATAAAATTAGAACGCCCATCTTCGGGTTTGGAAATAATAACGCCGTAGTATCCTCTGGAATGGTCAGATTGAAAATAAAGCCGTCCTCCCAAAGCACGTTGAAATATGATATCAACGCTATGGTGGTCCCTCATATTGCTCAGTGTCCGAAAATATCGGTCGTTAATAGAACATGGCCGCATATTGTGGGATTGAAACTTGCGGACCCGAGGTATTACGATGAGGAAACGATAGATGTACTATTAGGCGCCGAATGGTTTGCGCGCGTGGTAGTTGACGCGCCAATAATTGGGCCGGCAGGGACACCTGACATTTTACCTACAGTTTTTGGTCATTGCCTGATAGGGAAAATCGAAAATATCGATAATAAAATCCAGGTGTTTTGCTCAACGCTAGGTGAGAGCATTGAAAGTTTAGTGCGAAAGTTCTGGGAATATGAGGAACCTCCGAGGAGATACCAGTGCAGTCCGGAAGATGATGCTTGTGAACAACACTATCAGAGAAATGTAGCTCGTGAATGTAAACAATATGTTGTTCGGCTACCTTTTATTACAGATATACCAGAATTGGGACAAAGTTATGGTTTAGCTCTGCAAAGATTTTATATGCTAGAAAATAGATTGAAGAGAAACGCCGCTTTACGAGCCAAGTATAATGAATTTATGAAAGATTACATTACGCAAGGCCATATGATTGAGGCATCTGGTCCCCCATCGGTACTGTCTTACTACATTCCGCACCATTGTATTTATCGCTCGACGGAGGAATTCGCTCGATTTAGGGTGGTTTTCGATTGTTCAATGAAAACCACTAATGGCATATCATTGAACGATGTGTTATATAAGGGTCCCAAATTGCAAGTGGATCTAATCGATATATTAACACGATTTAGATTGCATGAGGTTGTGGTGATCGCAGATATCCGCCAAATGTATAGAAACATTAAACTGCATCCGGACAATTACGACATGCAACGGATATTTTGGAGATTTAGTCCCGAGGAGGATTTGCGAGAGTACTGCTTGACCACCGTAACTTATGGACTGAAATCGGCCCCGTTTTTGGCAATTCGTACACTTCATCAGTTGGTATGCGATGAAGGTGTAGAATATCCAGTTGCATATCGAATTATTAGAGAAAATACGTATATGGACGACATAGTTTCCTCAGTTCGAACCATCGACGAAGGGTTAAAATTGCAGTGTCAATTAAAGAAGCTTTTGGATCGTGGAGGCTTTGAGTTGCGCAAATGGTTGAGCAATAAGGTCGAACTGCTAAAAAATGTACCCTCAGAGTTTTGTATTCTGAAACCGGAGGTATTTACTTTTCAATATGAAAACCAACCTGCCGCGGAAATTTTGGGTTTGACTTGGAATCCTAGAAAGGATAATTTTTCGTATAAGTTTGTTGCTGGGTTTGGTGATATTACGAAAAGAACCATATTGTCGGAGGTTGCCCGCTTGTTCGATCCGCTTGGTTTTATTAGTCCCGTCACATTTTATGGAAAATGGCTTATTCAGTATCTTTGGCATAGCGGACTTGATTGGGATGACTCTCTTCCAGAGGAAGTAGTTGCCAAATGGAGGCAATTCCGCAGTGAGTTACCACTCATTTCGAAATTTGAATTACGCCGTTGCTTGAATTTAGACTCGGCAATCGACCTGCAGTTACATGCTTTTGCGGATAGTTCTGAGAGGGGCTATGCTGCGGTGGTTTATTTAAGAGGTGTGAAGGCCGATCAGACTGTTGCTACCTCATTGCTGATAGCGAAGTCAAAGGTAGCACCGATCAAGCGGATATCACTGCCTCGATTAGAATTGTTAGGCCTTGTTTTAGCTACTAACCTTATTGAGTCTACCTGTGAACGCTGAGCAGTGAGGATCAAGTGAGAGAAGCAACCCTGTGGAGTCCAGCTGCTTGCCGAAGAGCCATCGGTCGGTCGGGCACGCGAGCGGTGAGTGGCGTATTGTCGTGGCTCAACCTTTTGTTGCTAATAATTTCGTAAATGCAAATTATACAGTCCACTTCGAGATAGAAGTTCACCTTCGGAAGTGATCATATGGTCCTTCGGGCCGGATGGGAAAATACGCAAAGCAAAGATATTAAATGGATATATTTGCTTGTTTGTTTGTTTCGCAACAAGGGCAATACATTTGGAACTTGTCTCGGATTTGAGTTCCGATTGTTTCTTAGCCGCATTAAGGCGGTTTATTTCGCGAAGAGGCGCCGTGACCGAAATTCATAGCGACAATGGAACGAATTTTGTAGGGGCGCAGAGAAAGATGGCGACTTGGAGGAAAGTAACGTCATCAGCTGACTTCAATAGTAGAGCCGAACGGTATCTGGGTGATAGAGGAATCGCATGGAGATTCATACCTCCTGGCAGCCCCCATATGGGAGGACTATGGGAAGCCGGTGTAAAGTCGGTGAAAAGACATCTGGCAGCATCACTTGGCGATCAAGTACTAACGTACGAAGAATTCTACACAGTACTCGTTCAGATAGAAGCGGTATTGAACTCGAGACCTATTACTCCAGTTAGTACGGATCCTACCGATGTCGAGGCTCTTACTCCCGGCCACTTTCTCCTGCAAGAGCCAATTTACACACTTCCTGAAGAACCGGAGCATGGTCCAGGGGGATATAGAAGGCGATGGAGTTTACTGCAACAAGTAGTGGCGACATTCTGGAGGCGATGGCAGGACGATTATCTAATTACTCTCCAGAGGCGAGAGAAATGGACTACCAAAAGTAGTAATATTAAGGAGGGCGACCTAGTAATATTGAAGGACCCGAAATGTAGCCCTTGTAGGTGGCGACTTGGTCGAATTAGCAATTGTTTCCCAGGAACGGATGGCCTAGTTAGAGTCGCTGAGGTTAAAACCAAGCAGGGGGTGTATAGACGGTCAGTGAAGGACTTATGTCCATTACCAATAAAAGATAATTAATGTTAGTGAGTAGGATTCGGTAGTGTAGTAAAGTTAGGTTTGTTTATTTAGTTGACTGTTGGTTATTAGTATTTGTGAACCTTTCCGTGGGCTTCCCCTTCCTTATAAATCTCCTTGATAGCCCCCTTGGAGTGAAGATAAATCCTTTCCCCTTTTTGTTTTTTGGTTTTTGTTTTCCATGTTTTTCCCTTTCCCATTGTGTGATTTAGTTAGTTTGGATCATATGATCACATCGAAGGGGGAAGTACCCTAATTGTTTGATTTTCTATTTCTCAATTAATATAATTATTGTCTAGTTGGTTTGTTGTTTTTGGAACGTTGTTCCAAGGGCGGGGGAATGTTCAGTTGTGTTTTCAAATGGTATGTCAAGGTTGAGCCGCGCCACCACTCGGCGGTGCCACTGGACTTCGGTTTTCGATTATCATTTGTTTGTGTGCCTAGTGAGTGGATGTTGAATGAGTGTGTAAGTGAGTCTACCTGTGAACGCTGAGCAGTGAGGATCAAGTGAGACAAGCAACCCTGTGGAGTCCAGCTGCTTGCCGAAGAGCCATCGGTCGGTCGGGCACGCGAGCGGTGAGTGGCGTATTGTCGTGGCTCAACCTTTTGTTGCTAATAATTTCGTAAATGCAATTATACAGTCCACTTCGAGATAGAAGTTCACCTTCGGAAGTGATCACTCTATTTTATAAAATGGTGATAAAATAAAAAAAAAATTTGAGTTTTTGTGACGGAATTACCATTTTTGCATGTGCACTTACATATGTATTTTAAAATCTCTATACACTGCATATAAAAGTTTATGTGTGTATCAGAACATTGCCAAAGCTATACTACACAAAACACGCAATGCAATAAAATCACTGCTTACCTTGTTTGTTGACATATATTACTCTCTAATCTATGATGAAATAGTTCATAACAAATCTCTGGCAGTCATCTTGAATTCAACAATCACCAAATGAGTAACTAATTTTTTTGAACAAATTAAATACTGATTTCATAAAATTCAATCACTTAACTGTTGATTTATCAAGATAAAATATTTCCAGCCTAAATTTTAATTTGAGAAAAAAAGTTGACATTTTCTTGGAAATGCCCATATTCATTCCGATGCACTCGAAAGATATCATTTCTGGGTGGCTTTTAATGGTGGTGTTACGTTGTACAGTGTTTAAGATAATATCATATTTGTTTGTGACTCCTGTGGCGATTACTTGTTGGCGACCATGGTTGGATATCCTTATGGACCAGATTTGGAGGACAAAGATGCTGTAAACATCTCCTGTCTTGGTCCTACCACAAGTCACGAGAGATCCAGTGTCATATCAGGCTGTACCTTTTCAAGTATGGAACTTCATCATTGGAGTGCATGTGCAGTTATCCATGTCTTAACAACTGGAGTGGGAATGCAGCCAAGCCTTAGGATTTTAAAGCCATACTTCAAAAGTGAAATAAATAATTGATGCCTCTTTGTTAGTGTGTTTCCCTCACTTTACTAGTGTTGGAGCTACTGATTATCCCTCAGAAACGTAAGTAAACCTTTTCTTGTAGTTCGATACCATCTTTATCTATTTATTTAGAGATCTTAAATTTCTTCGCAAACTTAAGAAATGAAGCAAGTCTTACCATGTTTTCATGGGGCTTGCCATTTCCTGATTTGGCTGGCTCTTTATAAGTTTTAATGAGTGCTAACCTTATGTTTCAGGACCGGGCAGCAAAAAATATTCATTTGTCATTTAAATTTTATATAGAATTCTATACTCACTTAAGTGAGGATTATACCTCTAAGGGTAGGATTTGACGGAACGTGCCCCAACTCTTCATTGCATTCATCTTTTATCTCCATCCCTAAGCTGCTACTTTTCAGTTTTGCATATTTCTTGACCCCCTTCATGCTAATCATTTTAGCTTAGCAGTGACCTTCAGCAATCCATTGCCCTTAAGTACCCACCTTCTCTTCCATCTCATTCTCTCCTTCATGATGAAGAATGAAACAATGTAGTAATATTTTCACAGTATTAAATACTGACTAGGGTGTCACCTAGAATACACTTGTGGTGTTGAAACATTGGTCAGTATTTGTCTGAAAATAGTACTGCTGTAAAACCTGTCTTAAGCAGCCACTGTGTGGCCAAAAGAAAAGTGGCCACTGGAAGGAGGTGAACCCTTACCACTTTAATAATATGCAACCCGAATACCCTCCTAATTTTTTTTTTATTTGTGGTAAAGAGGCCAATGGATTGCTATTACTATTGTACAGTTTGTCTCTCCTTAGCTAGCTTTTCCCCTTTGCATGCCTAATTTATGAAGGCTAATTGTTTTTAAAAACTGATTGTTAGAATAGAGCAACTTCATCAACATTAAATAATGTGTCGGCGGTAAATGTGAGCGAGAGGGTTACATTGTTCAAAATTATTTTTTACCCCCTTAAAATCGACGTTTTTCGACAAAATTTTCATGACGCAACCTGCTGCGATCACAGTACATTTTCGCTAAAAAATAAAACAATTTCAGCATTTTGACAACCAATCAGTGAAATTAATCAATTTTCAATCAATGAAAATTTCTTTGTTGATTTTTCCTTCTTTATTTCCTACGATAACATGTTTTCTCTCTGCGAGATGCATAACAACCTTGCTTTTACCTTCACTCATTTTAGTAACCCTCTCACTAAATCGAAGTACAAAAGTGCCCCAATGTACTGTACGGCACCGAATTCAGTTTGAAACTAATGTGGAAACTTACTCAGGTCAACAGATAATCCTAGCACTTGCTCTGCTGTCAAGAAGGTTTCCTTACATTTTAGTATTCCTCTTCCACTCCGACATTGGACTAAAAGTGATATGTATTTTTTGTTAGGTAGGTATATTTATTTTTGAATCATTATATGTTTTGGTGTTAATATGATTGAGTGTATGTCCTCTTTCCTACCCATAATATATTTGAGTTAGGGGGTCTGTGGGTTGCAGAAACATGGATAGTGAATGGAGAAAAAGATGCCTTTACTGCTTCCCAGGCCAAGGATTTAGTTTCACGCAAGAAGTCCAATAATTTACTATGCTAAATGGTCCTTTTTTGGGGGTCTGGTGACTGTCATTCATCCACAGGATGGAATGTTAAACCGTAATCCCCTTGGTGAGCAGGCTGATGCCGATGCCAGATTTCTCTCCATCCTTACATTCCAAAATTTAAACCTTTCCTCCCAGTCTGAAGTGCCTATGAGTGATGGTAAGAACCCAGATGATGATCATGCACAGGATTAGATTTGTATGGTCAGCGATATGAATGAAACAAAACTGTATGCTGGACAGGGAGTAATGGCCTTTTCTGGAAAATCGAGCGGTCAATAATCTGTCAATCAAGGGTTGACAATCTGATAATAAGGCTCTAATAATAACTATGCACTTCATAAAATGAGCATTTTTAAGAATAGAAGAGAATAATTCCCTAAACATATTCCAAAATATATGTTTGCAAAAGAAATTGTTCCCAAATGGCCACATAAGGATTGACCATTGGATGGAAAGTGTAACTGCTGGCCATTGAAGGAGGTCGCTGCTGAAAAGAGGGGAAATTTACATTGCTTATATGAGAAATGCATTCGGTTCTAGGGAAAAGTGGCCGTGGATGGAGGTGGTCATTGAGGCAGGTTCCACTGTATGTTCTTTGTTTTGGTCCTCCTCATGAATCTCTCATTTTCACAAAGTGACACCTTATACCATGAATTAACATTCTCTTCTCCCCAATTGTGTTCAAAACCTCTTATTTCATCTTCCTTTCCATCCACTCTACCCTCTGTATTCTCCTTCAAAAGAGTCCAGGACTCAGACCCTTAGGAAACATCAATAAGCTCTTAAATCTCCACATTAAGCTATTCATTAACCTTTTTACATCCATGCCCAAGGTTCTCATAATGAGCAACCTCATGCTGGCAAATACCTGCTTAGATGAAACTAATCATTCTATAGTCCGTGTAAACATCTGCTAAGGAGGAGGATGGCTGGAGGAACAAGTTGCAGGTATGGCACATGGCTTAACTTTTGTTTGACTCCTTTTCTCGTTTGACAAGAAGCAATTTTCATTCCTCCCCTCAGTACTACTCTAGAGGTAACAGGAACACACAAGCCCCCTATCCCAGCACTTTAACTTAACATTTTCCATCCTTTAATATTACTTATCCATCCATTTTAACTTACCATTTGCGCTGGGCATTCATTGAATATTTAGCATTGTCAGGTATAACTGCCAGCAAAGACTGTGGTTTATATATTCTAAAGGCCAAGAGTTTTCCACCATTTTGAGTACTTAAGTCCCTCTGTCACTTTTAGGGAAGGCTTGTGGTGAAAGATTCGAGGGCACGGTAAGGAGTAATGTGGAGGGATGTATGAGGGTTTTAGTGGGAAGTTGTGGGAGTGTAAAGGCAAGGTCAGTTTTTCAGAAAGAAGCAGAGAGGGATGTAAGAATAATTTTTTGTTACACAGTTTGATGTCGAGATCAGCATAAGTCCTAATGATCTGTTTATCTATCTAGGTAGTGTGTTGTAGGAAAAAAGGCAAAGCAGCATTGAAGTGAGCAGGAGAATCGAAATGGCAAAAGAGGCTTTTACTCTAGGGCATGAACTAATGAAAGGGACGATGCATAGGGAAGTAAAGAAATGACTAGTAAAAAGCTTATGATGGAACACTGTATGATGTGGAAACATGGGTTTTGCGGAAAGTAGATGAAAATACACTTAGGGATTTTGAGATGTGGGTGTGGAGACGCATGGAGAAAGTGGAGTGGGTTGAAAGGAAGACAAACCATTAAGTGATAGAATTGGTAGGAGAGGAAAGAGATGTGATAGGTGAAGTTAGGAGAAGGCAGAAAGGGTGGGTGGAGAAGTTAATTACGGGCAATGGTGTTTTTATAAGATATGATTGAGTGGAGAATGTTGGTGTGAAGTGGGGAAGAGGGAGAAGAAAAACAGGTAGCTTAGATAGAATGAAGGGAGGTAGGAGGTATGAGTGCTGAAGAGGGTCTTTGTGTGAAATGTAGGAGTTTAGGAAAATTAAATGTCCATTTAGGCCTACCTTCACCAGTAGAAATTTAAAAATAAATAATTGTTATTTAAGTGTGATGCGAGAATCATAATTACTGGCTATAATCTTAGCTTATATTTGTGCCAATGTAATTTTTTTAAGGATTGTCCTTTATGCTAGGAATATCTCCCAAATGCCGATTAATCTGTGGAAAACTCGATCTATTACGATAGAAAGAAAATTATTTTGATAAAAGTATTTTAGTACATTGTTTCTGAAATGCTTATGATGAGAGAACCAATCCATTTTGTATCAAAACACCATTTGAGTTAATGTTAATACATTATTAAATGATCTGTTAAATAAATGCATTGATCACAAAAGTATGAATCGAGATATTCACCCTTTGAGTTTCAATCAAGTGTACTGGACTCCAAACTTTGTTACTACAGTACAATCATTGAAATTGGCTTGTAATGAGGTCGTGTACCTTATTTTTACTTGACAAATTCTCCAATCATTACTGAGACAGCACAGCTCTTCGGCTCAATGACAGTGAGGGACACAATACGGACTTTACCAATGGAACTGGTTGTTAGACTCCATTGAGATTATTTCGAAAGGCATTCAAATATGTAGTAATTTATGAATGAGCAAATTAACTTCAACACACTTTTAGTCACACCAAAATGTGTATGAAAATATCTTGTTGGTCAGTTTTTTTGTGTTATTTGCTGGATGCGACAGGATCTCTTTAGACAGACCTCCCCTCTCCACCTCCACTGCCCTCCTGTTCTTCCTCAATACAGTCAAGGACAGGTAGTGGATGACTTAGATATCTTTAATTATCACGTATTGCTTATTTTAACTTTAGATTTATGAATGGTAAATTGCTCTGGTTAGAAGATTAACCCAAGCGTGACTTTAAATGGAGGTATTTAATCTCTCAGCATGTGTGACGTACCATCTGCGTCCACTGTAATCCATGTCTCAAGCGTGTGTGGAGCACCGCTTGCGTCCAGGTTATTCATTGGGAATTCTTATCAATATATTTAATTTCAGTGAGCATGTATGTGGTCCAATACCTCCGGCCTTCGTTCTGGTCCTCCTATCGATGTTTAAAGGTTTGCGTATCTAAAACAATTTCTTTCAACTCATGCCTGGAAAAGGGAAGGCTCGTTTGCAGCCCAGCATCTGGTGTCCTCATATGAACGTATTTTTTCCACTCACGATATCCTTTATGAGCTTCCAGATAGATGATATATGCTTTTTGATGCTGAATGCTTTCGTCTGTGGTTCCTAGTTACCTGTTTTTCTGTGTCAACATTTCCTTTCTCTATCATGGAGTTAATGATCACGAAGCCACGGTCCCTCCAGGCATGGTCACTCAATGCTTCTAGGAACTTTGAAGATCTGTCAGCTCTGGTATCTTATTTACGATGTCTGACGATAAGGATGTAGTTAACCTGATGCCTATGGTTGAATTGGGGGCTTAGTTTTACTTCTTCGTTGGGACCGTCCCGTTGCTGAACCCTACTTTAGTTAACCATGGCTTTTAGCTCACGTGAGTTGTCTGATGAGCTACTGTTTGATGTTCTGGAAGAAGAGAGTGCCGGATGTTCAGATACAATGTCTGAGGATTTGATTGGCTACCTACTCTATGGATTCTAGTTCTGAAGAAGAAGAACCGTCTCAATTGTCAGTGAATATTCAAGATAAGAATTGGGAAGAGATCGACAGTGCTAATCCTCATGTGCCTTTTGCGTGTGATTTGCTTGGGAAACAAAAAGTGCCTGTTCAGTGTGCTACTGATCCCCTGGATTATTTTGAGTTATTTTTTTATGATGATCTAATTACAATAATAGTGACTGAAATAAACCACTATGCAGTCCACTTTCTTGCTCATGAGAAAGAAAAAATCTTGGCACAAAAAAAATTGCGCTTTCAAAAATGAGTTCCACAAACTCTGAGAGGAATAAGGGTATTCCTAGGTTTGCTTATGTTGATGGGAATAATTCAGAAACCAATACATACATAAACATATATTAGAAACTCAATTTTTTCCCAATGTAAATAGCGAGGAATGATTTTCATTACTGACTAAATTTCTTCATTTTGGGGATAACACCAATGAGGAAATGGTAAAAAGGGATCCAAAACTGTATAAAATTCTGTCAATTAGTGAATATGCATAAAATAAATCCCAAAAAGTATATTTGCCGGGAAAGGAAGTCAGTGTTGATGAATCTTTGTTATTGTGGAAAGGTAGACTTTCTTGGAAACAATATATTCCCATGAAAGCTTCTCGGTTTGGGGTAAAATTGTTCGAACTTTGTGACTTTGCAGGGTATTTATGGAATTTTATTATTTACAGTGGCTCAGGGACATGGGCGTAGCCAGGGAATTTGGCTGGGGGGGGCCATGGGACCACCCACCCTCCACCCATGGGACCACCTCTGGGGGGTACCCCCACTTCAAGAGGGGGTGTTTCTCCCGCGGAAATGTTTTTTAATTTAACATTCTCAGAACTGAAATTAAGCCAAATTGGTGATGACATTTTTGTAAATTACTGAACGGGATTGTTGCAGACTAGAAAATGATCACACCGAGTTGGAAAATAAAATAGCTTTTATTTTCAACGAGGATTCACACATTTTCAGAGGGATCATAGTAAACTTTGGGATGGTTATCTGCTAATAAATTAAATACAACTTCAATATTAAAGTGAAAACAAAGAAAAGAAACAAAAAATTTGGTTTAAAGGAATTTTTGTTTTTTTGACAAAGATTTTCAATGATGGTAGTGATGGGAACCCTTTCTTTAACAATTTTTTTTTCGATTTGGAGAATGGATGGATTAGAAAATCTTGATTGGCCGATTGTAGACCGAATCAACGACTTGATTCTTCGCATGACTGGGAAACTTCTATCACATCCACCCGAGCTGACAGGCAGGCCTATTGCTACTTGGAGAAGTCTGTAAATATTCGGCATGATATCTTCATTTATTTCTGCTCAGACATTTTTAAGTTTAGTTCCTTGTTTTTTAATATTTTTTTCAATAGTGTTGCCTCGGCATTTAAGGAATGGGTATCAATATTCAAAATTTCTTTTTAGTTATTAATGAAATCTTCAGCTTCAGTCAAGTTCAACTGTGTAAAGGCATCCGCTGCCTTTGCCATGGGAACGGACTCAAACCTGTGCTTAAAATGTGAAATAACGTTATCCAAAACCCTGTTGTACACCTTGATTTTCCAGTAATCTCAAGTGTTGGGGTTGGTCAGATGGTAGGTCGGTCAGCTAGCTTTTTCCTACGGTAGTTTCAACATAGTAATCGCCCATTTTTGCGGACGACTGCTGCCTTCTTTTCTTTGAGACAGACACAGGCTCTGGCAAATTGTCGTTATTGTTCGCAAATTCTACTATCTCGGCCCATAAACCATCAAAATTATTTCTGCTCTCTGCGAAAGTAGTTGGAATGCTGGCAACAACTGAACTTGCTCTCTCGAGCGTCGCATCTGGGCCTTGCAAATACTTACTCAGCACGTTGGTCACCGATAAAACTGAATGGATTACGAAAAGATTAACTACGAATTCAGGTTGTGCGATAGATCTCAACAAACCGATGGCCACCACCACCATGGCCCCCATCTCGTGCAGCGTTGATTTCCTCCTCAAGGGCTTCTTTGATTGCGTTGAAGTTATTTATTACAACGTTGCAATTTGTGTAACGGCAGCACCATCTTGTACTACTTAAGTTCCCCATTTCTTTCCCCGCAGAAAACGGCTCTGCAGACCCTTGCGTAATCGAAGATAACGAGTTAGCCTAGCCTTCTAGCCTGCCTAGCTTCTTTTGAATCTCTGCTGAGATGGCATGATTACCAGGTTGTGAATAGTGCATATGGAGGGCTTCAAGAGTATTGAAGAAAATGTAAGCTGACTGGATATTGTTGCAGGAATAGACAACGGCCAAATTTACTTTGTGAGCTAAGCAGTGGATATAAATTGCCTGTGGGTGTAGTTCTTTCATTTTCACCTGGAGACCTGCATTCTTTCCTGACATTACGTTGGCAGCATCGTATGATTGTCCAATCATTGGTATATCGTCCAAGCTGTATTTAGTTAAAAAATCTTGAATCATTTGGCTTAGAGACTCGTAATCTCTTGCTGTGGAACAATTTAAGAAACCCAGAAACCTTTCGATGGGCTCCAATCCTCTTACGTATGTCCCTCAAAACTGCTGACAACTGTTCTTCTTTGTAACATTTGGCTTCATCAACCATCAATGAATAAAACCCACACTCCCGTACTTCCTTTACAATTTCTTGAAGAGTTAGACCGGCTGCAACTTCTATTGTTTCGTTCTGAACCGTTGGGTTGCAGTAGTTAAGGCACTGCTCAAAATGTTTTGCAAAAAAGTCATCATACTTCGCAAAAAGCTTATACAATTCAACAAAGTTTCCCCTATTCTGAGATTCAGAGCTCTCATCATGTCCTCTCAGTGGCATGCCTTGACAACTGAGATAGGAAATAATGTCAGCTACTTCTGTCAAGTAACGTTTTTTGTCTTCAATCTCTTCTTTACTCTGATTTACGACTCTCTCGTGTACAGTATCAGATGCGTTAGCTATTTGATACCCCAGATACTTTTGATGACAATCCGAATGAGATCCTGATTTTTCATGTTTTTCGATCGCATCTTTTAATATTTGCAAAACCACGTTTTAATAAACTTTTCGTTTTGGTCTCGCACAACCCCGGTAAAGAAAAGTCTACACACAAAGCAGTATGCTCGATCTTTTTCCACACTGTACTCCAACCACTGGTGTTTACATAGTAAGCATCGGCAAATGATCGGCTTCTGTCTCCAAATAGTGTTTTCGGGAATTAATTTTCAGTTGTTTCGGTCCAGTTTCCAAAGTACCAAGATCCATCGGTTCAGATGCTCTTTCCTCGGTTACTTCCATTTTTTCATCTGTGGGTTTAGTTGAAGTTTCAAACGTTGATGGTGCAGAGGAGGGGAATGTGCGGTCGTCTCTAGGAGGATCATCATCTTCACGTTGATCATTTCTTGGAGGGGGAGAGAGAGTTTTATTGAAAAATGATCGAATATATCTGAAACTTTCTTCATCTTGCACCTAAAGAAAAACAAAATAGAAGGGAAAAATCACAAGATTTCGCGAAACTTAATCAACTTCACAACACTTATAGTGCTTTCCGCATTTAATTGACAGTATGGGCTCTCATGGAGATTCGTTTCCCATGTTAATCTCCACAAGGGCGGAGGTATGCTGTTGTCAAATGCAGCATTAAAATTAATATTGCACTATGCACTGTATAAAAATGTGCCATAATGCATAAAGAGACGCTTTATTTAGTGGTGCCAATAGTTTTTCGACACAGTTTATAAAAATTTTTATAAAAAATATTTCCTTAAACTTCCCCCTAGAAACGCGGTTCTTTTCACTTTATTTTTTTCACTCGATTGTCGGCAAACCGTTCCTCATGCTGGATTAAAACTTGTACATAAAGGTTTCTAATACTATTTTCTTAGTAACAGTGCACATGTTTTTTGTGGTTAATTGAGCTAAAAGGTTGTTACACTGATGTAAATATCTTAAGGACAAAAATTTGAATTTTTATAAGGTAAAAAGTAGTTGCCTGCTAACTTAGTGAAAAAATCATTTCTTTATCTCAATTGTGAAGGGAGTTACAACGTTTTTATCTTAAGAAATATTATTACGGCGCCGTCGAGGCGCGATGTTTGCTCAGTCTGCAAGTGAAGACAGGAGACAATTCCGGCAAAACGGCAACATCATATATCATATTTGAGGTGTTTTGTGACTTGACTAAATTGCTTCGAGAGGGAAGTAAGGGTGAATTCAATGAGCGTGAAAGGTGGGGAGGGGAGGAGGGCTCTTCTTGTCTCACGAAGGGGAGTATGGGAATCGAAGATGATCTTGCGTAAGTTTATGTTTACACATGAGATCATACTTGTATTACCATTTTAATAATAATCGTGTTTTTAGAACTGCAAGAATGTAATTACTACGAGCTAGTGTGCTCCCGCTACCTCTCGGCCTGAGTCTCGGAAGTTAAAAAAAAGAGGTAAAATTTTCAGGACAACATAGCTTCGGATTCCTTGTGATGAGCGAAATACATTGTGATCATGAATTTTGACACAACTAGGCAAATATCGCAACACGGATATACAAAAGGGATTGTACCTACATCTGATTCACAACTAAATAACTCTAAGATTCACTACTGAATGCTCCACGAATTACTACGGCTTACGGCCATGGAGCTTATTCCATGCACGTCAGCGACGGACATTAGTTTTACATGGTGAAATAAGGGCGGGAAAGACTGGCCGATAAACTTAATAGTAGAAAAATAAGGAGAATTTCCTATCCCAGTTTCTCCCTGACTGATACGAGGATTCCCTGATTTTTCCAGAAATTCGAAAGCCACAAATTCAGGTAACCTGTGCCAAACCTAGCAACTCAAGGGTGGTAAAATCAGTTTACCAGCGTTTCTCCAACCTGCGTTCATAGGACGAACTTGATACTAGCATATAGGCACGGGTTACTGGCTTTCCAACGTAGTAGTGTGAATGGGGCCAAAGGGACCGGACCGCCGCATGCCGTGCTGTGGCTCAGCCGCAGGCGCGCGGTTGCCAGCGCTGTGTGAAGCGTGGCCACCACAATTTCGATTTGTAAAATTTTTCTGGGGGGGCCACGAGCCTTCTGGGGGGGGCCGGGCCCCCCCAGGGTCTCCCCTAGCTACGCCCATGCTCAGGGATCAAGTTAGGCTGTGAAATTACTAATACAGTTCTTTTTTCAACAAAAGTGTTCTAAGTTTATGCGAGAATCATTTAGACTCGAGCAGATGTATTTATATTATTACTATTAATTAATAATAATAATATAAATCAGCATTATCATAAGTCATCAATCCTCAAATTGGTTTGACATAGCTCTCCACTGAGTTCTTGTATCGGCTAATCTCTTCGTATTTACATAATTCTTCTCTTTCACATCCTTTATCACTTGTTCCATATATCTTGCACGAGGCCTTCCTTTGCCATTCTTCCCTTTCACTTGTCCTCAATGATTTTCTTCATCAAGCGATCATGTCTCATGATGTGGCCGATCAAGTTGTCCCGTCTTCTTCTTAGGGTATTCAGAAGACTTCTCTTTTCTCCCACTCTTCTTAAGACTTCTTCGTTTGTCACTCGGTCGATTCATTTTATCTTCATCATTCTGCTGTAGCACCTCATTTTGAATACTTCCACCCTTTTCTTTTTACACCTTAAGGTATTCATGAGTAGTTTTCAATCTTTGAATGGCTATTCTTGTTTTAGTTGTGTGTTAATAGCTCATGTAGAGTTGAAAACCCATTGAGAATAGTGCTACCATTGCCTGCTGTCCCTTTGTGATGAAGGTAATTTGGTTTTGTGCCTAATTGTTTGGGAATTGAGGAACAGATATCATAAAGTGCTGACAAATTACTTAGATACTTGATTTGGTGGCAATGTGGCAGAATTGGAACTTCGGGGTCCATGAAACCAAGAAAGGATGAGGAGATTGCTTGTGAAGCTGGACTGCTGGCAATTTCATCATGGTTCCATCTGGCTGATGGAATCATTCTTGAATTTGGACCAAAGTACAGGACTTCATGTTGATTGAAAGGATCAAGGAAAATAACATTTCAATGAATCAGAGAAAGGTTAAGAGCTATCAGATGTGGCAATACCCAATGGAGTATCTCTTCACAGGTGAGTCATTTTTCATGGGGTATTAATTCAATGATTAAAATAAGTACAAGACCTAGTAATATTCTGTCATTTTTTATTTGGCCTTGAGTGTTTTTGGTGATACTAATTCAATCTTTTCAAGAGGTCTGGCAAGATACTTGAGTATGTTATGGTGTTAATTCCAAGGACATTGGAAAGTGTGGAGCAATGGGAAAGGGAAAGTTTTTGGAGGGTTCAGTTGGCTTGATTCAAAAACATAATGGAAAAAAGGAGGGGGTTTTAGTTCTGAATTGTGCCCATTGTGTGCTGAATTAATTTTAGGTTTTTGATTCTGTTTATTATTTAATATTCTATGTTATATTATTCTTGGCATGTGATATGCTGGAAGTCTTTTTTCTATAATTACATTCAAACCTGTTGAGTCCTATTTCTTATTAAGCCACCAGCTGTTGTGGGAGCAATATTTATTTCTCACTCACATGGTTACATAAACTGATCACGCTATATGTCTGCATGCCATGACCGTCGGAACATGAGAGCCCGTGAACACCCTGAAATCTGACAATGTACAGAAAACAAAAGACTCTCAAAATAAATCCATCATGGCAGACAGCGTAACCACAATACAAACATCACAACTATAACATAAATTAATGCATAACATCCTCCCCCATTTTAATTAAGAGCACACCAGTATTTCTTAGTTCTAATCAAAAGCACATCAAAATAATATCAAGAGCACAAGTTCACATCATAATAATATTATGGCACAAGTTCACATGGAAATAGTACCAAGAGCATGGAAGGATCCATCATCCCCCCCTATGTATTAAGCTGGAAATCCCTGAGATGGGATGGGGGCCTAATTGTTTGCTTGGGTCTACTGCTGCGTGGAGCTTCTTCCCTGACAGGGTCAGATTCAACTGTGTCTACATCAAATGAAGCCTCATTTGAGTTTGAGGTTCTGGATGGTCCAGGCTCAGGACTGGCAGGTCGATTAGGTACTGAGAGCGGCTCCAGTATTAATGGGGCCAACTCCGCTCGTCTCTGCTCTCTCTCCCGATCACATTGTGCCTGTTGAGGAAACTGTAAACTTATGTTAGGATACCTACTTCTCAGTTGGTTGAGATGACACCTCTCAATTTTCCCATCGCCTGAGTCAACCTTAAAAACTTATAACCTTAAAACTTATGCTCGCTCAGACCTATAATCCCGACTTAGTAATTAATTAATAATTTCAAAATGGCTCAATGAATAACAATATCTAACTTCTAATACCAATTTCTCTCTGATATTTAATAGAAACAAACTATTTTCAGTTAGATCACTGTTCATACCTAGTGTATTCTGTTTAATAAGAAAACTAGTTGGTAAAGGAAAAAAATTGCCTATTATTCACAGCAGATTTTTTAGTAATCAGTACTCCTGCATAAGCTGGTGCTTGTATGTAGAAGATGAACTGACAACGAACTCCATTACGAAATGTGCCAAGCATTAATAGAATATGGGCCCTGTTGGTCTAGTGCCAGGAATGCAAACTATTAGACCAAGAATTTCAACTTTAAGAACAGATCTTAGCTAATTTCAGGGTTGCAAATGCACACTGTTTCTTTCTAGGTATCATGAATTTACATTTATTTGTATAGTTGCTTGTAATACAATAAATTATTAGGCTTCATTTGCCTGAATCTAAACATGCAATTGCAACCATGAAAAAAAGATAAAATTGGACATTTAAAAAGTGTTTTGTATTCCCTTACTATGACACCTCTGTTATGAAATTTCCTCGCTTATCCGCTGAAAGTTTCATAAGTGAGGTTATACTGTAGTTATGGAAATTTTATCAAAATGAGCTTACCAAACTTGGCAAAATGAAATTTCACCAGACAAGTAGGTAACATTCCACAATTGTGGTTCATTTTGTAAAATCACAACAACTTAGTAGTGTTGGGCCTATGGCAATATATTATTTGAATCTGGGAGATGTCTCTGTACCTGTGCAATTAAAATCCAGTGTTTTTGAGTGATTTTCTGGGCATAAGATCTTTCTGAGAAACCACAGTGAGTGCATGACTAAGGAACTGGTCCCTATTACAATGGTGTGAAAATGTAACATGTCTTTAGGCTTAGTAATTGGTATGATGTTGCCAGCTAGACTCACTTGAGAATTAAACAGTGTAATTACCACATATAGCATTAAACATGAGTCACATTTGCATACCAAAAATATTGCTCAAAATAATGCACCGGAGTGAAAATTTTTAGAATTGAGCATGTAATTTAAATGAAACGTTTCCACTTTTAGTGATATATGCTTTGAAACAAATATAGGAAATATTAAATCTTTTCTTCAAAGAGGAGCAGAATACTTAATCTGCGAAAAAGTGTTGATTTTAATGGAAAGCAAATTCACCCCTTGGCTCCTAATCCCATATTTTCATTTCCCGATTTCATCCCAAGGTCGGTTATGTAGGTCTTACCAACCATCTTTTGCTTTGACATGTACTGGTGTTGTTGGCACTGATCCATAAGTACTGCAGATTAACTTTTCCTTGGACAATATTAAAATTTAAGAACTTTTTTCTCTGTGAACTTTTCGTCAATTAAATTGTCTCCTCTTGACTTACCACTTCTGAACATTAGTGTGTAAGATTTCCAAAACAAGATGCATGTTTTTATTAAAATATTAATATGTTTTATTTGCTAGGTGCCAGTAACAAAGGTATAGGAAGCATCATTAAAGTAAGATAAAATATTATGTGGTACAATGTGAGGCTATTTTAAAAATATTTATTTGAAGAATAATACAATTTTTCTTGCAGGAAAATTTTTAATCTTACTTTGAACGTAGCATATGGTTATACAATTCATCAACCCAGGTGGTTATCTGTTGTAAAGGTGTAACACAATGGTTTTACACATGGAAGTCTGGTTCATGTTTTGTTTTTTGGAATTATAATCAATGCTTTGTCTTTTTAATAAAGACTAATATGGAGACATTTATGAAAAATAAAGAATGAAAACTAAAACCTTTTTCTGAATTAGGACACCCTAATGCAACTGGCAAACAGATGAGCCCAAAACATATATCATTAGAAGTTCAGGAGGCAAAATTAGAAGATATACAATAATGTTTCTAAGGAAACAGTATTGTGAATGAACATGACAACCCAAAGAATTTGAAACTTCATGCAACGTTGATAATTACAATTTTGATGTTTAAATTATTACCTCCTCTGGCAACTGATCTAATGTAACCATCTGAGTTTATTTTTCAGTTTAGTTAAATCTTGTTACAAATTGATCAGCAGTAGACATGATCTAAAACGCTTTGAGTATCCTTTCCTTTAATTTATCATTATCTGAAGCTCTTTGATCCTAGTTGAGTAGCTCTTGCTTGCATCTACATCCACATCTCCATTTTACCTTGGAGTCACTACAAGGAAACAAGGCAGCTAGGCCACCTTATGCAAAGATCATGTGTGATGTTTATAAGTGAAAAGATATGTTAATTGACAATGACGTAACATGTATAATTGTTTGAAAGGATTATTATTTGTGTTCTAGTCTTGGATTGTGTGCTGAAAAACAAATTTTATTTCTTACTTGTTCTCTCTTAATTTGACAGTTGATCCATCGTCTTTTGGAAATGAACAGCCCCATTATCTTCATGTAAATTTTTGACTGGTACAGACTTAGGTTTGTAGTTTTTTCTCCAAAACAAACAGTGCTTGCTTTAAGCTTGAATGTGAGGATATGTTTCAATAGTGAGTCCACCAGCTATGTCAATAATGACCTTTAATTAATCTGTGTTCACTGTGGTTAAGAAAGGAAGTTGTGCTGTTGAAAAGAGAAAATTTTAATTAATCAAGACTTATTTTCAAAGCACTTGGCAGCTATGATAGCCTTAGGTTAATTTAAGTGTGGAACAATACACAGTGGTATTTCATTGTTTTAAGAATTGACCTATATAAATAGATTTATAATGGTAACATATATGTAGTAGTAAAATGCATTCAGTTCTTAAATTGAGAGGAAATATTTCCATGATTATTACGAAATATTATCATGCTTTTACCATTCTTTTGATTACCCTAACCCTACAAAATTACTGTATAAATCAATCTCTAATGCCGTAGTATTTGGTTAGTAGGAATTATTTCGCTTTAGAAATGATTTCTTACTCATGTTGAGGGCATCACATGTGCTGTGACCATTTGTGGCAGTCTTGAATTGCTCAGTTGGCCAAATTTATGTTCACAAATCTTTAAGAGAAGTGAGGACTTACAAGGCTAAGAACAATTCAGCAAAGTGATAGTTCATCTCACCAGTGTTATGAATTTTCCAATAGTTTATCTTGGATGATAACCACTGGAATTCCATCAAATATGAAAGGTATGTACTTAGGCTAGAGACAAATAAATCAGATTGTAAAATGTCATGTCGAATAATGTAATCACTTAAAATGAAGGGTAAGTGAAGTTAATTCATCAGCTATTGCAATTTACATTGACATTTTATTATGTACATTACAGGATAGACATTTGCAGTGGTTGAATCAATCTATTGAATTTTCATTGTGGTAACTTAGTTCCTATTTTCTTTCCTGCGATAAAGCAGAGAAATAATAACCTGAGAATCTCAGTGCTTTGTAGTTCAAATTTTATGTGGAAATGCCTTATCTCTAGTGATGCAATGTGGTCTGGAAAATGAGGGTTTGATGTGAAATCAGGATAGGTCCATGGCAGGTCCAGGGTGGCTTGGATATGGTAGAGTTGATGGATAAGTCATAATAAGGGAATTCAGAGGAAAGGGAATGATTGAAGAACAGCTTGTTCATTTAATATACAATATGTGGCGTAGCCTAATTGAATTTCATCAATTATATCTAGTCTCTAGTCTCCCCCTCCTCAGTGTAGAATCAGCTGTAAAAACTGATATTTTGATGTTTCTAATATGTATACAATATGCTAATGGCAAGATAGCATCCTATGCCACCCAAGTGAATCTTGATTTTTTCTGATATGTTCTGCAATTGTATCCACTGATATTAACTATAAGCACAGCATCCATTCATAATGGATTTGAATTCTCCTATGGTTTTATTTTTTTGGAAATAACTTTCTATTCATTTATCATATTTAATTAGTAAAGGGAATAAATTAAATGACCATCCTAAATTCCAAGTTGCTTGCAATTATTATAATAAATTGTTTGCACTTACCATTATGCACTACTATGATGCTTTAATAGAGTATACATTTATGTAGAATTAAATATTAAATATGTTTCTTACTTTTCTTATTACTTAAGGGAAATCACCCAATGTGTAGCATAATCTAAATACGAGCTAAACTTTGACTGCAGGCTAGTCAAGAATTACAGCTAATCCCGTTGAAGGACCAAACTGTGTTGTAAAATCTTTTTATTTGTTAAATTTTCACAAACAATCATCTGGAGAATTTTTCTTTCTATTATTTATATGAGATATGTTGCAGCAGCAAAGTTGGAACTGGAAACTATTGAAATGTGGTTCTGAAGAAGAATTATGAGCATCAAATAAATTCATTTAATTGATCAATGATTTCGTTGAACATGTGATGATTTGATGAAAATGACAGAGTAACTAAAAAAATAGGCTATACAAAGATTGTGAGGGAAATGAAGACTACTGAAAACCTTGATAAATAGATTTCAAATGTCACAGCCACATCTTGAGACAAAATGGTGTGATGAAGACAATAATCGAGGGACAAGTGAATGGAAAGAAAGGCTTTGTATGAGAGATGTAGAGGAAGTAGTGAAGGATGTGTAAGATGAGAATTACGTAAAAATGAAGAGGTTAGGTGATATAAGAATAAATTGGAGAGCTGCATCAAACCAATCTTAGGATTATTGATGGATGATGACTGGTTTGATGTGGAGGGGTGTTGCATAAAGATGAGACATTCTTCTAGTGTCAACCCTGTATCAAAACAATGGTGTTACAATGTGTATCTATTCTGCATGAGTCTTGGTTATCTTTAGTACTGTCACACATATTGTGCCTGCTCCCCTCTCCTTTTCTCAAAATGTTTTTTCTTCAAAACCTTTTCTATGGAAAAGTTACTCTGACCCTATTTTTGTGTATATTTAATAAAAATGTTAATTTAGTGGGGGGTAAGGGATGGGATGCGTCTCATAAAGCCTCTCCCATTCAAATGTCAACCTCTCCTGCACGTGGCACCCCCTGCGTTCACTGATGAGGCTCTGGCGACCGAGTTTCCCGGTATAAGGAAACCTCCACCATCAAGGAACACTGTCCTCCATGGAAAGTGGATGAGCGGGTATTTGATGGGCCACTGTAAAATCTAGCAGGGGGAAGTAAAAAGCTTTTTCAATTCATTATCCGATGAAATACTTGACATTGAACAACGGTCACAATTCCTATGTGGAACTCGAAAAAAGAACAGGATGGGAGTATTGGGGTGAATAATGAATGTGATGAACAAAATTCAGATTGAGAATCCTTGTTTATTTAAAAATAAGGTGGGAAAGTAAGGGAGAATCTCGTACATCTGGGAGGCACAAGACATATGGAGGTGTCAAATTTATTACATTCTGATCAAACATAGGCATATACATGACGATGGACCAAATAAAGATTGGATTGAATTAAGAAATATTTGAAAAGGGAATAAAAAAGGAAGGCAGGAATCTATGATACTAGTAGCCAATCGAAGAGAGAAGAAAATCATTATATTTACGACAAGATCATGATGAAATGCAGGCTAGAGCAAGAGAAGTGGACCAAGCAAATACCAGAGGAAATTGAAGACGCTAAAAGAGGACAACTGGACAAAACATTTACCGTAATAAAATCTTTCCATTACGATCCAGGAGCAAAATGTAAAATTATTAAAGTCATATACAGAAATAAGGTAATGATCGCCACATAAGTCTGTAGTGCATAGAAGGTGTAGTAGAATTGTCTCGGCAAGGATATCAGAGAAGAACGGGGATGCATAGAAAAAGAAGGCTAAATATATAGAAGAGGAGAAACCAGGCCCACCAATTAATGGAGAAATAATTAACAATTCCTAACTAAACGTTAGGAATACTGCACTACAACCTGGCATTGACCAATGTACAACACTTATCCACGACCATTGTATTTTGACAATCCTGGATCATTCGATATTGATTTTGGCAAGTCTGTGTAAAGTCGCCCCTCATCTTCAACATGTTCAATGAATGGATCATTTTCAATGCCCTAGATGACTTTCAAGGAGGCATTAGTATTGGTGGCAGACATTACGAATCTGAGATATGCAGATGACACAGCTCTCCTCAGCAACGAAGAACAAAACTAGGCCACTCTACTACAGTATGTTGAAACATCCAGCATGGAGACAGGCCTGAGGCTCCAACACCAAAAGTGTCAGCTTAGGGCGATAAACAGAGATCCCAACTGTCAAGAGAAACTCATATGTGATATGCTGGTAAAAGAAGTCTTATACCTGGATGCCCTGCCATCAAATAGTGGTGGCTGTGAAAAGGAACTCATGCGGAGGATAGCAATGGACAAGACTGCATTGAAAAGCTGCAAAAGAAATGGGAGAACGGAGGAATCAGCGTGTAAACCAAAAGTAGACTAATTTGATCAGTGTCTTCCCTGTCATGACCTAAAGATCGCAGACTTTGACGATCACAGTTGCCATATGCAAGATGATTAAGGTGTTCTAATTGTATTGTTATCAAAGAATGATGAGAATTTCATGGATGGAGTGAAAAACTAATGCCTCCATTTTAGTCCAATTGAAAATTGCAGACAGAGACCAACTGCTGCCAACAGTTCAGCACAACTGTCTCGAATTCTTCAGTCATTTCATAAGGAATAAATGCTTAAAGGAGAGTGTACTTGAAGATTTTGTCAGGGGCAAATGGTCACGAGGTCGACCACTGTTATGTTTGATTGATAAAATTAAGATCCTCATCAACCTTAAGTTGAGCGAAGCAGTCCATGTAGCCCAAGATCAAGAGAGAACTGGCATCAGATTGTACACAGTGTGTGTACTCAGCCCATTTGGGTCACAAGCTCAATATTGAGGTAAGGGCAGAGAGAGAGAGACAATCTGTTGAAAATTTCCTCACCTACCTTTCTTCACTCCCTCTTATAACATGACTATTCAGAAACTCTCCTCAGTACAAAAATCCTAAAGATTTCCAATTCTCTCAAACCTCACTTTTCTCGTCATCCTTACCTTTCTTCATTCTACTTTTCAGGCATCCTGTCCATAATATTAATTTTGAAATACGTTATTTCTCTAAGCATTCGTTTTCCATTATTCCCACTCACTATTTCCCTGGATGATCATCTTCATCAGGCCATTGTGTCTTGAGGTATGGCCGATTAAGTTGTCCCATTTTTCTTTTACAGGTTTCAGCTGACCTCTCTTCTCCCACTCTCCTTTAGTCTTCTTATTGTTAGTTGTAACAGTTGTAACTTCATCTTTCTTCAGTAGCCTCACATTTCAAATGCTTTCAGCCTTGACATCTCTGCTGCTTTCATCCATGCTTCACTTCCATATAATAGTATGCCCCACATGTATGTTCTAATGAAATGTTTCCTAACTTCCATGCTTGTCTTAGCAGCTGTAAGTAGACTCTTCTTTTGGAAAAATGCCTTTTTCACCTGGGAAATTCTACTGAAAATTTCTCTTTTACTACAACCATTGTTGGTTCTTCATGTATGATATGAATTTCTTTAAGAATCCTCAGCATCAAGTTCCAATTGATGGTGCCAAATACCTTCTCAAATCTACAAATGCAACAAACATCGGTAGGTACTTCTCTATAAGTAGCCTGAGGGCCAGAATCACTTCTCTTGTGCCCTTTTTTCTATCAACCCAAATTGTTCCTCATCCAGTAACTCCTCAAGTTTTTGCTGTATTCTTCTATAGATGAATCTTGTCATTATCTTCGAGGCATGAATTGTTAGGCTTATGGTTCTAAAATTTCCACAGTTCTCGGCCCTCTTCTTACTGATAATAGGGCTGAATGTTTTTTTTTTTTTTTTTTCAATTTTCCCGGGAATCACTCCTGTGGGTATATGTCGTAGATAGTTCGGTGCATCGGGATCTTTTATCCAGCATTTTTAATTACCTCTACAGGAATGTCATTAACTCGAGAATTCTTATTTATCAGAAGGTCCCTTAAAGCTGCTTTACACGGTGCAATTTATTGTACAAACGAATGTATGAAACTGAACAAAATTCAATGTTTCTCTGAATGGAATTAGAACAGGTTCTATTTTCCATTCAGTCATTCAGACATTCGCACAAGCCAGGAGAGGTTAGGGTTTCCATATTATATTCCTAAATATAATAAATATTTCCCTTAATAAGCTCGAACAATTATGAAAAGAAATGGGACGTGTCAAACATAAAACTATAATATGTTGCTCTCTAAATATGTGCTACTAAAATAAACTTTGTCATTTATTCTATTATAAAATGGACAAAAGAACATAGTCATTAGTTATAAAAAAATAATCAATATTATCAGCATTACTATGGAAATTAGAGCTGAATCAGGGGTAATATCCATTTATTAATTTTTCCTGAAGTGTACTCTAAAAAATGGGCCCTTAAGAATTAATTTGGGACCTGTTATAAAAAACAGGGATGATTGGGAACCCTATCCTTGAGTCAAACCCTTGGTGTATGATTTTCTGGGTATCGAGGCTCTCCCCTCACCAACCTGATCAGTATGTGGGCTGAATTTGAATTGATGTCTGGTTAGCAGGCACCAAGTTACAACCCTGAAAGGTTGTGACGTTCATCAGAATAAGGGCCTGGTTCCCTACCCTCTACCACTTGCAGCTCTCCTCGAAGAGATGGTCCCGAGTCCTGGTTTTTTGTATGTTATGTTAAAAGTGCTTTTAATAAAGGATGATCCCTATTCCTTGCCCTATTACCATCCACCAAGAAGTGCACGAGTAACTTGTACTTTTGTGTTCTCTGCCTTTACAGTGAAACTTGCCTTGAGTAGAGTCTGAAGGGATTATGACATTTTTCCACAGAAAAGTCTTCCACGTGAAGCCCATATTGTGCAAGATGTTGCCAGTTATGGTTGCAGTTTCCAGTTATGCCCTTGACCAATCAGTGCTGACAGGCTCTGAGTTACAGGTACTAGTCAGATGATAGGAGCATGTCTATTTTTAACCAGCCAGTTTCGAATTGTGTCCAATATATCACTTTGTGATCATGTGCTACCTGTTGATAAAAGTAACTTTTCGGGACTTCTGTGTAATCAGGTTAGCCTGATTAATGGAAATAAAAAGAATTAATATGACCTCGGTAATAATATTACTATGTTAATGTATATTTTGCATACAAATAATATGAGTAATATTTTATTTCATTGCCCATAACTTTGAGCTTCATTGCCATCATCGTTATTCTGGTCTGTTCAGGCATAGTTGTTAGCAAGCTTAAGGTTTCCTTGTGCAACTTGTGATAGCACAGTTCTTATACTAGTTGAGGCGAGTTTGGTCTCTTGATGTTGCCTGCTCATTTTTCTCAGAAAAGGGGCGAAATAGTTGGTTACTGACCCAAATTGCTTATTTAATAGTTCTTAATTCGAACTCTAAGTGCAAATTCAGTTTCCCATCTAAGTTCTTACTAGCAAACTCACTACAAGTACCTCTTAACTGCCATAGTTTTCTCTTTTTTAGCCCTCAGCCGTACTCAGTAGACGTTAGAGACTTTAGCCATAGCATCTTCCAAGATTATGTCCTATGTTTGGGTAAACGTGGTTTATTTAAATGAATTGAACACACTTGAGATTCCTGAGATTTAAATTTGAGTAAACATTGTAGTTTACATTAAATCGAATTGAAAATATTGAGATCCCTGGTATTTTTATTAAATCATTTTTATGCCATAGCAGCAGTATTAAGTTTTAAGGTGCTCAGTCTGCTGAGATTATGAAGTGCTGTTTTACCTAGGGCATCCCTTATTCTAATGCCTAAGATGGGATTAGAACCCACGATCCTTAGGTTACCAAGCAGGTGCATTACTAACGTAGTTACCAAAACTGGCTGTATCCTGCTTAATTTCTAGGCCTAGAATTAGGCACTAAAAGGCACTCTAATTGAATGTGTTTGGGTAATATTAGTTTGTTCCTCTTTGTTTGAAATTAAGAATACGTTTGACATAAGTTTGGAAAGTCTTATGAGCACATTACCAATCAGTCTAAAAAAACTTAATAATTTTGAAACATGCTCAAAATAAGGAATCAGATGGGTTTTATGTGATGGCTTCCCCTACTGCGGTTGCTATAGGATTCAAAACTTGGTACATAGTTGTGGGGATTTTCATTGGGTTGGATAGTAGCTGCGGACTACAGAGCTCATTTTTTCACGAGTTTTCCTCAACCTTTCTACCGTTGACCTAAAGACACTAAGTTGACCAGCTTTCATTAATGTAAATTTCAATAATATGGCTGTTACATAAATAAGCATTTGTTTAGCTATTCTTTGCCTTATATTCCGTATTGACATGTAATTTTAGCCTGTTAAAAGTCATTCATTTCAAAAGTAATTTTTTCATCTGAATAATATTTTGGTTTGTCTTCTTAGCTCATTATTTTCTTTGGTTTTCCCTTGCTAATATTTAGCCTTGTAAATGCAAAATGTAAATGTAGAAACTTAATCTGTTATCTCATAGAAATGATCTTGCATTAAATCTCTCCAAGTGTAAACCCAGATAGCACATGTCGGCAAAGCAAGACCCTATTTGGCTGTGCTCGATATCCTGCTGGTTGAAAAAAATACATTCTCTCTTTTAACCAGCACCCATAACCAAGAGATGCTTTGTGCTAGTTGGATGAGGGTTCAACCTGCAGCAGCAATCAAAACTGGCAACTTTTAGTGTGTTATGGACTTAAATGAAAATATAAATGAACCCATGTAGCAGAAGTCGTTGTCACAACGTTGCATGCACGTGCACAAGGTTACTTTGTAACGTGCACCTGCATGCAACGTTGCATCAACCTCCAAAAGCAATGTCATAGTGTAACGTTGTTCAACGTGCATGCAACGTTGTCACCGGGACTCGGCTTTACCTACAATTTCACACATTTTACCGCACTTCACGCCACACATTCCTCTTTGCGTGAAGGTTTTACTCTTTCTTTTTCGATCTCTCGCAATAACTATGTTGATAACCAGCATAACAGTTCATTATGGTGACATTTGCATGGATTATTTTTAAGCCACTGGGCCTACATTGGGATATTGTGAAAGGAGGTCTACTGATTACAGTGCTGTGCATGTCACGCTTGGCCATGTAAGTTGGATATCATCTCATTTAGCACTTTCTCTGTGTTCAGCTTGGTACGCTGCGATTGTAATTCAAGATTTTTAGCTGAGCAAAAACTCAAAAAGTCTAGTTGTAGTGAAGGACTTGCCGAAGTGCCGAAACACTAAAGTTTTCACATCCTTTACAATCATTAAATAATTCAGTAAGGACTGAAAATTCAAATAGTAGTAAACTTAAAACCATTCCCATCTTAAGAATATTAATATGGGAAATAAAATTGTAGGATAAAAAAGTACGTCTTGAAACGATTGCGTTTTCATTTTTAATGATAAAATACAAGGACCGTTCAAACACACTAAAATTTTGGTACTTATTTATTTAAATATAGCTCTATCATCAACTATAAATCACAACTTTAACCCGAATATTCATTTAATAGTTCGCGGTTTTTGGAAAGGTATCGATAATCGCAATGCAAAGTCGATTTCTACCCAGAAACCCACACCCACCCCGAAAGTAGTCCACCTACTTCCTCCTCCCCCTTGAGAGTATCAATTCTGATACAGAAGGCAAACCCTAGTGAGATGTCCAGCAAAGGAGAGTTATTAGGATTTATAAATCTAATTGCAGATAATCCCAAAGAAATAAAGTTTTCAGTTTTAAAGGTGCTCATTTCACTGTGTGCACACCAGTACCCTGCTACAGCAAAATTTTTTTTCAATGTTGCAACACAACGTTGTGACAATGTTCTGTGGTGGGAACTTCGTACGTGCAGTGCACGTGCATGCAACGTTGTGTGCACCAACGACAACATTGTCTGCACCTAAGGCTCTTCCCATTGTAACGTGCATGCAACGTTGTGACAACATTCTCTGCTGCTAGGGTAAAGAATAGGATTGATATTTATTATGCCTCCAGAATTTAGTAAATTTTAAGTATAACGAGCAACATTCATTTACATTTCACGGTCATGTATGCAATCTATTGCTTTGTCTGTTCTTCTTCACAGTTCTATGCAACTTACAAGCCTCCCAGTAGTCTCATTGAAATAATATACATCTCATAATTTCCTTTGTACAGACTACAATCAGCATAGATTTTCAAATAGCTAAGAACTTTTTGTTTGTGAGAATTTCCATTGCCATATTTTGATGGTAAATTTACTTCCAAAATGGCTCCCTCTTGGACACAGATTTAGTGTTGGGATTCAGCTTAACTAAGAATTATGTTGGGTCATCCATGTGAAAGAAACTGATATTCGACTTTTCCAACTTTCCCCCTCATTAAAGGCTCAGTCAAACAGAAGACAGGTTGCCACCGTGGGTAGGGCTACCGCTGTATGCCATAGTCTGTGGATTTCAAGCAATATGATGGCAGATGGTGGTTCATTTTGGTTTTAGGCTTGTTGGGGCATTACCTATGTAGTTCATGTGTTTCACCTCGCAAATTTACTGATGGGCCAGAATAATAAGCAACAGCAGTTCTTACAAAGGACTTGTACTTCTTCTTGTCAAATTATTAAGGATCCCAGCAATTTCTTACCATCTTTCAGCCTTCTTAATGATATTTTTATAATCTTCATGGCTAATATTATATAAATACGGGAAAGTATGCGCAAAATCGATTTTCTCTCCTTTCTGATTTGCCCCCTGTAGACTTCGTACAAAAATACAACTGGATTGCTGCCAACCAAGGCCTGCGCTCATACTGATTAACCAGGATGATACAAACCTATGTAATACAGTGTCCACAGTGGGTAGCACGGGCAGCCCATTCTGTTTGACCAAGCTGCTCCTTAATATTTTGTATGATAACCCCCGAAAATGGACTGAAGTAGTCCCAAGATCCATTAGTTTTCTCCTTTCTGATCTGCGTGCTGTAGACTGTACAAAATACAATGGGATTGCTGCCCACCGCGGACTGCCTGCATAACCTATAATCTGGGTGGCACAAACCTGAGTAGTAAATTGCGCACAGTGGGTCGTTCAGGCAGCCCACTCTGTTTGACCTAGCCTTAATGCTCCATAACATTTTATACAATAGCCCCAGGTAAACATGTTACTTCACCGATTGTTTTTATCATTGCTATTGGGACAAAATTTTTGCGATGTAACTTTCTCCGAACATAATGGAATGCTGTATTTTTTTAGTTCCTTAAGCATGACGTAATGTTTGGAGCCCATTATTACACATTCGACAGTTTCTGTTTAAGTCAGGATTGTAATGCATCAAAGGCCTGTGGTGCACAATTGGACCAAATTCTTTTTCAAGTACCAGAAGTTTTTGATTAGTGCTGGTCCTTCTTAAGAGTTCCTTCAAATGCATTGCTGATTTTCTGTCTTATCAACGTTTTAATATTCTCCTTCACATTCCGAATGTTACAGAATTATGCAATTTTGACAATGAATCATTCTTTGTGGAATATATGACCCATGTTCTCTAAATTCCTTATCTATTCCTCAATGTAATGCTCAGAATGCTCTTAAGTTTTTTCTCAAATTACCATTCGTATCATCATTAACACTTGAACTAAGGATAAACTAATCTTTCTTCCTACATCCCTGGACCCCTCCTGACAATGAGTACATGGTAACTATTGGCTTGACCCATAATAATTATATTATGTATATGATTGACTCCTTATGGCAAGTTTCACTGTACAAATTTTGGTTGGGTTTTCAATTCCAATTTAATTCAGTTTTTTACGGCACCTACTTCACTCTATATAAAGTAAGTGGTTTTGAATACCTCCATAATATCAACTAAATTCACAGGAATGATATAGTTGCAGTTTTCATATTTTCTCATTGCTGCCATGGAACCGGACTTATTTTTCATGCAGACTGTATAAAGAAGAATGTGGTGAGATATACTGGAAGGTGAGAACTTTTATTATTTGAAGAGTGGACAAGAAATAGATGGTATTGGTAACCCTACCTGGTCATTGCCTGCGATGTTATTCTCAGATTCCTCCAGTTCTCTTATTTATTTGAAGTATGCATGAGGATATTACTGTGCAATTACAAACTTGTTTTCATCACATGCTCACAGCTCTCTTTTGTGAACTGTAAGTATTGGTCCGGTTTTTTCTTAAGGAAACCCCATTCCCCACTTGAACATTTGAATTTGCCTGATAATTTATCTTATTTTAGGCTCCAAAAATACGTTAAAATTGGCATAATATTTATCAATTGTAAGGGTTGGAAGGAGGCCCCGAAAGAAATATTTGAATGGATTGTGATATTGGCATGCAGTTTTCACCTAATTTCTGGGTGAACAGTGGACAAAGAGAGAGACTTTTCTGTACTGAATAATGCACATAGTTTCCTTCCAGTGAAGGTTAGGTGGGCATCCAATATTTCTCTTGAACCCCTATATTTAATGTATGTTCTTCTGTTCCACTTATTACCTACTTCCTATTATTTTATCCAAACTAGGTGTCACTTATATCATTCACGGTTCCTCAGTTTTCTTCCCTCTACCATGTCCTTCAAAACTCCCGGAAACTTTCGTCCATCCAGTCCCTTTGCCTCTCCAAATGTATTCAGTCAACTTCCTTTCCGGCCAGAGGCATTGGAACTATTTTCACTGGGGGCCAACCTTGAAAAGGGCGCAGCTCCTAAGAAAAGAGCCCATATTTTTGGTGGATAGGTTTTATAGACTACAATTTCGATAAAATGACATATTAAGGTCTGAGAATGTGTCAGTAAGTACCCGTTTCGTCTGTAAGGGCCCAGGGCAAAATCTGGGGGGCCTTCGTTACCCCCACCTCCAATGCCACTGTTTCTGCCTCTACTATACCCAGCTGTTCCTTTTTTATTTTCCTTTTTCTCCTATCCTCATTGTCTTCAACATCCTTTTTCATACAAATATCTCAAAAGCTGATCTTTCTGTCTTCTTCATATTTCCTTAAATTACATTTTTTCACGCCATATATTGCAGTACTCCATATTATTTTTTTTAAATCTCTTCACGTTCCTGCCAGCCATCATGTCATTATTTTTTTCGTATGAGCCTTTCCAAATCTCCCACTACCTTCAATGCACCTTTACCTCCTGCATATTGGCAAGGTAACTGAATTGCTCTTCCTTCTTTAGCTTGTGACTTTTAATGTTAACCATTTCGCTATCACAGTACATACATCTTTCCATCCCGGAAAGCTTGTGGCTAGGCCTTAAAAATTTTAACTCTTTGTTTAAATGATCTTTTTTTAAACCTAACATTTGACCTCATCATCATCATTGGTCAACAATCCTAGGATTGGTTTGACGCAGCTTTCCACTCGATTCTTCTATCGGCCAACCTTTTCATTGTGACGTAATTCTTCTCTTTTACACTCTTCACAACTTGTTCCATATATCTCATACGAGGCCTGCCTTTTCCAATCTTCCCGTTCACTTTTCCCTCGACGATAGTCTTCATCAGGCCGTCGTGTCTCAAGATATGGCCGATTACGTTTTCCCTTCTTCTTTTTAGAGTTGTCAGCAGACTTCTCTTTTCTCCTACTCTTCTTAGCACTTCCTCGTTACTTACTCGGTCGATCCATTTAATCTTCACCATTCTTCTGTAACACCACATTTCAAATGCTTCAACCCTTTTCTTCTCCTCTGCTGTCATCGTCCATGATTCACTGCCGTAAAGAAAAACTCTCCAGATGTACGTTCTGATGAACTGGTTCCTTACATCTATGCTTGTATATTCTGCTGTAAGTAGATTCTTCTTTTGAAAGAATGCCCTCTTTGCCTGGGCTATTCTACTCACTATTTCTTTCTTGCTTCGTCCATCGTTGGTTACTCTGCTTCCCAGGTAACAGAACTCTTTCACCTCTTCCAGTTTCTGATTTCCTAGTTTAACGTTGGTTTTCGCCTCTTCTCTTTTGCTGCACACCAATATCTTAGTCTTCTTCTTATTGATCTTCAGCTGATATCTGGCCATAGTCCTTTCCATGGTTGTTAGCATCTTATTCAGCTCCTTCTCTGTCTCTGCTATGAGAGCTATGTCATCAGCGAATCGTAGCATACTGATTGTTTCTCCGTGGATGTTAACTCCAGAACACTTCTCCTTGACTTCATTTATGGCTCTCTCGATGTAAACATTAAAAATTACGGGAGACAGTGCACAGCCTTGTCTCACTCCTTTCCTTATTCTTGCCTCTTCTCAGCTGGGTCCAGATTTAATCACAGCAACTTGGTTTTTGTACAGACTGTGCATAATTCTTCGGTCATTGTAGGACACTCCAATTCCCTTCAGAATTCCAAGCATTGAATCCCAATCCACGTTGTCAAAGGCCTTCTCTAAATCCACAAATGCAATGAACGTCGGTTTGTTCTTCTCCATTCTCTTCTCTATAAGTAGCCTAAGGGCCAATATTGCTTCCCTTGTACCCTTACTTTTCCTGAATCCGAATTGATCTTCATCCAGGAACTCCTCTGCTTTTCGTTCTATTCTTCTGTAGATGATCCTGGTCAGTATCTTCGATGCATGTGTCGTCAGGCTTATAGTCCTAAAATTTTCGCATTTCTCCGCTCTCTTCTTCTTGGGAATAGGAATGATGATGTTTTTCTCGAAGTCCCTTGGAATTTCCCCTGTTGAATACATGCCGCAGATGGTTTTGTAGAGATGAATTAATGTCTTCTCTCCTGCATTTTTAATTAGTTCTGCAGGGACATCATCAATACCTGAGGCCTTATTCATCCGAAGATCCCTTACTGCAGCGTCGAATTCCGATCTTAATATTGATGCCCCCATATCATCTATTTCCACTTCGCTTTCCTCTTCAATAGCTTTTGTGCTGAGATTTTTTCCATTGTATAGCTCTTCCAGATATTCTTTCCATCTCTTCACTTTGTCCTCGTTTTCAATCAAAATTTCTCCATTCTTGTCCCTTATGGCATTGCATCTTGCGCTCCGTTCCTTGAAGTGGTTCCTCACTATGCTGTAGGCCGCTTCCACCTTTCCAAGTGCAAGGTTGCTTTGTACATCTTCGCAAAGATTTTTCAACCACAGCTCTCTAGCTTTCCTTGCTTTGCGACTTATTTCGTTCCTTATTCTTTTGTAGCAGAGCTGCCCTTCTTCAGTTTTCGCATTCTTGTACTTTCTTCTTTCTTCAATCAATTCTAAGACTTCCTCCGTGATCCATGGCTTCTTCTTGGCAACTTTTCTTCTTCCAAGAACTTCTTTTGCGGCTTCCTGTAGTCCACATTTAATGTTTTCCCAACGCTCTTCCACTGATTTCTCATTCAGGTTCTCTCCTATGTTGTTTCCCACTGCTTTTTGAAATGCCAGCTGATGTTGAGCCTCCTTTAGTTTTTCTACTTGCCATATATTCTTCTTTGTTTTCTTCAATTTCTTGAATTTTGACCTATAAGCTTGAAATTTTAACTATATATTAAAAACTGATTTTGGCTTAATATATTTTTTTTCCAATTTTCAATATAAATGTAACTTTTTACAATTAAATATTGTTTGAAGAAAAAACCATTTTATCGTCAGCCAGTACATAACCACCTTGAGCATTGTAAATAAATCATAGTGAGCTGAGTATATTGGAGCATGAGCCCTTAGAGTTAGATCTATACCTTTTGTTCAGGAAAATGTATATACTTCAATTTTCTTACGGATTATTTTGTTCTGTATTTTTTGTTGGAGATTGTAAGGGACAGTGAGCTGATGTTTAATATCATTTATGCTCAAAAACTTCTTACAGTCATTGTTCACGTACTCAGAACCATTATCAGTGCGAATACACATAATTTTAACATTTGTTTCATTTTCAACAAACATCTTAAATTCCTCAAAGGTTTTCTCAACAAGACCCTTAGAATTAAGAAAAAATGCAATTATTTTTCTTCTCTAATCATCAACATAGTTGGCTTTACTCCACAATGATACTTGAATGGGACCACAGAAATCCAAATGAATCAGTTCAAGCATCTCCCTTGCTCTTTTCCTCTTTGGCATCTTATGCAATTTACCCTCTACACTGCATCTGATTACCATCTACAAAAGAGATACCAGTTGCCATCCCATAATGTAAAAGAATCATGCTAATCCTATTTAAGGGACCCTGTCTCCTGTGCCACAAGGATTGACAAGCGTTATTTACAGTGACATTGGCCCTTTCTTCTAATATATCAGGGCGATATCTTCCACCAAATTGTGATTCCGTTACTTTAATGTTTCCCTCAATGGAGGTACTAGTAATTTCTGTAATTCTTTGGCTTGCTGATTCTTAGTTGACAACAAACCTTCTCAACTTTCCTCCTACCTTTATCTTGGCATCCATCCCACATGCCTTTTTCTGTTTCCTTAGAGTCAAAGACCACCATAATGAACGGTCCTGTCCTACATGACATCCTTTGGATCGCCCAAACCAATTTTCCACTTTTCTACTCTCACTTGAGCCTATGAGCCATGTTTAAATTGCCGATCAGTCTCATATTTCCATTATATGTCAATATTCTTTGATATTTTTCATCCACTATAAATTCACTCTCAAACGGGTGTTCTAAATGAGCAAAAACTCAAATAATCCTCTTTATATTCAATGTTTCTTTTCACCAATTCATGTAATCATTCCAGCTATCCTACTCTTTCAAAATCCAAAGTGATAATCCCTTAGAAATTTTACTCTCTTTCCCTTCTTTTGAGGATCTTGTTAAATACACATTGAGATTAAACTCTTAATCCTATATTCTCGGCATTTAATTGTAGACACCAATGCATTTGTTACGTGGTCTTCTGGCCAAAATCTTTACCTTCATTATGCATGATGATCACAGTAGTTTGTTTTCATTCAAAGTGGAAACACTATATAGTAATTTCACTAGTTAAACCATTGGATAATGAGATTACTGCTGATGTGTAACTTTCCCAGCAATTGTCTTAGGTCAGATATTCTGGCATAAGTGGAATTGCTCTACATATTTGATGATAAGCCTTTTTATCTCCAATTATATGAACTGTGAAAACGGGGAAAACAGCTTTCCTGATTTTATCATTAGTTTTCTACCAGTGAAGATAGATTTAATTAGGCATTTAATAATTCTTTCTGCGATGCCTACATTTCACACGATGTCCCTCTTCAGCCCATCATACTCACTATCATTCTATCTGAACTACCCATTCTTCTCCTCCTACCTTGCTTATCCAACATTCTTCCATCAGTCACATCCTTCAAAACACCCTCGCTATTTATTGCCTTCTTCCAACTTCCTTTCCCATTACCAAAATGTTATAATTTCGAGTCTTTTATAATAATTAGTTTTTAGAAGACAACATTTTTCATAGAGAATTATATTTTAACACTTTTTATTTTATTAGCTTTTGTGTCGTCGTATATAAGGAAAACCCAAAAAATGGTATTTTTGAATTTTTTTGACTCTCTCACTCCATTAATATCTTACAGTAGATAAAAATTATGCCAATATTAATGTGATTGTGGTACCTACCTATTCAGTCAGAAAGTTTCAGGAAACTTGACATACATTCTGGTTTGTTCATGATTCCCTGTTAGTCAATTTCCCATAACTCCTGCCTCCTAAATATTTTGTTAACGTTAGTAGAAATGTCAACCTTTTTTCAAATTTTTCTTAGATAAAAAAAATTCAGGCAGTCCTATCAAAATTGTATGCCTCATTATACTTTTAGAAGCTCTAATATTCTGTCCCTGTCCATCTTGTCTTATATCTCAGCAAAGAAATGTTTATACCAATCCTTTTTTCTCTTCACCCTGCTGCCTTGCTGCATTTTTAATTATGTACCTATGTGGGGATTGGGAATGTTTCCTTATATGGATTTGTCTGAAATGTTAACAAATTTTAGGCACCAGCAATACATGAGTTTTTTCTACCATTTTAAATTGAAAGCCCAAACTCTAGCTTTTTTGTACAGTATTTTTCCAGATTTCAGTTTTCTTAAACCACAAGTTGCAGAAGTTAGAGACTTGGTATAATTAGATGTATAATCATCTCGCAGAGTTTAGGATACTTTTTATTCACCTGATAGACCCCAAGTACTTCATAATTTCCCAAAAGAATCCATGCTTAATTGCATTTACATCATCCAGCTGGCTATGGATACCGTTGAAGTTTAAGTTATCACTAATACTTGTTCAAATGGCTTCTCAAGTCAGCTGTGATGCCTCCTCCAGCACTTTTTAATCCCCTTGTAGCATACCAACGATGGGATAACACTGCCAAATATTGGTAGAATAATGGTGATGCAAGGGGAGGTGGGTTGCCATCAGAGGGGAGTGTAACCCATTGAGAATAATTGTAAAATTAATCTGCTGTAATAGTCATTTGTGGTTTAAGAACAACGCATGAAAAATTCTTGCAAGCATAATTTTTTACCATGAATTTTGAACTTTTTGTGATATAGGCATGCAATTTGCAGGATGAAACTTATACAAGTATGTGCCTTTTGATTTTTTTACTAGAAATTGTCATTCTTATTCCATCAAAACAAAATCTTTTATCTTTCTGTGTAAATTTATATGCTAAACCACTAGAGAGAACATTCATTGAAGATAGTACTCAACCCATGATTTATTATTGTTTTTATAACATGAGCTAATGATTTCATTGGTGTGATGAGTCTGAGAGATTCACCTTGTCCATATTAGGGTTTTTGCTAGGTAAACAGCACTGAAAGAAACACACTCCTTAGAAAGAAATACCTGTATCTTTATTCCAAGTAATTATGCACATTATTAGATTTACATTTGTTATTTCTGGCGATCTCAATATTTTTGTGTGCATCCTGCCATGCATCATTCGATCCAAACTGTCTGTTCTTCCCTCTGAAACATTCTTCAAAACACCCTTGTCCCTTATTACCTGCTCCATACAGACCCAGTACTTCCTTTATTTCCTTCTTTCAACTTCTTCCTCACCTACTCAATTCTCCTCCTACTCCTAATTCATCTTGCTTTCTAACCACCATACCTTCTCCTCCATAGGCATCCGAAAGCCAACAGCCTATCTTTATCCTCTTTTATCAAAGTCTACATTTCAAAATGCCATTATCCCCAATGCAATTAATTATTTTATTTTGAAAACTTCATTACATTCACTACCTTAGGGTTTATCTCAATTCCTTATCTTTCACAATGGTTTTGTAATACTTCTGGTAATATTTGTAATTTCTTTGCTGACTCTTGTTAAATCATGCAAAACTCATCATGATAAATGTTCTACATACCATTTCTACTGCATCAAACCCATCATGTCCCACACCTGTGAATTTATATGTAATACAGCAGCGAGCGATATTAGAAGACCTGTTTAAAATCTATTACCAGGTAGTCAGAGAATAGTGCGAATTAAACATTCTAACTACTACCATCATCAGCAATATATTAATTTTCTCTCTTCTCCATCATTCTGTTGATGAACATTGCCAAATGCAAGATTGAACTTAGTTCTTATTAAATTGAACTTTTTGTGATATAGGCATGCAATTTGCAGGATGAAACTTATACAAGTATGTGCCTTTTGATTTTTTTACTAGAAATTGTCATTCTTATTCCATCAAAACAAAATCTTTTATCTTTCTGTGTAAATTTATATGCTAAACCACTAGAGAGAACATTCATTGAAGATAGTACTCAACCCATGATTTATTATTGTTTTTATAGCATGAGCTAATGATTTCATTGGTGTGATGAGTCCGAGAGATTCACCTTGCCCATATTAGGGTTTTTGCTAGGTAAACAGCACTGAAAGAAACACACTCCTTACAAAGAAATACCTGTATCTTTATTCCAAGTAATTATGCACATTATTAGATTTACATTTGTTATTTCTGACGATCTCAATATTTTTGTGTGCATCCTGCCATGCATCATTCGATCCAAACTGTCTGTTCTTCCCTCTGAAACATTCTTCAAAACACCCTTGTCCCTTATTACCTGCTCCATACAGACCCAGTACTTCCTTTATTTCCTTCTTTCAACTTCTTCCTCACCTACTCAATTCTCCTCCTACTCCTAATTCATCTTGCTTTCTAACCACTGTACCTTCTCCTCCATAGGCATCTGAAATCCAACAGCCTATCTTTATCCTATTTTATCAAAGTCCACATTTCATCTTGGGGAAGAGGATTGATGACCTGGTCACAGGGAATGGACATAAATGCCATTATCCCCAATGCAATTAATTATTTTATTTTGAAAACTTCATTACATTCACTTCCTTATGGTTTATCTCAATTCCTTATCTTTCACACTGATTTTGTAATACTTCTGGTAATATTTGTAATTTCTTTGCTGACTCTTGCTTAATCATGTGAAACTCATCATGATGAATGTTCTACATACCATTTCTCCTGCATCAAACCCATCATGTCCCACACCTGTGAATTTATATGTAATACAGCAGCGAGCGATATTAGCAGACCTGTTTAAAATCTATTACCAGGTAGTCAGAGAATAGTGCGAATTAAACATTCTATCTACTACCATCATCAGCAATATATTAATTTTCTCTCTTCTCCATCCTTCTGTTGATGAACATTAGCAAAACCTTTGCCAAATGCAAGATTGAACTCAGCTCTTATTAAATTTAAGGTCTTTGCACCTCTGATCCAATTGCTATTTATAGTTTATGTGAAAAAGTACTTTTTATACATAAGTCCTTAATCATATTGGTGTAATATTTTAATTCAGATTTGTAAATTCAACAGGAAAACTCACCAGGCATTTGTGGTAAAAAGCATCATAAGTATAAATGTATTACGTTGAGGAGAATGGTCATCATTGGTTGGATCAGTTTAAATCAACATGATGAAAATTATTAACTCCTGTTAAACATGTGATATCAAATCGTGGAGAAATTGCTGCCTTCAACAGATGTTCTTTTTAGTGGTGTACTCTCAAAAATATATGAAATTGTATCTTTTTAAAGAAAACAATTTTTAAGTTCCTTATTTGTTAGCTTTAATTTTTTAAGGCACAAAAGAGGTCTTCATTCTTTAAGCAGCACATAACATTACAAACCATAAAAATCCTTATTAAAAAGAACAAATTATATAATTTTTCAGGGATTGTTTTTACCCTCGTAGTCTTAAATTGTTTTGCAGGATTTTAACTGCTGAAGTATTGCACTTAGCAATTTTAATTGCGCAGAAATGTTTTACAATAATATTCATGTATTGATGGTGCCAAGTTTTTGACAAATCTATATATTTGATTAGGGAATGTTTCCTTGATGGTGTTCAGATGATCCTCCATCTATTATGCTTACATTTCAATGACCTTACGTTGTTATATTTAGTTAGTCTAATGTCCTTTCATACCATTATTTAAAAGGTCCTTAGTGAAAGGAAATATACGTGTCTGAGAAAATTGAATTTGTTCCTACACATTTCCACAATCACTATAGCATGGAAAAATATAAGTAATTAATTATTTTGAATTGTAGACCAGATAGGTCTTTCAATTTTATCTAATTTTGAAAATATTAAAATGTTCAAGGTCTTATCGTAACATGTATATGTCAAAACAATAACAGTATTCAGATACAATTAGGAAATTCCCATTTAATCTTAGTACACATTCTTCCAATATATCTATGAAACCACAATAGAGAGACATAAGACTGTTTCTATATTGCATAGAAAGTAACTTGTCATAATGATGCAGAGTATGTAGTCGAAATTCATGTGATCAATAAGACTAGGTTTGGAGACCAATATTTCACTTGTACACTGCACAAATAAAAACAAGATTATCTCACCGCATCTAATTTCAACAGAAAAAGAAGACATGGAACTCTGGTAAGACGACTAAAAGAATAAAAAAGAAAGAATTTCAATCTAACAAAAGAATTATTATGAAAGAATATGGGAAATATATTAATATAAAAGCCATTAACATTACATTAATAAAAGAAATTTGTACTGTTGAAAATCAAAAAACTATGAAGTACAAATAATAGAAATTTCCAGATATCTCCTCTCTGGAGGAATAATAAATTCTCTCCAGAGGAGGACGACTATGTCCTGCCTTCAAGGGGGAGGAGGAAGGGAGAGACTCTCCCTTCCTCCTCAAAGGGGGAGGAGGGAGGGAGGCACTCTCCCTTCCTCCTCCAGGGGGGAGGAGGGAGGGACAGTCTCTCCCTTCCTCCTCCAGAGGGAGGGAGACACTATCCCTTCCTCCTCCAGGGGGGGAGGAGGGAGGGAGAGACTATCCCTTCCTCCTCCAGGGGGGGAGGAGGGAGGGAGAGACTCTCCCTTCCTCCTCCAGGGGGAGGAGGGAGGGAGACACTATCCCTTCCTCCTCCAGGGGGGGAGGAGGGAGGGACAGACTCTCCCTTCCTCCTCCAAGGGGGAGGAGGGAGGGAAACACTCTCCCTTCCTCCTCCAGGGGGAGGAGGGAGACACTCTCCCTTCCTCCTCCAGGGGGGGAGGAGGGAGGGAAACACTCTCCCTTCCTCCTCCAGGGGGGGAGGAGGGAGGGAGACACACTCCCTTCCTCCTCCAGGGGGAGGAGGGAGGGAGACACTCTCCCTTCCTCCTCCAGGGGGGGAGGAGGGAGGGAGACACTCTCCCTTCCTCCTCCAGGGGGGAGGAGGGAGGGAGACACTCTCCCAGCCTCCTCAAGAGGGAGAGTGTCTCCCTCCTCCCCCTTTTAGGAGGAAGGGAGAGTTTCTACCTCCCTCCTCCCCATTGGAGGAGGTAGGGAGAGTGTCTCCCTCCCTCCTCCCCCTGGAGGAGGAAGGGAGAGTGTCTCCCTCCCTCCTCCCCCCCTGGAGGAGGAAGGGAGAGTGTTTCCCTCCCTCCTCCCCCCCTGGAGGAGGAAGGGAGAGTGTCTCCCTCCCTCCTCCCACCCTGGAGGAGGAAGGGAGAGTGTCTCCCTCCCTCCCTCCTCCCCCTGGAGGAGGAAGGGAGAGTGTCTCCCTCCCTCCTCCCCCTTAGAGGAGGAAGGGAGTGTTTCTCCCTCCCTCCCCTTGGAGGAGGAAGGGAGAGTGTCTCCCTCCCTCCTCCCCCTTGGAGGAGGAAGGGAGTGTGTCTCCCTCCCTCCTCCCCCTTGGAGGAGGAAGGGAGTGTCTTTCCCTCCCTCCTCCCCCTGGAGGAGGAAGGGAGAGTGTTTCCCTCCCTCCTCCCCCCCTGGAGGAGGAAGGGAGAGTGTCTCCCTCCCTCCTCCCCCTTGGAGGAGGAAGGGAGTGTCTCTCCCTCCCTCCACCCCCTTGGAGGAGGAAGGGAGTGTGTCTCCCTCCCTCCTCCCCCTTGGAGGAGGAAGGGAGTGTTTCTCCCTCCCTCCCCTTGGAGGAGGAAGGGAGAGTGTCTCCCTCCCTCCTCCCCCTTGGAGGAGGGAGTGTGTCTCCCTCCTCCCCCTTGGAGGGAGTGTGTCTCCCTCCCTCTTCCCCCCTGGAGGAGGAAAGGAGTGGCTACCTCACTCCTCCCCCTGGAGGAAGGGAGATTGTCTCCCTCCCTCCTCCCCCCTGGAGGAGGAAGGGAGTGGCTCTCCCTCCCTCCTCCCCCCTGGAGGAGGAAGGGAGTGGCTCTCCCTCCCTCGTCCCCATTTGATGGAGTCTCTCTCTCTCTCCCTCCTGAGGTGGCAGTTTCCCTCCCCCAGCTGGATGAAGGGAAATGCTCCCTCCCTACTTTACTATGAATGGAGAATCCACTCAAGATAATACTCGTGAAGCAAATTCACTTCCTTTCACTATTGATGGATTGTATGAAATTGTGCTTTATAGTTTTTGCATAGCACAAATTTTTTTTTTAGCCCTATGATTAGTTTTTCATTATGTATTATATTAATGCAATGAATTTTTCCGTGCTTTGCTAATAAATCTTTTAAGTAATATATTTATTTTTCTTACCATACGTTTATGATAAAGTAGTCTTGCTGTTTTTCTATGTCTTCTTTATCTGAGAAAATAGATGTGGTGAGATATTCTCCCTTTCTCATTTGAGCAGTGGACAAGTGAGATATTGGTCTCTATACCTGGTCTTTTGCATCACATTGATTTTAATTCATTTGCAACAATATGAAAATGTAACATTTTGTGCCAAATGGAGACATGTTTGTGTGTCTGTATTGTGTTGTCATAAACATAATTGGAGAATATGTACCTAGATTACATCGGAAATATCACATGGATGATTACTTCTGATGAATGATTTGACATATACATAAATGTTATGGAAAGCTTACGTACATTTTTTTATATATTCCCATCAGAGACAAAATTGATAATTCATAAGGTCTACAATTATAGATAATTAATTTATGTTCTCTTTTATTACGATTGAGGAAATGTGTAGGAACAATTTCAATTTTATCATGCACATGTATTTCCTTTCACTAAGGACTTTCACAAGGATATTGAAATTGAAGCATGATTGAAGGAGGATCACTTGAACACCAATATGGAAACATTCCCAAACCAATTCATGTATTTTGTTTTTAAACATTTAGGTACAAGCAGATAAAATTGCCGAGTACATCAGCATTGTAAAAGCCTTCAACACAATAATAGACAAGGCATGTGTAAACAATCCCTGAAATATCATTAAAGTGGATTTTTTTATATGCCTTTCATGGTTTGTGAAGTTACATCCTGTTTTGCTAAATTAAACTTCATAAATGTAGAGCCTTTTGTACTTGATAAGATGAAAGCCTGTTAACTTAACAACAAAAAATAGCTTTTTACATCAAAAAAATTTTTTTATTGATAAACCACTAAAAAGAACATTTATTGGAGCAAGTAGTCTTCCCTTGATTTGATATCACATATCTAACAGGAGTTAATAATTATCAATTTGATTCAAGCTGATCTAACTTAAGACTATTCTTATCAAAGTAACTATTTTTGCTTAACTGATGCTGTTTAACACAAATTTCTCATCGAGATATAACTACCAATACCGAAGATGGTGAGGAATCACTTCAAGGAACGGGCTTCAAGATGCAATACCATCAGGCACAAGAAAGGAGAACTCTTAATTGAATATGAGGATAAAGTGAAGAGCGGGAAGGAATGCTTGGAAGGGTTGTACAATGGAAGCCATCTTAGAGTGGAAATAATGGAAGAGGAAAATGAAGTCAATAAGGATTATTTGGGAGCCACAATCTTAAGATCAGAATTTGATGCAGCTGTAAGAGATTAAGGATAAATAAAGCATATACGGGAATAGATGATATTCCTGCCGAACTAATTAAAAATGACGAAAAAAGATGACATATACCCAGCTTGACATTTACTCTACAGGAGAGATGCCTATGGACTTTAAGAGGACCGTCATCATCCCTATTGCAAAAAAGAAGAGGGCTGAGAACATTTTTGGACCATAAGCCTGAAAACACATGCCTCGAAGATATTGACAAGGATAATCTATAGAAGAATAGATTGAAAAGCTGAGGAGTTCCCGGATGAGGACCAATTTGGTTTCAGAAAAAACAAGAGCAAAAGAGAAGTGATTTTGGCCCTCAGGCTACTCACAGGAAAGAGAATAGAGAAGAATCTACCGACGTTTGTTGCATTTGTAGATTTGGAGTAGGTGTTTGACATGGATTGGAACTCGATGTTGAAGATTATGAAAGATAATGGAGTATCATACAATGACCAAATAGTTATTCATAGCTTGTATAAAAACCAGGTGGCCATAATCAAATCAGAACCCATCAGTAGAGAAGCAGGCATGAAGAAAGGAGTGAGACTAGACTGTGCACTGTCTCCCACATCACTCAATGTCTATATCTAGAAAACCATCCAAGGAATCGAAGAAAAAAGTATTAGGGAGTAAATATCCATGGGGAGAAAATCACCATGTTACGATTCGCTGATGACATAGCAGCCTTGGCAGGTACAGGAGATTTAAATAAGTCATACGTTAAATATTGAAAGAACAATGGCCAGATACCACCTAAAGATCAATATAAAGAAAACTAAGGTATTGATATGCAGTAGAAAAACAGAAGCCAGGACAAATGTTAAACTAGGAAAACAAACAATCGAGGAGGTGGAAGAGTTCTGTTACCTGGGACGCCAAGTAAACATCGATGGACAAAGTAAAAGAAATTGCCAGTAGAATTTCCCAAGCAAAAAGGGCATTGTACCAAAAGAAGATTCTGCTTACAGATACAGGTGTGGAAGTGAGGAGTAGGTACCGCTGCTGCTTTACATATATATTCAGAGTGTGTCATACGATAGGTTGATGCTGGTGTCGGAGTGGATGGAATCTTTTTAATGATTCGAGTTTTATATGATCAAGCAAGAGTAAGCCAGGGAATTATAAATATTACTATATGTGCTACTTAAGCAGTGTGAAAGATAACGAATGCAGATAAGAAGTAAGCAAATGAAAGTGATGAATTTTTCAGAATAATAGTTTATTGGATTGGGGAAAGAGGCAATACCCCCATAACCTATACAGGTCATCATTCCTCTTCCACAAGAGGAAATGTAGACTTTGAGAAAAGAGGATAAAGATAGGCTGTTGGCTTTCAAGATTTGGATGCCTATGGAGAAGGATGTAAGGTGGTTTAAAAGCAAGACGAATGAGTAGGGGAGGAAGAATTGTTGAAAGAATAAAATAATGGAAGTACTGGGTCTGTATGGAGCAGGTAATATGGGACAAAGGTATTTGGAAGAATGTTTCAGAGGGAAGAATAGATAATTCGGATTGAATGATGCAAGGCAGTAAGTACACAGAAATTAAGAGCACACAAAACTATTGAGATCGTGGGAAATAAGATAGGAATGTCCATGTAAATATGTGAAAATTTACTTGGAGAAAAATTACAGGTATTTTTCCTAGGAGTGTTTCTTTCAGTGCCGTTAACCAAGGATTAAGCCTAACACGGGCAAGGTGATATCTCTTGGACTCATCACATTTGGTTCCTCTAATATTATACCTATAAATTGTATTCATTCAAATTTATTTCAATATATTAAAAAGCTTGGAATTTATTAATTTTTGAATTTCCCCACATCGGGGCAAGGTGAGTCCGTGAGGCTCATGATATTTCTTGCTCTTTGCATGTATTTTCTTTACAGCTATTTCAGGTTTCACATTTCAAGTTTCATCTTCTTAATGAAAAATGAGTTAATAATATTATCAAAGGGTCCGTGGTTAATGTTTTACTTTCCTTTACATTGAAAGTAGAAAATTCAACAGAAACATTCTATCTCTTTGTAAATGCATTGTAGATACCATTGTGAAATATACCAATAAGGATACGGGAAACATAAGTAAAATTTCTGAACAGAGACATGTGGTTCTATGGAAATTATGCCACAGACAGGAGATTTATGTTTTCTTTTGACTTTTACTAACTGCTGACCACTTGAAACCAAATTTCTCTAATTACGAAACACTATGGGAAAAACTGTACTGGCCACCAATTTTCCGGGATAAAAAAAGTCCAAATTTTTTTTTTACTATTCCTGCATTTTGATGATAAACCAAACCGTTCTGAGTGGACAAAATTTGATAAATCGGCTCCTATTCATGACTCTTGGAATAAAATAAATTACTAAGTACCTAAAAATGTTTTTTGTTCCAGGAGAGAATCTTCGTCTCAATGAGCAATTAGCCATTTCAATTCAGTTCTGACAAAAACACCCAGTCAAAGTGAGACAAACACGGTATAAAAATTTGGTGGATATGCAATTCCAGAACTTTTTGTATCCTATATGGAATACCCTAATTGGGTAAAGGTGATAAAAGAGCTCATACCCTAGCGTCTTGCTCTTGTTTTCTTGCTCACAGAAAAATTTCTAAGGGAGCAATCGCAATGTAACTTGCACAATTATTTTAAAGATTTAGACTTGGCACAAATACTGCTATCAAATGGACTTATGTTAGTGAAAACAGTAAGAAAGAACAAAAAACTTATCCTCTTTGTTTCTTCCAAATAAATCTAGACCAGAAGGTTACACACTTACTGGTTTTAGAGATATTGCCACATTTGTCCAGGTGTGTAACACTTTCAACCACTATATACCATTCTGGTGAAATTAGTGAGAGTACTAAACCAGAAATAATAACTTACTATAACCATACTAAGGGAGTTGACACCTTAGACCAACTCGTTCACGAGTATAATACAAGAGGAAAACCAATCGCTGGCCATTCACATATCTTATTTATGGGTTAGATATTTGCGAAGTTGTGGCATACATAGTGTGGTGCTCACAAAATTGATACTGGAATGAGAATAAGCTAAATAAGATGTTAATATCCATTCTTAGCCTTGCAGAGGATCTTATAAAAGCGCTAATTCAACCTTGATCATCTTCAGCGACCGACACAAGCAGGAATTGCCATTTTAGAACCAGATTCAGCTATTGAAGTGCCAAGAATAAAAAAGAGACGTTTCAAATGCCCAGCAGCTAGAAGCAGGATGCAAATTAAGTGTACTGTATCTCTTGAGTATACAATAAATACCAAGATTATGTGAAAACTTTATATTGTCATTGTGAAGTCTTTGAACCAAAACAAATGATGTGTCTAACTATAGTCTATAGACTCACCTTGCCCGGTTAAGTGACAAAAGTAACTTGCCCGTTTTAGGGTACAATGTAACAACTGACTAGAGTTCCATACATTTTTGTTGCTTGCAAACACTATATCAGTGTAATAGTACCTACAATCCCATGCAATTAATGACTCCTGTTAGCTTAATGAATCATGGAATAAGTACCATCTTCAATGAATGTTCTTTCTGGTGGTTTAGAATAAAATTTACTAAAAAAGGCAAAACATTTTGTTTTAATGGAATAAGAATTTCATGTATGTAGAACAACACAAAATCTAATAAAATGAAGAGCAAAGATATATAATTTTCAATGAAAAATTTTGCATTTTCTAAAAACTTATACTATTATAAAAGACTTGAAATTATAACATTTTGTCAGTGGGAAAGGAAGTTGGAAGAAGGCAATAAATAGCAAGGGTGTTTTAAAGGATGCAACTGATGGAAGAAGGTTGGATAAGCAAGGTAGGAGGAGAGGAACATGTAGTGCAGATAGAATGATGGGCTGAAGAGGGACAATGTGAAATGTAGGCATCATGGAAAGAATTAAATGCCTAATAAGATCTACCTTCACTGGTAGAAAACTAATAATAAAATCAAGGAAAGATGTTTTTCCCTGTTGCAACAGAGTTCATGTAATTGGAGATAAAATAGTCTTATTATCAAATATGTAGAGCAATTCCACTAATGCCAGCAGATCTGACCGAAGACAATTGTTGGGAAAGTTACACATCAACAGTAATCCCATTATCCAATGCTGTTTAACTACTGAAGTTACTAGACAGTGTTTCCACTTCGAATGAAAAAAAAACTACTGTGATCACCATGCATAATGAAGGTAAAGATTTTGGCCAGATGACCACGTAACAAATGCATTGGTGCCTACAATGAAATGCCGAGAATATTATAGGATAAAGAGTTTAATCTCAATGTGTATTTAACAACGGTAACAAAAGATGGGAAAGAGAGTAAACTTTCTAAGTGATTGTGTATTTAACAACGTCAACAAAAGATGGAAAAAGAGTAAACTTTCCAAGGGATTATCACCTTGGTTTTTGAAAGAGTAGGATAATTAGTAAAAAGAAACATCAAATATAATTACGATTGTTTGAGATTTGCACATTTTGAACAGCTGTTTGATAGTGAATTTGTAAGAGTGGATGAAAATATCAAAGAATACTGACAATGGGAATTGACATAATGGGAATGATCAGCAATTTAAAAATGACTCGTAGGTTGAAGTCAGAGTAGAAAATTGGTTTGGGTGATCCTAGGGATTTACTGTTGGACAGGACTGTTCATTACGAGGGTGTTTATCATATATTCTGAGGAAACTGAGAGAAAGGAATGTGGGATGCATGCTAAGATAAATGTAGGAGGAAAGATGAGAAGGATTGAAGTCAACTGAGCATTACAAGCATGAGAATTACAGAAATTACTGCATAGTACCTTAGAATAGCAGTGCAAAAGATTACTATTACTTATAGTTTTCTATGGATGAAGGTAGGTCTAAATGGACTTTCAGTTCTCCCCATGACCCTGACATTTTGACTGATTTACTAACACTGCAGGATATCTTGTGTGCAAAAGATACAGAACATCCGCAAGAAAACTGAAGCAATTACATTTTCTGAACAAAAGGGACAGATCTAACCTTTACATTCTCCAAATATCTCAGCTCACTATGATTTATTTAAAATGCTCAAGGTGGATATGTATCGACTCGTGATTAAATGGTTTTTCTTCAAACAATATTTAATTATAAGTGAAATTGATATTGAAAATTGGAAAAAAATACATTAAACTGAAATCAGTTTTTAATACATAAGTACTTAGAATTTCAAGCTTATAGGTCAAATGTTAGGTTTGAAAAAAGATTGTTTAAAAAAAAAGAGTTAAAATTTTCAAGGCCTAGCCACAATCTTTCTGGGATGGAAAAATGTATGTACTGTGACAGCGAAATGGTTAACATAAAAAGTCACATGCTAAAGTAAGAGAGCAATTCAGTTAAGTACCTTGGCAATATGCAGGAGGTAAAGGTGCATTGAAGTTAGTGGGAGATTTGGAAAGGCTCATACGAGAAAAATAATGACAGGATGGCTGGCAGGAACATGAAGAAGAGATTTAAAAAATTAATATGGAGTGCGGCAATATATGGCGCGAAAAAATGTAATTTAAGGAAATATGAAGAACACAGAAAGGTCAGTTTTTAAGATATTTGTATGAAAAAGGATATTGAAGACAATGAGGATAGGAGAAAAAGGAAAATAAAAGAGGAATAGCTGGGCATAGTAGAGGCAGAAACAGCGGTATTGGAGGTGGGGGGGCCTAAGGCCCCCCCCCCCCCCCAGAATTCTCCTTGGGCTCTATTAGTCGAAGCGGGTAATTACAGACACATTCTCAGACTTTAATATTCTCTTTTATTAAAATTTACAATGAATAAATTTATAGAGGTAAGAATACTGGGGAAACACTTCGAGGGATGAAAAAAATGGTAGTTTGGATAAAATTATAGGAAGTAGGGAAATTGTGGAACAGAAGAAAATACATTAAATATAGGGGTTCAAGAGAAATATTGGATGCCCACCTAACCTTCACTGGTAGGAAACTATGTGCATTGTTCAATACAGAAAAGTCTCACTTTTTGACCACTGTTCACCCAGAAATTAGGTGAAAACTGCATGCCAGCATCACAATCCATTCAAATATTTCTTTCAGGGCCTCCTTCCAACCCTTACTATTGATAAATATTATGCCAATATTCATGTATTTTTGGAGCCCAAAATAAGATAAATTATCAGGCAAATTCAAATGTTCAAGTGGGGAATAGGTGTTTCCTTAAGATAAAACAGGACCAAAACTTACAGTTCACAAAAGAGAGCTGTGAGCAAGTGATGAAAACAAGTTTGTAATTGCACAGTAATATCCTCGTGCATACTTCAAATAAATAAGAGAACTGGAGGATCTCTGAGAATAACATCGCAGGCAATGACCAGGTAGGGTTACCAATACCATCTATTTCTTGTCCACTCTTCAAATAATAAAAGTTCTCACCTTCCAGTATATCTCACCACATTCTTCTTTATACAGTCTGCATGAAAAATAAGTCCGGTTCCATGGCAGCAATGAGAAAATATGGAAACTGCAACCATATCATTCCTGTGAATTTAGTTGATATTATGGAGGTATTCAAAACCACTTACTTTATATTGAGTGAAGTAGGTGCTGTAAAAAACTGAATTAAATTGGAATTGAAAACCCAACCAAAATTTGTACAGTGAAACTTGCCATAAGGAGTCAATCATATACATAATATAATTATTATGGGTGAAGCCAATAGTTACCATGTACTCATTGTCAGGAGGGGTCCAGAGATGTAGGAAGAAAGATTAGTTTATCCTTAGTTCAAGTGTTAATAATGATACGAATGGTAATTTGAGAAAAAACTTAAGAGCATTCTGAGCATTACATTGAGGAATAGATAAGGAATTTAGAGAACATGGGTCATATATTTCACAAGAATGATTCATTGTCAAAATTGCATAATTCTGTAACATTCCGAATGTGAAGGAGAATATTAAAAAGTTGATAAGACAGAAAATCAGCATTACATTTGAATGAACTCTTACGAAGCACCAGCACTAATCAAAAACTTCTGGTACTTGAAAAAGAATTTGGTCCAAGTGTGCATCATAGGCTTTTGATGCATTACAATCCTGACTGTTAAAGAAACTGTCAAACGTGTAAAGAAGGTTTCCATACAATACATCATTCTTAAGGAGCTAAAAGAAATCCTGCATTCCATTATATTAGGAGAAAGTTACATTGGAAAATTTTTGTCTGAATAAAAATGATAAAAAGAGTTCGTTAAGTAGGTAACAAGTGTACCATGTGCTTAAATCAGTCAATGTTCCGGGCTGTCGTATGGAGCATAAAGGCTTGCTCAGAGAAAGTGAGAAGCCTGTGCTACCCTGTTCACTGTATTACATAGGTTTGTATCATCCTGGTTAAACAGTATGCAGGCAGACTTTGTCGGACAGTGATCCAGTTGTATTTTTGTACTAAGTTTACCGTGGGCAAATCAGGAGAGAAAACTAATAGATCTTGTCCATAGTTTCCCTTATTTATATAATATTAGCCATGCAGGTTATAAAAATATCATTAAGAAGGCTGAAAGTTGGAAAGAAATTGCTGGGATACTTAATAATTTGACAAGAAGAAGTATAAGTCCTTTGTAAGAACTGCTGCTGCTCATTATTCGGGCACATCAGTAACTTTGCAAGGTGAAACGCTTTGTTAGCGGGCCACTACATTGGTAATGCTCCAGTAAGCCAAAATGAACCACCTTCATCTGCCAGCATGCTGTTTGACTACCACAGACCTTGGCGTTAATCAGCAGCCCGCCTTCTGCTTGACTGACCCTTTGATGAGGAGGGAAAATGGGGAAAACAGTGGAAAATCAGTTTCTTTCAAGTGGAGGACCCCATATAATTGATTTTCAAGCCATAATTCTTGGTTAAGCTGAATCCCAGCACTAAATCGGTTTCCACTAAGGAGCCATTTTGGAAGTAAATTCACCATCAAAATATGGCAGAAGGAAATTCTCACAAACAAAAATTCTGAGCTAGTTGAAAACTAGGCTGGTATAATAAAATAAAAAAAGGAAATTATGAGTGGTATATTACTTCAGTGAGACAACTAGGAGACTTTAAGTTGCATAGAACTGTGAAGAAGAACAGACAAAGCAATAGATTGCATACATGACCATGAAATGTAAATGAATGTTGCTCGTTATACTTAAAATTTACCAAATTCTGGTGGCATAATATGAGTCAATGCTATTATTTCATTTATTGGCGATTGCATACTCATTATTAAATTTTGATACTCCATCATGAGACATCTCCTACCACAGTAATCATGGTACCACACCCTCCCGTTAATTGGCAACCACGATTTAAGTCCATAACAAACTAAAAGTTGCCAGTTTTGATTGTTGCTGCAGGTTGAAAACTCATCCAATTAGTACATAACATCTCTTGGTTATGGGTGCTGGTTAAAAGAGAGAATGTCTATTTTTCAACCAGCAGGATATAGAGCACAGCCAAATAGGGTCTTGCTTTGCAGTCATGTGCTATCTGGGTTTACACTCTGAGAGATTTAATGCAAGATTATTTCTATGACATAACAGACTAAGATAAACAAGGCTAATATGAAGAGGTTGGCTGATAGGAGAATCAAGTGGAGGACTGCGTGAAACCAATCCTAGGATTGTTGACCCATGATGATGATGATGAAATATTAGCAGGGGAAAACCAAAGAAAATAATGAGCTTAGAAGACAAACCAAAATATTATTCAGATTAATAAAATTACTTTTTTATATGAATGACTTTTCACAGGCTAAAATTACATGCCAATATGGAATATGAGGAAACAAATAGCTAAACAAAGGATTATTTATGTAACAGCCATATTGTTTAAATTGAAATTGAGTCCACAGCTACTATCCAACCCATTGAAAAATTCCCACTACTGCCAAGTTTTGAATCATATAGCAACCACAGTAGGGGAAACCAAAATATAAAACCCATCTGATACCTAAATTTAGAGCATCTTTCATAGAGAATAATTATTAAGTTCTTATAGTTTTGTTAGACTGTTTGGTAATGTGTTCAAGGAGACTTTCCAAATTTATGCCAAACATGACCTTAATTTCAAACAAAAAAAAAGAAACTAATATTTTCCAAGCACAAAAGAATATAAAAATGGTGAGTTCCTTTTAAATAGCACCACAGAATAGATTATTATTAGAGTGAATCAATAATTAGAATTTCTATTTTAAATTACTAACTATTAAATAAGCAACTTGAGTCAATAACCAACTATTTTTTCCTTTTCTGTGAAAATAAGCAGGCAATTTCAATAAACCAAACTTGCCAACACTCATAAAAGAAATGTTCTATCACAGTTACTCAAGAAAACCTTCAGACATAGAAGCTAGTTATCAACTGAGCTACTAGAACTAGAACGAACCAGAATAATGATGATGGCAATGAAGCTCAAAGTTGTGGGCAATGAAATCAAATATTACTCATATCATTTATAAATGCAAAAGATACATTAACATAGCAATTTTATTACTGAGGTTGTATTCATTCTTTCTATTTCTATCAGTACCTTGCTGGAGGAATTTGCAAATAGGTACCAAGTGGATTTTCATAGATGTTGTAAGACTTGATTTAAATTATTTTTTGATATTATTTTGTATGAAAGGACAACTTATGGACTATGAAAACATTTATATAAATGACAAATATTTAGTTTTGGAATATTATGGAATGAATAGGTACAATATGATAATCTGAAGCCCACCATCATTGCAAACATCAAGAAGTGAACAAAGTCAAGCAATAGATTGTCTCATGGTAGTATTAGGGTTAAACATACTTCTTTCATCCATTTTTTGTATTGTATTTATGGAAGAAATCTCACAGAATGTGAACACAGGTAGCACATGATAACAAAGCGATATATTGGACAGAATTCGAAACTGGCTGGTTGAAAATAGACATGCTCCTATCTTCTAACCAGTACCTGTAACTCAAAGCCAGTCAGCACCGAATAGTCGAGGGCACAACTGGCAACTGCAACCATAACTGGCAACCTCTTGCACAATATGGGCTTCGCACGGAAGACTTTTCTGTGGAAAAATGTCATAATCCCTTCAGGCTCTACTCAAGGCAAGTTTCACTGTAAGGCACAGAAAACAAAAGTACAAGTTATGCATGCACTTCTTTGTGGATGGTAATAGGGTAAGGATTTTTCCTTTATTACAGGCACTTTTCACACAACATACAAAAATCCCAAACTCTGGATCACATCTTCGAGGAGAACTGCAAGTGGCAGAGGGAAGGGAACCAGGCCCATATCCTGATGTACGTCACAACCTTTCAGGGTTGGAACTTGGTGCTTGCTAACCAGACCTCAATTCAGATACAGCCATAATACTGGACAGGTTGGTGAGGGGAGAGACTTAATACCCAGAAAAATCACACAGCAAGAGTTTGACTCGAGGATAGGGTTCCCATTCATCCCAAAGCTATCCTGTTTTTTATAATAAGTCCCAAATGAATTCTTAAGGCCCCATTTTTTTAGAGAACACTTCAAGGAAAACTAATAAATGAATATTACCTCCTATTCAGTTCGATTATCCATAATAATGATGATAGGATTATTATTTATATTGTAAAAAAGTAATATGTTTTTCCATTTTAAATAGAATCAATTAAATGTTTATTTAAGGCAGTATTGAGAGTGCGATATATAATAATTTTATGCTTGACATGTCCCATTTATTTTCAAAATACGTAGAGTTTTTTGAGTGAAAATTTATAGTATCCTAGATTTAAGGAAAATAATATGGTAACTATAACCAAGTCCTCCCCTGGGTTTGAACCCTATACCTCTGGTTAGCAGTCCTAATCTCCACCCACTGTCTATAGTGTGCCATCTAAAATAAACATCATGGCCTACTCCCTTTTAATTCATATACAAAGTAAAAGCAAGTTCTGTTTTATGAAATTTGGTCTTTGCAAAGTAAATTTGATTGTTCAGAACAAAAGGAAACCCAAATACATACATGGTAAAATATGCAATACTACTAAATGATTATGTGATATTACGAATTATTAAAAAATGTCGGCTTAAAGAAATCGTAATGAAGACAAGAACATCTAATAGATCTACAAGAGCATAGGATAGCACTCCATTCTGCCCCACATGGTAAGAAAATGTGACTTCAAAACTTTTGTCCTGTAGTGGTATAAAAAAACTTACTTAAGCTTCATTGTCTTCTAGTAATTCACTTTAGGGATTTCTATAGTCAACATGAATAATGATTATTCTTGCTCCGTAGAATTAACTGTGAATTTCCCTCTTTATCCACAGGGTTTTAGAACAGGTACTAGAAAAAAGGACAAGCGTTAAGTTATTGCACTTCAAATTGAAATTCTCTAATTATTTTTAATTGCCTAAGATTTAAAAGAAGACTAACAATAACTTAGTGATGATTAAATGCCACTTAAAATTCAACGAATTGAAGAAATCCATCAAGAACATATGGCAAGTAGAAAACTAAAGGAGCCTCAACAACAGGTGGCCTTTTAGAAGGCAGTGTGAAAATAAGAAGAGGATATGACTGTGAAAAGACATTGGGTAACATCAAAATAGGGCTGAAGGGAGCCACAAAAGAAGTTCTCGGGTGAAGAAACGTTGACATGAAGAATCCATGTTTTACAGAAGAAGTCTTAGAATTGATTGACGAGAGAAGAAAATATAAAAATGTGGGAACTGAAGAGAGGCATCTTTCGTTCGATGTAATTAGGAATGAGATGAACCATAAAGCAAGAAAAGCAAAAGGGACCTGCGGATAAATAAACCTTCTATAGTAGTACATGTTTTCTGCAGAGCTAATTAAAAATGCTGGACAAAAGACCCAGGTGCACCAAACAATCTGTGAAGTACACACAAGAGGAGTAATTCCTATGAAATTTGAAGAGAATATCATCATCTCTATTCTCAAAAAGAAGAGGGCCGAGAACTGTGAAAATTTTAGGACCATAAGCGTAACAATTCATGGCTCAAAGACAATGACAAGAATCATCTATAAAAGAATAGAGCAAAAACTTACTGGATGAGGACCAATTTGGATTAAGAGAAAAAAGGGCACAAGAAAAGTGATTATGGCCCTCAGGCTACTTATAGAGAAGACTTATCGATGTTTGTTGCATTTGTAGATTTGAGAAGGTATTTGACAACATCAATTGGAACTTGATACTGAGGATTCTTAAAGAAATTCATATCATTATTGAAAGAAATTATGTAACATCATACAATGACTGAAGAGTTATCCACAGCTAGTATAAAATCCAGGTGGCTGTAACCAAATCAGGACTCACTAGTAGACAAGCAAGCATTAACTAGCAAGCATTTAAGAACAAGCAAGCATTTATTGGTGGGCCTGGTTTCTCCTCTTTTATATATTTAGCCTTCTTTTTCTGTGCATCCCCTTTCTTCCTTGATATCCTTGCCAAGACATAATTCTTCTTATATGCACCACATTCTTGTGTGGTGATCATTACCTTATTTCTGTATATGCCTTTAATAAATTTACATTTTGCTCCTGGATTGTAATGGAAAGATTTTATTATGGTAAATGTGTTGTCCAGTAGTCCTCTTTTAGTGTCTTCTTCAATTTCTTCAGGTATTTGCTTGGTCCACTTCTCTTGCTCTAGCATACATTTCATCGTGATGTTATATCACGCTGTCACGTTATATAGTTCTTGGTATATACAAGAGTCCTCTCTTAGCTCCAGTTCGTCCTATATATTCTATCAATTTTCTTAATTCTAGTACACAATTTTGCCATCAATTCATGATCACAATCCATATCTGGTCCTGGATAACTGTGGCTGGATTTTTCTACATGTATATGCCTTTTTTAATGAAATGTAAAAAAATTTGATACCTTCATATGTCTTGTGCCTCTCAGGTGTACTAGATTTCTGCTGAGAAAAAGCATTCATTTCATTCAGATAGACAGGATTTTCATAGCTTAACTTCACCTGTATCTCAGCAGATAATTCGTTGGGGGTTTTTTAATGGCTAGTTCACAATCTTTGAATTAATCTTCATTGCTTGTTGGGAAACATGACTGTTCTGTCTCTGTAAATGATGGTTCAGAGTGGTTTCTTACCAATATCCTCCTATTGTTGTAGTGGAGTAGGTAACAAACACAATTTGCCTATTGAACTCTGAGAACTGGGATTCATGCCCATGATACTAATGTATAATATATTTGTATTGTGACCACACACACCAATCCTACCTATTCTTCCTCTCCCACTGAATTTCATTCTAAATGTATCACGATAACTGTCTCCCTTACTTTCCCACCTTATTTTTACATAAACAAAGAATTTCAATCTCACTTATGCTCATCTCATTCATTATTCACTCTGTCATTCAACATTCCCACCCTCAGTTCTCATCTCGATTTCCACATAGGAATTTTGACCGGTATTCCACATCAAGTATTTCATTGAATAATGACTTGAAAAAATTGTTTCTTCACCCTGCTGATTTTGGGTTCTGATAAACATTATCAGCAATACATCTTACCCTAAAGTTCTCCATATTTAAGGGAAAATAATGCAGAGTTTTGATTTCCATCCTTCTTGCAGTTTTACGGCCAATAAACTTACTTTGACCAAGCCAGTAAATATTTCACCACAGTCTATTCTGAGTCACCTCTTTTCCACTACACTGATTACATATACCACCACTCCCTCTAATGGGAAGTTTCTTTTTACCTTCTCAGCCAAATAGACCTCTCATCTTCATCCATCTACAAAGGACTAAAATCTCCTCTGATGCTGCTGACCAATAATGACTCCTTTGCCTTTAGAGGTGCCTTCTTTCCTCCCATACAGTGGCCCATCCACTATGTTGATTCATATACCACTGCTCTCTGTAATGGGAAGTTTCTTTTTTTACCTTCTCTGCCATTTAGACCTCTGGTCTACATCCATCTATGAAGGACTAAAATCTCCTCTGATGCCACTGACTAATGATGACTCCTCTGCCTTTAGAGATGATTTCTTTTCCCCCCATGCAGTGGCCCATCCACTACCTGCTCATCCACTTTCCATGGAGGACAGTGTCCCTTGATGGTGGAGGTTTCCTTATACCGGGAAACTCGGTCGCCAGAGCCTCATCAGAAAACGCAGGGGGTGCCACGTGCAGGAGAGGTTGACATTTGAATGGGAGAGGCTATCTGAGACGCATCCCATCCCTTACCCCCCACTAAAATAACATTTTTATTAAATATACGCAAAAATAGGGTCAGAGTAACTTTGCCCTAGAAAAAGCATTACATTTAGAGAAATGGATAGGGGAATGGACACAATGTGTATGACTGTACAAAAGATAATCAAGATTCTCGCAGAAAGGATACATATTTTCAACCCCATGTTTAGACACACCCTTCCCCATGGACTACGCCTTGTCGTGGTGGGATTGGGGCTTGCGTGTTCCCGTGACCCCTAGAGCTACACTGGCGGGAGTAACTAATATTGCTCCTGGTAGGGTCACCCATGCCAGACAGGTCGAAGGGTAGGAGCCTGACGAAAGGTAGTCCACGTACCGTACTCGCAGCGTCTGTTCCTCAATGAGGCGGCTGTGAGAAGGCGTCTGACCCCAGTGGGGCGGCCTAACAAGTGATGGTGTCACGTTAAAAACACTATTGAGGCAGGCAACGGGAAACCACCTCAATTAAACTCTCCCAAGATCACAATGGACTTGAACAATAGAGAATTGAATCTTGGCAACTACGGGGCCCGGAACCAAATTATTGGAAAGGGTGTCGTGCCCGGCAGCAGGGTAAGCAAGGACTCTGCGGTCGTCATCTCACGAAATCCTTGCACGAAGAGAAAGACAGCAGCAGCGGGGGGGAGGAATAAACCGGAGAAGACAGCAAAAATGCTAAGGATCCGGACATGGAACGTTAGGACTATGTTAAGGGCAGGAAAACTAGAGAATATTAAGCGTGAAATGGAGAGGGGAAAGATCGATTTATTGGGATTAAGCGAAGTAAGATGGAGAGACCAGGGGGACTTCTGGAGTGAAAAGTACAGGGTTATATACAGTGGAGGGGAAGACAGCCAGCGGGGAGTAGCAGTCGTATTGAATGCAACATTAGGAAAAAGGGTGTTGAATGTGGAACAGGTAAGCGATAGAATACTAGCTATCGAAATCAAAGCGATACCGGCAAATATAGTCGTAGTACAGGTGTACATGCCAACAGGGGGGCATAGAGAAGAGGAAGTGGACGAAGTATATGACCAGTTGGAAGAATTAATCGGGAAAGTAAAGGGCAGGAAGAACCTAATAATTATGGGAGATTGGAACGCTGTAGTAGGGGAAGGGAGGGACGGGAGTGAAGTAGGGGAGTATGGTCTGGGTGTAAGGAATGACCGGGGCGAGAAAGTAGTGGAGTTCTGTAGAAGGAATAATTTAGTGATTACAAACACGTGGTTTAAACACCACCCTAGGCGTAGGTACACGTGGAAAATGCCGGGGGATACTGGAAGGTACCAACTAGACTACATCATGATTAGGCAAAGATTCAGGAACGGTGTAAAGAATTCGCATAGTTTCCCAGGTGCAGATGCCGACTCCGACCATAACTTGGTGGTGATGAAATGCGAGATGAGACTAAAAAGGTTAAACGTAGGAAGGAAAATAAAAAAGTGGGATGTAGGAGCACTGATTGGAGGGAAGAGGAGGGAATACCAGGAGATTGTGGATAGATGCATGAGGGAAGAGGAGGCAAGAGGAACAATAGATGAAGGATGGGAGATGATTAAGACGGGCATAAAAGAAGCAGCTGAGAAAACTATAGGAACAGTAGACGCTAGGAGGATCAAGAAACCATGGGTAACAGCAGAAATGATGGATAGGATCGAGGAAAGAAGGAAATGGAAAAATGTACATACAGAGCTAGGCAAAAGGCATTATAAGGAGATTAACAACAGGCTTAGGAGAGAAACAAAGAGAGCAAGAGAAAAGTGGTGGAGCCGGCAATGCGAGGAGCTGGAGAGACTCCAGAAAGAAGGAGAAATAGGCAGTCTGTACTCAAAGGTTAGAATACTATCGGGAATCAAGAAATGGAAAACGGTCCCGTGCATCAAAGACAAGAGGGGAAATTTAGCAATGGAGCCAGAGGAGATCCAGCGTCGTTGGAGGGAATATGTTGAGGAACTATATGATAGCAAAAATAGGCCTAGAAACTTGGACATAGGAGAGGAAAAGGACGTTGATGAGGATGACGTGGGCCCCGGAATACTGGATAGTGAGGTAGAGAAGGCACTGCGAGAAATGAAGGCAGGTAAAGCGGTGGGGGTAGATAACATCCCAGCCGAGCTTCTGAAAAACCTAGGAAGAGGGGGAAGGGACAGATTTTATGAACTTGTTCGTAGAATATACGAGGAGGGGGCTTGGCCGGAGGATTTTGTGAAAACCGTGCTAATACCTATACCGAAAAAGAGAGTGACAAAGGAATGTGAAGACTATAGAACGATAAGTTTGATTTCTCATGCGGCAAAGGTAGTGCTTAGAATCATCAATAGGAGAATGGAAAAGAGAGCAAACGAATTCCTAGGCGAGGATCAGTTTGGATTTCGGAAGGGGAGGGCCACTCGGGATGCGATTGCAGTGATGAGAATACTAGTGGAAAGGAATCTAGAATACAATCAGGACGTATTCGCGTGCTTTGTTGATTTCGAAAAGGCGTTCGACAGAGTGAGGTGGGACAAGTTAATGGAAATATTGCGGAAGATTGGAGTAGACTGGAGAGACAGGAGACTGATCCGGAATTTATACATGGCGCAGAAGGCGCAAGTGAGAGTAGCCGATGGAGAATCGGATTGGGCTACGATAGGGAGGGGAGTTAGGCAGGGCTGTCCGTTATCGCCGGTACTTTTCAACATCTATTCGCAGGAAATGGTGAGAGAGGCTTGGGATGAGCAGGAGGCTGGAGTAAAGGTCGGGAGGAAATTAATAAAATCAGTGAGGTTTGCGAATGACCAAGCGCTAGTCAGCCAGTCAGCCCGTGGCTTGCAAAAATGCTGGATGCGTTGCAGGGACAGTGCGAAAGATACGGGATGAAGATAAACCAGAAGAAAACGAAAGTCATGCGGTTTTCAAGAACATAAAGGGCCAGTATAACGATTAAAGTGGGAGGTCAGAAGCTAGAGCAGGTAGAGCAATTTAGCTATCTGGGTAGTGTGTTGGAAGAAAAAGGGTATAGCAGTATTGAAGTGAGAAGGAGAATTGCATTGGCAAAAGAAGCTTTTACTCGTAGGCGTGAACTAATGACTGGGGCGTTGAGTAGGGAAGTGAAGAAAAGACTAGTGAAAAGTTTAATATGGAGCGTTGCACTATATGGGGCGGAAACGTGGGCTTTGCGAAAAGAAGATGAAAATAGACTTAGGGCTTTTGAAATGTGGGTGTGGAGAAGAATGGAGAAAATAAAGTGGGTCGAAAAGAAAACGAACGACGAAGTGTTAGAATTGGTAGGAGAGGAAAGAAATTTGATAGATGAAATTAGGAGAAGGCAGAAGGTGTGGATGGAAAAGGTAATAAAAGGGGATGGTGTTTTGAAGGAGGTGATTGAGGGAAGATCGTTGGGTAAGCGGGGAAGAGGGAGAAGAAGAACGGGTAGCTTGGATGGAATAATAGGTGGCAGGAGGTATGTGGGGCTGAAGAGGGACATCGTGTGAAATTTAGGGGGTGGGAAGAATTAAATGTCCATTTAAACCTACCTTCACCGGTAGAATACTTATAATAATAATAATAATAGTTTAGACACAGGGTTGATGCTAAATGAATATCTTATCTTCATGCAACACCCCTCCACCTCTAACCAATCATCAACCATCAAAAATCCTAAGATTGGTTTGATGCAGCTCTCCACTTTATGCTTTTTCTCTTAACAATTTTTTTAAATAAAAAAAAATAAAAATTTGCAGCAAGAGAATGTGGACACACATTTTCAAATCGAGGATATCATTTTAATCACAAAATTATTATCTTTCACAAAAAGGAGCAAAATATCTTGAACCATTCCTGAGATATGAGCATTTTAGTATTTTGTCAAAAATCGCATTTGAAAAATAGCGCTCGCGGGCCCATGTTCGGTGGACTGTATCTCGGGCCAAAAATATTTTGGACAAAACAAAAATATACGTATTACTTACTTCATCCTGAAGTTTGACATATGTTAAATTCAATAACATCTGAGACTATTAAGGTAACCCCCCTGCCTGAATCGATATGGACTGGGCCAGGTTTTAATATTGCTTAGTTCAGAATTTGCTACTGCTTCTACTTCTGCCATTGATATGAAATGATGAATTTCAAAACATCAGAAAAATTGAATTCCTTGATGCTTTTTGATTAATGTGAAGTGTTTGTGGTTGTCATGTAATGACAAAGTTTTGATATGGCTTGGTTCACAATATGCTATTTTGTGTATTTTTCTATTCTCACATTCGCTATTTTTCAATAAATATTTTAAATTAATGTTATTTCCTTATCATTCACCTTTCTCCCGAATATGTATTTATGTATAATATGGCAAATATATGAGGGTGGGGATGCAGGAAACCGGGGCGCGTTGAACAGATGGTTTCAAATTGCTGCCCTGTGCTCTCGTCCCATGAGAGCCGCCTATGCTTGGCCAATGAGACGTTCTCACACGTTTAGGGGGCGGAGACGAAGGGACCGACTTTTAACGTGGAATGTCGCATCAGTGAGGTAATTACTTAAGGGGCCGTGGGACATAGCTGTTTTTCAGACCTATTTTTCAAGGAAGATTGCTCCAACAGGAAGCTAGATATTGGAATGCGGTTTTCAGTAATTAAAAGAGAAAGTATCAAACTATTACTCTATAATCCTAGATTTTACGTAATAAGCCTTGTTAAAAATATATATCGATGTAAAAATAGACCTTTTTGTTGCAAATATTGGGAGACAGAGGGGCTATTTTTTTAACTTTCGTTATTATAGAGTACAAGATTCAAGCTTAGTCTGTTGGATCCTTGAAAATTATTGATTTTTATTAAAAGACACGCTGTTGAGATATTCTGAAAGTAATTTATGTTTTTCGCCAACTCCAGCCCAGGGATACGCCTCGTGCATCGTGCAAATCACTAAAGAGTTCACACATTCTCCGCCTACTGCGCTACTCAAAAAGTGGCACGGTCCCTCTACCCTATATCCTAAAACGGTAACCTTGAGGTGTTGGAGCTTGGGGGAAGGGAAAGTGAAGGCGGGCGGGAAGCAGAGGCGATTGAGACAGAGTGACTGATTTACTGACGGGTTGTTTCTTGAGTCTCTGTTTAGGTTGTCGCTCTCGGGGTGTCTAGTAATAGTCAAACTGACTAATTGTCAAGTCTCGAAATGTCATCGGAAGCGTACCGATATCGGAAAATTAAAGTAGGCAGTCGCTTGACATTTTTGATGGCGAGGAAAAAAAGAAAGGGTGAATTTTTGGCCAAGCGGAGGGAAGAAAAAAGGTAAATATTGTCATTTTTTGTGAAAACACTATCTTAATGTAGTGTTATATTCAGGTGTAAGTATGCAAATTTCTATTATCCGAAACAGGCGTCTCAAAATAATGGGAACAGAGTCGCACGTAGGAGGAACTTCTTGTGCTATTGAAGAAATCCCGTCCAATATTGACGATTCAGTAGCTGATGAAACTTTGCATGATTTATTTGGCGATATGGCAATTGCCGAAGAAGGGAGAAACGAACGCATATCCGGTGGAGTAACGGGAAGAAGAATTATCGACTTAAAATATTCGACAAATAGGTTTCCAATTTACTGAAAAGGTTTAACCTAAATTTCAACCTGCGTTCTGATAGTAATTCCCAGCCTAGTTCTTCTATTAAACTCGTAACACTTATACAATTATCATAGCGGCCTTTAACAAATCTAGTGGATCTCCTTTGCACACGCTCTAATTCTTTTATCATACCTTCCTCGTACGGATCCCATATACTAGCGGCATATTCTAAATGAGGCCTGACAAGTGTAAAATAGCTGCTAGTACTCTCTCATCGCATTTGCCCAGAACTCTTTTCACGAATCCTGATATATGGTTTGCTACACTAGTTATTTCCCTGATGTATTTCCCCCACAGCATGTCTTCAATGTTGGTGGCGCCTAAGTATTTAATAAATTCTACGTCGGATATTTTCTTTTCTTTGATGCAATAATTTTTCTGGGGAAAGTTATTCTTTTTCCCAAAGTTCTTTATCGAGCATATCTTCAAATTTAATTCTAGCTGCCAACTATCACACCAATCATCAATCACATATAAATCCTTAGCTAAAGAATGACTATCCTCTTAATTTCTTATTTCCTTATCACTACTGCATCAGAAGAAATACGTAAATATGAAGAGATTAGCCGACAGGACTCAGTGGAGAGCTGCGACAAACCGATCTGAGGATTGATGACCAATGATGACTGCTGCATCATCGGCAAAAAGACGGAGCTTGCTATTTTTAGCTACTGTATTCAAGTCATTTACGGAGAGAGGAAATAAAATTGGGCCTATCATGCTGGGGAACACCCGATGTAACTTTTACTTCGCCTGAGGTGACACCATCTAATACCACCCTTTGAACGTGTTCATGTAGGAAATCTCCTATCCAGCCTACCATATTACTGTGTCCCGTATGATGCTAACTTCGCTAGTAAATTACAGTGGGGAACCTTGTCAAACCTTTTCTAAATTTAAAAACGCTGCGTCTACCTGTACGTTACCTTCTCCGGAAATTAAAATATCATGAACAAAAAGACCTATTTGATTTTCGCAAGAGCTTCCCTTTCTGGACCAATGATTATTTGTTATCAATTAATCCTGGCTATTGTGGTGCCCCCTTATTGATGTAACTATCATATGCTGTATAATTTTGCACGACAGTGACGTTATTGATATTGGTTTATAATTCGATGGATGTTCCCTATCGCCACTTCTAAAAATTGGGATCACGTTTGCTATCTTCCAGTCTTTGGGAACCGCGTGTTCTTCGAGGGATTTGTTAAATATTACTTTAAGATACGGTGCCATTTTGAGAGCTATTTCTTTATACACACGAGCAGGAATTTCATCAGGACCTGAGGACTTGTTCGGGCTAACGTTTTTTAGTAAGGAAACGATTCCGCTATAAGATACATTTATCGATCGGGGGCATTATTTGCTGAAATCGGTCTGGTATGGTTTCGAGCAAACTACGCTTAGATTGATTAAAAACGCTCTGGAAAAATAATTCAACAAATTAGCCTTATATAAATATTTCGCCCCTATACCCTTTTAAGGAATTAACCGTTGAAATTTTAGTTCCCTGTAATTCCCTAACATATGATCAAAATTCTTTCGGATTCCCCTCTAGTTGTTCTCCAAGTACTTTTCTCTGGAAATCACTTTACGCTTTTCTAAGGGCTGTTTTTGCGACTGCTTTATATGTAACGTTCGATAATTTTTTTAGATCGCTATTAGCTACATTTTTCTTAGTTTCGCGTGGATAACTCGTTGTCGTTTTAAACATTTTTTTAACCTCCGCGTTGTACCACCTTGGTTCCCTATTCTCACTCTTACACTCACTCACCGTGTAATTTGGAGGAACTCTTTCCATGTCTGTATCACTATATTTTCTGATGTTTAGAATTTTTCAAAAGAAGTCTGTAAGTCACGCCTAAATCCGTTAAAATCTGCTTTACTTAAAAGGCAAATCTTTCTTTTTAATTTTACATTTTTGTCAGTATTGAGGGATAATTTAACGTGTACTACCTTGTGGTCACTTATTCCATCGACATTTTTAACTTTAATAACTTTTTCATGGATGTTTGAGGCAAGTAAATCGAGAACATTCTCCCTTTTATTATGCAAATTTACTATTTGATGTACTGCATATTATGCGAACAGGTTAAAAAATGACGAGAAGATTTCTTTGTCCCTACCCCCAGACTAATGACTACATGTTTTCCAATCTATCGATGTTGTATTGAAATCTCCACCTTTCAATAATCTGTCGTTCGTTGGTATGAGAATTAATGTGCCTGATCTGTTTCTCGAGTTCTAATACTGAGTGTACATCGGAATGGGGTGGTCTGTAGTAGGCACAAACGTATATTACTTTCAAATTACCACATTTAGACATTAACACGTGCAAGCCAAGCTACCTGCTGAGACCACCTCCTATTTGTTGCTGTTCTTACGGCTAAACTGTTGTCACAACAACCAATCAACGCGGCTACCCCGAAAAATGAAGTCCATTCATGACTTGGACCGCGGACACGTTCTCATGCAGCTACGAACCCCACTAGGGCCAGGCTGGCCAGACCGGCTCGGTTCTTAGAAAATCGTAGCGAGTGCATTTCCGCGAATTCCACATTGCCACATGGTATAATGTGGAGTCTGCCAAACAGTTTGGTCCAATCGTGTGTTGAAATGGCAACATTGCGTCTAGTGGTCAGCTATGGTACGAAAACTCCGCGGACGGAGGGGCTGAGAGGGAAGGGTCGTTATTGCCTCATTACCTCTGCGCAAAGAATTAAAGCGTAGAGGAGACACTGAACAAAAATATGGCTGTTTGGGTAGGCGCCGACTCTGGTAACTCTACCGGTCGACGGAAAAACTATCTCCATCATCTAGGCACTCGAAAGCGAAAAAATAATCATGTCCCACGGCCCCTTAAACAACAACAATGTAATTATCAATGTTGCATGAAGTTTCAAATTCTTTGGGAAATCATATTCCTTCACAACTGTTTCCTTAGATACATGTACAAAAAATGCATATGGCTATATGTAAGTCTTTATTTAAAAGACAAAACTTTGATTATAATTTCAAAAACAAAACCTGAACCAGACTGCCATGTGTAAAACCTTACAACAGATAACCATCTGGGTTGAGGAATCGTATCACCATATACTACTTTCAAGGCAAGATTAAAAATTTTCCTGCCAGAAAATTTGCATTATCTATTCTTCAAATAAATATTTTATAAATAGACTCACATTGTACCACACAGTTTTATCTTACTTTACTGATGATTCCTATACCTTTTTTACTGGCATCTAGCGAATAAAATGTATTATTATTTTAATAAAAAAACACATCTTGTTTTGGAATTCTTAAACACTAATGATCACAAGAAATAAGAAAGATGAAACCATTTAGTTGGTGCAAATTTCACAGATAAAATATTCTTAAATATTTAATACTGTCCCAGGAAAAGTAAAATACATAGTACTTATGTATCAGTGCCAAAAACACCATTACATACCATTTTAGAGAGAGCAAATGGTTGGTAGGATCTAAGTAACAGCATACAGGATGAAATCCACAGCAAATCCAATGATGCCAGGAGCCAAGGGCTGAATTACCTGCCAATGAAATTTAACACATTTTTCTCAGATTAAATATTATTTTCCTCTTTGAAGAAAAATTTAATACTTTTATAAATTAAAAATGTTAGAACCATAAGCCTGACAACACATGCACAGAAGAATAGAATGAAAAGCAGAGGAGTTCTGGACGAAGATCAGTTTGATTTCAGGAAGAGTAAGGGTACAAGAGAAGCAATATTGGCCCTTAGGCTGCTCATAGGGAAGAGAATGGAGAAGAACAAACTGACTTTCATTGCATTTGTGGATTTAGAGAAGGCTTTTGAAAACGTGGATTGGAATTCAATGCTTGGTATTCTGAAAGCAATTGGAGTGTCCTACAATGATCAAAGAATTATCCACAGTTTGTATCAGTTTGAGCCATCAATGAAATCAAAGATAAATCTTCTGGGGTGAATATCCATGGAGAAAAAATAAGCATACTGCGATTCGCTGACGACATCGCACTTGTAACAGAGACAGAGAGGGACCTGAATAAAATGCTTAACCATGGAAAGGGCAATGGCCAGATATCAGCTGAAGATCAATAAGAAGAAGACTAAGGCCCGTATTCATAGTCCCAGTCTCAAGATTTGCTTGAGATCCATTTGAGAATTTGTGCGATTCCGTATTCATAGTCACTATCTCAAGATCGACTTGAGATCGCGTTGAGCCAGATTGGAGATTTTGCCAAGACAACGATGGGGCAGTCTTGAGCCGATCTCAAGACCAACTTGCACCAATATGGCTGATGGCGTAACACCGAATATCGTTTTTAGATTCATTTATATTCCATACGCTTCGACGTTTTGGAGTTATTTTAACTTATTTGTTGTTAACAATAAAGGCAAACCACATTTTAATTACTTTGACGGGTGAATACGATTGTTGTTATTTGTTTGGGATACCGCTTGAAAACACATTGGGTGAACGAACGCTCGAGCGCTAATGCAATTATTCTTGGCTATTATATACTATTTTTTGTATAATTAGGGTTTTTGGTGATATTATTTACATTATTTGACGATGATTACTCTTGTAAAGTACGGTCTGGTGCTTTCCCGGATCTGGTGCGCATAAAATTCACAAAGTTTTCACGGGTGCTCCACCGGGTCAAGACTTCATTCTCACTTGATGTGGATATATCTTTTGGAATACGCTCTTGATCTTGGCTTCGCTTAACACAGGTAAGAAATTGTTCTACTAGATCGTTTCCCGTTGCAATTTTGACCAATTTAAGTCACTATATTGGATGACGATTACGATCAGTTTCATATTTGTAACTCTCCTGTTTTCTTATATTTTCTGACTCTGACATCCTCGATTTTGATTCTTGGTGAAGTGATCTTGATTTTAGATGGGTAATGGTCGGTGTTTTGTACCATGATTTAGGAAATGATGAATTTTTTGGACGAAGATGAAGAGAGAGTACCGAAGCGATATATTAGTGACAATGAGAACCCCATGGAATATTATTCGGACGAGGAATTTTACAGACATCTATGTTCAGAAGACACCGTTTGAAATGGTATTTACCTACTCCATTGTGGACATCGAAGAGGGCCAGTGAAACAGGGGTCTTCCAGTTCCAGAAATGCTACGACTGCTAGTTGCTCTAAGATTTTATGCAACCGGAGACTTTCTGCAGGTGTGTATAAATATATTTATGCTGTCTGATTCACATTATATATTAGCGCTATTCTGATGCCAATATTGATAATTTTCCCACAATTAACTTTTAGGTTTTGTGTTTGTAGTCAATGTACGGAATGAAAAATATGATTGCATAAAACATACACAGCCAATGCCAATATCACAAATGGAAGTAATGGCATCGGCAATGAGTCAGCATTCATAAATTATGCAAAAAATGCAGTAGAAAGATAGTTATTAACGAGTGATTGAGGATATTTGGCATTATATGAATTCACTACCCATGGCAGGTGAAATAAATAGAAATACCTATACAATTAAATTCTATTAGCTAACAGAAAGTGAATTTAGTGAGTACAATACTGTGTCAATACTTTGTTCGTGAAGCAGGAAAACTTTATGTTGCAACATTTCTTCTTGTCTCTCCTGCCAGTGGTAGTAAGTTCACAACATGTCCAAATATTCACAACTACCCTGCATTAATAGTATAATTAGAGAACACTGCCGATATTTAATATGTTGGTGTAATTAGTAATTTAAAAATTATGTGGGATTCGCACATTGGCTAGAATCAAAGCAGTCTTAAACATTAGTAAGCTATGAGAATAAGAAATAATTGCAAAGAAAATTAAACAGAACCTATAATCGTTCATTAATTTATTATAAATTATAGGTTAATTATTTGGATAAGCACCTATAAAAAAGTATCAATTCTTTAGTAATTACCATAAGTAAATAAAGTGAAATGTCTCACCACATACTAATCATTCTTTAGTAAATATGTGGCTAACTTTCTTGAGTGTTAGGAAAACTAAACAGAGCGCAGCTCAAATGCATGTGATATTCCACTATATATAACGTAGTTTTAATTCGCGAAAGACATAAACGCTCTTTGGTAACAAAAAAACTTATTTTCCAGGTGCAATTTAGCCAACAGATGGACAAGGAATATCATTGAAAAGGAGTTCTGAAACAAAAGTTCCAGTGTCTTCGAAGAAAAATTGTAGCAAATATGAGGACAACACAAGTTTGTTGCTTGTACTGCACAATATTGGGGCACACTATCAAGATCTATGAAATGTAATGCCCCATGCAGCCCAAAACCACCAGCCATTACCCATCTAAAATCAAAATTACTATGTGGAAATGTTATTAGGCAGTAGTTTATTCAAATCATTTTTCATTATAGGGTTGTAAATGAAGCAATTTTTACAATAGTTAATAAAACTAGGTTGTTTCAATTTAATCAATTATTATCTCTGAAAATGGTTACATTTGCTAAGTTGCTTTTGTAATATTGCCATTTGAAGCCTATGGAGTTCCCCTTTTCTCCTCTCCTCAACCTCAAACGCCACTCTTTTAATTTCCTCCTCAAGCAGTCTCATCTTCTCCTTAGCCAACTCCTCGGCTTTCTAGCAGCAGAACTCTTTCACCACTTCCAGTTTTGGCTTCCCTAGTTTAATGTGGGTTTTGGCCTCTTCTCTCTTGCTGCACACCGATATCTTAGTTTTTTTATCAGCAATTAATTTAAATATCATAATCTCATTGCAAAAGAAAATTGAGGCAGTTTCATTGATTGTTTACTAAAAATGCGTCACATTGCTCTTATCCTATCAATGTAATGATGAACTAATAGTGAATTAATGTTGTGACTTTCAGTGAATTCCCAACTTTTTTAAAGAGCTGAAATCCCGCTTTTTTTACCTACACTATATATACAATAAATGCTTGGTAATTTGAATTCCGCGGAACTCATGAATATCCCTAATTTTAACCAGTTTATCATTACGTCCATTGGTGCTATTATATATCATAGGTATTTGTTATAAAGGCTATACAATGTTCATGCTAGGCATTAAGATCATGCAATCTTTTGAGTTGTACATGGATAGTTAATAAACATGAAAATTATGTTTCACCAGTATATTAGTCACCAGGTCATTACAACTCCAGCGATAATTCACTTCACCTAATTTTTTTTACAAGTTTCTGTTCAATCATAATTGATATTAATTAATGTGGAAGGCTATTTGTGCACTAATAATTAAAGCCACAAATAAAATTGCTGTATTATAATAGATGGATATGCTCGCAATTGAATTGAAGCTGCTTTTCTTCTACAGAAAAGGGCTTGTTTATTCCCGCCATAATTTTAAGTTTACTCTCACCGTTCTTGCGGAGTCGTCACTTTTTCCGGTATGAAAAATAACGATATCCAAAATAACCGCGCATCGCTGGTCTCAAGCCGATCTCAGTCTTGAGATCGCGCTGAGAAACAACTATGAATACGGATGGCGGTCTCAGTCTCATCTCAGTCTTGAGCTGAGACTGAGCTGAGATCGACTCAAGACCTGACTATGAATACGGGCCTAAGATACTGGTGCACAGCAAGAGAGAAGAGGCCAAAACCAATGTCAAACTAGGAAAACAAAAACTTGATGGGGTAAAAGAGTTCTGTTACCTAGGAAGCCGAGTAACCAACAATGGATGGAGCAAGAAAGCAATAGCCAGCAGAATAGCCCAGGAAAATGGGCATTCTATCAAAAGAGGAATCGACTTTCCGCTGGAAATACAAGTGTAGAAGTAAGGAAACGGGACGTACATCTGGAGCATGTTTCTTTATGGCAGTGAGGCATGGACAAAGACAACAGCGGAAAAGAAAAGGGTGGAAGCATTCAAAATGTACTGCTACAGAAAAATGGATTGACTGAGTAAGTAATGAGCAAGTCCTAAGAAGAGTGGGAGAAAAAAGAAGTCTTCTGAATACTCTAAGAAGAAGATGAGACAACTTAAGTTGGCAATTTAATGATGTGGCTGATTAATTAATCAGCCACATCATGAGACATGATGGTCTAATGAAGACAATCGTCGAGGGACAACTGGACAGGAATAATGGCAAAGGAAGGCATATACAGGGTGTCCAAAACCAACCGTTCACCCCATAAAATTTGCCAGAAAAGAGTATTTTTCAGAAACTGTTGGCTCATTCATAAGTAAATGGGGTATTCTATATCGATTGGTCATAAAATCAACTTCCGATTTACACCGGAAGTGGGCTATAGAGACTGGAAGTTCATTTTTTCAAACAGAATATGCAAATTTCTCAGATTTATTTTTCACAGATTTGGATTCTACGATGAAAAATATGGAACTTTTGCTCGAAACAGTTTTTGATAAAATGTGATTTTTAACCTCTAATTGACCTCAAAATTTGCCGAAACTGGTACTTGGTGCTGATACTATAACCTAGAAATTGGATTCTGTGTTGGAAATCGTGTGATTCAATCAATAAATGATAAAAAACCGACCACTGCACTTCCAGTAGGAACAGAAGCGGACCTACCTTCTTCCTACCGGAAGTGGACCATCTAGACCGAAAGCAGATGTTTAACCTCGAATTTGAAAGTTGTGAGATTGAAATCAGTATGCCTATCGCCTTAACATCGCATTTTCTTCATAATAGGTAGAACTGAATCTCAGATCAGATAGACTATTCTAGATTATTGTTCAATATACCTCCAATCGAAATGAAAAGTGGGATTGTGAGTTAATAAAGAATAAATCTTCATTTGAAAAACATTATTTAATTATTTTGCTCATAAGTATGAGTAAGTAGCTAAATTTACATTAGGTATCCAGATATAAATAATAGGTACCCAGGCATAAATAAGTCTTATTGTTACTTTCAGTACCCAACTCACTTATTTTCAAAAGAATGGCTCAAAAAACTTTGTTAATAAAAAGACTAATTAGATAATTTTTAAAGTCAGATTATTTGTCAACAATATTTAAATGCATCAATCTTCAATGACAGGTACAAAAAACGAAAAAAAATTATAACTTTATTAATACTTCAATGCTCAAAATGAGCTCCACCTTGAAAAAAAAAATAGGTTTCAATTCTTCTTTGGAAATTATTTACTGCCCGTCTAATTTCGGATGCCTCAAGTGACTGTATTGATTGTTGGATTCTTTCTATCATATTTGCTTTTGAAGTTGTGCGATCATGGTATACTAAATCTTTAATTCTCCCCATAAATAACAATCTAATACTGTCAGATCTGGAGATCTAGGTGGCCAATTGACTGCACCATACTCCCTATCCACCTGTTGGTAAATAATCGGTTTAAAGTGGCTCGAGGTATGCGCACTTTATGTGCTGCACATACATCTTGCTGGAACCATATAAGTAGTGATTTCAATCTAGATTGTTTTCGTAAAAAACTGGACCTATGATTTTGTCGTCAATAATGCCACATCATACATTAATTTTCCAAATATGTTGGTTATCCACTATCCTTAGCCAATGAGGATTCTTCAGTGCACAGTAGTGGCAATTCAAAGTATTTACCGACCCATTACTTTTGACAACCATAAGATTTTTTTGTGAAAATCTGCTGGTTGAATATGGCACCCATTGCAAAAATCAAGATGTTGGGCTATGTCATTATTGTTGAGATCTTGGAGTAATTCCATTCTGTAGGGATGAAACTTTCCCTTTCCCTTTCAAAATATTGTAAATGGATGCCCGACTAATACCAGAATCAATCCTTCTTAGAGCATCATGTGGATTTAAAATCGCTGTGGCTAAAATATCTGCTGACTTTTGATCTCTAATCAACTGTTCAATTTTTCGGCCTTTATTGTGATGCAGTTACACAATTCCATATTTCGTACTCATTTAGAAAGTCAAGAAAAAAACTTTTCGTGAGTGTGGAAATCGGTCAGGGTAGCGTTCCACCCATAATTGTGCAGCAGCAGAGAAGGAGCCAGCTTCAAACATACTTTGGAGCATGTCGAATGCCTCTTGATTTGAATACACCATCACCCTTCAAACAAACAGTCACTTTATGTTTCTAAAGAGTAAACAACAGCAACAATTAAAGTAAAACACACGATTTACAACGCAGAATTCGATTTCAAGGTCATGACGTGCAAATTCATAGTTTCTGCACCAAGTTTCGCCAAATTTATAGAGTTCAAAATCACATTTTATCAAAAAATGTTTCGAGCAAGTTACGTATTTTTCAGCGTAGAATCCGAATCTGTGCAAAATATTTGCATGTTCTGTTTGAAAAAATGAACTTCCGGTCTGACTAGCCCACTTACGGTGTAAATCGGAAGTTGATTTTATGACCAATCGATATAGCATACCCCGTTTACTTATGAATGGGCCAACAGTTTCTGAATAATAATCTTTCCTGGCAACTTTTAGGGGGTGGACGGGTGGTTTTGGACACCCTATATATGGAACAAGTGATGAAGGATGTGAGAGAAGAAATATGTAAATATGAAGAGATTAGCCGAAAGAAGAACTCCGTGGAGAGCTGCATCAAACGAATCTGAGGATTGATGACTAATGATGTAGATGAGGTACAGAGACATCTCTCAGGTTCAAATAATCAATTGTCAGTTGCCCAACACTACCAAGCTGTTGTGATTTTACAAAATGCATTGCAATTGCAGAATGTTACCTCCTTGTCTGGTGAAGTTTCATTTAGCCAAGTTTGGTTAGCTCATTCTGATGAAATTTCCAAAGCTACATAAATTCTCCCTAGTGTGCATGTACTAATGCGAACTCATTGCATACTCTGCACTCTTTCTAGTTCAAAATGAACAGAAGTTGGGGTTACAAGAAGCACATAAAAATTGGATACGAAAAGGAGAAAAAGATGCATTCAAGGCTCCCTACGAAAATTTATGTTTTGATCATACCCCTCTCAACCTATCACCCCTCTTAACTATTTAGGTGTTAGGTGGAAGAAGGGACAGGGTGTCCACTAAAGTCAAAATATAAAATTCAAGCATAATTCAAGGTTTTCAAGGCTAAATTTATAAAAATTTCCAGGCTAATATATCGCGGTTCTTGTACGAGTCAAAAGTGATGTTTTTCAAGTTCTATGTAGAATATGGATTTTTTGTAGTTCAACCCATAGCATAATATAGATAAAGTAATTAAATAAGAAATAATTGATAAATTAAAGTAATCAAATATGTAGTTTTATTGGCAGTAAGAGACTCTCTTTATTGGTTGGGAAAGATAAACTACTTTTTGATTGAACACCCTCTTTCTAAATTAGCATTTCAATGAGAAATTACAACTTCTTCTACAAGAGGAACTTAAAGAACCCACTGGCTAAAGTCTTCAGCATTCAACCACTGTTCTTGGAATGATGATTTTCTAAGTTAATATTTTTTGCCATGCTTTTCTATTTTAAGTCTCAAAGCCTCAATTTTCTGTTCATTCAGAATCAGAATGTAACATTTTTGTACAGGTAGACTATATAGAAAAAAGTGAAATCATAACAATCTTTATTATCCTACACCATCTTTTTCTAACAAAAATTAATGTAATAAAAATCCTAATTCAAGTAAGCGCATCCTGAATATATCTAACAAACATCAGCAATTAGATTTCTCAAAAAATTATAGAAAAGTTTGTAAAAAATATATTGCAAAGCCTACCAGAGAGCCAACTCAAACACATCAAATGTGCAGTTAAAAGAAACATTATAAGTTCAATTTCATTAATAAAGGAATTATTTTCCAATTATTATTCAAATCCTTGAATGCTTTCAAATTCTTTTTTAGAAACAAAAAAAATTTAATGCGGCCAAGAGTATGGCCATTTATGGAATATCCGGGGATTCCATTTTTAAGACGAAAAAATTATTATAGAATATTTGAAGCTGCTAAACTAGTAATTTTGCAATGTCTTATTAACAATAACCTTTGAAATGAAATTTGAGAATTTTCTACTCATAAGAAGAGGTTGTGTAACTCTGATCTTGAAATGAAATAAGACTTTCTTCATGCTACTATAAACAAAATTTAAAAAAAAGTCTCGGATTTTCTCTCCATTGGCCGTGGTTTGCAAGAAAAAAGTAGAATGACATGTGGGGAGAATGTATTCTCCTAAATCAGGTAAGCCGACAATAGCAGAGTGGGGTGGTGGACTGTAGGTAATGAAGTTCGATTCTTATCGCTGTTTAAAATTTTTCTTTCAGCCATTGAATCAAAAAGTTTATCATCCTTCATTTCCAACCTTTTTGTGTGGATACTGACTTTTTTGTACTTCTATCGTTTAAACTACCTTCATTTACAAATGCGTCACTCAAAAATACATTGTAAAGTTAACATAATTATAACACGATTTAATTCTGCAATAACAACATTTTCCAATCCTTTCACTAACGCCAAATTTTATTATTTTTTTAATATAAATTCACATGAAATTTCTGATAATCTACTTTTTTTAACTGCCTACTAGCATTACCCTAGGAATACAGCATAGCCTGTATTCCTAGGCAGTGTTAAGGATCGAACTCGCGACCTGCAGTACACTAGTCCTCATTTTTAGCAACTACCTACGCTATCATAGATTCACGGGAATCTGGCGAATGTAGGCGACCCGCGTAACATTCGGCTTTATTTTTTTCTCGCGCATCCGGGCCTATGGATAAAAAAGTCACGACGAGTATTTTTTTATTTAATTTTTGTGGCACGGAACAAATCCTCTCATTTCGTGACCAAGTTACACATTCTCTCCTTGTCAGTATCTACCATACGTACGTACATTCCATTCGCGGGGCGCATCGATCATTAAGCCGAGAAATTTAAAATCTCCGATCCGGATCTGAATTTTTACTGTCTTCGGATATGATTTCAGTAGCGAATGAAATGAAAGACCCGTGGATCCAACCCGACCATCCTTAATTTATTAATGGTACATTTGTAAATCTAATTTAAACAACAAAGGTATTACAAAGTGAGTATTCAGATGTACTGGTTTGAAATTGAAGATAATAACATTTTCGATGCAATGACTGAAAGAAAAATTAAACTGCGATACGGATCGAACTTCGCACAGTACATTACTGTCTGTAAAAAAAAGCAAGACACCCGAGTTTGAGGAGCTCTATCGTCTAAACGAAGCAATCAATTTCAATGCAACAAAAAGCATACGAGTGAGAGTTTATTTCTACGTTGGATCATTTACTTCAAAAAATCTTCGGCTCAAGAGTATTTCCTGTACTTAATTTTTTCTCAAAAAAGTACTCGTTTTTTGCGCGTAAAATCAAGTTGCCCAACTTTGAGCGCTTGGTATTCCCGTAGTTTTTGTTCCAAGAATTTGCGATTTTGATATAAGGAAGCCAAATCTATTAATAACACTTTGCAGAAAACAAAGTGTTTATACCATTAAAATTGATGGATTTGTTGTAAACAACGCAAACCCCTGCTAACTTCGAAACCAATTGGTCAATTGAAAATTGATTGGTACTGTTGTATGCTGTACGATGAATGCAATGCTGGTACTAATAACATTTACATTGAATATCACTAATAAGGACAATATCGCTTATTATTTATCTAGATATTTCTATACGCTCTCGTTGTCCGCCTGATCCCGGCGAATGTAGGCTACCCGCGTGACATCCCACGTAATTTTTTTACACGATACCGGGGTAATGGGGAAAAGTCATATTTCTTTATTTTACTTCTAGTTGCACGGGATCATTTTCATCTATTTTCGTGACCTGAGTTACACATCCTCTTCTTGTCAATATCTACCGCACCTACATTCCATTCACGGGGCACTTCGATCGCTAAGCCGCGAAAATTAAAAATCTACGACCCGGATCCGATTTTATACCGTGTCTTTGGATCCGAATCCGGAACCGAGTAAAATGAAAGATCCGTGGATCTTTGGATCCAACGGATCCAATCCGGCCATCACTACACGTTAGGCATATGTTTGCGTATCATGGGCTTAGTCCGATGTGCATTGAATGAGAACAAAGGGCACTTGGCGTGACGCTGAAGGCATCTGTTCGACAGTCGAACAGTTGAACGTCTCCGATCCACACAGCGCTGACGATACATTGAGCCTAACTACTTTTCCGTCGTTTATTTATTCATTCATACCAACGGCAAATCCATATCTTAAAGTCATCGTTATTTATCCTGTTTATAAAATAAGGATTTTTTGTCTTGAATTAAGAATTTTTAAAATTCCCGACTAAGACCAGAAAATCACGAATAATCCACGAATAATCCACGAACAATTCCCTGCACTGAAAATTCACGAATTATTCCCGATTTTCCAGGTTTTCCAGGTTTTCCCGGTCAGTGGACACCCTGAGGGACTATTTAATCTCACTACCACAATAATGAAGACAGTTTATTCCTATTAACCTCTTAGGCAGGGAATAAATTTCCTCTCCACTCCCACAGTAGAGTATACAGTGTATTAAATGTAGAATTGGCAGATATATCCGCCCTCCCCACCACGAGAATAAAGTTCGCAGATACATCTGCTCTACCCATTAGGTTAACCATCCCATGCAGCCCATTTCTCCCCTATCCACTCTCTTCCCCTCACCATAACCTTAAAAAAAACCCCCTTCCCTTTTCCATTTTCTTTTTGAATCAGGCTAACTGAACCCTCCCAAAACTTTCTCTTTCCAATTGCTCCACACTTTCCAATGTCCTTATATAGACATATCATACTCAAGTATCTTGCCTGACCTCTTGAAAACATTGAGTGTGTAGCATCAAAAACACTCAAGGCCAAATAAAAAAATGACAGAATATTACTGGGTTGTGTACTTATTTTAATGATTTCACTAGTTCCCCATGAAAAATGACTCACCTGTGAAGAGATACACCATTGGGTATTGCCACATTTGATAGCTCTCAACCTTTCTCTGATTCATTGAAATGTCCTTTCTTTGAAATCCCGTTGATCCTTTCAGTCAACACAAAGTCCATATTCAAGAATAATTCCTTCAGCCAGATGGAACCATGATGAAATAACCAGCAGTCCACCTTCACAAGCAATCTCCTCATCCTGTCTTGGTTTCATGGACCCAGAATTGCCACTTTTGCTACATTACCACAAAAAAGTATCTGAGTCATTTGTCATCACTTTATGATAATCGTTCCTCGATTCCCAAAAATTGAAGCACAAAACCAAATAACCTTCATCACAAGAGGAAAGCAGGTCACTATTCATAATGTGTTTTCAACTCAACATGGGTTATTAACACACAACTAAAACAAGAATAGCCATTCAAGGATTGAAAGCTACCCACAAATACCTTAGCAGAGTCACAGGTAAGGGCCTAGCCAAGTTGACCCACTGGTTCTCACCAGATCACTGAAGTTAAGTAACGTTGGGCCTGGAGGGAGGTTGGATGAGTTACCCCCTTCCATACATCTACCACTGACAGGACTGAGTCCTAAATTCACAGATTAAATAAAGACAAAAGGAATACCACGGTGCCCTTGTCCCCTGCCTGCAAGTGGCGGGCAGGTTAAATGTGGGTTGGCACAATGGATCTAGAGAGGTGTAAGTGCCAGCGGGGCTCTAGAAGGTCCACGCCCACCCCTTCAAAATATTTTTTTTATTTAGCAGTCCCCCACTGAAATGCACAGTTACAGAAATTCTACATGGGTAAAGTCAACATTGACCTGGACTTGAACCCAGTACCCTCTGATATCCAGCGAGATACTATGCCCATTGATCTATCAAGGCTTCCATCTCCCCTTGCACTAAACTAATTGATGTAACATTTTTTGCCCATTAAAGACACAGAAAGAGTTCCACAGGGGAGAAAGAAGCCTCAGTGGCTGAATTAGCAGAGTACTTGGCCAGACATCAGGGGGTTCTGGGTTCAAGGCCATGGTCGAGGTGGATATTTTCCTTTTAGAAATTCTGAAGCATATCATGATTAATGATGATAAGTGAATAACCGATTTATTCAATGAATATTTCTGCTCAAATCATTATCTTATTGGTTAGTGATTTTAAGTTGAGATGCAAGGCGAAAGATTTTTCACAAGGAAGAAAAATCTTTGTATTTCCACATAAAAACTTTTTAATGAAGACACAACCGGTTTCACCCACTAGGGCATCATCAGGTGGTTCCCTAGTGGGTGAAACCAACCATTTCTTCATTAAAAAGTTTTTATATGGAAATACAAAGTTTTTTCTTCCTTGTGAAAGATGAATTTCCATCAAGTTACTGCCGAAACGGTCAATTTTATTTTTGAAATATTTTTGGCTCTGTGGAAAACTTGCCACCTAAGTTCAAAGTGTAAGTTGATAGCAATTAACCAATTGAAATTAATTAAAAAAGAACTATAACAGGGTATCCAGCAGCTGGGCATTTGAAAATTCCTTGAGATTTCCAGGTTTTCCAGACATAATTTTTATTTTTTCCAGAGGAAATATAGATTTTTTTCTCATTTAGTATAAGAGGACATTGGGTATGGTTATTGTGGAATTAAACGTACGTATTATTATTAATCTTGCATATTTGGACAAAATAAACCAAATCCTGCATATTTGGAGTAAAATAAACAAAAACTCCAACATCATACAACACTTTCGTATAGTTCGTGAGAAAATCACATCCTTACCCTTTCTTAGAGTTAAACATTATCATGCTGACGTTCGGGAACAAAGTTACATTACAACCAGACTTCGCTATGAATAGCATTGATATAAAATAATCAACAACTTAAAAAACTAAAAGAATTGAATTTTTTCCAGGGTAATCGTCTACGGTAGGTTAAAGGAAAAGAAAAAAAAGTCCAGCGTCATAGAACACATTCATATAATTTAACACAAAATCATATCACAAACCTACTATGCAATATGCTGCATGTTTCCAGATGCCAAAACCTCCGGCTTGACAAATCTGGCCATTACAATTTTCAACAAATCAGTCATTGCCGAAAACAGGAACGGAGCCACAGGCTTGCTGGATTGAAATTCCCTCAAAAATTGTTCCAGCTCCGCCGCAGCTGTGGCAAAGAGAGCCAGTTTAGGACCTAACATTTTGCCATGGATGGTTAACTTAATTAATCCGAAACTGTGACACATAGGTTCACATTTCTTGCCCTTATGCTCACTATTCTCATCAACCTGAAAGTTCTTGACATAATTTCGTAAGGCTGAAAGAATATCGAGGGCTCTGAGCGCAACCATTTCATTTTCTAACCACCTAACTGCACAGAACTTCAATGGAAGACGTTGAGAATGAGTGATTTGTTTGAAGTCAGGTCTATGGGTTGAGGGATATAAAAATAAATTGAACGGTGCATGAAGGAATGGAACGATATCCCATCCGGCCCAGTCCATATCGATTCAGGCAGGGGCCTTACCTTCATAGTCTCAGATGTTATTGAATTTAACATATGTCAAACTTCAGGACAAAGTAAGTAATACGTATATTTTAGTTTTGTCCAAAAAAATTTTTGGCCCGAGATACAGTCCACCGAACATGGGCCCGCGAGCGCTATTTTTCAAATGCGATTTTTGACAAAATACTAAAATGCTCGTATCTCAGGAACGGTTCAAGATATTTTGCTCCTTTTTGTTTTATTTGAAAGATAATAATTTTGTGATTAAAATGATATCCTTGATTTGAAAATGTGTGTCCACATTCTCTTGCTGCAATTTTTTTATTTTATTTTTTTTAATTTAAAAAAATTGTTTTTCTTAAAAACGCCAATCCTAAAAATTTTTATTTTTTTACTGTTTGTCAGTACCATAGAGTACTACAATCCCTGAAAAGGAGAACTTCCACTTTTCAGTTTAACAGGTTTTATAAATTAATGTAATTTTTTACCTTCCATGGTGAATTTCTTGATTGCAAGTTTTTATAATTTTGTTATTTTAAAACACCAATCTCAAAAAATTTGTACTGTTTGTGATTAACTAAAAACAACAAATGAAACAAAGTTAGGAACTAGTTAAATGTTGATAATTTTTTTAGATTTTCTTTATTAATAACCTTCCAAATCATTAATGATCTTCTGGAATAATGTGGAAGATTCTAGATGATTCCAAAACGTAACGGAACCTTCTAAAACAATTTGGAAGCTTCCAGATAATTTCAGATCATAATAGAACACACTTCAACAATCTAGAAACTTGCAAATAATTCCAGAATGTAACAAAATACTCTAGAACAATGTGGAAGCTTCCAGATAACTTCCGAAAACCTCTGAGGACAATGTGGAACCTTCCACATAATTAAAGAATGTAACAGAACTTTCTAGAAGAATCTGAAACTAACCGGAAAATTCTAAATGTTTGACCTAGCATATAAAAGGGAGGACACATGAACTGACAGTTCAGTTGTCAACAGGCAAACAAAGAGAGTAGTTAAAAAAATTTTTTGTTAACAGTACCTGTGAAGGTTTTTGAGAATTCTGCTGACTAACTGGGTTGTGGTGTTTGTGGAAAAGTCTATTTGAAATTTCTTCTGACTGGGGCCATAGGAGAGTGAAGTGTATTGACTATTTTCATATCCATAAAAGAGTGATACATAAGACTAGCAAAAAGACTTCAGGTTGGAAATAAGAGTGCTCATTTTAAGACTGTTTCAAAGTGAAAATGTTTCCAGTAATGACTTTTTGTGTTCTAAATGCTTTAACACAATATCAAACATGACAATAAGTGAACAAGAAGCCTCCAATGTTGTGTGTGATGCAGATTTTGTAACTGCAGAGGAAGAACTACATATCCTGAATCAGTCAGCTACAGAGGTTGGTGTTAGTCTTGTTAAGAAACCATGGTCAGTGAAGTCAATTCATGAGATGTATGCATCAAGAAAACACAGAGACATTTCTGGAGCAGTGGGTGAGCATACCAGAACAAAACTGACCAAACTCTTCAAAGTAGAAATTTCAACTTCAGAAGAAAATGAACCAATAGGAGCTTGTGCAACCTGCCAAGAGTTTTTATCAAACATCAGTTCAGCTGTTGAATCATGTGCATCCTACAATGATAAGGTTCAAGTTCTAACAATTATCCCAGTATCCTTTACAAAGAACCAAATTTTGCACCACATTCCATCTGCATCAAAATACATGGTGGACAAGACAAGAAATTTGAGGTCAGCAAAAGGAGTGTTTGGAAAATCAGATCCATAATATGGTCATCCTGTGAATGAAGCAAATGTTCAAATTGCACATTCATTTTATCTGGAAGATAAGTGGGACTGTTCTCGCCAGAATGCCAACAAAAAAGACATTATGACTATGACAGTTGCAGGAGAAAAAGTGGTGAAAGTGAAAAGATACATGACTCGCAGCATTAAAGAAACTTTTGCCATATATAAGAAGGAACATTCAACATTGCATATTGGAAGATCAAAATTTTATGCATTACGACCTAAGTGGGTTGTTCCACATCCACCTAGAGATGTCTGTTTATGTTTGTACTGTGCAAATTTTGAACTGTGTGATAGCTTTGAAGAACTTACTTGAAGATATGACATATGACACCTTGGTTGGACATGTGAAGTCGTTAGTGGTCTGTGACATAGAACGAGAGATATGTTTGTTTCAGGACTGTGGTGACTGCCCTGGAAAGGGGGGACTCGACTTACAGACACTTGGTCTGGATAGTGTAGCAGATAACTCTTCTGAAGTTACATATGCAACATGGGAAGAAAATAAACTCATTAAGAAAACTGTTGCCATTGATACCTTCTTAGATGAACTTGGGAGGTGGACAGTGAAAGCAGTAACACACCAACATCTGAAGAAAAGAAAAAATTGCAAAAAGAACACATTGCAGAAGTGAAGGGATGGGTAGAGGCTGCATGTTTAGTGCTTCACTGTGATTTTGCTGAGAACTGGTCTGTGGTTCTACCACAAGAAGTTGAAGGATATCACTGGAGTAATGACCAAGTTTCAATTTTTACAGGAGTGACATATTTTCAGAACAAGACCACAAGTGTTGCAGTTATAAGTGATGACAGAGGACATGACTCAGCACATGCATTGTTGGCAATACACAAAATTATTCAACCACTGCAATCACAGGTAGAAAAGATCATAATTCTGATGGTGCCCCTAGTCACTTCAAAAACCGTTACCAACTATTTTAACTTGCAAAGTCTCTTGTTCCAATGGAGTGGGTATACAGTGCTACTGGACATGGTAAGGGGCCCTGTGATGGTGTAGGAGGTCTGCTGAAGCACCATGCAACAAAACATAATCTTTCCAGCCCAAGTACAGCTGCAATTCAGAATGCCAAGGAATTTACAAGAGCGGTGCAATCACACACATCAATAAACCTGATTCTGTTGCCCAAAGAGGAAGTTGAAGAATTCCGCCAGCAGAAAATAAAAGAATGGTCGAACCAAACTACCCCTGTGAAAGGAATTCAGAAGACACATGTCTGGACTCAAATTGATGGGCGAACTTATATGCACGAACTTTAAAGAGCAAGAAAGAAGAAATTTCATTTGTCCAACCAAGATCTCATAAATGCCAAGAGAATATTCAAATTCACGAACTACAAAAAGGAATGTTTGTGGCCTGTGTGTATGACTGTGACTGGTGGATTGCAGAGATTATAGATATTAGTTGTGAGTTAAGTGAAATCATTGTTAACTTTATGCTGCCACATGGACCAGCTGCTGGATATAGATTCCCAGATGAAAGACAGCAACACCACCACCAGTGCTCACTTCCAATTCGCGATGTTTTGAAGATTTTGGGTGCCCCAGTTCCTATTGGTTCAACAGGAAGACATCACTCAATATCAAAGGAAGATACTGATGCGGTTGTACACATTTTTAGTTCATTAAATTGCTAAATTCAGTTCTAAGCAGAGTGCACAGAAGTATGTTTCGGAACCTGTACATTTTTTAACCTGCACATATATTTTGAAAGCTATTGATGTTTGAAACTTGTGTCTGTTACCCATATTTAAGAAGAAAAAAATGTCAAGTAAGACTAGAGATTTTGATTTTATGTGACCAATATCTGAGAATGTGGTAATGGAAACTGGCTTAATGTTTGGAAATTTTTTGAATTGTATATAAAACCTGTTAAACTGAAAAGTGGAAGTTCTCCTTTTCAGGGATTGTAGTACTCTATGGTACTGACAAACAGTAAAAAAATAAAAATTTTTAGGATTGGCGTTTTTAAGAAAAACAATTTTTTTAAATTAAAAAAAATAAAATAAAAAAATTGCAGCAAGAGAATGTGGACACACATTTTCAAATCAAGGATATCATTTTAATCACAAAATTATTATCTTTCAAATAAAACAAAAAGGAGCAAAATATCTTGAACCGTTCCTGAGATACGAGCATTTTAGTATTTTGTCAAAAATCGCATTTGAAAAATAGCGCTCGCGGGCCCATGTTCGGTGGACTGTATCTCGGGCCAAAAATTTTTTTGGACAAAACTAAAATATACGTATTACTTACTTTGTCCTGAAGTTTGACATATGTTAAATTCAATAACATCTGAGACTATGAAGGTAAGATTTTTTCTTTGGCTGCCTGAATCGATATGGACTGGGCCATCCAGTTTCCTTCATACCAGCTTGAAATGCACAATTTATCGTGTGCAGCCACAGCTACCTAAATCTAATATCTGGGGGCCATCCGTATGCCCTTCAGAGAGGTCAGACTGTAGTTCTTTCAAAAATTTGAAATTCACATTTGGACCATCCACTGAAACTTGAAGAATTTTTCTCGAGTTCTTTCCTGGTCTTGAAGCTTCTTTTAAAGCCCCGAGGAGATCAATGGCAGTAGTATGCCCCAAAAATGCTGAAGTGAGGTACCGGGTGCAAACTACATTCTGATTATCGTCCCAAAAGCAAACACTAAGATCCAGTTGCTGTTTATTAGCAATCTTATTCAGGCTTTCATCAAACCCCACAGCAAATTGCTGGCAACTCTCCATGCTCCGTTTCAGGCTTCGTTCGAAATACGGAGAGATCCCATGAACAATAGTATAAGCCACTTTAGACTTACTAAGTTGCACTTGATTGACCATATTACTGTCATGATACATTCTTTTGTTCAAAGTATGCTATCGGCTATTTGTCGCGAAGAGCTGTGAGACATTAAACAAGACATGCAACACAAAACTTCCACCTCTGTAGCCGAATCTCTGAGGAGGAATGTCCTCAATTTTCCCTTCTCATGTAGGTTTTTCTCAGGTTTTTCACAATTGCACTTACAAGTGCAAGTGGGCTTTCTTGTTTGCCTCAGTGCTCACAGAACACTCTTCTTGGGTTGTACTTGCAGGGTTGTCAAAAACTTCACTAGACTGCGTAGCCATGGGTGTCTCAGAATTTTGGGATAATTGCGATGGTTGGGTAAAATATTTTAACGGGTACGTTGATTTCTGTGCTTCAACCTGCTTCTTGTGATTCTTCCCCTTTCTGTGACTTATAGGCGCTTGAGAACCCAACTGTATTACTCAATGCAAAAGTATGTCGGCAGACTTTGCAGAAGCAGGAGTGCACATTTTTTCTACACGCTGTGCCCATGGATATCTGATCAACCACTTTTCATCAAATAATGTCTTATAGTGCTTGGATAGGGCCATTATGTTAGATCATCTGAAACAAATAAAATGTGGGTTTCATGAAATCCATTACTTACCATTCATTTGAGACTGCTAAATGTATTAACATTTTATAGCACTATGCTACTATACTCAAGCAGGGATAAGCATTCCCCTAAAATGGCCACTCTCTCTTTAATGGGTTAATTTTTTCCGGCAAAACCCCACCAAATGGCGAAAATGAAAACTACAGCCAGTGATAGTGTAAGGAATGTGAATTTATGCAATGTAAGAAAGATTACCCTATGACAAGTACTTTTGAATAAAAGGGAGTTTAAAAATGACCAATTTTACAATTTTTTCCTGACATTCCGTTACTATAATTGGGAGGTTTTACACACGTTGGTAGAAGGATAGAGATTAATTTCACATTTAGAATATGCCCTTATCCTTCCCCTCCCATAATATTGTGGGCATGTGGAATGTATACTTGTGGAACTTATATGACGCCGTATAATACAGAACAGCTATTTACGTAATAAGAATTTAAATAAATTTTGTACTAACCTGTGAAGAGAACGTAGGTTCGGGCTGCAGGACTTCAATGGTTGACAGCAATTGATGGCAGTGCACCCGGCCGCGTTCTTCGTAATGCAGGCCGAGTTCACGAGGAGCGAGGTGACGGGCCGAAAGCACTCGAGTGCTTCGGCGAGAAATGACATAACCACTAAGAACACAATGTATATAGAATATATTGTAATATCGGTGAATGCAGGAATGCTAAACGCGACTACGGAAGGGAAGTTTGATCTCGCAACTTGCGGATTAAGGTACGTTATTTATGCTGCTGACTTAAATACGACGACCACGAAGAACACAATGCATATAGAAAACATTGTAAATACTCTCGGTGATTACAGGAATGCAAAATGCGACAATGAATCGGAAATTTGACTACCTATGCAACTTGCCGAAAAATGCTCATTATTTCCGTTGCTGTTTTATACATTGACTCCATCAAAAATTCCAGAGTCAATAAGATTTTCCCTGAGATTTCCCTGATATTTCCAGTGAAAATAAAATTCCCTGAGATTTCCCGGTCTTCCCGGTTTTCCAGAGTGCTGGACACCCTGTATAAGTCTTACTACACATACTTTGAATATATTGACTAGGATCATCAACAGAAGAATAAAATGAAAATCAGAAGAGTTCCGGGAGGTGGACCAATTTGGATTCAAGAAAAGCCAGGGTACAAGAGAGGCAAGGCTGTCCCTTACACTACTCACAGGGAATAGAATGTTGAAGAACAAAGAGACCTTTACTGCTTCAGTGGATTTGGAGACTGCATTCGAACACACAGCTTTGAATTCAAATCTTCAGATTTGAAAAGGAATTGGAGTGGCCTATAATGACAGAAGAATTATCACAGTTTGTACAAAAAACAGGTGGTGGTGATTAAATCTGGACCACACAGTGATGAAGCAAGAAATAAGAAAGGAGTGAAAGGCCGTGCACTGTCCTCTGTGATTTTTAATATGTCGTAGAGAAGGCCAATAAGAAAATCAAAGAGAAGGCTTCAGAGGTAAATGTCCACAGGGAAAATATCAGCATGCTTTGTTTGTAGATAACATTAGTACGTGCAGAGACAGAAAGACACTAATTAGAGAAATTAAACATGAATAGTTTACAAGGATACGATATTGGCCAGATATCACCTGAAGAATGTAGTATAAGAGAGAATCCCAAGTCCAATGTTACACTTGGGAAACAAAAAAGTTAGAATGGTAAGCGAGCACTTATATCTAGCATGCTGAATAACCAGTGATTGGGGAAGCAAGAAGGAAATAAGCAGTAGAAGAGCCCAGCTTTATAGGGCTTTCTATCAAAAGAACAATCTACTTACTGCTGGAAATACAAGCATGGAAGTACGGAAAAAATTCATCAGAACATAATCTAGAAGAATTATGCAAATATGACAAAGTGAGTTGAGCTAAGATAATTAAGTAGAGAGCTGCACCAAACCAATACATTTTGGGTCTGTTAACCCATGAAGATGACAAAAAAATTAAAAAACATGAACATCAAATTATTAAATATTTGACAACTTTCACCCTCAAGAATGCCTCTAGAAGAGATTTTATTATGTAACAACCAACAATGGTTTCAATAAATCTTACTTGTTCATGATGGACTGGTGAGAAAGTAGATTGTTACTCCTGGTAAGGGTGTCCATACCAGATAGGTTAAAGAGAAGTCCACACAGAGTTGACACCCCGGCTGCCTTGCATTTAGGGATGGGGGCTCAAAGGCTAGATGAGTAAATCTTGAAACAAAGCTGGCAGCCCCAAGCAATATAACTAGATATTTGCGTCAGATAAGTTTTCTTCTGCATTCATATGCATGATATACACAAATATGGAATGTAAATAGCATACATCATCAATAAGTTATGTTTGAGATAGCTATTACATTGAACCTTTGACTAAATTGTCAAATGTCATGGTGAAACTGATTATTTATCTAGAATATTTATTTAAAGGCAAAGGGATCACATCTGAAGAGGATAATTAGAATCTACATTCACTATTAATTAGGGTTTATTGGGCACCATGTATGTTTACAGTGATGCATTTTATATTTATATTTGCACAGTTATGTTATCATAGGATGCTCTTTGCCTCTGGTGACTGACTGCTGTACACTCCATGTCGCTGATTTTATTTGTCTTTCTCATGTGCCATTCACCCTTGCACCACCTGTCAGGACCTCTGGCAACTAGTGCATGAGTAAGGATGCTGGTCAAGACATGACGCATGAGTAAAATGCATCACTGTAAATGACACAGAGTCCAATGAACTTTAATTAATAATGATCACATATTCTAATTATCCCATTCAGAGGTAATCCCTTCAAAAGTAAAGAGGTCATTCCATGTCATTTCAACTACACCACGACACCCACCAATTTTGATTTTGACAAAACTTGATACATATGCATCATTTCACCATTGTAAGTGAAAAATATAAATTTTATTTATCTAGCACCAGTAGGCGCAGCTAGATTTTCAGGTTGCCCCCGAGTCAATTCATCTTCAAGACGACAGTTTCGCCGGCATTGGTCGGATTGTGTGTCACAAACAGGGTTTTTGAACAGAACATACATTTTTGGTCAAAAGTGACTCCTCAATATGTGTGCGGTAGGTGATGGTAGGAATTGGCTGATTGGCAAGTCTATGTGCAGAGGAGATGGTGTTACACTTCAAAGAGAAGAACATCCTGGTAGACTTCTATGGATTCTTGCTAAATGCTTCTATGGACTAAAAATAATAGAGCAAGTAGCAAATGAAGTATCCTGAGTAGATTTGGAGAAGAGAGAAGAATGAAGAAAACTTAAGAGAGCACAAAGGACCAACTAATCATTCATATCTTGAGATATGATGGTCTGGTGACATAGTGATAGGAAAAAAGAGAGAAAGAATGGGAAAGGAAAGCCTAAAATCAAATATATGGATCAATAGTTGAAAGATGAGAGACAAAAGATTTATGTAAATATGAAGATTCATGGTAATTAGAACAACAATTGTAATATTCCACAAAATTTTTTAATAGAAACACCTTTCACTAACTATGTGCCACTGTCAGGTGAGGTCTACATCACTGAGTAGAAGACAAAGTCTAATATTGTCAACAAAAGCTAGAGTCCCAATTTAGTTGAAACGCTACTAAGAAAAAAAAAGTTATACCTACAAAATGGGTTTCTACTTCGTAGTCTGGAAAACTGTCTCATTTGAAATGGTGCTCACTTCCACTAAACAGCTATCTATCACAAAATTTATCCAACTGCTCACCAACCTCATTAAAAGCACGATTTTATATCCCAAAACACATTTATAAGCTCCTGGTCATTGCCAAAGGACCAATCTGACAAATTCCTCAAGACAGAAATAGAAACTTAAATGCAACTGTTATAACACTGTGAACCTGAGACAGACAGGAGGGAACTTCTTGTCGTGTATCCAGGAGCATGAGATAAGTTTTCAAAATAAGGATAGCACTTTTCATCATGTTCAAAATCTGCATGAAAATAATCATGCTAGTGAATTCACCCCCGAAATGTGTATACACATTCTGCTCAAACATTTGAAAATGGATGTTCTTATGCAAAAAGAAACCATTAGGACTTCTGCAGATCTCGACATAAAACTGTGTAACAAACAATAAATGTTGTAAACAATAATACTGAAGCTCTTACACTGCAGCAGTGTAAGAGCTCCAGAGATGAAGACAAGGCAGAGGACAGAAATAACAAAATTGAGATGTAGAATGTGAGGATGATACTGAGGGTAGTGAAATTAGAGAACAACAATCAGTAAATGACTACATGAAATAAATGACACAATAGGACACAAAGGTGTAATGGAAGGACAGTTAAGATATCTGGAGTGAAGGATATAGAAAAATAACAACATATCGAGGGTAATGAAAGTAATGTGGGGACAGGACTACATATTAAATTGTTCGGTTGAGAAAGAATCACGTGTAATGGAAGTGAGAAAAGCAGTAATAGATAGCATCCCAGTAGAATTGTTAAAAGGTCGAGGGAAGACAAGAATATAAAGATTTTTTGGACCAATCGGTACGATATATGAAGCTAAAGTCTGGAGGAGAACATTGTGAAATCTGTTGATCCCTATCCCTAAAATAGGAAGCAGATATTAACAAGGACTATATAATGATTAGTATGATCTTGCATATGCAAATGTAGTTCCAAGATAATAAACAGGAAGCCGTAGAATATTCATTTGGAATTTGTAAGTGTAATTTCAAACCTATACATAGAACACTGTGCTCAGGTAAGGATAGCATATGGGGAATGTAAATGGGTGAGAATAGGATGGGGTTAGACAGGGTTGTCTGTTATCCCCAGTACTCCTTCATATGAAGTGTATTCCACTTATCATGGTAGAATAGTGCGATTGTTTTTGTTGACATTCTGTAAAAAATGGTAAATTATGATTCACTTTGTAATATTAATCCTAATGTTAAAATCACCCAGCAGTGCTATCAAAGCATCATATTTATTATTATCGAATGTATCATCACTCAAGAAACCATTACTACAAGCACAAACATAGATGTTCGTGACTAAATGATTTAATTTGCATATTACCAGACGGCATTATTTTCATAGGATTCCTCAGTACCGGGTGAAGGAATTTCACCACCCAGTTATCACAGAATCGGAAACGATAAGGTGATTTCCATCACTAGATATCCCTAGTCACAGAAAACAGCCCCTGGTTTTCACCATTTTGAGTTGTACTAACTGTGTCAACATTGTTCAAATATATTTAGGTGTTTGGGTTTCTGTTATCTTAACTCCCAAGAAAGAAGAAGAGAAGAAAAGCTCCAATTATGCCTTAATTCCCTATGTAGCTTGGACATTAAAAAAAAATCGCAAGAATTCTTGGGAAACATAATATAGTGACACGTTTTAACTGTGTCACGAAGACATCCAACCTCCTATGCAAGGCCAAGGACCGCGTGCCCATGAATATCCAAAGCGGAATATACGAAGTTAAGTGCTCTTGCGGAGACTCATACATTGGCCAAACATCAAGAGCCATGAAATGCAGAATGCAAGAACACCAAAAATAGGCAGTTTCGGTCATCCGCCATCGCCGAGCACGTATGGGAAAGACCAACACCCAATGTGGACTTTGAAAATGCTAAAATCATCGCTAGAGAGAAGCATCACTTTACCAGTCTCATACGAGAGGCTATCGAAATAGCGAAAACATCCACATTCAACAGGGAGGACAGCTATTCGCTCTCTAACGCCTGGAAGAGAGACTTACCCATACGGACCAATCAGAACGCACCTAGCCAAAACCAAGATCTATATAAGACGGGCAAAAACCTGTATCAAACACTTCGAACCTGAAGACACCAGCTACAACGCCGGCGAAACTGTCGTCATGAAGATGATTCGACACGGAGGTCAACCCGAAAACCTTGCTACGCATGGTGGTGATATAATTATCTCCGTAGCTCCGAAAAGATGGGAGTAGTTGTGGATATGCTAATTTTGAAAAAAAAAGAAACTTATGTTTTATATAGGGCTTTTTATAAAATTTTCAAGTTCAAGTAAATCCTAGTTTTGATTACTGCAAAATGAAAGTGTAAAGTATGTTACACCGTAAAAAGTTTTCATTTTGAAATTGTTTCCCCATCCCATTCCACTGACATGTGTTTAATTTAAAAAAAAAGACAATTTATAGTAAATCAAAAGGTAATGTATGACTGTGCAAGTTTCTTCTGCAGAAAAAGCTAATAATCAGGTAAGTCTTGGTTATTAAATAACCTGAATGTTCGCAGCTCTGGTCTAAATTGAGTGAGGGGGTTTGCCGGGATTTAGGGGGCCCAGGCCACTTTGTTGCCCAGGCGCCCGAAAATCCTGTCACCGGGCCTGAGTAGCATTATTTGTGAAGAGCAGAAAACCAAGGTTAAATCAAGGTTTGAAGAAGTTGAAAGAGAATGACACCTGGAATTACTACAAGAAGAAAGGGCATTGGGTAATTTCATGCAAGAGTGGATTGCTGATGGATGACCAAAGAAGAGCGCTCCTCAGTGCATTGTCGTGGACACCAATGTAGCCCTAAGTGCAATCAGTGAAGATGTAGTTTCAAGTCAAGACGGTCTCATAGGGATGGTGGATCGATAACGGAGCAATGAAGCATGTGATGAATTGTCCGGATCTGTTTGTCGAGTTCCAGGAGTTTCAAGGTCCCTGCATCATCAAGGCCGCTGGAAAAGAAGCTCTCAAGACCATCGGGAAGGGCACCATTGAAATTTTATCATTCACTGAAGAAAACACCTTGAAGATGACTCTGACAGACACTTGGTATGTTCCTAATATTTGGTGAGAGAATTTTGTGAGCCCTGCACTTTTGGACCGTTGGGCACTAGGAGAAAGGCAACAAGACCTGGAGAACTTTTTTCACTGATGTTGAAGGCCCATTTTGCGAATTCTTCAGCAAAAAACGATTTCTAGTTGTTTTTAAGGATAGCTACACAAAGTTTCATTATGGCTATGTAATTAAACAGAAGTTATATGTCAAAATTGAGTTAAAACAGGTTTTAGCACATTCAAGGACCTTTGGGCATAGCATTCAAGAGCTACTCAGTGACATTGGAGGAGAATTCGACTGTGAAGAGATTAATTGCATTCTACCAGAGAGTGGAATCACACAGACTGACAGCGCCATACACACCTCAGCAGAATGGCAGCAGTGAGTGCAAGAATTGAATAATCGTCGAGATGGCAAGGACCTTCAAGTACTCGAACAGTGAAGTTGAATATGCAGATTCAATATGGGCAGAGCTAGTGACCACAGCCATTTACATTCTCAACAGAACAGGAAAATCGCCAGAAGATGGAGTGTGTCGTTATGAACTGTGAATGGGAAAGAAACCAAGAATGAAACATCTGCTCCATTGGATCTTCCTTCTACATTCACATTCCATCTGAAAAGAGGAAGAAGATGGACAAGAAGGTAGTGAAAGGATTCCTAGTAGGATACAGCAGTTATGAGTTTACGTTCCAACTAACCACAGAGTTACCCTGTCATGAGATGTTCATTTCCAAGAGAGAATTAAAGAATGTGAAGATGAAGTCAAGCTACCATTGAGAGATATCGGGCATAGAGATGAATTTGATGAAAAGGAGAATGAAGAAGAGCCACAGATCGACATCGAAAAAGAATCATCAATTAGTGATGTAAAATCACTTGGTGAAGTTGAGTCAGATACAGATGAGGAAGAAAACTCCAAGCACTTATCTGGTAGAATTCTGAGAAATCGATCAACCTTGAAGAGACCAAAACATCTTGAAGATTACGCCACGAGAGTGGAGGAGTTCTTGAATCAAGTGATGGAGGATCCTGAGACCTTTGAAGATGCGTTGAGAAGCGAGGATTCAGTCGAGTGGAAGAAAGCCTTGGATCGTGAAATTGCTTCATTGAAAGAGAATCAAACCTGGATTTTGACGGAGCTTTCACCAGGTGCAAAGGCAATTCCATGTAAATGGGTCTTTCGACTCAAGAAAAATCCAGACGGCAGGATGACAAGTACAAGGGTAGATTAGTTGTTAAGGGATTCAGTCAGCATCACAACATCAATTACAGCGAGACCTTCAGTCTGGTGGCAAAGATGGGAATGATCCACTCAATTCTCAGCATTGCAGCAAGTAAGAAGATGCACCTGACACAATTCAATGCATCAACAGCATTTCTGTACGGAGAGCTTGGAGAAACAGTTTTCATGAAGTAGCCACAAGGATATGAAGACAGAGCCAGCAAGGTTTGTCAGCTGAAGAGAAGTCTGTACGGACTTAAGCAGGCACCTAGATGCTGGAATAAATAACTTGGAACATTCCTGCAACAACATGGGTTCAAGGCCAGCGATGCTGATCAATGGTTATACATTCGAGAGAGGAATGGTCGGAAGCTCATACTTGTGATCAACGTAGACGATGGCTTGATGGCAGCAACTGATCTACAGGAGATGGAGGTTTTCATTGAAGAGTTGAAGACAAGAGTTCTAAATCACTGCAAAGCGAGCAAGCTATTTTCTGGGCCTTGAAATTCAGCGAGAAGAGAAGTTCATTAAGATAAGTCAGAGAGCATATGCAAAGAAAACTTTTGAACGCTTCAATTTTCCAGAATGCAGACCGGTTTCAACTCCAATGCTCAAAGGTGCAGAAATTTCCACACCAGGGAAAGATGAAGAGGCACCAAGGTTTCCCTACAGACAGTTGGAGCTCTGATGTATTTGATGCTTGGCACAAGACCAGACCTGGCTTACGGTGTCGGATTCATTTCCAGGACACTTGAAAATCCAACTCAAGAAGATGTGGAACGAGTCAAGAGTGTCTTCACATACATAGCAGTGACACTGGATCTGGGGATAGTCTATCAAATCAATGTGGATGAGGGTTTTCTGGACGTCTACAGTGATGCAGATTTTGGAGGAAGTACATCAACGGGTTGTTCAATCACTGGAGTCATCGTTACGCATGCAGGATGGGCGAATTCATGGACTTTGACATCAACTTCGACAACTGAAGCAGAGATCATCGCAGCAAATGAACATAGACCTTAAATAAAGTAGACTGCACGTGACGTCATTTCGGCGAGGTCAGGATAAGCGAGCAGGCAGTCACGTGATATCGGGCAAGAAAAGCAACATGGTTCACTCGTGTAGTGCGATCGGATGCAAGGAAAGATATGTAAAAGGCATTTACCATTGGAGACAGGTCTATGAATTTTTTACCCTGTATTAGGAATACGGGGGCCTTTCGGGTGCCATTCTAGCATCGTACCCATAGGTCGTGGGTTCGACTCCAAAAATCTTAGAAAACTCGTTTCCAATGCGCTAACGTACAATCGCTATATTTACAAAGAACCACGATTTGCTGTTTTACTACTTGAGACAGGTTTATGAATTTTTGGCCCTGTGTATACGACATGAGGACCCATCGGAAGCCTATACTAATTCTTTTTCTTAAACATTTGTTTGCTGCGACATTAATGTACATAAAACTTTACACTACCTATGTATACCAGAAAACTGCAATTTGAGTCTATATGATTGGGGGAACTGTCACATTAATAACCATGGAGTGTGCACAGTCAGATATTAGGAAAGTTTTTCAATGCCATGAATGATGGAGGTCAATAAAATTATGAGCAATGGGTAGTGACTTCACGTAAATATTAGAATTGATTACACAAACATATTTGGCGGTTATATGTGTATTGAATCCATCTCGTGTTAATGATCTTCAATTACTCAACTATACTAATTTTGATTAATTATTTATTACTATTTAATGATTAGACAAAAATAAGGTAATACACACCAAAGTACATATGTATAGAAAAGTACAAGTACACACGTGGTTCCCGAAGAAATGACAACAATAAATGTAGAATGAATTCCGTAGATTCTGGCAATATTGCGTGGTATTCGAACAAATCAGAAAGAAGACAAACATTTGCAATTTACCACATAAAACACTTTATTCCGACCCGGCTTTCGGTCTCTGCAACAGTTGCAGTGCCAACGAAATCCGGGTCTGAATAAAGTTTTTTTATGTGGTACATTGCAAATTTTTGTCTTCTTTCTGAAAAAAAGTAGAGCATATACGGACCATAAGGAACGTTCACAAACACCAGAGGAAGAAAATGTAGAGACATTTAATGGTTTACATCCTAGTAAAAAATAATACAAGGCCCAAAACATTAACACACATTATAATTCACTCCCGACAAGATATAGTGATTTAATTACTGATAGAGTGTGATTATGCGCCAATATTGATGGATGGTGACAAAATGCTTAAGAGTGTGATTCTTTCGCATTTACTGTTTCAATATATGTTCTGAAAGCCATTCACTCAATACAGTCAGTCCACATCCGAAGCTTTCCTGTGTACTACTCCATTAATTTCATTGGGCCATTAATATCAATAATATCCTATTGGTAAGTAATGCTGAAATCTGCCATACTAATTAAGATGTATCTCTCCCTTTCAAGTTTTAAGGGAAATTATGCACAACAATAGTTAAAATAATTAGGGGAGAGGAATTTGAAGGGGAAATGGAATGAATCAATGATAAATTTAATGGTGTAATTTTAAAAGTGGGATGTAGCTCGTATGCTGAAATGAAGAGGATGGCTAATGATGGAGATGGTTGAGGTCGTGGCTGTGGCGATAAGGCTCTATGCCTTTGAATAAAACAAATATTTTGTAACTGAGAATACACAGTAATTTCATTTTGCTATTGATATGGTTAAATTACAAAAAAAAGGTACAGTTCCTATCGAAGTACCTAACGTGTCCACTTAATTCCCATATTCTCTAACCTACATTGCAAATATGTTTATTATTTAAACAATATTGCATCATGAGAATAGTTACCTATAACCTGTGCCTTCAACAACAATACGTAGTTTTTCCTTGAAAGAATTTTATTTGTAATATAAATTTACGTATGGGTAGGAAAAGAATGTAGTGAATACTTCGGCGACAACAAATAAATATTTTTTCAAATTAAGTACCGAAGTTCGTAATTATAGTTCAATGAGGATGAACTGTCTTGCCATAAGTCGATAGTTACACATTAATATTTCCATTGATTAACATGAACATCCAATGAGATGAGTTCATTTTTTAAATAACTGTAGAAAATAGCCGAGATTTAATGATAATACGTATCACCTATATGGAAATCATGGCGTCCTTTGTAAAGAAATGTGTATGCAGGAAGAAGAACGATTTAATATGCTCACAAAAAACGTGTACGATTGAAGAGATAACAGAATTTCCTTTAATTGCATCGAGAATCAGTCCACTTATCGACCGCAGGCGTATCCAAAATTCAAACACCGCCATTGCCTTGCCTGATGTCACGTGACATGAAGAGCTTTTATGCTCGCATCTCCCTCGGCGTATGTGGGTGAAGGGAAAGCGCCAACCAGTTATATACCTGATCTAGGCAAATGAAGGGACCAAAGAGGCAATTTGGCTGAGCAGACTGTTTAGAGGGATTATATGGCTTAAACATGTTCCAGTCATTCAAGATGACAACTCAGCAGCGGTGAGACTAGCTAAGAACCCAAAGTTTCATCGCAGGACAAAACATATTTCCATTAAGCACTTTTTCATCAGAGAGAGAGAGAGTGACAGGAGGCAAGCTTGAAGTTCAGCAGATCTCCACAGAACATCAAGTGGCTGATATCATGACGAAGCCATTGCCAAAGAAATGACTGAAGATTTTGTCTGTAAAAAAAGGACTGATGTGAAATAGAAAGGACAATGAACAATACTGGTGTGCTTTTGTGAGCTGTGTCAGTAATTGCATCTCATTATAGTATTTCTTGTTCACTTTATGTTGTTAAAGTCAACTTTAATTAACAAGGGAAAGTGTGGAAGTTAATTAGTAATATTAAAATCAAGTTGAATTTTATAGTTGATGGTTTGATCCACAGATGGTGCTGCAATGCCAATGTTGTAAGTTCATTGTTTTTTGTTATGTAACTAAGGCAGCAACAAAAACAGCATTCGAAACTAAAAAGAAACATCAAATACCAAATAAATTATGGAGAAACATATCTCAGTATAGTAGTGGTAGTTTAAATGGTTCACCGTTGACCATCTGGGATGATAGATTTAGGATGAAAGTAAATCACATGAAAATTATGACATTGTCAAGAAAAAATATTAAGAGGGCATCAGCTAAAACAGTTTTGTTGCTTGGGTAGGATATTGAACAAAAGTGCACACAGTAATTACTATGCGCACTCATACTCATATTAATATGGCATTAGGAGAAGAATAACGTAAGCTAAGAAGGTGTTTGCTAACATGAGCTAACTCAAAATGAGAACCTTTGCCACGGATGTAAAAAGGTTAGTGAAGAACTTAATGTGGAGCTTAATGACGTTTCCTAAGAGTCTTGAGTCCTGGACTCTTTAGAGTTCAAGAACAGACTGGAAATCTTCAAAATGTGGGTGAGGAGGAGAACACTGAGGGTAGAACGGATGGAAAGGAAGATGAATTAACAGGTGTTGAACACAATTGGGGAGAAGAGAATGTTAATTCATGGTATAAGGCATAACTTTGTGAAAATGAGATATTCATGAAGAGTAAAACAAAGAATGTAGCACTATTTTCACACTGTAGTGAATTAAAACTGCCAGGGTTCAACATCACAAGTGTCATTATTCAAGGTGACACCTTTCAACACCACAAGTGTATTCAAGGTGACACCATTGTCAGTATTTAATACATACAAAATATTACTTCATTGTTTCCTTCTTCATCATGAAGGAGGGAATGAGATGGAAGTGTAGGTGGATGATGTGGGTATACTTAAGGGCAATGGATTGCTAAAGGTCACATCATCATCATCATCAAGGGTCAACAATCCTAGGATTGGTTTGACGCAGCCCTCCACTCGATTCTTCTATCTGCCAACCTCTTCATACCAACGTAGTTCCTCTCTTTCACATCCTTTACGACCTGCTCCATGTAACTCATACGAGGCCTGCCTCTTCCATTTTTCCCCTCAAATGATTAGTATGAAGGGGGGCAAGAAGTATGCAAACCTGAAGTAGCTTAGGGATGGATGGAGATAAAAGATGAATTCAAAGAAGAGTTTAGGCACCCCATCAAATTATACCCTTAGAGGTAAAAAAAGATGAAAATTAAAAATGAATAAATTTTGTTGCCTGGTCATGAAACGTCAGGTTAGCACCCATTAAAAACTTATTATAAGCCAGCCAAATCAGGAAATGGCAAGCCACATGAAAACATTAAAACATGGCAACACTTGCTTCACTCATTAAGTTTGCGAACAAAAAAAAGTCTCTTAATATGGTATCGAGCTACAAGAAAAGGTTTACTTACCTTTCTGAGGGATAATCAGCAGCTCCAACAGTAGTAAAGTGAGGGAAACACACTTACAAAGAGGCACCAATTATTTATTTCACTTTTGAAGTATGGCTTTAAAATCCTAAGGCTTGGCTGCATTCCCACTCCAGTTGTTAGGACATGGATAACTGCACATGCACTCCAATGATGAAGCATGATGTTATCAGCATATTTGTTCTTCGAATCTAGGCCATAAGGATATCCATCCGTGGTCGCCAAAAAGTAATCGCCACAGGAGTCACAAACAAATAGATTATAATGTTTAACGCTGTAGAACGTAACACCACCAGTAAAAGCCACCCAGAAATGATATCTTTCGAGTGTATTGGAATGAATATACAAGCATATATACAAGGTACTACATTCATTGCTACATTATGTTGTCCCAGGTTATACAAAAGTAAATGTGGAAGTGAAAACTAACATAATCGTATCATGCGGTCAAACGGGAGGTAACCGTGAGCGAGAAAACACCATGTCTTCACCGGTAAATGTGTATTAAAGGATCGCAACAACTTCAATAAAAGATTTATAGGTCTACTTACGTAGGCACCAGTCTTCCCAGATTTTCGCCACTTTGATTTATCGAAACAGCACCTGTGCCAGCGACAAAATATAAGCTCCTCAACTATACACAAATACCTGATGGTATCGACGTAAATCTTCAAAATATTACTGATCTGTATACTGATCACTCAAGCGCTCTTCGCCGATGTCCTTTTCCTTGTTGCGTCCATTATTCACAAATTGCATGCACTCACGAAACACCAACAGGAGCAATTTTGCATGGCACGAGACCTCACATCCCTCGACCCAAACGGTGTGAAGTCAAATGACGCGAAAGGCCTTGGGTCGCGCGAGCTATGGAATGGGGATGGCAGTGATCGGGAATATTACGAAATCAAGAAGTGCAAGCAAGAGTGAAAAAGGGCAAAGTACGAATGCCTTCTGCGCCAGGTGCTTAATTTTCAATCCGAAAGTAGCAGACAGTATTTAAATTGGGGAACCTGGGGCTCGGCTCCGGGCACTGAAAATGCCGCGTTGTTTGGAGCGCCGGGAGCGCCAACCCCAAACAACTGCCTTCGAACAACTGCCGCACGTAATTCGGCAATTGAAGTAGGGGAATTACGGAATTTAACCGGTTTGTTTGTTCTCAGTAAAGTCTATGTTTGTATACTGTTAACGCTATGATAAATTAAATACGTTGCGTTTAGCTTCATCCTGAAATCATGAGGGCGGCTAACAGAGTTGTTTCCTATTTAATCTATCCTGTGATAAGGAAACACATACAACGTTTAGGAGTGCTTGAGAATGGCTATATAAGCAGAGGAAAACTATTTCTGTCTAATTAGTCAGCATCATCGTCAGGTAAGATACTTTCCGAAATATTTAATTATCATGCCTCCTGAATTTTATGAGCTTCGTGGTCACGAACGGGCTAAATGTTGTATGTTAAATTGGAGTCCATAATGCTTATGCCACAAAGTATACATTCTTACCTGAATTACCATATGTCCATTTAATGCGATATAAATTACAATAGTCCTCGTATTCCGTATTTGCTGAACATTGATTTTTGGTAAATGTGAGCGAGGGGGTTACATCGTTCAAAATTTTTCTAAACCCCCTTAAAATCAACGTTTTTCGACGAAATATTCACGGAACAATCTGCTGGCATGACAGTACATTTTCGCGAAACAATATTTATTAAAAGTCTAAAACTCACGTTTTTCCAGTGTTTCAATCACGGAGATTATATTATTTTATTATCCATGGTTTCAATCCCAAGAGGTGACTCTTCGCCGCGCCGCCATATTAGAAAACAACCGTGTTTCTAGGCGAGGTCACCAGGTGGCGAGTTGGAAGTTGAGTGTCGTTTCTGCAGTAGAGACTGGTACTCAGCAATCCCCCCCCTCCCGACCCGCGGGCGTATGAATGGTATGAATTGTATGAATGTTGCTGAAACGATGACATCTCGCTGGGATGATGATACCGCGTAAAGGGCCAATCACATTTGTACTTGGCATTTGTACTTTGCCCTTTTTCACTCTTGCTTACATTTCTTGATTTCGTAATATTCCCGATCACTGCCGTCCCCATTCCATAGCTCGCGCGACCCAAGGCCTTTCACGTCATTTGACTTCACACCGTTTGGGTCGAGGGATGTGAGGTCTCGTGCTATGCAAAATTGTTGGTGAGTCTTGAGTGCATGCAATTTGTGAATAATGGACACAACAAGTAAGATGACATCAACGAAGAGCGCTTATGCGATCAAATACTGAAAGTGATAGAATAGTTTGAAGATGTACGTCGATACCATCAGGTATTTTTGTATAGTTGAGGAGCTTTATCATTTGTCGCTGGCACAGGTGCTGTTTCGATAAATCAAAGTGGTTAAAATCTGGGAAGACTGGTGCCTACGTAAGTAGAACTAAAAAAGTATTATTGAAGTTGTTGCGATTCCTTAATACACATTTACCGGTGAAGACATGGTGTTTTCTCGCACACGGTTACCTCCGTTTGCCCGTATGACACGATTATGTCAGTATTCACTTCCACATTTTCTCTTATATGACCTGGGACAACATAATGTAGCATTGAATGTAGTACCTTGTATATATGTTTGTATATTCATTCCGATGCACTCGAAAGATATCATTTCTGGGTGGCTTTTAATGGTGGTGTTACGTTGTACAGTGTTTAAGATAATATCATATTTGTTTGTGACTCCTGTGGCGATTACTTTTTGGCGACCATGGTTGGATATCCTTATGGACCAGATTTGGAGGACAAAGATGCTGTAAACATCTCTTGTCTTGGTCCTACCACAAGTCACGAGAGATCCAGCATCATATCAGGCTGTACCTTTTCAAGTATGGAACTTCATCATTGGAGTGCATGTGCAGTTATCCATGTCTTAACAACTGGAGTGGGAATGCAGCCAAGCCTTAGGATTTTAAAGCCATACTTCAAAAGTGAAATAAATAATTGGTGCCTCTTTGTTAGTGTGTTTCCCTCACTTTACTAGTGTTGGAACTACTGATTATCCCTCAGAAACGTAAGTAAACCTTTTCTTGTAGTTAGATACCATCTTTATCTATTTATTTAGAGATTTTATTTCTTCGCAAACTTAAGAAATGAAGCAAGTCTTACCATGTTTTCATGGGGCTTGCCATTTCCTGATTTGGCTGGCTCTTTATAAGTTTTAATGGGTGCTAACCTGATGTTTCAGGACCAGGCAGCAAAAAATATTCATTTGTCATTTAAATTTTATATTGAAGTGAGGATTATACCTCTAAGGGTAGGATTTGACAGAGTGCCCCAACCATTGCATTCATCTTTTATCTCCATCCCTAAGATACTTCTCTTCAGTTTTGCATATTTCTTGACTCCCTTCATGCTAATCATTTTAGCTTAGAGGTGACCTTCAGCAATTCATTGCCCTTAAGTACCCACATCCTTCCATCTCATTCTCTCCTTCATGATGAAGTATGAAACAATGTAGTAATATTTTCACTCTGTATTAAATACTGACTAGGGTGTCACCTTGAATGCACTTGTGGTGTTGAAGCCATGGTCAGTATTTAATTGTCTAAATATAGTACTGCGGTAAAACCTGTCTTAGCAGGCACTGTGTGGCCAAAAGAAAAGTGGCCGCTGGAAGGAGGTGAACCCTTACCACTTTAATAATATGCAACCCGAATACCCTCCTAATTTTTTTTTAATTTGTGGTAAAGAGGCCAATGATTGGATGGCCAATGATTACTATAGTACAGTTTGTCTCTCCTTAGCCAGCTTTTCCACTCTGCATGCCTAATTTATGAAGGCTAATTGTTTTTAAAAACTGATTGTTAGAATAGAGCAACTTCATCAACATTGAATAATGTATCGGCGGTAAATGTGAGCGAGAGGGTTACATTGTTCAAAATTATTTTTTACCCTCTTAAAATCGACGTTTTTCAACAAAATTTTCAAGATGCAACCTGCTGTGATCGCAGTACATTTTCGCTAAAAAATAAAACAATTTCAGCATTTTGACAACCAATCAGTGAAATTAATCAATTTTAAATCAATGAAAATTTCTTTGTTGATTTTTCCTTCTTTATTCTCTACGATAACATGTTTTCTCTCTGCGAGATGCATAACAACCTTGCTTTTACCTTCACTCATTTTAGTAATCCCTCTCACTAAATCGAAGTACAAAAATGCCCCCATGTACTGTACGGCACCGAATTCAGTTTGAAACTAAAGTGGAAACTTACCCAGGTCAACAGATAATCCTAGCACATGCAGTGCTGTCAAGAAGGTTTCCTTACCTTTTAGTATTCCTCTTCCACTCCGACATTGGAATAAAAGTGATATGTATTTTTTGTTAGGTAGGTATATTTCTTTTTGGATCATTATATGTTTTGGTGTTAATATGATTGAGTGTCTGTCCTCTTTCCTACCCATAATATATTTGAGTAAGGGGGTCTGTGGGTTGTAGAAACATGGATAGTGAATGGATAAAAAGATGCATTTACTGCTTCCCAGGCCAAGGATTTAGTTTCACGCAAGAAGTCCATTGATTTACTATGCTAAACGGTCCTTTTTTGGGGGTCTAGTGACTTGTCATTCATCCACAGGATGGAATGTTAAACCGTAATCCCCTTGGTGAGCAGGCGGATGCTGATGCCAGATTTCTCTCCACCCTTACATTCCAAAATTTAAACCTTTCCTCCCAGTCTGAAGTTCCTATGAGTGATGGTAAGAACCCAGATGATGATCATGCACAGGATTAGATTTGTATGGTCAGTGATATGAATGAAACAAAACTGTATGCTGGACAGGGAGTAATGGCCACTTCTGGAAAATCGAGCGGTCGATAATCTGTCATTCAAGGGTTGACAATCTGATTATAAGGCTCTATTAATAACTATGCACTTCATAAAATGAGCATTTTTAAGAATAGAAGAGAATAATTCCCCAAACATATTCCAAAATATATGTTTGCAAAAGAAATTGTTCCCAAATGGCCACATAAGGATTGACCATTGGATGGAAAGTGTAACTGCTGGTCATTGAAGGAGGTCGCTGCTGAAAAGAGGGGAAATTTACATTGCTTATATGAGAAATGCATTCGGTTCTAGGGAAAAGTGGCCGTGGATGGAGGTGGTCATTGAGGCAGGTTCCACTGTATGTTCTTTGTTTTGGTCCTCCTCATGAATCTCTCATTTTCACAAAGTGACATCTTATACCATGAATTAACATTCTCTTCTCCCCAATTGTGTACAAAACCTCTTATTTCATCTTCCTTTCCATCCACTCTACGCTCTGTATTCTCCTCCTCACATACATTTCGAAGACTTCCAATATTTTCTTGTTCTCCTTCATAAGAGTCAAGGGGGCCTGTGTTTGAAACCATCGGGGTTATCTCGAATAGGTAACCAAGGAGTCACGTGGTATAAACACGAATGCTTCGCAAATTTGGTGTGCTAAAACCGTTGATAACACCTCATTCATTGCTTACACTTGTGTTATATCTCATTTAGGGGCTCTACAGGTCGAGACAGATGAGAAAAACTCAAGTAAAAACCAGTGATTGAGATTATTATGAGCAATTCAAATTCAGCAAATTTTCAAATCATTGGTGTTTATACCACGTGACTTCTTGGTTACGTATTCAAGATAATCTCGACGGTTTCAAACACAACCCCCCAGGACTGAGACCCTTAGGAAACATGATTAAGCTCTTAAATCTCCACATTAAGCTATTCATTAACCTTTTTACATCCATGCCCAAGGTTCTCATAATGAGCGACCTCATGTTGGCAAATACCTGCTTAGATGAAACTAATCATTCTATAGTCCGTGTAAACATCTGCTAAGGAGGAGGATGGATGGAGGAACAGGTTGCAGGTATGGCACATGGCTTAACTTTTGTTTGACTCCTAGCCTTGGACCTATCTAACATAAGTGGCCCTACAAGAAGCAATTTTCATTCCTCCCCTCAGTACTGCTCTAGGGGTAACATGAACACACAAGCCCCCTATCCCAGCACTTTAACTTAACATTTTCCATCCTTTACCATTACTTATCCATCCATTTTAACTTACCATTTGCACCGAGCTTTCATTGAATATGCAGCATTGTCAGGTACATATCAGGTATTGTCAGGAACTGCCAGCAAAGACTGTGGTTTATATATCCTAAATCCCAAGAGTTTGCCACCATTGTGAGTAATTCAGTCCCTCTGTCACTTTTAGGGAAGGCTTGTGGTGAAAGATTCGAGGACACGGTAAGTAGTAATGTGGAGGGATGTATGAGGGTTTTGGTGGGAAGTTGTTGGGGTGTAGGGACAAGGTCAGTTTTTGAGAGAGAAGCTGAGAGGGATGTGACAATTTTTGTTTGTTACACAGTTTGATGTCGAGATCTGCAGAAGTCCTAATGATGTTTAAGTATCTAGGTAGTGTGTTGTAGGAAAAAAGGCAAAGCAGCATTGAAGTGAGCAGGAGAATCGCAATGGCAAAAGAGGCTTTTACTCGAGGGCATGAACTAATGAAAGGGACGATGCATAGGGAAGTAAAGAAATGACTAGTAAAAAGCTTATAATAGAACACTGTATGATGTGGAAACATGGGTTTTGCGGAAAGTAGATGAAAATACACTTAGGGCTTTTGAGATGTGGGTGTGGAGACGCATGGAGAAAGTGGAGTGGGTCGAAAGGAAGACAAACCATTAAGTGATAGAATTGGTAGGAGAGGAAAGAGATGTGATAGGTGAAATTAAGAGAAGGCAGAAAGGGTGGGTGGAGAAGGTAATTAAGGGCAATGGTGTTTTTATAAGATATGATTGAGGGGAGAATGTTGGTGTGAAGTGGGGAAGAGGGAGAAGAAAAACAGGTAGCTTGGATAGAATGAAGGGAGGTAGGAGGTATGAGTTCTGAAGAGGGTCTTTGTGTGAAATGTAGGAGTTTAGGAAAATTAAATGTCCATTTAGGCCTACCTTCACCGGTAGAAATTTAAAAATAAATAATTGTTATTTAAGTGTGATGCAAGAATCATAATTACTGGCTATAATCTTAGCTTATATTTGTGCCAATGTAATTTTTTTAAGGATTGTCCTTTATGCTAGGAATATCTCCCAAATGCTGATTTATCTGTGGAAAACTCTATCTATTATTATAGAAAGAAAATTATTTTGATAAAAGTATTTTAGTACATTGTTTCTGAAATGCTTATGATGAGAGAACCAATTCATTTTGTTATCAAAACACAGTTTGAGTTAATTTTAATACATTATTAAATGATATGTTAAATAAATGCATTGATCACATAAGTATGAATCGAGATATTCACTCTTTGAGTTTCAATCAAGTGTACTGGACTCCAAACTTTGTTACTACAGTACAATCATTGAAATTGGCTTGTAATGAGGTCATTTACCTTATTTTTACTTGACAAATTCTCCAATCATTACCGAGACAGCACAGCTCTTCGGCTCAATGACAGTGAGGGACAAAATACTGACTTTACCAATGGAACTGGTTGTTAGACTCCATTGAGATTATTTCGAAAGGCATTCAACTACGTAGTAATTTATAAATAAGCAAATTAACTTCAACACACTTTTAGTCACACCAAAATGTATATGAAAATATCTTGTTGGTCAGTTTTTTTGTGTTATTCGCTGGATGCGACAGGATATCTGTAGACAGACTTCCCCTCCTGTTCTTCCTCAATACAGTCAAGGACAGGTGGTGGATGACTTAGATATCTTTAATTATCACCTATTGCTTATTTTAACTTTAGATTTATGAATGGTAAATTGCTCTGGTTAGAAGATTAACCCCTCAAGCGTGACTTTAAATGGAGGTATTTAATCTCTCAGCATGTGCGACATACCATCTGCGTCCGCTGTAATCCATGTCTCAAGCATGTGTGGAGCACCGCTTGCGTCCAGGTTTTTCATTGGGAATTCTTATCGCTCACGCTCAATATATTTAATTTGAGTGAGTATATATGTGGTCCAATGCCTTCTGTCTTCGTTCTAGTCCTCCTATCTATGTGTTAATGTTTACCTATGTAAAAAGGTTTCTTTCAACTCATGATTGGGAAAGGGAAGGCTCACTCGCAGCCCAGTGTCTGGTGTCCTCATATGAACGTATTTTTTTCCACTCACGATTTCCTTTATGAGCTTCCAGAGAGATGATACGTGCGTGTTGATGCTGAATGCTTTTGTCTGTTCCTAGTTATCTGTTGTTCTGTGTCAACATTTCCTTTCTCTTTCATCGTGATAATGATCACGAAGCCACGGTCCCTCCAGGCATGGTCACTCAATGCTTCTAGGAACTTTGAAGACCTGTCAGCTCTGGTATCTTATTTACGATGTCTGAATATAAGGATATAGTTAACCTGATGCCTATGGTTGAATTGGGGGCTTAGTTTTACTTCTTCGTTGGGACCGTCCCGTTGCTGAACCCCTCTTTAGTTAACCATGGCTTTTAGCTCACGTGAGTTGTCGGATGAGCTAGTGCTTGATGTTCTGGAAGAAGAGAGTGCCGGATGTTCAGATACAATGTCTGAGGATTTGATTGGCTACTCTATGGATTCTAGTTCTGAAGAAGAAGAACCGTCTCAATTGTCAGTGAATATTCAAGATAAGAATTGGGAAGAGATCGACAGTGCTAATCCTCCTGTGCCTTTTGCGTGTGATTTGCTTGGGAAACAAAAAGTGCTTGTTCAGTGTGCTACTGATCCCCTGGATTATTTTGAGTTATTTTTTTATGATGATCTAATTACAATAATAGTGACTGAAATAAACCACTATGCAGTCCACTTTCTTGCTCATGAGAAAGAAAAAATCTTGGCACAAAAAAAATTGCACTTTCAAAAATGAGTTCCACAAACTCTGAGAGAAATAAGGGTATTCCTAGGTTTGCTTATGTTGATGGGAATAATTCAGAAACCAAGCCTCAGAATGTATTTTAGTGGACAACATATATTAGAAACTCAATTTTTTCCCAATGTAAATAGCGAATAATTATTTTCATTACTGACTAAATTTCTTCATTTTGGGGATAACACCAATGAGGAAATGGTAAAAAGGGATCAAAAACTGTATAAAATTCTACCAGTTAGTGAATATGCAAAAAATAAATTCGAAAAAAGTGTATGTGCTGGGAAAGGAAGTCAGTGCTGATGAATCTTTGTTATTGTGGTAAGGTAGACTTTCTTGGAAACAATATATTCCCATGAAAGCTTCTCGGTTTGGGGTAAAATTGTTTGAGATTTGTGCGTCCGTAGGGTATTTATGGAATTTTATTATTTACAGTGGCTCAGGAATCATGTTAGGCTATGAAATTACAAATACAGTTCTTTTTTCAACATAAGTGTTCTAAGTTTATGCGAGAATCTTTTAGACTCGGGCAGATGCATTTATATTATTACTATTAATTAATAATAATAATATAAATCAGCATTATCATAAGTCATCAATCCTCAGATTGGTTTGACATAGCTCTCCACTGAGTTCTTGTATCGGCTAATCTCTTCGTATTTACGTAATTCTTCTCTTTCACATCCTTTATCACCTGTTCCATATATCTTGCACGAGTCCTTCCTTTGCCATTCTTCCATTTCTCTTGTCCCTCAATGATTTTCTTCATCAAGCCATCATGTCTCATGATGTGGCCGATCAAGTTGTTGTCCCGTCTTTTTCTTAGGGTATTCAGAAGACCTCTTTTCTCCCACTCTTCTTAAGACTTCTTCGTTTGTCACTCGGTCGATTCATTTTATCTTCATCATTCTGCTGTAGCACCACATTTTGAATACTTCCACCCTTTTCTTTTTACCCCTTAAGGTATTCATGAGTAGTTTTCAATCTTTGAATGGCTATTCTTGTTTTAGTTGTGTGTTAATAACTCATGTTGAGTTGAAAACCCATTGAGAATAGTGCTACCATTGCCTGCTGTCCCTTTGTGATGAAGGTAATTTGGTTTTGTGCCTAATTGTTTGGGAATTGAGGAACAGATATCATAAAGTGCTGACAAATTACTTAGATACTTTATTTTGTGGCAATATGGCAGAATTGGAACTTCAGGGTCCATGAAACCAAGAAAGGATGAGGAGATTGCTTGTGAAGCTGGACTGCTGGCAATTTCATCATGGTTCCATCTGGCTGATGGAATCATTCTTGAATTTGGACCAAAGTACAGGACTTCATGTTGATTGAAAGGATCAAGGAAAATAACATTTCAATGAATCAGAGAAAGGTTAAGAGCTATCAGATGTGGCAATACCCAATGGTGTATCTCTTCACAGGTGAGTCATTTTTCATGGGGTATTAATGCAATGATTAAAATAAGTACAAGACCTAGTAATATAGTCATTTTTTATTTGGCCTTGAGTGTTTTTGGTGATACTAATTCAATCTTTTCAAGAAGTCTGGCAAGATACTTGAGTATGTTATGGTGTTAATTCCAAGGACATTGGAAAGTGTGGAGATGTGGGAAAGGGAAAGTTTTTGCAGGGTTCAGTTGGCTTGATTCAAAAACATAATGGAAAAAAGGAGGGGGTTTTAGTTCTGAATTGTGCCCATTGTGTGCTGAATTAATTTTAGGTTTTTGATTCTGTTTATTATATAACACCTCAACGCCGTCCTGCATACCCAGTACGCATGTTTAAATCACCGTATGTCGCCGTCATGCGTACCCAGTACGCTTCCTGAACTGCCGAATATAATAATTTTTCTCGGTCTGAAATTGCATATTTAGTCCAATATGTTTACTGTATATTGTGTAGATATGTTTTATCTTCGCATAGTAAAATACACAACATTTTTAGCCCTTTAGTTGTTTTTAATTTTCCACTTAATTTTCTCTTGCAAACGCGAGAGTAAATGAATACGATCTCTCCAGTCCTTACGTTCCTCCTTCCTAACTATCTTGAAATCATGTGCCTATTCTAGTGGTGAGACGTCAAGAAGGGTCAGCAGTCTGAATGTTTTCTTCTTCGCGTCAGTCCCAAGCGAAGGGGCCATGTGCTTTGCTCTGCGTTTTTTTGCTTTTTCATTCACAGTCCATAATCTTTGAAGATTAAAGTGGACATAAACAGTCAGCATAAACTGAGCCCCCTCAAAATCTTTACTCATCCCTCGAAGGAGTTTCGAAACCAAGTTGTTCAGTCCACTGGAACCTTTCATGGTGTGTAGTGTCCTATCTTACTGTGCGATAGCATTTTCCTCTTTTGCAATTCCAGCAAGCAGTTTTTATAATTACGTTGTAATGGCTTCCACAAGTAGAAAAAGACTACCACTTCCAAGTGACGAGGAAATAACAGAAGTATTACTTGCAAGTGATTCTGACGACAGTGTAAGTTCGGAAAGTGACGAAGAAAATTACATCAATGATCGCTCTGAAATGGATACACTCCAGCCAATTAATGATGAAGTGGAGGATGCGGATGTAGTCGAAACCTTGGTGTGGGAGGGTATGAAAAATTATTTAGGTAACAGAGAAACATTTGTTGGTGGTTTCGGACCTCAAGGCGTAGCCAAAACTTTGTCCAATCCAATGGATATTTTTCTGTTATTTTTTGACGAGGAATTTGTTCGTGAAATTGTTTTAGAAACGAATCGTTATGCTGACCGACAGATTTCATCTATTGAGCCCCTCTTTTCGTGAAAGTCAAGAATAACTGCTTGGAAACCTGTGACAGCAGAAGAATTATACATTACCATAGGACTATTCATGCTCATGGGAATTGTTCAGAAGCCAACACTTCGAGCTTACTTTTCCACAAAGAGAGTTATATCTACTCCAGGTTTTGGGGATGTAATTTCAAGAGACCGGTTCGAGATAATTTGTAAATTCCTTCATTTCAACAACAATGAGGAAGAAGATTAACGTAGTCCTCCCAAGCTAAAAAAGATTTTTCCCGTAATTGAACATCTAAATAAAAAATTTCAGACACATTTTTTACCAAATCGCAACATTTCAATTGATGAGTCGTTGACACTATGGAAGGGTAGGCTGTCCTTCAAGCAGTACATTCCTCTGAAGGCATCAAAGTTTGGAATCAAGACCTATGAGCTTTGTGATGCAAATACCGGCTACCTATGGTCCTTTCTGGTGTACACAGGAAAAGATACTGTATTTCCTTCAAAAATCACTCCAGCTAACTCAAACAAGACAACGTCAATAGGAGGAGGATTCCCGCAGCTGGGAAGAAAGCAAAGCCCCAAAAGAGGTGTGCAGTGTGTGCAAAGCATGGGAAAAGAAGAGACAGCGTTTACTGGTGTGAACCGTGTGCAGTAGGTTTGTGCTTGGATTGCTTCGAACCTTATCACATGAAGCAGAATTACTAAGGTAACGTCATATAAATATAATTCCTTACTAACATTTTACACCACTAAACGTGGATTTCTGCATGAAATGAATAGGAAATAATCTTTCAGAGCCAAAGAAATATACGACGTTGCGAATTTTTATGTTATCGGTACGGGTAATCATATGGAAAGTAACCGTAGGATTATGAAGTCCATACAATTTTCTGCGAAACTTAAGTATGTCTCTATCAATAAAATACAAAGTATGTACATTAAGGATCGATTAAAAATTAACAAAAAAAATATAACACTTTGAAAACTTAAAACGTATACATTGTATAGAGAGAACGAGGAAAAAACGATAAATGTTGATCCAATTCATTTCAAAGTTTAGCGTATATAAAAACATAGTTTTGCAAAAGTTCACAAAAAATTGGTATCATATGTTGAAAGTTATTAATTATTGAATGATACAATGCCAAAAAGCTGAAATCATTTAAATTTCCTCCGGCCGCTGGGATGGGATTTAATTAAATGTCCTCCGCGCTTGAGGGGTTAATATTCTATGTTATATTATTCTTGGCATGTGATATGTTGGAAGTCTTTTTTCTATAATTACATTCAAACCTGTTGAGTCCTTTTTCCTATTAAGCCACCAGCCGTTGTGGGAGCAATATTTATTTCTCACTCACATGGTTACATAAACTGAACACGCTGTATGTCTGCACGCCATGACTGTCGGAACACGAGAATGCGTGAACACCCCGAAATCTGACAATGAACAGAAAACAAAAGACTCTCAAAATAAATTCATCATGGCAGACAGCGTAACCACAATACAAACATCACAACTATAATATAAATTAATACATAACATCCTCCCCCATTTTAATTAAGAGCATGCCAGTATTTCTTAGTTCTAATCAAAAGCACATCAAAATAATATCAAGAGCACAAGTTCACATCATAATAATATTATGGCACAAGTTCACATGAAAATAGTACCAAGAGCATCAAAGGATCCATCATCCCCCCCTATGTATTAAGCTGGAAATCCCTGAGATGGGATGGGGGCCTAATTGTTTGCTTGGGCCTACTGCTGCGTGGAGCTTCTTCCCTGCCAGGTTCATCTGTGTCTACATCAAATGAAGCCTCATTTGAGTTTGAGGTTCTGGATGGTCCAGGCTCAGGACTGGTAGGTCGATTAGGTACTGAGAGTAGCTCCAATATTAATGGGGCCAACTCCGCTCGTCTCTGCGCTCTCTCTCTCTCCCGATCACATTGTGCCTGTTGAGGAAACTGTAAACTTATGCTAGGATACCTACTTATCAATTGGTTGAGATGACACCTCTCAATTTTCCCATCGCCCGAGTCAACCTTAAAAACCCTATGCTCGCTCGGACCTATAATCCCAACTTAGTAATTAATTCAAAATGGCTCAATGAATAACAATATCTTACTTCTAATACAAATTGCTCTCTGATATTTGATAGAAACAAACTATTTTCAGTTAGATCACTGTTCATACTTAGTGTATTCTGTTTAAGAAGAAAACTAGTTGGTAAAGGAAAAAAATTGCCTATTATTCACAGCAGATTTTTTAGCAATCAGTACTCCTGCATAAGCTGGTGCTTGTATGTAGAAGATGAACTGACAATGAACACCATTACGAAATGTGCCAAGCATTAATTGAAACTAGGCCCTGCTGGTCTAGTGTCAGGAATGCTAACTATTAGATCAAGAATTTCAACTTTAAGAGCAGATCTTAGGTAATTTCAGGATTGCAGGTGCACACTGTTTCTTTCTAGGTATCATGAAAATACATTTATTTGTATAGTTGCTTGTAATACAATAAATTATTAGGCTTCATTTGCCTGAATCTAAACATGCAATTGAAACCATGAAAAAAAAGATTGAATTGGACATTTGAAAAGGGTTTCGTGTTCCCTTACTATGACACCTCTGTTATGAAACTTCCTCACATATGAAATTTTTTTTAGTTGTCCACTGCATGTTTCATAAGTGAGGTTATATGTAGTTATGGAAATTTGATCAAAATGAGCTAACCAAACTTGGCAAAATGAAATTTAACCAGACAAGTAGGTAACATTCTACAATTGTGGTTCATTTTGTAAAATCCCAACAACTTCGTAGTGTTTGGCCTATGGCAATTTATTATTTGAATCTGGGAGATGTCTCTGTACCTGTGCAATTAAAATCCAGTGTTTGTGAGTGATTTTCTGGGCATCATCTTTCTGAGAAACCACAGTGAGTGCATGACTAAGGAACTGGTCCCTATTACAATGGTGTGAAAATGTAACATGTCTTTAGGCTTAGTAATTGGTATGATGTTGCCAGCTAGACTCACTTGAGAGTTAAACAGTGTAATTACCACTTATAGCATTAAACATGAGTCACATTTGCATGCCAAAAATATTGCTCAAAATAATGCACTGGAGTGAAAAGTTCATGAATTGAGCATGTAATTTAAATGAAAAGTTTCCACTTTTAGTGATATATTCTTTGAAACAAATATAGGAAATATTAAATCTTTTCTTCAAAGAGGAGCAGAATACTTAATCTGCGAAAAAGTGTTGATTTTCATTGACAGCAAATTCACCCCTTGGCTCCTAATCCTATATTTTCATTTCCTGATTTCATCCTGAGGTCGGTTATGTAGGTCCTACCAACCATCTTTTGCTTTGACATGTACTGGTGTTGTTGGCACTGATCCATAAGTACTGCATATTAACTTTTCCTTGGACAATATTAAAATTCAAGAACATGTTTATCTGTGAACTTTGCGCCAATTAAATTGTCTCCTCTTGACTTACCACTTCTGACCATTAGTGTGAAAGATTTCCAAAACAATATGCATGTTTTTATTAAAATATTAATATGTTTTATTTGCTAGGTGCCAGTAACAAAGGTATAGGAAGCATCATTAAAGTAAGATAAAATACTATGTGGTACAATGTTAGGCTATTTTAAAAATATTTATTTGAAGACTAATACAATTTTTCTTGCAGGAAAATTGTTAATCTTACTTTGAAAGTAGCATATGGTTATACAATTCCTCAACCCAGGTTAACTGTAAACTTATGTTAGGATACCTACTTCTCAGTTGGTTGAGATGACACCTCTCAATTTTCCCATCGCATGAGTCAACCTAAAAAAACGTATAACCTTAAAACTTATGCTCGCTCGGATCTGTTGTAAAGGTGTAACCCTAACTAGGTTTTACACATGGCAGTCTGGTTCATGTTTTATTTTTTAGAATTATAATCAATGTTTTTTCTTTTTAATAAAGACTTAGATGGAGACATTTATGAAAAATAAAGAATGAAAACTAAAACCTTTTTCTGAATTAGGAAAACTTACCTACCTACCTGGCAAACAGATGAGCCCAAAACATATATCATTTAAAGTTCAGGAGGCAAAATTAGAAGATATACAATTCCTTCTAAGGAAACAGTATTGTGAATGAACATGACAACCCAAAGAATTTGAAACTTCATGCAACGTTGATAATTACAATTTTGATGTTTAAATTATTACCTACTCTGGCAACTGTTCTAATGTAACCATCTGAGTTTTTTTTCAGTTTAGTTAACTCTTGTTACAAATTGATCAGCAGTAGACATGATCTAAAACGCTTTGAGTATCCTTTTCTTTAATTTATCATTATCTGAAACTCTTTGATCCTAGTTGAGTAGCTCTTGCTTGCATCTACATCCACATCTCCATTTTACCTTGGAGTTGCTACAAGGAAACAAGGCGGCTAGGCCACCTGCTGCAAAGATCATGTGTGATGTTTATAAGTGAAAAGATATGTTAATTGACAATGGCGTAACATGTATAATTGTTTGAAAGGATTATTATTTGTGTTCTAGTCTTGGATTGTGTGCTGAAAAACAAATTTTATTTCTTACTTGTTCTCTCTTAATTTGACAGTTGATCCATCGTCTTTTGGAAATGAACAGCCCCATTTTCTTCCTGTAAATTTTTGACTGGTACAGACTTAGGTTTGTAGTTTTTTCTCCAAAACAAACAGTGCTTGCTTTAAGCTTGGATGTGAGGATATGTTTCAATAGTGAGTCCACCAGCTATGTCAATAATGACCTTTAATTAATCTGTGTTCACTGTGGTTAAGAAAGGAAGTTGTGCTGTTGAAAAGAGAAAATTTTAATAATCAAGGCTTATTTTCAAAGCACTTAGCAGCTATGATAGCCTTAGGTTAATTTAAGTGTGGACCAATACACAGTGGTATTTCATTGTTTTAAGAATTGACCTATGTAAATAGATTTATAATGGTAACATATAGTAGTAAAATGCATTCAGTTCTTAAATTGAGATGAAATATTTCCATGATTATTTCGAAATATTATTTATTATTATCATTTAATGCTTTAACCATTCTTTTGATTACCCTAACCCTACAAAATTACTGTTTAAATCAATTAGTAGGAATTATGTCGCTTTAGAAATGAATTCTTACTCATGTTGAGGGCATCACATGTGCTGTGACCATTTGTGGCAGTCTTGAATTGCTCAGTTGGGCAAATTTATGTTCACAAATCTTTAAGAGAAGTGAGGACTTACAAGGCTAAGAACAATTCAGCAAAGTGATAGTACATCTCACCAGTGTTATGACTTTCCAATAGTTTATCTTGGATGATAACCACTGGAATTCCATCAAATATGAAAGGTATGTACTTAGGCTAGAGACAAATAAATCAGATTGTAAAATGTCATGTTGAATAATGTAATCACTTAAAATGAAGGGTAAGTGAAGTTAATTCATCAGCTATTGCAATTTACATTGACATTTTATTATGTACATTACAGGATAGACATTTGCAGTGGTTGAATCAATCTATTGAATTTTCATTGTGGTAACTTAGTTCCTATTTTCTTTCCTGCGATAAAGCAGAGAAATAATAACTTGAGAATCTCAGTGCTTTGTAGTTCAAATTTTATGTGGAAATTTCTTATCTCTAGTGATGCAATGTGGTCTGGAAGATGAGGGTTTGATGTGAAATGAGGATAGGTCCATGGCAGGTCCGGGGTGGCTTGGGTATATGGTAGAGTTGATGGATAAGTCATAATAAGGGAATTCAGAGGAAAGGGAATGATTGAAGAACAGCTTGTTCATTTAATATACAATATGTGGCGTAGCCTAATTGAATTTCATCAGTTATATCTAGTCTCTAGTCTCCCCCTCCTCAGTCTAGAATCAGCTGTAAAAACTGATATTTTGATGTGTCTAATATGTATACAAGATGCTAATGGCTAGATAGCATCCTATGCCACCCAAGTGAATCTTGATTTTTTTCTGATATGTTCTGCTATTGTATCCACTGATATGAACTATAAGCAAGGCATCCATTCATAACGGATTTGAATTCTCCTATGGTTTTATTTTTTTGGAAATAACTTTCTATTCATTTATGTATTAAAGGGAATAAATTAAATAGCCATCCTAAATTCCAAGTTGCTTGCAATTATTATAATGAATTGTTTGCACTTACTATTATGCACTACTATGATGCTTTAATAGAGTATAAATGTATGTAGAATTAAATATTACATATGTTTATTACTTTTCTTATTACTTGAGGGAAATCACCCAATGTGTAGCATTACATGAACACGAGCTAAATTTTGACTGCAGGCTCGTCAAGAATTACAGCTAATCCAGTTGAAGGACCAAACTGTGTTGTAAAATCTTTTTATTTGCTAAATTTTCCCGAACAATCATCTGGAGAATATTTCTCTCTATTATTTATATGAAATAAATTGCAGCAGAGAAGTTGGAACTGGAAACTGTTGAAATGTGGTTCTGAAGAAGAATTAGGAGCATCAAATGATTAAATTTAATTGATCAATGATTTCATTGAACATCAGATGATTTGATGAAAATGACAGAGTAACTAAAAAATAGGCGATACAAAGATAGTGAGGGAAATGAAGTCTCCCAAAAACCTTGATAAAAAGATTTCAAATGTCACAGCCACATCTTGAGACAAAATGGTGTGATGAAGACAATAATCAAGGGACAAGCGAATGGGAAGAAAGGCAAAGAAAGGCTTTGTATGAGAGATGTAGAGGAAGTAGTGAAGGATGTGAAAGATGAGAATTACATAAAAATGAAGAGGTTAGGTGATATAAGAATAAAGTGGAGTGCTGCATCAAACCAATCTTAGGATTATTGATGGATGATGACTGGTTTGATGTGGAGGTGTGTTGCATAAAGATGAGACATTCTTCTAGTGCCAATCCTGTATCAAAACATGGTGTTACAATGTGTATCTATTCTGCATGAGTCTTGGTTATCTTTAGTACTGTCACACATATTGTGCCTGCTCCTCTCTCCTTTTCTCAAAATGTTTTTTCTTCAAAGCCTTTTCTATGGCAAAGTTACTCTGACCGTATTTTTGCGTACATTTAATAAAAATGTTATTTTAGTGGGGGGTAAGGGATGGGATGCGTCTCAGAAAGCCTCTCCCATTCAAATGTCAACCTCTCCTGCACGTGGCACCCCCTGCGTTCACTGATGAGGCTCTGGCGACCGAGTTTCCCGGTATAAGGAAACCTCCACCATCAAGGAACACTGTCCTCCATGGAAAGTGGATGAGCGGTTATTTGATGGGCCACTGTAAAATCTAGCAGGGGGAAGTAAAAAGCTTTTTCAATTCATTATCCGATGAAATACTTGACATTGAACAACGGTCACAATTCCTATGTGGAACTCGAAAAAAGAACAGGATGGGAGTATTGGGGTGAATAATGAATGTGATGAACAAAATTCAGATTGAGAATCCTTGTTTATTTAAAAATAAGGTGGGAAAGTAAGGGAGAATCTCGTACATCTGGGAGGCACAAGACATATGGAGGTGTCAAATTTATTACATTCTGATCAAACATAGGCATATACATGACGATGGACCAAATAAAGATTGGATTGAATTAAGAAATATTTGAAAAGGGAATAAAAAAGGAAGGCAGGAATCTATGATACTAGTAGCCAATCGAAGAGAGAAGAAAATCATAATATTTACGACAAGATCATGATGAAATGCAGGCTAGAGCAAGAGAAGTGGACCAAGCAAATACCAGAGGAAATTGAAGACGCTAAAAGAGGACAACTGGACAAAACATTTACCGTAATAAAATCTTTCCATTACGATCCAGGAGCAAAATGTAAAATTATTAAAGTCATATACAGAAATAAGGTAATGATCGCCACATAAGTCTGTAGTGCATAGAAGGTGTAGTAGAATTGTCTCGGCAAGGATATCAGAGAAGAACGGGGATGCATAGAAAAAGAAGGCTAAATATATAGAAGAGGAGAAACCAGGCCCACCAATTAATGGAGAAATAATTAACAATTCCTAACTAAACGTTAGGAATACTGCACTACAACCTGGCATTGACCAATGTACAACACTTATCCACGACCATTGTATTTTGACAATCCTGGATCATTCGATATTGATTTTGGCAAGTCTGTGTAAAGTCGCCCCTCATCTTCAACATGTTCAATGAATGGATCATTTTCAATGCCCTAGATGACTTTCAAGGAGGCATTAGTATTGCGGGAGACAGATTACGAATCTGAGATATGCAGATGACACAGCTCTCCTCAGCAACGAAGAACAAAACTAGGCCACTCTACTACAGTATGTTGAAACATCCAGCATGGAGGCAGGCCTGAGGCTCCAACACCAAAAGTGTCAGCTTAGGGCGATAAACAGAGATCCCAACTGTCAAGAGAAACTCATACGTGATATGCTGGTAAAAGAAGTCTTATACCTGTATGCCCTGCCGTCAAATAGTGGTGGCTGTGAGAAGGAACTCATGCGGAGGATAGCAATGGACAAGACTGCATTGAAAAGCTGCAAAAGAAATGGGAGAACGGAGGAATCAGCGTGTAAACCAAAAGTAGACTAATTTGATCAGTGTCTTACCTGTCATGACCTAAGGATCGCAGACTTTGACGATCACAGTTGCCATATGCAAGATGATTAAGGTGTTCTAATTGTATTGTTATCAAAGAATGATGAGAATTTCATGGATGGAGTGAAAAACTAATGCCTCCATTTTAGTCCAATTGAAAATTGCAGACAGAGACCAACTGCTGACAACAGTTCAGCACAACTGTCTCGAATTCGTCAGTCATTTCATAAGGAATAAATGCTTAAAGGAGAGTGTACTTGAAGATTTTGTCAGGGGCAAATGGTCACGAGGTCGACCACTGTTATGTTTGATTGATAAAATTAAGATCCTCATCAACCTTAAGTTGAGCGAAGCAGTCCATGTAGCCCAAGATCAAGAGAGAACTGGCATCAGATTGTACACAGTGTGTGTACTCAGCCCATTTGGGTCACAAGCTCAATATTGAGGTAAGGGCAGAGAGAGAGAGACAATCTGTTGAAAATTTCCTCACCTACCTTTCTTCACTCCCTCTTATAACATGACTATTCAGAAACTCTCCTCAGTACAAAAATCCTAAAGATTTCCAATTCTCTCAAACCTCACTTTTCTCGTCATCCTTACCTTTCTTCATTCTACTTTTCAGGCATCCTGTCCATAATATTAATTTTGAAATACCTTATTTCTCTAAGCATTCGTTTTCCATTATTCCCACTCACTATTTCCCTGGATGATCATCTTCATCAGGCCATTGTGTCTTGAGGTATGGCCGATTAAGTTGTCCCATTTTTCTTTTACAGGTTTCCAGCTGACCTCTCTTCTCCCACTCTCCTTTAGTCTTCTTATTGTTAGTTGTAACAGTTGTAACTTCATCTTTCTTCAGTAGCCTCACATTTCAAATGCTTTCAGCCTTGACATCTGTGCTGCTTTCATCCATGCTTCACTTCCATATAATAGTATGCCCCACATGTATGTTCTAATGAAATGTTTCCTAACTTCCATGCTTGTCTTAGCAGCTGTAAGTAGACTCTTCTTTTGGAAAAATGCCTTTTTCACCTGGGAAATTCTACTGAAAATTTCTCTTTTACTACAACCATTGTTGGTTCTTCATGTATGATATGAATTTCTTTAAGAATCCTCAGCATCAAGTTCCAATTGATGGTGCCAAATACCTTCTCAAATCTACAAATGCAACAAACGTCGGTAGGTACTTCTCTATAAGTAGCCTGAGGGCCAGAATCACTTCTCTTGTGCCCTTTTTTCTATCAACCCAAATTTTTCCTCATCCAGTAACTCCTCAAGTTTTTGCTCTATTCTTCTATAGATGAATCTTGTCATTATCTTCGAGGCATGAATTGTTAGGCTTATGGTTCTAAAATTTCCACAGTTCTCGGCCCTCTTCTTACTGATAATAGGGCTGAATGTTTTTTTTTTTTTTTCAATTTTCCCGGGAATCACTCCTGTGGGTATATGTCGTAGATAGATCGGTGCATCGGGATCTTTTATCCAGCATTTTTAATTACCTCTACAGGAATGTCATTAACTCGAGAAGGCTTATTTATCAGCAGGTCCCTTAAAGCTGCTTTACACGGTGCAATTTATTGTACAAACGAATGTATGAAACTGAACAAAATTCAATGTTTCTCTGAATGGAATTAGAACAGGTTCTATTTTCCATTCAGTCATTCAGACATTCGCATAAGCCAGGAGAGGTTAGGGTTTCCATATTATATTCCTAAATATAATAAATATTTCCCTTAATAAGCTCGAACAATTATGAAAAGAAATGGGACGTGTCAAACATAAAACTATAATATGTTGCTCTCTAAATATGTGCTACTAAAATAAACTTTGTCATTTATTCTATTATAAAATGTACAAAAGAACATAGTCATTAGTTATTAAAAAAATAATCATTATTATCAGCATTACTATGGAAATTGAAGCTGAATCAGGGGTAATATCCATTTATTAATTTTTCCTGAGGTGTACTCCAAAAATTGGGCCCTTAAGAATTAATTTGGGAGCTGTTATAAAAAACAGGAATGGTTGGGAACCCTATCCTTGAGTCAAACCCTTGGTGTATGATTTTCTGTGTATCGAGGCTCTCCCCTCACCAACCTGATCAGTATGATCAGCTGAATTTGAATTGATGTCTGGTTAGCAGGCACCAAGTTACAACCCTGAAAGGTTGTGACGTTCATCAGAATAAGGGCCTGGTTCCCTACCCTCTACCACATGCAGCTCTCCTCGAAGAGATGGTCCCGAGTCCTGGTTTTTTGTATGTTATGTTAAAAGTGCTTTTAATAAAGGATGATCCCTATTCCTTGCCCTATTACCATCCACCAAGAAGTGCACGAGTAACTTGTACTTTTGTGTTCTCTGCCTTTACAGTGAAACTTGCCTTGAGTAGAGTCTGAAGGGATTATGACATTTTTCCACAGAAAAGTCTTCCACGCGAAGCCCATATTGTGCAAGATGTTGCCAGTTATGGTTGCAGTTTCCAGTTATGCCCTTAACCAATCAGTGCTGACAGGCTCTGAGTTACAGGTACTAGTCAGAAGATAGGAACATGTCTATTTTTAACCAGCCAGTTTCGAATTGTGTCCAATATATCACTTTGTGATCATGTGCTACCTGTTGATAAAAGTAACTTTTCGGGACTTCTGTGTAATCAGGTTAGCCTGATTACGCGGAAGACCCGAAAAGTTCCTTTTTTCAGCACTATGAACATCGAAAGCCTCAATGAAGAATGTGCTACCTGTGGTTACATTCTGTGAGATTATGATTTCTGCCATAAATACATTACAAAAAAATGGATGAAAGATCGTTTAACCCTAATACTGCCATGAGACAATCTTATGCTTGACTTTTTGATGTTTGCAATGATGGTGGGCTTCTTCTTCAGAGTATCATATTGTATTCATTTCATAATTTTCCAAAACTCTAAACATTTATCATTTATTTAAATATGTTTTCATAGTCCATAAATTGTGCATTAATACATAATAATATAAAATAAGGTAAAATCAAGTCTTAATACCTTTATGAAAATCCACCTGGTACCCATTCTTTGCTCATTCCTCCAGCAAGGTACTGGTAGAAATTAATGCAAATAAAAAGAATTAATATGACCTCGGTAATAATATTGCTATGTTAATGTATATTTTGCATACAAATAAATTGAGTAATATTTTATTTCATTGCCCATAACTTTGAGCTTCATTGCCATCATCATTATTCTGGCCTGTTCAGGCATAGTTGTTAGCAAGCTTAAGGTTTCCTTGTGCAACTTGTGATAGCACAGTTCTTATACTAGTTGAGGCGAGTTTGGTCTCTTGATGTTGCCTGCTCATTTTTCTCAGAAAAGGGGCGAAATAGTTGGTTACTGACCCAAATTGCTTATTTGATAGTTCTTAATTCGAACTCGAAGTGCAAATTCAGTTTCCCATCTAAGTTCTTACTAGCAAACTCACTACAGGTGCCTCTTAACTGCCATAGTTTTCTCTTTTTTAGCCCTCAGCCGTACTCAGTAGACGTTAGAGACTTTAGCCATAGCATCTTCCAAGATTATGTCCTATGTTTGGGTAAACGTGGTTTATTTAAATGAATTGAACACACTTGAGATTCCTGAGATTTAAATTTGAGTAAACATTGTAGTTTACATTAAATCGAATTGAAAATATTGAGATCCCTGGTATTTTTATTAAATCATTTTTATGCCATAGCAGCAGTATTAAGTTTTAAGGTGCTCAGTCTGCTGAGATTATGAAGTGCTGTTTTACCTAGGGCATCCCTTATTCTAATGCCTAAGATGGGATTAGAACCCACGATCCTTAGGTTACCAAGCAGGTGCATTACTAACGTAGTTACCAAAACTGGCTGTATCCTGCTTGATTTCTAGGCCTAGAATTAGGCACTAAAAGGCACTCTAATTGAATGTGTTTGGGTAATATTAGTTTGTTCCTCTTTGTTTGAAATTAAGAATACGTTTGACATAAGTTTGGAAAGTCTTATAAGCACATTACCAATCAGTCTAAAAAAACTTAATAATTTTGAAACATGCTCAAAATAAGGAATCAGATGGGTTTCATGTGATGGCTTCCCCTACTGCGGTTGCTATAGGATTCAAAACTTGGTACATAGTTGTGGAGATTTTCATTGGGTTGGATAGTAGCTGCGGACTACAGAGCTCATTTTTTCACGAGTTTTCCTCAACCCTTCTACCGTTGACCTAAAGACACTAAGTTGACCAGCTTTCATTAATGTAAATTTCAATAATATGGCTGTTACATAAATAAGCATTTGTTTAGCTATTCTTTGCCTTATATTCCGCATTGACATGTAATTTTAGCCTGTTAAAAGTCATTCATTTCAAAAGTAATTTTTTCATCTGAATAATATTTTGGTTTGTCTTCTTAGCTCATTATTTTCTTTGGTTTTCCCTTGCTAATATTTAGCCTTGTAAATGCAAAATGTAAATGTAGAAACTTAATCTGTTATCTCATAGAAATGATCTTGCATTAAATCTCTCCAAGTGTAAACCCAGATAGCACATGTCGGCAAAGCAAGACCCTATTTGGCTGTGCTCGATATCCTGCTGGTTGAAAAAAATACATTCTCTCTTTTAACCAGCACCCATAACCAAGAGATGCTTTGTGCTAGTTGGATGAGGGTTCAACCTGCAGCAGCAATCAAAACTGGCAACTTTTAGTGTGTTATGGACTTAAATGAAAATATAAATGAACCCATGTAGCAGAAGTCGTTGTCACAACGTTGCATGCACGTGCACAAGGTTACTTTGTAACGTGCACGTGCATGCAACGTTGCATCAACCTCCAAAAGCAATGTCATAGTGTAACGTTGTTCAACGTGCATGCAACGTTGTCGCCGGGACTCGGCTTTACCTACAATTTCACACATTTTACCGCACTTCACGCCATACATTCCTCTTTGCGTGAAGGTTTTACTCTTTCTTTTTCGATCTCTCGCAATAACTATGTTGATAACCAGCATAACAGTTCATTACGGTGACATTTGCATGGATTATTTTTAAGCCACTGGGCCTACATTGGGATATTGTGAAAGGAGGTCTACTGATTACAGTGCTGTTCATGTCACGCTTGGCCATGTAAGTTGGATATCATCTCATTTAGCACTTTCTCTGTGTTCAGCTTGGTACGCTGCGATTGTAATTCAAGATTTTTAGCTGAGCAAAAACTCAAAAAGTCTAGTTGTAGTGAAGGACTTGCCGAAGTGCCGAAACACTAAAGTTTTCACATCCTTTACAATCATTAAATAATTCAGTAAGGACTGAAAATTCAAATAGTAGTAAACTTAAAACCATTCCTATCTTAAGAATATTAATATGGGAAATAAAATTGTAGGATAAAAAAGTACATGTCTTGAAACGATTGCGTTTTCATTTTTAACGATAAAATACAAGGACCGTTCAAACAGACTAAAATTTTGGTACTCATATATTTAAATATAGCGCTATCATCAACTATAAATCACAACTTTAACCCGAATATTCATTTAATAGTTCGCGGTTTTTGGAAAGGTATCGATAATCGCAATGCAAAGTCGATTTCTACCCAGAAACCCACACCCACCCAGAAAGTAGTCCACCTACTTCCTCCTCCCCCTTGAGAGTATCAATTCTGATACAGAAGGCAAACCCTAGTGAGATGTCCAGCAAAGGAGGGTTATTAGGATTTATAAATCTAATTGCAGATAATCCCAAAGAAATAAAGTTTTCAGTTTTAAAGGTGCTCATTTCACTGTGTGCACACCAGTACCCTGCTACAGCAAAATTTTTTTTCAATGTTGCAACACAACGTTGTGACAATGTTCTGTGGTGGGAACTTCGTACGTGCAGTGCACGTGCATGCAACGTTGTGTGCACCAACGACAACATTGTCTGCACCTAAGGCTCTTCCCATTGTAACGTGAATGCAACGTTGTGACAACATTCTCTGCAGCTAGGGTAAAGAATAGGATTGATATTTATTATGCCTCCAGAATTTAGTAAATTTTAAGTATAACGAGCAACATTCATTTACATTTCACGGTCATGTATGCAATCTATTTCTTTGTCTGTTCTTCTTCACAGTCCTATGCAACTTACAAGCCTCCCAGTAGTCTCATTGAAATAATATACATCTCATAATTTCCTTTGTACAGACTACAATCAGCATGGATTTTCAAATAGCTAAGAACTTTTTGTTTGTGAGAATTTCCATTGCCATATTTTGATGGTAAATTTACTTCCAAAATGGCTCCCTCTTGGACACAGATTTAGTGTTGGGATTCAGCTTAACTAAGAATTATGTTGGGTCATCCATGTGAAAGAAACTGATATTCGACTTTTCTAACTTTCCCCCTCATTAAAGGCTCAGTCAAACAGAAGACAGGTTGCCACCATGGGTATGGCTACCGCTGTATGCCATAGTCTGTGGATTTCAAGCAATATGATGGCAGATGGTGGTTCATTTTGGTTTTAGGCTTGTTGGGGCATTACCTATGTAGTTCATGTGTTTCACCTCGCAAATTTACTGATGGGCCAGAATAATAAGCAACAGCAGTTCTTACAAAGGACTTGTACTTCTTCTTGTCAAATTATTAAGGATCCCAGCAATTTCTTACCATCTTTCAGCCTTCTTAATGATATTTTTATAATCTTCATGGCTAATATTATATAAATACGGGAAAGTATGCGCAAAATCGATTTTCTCTCCTTTCTGATTTGCCCCCTGTAGACTTCGTACAAAAATACAACTGGATTGCTGCCAACCAAGGCCTGCGCTCATACTGATTAACCAGGATGATACAAACCTATGTAATACAGTGTCCACAGTGGGTAGCACGGGCAGCCCATTCTGTTTGACCGAGCTGCTCCTTAATATTTTGTATGATAACCCCCGAAAATGGACTGAAGTAGTCCCAAGATCCATTAGTTTTCTCCTTTCTGATCTGCGTGCTGTAGACTTTGTACAAAATACAATGGGATTGCTGCCCACCGCGGACTGCCTGCATAACCTATAATCTGGGTGGCACAAACCTGAGTAGTAAATTGCGCACAGTGGGTCGTTCAGGCAGCCCACTCTGTTTGACCTAGCCTTAATGCTCCATAACATTTTATACAATAGCCCCAGGTAAACATGTTACTTCACCGATTGTTTTTATCATTGCTATTGGGACAAAATTTTTGCGATGTAACTTTCTCCGAACATAATGGAATGCTGGATTTTTTTAGTTCCTTAAGCATGGCATAATGTTTGGAGCCCATTATTACACATTCGACAGTTTCTGTTTAAGTCAGGATTGTAATGCATCAAAAGCCTGTGATGCACAATTGGACCAAATTCTTTTTCATGTAACAGAAGTTTTTGATTAGTGCTGGTCCTTCTTAAGAGTTCATTCAAATGCATTGCTGATTTTCTGTCTTATCAACGTTTTAATATTCTCCTTCACATTCCAAATGTTACAGAATTATGCAATATTGACAATGAATCATTCTTTGTGGAATATATGACCCATGTTCTCTAAATTCCTTATCTATTCCTCAATGTAATGCTCAGAATGCTCTTAAGTTTTTTCTCAAATTACCATTCGTATCATCATTAACACTTGAACTAAGGATAAACTAATCTTTCTTCCTACATCCCTGGACCCCTCCTGACAATGAGTACATGGTATCTATTGGCTTGACCCATAATAATTATATTATGTATATGATTGACTCCTTATGGCAAGTTTCACTGTACAAATTTTGGTTGGGTTTTCAATTCCAATTTAATTCAGTTTTTTACAGCACCTACTTCACTCTATATAAAGTAAGTGGTTTTGAATACCTCCATAATATCAACTAAATTCACAGGAATGATATAGTTGTAGTTTTCATATTTTCTCATTGCTGCCATGGAACCGGACTTATTTTTCATGCAGACTGTATAAAGAAGAATGTGGTGAGATATACTGGAAGGTGAGAACTTTTATTATTTGAAGAGTGGACAAGAAATAGATGGTATTGGTAACCCTACCTGGTCATTGCCTGCGATGTTATTCTCAGATTCCTCCAGTTCTCTTATTTATTTGAAGTATGCATGAGGATATTACTGTGCAATTACAAACTTGTTTTCATCACATGCTCACAGCTCTCTTTTGTGAACTGTAAGTATTGGTCCGGTTTTTTCTTAAGGAAACCCCATTCCCCACTTGAACATTTGAATTTGCCTGATAATTTATCTTATTTTAGGCTCCAAAAATACGTTAAAATTGGCATAATATTTATCAATTGTAAGGGTTGGAAGGAGGCCCCGAAAGAAATATTTGAATGGATTGTGATATTGGCATGCAGTTTTCACCTAATTTCTGGGTGAACAGTGGACAAAGAGAGAGACTTTTCTGTACTGAATAATGCACATAGTTTCCTTCCAGTGAAGGTTAGGTGGGCATCCAATATTTCTCTTGAACCCCTATATTTAATGTATGTTCTTCTGTTCCACTTATTACCTACTTCCTATTATTTTATCCAAACTAGGTGTCACTTATATCATTCACGGTTCCTCAGTCTTCTTCCCTCTACCATTTCCTTCAAAACTCCCGGAAACTTTTGTCCATCCAGTCCCTTTGCCTCTCCAAATGTATTCAGTCAACTTCCTTTCCGGCCAGAGGCATTGGAACTATTTTCACTGGGGGCCAACCTTGAAAAGGGCGCAGCTCCTAAGAAAAGAGCCCATATTTTTGGTGGATAGGTTTTATAGACTACAATTTCGATAAAAGGACATATTAAGGTCTGAGAATGTGTCAGTAAGTACCCGTTTCGTCTGTAAGGGCCCAGGGCAAATCTGGGGGGCCTTCGTTACCCCCACCTCCAATGCCACTGTTTCTGCCTCTACTATACCCAGCTGTTCCTTTTTTATTTTCCTTTTTCTCCTATCCTCATTGTCTTCAACATCCTTTTTCATACAAATATCTCAAAAGCTGATCTTTCTGTCTTCTTCATATTTCCTTAAATTACATTTTTTCACGCCATATATTGCAGTACTCCATATTATTTTTTTTTAATCTCTTCACGTTCCTGCCAGCCATCATGTCATTATTTTTTTCGTATGAGCCTTTCCAAATCTCCCAGTACCTTCAATGCACCTTTACCTCCTGCATATTGCCAAGGTAACTGAATTGCTCTTCCTTCTTTAGCTTGTGACTTTTAATGTTAACCATTTCGCTATCACAGTACATACATTTTTCCATCCCGGAAAGCTTGTGGCTAGGCCTTAAAAATTTTAACTCTTTGTTTAAATGATCTTTTTTTAAACCTAACATTTGACCTCATCATCATCATTGGTCAACAATCCTAGGATTGGTTTGACGCAGCTTTCCACTCGATTCTTCTATTGGCCAACCTTTTCATTGTGACGTAATTCTTCTCTTTTACACTCTTCACAACTTGTTCCATATATCTCATACGAGGCCTGCCTTTTCCAATCTTCCCGTTCACTTTTCCCTCGACGATAGTCTTCATCAGGCCGTCGTGTCTCAAGATATGGCCGATTACGTTTTCCCTTCTTCTTTTTAGAGTTGTCAGCAGACTTCTCTTTTCTCCTACTCTTCTTAGCACTTCCTCGTTACTTACTCGGTCGATCCATTTAATCTTCACCATTCTTCTGTAACACCACATTTCAAATGCTTCAACCCTTTTCTTCTCCTCTGCTGTCATCGTCCATGATTCACTGCCGTAAAGAAAAACTCTCCAGATGTATGTTCTGATGAACTGGTTCCTTACATCTATGCTTGTATATTCTGCTGTAAGTAGATTCTTCTTTTGAAAGAATGCCCTCTTTGCCTGGGCTATTCTACTCACTATTTCTTTCTTGCTTCGTCCATCGTTGGTTACTCTGCTTCCCAGGTAACAGAACTCTTTCACCTCTTCCAGTTTCTGATTTCCTAGTTTAACGTTGGTTTTCGCCTCTTCTCTTTTGCTGCACACCAATATCTTAGTCTTCTTCTTATTGATCTTCAGCTGATATCTGGCCATAGTCCTTTCCATGGTTGTTAGCATCTTATTCAGCTCCTTCTCTGTCTCTGCTATGAGAGTTATGTCATCAGCGAATCGTAGCATACTGATTGTTTCTCCGTGGATTTTCACTCCAGAACACTTCTCCTTGACTTCATTTATGGCTCTCTCGATGTAAACATTAAAAATTACGGGAGACAGTGCGCAGCCTTGTCTCACTCCTTTCCTTATTCTTGCCTCTTCACAGCTGGGTCCAGATTTAATCACAGCAACTTGGTTTTTGTACAGACTGTGTATAATTCTTCGGTCATTGTAGGACACTCCAATTCCCTTCAGAATTCCAAGCATTGAATCCCAATCCACGTTGTCAAAGGCCTTCTCTAAATCCACAAATGCAATGAACGTCGGTTTGTTCTTCTCCATTCTCTTCTCTATGAGTAGCCTAAGGGCCAATATTGCTTCCTTTTTTCCTGAATCCGAATGATCTTCATCCAGGAACTCCTTTGCTTTTCGTTCTATTCTTCTGTAGATGATCCTGGTCAGTATCTTTGATGCATGTGTCGTCAGGCTTATAGTCCTAAAATTTTCGCATTTCTCCGCTCTCTTCTTCTTGGGAATAGGAATGATGATGTTTTTCTCGAAGTCCCTTGGAATTTCCCCTGTTGAATACATGTCGCAGATGGTTTTGTAGAGATGAATTAATGTCTTCTCTCCTGCATTTTTAATTAGTTCTGCAGGGACATCATCAATACCTGAGGCCTTATTCATCCGAAGATCCCTTACTGCAGCGTCGAATTCCGATCTTAATATTGATGCCCCCATATCATCTATTTCCACTTCGCTTTCCTCTTCAATAGCTTTTGTGCTGAGATTTTTTCCATTGTATAGCTCTTCCAGATATTCTTTCCATCTCTTCACTTTGTCCTCGTTTTCAATCAAAATTTCTCCATTCTTGTCCCTTATGGCATTGCATCTTGCGCTCCGTTCCTTGAAGTGGTTCCTCACTATGCTGTAGGCCGCTTCCACCTTTCCAAGTGCAAGGTTGCTTTGTACATCTTCGCAAAGATTTTTCAACCACAGCTCTCTAGCTTTCCTTGCTTTGCGACTTATTTCGTTCCTTATTCTTTTGTAGCAGAGCTGCCCTTCTTCAGTTTTCGCATTCTTGTACTTTCTTCTTTCTTCAATCAATTCTAAGACTTCCTCCGTGATCCATGGCTTCTTCTTGGCAACTTTTCTTCTTCCAAGAACTTCTTTTGCGGCTTCCTGTAGTCCACATTTAATGTTTTCCCAACGCTCTTCCACTGATTTCTCATTCTCTCCTATGTTGTTTCCCACTGCTTTTTGAAATGCCAGCTGATGTTGAGCCTCCTTTAGTTTTTCTACTTGCCATATATTCTTCTTTGTTTTCTTCAATTTCTTGAATTTTGACCTATAAGCTTGAAATTTTAACTATATATTAAAAACTGATTTTGGCTTAATATATTTTTTTTCCAATTTTCAATATAAATGTAACTTTTTACAATTAAATATTGTTTGAAGAAAAAACCATTTTATCGTGAGCCAGTACATAACCACCTTGAGCATTTTAAATAAATCATAGTGAGCTGAGTATATTGGAGCATGAGCCCTTAGAGTTAGATCTATACCTTTTGTTCAGGAAAATGTATATACTTCAATTTTCTTACGGATTATTTTGTTCTGTATTTTTTGTTGGAGATTGTAAGGGACAGTGAGCTGATGTTTAAATTTCATTTATACTCAAAAACTTATTACAGTCATTGTTCACGTACTCAGAACCATTATCAGTGCGAATACACATAATTTTAACATTTGTTTCATTTTCAACAAACATCTTAAATTCCTCAAAGGTTTTCTCAACAAGACCCTTAGAATTAAGAAAAAATGCAATTATTTTTCTTCTCTAATCATCAACATAGTTGGCTTTACTCCACGATGATACATGAATGGGACCACAGAAATCCAAATGAATCAGTTCAAGCATCTCCCTTGCTCTTTTCCTCTTTGGCATCTTATGCAATTTACCCTCTACACAAGGAACGCACTGCATCTGATTACCATCTACAAAAGAGATACCAGTTGCCATCCCATAATGTAAAAGAATCATGCTAATCCTATTTAAGGGACCCTGTCTCCTGTGCCACAAGGATTGACAAGCGTTATTTACAGTGACATTGGCCCTTTCTTCTAATATATCAGGGCGATATCTTCCACCAAATTGTGATTCCGTTACTTTAATGTTTCCCTCAATGGAGGTACTAGTAATTTCTGTAATTCTTTGGCTTGCTGATTCTTAGTTGACAACAAACCTTCTCAACTTTCCTCCTACCTTTATCTTGGCATCCATCCCACATGCCTTTTTCTGTTTCCTTAGAGTCAAACACCACCATAATGAACGGTCCTGTCCTACAGGACATCCTTTGGATCGCCCAAACCAATTTTCCACTTTTCTACTCTCACTTGAGCCTATGAGCCATGTTTAAATTGCCGATCAGTCTCATATTTCCATTATATGTCAATATTCTTTGATATTTTTCATCCACTATAAATTCACTCTCAAACGGGTGTTCTAAATGAGCAAAAACTCAAATAATCCTCTTTATATTCAATGTTTCTTTTCACCAATTCATGTAATCATTCCAGCTATTCTACTCTTTCAAAATCCAAAGTGATAATCCCTTAGATATTTTACGCTCTTTCCCTTCTTTTGAGGATCTTGTTAAATACACATTGAGATTAAACTCTTAATCCTATATTCTCGGCATTTAATTGTAGACACCAATGCATTTGTTACGTGGTCTTCTGGCCAAAATCTTTACCTTCATTATGCATGATGATCACAGTAGTTTGTTTTCATTCAAAGTGGAAACACTATATAGTAATTTCACTAGTTAAACCATTGGATAATGAGATTACTGCTGATGTGTAACTTTCCCAGCAACTGTCTTAGGTCAGATATTCTGGCATAAGTGGAATTGCTCTACATATTTGATGATAAGGCTTTTTATCTCCAATTATATGAACTGTGAAAATGGAGAAAACAGCTTTCCTGATTTTATCATTAGTTTTCTACCAGTGAAGATAGATTTAATTAGGCATTTAATAATTCTTTCTGCGATGCCTACATTTCACACGATGTCCCTCTTCAGCCCATCATACTCACTATCATTCTATCTGAACTACTCATTCTTCTCCTCCTACCTTGCTTATCCAACATTCTTCCATCAGTCACATCCTTCAAAACACCCTCGCTATTTATTGCCTTCTTCCAACTTCCTTTCCCACTACCAAAATGTTATAATTTCGAGTCTTTTATAATAATTATATAATTTTTATAAGACAAAAACTATAGTTTTTAGAAGACAACATTTTTCATAGAGAATTGTATTTTAACACTTTTTATTTTATTAGCTTTTGTGTCGTCGTATATAAGGAAAACCCAAAAAATGGTATTTTTGAATTTTTTTGACTCTCTCACTCCATTAATATCTTACAGTAGATAAAAATTATGCCAATATTAATGTGATTGTGGTACCTACCTATTCAGTCAGAAAGTTTCAGGAAACTTGACATACATTCTGGTTTGTTCATGATTCCCTGTTAGTCAATTTCCCATAACTCCTGCCTCATAAATATTTTGTTAACGTTAGTAGAAATGTCAACCTTTTTTAAATTTTTCTTAGATAAAAAAAATTCAGGCAGTCCTATCAAAATTGTATGCCTCATTATACTTTTAGAAGCTCTAATATTCTGTCCCTGTCCATCTTGTCTTATATCTCAGCAAAGAAATGTTTATACCAATCCTTTTTTCTCTTCACCCTGCTGCCTTGCTGCATATGTAATTATGTACCTATGTGGGGATTGGGAATGTTTCCTTATATGGATTTGTCTGAAATGTTAACAAATTTTAGGCACCAGCAATACATGAGTTTTTTCTACCATTTTAAATTGAATGCCCAAACTCTAGCTTTTGTGTACAGTATTTTTCCAGATTTCAGTTTACTTAAACCACAAGTTGCAGAAGTTAGAGACTTGGTATAATTAGATGTATAATCATCTCGCAGAGTTTAGGATACTTTTTATTCACCTGATAGACCCCAAGTACTTCATAATTTCCCAAAAGAATCCATGCTTAATTGCATTTACATCATCCAGCTGGCTATGGATACCGTTGAAGTTTAAGTTATCACTAATACTTGTTCAAATGGCTTCTCAAGTCAGCTGTGATGCCTCCTCCAGCACTTTTTAATCCCCTTGTAGCATACCAACGATGGGATAACACTGCCAAATATTGGTAGAATAATGGTGATGCAAGGGGAGGTGGGCTTCCATCAGAGGGGAGTGTAACCCATTGAGAATAATTGTAAAGTTAATCTGCTGCAATAGTCATTTGTGGTTTAAGAACAACGCATGAAAAATTCTTGCAAGCATAATTTTTTACCATGAATTTTGAACTTTTTGTGATATAGGCATGCAATTTGCAGGATGAAACTTATACAAGTATGTGCCTTTTGATTTTTTTACTAGAAATTGTCATTCTTATTCCATCAAAACAAAATCTTTTATCTTTCTGTGTAAATTTATATGCTAAACCACTAGAGAGAACATTCATTGAAGATAGTACTCAACCCATGATTTATTATTGTTTTTATAACATGAGCTAATGATTTCATTGGTGTGATGAGTCTGAGAGATTCACCTTGTCCATATTAGGGTTTTTGCTAGGTAAACAGCACTGAAAGAAACACACTCCTTAGAAAGAAATACCTGTATCTTTATTCCAAGTAATTATGCACATTATTAGATTTACATTTGTTATTTCTGACGATCTCAATATTTTTGTGTGCATCCTGCCATGCATCATTCGATCCAAACTGTCTGTTCTTCCCTCTGAAACATTCTTCAAAACACCCTTGTCCCTTATTACCTGCTCCATACAGACCCAGTACTTCCTTTATTTCCTTCTTTCAACTTCTTCCTCACCTACTCAATTCTCCTCCTACTCCTAATTCATCTTGCTTTCTAACCACCATACCTTCTCCTCCATAGGCATCCAAAAGCCAACAGCCTATCTTTATCCTCTTTTATCAAAGTCTACATTTCAAAATGCCATTATCCCCAATGCAATTAATTATTTTATTTTGAAAACTTCATTACATTCACTACCTTAGGGTTTATCTCAATTCCTTATCTTTCACAATGGTTTTGTAATACTTCTGGTAATATTTGTAATTTCTTTGCTGACTCTTGCTTAATCATGCAAAACTCATCATGATAAATGTTCTACATACCATTTCTACTGCATCAAACCCATCATGTCCCACACCTGTGAATTTATATGTAATACAGCAGCGAGCGATATTAGCAGACCTGTTTAAAATCTATTACCAGGTAGTCAGAGAATAGTGCGAATTAAACATTCTAACTACTACCATCATCAGCAATATATTAATTTTCTCTCTTCTCCATCATTCTGTTGATGAACATTGCCAAATGCAAGATTGAACTTAGTTCTTATTAAATTTAAGGTCTTTGCACCTCTGATCCAATTGCTATTTATAGTTTATGTGAAAAAGTACTTTTTATACATAAGTCCTTAATCATATTGGTGTAATATTTTAATTCAGATTTGTAAATTCAACAGGAAAACTCACCAGGCATTTGTGGTAAAAAGCATCATAAGTATAAATGTATTACGTTGAGGAGAATGGTCATCATTGGTTGGATCAGTTTAAATCAACATGATGAAAATTATTAACTCCTGTTAAACATGTGATATCAAATCGTGGAGAAATTGCTGCCGTCAACAGATGTTCTTTTTAGTGGTGTACTCTCAAAAATATATGAAATTGTATCTTTTTAAAGAAAACAATTTTTAAGTTCCTTATTTGTTAGCTTTAATTTTTTAAGGCACAAAAGAGGTTTTCATTCTTTAAGCAGCACATAACATTACAAACCATAAAAATCCTTATTAAAAAGAACAAATTATATAATTTTTCAGGGATTGTTTTTACCCTCGTAGTCTTAAATTGTTTTGCAGGATTTTAACTGCTGAAGTATTGCACTTAGCAATTTTACTTGCGCAGAAATGTTTTACAATAATATTCATGTATTGATGGTGCCAAGTTTTTGACAAATCTATATATTTGATTAGGGAATGTTTCCTTGATGGTGTTCAGATGATCCTCCATCTATTATGCTTACATTTCAATGACCTTACGTTGTTATATTTAGTTAGTCTAATGTCCTTTCATACCATTATTTAAAAGGTCCTCAGTGAAAGGAAATATACGTGTCTGAGAAAATTGAATTTGTTCCTACACATTTCCACAATCACTATAGCATGGAAAAATATAAGTAATTAATTATTTTGAATTGTAGACCAGATAGGTCTTTCAATATTATCTAATTTTGAAAATATTAAAATGTTCAAGGTCTTATCGTAACATGTATATGTCAAAACAATAACAGTATTCAGATACAATTAGGAAATTCCCATTTAATCTTAGTACACATTCTTCCAATATATCTATGAAACCACAATAGAGAGACATAAGACTTTCTATATTGCATAGAAAGTAACTTGTCATAATGATGCAGAGTATGTAGTCGAAATTCATGTGATCAATAAGACCAGGTTTGGAGACCAATATTTCACTTGTCCACTGCACAAATAAAAACCAGATTATCTCACCGCATCTAATTTCAACAGAAAAAGAAGACATGGAACTCTAGTAAGACGACCAAAAGTATAAAAAAAAGAATTAAAATCTAACAAAAGATTTATTATGAAAGAATATGGGAAATATATTAATATAAAAGCCATTAACATTACATTAATAAAAGAAATTTGTACTGTTGAAAATCAAAAAACTATAAAGTACAAATAATAGAAATTTCCAGAGATCTCCTCTCTGGAGGAATAACTAATCTCTCTCCAGAGGAGGGCGACTATGTCCTGCCTTCACGGGGGAGGAGGAAGGGAGAGACTCCCTTCCTCCTCAAAGGGGGAGGAGGGAGGGGGAGACACTCCCTTCCTCCTCCAGGGGGGGAGGAGGGAGAGACACTCCCTTCCTCCTGCAGGGGGTAGGAGGGAGGGAGACACTCTCCCTTCCTCCTCGAGGGGGGGAGGAGGGAGGGAGACACTCTCCCTTCCTCCTCCAGGGGGTAGGAGGGAGGGAGAGACACTCCCTTCCTCCTCCAGGGGGGGAGGAAGGATTCTCTCCCTTCCTCCTCCAGGGGGGAGGAGGGAGGGAAACACTCTCCCTTCCTCCTCCAGGGGGGAGGAGGGAGGGAGACACTCTCCCTTCCTCCTCCAGGGGGGGAGGAGGGAGGGAGACACTCGCCCTTCCTCCTCCAGGGGGGAGGAGGGAGGGAGACACTCTCCCTTCCTCCTCCAGGGGGGGAGGAGGGAGGGAGACACTCTCCCTTCCTCCTCCAGGGGGGGAGGAGGGAGGGAGACACTCTCCCTTCCTCCTCCAGGGGGGGAGGAGGGAGGGAGACACTCTCCCTTCCTCCTCAAGGGGGGGAGGAGGGAGGGAGACACTCTCCCTTCCTCCTCCAGGGGGGGAGGAGGGAGGGAGACACTCTCCCTTCCTCCTCCAGGGGGGGAGGAGGGAGACACTCTCCCTTCCTCCTCCAGGGGTGAGGAGGGAGGGAGACACTCTCCCTTCCTCCTCCAGGGGGGGAGGAGGGAGACACTCGCCCTTCCTCCTCCAGGGGGGAGGAGGAAGACACTCCTCCTCCAGGGGGGAGGAGGGAGGGAGACACTCTCCCTTCCTCCTCCAGGGGGGAGGAGGGAGGGAGACACACTCCCTTCCTCCTCCAGGGGGGAGGAGGAAGGGAGAGTGTCTCCCTTCCTCCTCAAGGGGGGGAGGAGGGAGGGAGACACTCTCCCTTCCTCCTCCAGGGGGGAGGAGGGAGGGAGACACTCTCCCTTCCTCCTCCAGGGGGGAGGAGGGAGACACTCCTCCTCCAGGGGGAGGAGGGAGGGAGACACTCTCCCTTCCTCCTCCAGGGGGTTGGAGGGAGGGAGACACACTCCCTTCCTCCTCCAGGGGGGGAGGAGGGAGACACTCTCCCTTCCTCCTCCAGGGGGGGAGGAGGGAGGGAGACACTCTCCCTTCCTCCTCCAGGGGGGGAGGAGGGAGACACTCGCCCTTCCTCCTCCAGGGGGGAGGAGGAAGACACTCCTCCTCCAGGGGGGAGGAGGGAGGGAGAGACTCTCCCTACCTCCTCCAGGGGGGGGAGGAGGGAGGGAGACACTCTCCCTTCCTCCTCCAGGGGGGGAGGAGGGAGGGAGACACTCTCCCTTCCTCCTCCAGGGGGGGAGGAGGGAGGGAGACACTCTCCCTTCCTCCTCCAGGGGGGGTGGAGGGAGGGAGACACTCCCTTCCTCCTCCAGGGGGGAGGAGGGAGGGACACACTCCCTTCCTCCTCCAGGGGGGAGGGAGATGTCCCCCCCCTCCCTGTAGGAGGAAGGAAGAGTCTCCCTCCCCCTACCAACTCCTCCCTCTTGGAGGAGGAAGGGAGAGTCTCTCCCTCCCTCCTCCCCATTGGAGGAGGTAGGGAGAGTGTCTCCCTCCCTCCTCCCCCCCCTGGAGGAGGAAGGGAGAGTGTCTCCCTCCCTCCTCCCCCCTGGAGGAGGAAGGGAGGGAGACACTCTCCCTTCCTCCTCCACCTGGAGGAGGAAGGGAGTGTGTCTCCCTCCTCCCCATTGGAGGAGGTAGGGAGAGTGTCTCCCTCCCTCCTCCCCCCCTGGAGGAGGAAGGGAGAGTGTCTCCCTCCCTCCTCCCCCCCTTGAGGAGGAAGGGAGAGTGTCTCCCTCCCTCCTCCCCCCTGGAGGAGGAAGGGAGAGTGTCTCCTTCCCTCCTCCCCCCCTGGAGGAGGAAGGGAGAGTGTCTCCCTCCCTCCTCCCCCCCTGGAGGAGGAAGGGAGAGTGTCTCCCTCCCTCCTCCCCCTGGAGGAGGAGTGTCTCCCTCCTCCCCTCTGGAGGAGGAAGGGAGAGTGTCTCCCTCCCTCCTCCCCCCTGGAGGAGGAAGGGAGAGTGTCTCCCTCCCTCCTCCCCCCCTGGAGGAGGAAGGGAGAGTGTCTCCCTCCCTCCTCCCCCCCTTGAGGAGGGAGGGAGACACTGTCCCTTCCTCCACCAGGGGGGAGGAGGGAGGGACACACTCCCTTCCTCCTCCAGGGGGGAGGGAGATGTCCCCCCCCTCCCTGTAGGAGGAAGGAAGAGTCTCCCTCCCCCTACCAACTCCTCCCTCTTGGAGGAGGAAGGGAGAGTCTCTCCCTCCCTCCTCCCCATTGGAGGAGGTAGGGAGAGTGTCTCCCTCCCTCCTCCCCCCTGGAGGAGGATGGGAGTGTGTCTCCCTCCCTCCTCCCCATTGGAGGAGGTAGGGAGAGTCTCTCCCTCCCTCCTGCCCCTGGAGGAGGAAGGGAGAGTGTCTCCCTCCCTCCTCCCCATTGGAGGAGGAAGGGAGAGACTCTCCCTCCCTCCTCCCCCCCCTGGAGGTGGCAGTTTCCCTCCCCCCAGCTGGAGGCAGGGAAATACTCCCTACTATGAATGGAGAATCCACTCTAGATAATACTCATGAAGCAAGTTCACTTCCTTGCACTATTGATGGGATGTATGAAATTGTGCTTTATAGTTTTTGCATAGCACAAATTTCTTTTAGCTTTATGATTAGTTTTTCATTATGTATTATATTAATGTAATGAATTTTTTTATGCTTTGCTAATAAATCTTTTAAGTAATATATTTATTTTTCTTACCATACGTTTATGATAAAGTAGTCTTGCTGTTTTTCTGTCTTCTTTATCTGAGAAAATCGATGTAGTGAGATATTCTCCCTCTCTTATTTGAGCAGTGGACAAGTGAGATATTGGTCTCTATACCTGGTCTTTTGCATCACATTGATTTTAATTCATTTGCAACAATATGAAAATGTAACATTTTGTGCCAAATGGAGACAAGCTTGTGTGTCTGTATTGTCATAAACATAATTGGAGAATATGTACTTAGATACATCGGAAATACCACATGGATCTGATTACTTTTGATGGATGATTTGACATTTACATAAATGTTATGGAAAGCTTACGTACATTTTTTATATATTCCCATAATAGACAAAATTGATAATTCATCGGGTCTACAATTATAGATAATTAATTTATGTTCTCTTTTATTATGATTGAGGAAATGTGTAGGAACAATTTCAATTTTATCATGCACATGTATTTCCTTTCACTAAGGACTTAATGAACCATTCTACACATTCTACAAACCACAGGGACCTTCCTGCAATGATCTATTAGATAATAATATCATAGTCTGTAATTTTACATAATATAATGTACAGACAAAAGTCATTAAATTTGTGAGCTAAATAAGATCACAAATACTGTTGTTATAGGTTCCTTCTCGTGTGGAGAAGTGAGACCGAATGTTTTTTAAAGTAAGGGAATGACTGGACATTAGACTCATGAAATGTAAAGCAGTGCAAGGATATTGAAATTGAAGCATGATCACTTGAACACCAACATGGAAACATTCCCAAACGATTCATGTATTGTTTTTAAACATTTAGGTACAAGCAGATAAAATTGCCGAGTACATCAGCATTGTAAAAGCCTTCAACACAATAATAGACAAGGCATGTGTAAACAATCCCTGAAATATCATTAAAGTGGATTTTTTTATATGCCTTTCATGGTTTGTGAAGTTACATCCTGTTTTGCTAAATGAAACTTCATAAATGAAGAACCTTTTGTACTTGATAAGATGAAAGCCTGTTAACTTAACAACAAAAAATAGCTTTTTACATCAAAAAAATTTTTTAATATATTTTTTTATTGATAAACCACTAAAAAGAACATTTATTGGAGCAAGTAGTCTTCCCTTGATTTGATATCACATATCTAACAGGAGTTAATAATTATCAATTTGATTCAAGCTGATCTAACTTAAGACTATTCTTATCAAAGTAACTATTTTTCCTTAACTGATGCTGTTTAACACAAATTTCTCATCGAGATATAACTACCAATACCGAAGATGGTGAGGAATCACTTCAAGGAACGGGCTTCAAGATGCAATACCATCAGGCACAAGAAAGGAGAACTCTTAATTGAATATGAGGATAAAGTGAAGAGCGGGAGGGAATGCTTGGAAGGGTTGTACAATGGAAGCCATCTTAGAGTGGAAATAATTGAAGAGGAAAATGAAGTCAATAACGATTATTTGGGAGCCACAATCTTAAGATCAGAATTTGATGCAGCTGTAAGAGATTAAGGATAAATAAAGCATATACGGGAATAGATGATATTCCTGCCTAACTAATTAAAAATGACGAAAAAATATGACATATACCCAGCTTGACATTTACTCCACAGGAGAGATGCCTATGGACTTTAAGAGGAACGTCATCATCCCTATTGCCAAAAAGAAGAGGGCTGAGAACATTTTTGGACCATAAGCCTGAAAACACATGCCTCGAAGATATTGACAAGGATCATCTATAGAAGAATAGATTGAAAAGCTGAGGAGTTCCCGGATGAGGACCAATTTGGTTTCAGAAAAAACTAGAGCAAAAGAGAAGCGATTTTGGCCCTCAGGCTACTCACAGGAAAGAGAATAGAGAAGAATCTACCGACGTTTGTTGCATTTGTAGATTTGGAGTAGGTGTTTGACATGGATTGGAACTCGATGTTGAGGATTATGAAAGAAATTGGAGTATCATACAATGACCAAAGAGTTATTCATAGCTTGTATAAAAACCAGGTGGCCATAATCAAATCAGAACCCATCAGTAGAGAAGCAGGCATAAAGAAAGGAGTGAGACTAAACTGTGCACTGTCTCCCACATCACTCAATGTCTATATCTAGAAAACCATCCAAGGAATCCAAGAAAAAAGTATTAGGGAGTAAATATCCATGGGGAGAAAATCAACATGTTACGATTCGCTGATGACATAGCAGCCTTGGCAGATACAGGAGATTTAAATAAGTCATACGTTAAATATTGAAAGGACAATGACCAGATACCACCTAAAGATCAATATAAAGAAAACTAAGGTATTGATATGCAGTAGAAGAACAGAAGCCAGGACAAATGTTAAACTAGGAAAACAAACAATCGAGGAGGTGGAAGAGTTCTGTTACCTGGGACGCCAAGTAAACATCGATGGACAAAGTAAAAGAAATTGCCAGTAGAATTTCCCAAGCAAAAAGGGCATTGTACCAAAAGAAGATTCTGCTTACAGATACAGGTGTGGAAGTGAGGAGTAGGTACCGCTGCTGCTTTACATATATATTCAGAGTGTGTCATACGATAGGTTGATGCTGGTGTCGGAGTGGATGGAATCTTTTTAATGATGAGTTTTATATGATCAAGTAAGAGTAAGTCAGGGAATTATAAATATTACTATACGTGTTACTCAAGCAGTGTGAAAGATACCGAGTGCAGATAAGAAGTAAGCAAATGAAAGTGATGAATTTTTCAGAATAATAGTTTATTGGATTGGGGAAAGAGGCAATACCCCCATAACCTATACAGGTCATCATTCCTCTTCCACAAGAGGAAATGTAGACTTTGAGAAAAGAGGATAAAGATAGGCTGTTGGCTTTCAAGATTTGGATGCCTATGGAGAAGGATGTAAGGTGGTTTAAAAGCAAGACGAATGAGTAGGGGAGGAAGAATTGTTGAAAGAATAAAATAATAAGAATAATGGAAGTACTGGGTCTGTATGGAGCAGGTAATATGGGACAAAGGTATTTGGAAGAATGTTTCAGAGGGAAGAATAGACAATTCGGATTGAATGATGCAAGGCAGTAAGTACACAGAAATTAAGAGCACACAAAACTATTGAGATCGTGGGAAATAAGATAGGAATGTCCATGTAAATATGTGCATATTTACTTGGAGAAAAATTACAGGTATTTTTCCTAGGAGTGTTTCTTTCAGTGCTGTTAACCAAGGATTAAGCCTAACACGGGCAAGGTGATATCTCTTGGACTCATCACATTTGGTTCCTCTAATATTATACCTATAAATTGTATTCATTCAAATTTATTTCAATATATTAAAAAGCTTGGAATTTATTAATTTTTGAATTTCCCCACATCGGGGCAAGGTGAGTCCGTGAGGCTCATGATATTTCATGCTCTTTGCATGTATTTTCTTTACAGATATTTCAGGTTCCACATTTCAAGTTTCATCTTCTTAAAGAAAAATGAGTTAATAATATTATCAAAGGGTCCGTGGTTAATGTTTTACTTTCCTTTACATTGAAAGTAGAAAATTCAACAGAAACATTCTATCTCTTTGTAAATGCATTGTAGATACTATTGTGAAATATACCAATAAGGATACGGGAAACATAAGTAAAATTTCTGAACAGAGACATGTGGTTCTATGGAAATTATGCCACAGACAGGAGATTTATGTTTTCTTTTGACTTTTACTAACTGCTGACCACTTGAAACCAAATTTCTCTAATTACGAAACACTATGGGAAAAACTGTACTGGCCACCAATTTTCCGGGATAAAAAAAGTCCAAATTTTTTTTTTACTATTCCTGCATTTTGATGATAAACCAAATCGTTCTGAGTGGACAAAATTTGATAAATCGGCTCCTATTCATGACTCTTGGAATAAAATAAATTACTAAGCACCTAAAAATGTTTTTTGTTCCAGGAGAGAATCTTCGTCTCGATGAGCAATTAGCCATTTCAATTCAGTTCTGACAAAAACACCCAGTCAAAGTGAGACAAACACGGTATAAAAATTTGGTGGATATGCAATTCCAGAACTTTTTGTATCCTATATGGAATACCCTAATTGGGTAAAGGTGATAAAAGAGCTCATACCCTAGCGACTTGCTCTTGTTTTCTCGCTCACAGAAAAATTTCTAAGGGAGCAATCGCAATGTAACTTGCACAATTATTTTAAAGATTTAGACTTGGCACAAATACTGCTATCAAATGGACTTATGTTAGTGAAAACAGTAAGAAAGAACAAAAAATTTATCCTCTTTGTTTCTTCCAAATAAATCTAGACCAGAAGGTTACACACTTACTGGTTTTAGAGATATTGCCACATTTGTCCAGGTGTGTAACACTTTCAACCACTATATAACATTCTGGTGAAATTAGTGAGAGTACTAAACCAGAAATAATAACTTACTATAACCATACTAAGGGAGTTGACACCTTAGACCAACTCGTTCACGAGTATAATACAAGAGGAAAACCAATCGCTGGCCATTCACATATCTTATTTATGGGTTAGATATTTGCGAAGTTGTGGCATACATAGTGTGGTGCTCACAAAATTGATACTGGAATGAGAATATGCTAAATAAGATGTGAATATCCATTCTTAGCCTTGCAGAGGATCTTACAAAAGCGCTAATTCAACCTTGATCATCTTCAGCGACCGACACAAGCAGCAATTGCCATTTTAGAACCAGATTCAGCCATTGAAGTGCCAAGAATAAAAAAGAGACGTTTCAAATGCCCAGCAGCTAGAAGTAGGATGCAAATTAAGTGTACTGTATCTCTTGAGTATACAATAAATACCAAGATTATGTGAAAACTTCATATTGTCATTGTGAAGTCTTTGAACCAAAACAAATGATGTGTCTAACTAGACTCACCTTGCCCGGTTAAGTGACAAAAGTAACTTGCCCGTTTTAGGGTACAATGTAACAACTGACTAGAGTTCCATACATTTTTGTTGCTTGCAAACACTATATCAGTGTAATAGTACCTACAATCCCATGCAATTAATGACTCCTGTTAGCTTAATGAATCATGGAATAAGTACCATCTTCAATGAATGTTCTTTCTGGTGGTTTAGAATAAAAATTACTAAAAAAGGCAAAAGATTTTGTTTTAATGGAATAAGAATTTCACGTATGTAGAACAACACAAAATCTAATAAAATGAAGAGCAAAGATATATAATTTTCAATGAAAAATTTTGCATTTTCTAAAAACTTATACTATTATAAAAGACTCGAAATTATAACATTTTGTCAGTGGGAAAGGAAGTTGGAAGAAGGCAATAAATATCAAGGGTGTTTTAAAGGATGCAACTGATGGAAGAAGGTTGGATAAGCAAGGTAGGAGGAGAGGAACATGTAGTGCAGATAGAATGATGGGCTGAAGAGGGACAATGTGAAATGTAGGCATCATGGAAAGAATTAAATGCCTAATTAGATCTACCTTCACTGGTAGAAAACTAATAATAAAATCAAGGAAAGATGTTTTTCCCTGTTGCAACAGAGTTCATGTAATTGGAGATAAAATAGTCTTATTATCAAATATGTAGAGCGATTCCACTAATGCCAGCATATCTGACCGAAGACAATTGTTGGGAAAGTTACACATCAACAGTAATCCCATTATCCAATGCTGTTTAACTACTGAAGTTACTAGACAGTGTTTCTACTTCGAATGAAAAAAAAACTACTGTGATCACCATGCATAATGAAGGTAAAGACTTTGGCCAGATGACCACGTAACAAATGCATTGGTGCCTACAATGAAATGCCGAGAATATTATAGGATAAAGAGAATTTAATCTCAATGTGTATTTAACAACGGTAACAAAAGATGGGAAAGAGAGTAAACTTTCTAAGTGATTGTGTATTTAACAACGTCAACAAAAGATGAAAAAGAGTAAACTTTCTAAGGGATTATCACCTTGGTTTTCGAAAGAGTAGGATAATTAGTAAAAAGAAACATCAAATATAATTACGATTGTTTGAGATTTGCACATTTTGAACAGCTGTTTGATAGTGAATTTGTAAGAGTGGATGAAAATATCAAAGAATACTGACAAAGGGAATTGACATAATGGGAATGATCAGCAATTTAAAAATGACTCGTAGGTTGAAGTCAGAGTAGAAAATTGGTTTGGGTGATCCTAGGGATTTACTGTTGGACAGGACTGTTCATTACGAGGGTGTTTATCATATATTCTAAGGAAACTGAGAGAAAGGAATGTGGGATACATGCTAAGATAAATGTAGGAGGAAAGATGAGAAGGATTGAAGTCAACTGAGCATTACAAGCATGAGAATTACAGAAATTACTGCATAGTACCTTAGAATAGCAGTGCAAAAGATTACTATAATTTATAGTTTTCTATGGATGAAGGTAGGTCTAAATGGACTTTCAGTTCTCCCCATGACCCTGACATTTTGACTGATTCACTAACACTGCAGGATATCTTGTGTGCAAAAGATACAGAACATCCGCAAGAAAACTGAAGCAATTACATTTTCTGAACAAAAGGGACAGATCTAACCTTTACATTCTCCAAATATCTCAGCTCACTATGATTTATTTAAAATGCTCAAGGTGGATATGTATCGACTCGTGATTAAATGGTTTTTCTTCAAACAATATTTAATTATAAGTGAAATTTATATTGAAAATTGGAAAAAAATACATTAAACTGAAATCAGTTTTTAATACATAAGTACTGAGAATTTCAAGCTTATAGGTCAAATGTTAGGTTTGAAAAAAGATTGTTCAAAAAAAAGAGTTAAAATTTTCAAGGCCTAGCCACAATCTTTCCGGGATGGAAAAATGTATGTACTGTGACAGCGAAATGGTTAACATAAAAAGTCACATGCTAAAGTAAGAGAGCAATTCAGTTAAGTACCTTGGCAATATGCAGGAGGTAAAGGTGCATTGAAGGTAGTGGGAGATTTGGAAAGGCTCATACGAGAAAAATAATGACAGGATGGCTGGCAGGAACATGAAGAAGAGATTAAAAAAATTAATATGGAGTGCAGCAATATATGGCGCGAAAAAATGTAATTTAAGGAAATATGAAGAACACATTAAGGTCAGTTTTTAAGATATTTGTATGAAAAAGGATATTGAAGACAATGAGGATAGGAGAAAAAGGAAAATAAAAGAGGAATAGCTGGGCATAGTAGAGGCAGAAACAGCGGTATTGGAGGTGGGGGGGCCTAAGGCCCCCCTCCCCCCCAGAATTCGCCTTGGGCCCTATTAGTCGAAGCGGGTAATTACTGACACATTCTCAGACTTTAATATTCTCTTTTATTAAAATTTACAATGAAAAAATTTATAGAGGTAAGAATACTGGGGAAACACTTCGAGGGATGAAAAAAATGGTAGTTTGGATAAAATTATAGGAAGTAGGGAAATTGTGGAACAGAAGAAAATACATTAAATATAGGGGTTCAAGAGAAATATTGGATGCCCACCTAACCTTCACTGGTAGGAAACTATGTGCATTGTTCAATACAGAAAAGTCTCACTTTTTGACCACTGTTCACCCAGAAATTAGGTGAAAACTGCATGCCAGCATCACAATCCATTCAAATATTTCTTTCAGGGCCTCCTTCCAACCCTTACTATTGATAAATATTATGCCAATATTCATGTATTTTTGGAGCCCAAAATAAGATAAATTATCAGGCAAATTCAAATGTTCAAGTGGGGAATAGGTGTTTCCTTAAGATAAAACAGGACCAAAACTTACAGTTCACAAAAGAGAGCTGTGAGCAAGTGATGAAAACAAGTTTGTAATTGCACAGTAATATCCTCGTGCATACTTCAAATAAATAAGAGAACTGGAGGAATCTGAGAATAACATCGCAGGCAATGACCAGGTAGGGTTACCAATACCATCTATTTCTTGTCCACTCTTCAAATAATAAAAGTTCTCACCTTCCAGTATATCTCACCACATTCTTCTTTATACAGTCTGCATGAAAAATAAGTCCGGTTCCATGGCAGCAATGAGAAAATATGGAAACTGCAACCATATCATTCCTGTGAATTTAGTTGATATTATGGAGGTATTCAAAACCACTTACTTTATATTGAGTGAAGTAGGTGCTGTAAAAAACTGAATTAAATTGGAATTGAAAACCCAACCAAAATTTGTACAGTGAAACTTGCCATAAGGAGTCAATCATATACATAATATAATTATTATGGGTCAAGCCAATAGTTACCATGTACTCATTGTCAGGAGGGGTCCAGAGATGTAGGAAGAAAGATTAGTTTATCCTTAGTTCAAGTGTTAATGATGATACGAATGGTAATTTGAGAAAAAACTTAAGAGCATTCTGAGCATTACATTGAGGAATAGATAAGGAATTTAGAGAACATGGGTCATATATTTCACAAGAATGATTCATTGTCAAAATTGCATAATTCTGTAACATTCGGAATGTGAAGGAGAATATTAAAACGTTGATAAGACAGAAAATCAGCATTACATTTGAATGAACTCTTACGAAGCACCAGCACTAATCAAAAACTTCTGGTACTTGAAAAAGAATTTGGTCCAAGTGTGCATCATAGGCTTTTGATGCATTACAATCCTGACTGTTAAAGAAACTGTCAAACGTGTAAAGAAGGTTTCCATACAATACATCATTCTTAAGGAGCTAAAAGAAATCCTGCATTCCATTATATTAGGAGAAAGTTACATTGGAAAATTTTTGTCTGAATAAAAATGATAAAAAGAGTTCGTTAAGTATGTAACAAGTGTACCATGTGCTTATAACAGTCAATGTTCCGGGCTGTCGTATGGAGCATAAAGGCTTGCTCAGAGAAAGTGAGAAGCCTGTGCTACCCTGTTCACTGTATTACATAGGTTTGTATCATCCTGGTTAAACAGTATGCAGGCAGACTTTGTCGGACAGTGATCCAGTTGTATTTTTGTACTAAGTTTACCGTGGGCAAATCAGGAGAGAAAACTAATAGATCTTGTCCATAGTTTCCCTTATTTATATAATATTAGCCATGCAGGTTATAAAAATATCATTAAGAAGGCTGAAAGTTGGAAAGAAATTGCTGGGATACTTAATAATTTGACAAGAAGAAGTACAAGTCCTTTGTAAGAACTGCTGCTGCTCATTATTCGGGCACATCAGTAACTTTGCAAGGTGAAACGCTTTGTTAGCCGGGCCACTACATTGGTAATGCTCCAGTTAGCCAAAATGAACCACCTTCATCTGCCAGCATGCTGTTTGACTACCACAGACCTTGGCGTTAATCAGCAGCCCGCCTTCTGCTTGACTGACCCTTTGATGAGGAGGGAAAATGGGGAAAACAGTGGAAAATCAGTTTCTTTCAAGTGGAGGACCCCATATAATTGATTTTCAAGCCATAATTCTTGGTTAAGCTGAATCCCAGCACTAAATCTGTTTCCAAGAAGGAGCCATTTTGGAAGTAAATTCACCATCAAAATATGGCAGAAGGAAATTCTCACAAACAAAAATTCTGAGCTAGTTGAAAACTAGGCTGGTATAATAAAATAAAGAAAGGAAATTATGAGTGGTATATTACTTCAGTGAGACAACTGGGAGACTTTTAAGTTGCATAGAACTGTAAAGAAGAACAGACAAAGCAACACAATGCATACCTGACCATGAAATGTAAATGAATGTTGCTCGTTATACTTAAAATTTACCAAATTCTGGTGGCATAATATGAGTCAATGCTATTATTTCATTTATTGGCGATTGCATACTCATTATTAAATTTTGATACTCCATCATGAGACATCTCCTACCACAGTAATCATGGTACCACACCCTCCCGTTAATTGGCAACCACGATTTAAGTCCATAACAAACTAAAAGTTGCCAGTTTTAATTGTTGCTGCAGGTTGAAAACTCATCCAATTAGTACATAACATCTCTTGGTTATGGGTGCTGGTTAAAAGAGAGAATGTCTATTTTTCAACCAGCAGGATATAGAGCACAGCCAAATAGGGTCTTGCTTTGCAGTCATGTGCTATCTGGGTTTACACTCTGAGAGATTTAATGCAAGATTATTTCTATGACATAACAGACTAAGATAAACAAGGCTAATATGAAGAGGTTGGCTGATAGGAGAATCAAGTGGAGGACTGCGTGAAACCAATCCTAGGATTGTTGACCGATGATGATGATGATGAAATATTAGCAGGGGAAAACCAAAGAAAATAATGAGCTAAGAAGACAAACCAAAATATTATTCAGATTAATAAAATTACTTTTTTATATGAATGACTTTTCACAGGCTAAAATTACATGCCAATATGGAATATGAGGAAACAAATAGCTAAACAAAGGATTATTTATGTAACAGCCATATTGTTTAAATTGAAATTGAGTCCACAGCTACTATCCAACCCATTGAAAAATTCCCACTACTGCCAAGTTTTGAATCATATAGCAACCACAGTAGGGGAAATCAAAATATAAAACCCATCTGATACATAAATTTAGAGCATCTTTCATAGAGAATAATTATTAAGTTCTTATAGTTTTGTTAGACTGTTTGGTAATGTGTTCAAGGAGACTTTCCAAATTTATGCCAAACATGACCTTAATTTCAAACAAAAAAAAAGAAACTAATATTTTCCAAGCACAAAAGAATATAAAAATGGTGAGTTCCTTTTAAATAGCACCACAGAATAGATTATTATTAGAGTGAATCAATAATTAGAAGTTGCCAACTAAAAGGTTTTATCTTCTTCATAGATTCCCATTCATATTTTTGACAAAACCACGCACGTACTTGCTTATGGTGTGATGAAATAATTATTATTATCCCACAAGTCTACTGCTGGATTTCTCAGCTCGTTCATTAGCTTACTCCAATCAACTCAACCCTAGTCCATCGACAAAAGCAAAAAAATCCTTACTACTTAATATTCCTTTCCACTATGTTATACTATCTGCTTTTTCTTTATGCCAGGCAAAATTTTTTTTACCACCATTCATGCTCATATTATCTACATAGAAATGTTTACTTAATACAAAATTAGCATTTTCCATTTGTAAATGTATAACAATGAAGTCATTCATAACCAGGATCTGAATCAACATAAAATGATTATACCTACTCGTTAGGTATAACCATTCTGTGTATATTATGAAGTGAACACTTTAAGGATATTAAACTGTTTTGCTCAGAATCTGGGGATCCATCGTGAAATTTCATGATGCACACGGTTGTGTATTATATTTATATTATAGCTCACATGGGACAGCTAAAATGACATCATGAGAAAAACGTTTTGTCCTACACTTCAAATCAACTATCACAGTTGGCAGAAAGTCATTAGGACAGCTACTGTGAGCAGCAGTATGCATCTAATTGAGAATGAGTTATTTATAAAAATGAAGAACTAAGAAAAAAGTATTTGCGATTCCAATCCAGATTTTGCTACAGTGGAAATGTGGCAGAAGTTTAGTGGACTAGATAATTAATCTGTTTTTCCATTGAATTCTCCAGGTGCCCAAAAAAGTGTTCAGTTGTATGATGGTAGGTAATGATAGTTTTAAATTAGGTATTAAGCGACCTGTCACCTTTCCATTAAAATGGCAAATTATAAATTAGAAAAATGGGTCATGATTAAATTACCTTAAATTCTTCACAAAGCAAAACTATCACAAGAAAACTCACAGGGGATGGGCATTCTACAATACTTCATCAGCCATGGAGATACACCATATCAAAAATAAAATGACCCATACCTAGTTCCTAGTTATAACTATTCATTTTATGTGTCGCTCTGTCAGGAATGTGCTGCATCAAATTTCAAGCAGAATCAAAAGTGAATAAATTAATGAGGACAGGCCAACGTAACCAGGTTGGGGATGCATTGGCTACAAAACCCAAATGTTCAAATCAAACCTCCACCATGTAGGTATATAGTTTACGTGTTAAAACATATGATCTCTTCACGACATTTGGAGCAATTAATTCTAAGCCTATAGGCTAAAAAAGGCCTGTATACAAATCAAATGGGATAGAGCCAGTTTTGATAACTATAGGTTAGCAGTGTTCCAGCTTGGAAACCTAAGGGTAGTGGGTTTTAATGCCACCTTGAGTATTAGACTAAGGCTTACATTACGTTAAACAGCACATAATTATATCAGCAGAGTGAGCAATTTAAAACTTAATACTGCTGCTACGGTATAAAAATGATTTAATAAAAATACCAAGGATCTTAATATTTTTCAACTCAATTTAATAAAAAATTAAATGTTCACCCATATTTAAATCCCAGGAATCTCAAGAGGGTTCAATTCATTTAAATAAATAATTAAAAAGTTTCCCAAACATGATAGGACATAATCTTGGAAAATGCTCAAGCTGAAAAATCTCTAACGTCTGCCAAGTACAGCTGAGGGCTAAAAAAAGATAAACTTATGGCAGTTGAGGGGTACTTATAGTAAGTTTGTTAGTGATAAATCTAATGGGAATTAACCTAATGGGAACCTAATTTTGTGTTTCTATTTTAAATTACTAACTATTAAATAAGCAACTTGAGTCAATAACCAACTATTTTTTCCTTTTCTGTGAAAATAAGCAGGCAATTTCAATAAACCAAACTTGCCAACACTCATAAAAGAAATGTTCTATCACAGTTACACAAGAAAACCTTCAGACATAGAAGCTAGTTATCAACTGAGCTACTAGAACTAGAACGAACCAAAATAATGATGATGGCAATGAAGCTCAAAGTTGTGGGCAATGAAATCAAATATTACTCATATCATTTATAAATGCAAAAGATACATTAACATAGCAATTTTATTACTGAGGTTGTATTCATTCTTTCTATTTCTATCAGTACCTTGCTGGAGGAATTTGCAAATAGGTACCAAGTGGATTTTCATAGATGTTGTAAGACTTGATTTAAATTATTTTTTGATATTATTTTGTATGAAAGGACAACTTATGGACTATGAAAACATTTATATAAATGACAAATATTTAGTTTTGGAATATTATGGAATGAATAGGTACAATATGATAATCTGAAGCCCACCATCATTGCAAACATCAAGAAGTGAACAAAGTCAAGCAATAGATTGTCTCATGGTAGTATTAGGGTTAAACATACTTCTTTCATCCATTTTTTTGTATTGTATTTATGGAAGAAATCTCACAGAATGTGAACACAGGTAGCACATGATAACAAAGCGATATATTGGACAGAATTCGAAACTGGCTGGTTGAAAATAGACATGCTCCTATCTTCTAACCAGTACCTGTAACTCAAAGCCAGTCAGCACCGAATAGTCGAGGGCACAACTGGCAACTGCAACCATAACTGGCAACCTCTTGCACAATATGGGCTTCGCACGGAAGACTTTTCTGTGGAAAAATGTCATAATCCCTTCAGACTCTACTCAAGGCAAGTTTCACTGTAAGGCACAGAAAACAAAAGTACAAGTTATGCATGCACTTCTTTGTGGATGGTAATAGGGTAAGGATTTTTCCTTTATTACAGGCACTTTTCACACAACATACAAAAATCCCCAACTCTGGATCACATCTTCGAGGAGAACTGCAAGTGGCAGAGGGAAGGGAACCAGGCCCATATCCTGATGTACGTCACAACCTTTCAGGGTTGGAACTTGGTGCTTGCTAACCAGACCTCAATTCAGATACAGCCATAATACTGGACAGGTTGGTGAGGGGAGAGACTTAATACCCAGAAAAATCACACAGCAAGAGTTTGACTCGAGGATAGGGTTCCCATTCATCCCAAAGCTACCCTGTTTTTTATAATAAGTCCCAAATGAATTCTTAAGGCCCCATTTTTTTAGAGTATACTTCAAGGAAAACTAATAAATGAATATTACCTCCTATTCAGTTCGATTATCCATAATAATGATGATAGGATTATTATTTATATTGTAAAAAAGTAATGATATGTTTTTCCATTTTAAATAGAATCAATTAAATGTTTATTTAAGGCAGTATTGAGAGTGCGATATATAATAATTTTATGCTTGACATGTCCCATTTATTTTCAAAATACGTAGAGTTTTTTGAGTGAAAATTTATAGTATCCTAGATTTAAGGAAAATAATATGGTAACTATAACCAAGTCCTCCCCTGGGTTTGAACCCTATACCTCTGATTAGCAGTCCTAATCTCCACCCACTGTCTATAGTGTGCCATCTAAAATAAACATCATCGCCTACTCCCTTTTAATTCGTATACAAAGTAAAAGCAAGTTCGGTTTTACGAAATTTGGTCTTTGCTAAGTAAATTTGATTGTTCAGAACAAAAGGAAACCCAAATACATACATGGTAAAATATGCAATACTACTAAATGATTATGTGATATTACGAATTATTAAAAAATGTCGGCTTAAAGAAATCTTAATGGAGACAAGAACATCTAATAGATCTACAAGAGCATAGGATAGCACTCCATTCTGCCCCACATGGTAAGAAAATGTGACTTCAAAACTTTTGTCCTGTAGTGGTATAAAAAAACTTACTTAAGCTTCATTGTCTTCTAGTAATTCACTTTAGGGATTTCTATAGTCAACATGAATAATGATTATTCTTGCTCCGTAGAATTAACTGTGAATTTCCCTCTTTATCCACAGGGTTTTAGAACAGGTACTAGAAAAAAGGACAAGCGTTAAGTTATTGCACTTCAATTTGAAATTCTCTAATTATTTTTAATTGCCTAAGATTTAAAAGAAGACTAACAATAACTTAGTGATGATTAAATGCCACTTAAAATTCAACGAATTGAAGAAATCCATCAAGAACATATGGCAAGTAGAAAACTAAAGGAGCCTCAATAACAGGTGGCCTTTTAGAAGGCAGTGTGAAAATAAGAAGAGGATATGACTGTGAAAAGACATTGGGTAACATCAAAATAGGGCTGAAGGGAGCCACAAAAGAAGTTCTCGGGTGAAGAAACGTTGACATGAAGAATCCATGTTTTACAGAAGAAGTCTTAGAATTGATTGACGAGAGAAGAAAATATAAAAATGTGGGAACTGAAGAGAGGCATCTTTCGTTCGATGTAATTAGGAATGAGATGAACCATAAAGCAAGAAATGCAAAAGGGACCTGCGGATAAATAAACCTTCTATAGTAGTACATGTTTTCTGCAGAGCTAATTAAAAATGCTGGACAAAAGACCCAGGTGCACCAAACAATCTGTGAAGTACACACAAGAGGAGTAATTCCTATGAAATTTGAAGAGAATATCATCATCTCTATTCTCAAAAAGAAGAGGGCCGAGAACTGTGAAAATTTTAGGACCATAAGCCTAACAATTCATGGCTCAAAGACAATGACAAGAATCATCTATAAAAGAATAGAGCAAAAACTTACTGGATGAGGACCAATTTGGATTAAGAGAAAAAAGGGCACAAGAAAAGCGATTATGGCCCTCAGGCTACTTATAGAGAAGACTTATCGATGTTTGTTGCATTTGTAGATTTGAGAAGGTATTTGACAACATCAATTGGAACTTGATACTGAGGATTCTTAAAGAAATTCATATCATTATTGAAAGAAATTATGTAACATCATACAATGACCGAAGAGTTATCCACAGCTAGTATAAAATCCAGGTGGCTGTAACCAAATCAGGACTCACTAGTAGACAAGCAAGCATTAACTAGCAAGCATTTAAGAACAAGCAAGCATTTAAGAACAAGCAAGCATTTATTGGTGGGCCTGGTTTCTCCTCTTCTATATATTTAGCCTTCTTTTTCTGTGCATCCCCTTTCTTCCTTGATATCCTTGCCAAGACATAATTCTTCTTATATGCACCACATTCTTGTGTGGTGATCATTACCTTATTTCTGTATATGCCTTTAATAAATTTACATTTTGCTCCTGGATTGTAATGGAAAGATTTTATTATGGTAAATGTGTTGTCCAGTAGTCCTCTTTTAGTGTCTTCTTCAATTTCTTCAGGTATTTGCTTGGTCCACTTCTCTTGCTCTAGCATACATTTCATCGTGATGTTATATCACGCTGTCACGTTATATAGTTCTTGGTATATACAAGAGTCCTCTCTTAGCTCCAGTTCGTCCTATATATTCTATCAATTTTCTTAATTCTAGTACACAATTTTGCCATCAATTCATGATCACAATCCATATCTGGTCCTGGATAACTGTGGCTGGATTTTTCTACATGTATATGCCTTTTTTAATGAAATGTAAAAAAATTTGATACCTTCATATGTCTCGTGCCTCTCAGGTGTACGAGATTTCTGCTGAGCAAAAGCATTCATTTCAATCAGATAGACAGGATTTTCATAGCTTAACTCCACCTGTATCTCAGCAGATAATTCGTTGGGGTTTTTTTAATGGCTAGTTCACAATCTTTGAATTAATCTTCATTGCTTGTTGGGAAACATGACTGTTCTGTCTCTGTAAATGATGGTTCAGAGTGGTTTCTTACCAATATCCTCCTATTGTTGTAGTGGAGTAGGTAACAAACACAATTTGCCTATTGAACTCTGAGAACTGGGATTCATGCCCATGATACTAATGTATAATATATTTGTATTGTGACCACACACACCAATCCTACCTATTCTTCCTCTCCCACTGAATTTCATTCTAAATGTATCACGATAACTGTCTCCCTTACTTTCCCACCTTATTTTACATAAACAAAGAATTTCAATCTCACTTATGCTCATCTCATTCATTATTCACTCTGTCATTCAACATTCCCACCCTCAGTTCTCATCTCGATTTCCACATAGGAATTTTGACCGGTATTCCACATCAAGTATTTCATTGAATAATGACTTGAAAAAATTGTTTCTTCACCCTGCTGATTTTGGGTTCTGATAAACATTATCAGCAACACATCTTACCCTAAAGTTCTCCATATTTAAGGGAAAATAATGCAGAGTTTTGATTTCCATCCTTCTTGCAGTTTTACGGCCAATAAACTTACTTTGACCAAGCCAGTAAATATTTCACCACAGTCTATTCTGAGTCACCTCTTTTCCACTACACTGATTACATATACCACCACTCCCTCTAATGGGAAGTTTCTTTTTACCTTCTCAGCCATTTAGACCTCTCATCTTCATCCATCTACAAAGGACTAAAATCTCCTCTGATGCTGCTGACCAATAATGACTCCTTTGCCTTTAGAGGTGCCTTCTTTCCTCCCATACAGTGGCCCATCCACTATGTTGATTCATATACCACTGCTCCCTGTAATGGGAAGAGTTTCTTTTTTTACCTTCTCTGCCATTTAGACCTCTTGTCTCCATCCATCTATGAAGGACTAAAATCTCCTCCAGTGGCCCATCCTCTACTCGCTCATCCACTTTCCATGGAGGACAGTGTCCCTTGATGGTGGAGGTTTCCTTATACCGGGAAACTCGGTCGCCAGAGCCTCATCAGCAAACGCAGGGGGTGCCACGTGCAGGAGAGGTTGACATTTGAATGGGAGAGGCTTTCTGAGACGCATCCCATCCCTTACCCCCCATTTAAATAACATTTGTTAAAAAATAAATGCAAGAATAGGATTAGAGTAACTTTGCCCTGCATTACATTTAGAGAAAAGGATAGGGGAACGGACACAATGTGTATGATTGTACTAAAGATAATCAAGACTCTCGCAGAAAGGATACATATTTTCAACCCCATGTTTAGACACAGGGTTGACAAAAGAATATCTTATCTTCATTCAACACCCCTCCAGCTCTAACCAATAATCAACCATCAAAAATCCTAAGATTGGTTTGATGCAGCTATCCACTTTATTCTTCTATCAGCTAACCTCTTCATATTTACATAATTCTCATCTTTCACATCCCTCACTACTTGCATCTCATACAAAGCCTTCCTTTGCCTTTCCTCCTATCACTTGTCCCTTGATAATTGTCATCAGCAGACCGTTATGTCTCAAGATGTGGCTGATTTGAAATTTTCTATGTTTTTATCAAGGTTTTCAGTAGACTTCACACGTTTAATGTCCACAATTCTTCTTTAGAACCACACTTCAAAAGCTTCCTGTTCTCTGCTGCAACATATCTTGTATAAAAAATAAAAATCAAAATGGTCAAGATACATATGTTCTGGTAAATTTAACAAATAAAAAGTTTTTAACAGCAAAGTTGGGGCTTCAACTGGATTAGCTGTAATTCTTGATGAGCTTGCATTAAAATTTTAGCCCATATTCAGGTCATGCCACATTCGGTGGTCTCCCTTAAGTAATAAGAAAAGTAATAAATAGATTTAATTTTACATAAAAAATACTATAACAACACGTTGACTGCAGGAGCTGTTTTCGACATTTTTTCCCGGGGGCGGAAATACTTTTTCTTCGTTTTTGCATCCTTTAAGAGATTTGATGCAATGACCACCATCTAAAATATATTTACTTGCTCTTTTTTTCGACTTATGACAAAACATTTTATGATGCACCATGTCCGTCATCCGCCCTGGGTAAGGAATATACTGGTAGGCAACCCGCATTACTTAACCACCGTGGCCACCGTTCTTAGTTGAAATATACTACTGTAATGAGCATGAAACGGTCCCTTGACATGTTTTGGCAGAAAATTGGAAAATCGTATAAGCTTGACTTTTTCCAATAGTAAGGAATTCTATTCAGTCTTATATTCCCATGAGAAAGAGCAGCCCAAAAAAAACCTCCAATTCATCCCTCGTCACGTATTTCCATTCGGTAATACACGAACGAGGGAATGGACTTCTTGAGAGTATGTCCACTACATTGGCATTTGTCTCTCGGATTATGATATTTAAAACATTGTCATTGGCGACTAAAAAGAAAAAAAATCACTCGGGTCCTGACCTGTAATTTCCACTTTGAGTCCTGGCCTGCCAGTGAAGGGAATAATTGCAGAATTTTCTTTGTTTTCACTCCAAACCAATGCCGAGGGGGTAGAAATACTTCTGGGATAGGAACTAATGGGGTGAGGAACAATCACTTCACTCCCTGCTTCTCCTGAGCTGTCGTTTGACTCCATGCTCTTGACCCCACTGCTGGAGGAAACATTGTATTCTTCATCGGAGTCTAGCACAATTTCACGGATGATGTCCTCTGACAATTCCCTTGCTTTGCAGAGCTTCTTTGTGCTCCGTTGACTTCCAGCGCCTTATGAGCACGGTAGGAGATTACCCGGTATCTAAGCAGAAGGGCCAAAAAAAAAACAAATTAGCTTTACAGCCTATCAGTAAAAACATGCATAGTCTATCGATCATAATACACAAATTTGGTCTCTGGGGACTAAACTTTGCAAAAGGTTTAGTACAGTAGGGTAGGAAGAAACATCTGTAAGAATGTAGCCATACATTAGTAGCTTGAAATATAGGCCATGAAAAATACCATTAGAATTATTTTGTATGTAAATAAGGCTACAGTAGGCAATTCGGTAGTAACAAATTATTAATACTTACAGCAACATCTCTCACTTCCCAATCAGAAGGCGATTTCCTTTTCTTAGACCTTTGACCAGTGGACATCGGCAAAGTGGTATCTTCCGGCATCTATATATATTAAGCATTAACAAAACATGAATTTGTTTTAATGAAATAAATACATCAGTAACGTAGTTATTCAGATATAATTATTTATGAAGTGTAAGGGACTTAACGTAATCTTCCTGTTCACCAGAACTGTGGAATTCCCCATCTTCATATAACAATTTACGCACAAATAACAGCACAATATTAATATGCACAAGGCACACACCTGGTTCTAAGCTAGTGTTATACCACAAAAGATAAGTATTACACAAATATGACATTAAAACATTACATTTAATTGACTGGACAAATTAATGTGAAGGAAAAACCTTTCCGTTTGTCATCATTGCACACTAGAAATATTCCGGGTTGAATGTGTTAAAACATGGATTGTGTTTTGGGGCTAGACTATGGACAAAAAACTACAAACTATAGTCTGTCACGGTCAACAATTTATATGAATAAAATGGGATTGTTCACTTCTAAAAAAACAGATCAACTGTCAAATAAAGAGAGATCAAGTATCAAAGCGAGAAATAAATGGCGAGAAATGAAGCGAGAAAATTTGTTTTTCTGCATACGTAATAAGATTAAATTACAAATAATAATTCTTTCAAACAATTAATAATGATACTTTATTATTAATATACATTTCTTTTCACTGCTGAACATCATACATTATCTTTGCAGCTGGTGACCTAGCTGCCTTGTTCCCTTGCAGTGACTCCATGGTAAAATGGAGATTTGGATGTAGATGCAAGCAAGAGCCACTCAACAAGGTTCAAAAAGCTTTAGATAATGATAAATTAAAGCAAATGATACTCCATAAATATCAAAACGTCTTTAGATAATGTCTAGTGCAGTTGAATTTACAACAAGGTTAAACCAAACTGAAAAAAACCCAGGTGGTTACATTAGATCAGTCACCAGAGGAGGTAATTCATTGCCGTGGCACTGGTATCCACGAACAAGGACCTTTGTATACAACCAATGGGACTCTCTCTCACCAAGAGGCCACGCCCTCTATCCCCACCCTTCTTGGAAGTTTTGCGGGCTTTCGCCGGATTGGAATTTTTGGTTGCAACCATTAATGTTTACTGCAATTAGCTGTGCTTATTATCCACCTGATTTATTGATGTTTGTTCTGGGAAGAATTCATTGTTGCTGAGAAATTTATAACAAGAGGTAAGTAAGTTAATTTAAATAGTTAATTAATGAAAAGGGGAAGAATATGGAAAGATTGTACTGTAATTCGTAATGTGTTTCACCTTCAGATGAAATGCCTTGGCCATGTTGCTGCGTGGAACATTGCTTGGAGAAAAAAATTGCATTTCATGTAAGAATATCTAAATGAATTGATAGGTGAGAGTAGTATGAGTTTATTGAAGTTCCATGATTTCACGTTATTGCTGAACGTATTTTAGAAAAGTGTTCTTTGATCGTTTGATCCCCAGTAAAGACCCTTTCGTCGAAATGTATTTTGCAAGCCAATGTGAAGTATTATTTCTTTGAATGAGAATTATCATGTACGAATGGGACATTGAGAATGATGTTTATGCAAAATTGTATTATGCAGATAGGTGGCGAGATGCTAAATGCTTTGAATGAAATGTACAGAAATAAAAGGAATCCACCTGTTTCGTCAGGGTACAAACAGACTGAAACTAGATGCTATTCTGACCCTGTTTCCTGCGAGGCTTTTCAATGTGGTAATTGCCGTCCTTGCTGCCGGACTATTTTGTAAGTACATATGGCTCACGATTGACGTAAATGCATGAATAAAAGAGCTTTTTACTAGAAAAACTAGAATGTATGAATACAAGAACATTACTAGAATATTGTTCAGATCCTTCTCTGTCTCTGCTATGAGTGCTATGTCATCAGCAAATCACAGCATGCTTATTTTTTCTCCATGGATAGTCACTCCAAAAGACTTCTCTTTGATTTCATTGTTCATTGATGGCTCTCTCAATGTAAACATTAAAAATTACGGGAGAGAGTGCACAGCCTTGTCTCACTCCTTTCCTTATTCTTGCTTCTTCACAGCTGGGTCCAGATTTAATCACAGCTACTTGGTTTTTATACAAACTGTGGATAATTCTTCGGTCATTGTAGGACACTCCAATTCCCTTCAGAATTCCAAGCATTAAATCCCAATCCACGTTGTCAAAAGCCTTCTCTAAATCCACAAATGCAATGAACGTCGGCTTGTTCTTCTTCATTCTCTTCTCTATGAGCAGTCTAAGGGCCAATATTGCTTCCCTTGTACCCTTACTTTTCCTAAATCCAAATTGATCTTCATCCAGAAAGTCCTCTGCTTTTCATTCTATTCTTCTGTAGATGATCCTCGTCAGTATCTTCGATGCATGAGTCGTCAGTCTTATGGTCCTAAAATTTTCACATTTCTCCGCTCTCTTCTTCATGGGAATAGGAATGATGATGTTTTTCTCGAAGTCCCTTGGAATTTCTCCTGTTGAGTACATGTCGCAGATGGTTTTGTAAAGATGAGTTAATGTCTTCTCTCCTGCATTTTTAATTAGTTCAGCAGGGACATCATCAATACCAGAAGCCTTATTCACCCGAAGGTCCCTTACTGCAGCGTCGAATTCCGATCTTTATGTTGATGTTCCCATATCTTCCTTTTCCATTTCGCTTTCATCTTCAAATTCTTGTGTGCTGAGATTTTTTCCGTTGATATTCTTTCCATCTCTTCATTTTGTCCTCGTTTTCAATCAAAAGTTCTCCATTCTTGTCCCTTATGGCATTGCATTTTGCATTCCGTTCCTTGAAGTGGTTCCTCACTATCCTGTAGGCAGCTTCCATCTTTCCAAGGGAAAGGTTGTTATGTACATCTTTGCATAGATTCTTCATCCACATCTCTCTAGCTTTCCTTGCTTTGCGGCTTATTTCGTTCCTTATTCTTTTGTAGCAAAGCTGCCCTTCTTCAGTTTTCGCATTCTTGTACTTTCTTTTTTCTTCAATCAAGTCTAAGACTTCCTCCGTGATCCATGGCTTCTTCTTGGCAACTTTTCTTCTTCCAAGAACTTCTTTTGCAGCTTCCTGTAGTCCACATTTAATGTTTTCCCAGTGCTCTTCCACTGATTTCTCATTCAGGTCTTCACCTATGTTGTTTTCCACTGCTTTTTGAAATTCCTGCTGATGTTCAGCCTCCTTCAGGTTTTCTACTTGCCATGTGTTCTTCAGTCTTCTTCAATTTCTTGAATTTTAGATGGCATTTCATCATCACTAAATTATGGTCACTGCCGATGTCTTCCCCAGGGTAGCTTTTGCAATCCTTCACTTGGTTTCTAAACATCTGCTTAACTAAAATGTAGTATTTTGGCATCTTCTTCTGTCTCCTGGCATTTTCCATGTGTACCTTTTTCGGTTGTGATTTTTAAACAATGTGTTGGTGACCACTAACTTATGTTGTGTGCAGAACTCCATCAGTCTTTCTACTCTTTCGTTTTGGTTTCCCAATCCATATTTTCCAGTTATTCTTCCATCTTAACATTCACCCACGGTGGCGTTCCAGTCTCCTAAAATAATTAGGTTTTCTTCTCCTCTTACCTGTTTTAAAACCTCCGTGATATCTTCATAGACGTCTTCCACTTCTTCATCTTCATAGTCTGTTGTTGGCATGTAAACCTGCACCACTACGGTATCTAAAGGTTTGATTTGATCTTCACTATTATTATCCTTTCATTGTACTTTAGCCCTTCCCCATGGACTACACCTTGTCGTGGTGGGATTGGGGCTTGCGTGTTCCCATGACCCCTAGAGCTACACTGGCGGGAGTAACAAATATTGCTCCTGGTAGGGTCACCCATGCCAGATAGGCCGAAGGGTAGGAGCCTGACGAAAAGTAGTCCACGTTCCGTACTTGCAGTGTTTGTTCCTCAGTGAAGCGGCTGTGAGAAGGCATCTGACCCCAGTGGGGCGGCCTAACAAGTGACGGTGTCACGTTAAAAACACTATTGAGGCAGGCAACGGGAAACCACCTCAATTAAACTCTCCCAAGATCACAATGGACTTGAACAATAGAGAATTGAATCCTGGTAACTACGGGGCCCGGGACCAAATTCGTGGAATGGGTGTCGTGCCCGACAGCAGGGTAAGCAAGGACTCTGCAGTCGTCATCTCACAAAATCCTTGTACGAAAAGAATGACAGCAGCAGCAGCGGCGAAGAATAAACCAGGGAAGAGAGCAACAATGCTAAGGATCGGGACATGGAACGTTAGGACTATGTTAAGGGCCGGAAAACTAGAGAATATTAAGCACGAAATGGAGAGGGGAAAGATCGATTTGTTGGGATTAAGCGAAGTAATATGGAGAGACCAGGGGGACTTCTGGAGTGAAAAGTACAGGGTTATATACAGTGGAGGGGAGGAGAGCCAGCGGGGAGTGGCAGTTGTATTGAATGCAACATTAGGAAAAAGGGTGTTGAATGTGGAACAGGTAAGCGATAGAATACTAGCTATCGAAATCAAAGCGAAGTCGGCAAATGTAGTCGTAGTACAGGTTTACATGCCAACAGGAGGGCATAGAGAAGAGGAAGTAGACGAAGTATATGACCAGTTGGAAGAATTAATCGGGAAAGTAAAGGGCAGGAAGAACCTAATAATTATGGGAGATTGGAACGCTGTAGTAGGGGAAGGGAGGGACGGAAGTGAAGTAGGGGAGTATGGTCTGGGTGTAAGGAATGACCGGGGCAAGAAAGTAGTGGAGTTCTGTAGAAGGAATAATTTAGTGATTACAAACACGTGGTTTAAACACCACCCTAGGCATAGGTACACGTGGAAAATGCTGGGGAAATATTGGAAGGTACCAACTAGACTACATCATGATTAGGCAAAGATTCAGGAACAGCGTAAAGAACTCGCATAGTTTCCCAGGTGCAGATGCCGACTCCGACCATAACTTGGTGGTGATGAAATGTGAGATGAGACTAAAAAGGTTGAAAGTAGGAAGGAAAATAAAAAAGTGGGATGTAGGAGCACTGATTGGAGGGAAGAGGAGGAGATTGTGGATAGATGCATGAGGGAAGAGGAGGGAAGAGGAACAATAGATGAAGGATGGGAAATGATAAAGACGGGCACAAAAGAAGCAGCTCATAAAACAATATGAACAGTAGACGATAGGAGGATCAAGAAACCATGGGTAACAGCGGAAATGATGGAAAGGATTGAGGAAAGAAGGAAATGGAAAAAAGTAAATACAGAGCTAGGAAGGAGAGAGAGCCAGGCATAAGGAATTGTAAGGAGATTAACAACAGGCTTAGGAGATAAACAAAGAGAGCAAGAGAAAAGTGGTGGAGTTGGCTATGCGAGGAGCTGGAGAGACTCCAGCGAGATGGAGAAATAGGCAGTCTGTACTCAAAGGTTAGAATGTTATCGGGAATCAAGAAATGGAAAATGGTCTCATGCATCAAAGACAGTAGGGGAAATTTAAGAATGGAGCCAGAGGAGATCCAGCGTCGTTGGAGGGAATATGTTGAGGAACTGTATGATAACAAAAATAGGCCTAGAAACTTGGACATAGGAGAGGAAAAGGACGTAGATCAGGATGACGTGGGCCCCGGAATACTGGATAGTGAGATAGAGAAGGCACTACGAGAAATGAAGGCAGGTAAAGTGGTGGGGGTTGATAACATCCCAGCCGAGCTTCTGAAAAACCTAGGAAGAGGGGGAAGGGACAGATTTTATGAACTTGTTCGTAGAATATACGAGGAGGGGGCTTGGCCGGAGGATTTTGTGAAAACCGTGCTGATACCGATACCGAAAAAGAGTGTGGCAAAAGAATGTGAAGACTATAGAACAATAAGTTTGATTTCTCATGCAGCAAGGTAGTGCTTAGAATCATCAATAGGAGAATGGAAAAGAGAGCAAATGAATTCCTAGGTGAGGACCAGTTTGGATTTCGGAAGGGGAGGGCCACTTGGGATGCGATTGCAGTGATGAGAATACTAGTGGAAAGGAATCTAGAATACAATCAGGACATATTCGCGTGCTTTCTTGATTTCGAAAAGGTGTTCGACAGAGTGAGGTGGGACAAGTTAATGGAAATATTGCGGCAGATAGGAGAGACAGGAGACTGATCCAGAATTTATACATGGCGCAGAAGGCGCAAGTGAGAGTAGCCGATGGAGAATCGGATTGGGCAACAATAGGGAGGGGAGTTAGGCAGGGCTGTCCGTTATTGCCGGTACTTTTCAACATCTATTCGGAGGAAATGGTGAAAGAGGCTTGGGATGAGCTGGAGACTGGAGTAAAGGTCGGGGGGAAATTGATAAAATCAGTGAGGTTTTCGGATGACCAAGCGCTAGTCAGCCAGTCTGCCCGTGGCTTGCAAAAAATGCTGGATGCATTGCAGGGACAGCGCAAAAGATACGGCATGAAGATAAACCAGAAGAAAACGAAAGTAATGCTGTTTTCAAGAACAAAAAGGGCCAGTATAACGATAAAAGTGGGAGGTCAGAAGCTAGAGCAGGTAGAGCAATTTAGCTATCTAGGTAGTGTGTTGTAAGAAAAAGGGTATAGCAGTATTGAAGTGAGAAAGAGAATTGCATTGGCAAAAAAAGCTTTTACTCGTAGGCGTAAGCTAATGACAGGGGCGTTGAGTAGGGAAGTGAAGAAAAGACTAGTGAAAAGTTTAATATGGAGCGTTGCACTATATGGGGCGGAAACGTGGGCTTTGCGAAAAGAAGATGAAAATAGACTTAGGGCTTTTGAAATGTGGGTGTGGAGAAGGATGGAGAAAATAAAGTGGGTCAAAAGGAAGACGAACGATGAAGTGCTAGAATTGGTAGGAGAGGAAAGAAATTTGATAGATAAAATTAGGAGAAGGCAGAAGGTGTGGATGGAAAAGGTAATAAAAGGGGATGGTGTTTTGAAGGAGGTGATTGAGGGAAGAGCGTTGGGTAAGCGGGGAAGAGGGAGAAGAAGAACGGGTAGCTTGAATGTAATGATAGGTGGCAGGAGGTATGAGGGGCTGAAGAGGGACATCGTGTGAAATTGAGGGGGTGGGAAGAATTTAATGTCCATTTAAACCTACCTTCACTGGTAGAATACTTATAATAATAAATAATAATAATAATATTACCGTAGGAAGCTCTTCACACGAATTCCGGCACTCTTACTGAGTATGATGCCTACTCCAGCATTGCCATTTAATGATCCCGTATGTATAATCCTGTAGCTTCCACTCCAAAAGTCTCCTTCTTCGGGCCACTTCACTTCGCTGATTCCTAATACGTCCAGGTTCATTCTTCGCATTTCCACCTTCAGGTTTTCCAGTCTTCCACAGGTCCGAAGTGATCTCACGTTCCATGTTCCTACCCTAAAAAGTTTATCACATTTGACTGATATTCGATATGGGGGACTCCGGATATTCGAATGGGGGACTATTTTACATCCGGAATATTTCACTCGAGAGGGTTCCATCACGTCTTGATTGAATTTCAAAACACCAGAAAAATTTAATTCCTTGATTTTTTTGATTAACGTGATGTGTTTGTGGTTGTCATGTTATGACAAAGTTTTGATATGGCTTGGTTCACAATATGCTATTTTGTGTATTTTTCTATTGTCACATTCACTATTTTTCAATAAATAATTAAATTTATGTTATTGCCTTATCATTTACCTTTCTCCAGAATATGTATTTATTAGGGATCGGTCGGTTCGGTTCTTCGGTTCTCGGTTCCACTGGTTCTTGAGCTTAGAACCGGAACCGAGGCCAATAAATAATCGATACTATTTACTTCGGCAGTGAGAGCCAGGACGTAAAGGCTACCTTGCTGGAGTAGACCAAAAGCTCGTGGATAAAAAGAAAGGGCGAGGCAAAGAAAATCAGAAGAAGAGAAAAGGAAAGAGAAACAACTGTGTGCAGAGTTTACATCTTCTGATGTACCTCCTTCTTCATCATCTGAAGATTCAGATAATGCACATCCAAGTCCAGGTGAAATCAACGTTGGTAAATTTTTAGGAGAGACTTCTGAGAGTACATCAATGCAGAATGCTACAAGGCGTGGTACGAAAGATTTTATCACTTCTAAATTAGTGGCTGTCTTGGATAGATGCCAGCTGAGTGTAAGAGATTCTGTATACATCCTTCAGGCGAAAGCAGAGGCACTTGGCCATAATACCGAAGAACTCTCTATTAATAAATTTTCTATTCATCGAATCAGACAGAAGAAGAGGAGAACGTTCTGAAACAATTAGATCTGCTTTCAAGAATTATATACCTGCAATTCTTACTGTTCATTGGGATGGTAAACTGTTGCCTGCATTAAATGTCAGGGACCCAAAAGAAGAAAGACTTCCAATTGTTGTTACATTTGGGGATAGTGAGCAGCTCATCGGGGTTCCAAAATTACAGCATTCTTCTGGTAAAGAGCAAGTGAACGCTGTTTGGAACGCATTATGGTATTGGGGTATAGAAGACAATGTACACATTCTCTGCTGTGACACAACTGCATCAAACACTGGACGTTTTAATGAAGCATGTGTCTTACTTGAGCAAAAATTGGACAAGGCATTGTTGTTTTTTCCATGCCGTCATCACATATATGAACTTATTTTACGATGTGCATTTGAATGTAAAGTACATGATGTAACAAGCAGTCCTGACATACCACATTTTAAATATTTTAGGGAAAGCTGGGAAAGTGTCAATGTCAATAATTTTCAAAGTGGCAAAGAGAACGTGGAAATGTTTTTTAGTGAGTCTGAAATCAAAGGAATGCTAGACTTTTATGAAAGTGAATTAGATAAACTAACACAGAGAGGTGAAATTATCGTGAACTCATAGAGCTCTCTCTTATGTTTTTGGGAGGAGACTAGTCAGAGCCAGAGAAAATCTACACATGGAAAAGAGATATATTCCTCTATGTGGAGAATTGGGTGGACAATTATATGGTAAGTTTGATTTTATAATGATTACCATTCTTTAATTTTTAATTCGTTAATATACATCTCTAATTCAGTCTTATCTTCATTTCAGTGAAAACTATAGAAGACTTTGTGTCATCCAAAAGCAGAGATTGTTCTCTTGCCTGAAGTTTGACATTAGTTTTATTCAAGAATGTCCTTCGACATGGACCAGCAACCCTTCATATTTAGAAGCTCAAAGGACAGTTCTGGGGTTGAATGCTGTGAATGACAGTGCTGAAAGGGGTGTTAAATTAATGCAAGATTTTCATGGACTACTGATGGTAGATGAAGAGCAAAAGCAATTTGTGCTGTGTTGTGTTCAAGAACACCGCAGACTGTACCCAGATTGCAAGAAAGAAACACTGAAAAGAAAATATCCACATAATACTAAAAACTAAAGAACACTGCAAACAATAATAGTCTAAAGAGTGAAAATGTATTAAATTGTAACATAAAATTATATATGAAACATGTATCAATAGCTTTTTCCATGACTTGAACCTACAAAACCTATTATTCCTAATATTCAAATTTCAAGCTCAAATCGGCACGGGTTATTATAGGCCTATTGAGATGAATTTTTGTTATTGAGTAAATCTGACCCAATGGAAAATATTTAGGGGGTGAGCCCAAAAAAATTCGCAGATTTTTGTTTTTGCAAAATAAGGGACACCCTAGTTATCATATTCCTTCACAACTGTTTCCTTAGATACGTGTAAAAAATGTATATTTTCTAATTTTGCCTCCTGCGCCTTTTATGATGGGCTCATCTGTTTGCCAGTTGCATTAGATTTTCCTGATTCAGAAAAATGTTATTGTTAGCATTCTTTTTTCCATAAATGGCTATATGTAAGTCTTTATTTAAAAGACAAAACTTTGATTATAATTTCAAAAACAAAACCTGAACCAGACTGCCATGTGTAAAACCTTACAACAGATAACCATCTGGGTTGAGGAATCGTATCACCATATACTACTTTAAGGCAAGATTAAAAATTTTCCTGTCAGAAAAATTGTATTATGTATTCTTCAAATAAATATTTTATAAATAGACTCACATTGTACCGCTCAGTTTTATCTTACTTCACTGATGATTCCTATACCTTTTTTACTGGCATCTAGCGAATAAAATGTATTTTTATTTTAATAAAAACACACATCTTGTTTTGGAAATCTTAAACACTAATGATCACAAGAAATAAGAAAGACGAGACCATTTAGTTGATGCAAATTTCACAGAAAATATTCTTAAATATTTAATATAGTCCCAGGAAAAGTAAATACATAGTACTTATCTATCAGTGCCAAAAACACCAGTACATACGCTTTTAGAGAGAACAAATGATGGTTGGTAGGACCTACGTAACAGGATACAGGATGAAATCCACAGCAAATCCAATGATGCCAGGAGCCAAGGGCTGAATTACCTGCCAATGAAATTCAACACATTTCAGATTTCAATTCATTCTCAGATTAAATATTATTTTCATCTTTGAAGTAAAATTTAATACTTTTATTAATTAAAAATGTTAGAACTATAAGCCTGACAACACATGCATCGAAGGATCGTCTACAGAAGAATAGAACGAAAAGCAGAGGAGTTCCTGGACGAAGATCAGTTTGATTTCAGGAAAAGTAATGGTACAAGAGAAGCAATATTGGCCCTCATTCTGCTCATAGGGAAGAGAATGGAGAAGAACAAAATGACTTTCATTGCATTTGTGGATTTAGAGAAGGCTTTTGACAACGAGGGTTGGAATTCAATGCTTGGTATTCTGATAGCAATTGGAGTGTCCTACAATTATTGAAGAATTATCCACAGTTTGTATCAGTTTGAGCCATCAATGAAATCAAAGATAAGTCTTCTGGGGTGAATATCCATGGAGAACAAATAATCATGTTGTGATTCACTCATGACATCGCACTTGTAGCAGAGACAGAGAGGGACCTGAATAAAATGCTGATAACCATGGAAAGGACAATGGCCAGATAGCAGCTGAAGATCAATAAGAGGAAGACTAAGATACTGGTGCACAGCAAGAGAGAAGAGGCCAAAACCAATGTCAAACTAGGAAAACAAAAACTTGATGGGGTAAAAGAGTTCTGTTACCTAGGAAGCCGAGTAACCAACAATGGATGGAGCAAGAAAGCAATAGCCAGCAGAATAGCCCAGGCAAATGGGCATTCTATCAAAAGAGGAATCTACTTACCGCTGGAAATACAAGTGTAGAAGTAAGGAAACGGGACGTACATCTGGAGCATGTTTCTTTATGGCAGTGAGGAATGGACAATGACAACAGCAGAAAAGAAAAGGGTGGAAGCATTCAAAATGTACTGCTACAGAAAAATGGATTGACTGAGTAAGTAATGAGGAAGTCCTAAGAAGAGTGGGAGAAAAAAGAAGACTTCTGAATACTCTAAGAAGAAGATGAGACAACTTAATCGGCCACATCAGGAGACATGATGGTCTAATGAAGACAATCGTCAAGGGACAACTGGACAGGAATAATGGCAAAGGAAGGCATATACAGGGTGTCCAAAACCACCCATCCACCCCTTAAAATTTGCCAGAAAAGATTATTTTTCAGAAACTGTTGGCTCCTTCATAAGTAAATGGGGTATGCTATATCGATTGGTCATAAAATAAACTTCCGAATTACACCGGAAGTGGGCTATTCAGACTAGAAGTTCATTTTTTCAAACAGAACATCCAAATATTTTTCACAGATTCCGATTCTACGATGAAAAATACGTAACTTTTGCACAAAACATTTTTTGAAAAATGTAATTTTTGACCTCTAAATTTGCTGAAACCAGTACTTGTTGCTGATACTAGGCATTTGCACATCATGACCTAGAAATTGGATTCTGTGTTGGAAATCGTGTAATTGATTCAATAAATGATAAAAAAACGACCACTGCACTTCCGGTAAGAGCAGAAGCAGACTTCCTACCGGAAGTGGACCATCTAGACCAGAAGTAGACATTTTACCTCGAATTTGAAAGTTGTGAGATTGAAATCGGTAATCCTATCGTCTTAACATAGCATTTTCTTCCTAATAGGTAGAACTGCATCTCAGATCAGATAGACTATTTTAGATTATTGTTCAAGATACCTCCAATCAAAATGAAAAGTGGGATAGTGAGTTAATAAAAAAATAAATCTTCATTTGAAAAACATTATTTAATTATTTTGCTCATAAGTATGAGTAAGTAGCTAAATTTATATTAGGTACCCAGATATAAATAAAAGGTACCCAGGTATAAATAAGTCTTATTATTACTTTCAGTTCCCAACTAACTTATTTTCAAAAGAATGACTCAAAAAAACTTCGTTAATGAAAAGACTAACTAGATAATTTTTAAAGTCAGATTATTTGTCAACAATATTTTAATGCATCAATCTTCAGTGATAGGCATAAAAAAATGAACTAACTTGAAATGAAATAACTTTATTAATACTTCAATGCTCAAAAAGAGCTCCACCTTGAAAAAAAAAACACATTTCAATTCTTCTTAGGAAATTATTTACTGCCCATCTAATTTCGGATGCCTCAAGTGACAGGATTAATTGTTGGATTCTTTCTATCATATTTTTTTTAAGTTGAGCAATCATGGTATACTAAATCTTTAATTCTCCTCCATAAATAACAATCTAATACTGTCAGATATGGAGATCTAGGTGGCCAATTCACTGCACCATATTTCCCTATCCACCTGTTTGTAAATAATCGGTTTAAAGTGGTTTGAGGTATGCACGCCAAGGCCCGGTAGTTCCCCTTAAATTTTGAAGCCATGCGATGCGCGGCGCCGCCATCTTACCTCGACCCACTTTTCAAAACTTTGAATACGCAGCCTAATCCAATTTTTTCTATTTATTTATGACGGAGGCGCATTGAGCAATTACTTTGATACTATTTCCATTAGTGATAGAAAAACACTGTTTTTATCAGCAAACTGCAAACTCAGAGAGGATTATTCCATTTTTAAGATATATAAGAGCATTGGCTTCTGACTTACTGTCGATGCAGAAATAGAGTTTGGATACAAATAACAAAATAACAGGAGGGTCTATGGAAAAACTAATCACACCGTAATATTTCTTAATTATTTCTGCGCTTTTTGACGGTAAATTGAAATTTTTGAGGAGCATTATAATATTTTTTCATCGGATGTTAGGTACGGAAAAAGTGCCGCTTTTTGATGGTCTTTGAAGAAAGTGACGACTTTGATGATTTGTATCCCAACAACAAGTTGTTCAATAACTTTAAGTTTTGAACATGTTTTCGGAGTAAATGACAGTCCCAAGATCAACAGTTCTCCTCCAGTTACACAGGGGTCAAAGGTCACCTAGGTCTAGGTAGGCAAATATGGGCAACAAATGGGACGCATGGGATTGACATAGTACGGACCATATTCTCATCTGTTGATCTCCAAGGACTACACGGGATCATAGATCATGAGGTCTATGTGTGTTATCCGGGGCAAAAACGTGTCGTATCTTAGGTTTAATGAAATAGGTGCCAAGTCGATGATTATATTTCAAGATTCCTCTTGTCATCCTATTCACTCCAAGAGTTACGCTGGAGTCACTTTTAGCAATCTCACTTTGCCACTCCATTTCTCTTTGGCTTCTGTTCAGGGTTGGTCACGATGGTTAAATTCACCCTGAGAACAATATTACTTAGTTGAAGGTTGATATAATCGCGATTCACACCATGAACCGGCGGTGCAATGCATCGTGTATAGAGGGGGGGGGGGGGGGCGCACAGTGGTCCAAAATGGGAAAAAATTGGCCAAAATTAATACCGTCGGTATATCAACGTACTTACAAAGTAAAATAGTTGAATCCCAAGGTTATTGACCTGCTGAATCCGATTTTGAAGTTATTTTTTGTGTATCTCTAAATGTTAACATATAAGATATAATTATTTAAACAATTTCCAAATATTCTACGGAAGTAATTATCTGGGTACAAAGGACCCACAACTATTTAGATCATATCTCTCCAAAATATTTAGTTAATTAATGAAAGCATAGTACTTCGAGATCCATGTAATGCTTCAACCCTGTCGTTCACGGGATTCGAACCCACGACCTTCAGCTACCGGCTTGCGCGTTAGCTACCCATTTAGAATAATTGAATACTCTAATTTAGGTTAAATAATATGATATAAGTGATATACATATAACTTCTGGAATAATAGGAAAAAAGACATACTTGATGCTTTCATATAGGCATATTTACTTTGGCATACCTAATCATTTTTATCTAATAAAAGTCTTATTCCGACATCACTATATCGGACTCATTGTCGCTGTGCATATCAGCCAGGGCAAGAAGATTTTTAACTTCAATTGCTAAGTTTACCTCAGTTTTCTTCAACACGCCTTATACTTAAATTAATCTATCTGATTGTGAGACTAACAATGATGTCTGGAATAAGTCTTCATTTGTTGCCAACCTAGACAATTTCCCCGTGAGATACTCACGGTACCTTCTTATATCCTTATTATTTGCCTTTATGACTTCTTCTAAGAAGTGTCCAATTAAAATAAATGATTCCTTGGAAATGGCTACTAAGTGGATCAGCATCTTATGCACAGTAGATGGCATGTAATACCGTGATTGGAGTTGGACATTCAGATCTGTTTCTTGATTAGTTTTGCAGCAGTTTCGAGGCCTTTGCTGCGATAGTTAATTGAAGCAGTTAGGGCTACCTCCGCTGGCAACGTGCTGACTCTGAGTTCTTCTTCTCTTTTCTCTTTCGCTTGACTCCTCAAATAATATTTTTGGCCGTCGCCCTATTTCAGCATACTCTTGCGAAAATGCAAAAGATTATTTTATTACTAACCAATAAAATATTAACATCTTATCAATAAATCGTAATTGTAAAAATGGATACTCACCGTGCGTACTGGGAAGACATGCACATGAAGGAAGTTTAAACTCCAGCCATAACCAGTTTTTGAACTTTTTCCAGAAAAATTTATCCGAACGCGAGCTTTGTTCTCACTTTTCCAGATACTTGATGAAAAAATTTCTGCATGCAGCGCATCAGAATGTTTATGGCAGCAACATCTCCGTTTATATTCAATTGAGCAATAAAGTATTCCAGAACGTATTGTTTCTTTGAAGCTAAAGAATATCTATTTCGCTTCAAAAATTTCTCGTTCAACTCAAGGTTCGTTATCCCTATGACATCCATTACTACTCTAAAGGCCGCTTTACACGATACAATTTTTTGTACAAACTGAACGAAATTGCATGTTTGCCTGAATGGAATTAGAATAGGTTCTATTTAGCTTTCAGTCATTCAGACAATCGCACAAGCGTTCGTACAATTTGCCGCTTTACACGGTACAATTTCCTCATACAAGAGTTTGTACAAGAAATTGTACAAAAAATTGTATCGTGTAAAGCGGCCTTTAAGACATAATCTTTTAGGCAAGCTCTCCTTGCTTTTAGGGCTGAAACGAGAACGCTGAACCAAATACCTATAAGAAAATGCTATGCCAACCACAAAAGAGATCAATCAATAAATATAAAATCAATAAAAAGTGCAAAACTAAGAATGATGAATTAAAATTGGAACAAGGAATAGGAATAAACTTATCTATCCTTTTCTGGCGTATATTGATGGTTAGGTGTCAGGCAGGAGAGGTGTTTCTTTCCTCTGAGCAGGACAAGCTTTCCTCTGCGCGTAGCAGATCAGAACACACTTCTATGCTCTTCACGCTTCTACACTGAGTATAAATGAGTCCTGGAACGTTTTCGAAGTGTCAATGGTTAACACTACGGCAGAGTTCTTGGGTGTTGACCGTTATCCTCGTTCCGTAGTATTCCAAGAAATCTTAACGCACGTGCAGAAAGAGTTCTGCTTTGGTGGCCTGAGTGCAATCCGTCCCATCGTCAATGAAGATCACGCGGCTGGGTTTTTTTTGTTTGAAGGCAATAAATATGCAACCGAAAGCTGCCCTTTTCAGTCAAAATATCTCATTCGAGCGGCGAGGGAACAGCATGGGTATTTTGAAACTTTTATTGCTCTGTGGAAGGCCTTATCCTATTTCCAGAAGCGAGTGGTGGACAGGGTGGTTCAGGCGTAATAGAAATATTAAAATATACGCTGATTAAATGCTGAGTAAACATCTGTAGCTTTTCGTTTGGATTATAATTCGTATCATGGTATAAAGGTATATGCTAGCACGTAAACCGGCCCTCATTAAAAACAGAGATAGACCTTATAGATGAACTTTGGGTTTACAGGAATATCCTATACGCGAGAAAAGAATATAATTTGGTACAGTGCAAATTATGTATGAAGATGAAAAATCTGTAACATTCCACAAGAGTAACTATTGATAAAACCACTTGGGTCACTGCGCAGCAGCTCGGCCGCCGCCGCCGCTGCGGGCCGAAGATGCGGAGCGGTGCGTTGTACCGCTCAACTTAAAACAGTCTGGAGGTCAGATAAGCAAGTATAAGCATGATTTTTTTCTTCATCGTGTTTAATTGGCTTTCCTGTTCATTTCCATAAGAAAATGTCAGAGGAGCAAAGAGGAGCACAAAACAATAATGATGCATTTATTTAAAAAATTACTACATAATGGATAAATATTTCTAAAAAATTTAAATGGTCAACCAAGTACTCAATTGGAACAAAATTACCGGATTTTTACTCCTTGAGGTATCAAAATTCCGTAAAAAAATTAGTGAAGGACACTTATGTACTTAAAGCCTTCTACTATCAAGGTGAACTTCACAAAAATTTACAGATTCAGCGCGACGGGCGTTTAGCCCTTGATTTACCCAACTTTCACGAGTGATACACATTAATGTGTGCTATAGAGAGACCCATTTAGTACCCTATTTTGTAGGCCATATCCTCTACAATACGAAAACACCATTTAAAGTTTCCTTGCAAAAAGTCGAAAAATTGACTTTTGGCCAGGTATTTCCGATTTCGGACCACTGTGGGGCGTGAAGCCAACTTAACACAACCCGCACGACAAAAAAGCGTTATCCCGCTACTTACCACTACCCACGACAGTTTAGTGTGAAGAGTGTATCCTTGCAAATTAAAATTTTGGGAAAAAATTCTGACTTTCTTGTGTCTCGATGTTTTTTCATTTAAACCTTATGAGGCAAAATTTGATTTTATTTTGGACCTTCATTCTGGGGTCAAAAAATCGAATTTTTAAAATGATGCTCAGACCGCACAAAACATGGGACCTTATTCTAGCCTTGTATCAAATTTCATCATCGAGTGACAAATAAAAGTGCCTTAAATTTGAGGTCAAAAATGACACATAATCCATGGATCAGTCTGCATAGAAACATCGAGTTAACCCGTTATTTTTATTCTTCCGCACTTAAAATGGCAGCCATACACTGAGCAAGTATTAGTCATTAGTCAGGTATTAGCCTCTGATGAACTGTGTTTTCCCTTCAGCAATAAACACCACTATTTTCAGCGAAGCACTTTTCACACTTAACTGCCGTGGGTAGTGGTAAGATGGCGGCATTGCGCAATATGTCGTGCGGGTTGCGTTAGGTTGGCTTCAGCCCCCTCTATGCATGATACATTGCACTGCCGATCTATATCTCTATATCTGTGATGCACGCTGTATGTGCTGCACATGTATCTTGCTTCTTTCTTCTGCTTTGCTTCTTAAGGATTCTTCAGTGCCCAATAGTGGCAATTCCATGTATTTACCGACCCATTACTTTTAAACATGCATTTGTCCAACCATAAAATTTTTCTGTGAAAATCTGCTGGTTGAATACGGCACCAATTGCAAAAATCAAGATGTTGGCCTATGTCATTATTATTGAGATCTTGGAGTAATTCCATTCCGTAGGGATGAAACTTATTCCCTTTCAAAATATTGTAAATGGTCCCCCGACTATTGCCAGAATCGATTTCTGCCATTCTTAGAGCATCATGCGGATTTAAAATCACTGCGGCTACAATATCTGCTAACTTTTGATCTCTAATAAATCATTGTGAGTGTGGAAATCGGTCAGAATAGCGTTCCACCCATAATTGTGCAGCAGCAGAGAAGGAGCCAGCTTAAACACAAAATTTGGAGCATGTCGAATGCCTCATGATTTGAATACACCATCACCCTTCAAACAAACAGTCACTTTATGTTTCTGGATATGGTTAAAGAGTAAACAACAGCAACAATTAAAGTAAAACACATGATTTACAACGCAGAATTCTATTTCAAGGTCATGATGTGCAAATTCCTAGTTTCGGCACCAAGTTTCACCAAATTTACCAGTTTCACAAATACACAAGCACGGCATCACAAGTTAACACGCCTGGACTTAACATCTCCTACTGGATGCAGGCGTCGCCGCACAGCGTTCTAATTTACCCAGTCTATACCAGAGGTGATTCGCCTTTAGTCTCACGTGTTATTCACCACCAAAATTTGAGTGAAAGTGGGAGTAAATGGCGATTTTGTTGGTGCGAGTATGACGGGTGGCCTACCTTCGGTAGCAACTTTCATGCCCCATAACTCCCTTAGGTGACGTTTCCGGACATGGGTTCCCTGTGTCAAAAATGCTCAGCAAAGCGTCTAATATTCACCCCTGCTCTGGAGACACTGAGTGAAGAAACACCCTGTATATTTCAATAGGTTATGGGCCCACACCACCCAGCTCACGTGAGTTGCCTTTAAGAAAATAGAGAGTTGCATGCGAGATCGTGCGAATCACGTCCAGGTTAAGTTGCTGTGGAGTCTCGTCATCTCAGCGAATGGATCTGGTGAAAAACATCAAACCCCTGGCAGGAGAGGCATACTGGCCAATTTGGAAATGGAAATTGTAGGACTTGTTGGATTACCAAGAAGGAGCCCTAAATGCAATTGATGGAATATTGGTTAAACCCGAGCCTGATGCTATGGAGGAGGCAACCAAAGAGCACAAGAAGGTCAGCGATCTATACCGTAAGCAAATTGTAATGCAAAGTCCATAATTTTGAGTTCTGTGACTGACGCAATTTATCAGAAAATCATGGACACAGAGTCAGCGGGAGAGGCGTGGGAAGCATTCAAGTTGAATTTTGAGTCGTCATCCAAAGAACAGCTGTTTACAATACGGACTGAGTTTATTGCATTTTGCTGGATTAATGGAGAGGACGTTTTGACTCATGCGAGGTAGAAAAATTTGTGGTTGGAGCTCAATAACGGCTTGAAAGCCAAGAATGAAAATGCGCTGCCGGACCTGATTTTAGTCAGTAAATTCTTGCAAATTCTACCGGGTGAATTCGAGAATTTCAGATCCAGCTGGATGCTATTATCAAAAGACAAAGAGATGACTTTTAAAGAGCTAATCACTCAGTTATGCATTTATGAGCAAAATTTTAGAAAAAGTGCAGAGGGAGACACTGGAGTAGCATTATTTGTGAAGACCAGAAAACCAAGGTCAAATCAAGGTCTGAAGAGGTTGAAAGAGAATGACACCTGGAATACTGCAAGAAGAAAGGGCATTGGGTAATTTCATGCAAGAAGTGGATTGCTGATGGATGACCAAAGAAGAGCGCCCCTCAGTGCAATGTCGTGGACACCAATGTAGCCCCGAGTGCAATCAGTGAAGATATTTTTCAAGTCAAGACGGTCTCATCAGGATGGATCGACAACGGAGCAACGAAGCATGTGACGAATTGTCTGGATCCATTTGTTGAGTTCCAGGAGTTTCAAGGTACCTGCGTCATCAAGGCTGCTGGAAAAGAAGCTCTCAAGACCACCGGGAAAGGCTCCATTGAAATTTTATCATTTACTGAAGAAAACACCTTGAAGATGACTCTGAGACTTGGTATGTTCCTAATATTTGGCAAGAGAATTTTGTGAGCCCTGCACTTTTGGCAAGTCGTACCGTTTGGCACTAGGAGAAAGGCAACAAGACCTGGAGAACTTTTTTCCACTGATGTTGCCGGCCCATTTTGCGAATTCTTCTGCAAAAAATGATTTCTAGTTGTGTTCAAGGATAGCTACACAAAGTTTCGTTATGGCTTTGTAATTAAACAGAAGTTAGATGTCAAAATTGAGTTAAAACAGGTTTTAGAACATGCAAGGACCCTTGGGCATAACATTCAAGAGCTACTCAGTGACATTGGAGGAGAATTCGACTGTGAAGAGATTAATTGCATTCTACCAGAGAGTGGAATCACACAGACTGACAGCACCATACACACCTCAGCAGAATGGCAGCAGTGAGTGCAAGAATTGAACAATCGTCGAAATGGCAAGGACCTTCAAGTACTCGAAAAGTGAAGTTGAATATGCAGATGCAATATGGGCAGAGCTAGTGACCACAGCCATTTACATTCTCAACAGAACAGGAAAATCGCCAGAAGATGGAGTGTGTCGTTATGAACTGTGAATGGGAAAGAAACCAAGAATGAAACATCTGCGCCATTGGATCTTCCTGCTACGTTCACATTCCACCTGAAAAGAGGAAGAAGATGAACAAGAAGGTAGTGAAAGGATTCCTAGTAGGATATGAAGGAGATGAGTTTACGTTCCAACTAACCACAGAGTTATCCTGTCATGAGATGTTCATTTCCAAGAGAGAATTAAAGAATGTGAAGATGAAGTCAAGCTACCATTGAGAGATATCGGGCATAGAGATGAATTTGACAAAAAGGAGAATGAAGAAGAGCAACAGATCGACATCGAAAAAGAATCATCAATTAGTGATGTAAAATCACTTGGTGAAGTTGAGTCAGATACAGGTGAGGAAGAAAACTCCAAGCACTCATCTGGTAGAATTCTGAGAAATCGATCAACCTTGAAGAGACCAAAACATCTTGAAGATTACGCCATGAGAGTGGTGGAGTTCTTGAATCAAGTGATGGAGGATCCTGAGACCTTTGAAGATGCGTTGAAAAGCAATGATTCAGTCGAGTGGAAGAAAGCCATGGATTGTGAAATTGCTTCATTGAATGAGAATCAAACCTGGATTTTGATGGACTTCCACCAAGTGCAAAGGTAAATCCATGTAAATGGGTCTTTCGACTCAAGAAAAATCCAGACGGCAATATCGACAAGTACAAGGGGAGATTAGTTGTTAAGGGATTCAGTCAGCATCACGACATCAATTACAGTGAGACCTTCAGTCTGGTGGCAAAGATGGGAATGAGCCACTCAATTCTCAGCATTGCAGCAAGTAAGAAGATACACCTGACACAATTCAATGCGTCAACAGCATTTCTGTATGAAGAGCTTGGAGAAACAGTTTTCATGAAGCAGCCACAAGGATATGAAGACGGAGTCAGCAAGGTTTGTCTGCTGAAGAGAAGTCTGTACGGACTTAAGCAAGCACCTAGATGCTGGAATAAATACCTTGGAACATTCCTGCAACAACATGGGTTCAAGGCCAGTGATGCTGATCCATGTTTAGAGAGAGGAATGGTCAGAAGCTCATACTTGTGATCAACGTAGACGATGGCTTGATGGCAGCAACTGATCTACAGGAGATGAAAGGTTTTCATTGACGAGTTGAAGACAAGGTTCTAAATCATTGCAAAGCGAGCAAGCTATTTTCTGGGCCTTGAAATTCAGCGAGAAGAGAAGTTCATTAAGATAAGTCAGAGAGCATATGCAAAGAAAACTTTTGAACGCTTAAATTTTTTACAATGCAGACCGATTTCAACTCCAATGCTCAAAGGTGCAGAAATTTCCACACCAGGGAAAGATGATGAGGCATCAAGTTTTCCCTACAGACAGTTGGAGCTCTGATGTATTTGATGCTTGGCACAAGACCAGACCTGGCTTATGGTGTCTGATTCATTTCCAGGACACACAAAAATCCAACTCAAGAAGATGTGGAACGAGTCAAGAGTGTCTTCACATACATAGCAGTGACACTGGATCTGGGGATAGTCTATCAAATCAATGTGGATGAGGGTTTTCTGGACATCTACAGTGATGCAGATTTTGGAGGAAGTACATCAATGGGTTGTTCAACCACTGGAGTCATCGTTAGGTATGCAGGATGGGCGAATTCATGGACTTCGACATCAACTTCGACAACTGAAGCAGAGATCATTGCAGCAAATGAAGGAGCCAAAGAGGCAATTTGGCTGAGCAGACTGTTTAGAGGGATTATATGACATAAACATGTTCCAGTCATTCAAGTTGAAAACTCAGCAGTGGTGAGACCAGCTAATAACCCAGAGTTTCATCGCAGGACAAAACATATTTCCATTACGCACTTTTTCATCAGAGAGATAGTGACAGGAGACAAGCTTGAAGTTCAGCAGATCTCCACAGAACATCAAGTGGCTGATATCACCACGAAGCCGTCGCCAAAGAAATGACTGAAGATTTTGTCTGTAAAAAGAGGACTGATGTGAAATAGAAAGGACAATGAACAATACTGGCATGCTTTTGTGAGCTGTGTCAGCAATTGCATCTTATTATAGTATTAGTTTACTTTATGATGTTAAAGTCAACTTTAATTAACAAGGGAAAGTGTTGAAGTTATAATGTTAAAATCAAGTTGAATTCTATAGTTGATGGTTTGATCCAGAGATGGTGTTGCAATGCCAATGTTGCAAGTTCGTTGTTTTTTGTTATGCAACTAAGGGAAAAACAAAAGGGGACCTAAAAAACAGCATTCCAAACTAAAAAGAAACATCAAATACCAAATAAATTATGGAGAAATATATACATCTCAATATAGGAGTTGTAGCTTAAATGGTCAGGTTCACCATTGACCATGCACACAAGACAGCTAAGGATTTTGATCATTTTTAGACACTTTAAAAATCTGGGATGATAGATTTAGGATGAAAGTAAATCACATGAAAATTATGAAATTGTCAAGAAAAATACGAAGAGGGCATCAGCTGAAACAGTTTTGTTGCTTGGGTAGGATATTGAACAAAAGTGAGCACAGTAATTACTATGCTCACTCATACTCATATTAATATGAAATTAGGGGAAGAATAACGGAAGCTAAGCAGGTGTTTGCTAACATGAGCTAACTCAAGATGAGAACCTTCGCCACGGATGCAAAAAGGTTAGTTAAGAAATTAATGTGGAGCTTAATGATGTTTCCTAAGAGTCTGAGTCCTGCGCGTCAATTCTGGTTCTTTCGTCGCTAAGAGCTAGCGACCGCTAACTTTAGCGGTTGCTACGAATGAGCGCGATTCTGGGTTATGGTTGAATTAGCGACTGCTAAGGCTCGGGAAAGTTCGGAAGCTTAGCGATGAATTCAAACATTGTTTCACGTCATTCAGCATCAACCAATGAGGAGAGAAAAAGGACACCGACGAAATTCTACTCCCCTAATACCGCGGGAATTTTGAAATAAACAACCGTATGAGATTAGCAGCTCTAAAAATAGCTGTTGTGAGTAATTAAAAAAAAAATGTTTCTAATCATATTACTAACTCACATGAGCGTTTGAAGTTAAGTGTTTTAAAATTGTGACTATTTCAATATGCAATGCAGGAAATGTTATTCCGTTTGTTTTCTTTTTTTTTAAAGGGAAATATTATTTCAGTACTTTTTCTTAAATCACATTATAATTAATGGTTGACCAGTCGAACTTGTGTAAGCAGAAAAAGGGGATGCGTTTCGCGAATATCGAACTTTTTCCGTTTCTTTCGCTACTAAAGTTTGAACGTGTTTATTTGACATATTTTTGCTAAATGGAGTATAAAGGGCATCGCTGTGATCATATTACAAATCATCTGGTAGTAAAGTTCTGTCTAAATTTGTTAAAATGATTATATTTTTCAGAGTTTTTGTGTTGGAAATGAAGAATAAGTGTATGATTACATTAAACAGTATTGGAAATGTAATTTAGTTACATTTACCACCAGTAAAACAATAAGTCCAAAAAACCGTAAATTTTTCAGGGGAACGGTGTTTAATTGAAAAAACTCTGCTAGAAACAGATGAGTGAAAGGAGCAACAGATAACAAATAAATATTTGGAGGTTTGATGCTAGATATTCATTCCCCTTCGCTGCTTGAAACTAAAATAAGTGCTTTCCATGAGGGAAGTAAAAAAAGCATTTTAACCCATGAGAGAAGTAAAAAAAGGATTTTAATTTGGATAGAACTATTTACTAGGGGATAGACAATTCCTTGAAAGAAATGGCCACCGTCTTGAAGAAATTTATGGAAATAATGCAAATGAAGGGATTTTTCTGGCTAGTATCGTCTTTTCGATGACAACCAAGATGATATTTAGATAGATTCAAATAGCTGCCATATATTTTACTTGAAATTATGAAACAATGTCGATGTTTGATTTCATTTATTAGGTACGAAATACAATTTTTACTAATGGGTACTATACAATATACATAACTAATAAAATTAGTGTAAAATACATATAAGGTCATAATTCTTACAATATTACAGGATGTAATTCAGTATCCTAATTCCCTTCTTATACCTATCTCCAACCACATATTACCACATACAACCATAGTATTTCCTTCGACGGCCATAACCTCCTCTAACAGTTATGAAGTAGGTATAAGATGTACGCTATCCATCAGTAGGTAATACAAAAAATGTATGCTGACAGGACCATCGTCCTGCCAGTATTCTTTAGTCCTTTGATGTTGAATTCGATATTTTATAAAATAATACTGTACACTTCTACTTACGACTCACTTAACAAACTTTTGCTGCATAGCACTGCATCTCAATGCATTGTGTCTGTAGATTGGTCCGTCAACATCAAAATAGTATTACCGCTAATTAGTACTCGAACTATCATAATAACCTCACTAGGGTCTTCCGGCAATGTTTCGAAATTGCTGCGCTCAAGATAAGGTTATGAGATATTTTTGAAGGTAGTAGTGAGTGATGATTCCCTTACATATGTCTATGCATTCAACAGTTAAACAAATTTTCATTACGCAGTTCAAGATTTACGAGTGGTTAAAAAAGGTTCGGTGAAAATATCAACAAATATGAAACACTTGATTCTATGCAAAAGACAACAAATGAATGAAAACTTAAAATGAACTCACCTTATACGTTCTTTTGAGTTGTTAAATGTCCTAAGTATGATTTAGCAGCTACTTATTAACTTCACTGGTATATTAGAGTTGATTTGCAATCAGCGATACGTAAATTAGCGTTTGCTATGAGTTAGCTACGAATTAGCTACTGCTAATACGAACGAGAATATAAATTTGATGTTTATCAGTTGCTATCGGGCCTTAGCGACCGCTAGCCTAGCGTGGAGTTAGCGAAAATGGAACCGGAATCTGATTTTTAGCGACAGTCGCTAATACTGTCGCTATGTGTACTTAGCAATCGCTAAAAAGAACCAGAATTGGCGCCCTGGACTCTTTTGAAGGAGTTCAAGAGCAGATTGGAAATCTTCAAAATGTGGGTGAGGAGGAGAACACTGAGGGTAGAATGGATGGAGAGGAAGATGAATTAACAGGTGTTGAACACAATTGGGGAGAAGAGAATGTTAATTCATGGTATAAGGCATAACTTTGTGAAAATGAGATATTCATGATGAGGCGTAAAACAAAGAATGTAGCACTATTTTCACACTGTAATGAATACTGACCAGGGTTCAACATCACAATGTGTAATTATTCGAGGTGACACCATTGTCAGTATTTAATATAGACAAAATATTACTTCATTGTTTCATTCCTCATCATGAAGGAGGGAATGAGATGGAAGTGTAGGTGGATGATTCACATCAATGTAAAATTTAAATGAAAAATGAATAAATTTTGCTGCCTGGTCAAGAAACATCAGGCTAGCGCCCATTAAAAACTTATTATAAGCCAGCCAAATCAGGATATGGCAAGCCACATGAAAACATTAAAACATGGCAAGACTTGCTTCACTCATTAAGTTTGCGAACAAATCAAGTCTCTAAATATGGTATCGAACTACATGAAAAGGTTTACTTACCTTTGTGACGGATAATCAGCAGCTCCAACAGTAGTAAAGTGAGGGAAACCCACTAACAAAGAGGCACCAATGATTTCTTTCACTTTTGAAGCATGGCTTTAAAATCTTAAGGTTTCTTAACGCAAGCTTAATCTCCATTCCACCTCCGGTTGTTAAGACATGGATAACTGTACATGCATTGCAATGATGAAGTTACAGACTTGAAAAGGTACAGCCTGATGACGCTGGGTCTCTCGTGACTGGTGGTAGGACCAAAACAGGAGATGTTATCAGCACATTTGTCCTCCAAATCCAGTCCATTACGATATCCATCCGTGGTTGCCAAAAAGTAATCGCCACAGGAGTCACAAACAATATTATTTTTAACGCTGTAGAACGTAACACCACCAGTAAAAGCCACCCAGAATTGATATATCTTTCGAGTGTATTGGAATGAATATACAAACATACATACAAGGTACTACATTCATTGCTACATTATGCTGTCCCAGGTTATACAAAACAAAATGTGGAAGTGAATACTAACATAACTCATGCGGGCAAACGGGAGGTAACCGTGGGCGAGTAAACACAGAGTCTTCACCGGCAAATGTGTATTAAAGGATGGCAACATCTTCAATAATACATTTATGGTTCTACTTACGCAGAAACCAGTCTTCCCAGATTTTCACCACTTTGATTTAATGAAACAGCACCTGTGCCAGCGACAAAAGATAAGCTCCTCAACTATACACAAATACCTGATGGTATCGGCGTAAAACTTCAAAATAATACTGATCTGTATACTGAACACTCAAGCGCTCTTCGCCTATGTCATCTTCCTTGTTGCGTCCATTATTCAAAAATTGCATGCACTCACGAAAAACCAATAGAAGCAATTTTGCATGGCACGAACAGCACGAGACCTCACATTCTTCGACCCAAACGGTGTGAAGTCAAATGACGTAAAAGGCCTTGGGTCGCGCGAGCTATGGAATGGGGACGGCAGTGATCGGGAATATTACGAAATCAAGAAATGTAAGCAAGAGTGAAAAAGGGCAAAGTACGAATGTCTTCTGTGCCAGGTGCTTATTTTTTCAATCCGAAAGTAGCAGACAGTATTTAAATTGGGGCCATGAATTGGGGCCCTGAAAATGCCGCGATTGGAGCGCCAACCCCAAACAACTGCCTTCGAACAACTGCCGCACGAAATTCGGCAATTGAAGTAGGGAATTTAGTGAATTTAACCGGTTTATTTGTTCTCAGTAAAGTCTATGTTTGTATGCTGTTAATGCTGTGATAAATTAAATACGTTGCTTTTAGCTTCATCCTGATATCATGAGGGCGGCTAACAGAGTTGTTTCCTATTTAATCTATCCTGTGATAAGGAAACATATACAACGTTTAGGAGTGCTTGAGAATGGCTATATAAGCAGAGGAAAACTATTTCTGTCTAATTATTCAGCATCATCGTCAGGTAAGATACTTTCCGAAATATTTAATTATCATGCCTCCTGAATGTTATGAGCTTCATGTTCACGAACGCGCTAAATGTTGTATGTTAAATTGGAGTCCATAATGCTTATGCCATGAAGTATACATTCTTACCTGAACAACCATATGTTCATTTTATGCGATATGAATTACAATAGTCCTCGTTTTCCGTATTTGCTGGAAATTGATTTTTTTAAAAACAAAGATCTGTGTGTAGTATTTTTGCTACCCTGGTGAAAATAAACCGTGACAGACAGTGTGACAAAAATGTGTATCACACTGTGCAAGTGTATTAGTCACAGTGTATGTACACTGTGTGCACAGTGTGCTCCCTTCAAAGCGTGATGGACAGTGTGACCACAATGTGCTGCACACTGTACACGGCTATTAGTCACAGTGTACGCACACTGTGCTCCCTTCAAAGCGTGATGTACAGTGTGACCACAATGTGCAGCACACTGTACATGGGTATTAGTCACAGTGTCCTCACACTGTGTGCACGGTATCCTCACACTGTGCGCACGGTGTCCTCACACTGTGTGCACGGTGTCCTCACACTGTGAACACACTGTACCGTCACAGTGTCTATCACGCTTTCTGCACGCTTTTGAGTCCCAATTTACGCTTTTGTCACGGTGTATGCACACTGTAATCACACTCTTGTCACATTCTAAGCACACTGTGTTCACGCTTCTGTCACATTGTCTGTCACACTGTCTGTCACGGTTTATTTTCACCAGGGTATCCATGGCTCCTTTATCAGAGTAAAGATTTACAAAGGTCATAGGTGGATCCGAGTCTGGATGTTGCCATTTATGAGCGAACAATTTGACTCGTATTAGGGATACTAAGGGGTAAGGTACATTAAATACAGTATGACCCGCATTTCAGTGGTAACTGTTTTCATGCACGAAAGTGCATGGTTCAATGTTGGCTTAAGATTTGATAGTTTTGCCTTTTTAGTTTCATTGGAATGGAAAGCTTTTACTACTTCGAACAATGTTGCAAATTTATTAATCAAATATTGTTCCATTGCATCAATTTTTCTAAGTCAATGAATAGTTCCTGCTCAATTTTTTTGGTATTCTGTTGGAGATGATTTATCACTGAACAAAGTTTCATGTTGTTGCGTAGCGTTTCTTTATAGTAATAAAAGTATTTGTATATTTTAGATGGTGTATTAACGCCTGATTCTACTCCTGCACCTCGCGACTTGCTATTGGAAAAGTTAAAATCAGCTTCATCTGGAGAGCAGATACTGAAATTAGTTGGCTCTCATCATTCGATTATGAATCAGAGCCATGTTTTAGAAGCTCTTCTATCCTTGGGCTCTCTTCAGAAAAGAGAAGGGTCTGTTTAATTTAAACCTTGATGAATTATAATTTCCAGTTCATTTACTTTTACTGAATGTCAAGTGATTCCCTTTCAGATCCTTGAAGGTCAAACAAGAAATTGTTCACAGCCCAGAATTCCTTAAACTAAGTCAAAGACTGAAGGCCCATTCTCGGGCCCTTGCCCTTCATGAATCAATCACAGTTCTTAAGGTAAAAATTAATTTATGCAACAGATTTTATGCATTATTTTACAAGATAAAACAATCAATATTTCTCCTCTTTCTCCTTCAGGCACTGGTACAAATTGGTGTACCAACTACTAGTCCAATAGTCCAAATTATTCTGCAGCTTATAAGGCATAGAGTGAATGATTTAGTTCCTGCTCAAATAGTGTTTGTTGATTTTCTGCTGGAGAAGATGCAGAGGAGTCCTTTGCTTGAAGCTTTGAAGATAGCGCTGCCTCTAATATTTGAAGCGAAACTTCATCCTGCGGTTTGTTATTGATGTCTGGTGTCATTTTAGACTTTATATGCTAAAACATGAAAGAAATTGAGAAAAAGAATTTGTCCTTTCATTTTATTTACTGAATTCTAACACCAACATCCCGGTATTCCACCACCATTTATGGTTTTGAGCTCCCCTACCCTTAGCTACCTTTTAGCATTCTTAGATTGTACCATAACAGCAATTATTGTCATCTTCTCAGTTGTCTTATCCACCCATTCTATTGTCATTGTTTTTACATGAGGATTTTGTGTGATGACAACTTGCCTCCCTTGTTGCCTGATAGAGCACCCAATTTTTGCCATCAGGCCCCCCTGTTGCCAGGATAGATGAAACCAAAGCCCTTGACACTTGTGCCATAGACCCATTTTCTGATCTTAAGTACAGAATGGGTAACTTGACCATTGGAGGGTCAATATTTTAAATTCTTTCTGTTGATGTTCTTATCACTGCCATAGCATCATGTGTTACTATGACAAATTGATGTCTTCAGAAGTTATTTTAAGTCCTCTTCTCAATCCTTCTTGATAGTTAATACTGCTATCTTAGCTTGCATGTGAGATTAATTTTATAGGTTGCATTCCTCTTAATATTAATACAAATTACACTTTTTTGATGTTTTTCACAAAATCCACTGGACTTCTTCCTTACTCTTAAATTATATGAACAGGTTTATTAAATCTCTGTTTTCCCCAAAGTTCTTTTTTAATTTAAAGGAATAATTTGGTTTTATTAAACTCAATTCTTCAGCCAGAATCTTTTCTATTTGATTGGTCACCTTTCCATCCTGTTCTTTAGTTGTCCTGTCAGGAGTATTGAAAGTTATTTCTGGTAAATTCATGCCATATGGTAAGAGCTGTACAAAATTCAGTTCCTTTTATCCTGCCAAATGACCAAAAGGATTTTGGTTTGTTAGAATAAAATGAATGGAATTTTGTCATCTTACAAGTTACCAGATGTCTGTAATTGGAAACTGCAGTTGGGTCACCATTCAAGTATAATGGCAACCCCGCTGTAGTGATAATCAAATCCAAGGTCACTCCTACGTTACTTCTCTCAATTTTTCTATGAAGCTAATTGCCAAAAATCAGTGCTTAACTCATTGGGGTAAAGTGCCGGCGATTCGCTGGTCTACCTTATTTTGCCTTAACACGTTCAACCCGACGGATGCGAATGCGTGTCCGAGGTGCGTTGCCAAGACACCGAAGGATGCGCATTCGCGTCTGTTAATGACCTCTATGATGACCTCACTGAAGACCTCTCCTAAGACTTTTCTGAAGGAAGCGAACTCATGCCTTTTTTCTAATTTTATAATTACATTTAATTGACTGGCCAAATTAATGTGGAGTAAAAACCTTTCCGTTTTCCATGATTGCACACTAGAAATATTCCGGGTTGAATGTGTTAAGGTAAAGAGCAGGCGATTCCCTGGTCATGTCATGGAATTAGATGTTCTAATGCTATTCTTTTTTCCTGATTATATGTACCATAAGTCCTTAAATAATGCATAAATAATAATAAGTCTTTTATTAATATATAATAATAAATCATTTTAATTTTAAAAAATAAAAAAAATTCCAAGTGAAAATTTTCTGAAAATTAAATAGAGTTTAAAGGGCAGAAAATCCATGGAAAATTAAGAGGCGAATAGGTTAAGTTGAAGGTCATGCTTGTCAGTGAGGGTAGAGCTCAGTGGTGCATGGGTTCACATTAAAGAGTGCTGGTTCCTTTTCTGTGCCACCCGGTATTCCCAAAAATATCTGGTACCCAGAAAAAACAATACCGCTGGGTTTAGCTGGATTTGTCCTAACCGATCGCTCTCAGAACCCAGGACCTCTAATGAATAGCCCAATGCACTGCCCATTGGGTGAATATCAACGAATAAGTGTGTTGATTGTAGAGGCTTGTTGTGGGAGCTAAATGTAAGACTCGTGTACTTAATTAATCATGCATATCATTATAAAGTTTCTCTTTTCAATTTTAAGATTGCAGATCATGATGTAACACCTGCATATTTGGCTGATTTGCTGTCGTACGCGGTGAGGAAGAAACTATCAGCAGACTGCATTCATAAACTACTCCAGTCTCTCTCCAGGCCAAAGACCTTAGAGGAAATTGAAGTTCGAGCAGCTCAAAGTATATTATACTCACTTACGTCCGATAGAGTTGTCTCATTTTCCATCAAGAATAGCCTCATTTCTCGCTGTCTTGAGGTAGGTTTACTTAAATGTCAGATTAATCATGTCAATAATACTGGATAATTTTACTCTTTGTGGAAGTTTTTGTATTTATTGGTACAATAGGTGTGCTTTTTCTATACCTTTTCTCTCCTCTGTGGTTTTGAGAAAATATTACGAGATTGCTCTCTAAATTGCCCAAAGGCTCAAAATAGAATCCTGTTGGGTGTTTGTAGGGCAGAGTCATGAAATACATATATATAATCAGGGTAGAGTGTGATGGGCAATTTATGACTTCTATGGCAGGGACCATGAGAATGTTGCAATATACTTACATAGATTTTTGAGCTACAGCTTATTTAGTGGGGGATGTAAAATTAAAGGTCCTCCAATACTCATTATGCTCTTGAAGCCATGCAACAAACTTATGCATATAAATAGATGTATAGATAGAATGCATGCCTATTTGAGGGTATATGTAAATCTTAAGTTTTACCAATGCAATAATCTCAGAAATTGGTTATACAGTAGAACCTCTCTAATTCGAGCTAATTGTGTCCGGCTAATGCCCGAATTAACTAAAAACCCGTATTAAACATTTAAAGTGGTTTTATTGCCGTAGGAACGACCCTAAAACATTTTTGAAGGTCGTTCATGGTTCTCAAGCATATAAGGCTATACGAGATGCACTAAAAACGTAATAAAATATAAGATTACATACTTTAATACATCGTGACAAAACACAAAATATGTAAAACAAACAAAATTGACTATTATAAGTGTTTAACTTGTAAAATTTTAGTGAGTAAATTTTTTTTACCTTTTTTTTGGCCCGCCCCGATTTATCCAGAAACCCGAATTAGTGGGGCTCTACTGTAGTTGGTGTCTCCTTCTGAGATTTTGTTTTCACTACCTAAATTACTTTGTGTTAATCCACATATACATATTTTTAAATTTCAGGTTGTATCCAATTCGTTTCATCACTGTTCAAAATATGAGTTGGATGCTATAACTTCCGGAGTATCTCGAGCTTGCTCAAAAGGATTCTTTAACTTCTATAATGAGGACTTTATTGATGCATATGTGAACTATATCATCAGATGCGATGTGGGATTAGTTCAGGCTGTGTGGTCCGTGAAGAAGTTGACAAGAATGGTGTGTATTGTAAATGCATTTAAAAAATGGATTAAAGCAATGTGCTGGAAAATGTGGGATGCTGTGCCAATTTTTTACTGACTGACACCTTCAATGTAAATTTTAATTTTTATGTTGATGTTTATGATATGGCAAGAAGCTGCTGAGAAATAGATGGACGTGGCCACTGTTACTTGTGGGAGAGAAAAATGTTCAGCCAGCAAAAGTGTTGTGATTGCTTGATTAACAAGTATTTTGATAGATTTTTCTCTCCATTCTTGTAGATAAATCATAACTCTGAGAAATTTACTGCAGTAATTTCACAAATTGTGACAAAATCCAGGTCTGGGACTGATTCTGATATTCATAACTTAAAATAACAGTTTTCCGCAGACTTAATAATTGTAATTATAGTATTAAAATGTTGTTGGTCATATATTAAATACTTTAAAGTAATTTCTTTTCTATTTCAGGGCCATGTAAACATTGAGTTATTGGATTATATTTCAAGGAAAGTGGAAGCTTCTCCTATAGTTGTGGAAACTGGATCAGCTGCATTACTAATTTGTCTGGTTACTGGCTTTTCTCAGGCCAATTACAAGCCTAAAAACTGGGATATTATTGAAGAGGCCATTCTAAAAAATGAGCACATTCAATCAGTAAGTGCATAGCTCCTTAAGTTATGAAAATGGCTACAGCCTTGATTATGTTGATCATGGGGATTGAGGTCATCTGAAGTTTTCAATGGGGTCGTTTACCATATTTTTTTGATTGTCGAATCCGATGGAGTTTGTACAAGAAAAAGACCTGTATTTTTCTGTTTTTTATTCGTCAATTATTTCTTGAGTTATAAAAGTGGGCGTGGTGCAACCTCTGACGTATATTGACTTCGTCCAATCACAACTGAGCCCGCGAAGCTACTTTGCCTTATCGCAATAGGGGGGACACAGCTGACTCTGCAAATAGGAGCAGTTATGACAGCATCTGTGTGAGCAGACCTTCCGAGAATCCCCCTCCACTCCCTTCCCTTTCCCAAAAGGCAGTCAAAATGTTATCACAGCAGCTTTTTCAGTGGGTGTCACCTATTGCTTATTTTAATTTTTGATTTATGAGTGAATTGTTGTGGTTGTAAGATTAATTTTTTCACTAAAATTCTTTTTTCGTTTCCATCTAACGATTTCATGTACAAAATTACGATTTCAGTTTCGAGTAAACGCCCCCCATTGATTGAAATGGCCAATTTTGCCCACATGTACTGTAAATTAAACTCAATATGTTGACATCTTAGTAAAACATGTATTTGGAATGGATTGTTATTATTAGTGGTGTTCAAATGAAAAGGTACGAAACGGCACTGTGGGTATAATTGAAGTCTTTATTCACAAGTAATCACCAGAGGCCTGAGCACAACTATCCCACTGTTTCATGAGCCCAGGGATTTCCTGTTCCCAGAATTCCTGTGGCTGTGACAGGAGCCAGTCCTCCACTCTGTCCTTCAGTTGGTTGTCCGAGTTAAAGTGCAATTGGACGAAACACACAACTGCCTGCTTCTCTCCTGCATTATGTGCAGGCACCCTCCCATGCACACAACCATGCCAGACATTACATTTACATTCACGTCCCTAGTTGTCTCACTACGTTGTTACTAAGTGCCATTTTAAAATTTCAACAAGTTTGGTTGTTACAACATTTCGTACCTTTTCATTTGAATGCCCCTAATATATTGCTGCTGGATTGAATATCATCTACCATTATTGGGCTACGTACCTATGCTTCCCTCTTCATTTAAATGTACCTTTAAACTCATAAATTGTAAGCGTAAGCTTCTTTGCCCCTTTTTTCAAACTACTTCATGACATTATCTACAGCTGTGGCATATTGCAAATGCATTCCTTAATTAGTGCTGATGAGCAGTTTCAAATTAATCAAATTTCTTCCAGGGAAAACTGGAAATACCGTGGCTGAAGTTTGCTATGGAGCTGGCTTCATTGGGTTGCTTTTCAACTCTTCTCCTACAGCGCATATTTCAGGAAGAATTTTTGAAAAAGTTCCTGTCCAGAGGTAAATGAAATGTGAATCACTGAACGGTTTTACTGTGAATAAATTGAAGACCTAAACTTCACTAGTGTGTTCTGGTTCTGGGGAAAAGTCTTATAAAAAGATAAACATGCATTTAAAGGAATTTAATCTGTTCATTGTATATTATCATTTGATTTGGGACTAGTAAACATTAAACTTCTTTGATAATAGGTTAGCAGAAATCAGTTATCTCAGAAAACAATGATTTGGTGACAGATCAAGAACATAACTTATTATTTACACAATGGAGTAAGTATGTTAAGCAATATACGACTTGGGTCAAATTCCCCTTCACAGCATAAATCAAATACGGTAGCAGCCCATTATAGTGAGTGCGGCATATGGCAAGAATCTCGCAATAACAAGTGATTGGCAATGTATCATCAAAAGGCCCATGATTAACATGTAAAAGGAAACAGATATAGCGAGGCAAGGAAGCTCCTGCCACAGTATTCATCTTACTATCTTTACCACAACTTATGCCATGTAAACTTGTGTACTGCGTGCACCCCACTTTTATAAGCGTAGAAATAAAAATTGGTGGCTTCCTTCATTCTCATAGCGCAAGGTTTTGGGAACCTGAGAAATTTTGTCCTGTACCAAAGACTTCTGTTGCATAGTATGCCACCAGTAACATTAGCGTACGATGTGACACTTGCAGTGAATAAAGCCATTGTTCCTCTTTCAAGCTGCATATAGCTTTTACAAGTTGCAATTAGGTATGAATGATACCAAGGAAGTTCTTGTTGAATGCCATAGTGTAACATGCGATTTGTAAGTGTAAGCTAAGTAAAAATGATTGAAACTTTTCGTGGACTAAACACCTTTAGGTGTAAAAATGCATCAAAATCCATCCCTTATGTACTCAGGCGGCTGTTGTTCCTTGATGGGATAACTGCAGATTTTCTTCTGAAGGCTATTCTGTTCCTATTATGTATTATGGAGTACTGTGTCCATGTTCTTTCCTCAATTCCATATGCATGATTCCGGCACATCATACTTTCGTCCTGCAGTTTATTTCCAATTTATTCAGAGTTAAATCTCTTTCAGGTTTTCACTTGCCGTAAAAGACAGCAACTTTTTGCACTTATTCATCTTAGAAACGACACAGAGACATATTCCTACCTTCGAAGGAAATTCGAAAATTAACAATGTAGCCTCCGGAAAACATACACATATAAAGCGAACACGATGTACACCCATCGGCAATAAAATGTTACCACTTCGGAGGCCAATTTTTTCTAAATCCCGAGTTGAAGGAGATTTGACAATAGTGCAGCTCTGTCCCTTAAAATGCCCCGACCACAAAAGAAGGAGGACCCGCAAGACAGAGGCATGGTCCTCCTTCCCTTGCCATGGTTTGGGGTGAGACCATACCTCAATGACTTGGACAGAGATTTTTGCGTTGGAGAGGGAGGGCCGCAGTGGTGACGTGTGACAACTAGTCAGCCCCAAGGAGCGAGTCCTCCCGAAAAAAAGCCTTCTTTTAGATTGCTGCCTGGAGTTACTCCCTTGAAGATAGATCGTGTAGGGTTCTGCGACTACGGCTCTTGAGAGTGTGACTATACAATGTAAATCCAGCTTGAAGTAAGAGTTGTCATTAACACTGTCGATATTTCTTAGACTATGTCATTTCCAAAACATTACAAAATACTCAGTTTTTGCCTATATTTCATCGTAGAAGGTAATTTGATTTATTATATGAAAAATATATATTTATTATTTTCAGCATTTATGTATCTGCTAACAATCGGTGTTATTTTTAAATTGTCGGTGAATTTTATTTGACTACGTGATGAGCTCGAAAACTGCGCTTGTATAGTAAATGGCAAAAATACTATCGCTACAGCTGACACAGATTTCAATAATAATAGAGAAGATGTATTGAACGTCTTTACGGAATATAAGTGTTAAGTTCCAAGCTTAATTGAGTAATAATGAGGAAAAATTATTGCAAATATATTTAGAATTTCTTTCAAATTACACGCAATCCTCGCACTCTTGCATATTCGTCTTGTTATTTCTTAGAATGAATACTCATCGGCAATTCATCCCTTAGTATATGTTATTTCAAATATCAAAAAAACCTCAATAAATAAAAGTATTAAGTAGATTATTAGGAACACATTGAACATCTCGTAGATGCATTGGTCAAAACTCTTAAGTGTTTTCCTATTCTATGGTCCCGGTTTGAAACCCGGCAGTCCGTACTTGACTACTGCAAGATGCAAAGCACAGGGGAAAATAATTGCCCTCTACTCAAAGGTTATAATGTTTTCTGGTATTGTTAGACGGAAATGTTTATTAAGGACAGGATGGGTAATTTTGCAATGTGACCAGAACACATTCAAAGTAATTAGAAGGAATACGTGGAGTTACTGAACTACTGTGCATAAAGGCTTAGGAGATTTTTATGGGCTCTCCCGTAGGATATGTGAGAAGAATAAATTGTCAGAGGATTTTGTAGAAACTGTATTGACATTTAAAACGGAAATGAGAGTAACAAGGGAATGAGAAGACTACTGAATCTCTCATTCTGCTAAGTTGGAGCTTAGAATCATCAACCGAGGTATGGAAAAGAGAGCAATGAATGAATGAAGCCACCTCTTCCGCGATATCTGCTAGAAGACAAGTTGCCTGAGCCACATAGATACCCGTGTCCACAGATCGGGAGAAGGGGCACTACATGAGTTCCTAATGCTTTTCACCACATTTCTAGTAGAAACATCATAGAAATTGACACTCGCTTTATTACCTCTTTCAAAAATACCACATACGGGTGTATGTACTCTACAGGTACTGTACATACTGGTGAAAGGGTGTTTTAGATAGTGTCGGGATAGATAGGGTCGGGTGGAAGTTAGTGATGGCCTTGAATGGTAAGCAAACAAACAATACACTCTCCCTAATGACTCATGCTGAGCTTATAAGGGTCCAGCTACCCTTCAGAGTTCTGGGAAGGGCAGAGAGATGAGGAACTTGTGTAAGACGCTCACCCTCTTCTTATACTACTATTTGTGAGTGTGCTTGATACACAAGTTTTTACTGTAGTACCAGATTCACATGCTTCAGGAAATATAAATTTTTTGTGTGAATTCCTGGTGCAAAGTGCTGAAAGTAATTCATAACCTGATTAACAAGCAATAACCCTCTTTTGAGTGACGAAGGAATTATAAATTACCAATAGTTATTAAATGATGGTTGATTACAGATCTTAGGGTCTGAAACTGATACTTAAATGTGGGCCTCTCTTAGCTACTGAATAAGCTTCTTCGTCAAGGGAAAAATAGTTTTTTGATCAACTTTTTGAGTTTAAGGTAGAACCTCTACTACAAGTTCCTCCGAAAACATGACTTGATATTTTGATATATTGTAGAGAAATCATTCCTTCGTCAATCCATGAAAAAATATTTGGGGGTCATCGGCCGATTTACGCTTATTACAGGATTTGAAAATCGTCATTTTCAGCCTCAAATTACATTGCTCTTATGGAAGAATGGTGACGTCCCTCCCTTAAAAATTTTATTTCTCAAAATTTCCCCTGAAAACACCATCTCAAAAACTAGTATATTTTGGCTGAATAATAAACGGATAATATGTATTTTTTTCAGGTTGCCTCATCAGCCATTTAAGGCTAATATTTATGATTGAAAAACGATGAAAAGTCTAACTTCCGTTCCTTAGCCACCATAGTGACAGAAGTCTGGCAACGATGTTAGGGGAGTAATGAAAACAAACTGGCCCAGTACCTCCGTCATTTATTCCTTATGTCACGATTGCAGACGATTTATGCTATGAAGTATGTCTTTGATTAGTACCATTTGTACTGTACTCCCTGTTAGTACTGGTTACTTGAAGAATACCTGAGTGCGCTAAAATATTTTACACTTAGCAGTCGTCATACACGGAATATCATAGATCCCTGAAAATAATAGGTATAACACTGTTTACACGATAAAGTCGCTTCTTTATTGCTACTCACGATGGTCTATTAGTTCTTTAAAAGAATATTTCCAATATTTTAATGTATATTTCGTAGTATAAAGTCATCGTTTTCACCTAGCACTAAATAATACTTTGTTTTGAACACGTATTTATTATCACCCGATAATATATTTCTCACCAAATAAGTAAAATTGAAAATATAAGTCAATAATATGGTTGTAGGAATTTGAAACTAGACTCGATGCATACTGTTAATAGGCACTAATATGTTTGGTAATACAATTTTCCAAACCTGCTCACTGATCAACTATACTAGCATTCTCCAAGAGAATAAAACAGTTTCTCAAGGGAAAACTGATAAAAATGAAGTTCTGAGTTCTGATGAATTCTTAATTCTAGTTCCTCCAAAAGAGAGTTGCTTAGCCGTATATCTGTTTCGCGAGATCCCAATCATCATGGCAGATTATTGGCAGTGAACTTAGCTGATAGTTCATAACCCTTACAATTTTCTGTACGGGTCAAACCATGTAAACACTTATCAAATATGAACAATATTAATCTAGAAAAACAATGTTTTTTACAGTACCAAAATAGTAATTCATCTTTACTGCCTTTTTATTATCTGTCATACACAAAAAATAATCTCACCTCTATGCTACTTCCTTCTTCAACTTTTCATACATTTACCATTTACCCTCTAAATGAAAATTTGGAGGGAGTTCACAACCCCCTCCCCTTCCACTCACTACAGCCTTGCCTTTATCCATGTAAACGGTAACGTTCCACCCACCATACTGTAAACAGCAATAGGATGTGTAGAAAATTCTTTTTTCTTTTTATTAATAGTACCTATTTTTTTCATTTCTTGGCTAAAATAATATAAGACTAAGGTGATAATAATTTTAAAGCTGCCATTAAGAAATGGTAGCTTTCAAATTAATATGGAAATACTGCTTATTCCTCTTCGGGCTGGCTTGAGTTTTCGATGTCAATACAGTATTTACAATGCCGTTCACTCTACATTTTATACCCCAATTACATTCCAGTCCGATGAGAATTTCTTCTGCTATATCAATTAACGTTAACACTGAATTACATGCAGTACAAATAATCAGCTTAGCCAAAACATTTCTTTCTACGATTCGACATCCAACAATAAATGCACTCAAAGAGTTGATTTGAAAAATACTTTCATCAGTATTCTGTTCCTTTAGATTTTACAAACAATTAGTCTAACTATATTAAGACATAAAGTTGCCTTTAAAACGGACTTATGAAGCCATAACTCTAGCACTCAAATGGAATTGGCGATTCAAAAAGGCAAATTGCACTGCCCAAGAGAGCTCAGTTATAAAAATTATCGCACTATAATGTAATAGAGCAAGTGTAATTTGTAACTACAACACAAAATACCGTATAGTAAAACTGAAGAGAAATGCTTGAAAACTAATAGCAGAAGGCAACAAATCTCAATGAGGTAGCGCAGGCGAACGTTGGTGTCCAACTGGTGTGAAAAATTGGTTTCTATGTCAATATTTACACGTTCTTTACGGTGTTGTCCATTTAGTCGTCAGAAAATATGTCTAATAAACTTGTTATAATTAAGTTTCTATGAAAAGATCAAAAGCGATTTTTAGGTCTGTTATTTTATTTCATATCTTAATTTATTATTATGAAATTTTATTGTTGCTCCTGATAAAGTTTTTTAAGTGCCTCTGACACATGGCGTCAATATAAAAGCCATTCTTCATATCACCAAATTACTTCAGTTGGAAGAGAATTCATGTTTCGTATAGCCATGTTGAATAGTTGAAAATCGTTTTTAATTATTATAAACAACATTTTGAGCAATATTATGTTGTTCCGGCAAGCTATATTTGTCTTATGAAAGTAGTGCTTCGAAGCGCTGGTTCTACCTTAAGAGATTGAGATGAGAATTAGTTGAGTTCAAACAAGCATGGTCAGAATTTTGTCAGGGATTTCAGGGGAGTTGGGATTATTTAGTCACAAGTGGATACTAGATATAGAATAATTAATAATATTAGTTAAAATTTAGGATAAATCCATGTTGAAATGTAAAAGTAAGCAAGGAAACAAGCAATAACCCTCTTTTGAGTAAAGAAGGAATTATAAATATTGCACTCTTCAAGGAAGACAGACTGTTAGTAGAAACTGGATAAGTACCTACCTATTACTTGATCAATAAAAAAATAGTTAACTAAACTTCTTAATTATTAATTATTTCTACCATTAGGATTTGGAATTTTGACCCGAGATATTGCCATTCAATGCTCCAATTACATAATTAAATCATGCCTTTGCCTTTTTATAGTTTTATAGTAATACATACTTTGAAGGATAAAAACTCACAGAGCATGATTTCCAAGTTTTGGGGCTGTTGAAGAAATTGTTGGTGAATTCATAAACTAATTAAAGACATATGAAACTACTTTCAATATCAAAGGTTATTTTGGACTCCAATTCCTAAATGATGTATTCTCACTAATCTTGACTGTTTGACAGTGGCTTTGAAATCAACAATTCACAGTTGTGCAGCAGCTAATTATGCACTAACTGCTGCTTATATTTATCAGAATACTCTTTAACTGTTTATCCTTTTCTAATGGTACTTAAAGACCATGGTGTCTAAATATCATATCTTGAAATTATCTAAAACGAAACTGCAATACGATAAATAGCTAGACTTAATAATAATGTTGCTAATTTTACTTAGGAACTTGTACTTAGTACTTGTACTTAGCCCTGTTTAAATAAACTGTATAAGGATTTTTTGGAAGAGTCAGAATTGGTATTGTCAGAATCTTTACGTACCTAAGCATTCCTTCTGAAGGTAAAACCCAAGACTTTACGAAAATAAAACCCAATTGCTTTAGAATTATTGTGGGAAATGCATTTGCAAACCATCTGCAGCACTGATATTAAAAAGATGGATTTATCCAACCAGTTGTGGAGAAAACCTCTTACTAGTAAGCAAAAGATAAGTGTTTATTTTGTTATAGAATTGTGTCTATTAATTATTCTAATTTGGAACCAAATAGAAAAGGATTTTATTCTCGATTTAGAAAAATATAAGGGGAAATTGTTTAGTTTCAGGGCTTAAACTACTCAATGCCGTCACAAGAACCGTCAGGAGCATTGATGTAGTTTGTTCAGGCAAACATATTTTTTCATGGATCTTTGAAAGATTAGTGCCCTAAGGAGACTAAATTTTAGACCTTTGTATGAATTAAATCCTTATACTTAATGAGATGTAAAATATTTGGCACAAGTAAGATCTTGAATTCCTAAAGTGGTAGATTATTTATTTTATTTTGACGTTAGCATTATAGCATTTTGTATTAAAGTAATCTCTGCAATAGTTTGACTAAAGCTTCAATCCAACTTGGAACTCATAATATGATGGTAAATGGATGCTTAATGTGTGTACAATATGATTGTAGATCATTAGATTGTCTTTACTTTCAGAATACAATATAATAGATCAACTTCAGCTACTGCTGTTGCACCAGGCAGTGACAACATTATATCCATCATATGTTGGCCCATACCCTCCCGAAAAGATGATTGCTGCAGCTTCCCAACTAAATGGCAACAATGTGGAACAATTTGTCCTGCAGGGTGCTTTGGAGAAGGGTTTAGGAGGGTCAGCATATGTTCATCAGGGTTTGCGCACTCATCTAGGACACTTTATTGGTTTGTATCAGATATTTTATCCCACTGTATTTTTTTTACATTCAATGAAAATAACTGCTGTGTTTGTACATCATTGGTGTGTTCTTATATTCTCTTGTAAATGTAACTTCTTCCACTTTTGTTCAAAGTAATTACCTGTTATTTGTAATAGTGGAATTCCTAGCTATTTGGAAAGGACAACGGACATTCCTTTTTACTAATTTATTATCAAAGTCACAATTACTCACTACTAATATGGTAAACCTCAACCATCAACTGTCACTTTGACAGCACAAACAAAAGAAAAATGTAAGTAACTACCATAGTGTTTTCCTACAATTACAGAATCACAATAACTGAATGCTTGTTCCATTTTCTGCCCTCTTGCTTTTTGTACAGACATTAATTTTACATTTCAGTTTACTTTTAAATAATAATTTAAATGGAAAGGGCCAGCTTATGATCATTAGGGCTTGTGCACTCACCTAGGACACTTTTTCTAGGAAAAATTTTGACTTTTTCCTGGAAAATCTTAACTGCCTTGCCCTTGGCTGATTGTTTAACTAAAGCTTGGTCATCCATGTCTTGTACTGTAAGTCCTCGACTTACGCGGATCCGAATTACACGGATCCAGAGTTACATGGATGATCAGTTAGGCTGGTGACATGCTTGCATTTCTCCGCGTTTCTGTTGCCGTGACAGATTCAACCACGTGACGACCTATGACTCATTGCCAAGCACGCAAGAGTTGATGCCAAACTACGGGTGTTCGGAACACCAACTCTTGTTTAAGACATTACATAGTTTGATAGGTGATATTTGATTATCATGATGGTGAAAAAGTTGATGTGATCAGGCATCAACGTCTTCTTTCGGCGTAGTTTGACCTTCCCACGTAAGTCGACATGTAGTTAATTATCTACTCCATAGAAGATGCCTGTTTTCCATTACAGCAAAAAAAGAAGTTTTGGGTAATTATACTTATTTTAGATTTAAATATCCAGTGAAAGATAGATTGGATTCATGTTACTCTCGGCTTTGTCGTATTATGTTAACTTAAAGGCCTATCAAAAGATGGAATTTTCTGTAATCGCCGCCGATTGCTGCTGTGAAAGCAGCACCACTAATGGTTCATAAATGGATAGGTAAGTTGTGGTGTTTTGACTTATGTGGATTTTAACTCACGTGGAAATTTTTGGGACTAATCAACTGCGTAAGTCGAGGACTTACTGTATGTCCATATTAATTTTGGAATTAAAAGTTAGGATTGGTGTGAAAAGTCTTGAATTGAATGAAACAATTTTTTGGATTTGGTTCCATTTTTTTATTTCTAAAGCAGTGTTTACTACATATTTGTCTGCCTTAATACAGCTTCATCTCCCCAAAACTCAAATAATAATCTCATAACTTTTTATTGTTGAAGGAAGAATGTTTTCATGGTGGTGGGAATTTGAAAGTACAGTAGAAGCCCATTATAGTGAGTACGGCATATAGCAAGAATCTCGCAGTAATGAGTGATTGGCGATGTATCATCATAAGGCCCATAATTAACATGTAAAAGAAAATGAATATAGCGAGGTCAGAATCTCCTGCCACGGTATATGCTCGGTATTATGAGTTATCACTCATAATACCTTTCTTGAGGACGATGTACTGCTAAGTACAAATGATCACATGGTGTATATCTGTAGTAGTATTATTAGTCAACTACAACTTAGAATACAATATTTGTGCCATCTCCATAAATTAAAAGTTGAATCAAGTCTACTTACTGACAATTATGGCCCGCCCTGGTGTACCCTGCGCACTCACTCACTTTTTAGTTGTTCTTTTACTAAGCCAGGTTCTCTTGGAGTGGAATAGGAAGAAGATGGACAAGCAGAAAGGCATCTAGCCAATCACACAACAGCGGAGACTGGTGGTGTGGGTGAGGGGTGGAGTTCAGCCTGCTTGTCATTGCCCTCCCACCTCCACCACTTTGCCCACTTGTTTCCGCCCCTCCGCCCAGCAATAGTATTTTACATCCGTTTGCTCTAGATCCTCCAGATAGCTGCACTAGTATGACACATGATGTACAGTGCTACTGATAAAGCCTTTGCTTGTGTAAATAAATACTCGCTGCGTATAATTTTTGAGAGGTAACTGAAAATGAAGTTTAGGAACAGCTAGGAATAGGTAATTACGCAATAAATATTTTCGACCGCCAAATGCCGTATTTTGGCGAATCATTACGACAACTTTACTAACCAATGGATGTACTGGTTAACACTTAACACTTGTAGACTTCAGCAAAGCGTAAATTATTGTTTTGTTAGATTTAAGAATCATCGATAAATATGGAATTGTGCATGAAAACGGCTTTCTACCTGTTTTTAATAGGATAGTAACGAAAGTAAATTGGATAGTAAGAGGTTAATCCATCACCTTTGGATACAACGAACGCTTGGTATAGCGAGTGATTTTCCAGCCATTGTGAGGCAATACAGAGCACTCACTGTAGGTAGAGAAGTAGTTATCAAGTTGGCACTCGGTTAACAATAGTCTGGTTTTGGCCAACAGGATTAGTTCAAATAATTTGAACTTATCGTAGACGTGGAGAACAAAAAGGGCCAGAACAATTTGAAAGCTGAGAGTCACAAGCTGGAGCAAGTGGAACAATTTAGCTACTTGGGGAGGGAGAATGGAGGAGAAGTGGTTTAGCAAAATGTGAACTTAAGAAAAGAAGATGAAAATTGGATTGACAGTAGAAAACATAAGTTAAACAGAAAATGAATGGGGAAGTGCTTAATTTAATTATTGAGGTGGTGGAGGAGAAAAGGAGGTTGATTGAGGAGATAAGCAGAAGGCAATGGAGTGGATGCAACCAGTGATACAGGGCAAGGATGTATTGAAGGATGTGATAGAGAGAAGGGAAGGGATGCCAGGTTGAGGGAGGGGAACAACAAGGCTAGCAAGCAAAAACAATAGAAAACTTTTTTGTATTGAATGGAAGAAAATCTTGTAGAAAAACCTTACGAAGGTGTGAAAGTTCTGGAGTTGGCTCGAATATTTGAAACTAGCCATTCTACAATATCAACTATTTTGGCTACAACATATGGTAGGTGAAGTTGTTAAAGAAACTTCAAGGCCAAATATCCAAAAGCTTCGCCTTGAGGAAATGGAAAATATTACTATATGGATCAAGGAAAGAGAAATGGTGGATGGTACAACATCTCAAAAGGATCTGTCAGAAAGCTAGATAGATTTAATAAGATTTGAAAGTGAAGCCTCTGTGATCAAGCTCAGTGGAAATGATGATGATTTCAAAGGTAGCCGAGGTTTTTTTTACGACTTTAAAAAGAGACAGGAATCATAGTGTGGTTAGACAAGGAGAGGTATCTAGTGCTGACAAAGCAGTAGAAGATAAATATGTCAATGACTTTGAAAGAATTATAGTAGAAAAATACCTACTGCAACAAGTCTTCAATTGTGATTAGACTGGGTTATTTTGGAAGAAAATCCCCTGGTCATAAACCAATGAACACTTCATGGACATACGCCAATGAGCAATAGAATAACATTGCTTTTAGCTGCAAATGCAAGTGGAGATTGCAAGGTAAAACCAATATTGATCTGTAACATAGAAAATCCCCAAGCATTCAAGAAGTTCAGTATCTCTAATTCCAATGTTCGTGTCTTGTATTTGCTAAATACGCTGACTTGATGTAGAAACTACAGCCGGAGAGTAGATGACTCAATGTCTCCGGCTGGGCTCGGCACGCCCTGCATCTTGTGTCCGCTATCTCCGCCTTAAATATAAGGCAGCGGTACACAAGGGTGTTTATGACTGGTGGAGATGCCGGGGATCGAACCCGGGACAAGTGTGGATCCATTGGACGAGTGAAGGGCTTCATCAAACCAATTGTAGGATTGTTGACCCATGATAATAAATGTCTTGAGTCAAAATTTATTTTCATTCTTCATAATGTGAACTTCAGTACAGTTTAAATATACTCCTAATTTATAAATCGCTTCCTATACACATTCATTTCATGATACAAATCTCTTCCTGGCAAAAGGATCGCGATTGTGAATATTTCATCTTACCATCACTGTGTACTTCCTCCTTATGCCGCTAAGTTCAATTCTTCCTTAAAACAGCAGATTAATGCTCTGTCTCATGTTTTTGAAGTGTATATGCACAAAACGAGGTAAAAAATGTTTTATATTGACTGGTGTGTAGGGCTAAATGTTATAGAAGGGAATTTTGTTTTTTAATCTATCACATTCTAACCCACATCTAATGCAAACAGCGAGAAAATGGAAAATTCATGGTGTAAATACAGGGTTCTACGTATGTTGGAGACGTAGAAAATTGGTTGGGACCTGATTGAAACGTTATAAATGGCGAGAAAATGTAAATTCCGATATTGCAAATATGAGGTTTTACTGTAATTTTATTTTGGGGGCGAGGTTGAATGTGTGATAGTTTCCCACAGATTTACTGGTCCCATAATAATGGTAATTTAATTGAATTGCCAATCTTCTTAGTCAACTTCAGTTTTTTAACTGTGTTAATATGTGCATCGTTTTTGTGAACTACACTTGTTCCTATTTGCTTTTCCAGACCACATTATAGTGATGCGGAAAGGAGGGTATCCAGTTGCTTTGAATTTGCATCCATCCAAAGATTCTTATGTTGAAGATATAAATAAACCATCTGACAGTTTTGTGTAAGTACATGTTAGGTGATTCTTTTGTTGATTCCCCAAGTTTCAGGTATTGATTGATATGATAGCATTAGGAGCTATCTAGTTCAAATAAATGAAGAAAAAAAAGTGTTAATTCTTGGTTGAGAAAGAATAAGTACATATCTACTTTCATTTGAGAAATATTTTAGAGAATGCTAAATAAAGGCACTTATGTTAATTAGGGTAAAATAGATCTTGTTTTTACCAATTCTGGAACTGTTTTCGGTGGAGGGGCCCAACCTTGAAAAGGGCCCACATTTTTTTGCAGATAGGAGGGGGTAGAGACTAGAATTGCAGTAAAAGAGCATATGAGGGCGTGAGAATGTGTGTCAAAAGGGAAAAAGCAAGCTGGATGCAAATGACATTTAATTTTTATTGATGAAGACTATAAGTGAGAATATGGGATGGGGGGAAATTATGGGGGCCTTTGGCCTCTCCTGCCCCCCACTTCTTATGCTGCTGACCTCCATCACTTAAAAGATTTATTTATTTAGATTTATTTGGAAGATTTTATTATTTTATTTTAGAAGATTAACTTAGAAGATTTTTTAAAGAGACTAAATGCTCTTTAATGACATTTTATCTGGGATTTTGATGTATTTTGATTTTTTGAGTAGTCAACTTGTAATTTTTTTCGTCATCAACCACTTTAAAGCATTTGTTTTTGTTAATTCCTGGGGCTATAAGACAATTCTTAGGACTGCATGGGGTAGGTTTTATGCTCTGTTGACTATTTGTCCTGTCATATTTTTGTCTAAATCTAGGCTCTGTCTAGTCCAAGGAAGTAGTTGGTAGCTCCTCAAAAAAATCATAGCCTTGTACAACCACAAAGTCCTCTTCCCTCCTTTGATTGGAATTCGTAATGCCTGGACAGTATGAGCTGTGGCTTTGCTACGGAGAAAAAAAGCTTTTTATTTTACATGATTCATTCAATATTGTCTTATTATAATGATTTAGTCAATTGCTGCCATGGCTATGACTTCACTGATGTTTTTTTTACCTTTCAGGCTTGCCATTTTGGTGATGTCACCATCATGTTATGCATCTAATTGCCAAAGACTGAAAGGTCCTCCATCACTAATGATTAAAACTTTAGAGGCTCTTAATTACAGCGTCATACCCTTGTCATACGCTCTTTGGAGTGGACTACCTGACAATGAGAAAATACCATACCTGATGCGTGAAATCAAATTGAAGTATGAAGAGCGTGCATCAGCAGAAGGATCTTCAGAGAGTAGATGTGAAAATTAACATGTTTGTACTTAGTAAGGAAGGAGTGTTTATTTGTACATATTGAAAGCCTAATGAAATTTAGTTTGTATACATCAGCAACTTGAGCAGTCATTTTGGACAGTGCTGCAAGTTTTGATGCATATATAATAATTGAAAGTTATGAAAACATCTGTGTGAATTATTTCAAATTGCCAGAGACTGTTTCTGATTAATCCAGGACTTTGAAAGGGAAAACACCAGTAGCATAATAAAAGTAATGGCCAAGGCTACACTTTCTGATACTACTCCATAACATGGCAAAAAGAAATTCAGATAAGAAGAAATTTTGTAAATTCCAGAAAAAATATTTTATTTGATGACGTGGATTTTGACATATTTCCATCATCATCAGACATTCGCTTATATAGTCCCCTGAGAGAGGAAATCAGAATAGGCATTTAAAATTGCTCCTTAGAAAGTATTTTTTTCTTTTGGTAGTGCCATTGTTGTATAAAATAGTAACTACCACAGTTTGATTAAATATTTAGTACACTCTCTAAAGTGGGTAGCTCAGGAATTTTTTACTTTGATGCATACAAGGTGATTTTTTCCATTCTTATAGAGACCCATGAGTAAAAATCCACTATTAGTGGATCCACAATTAGTGGCGATTTCGGCATCCCTAAAATTTTAGTGGATCTATTATTAGTGGATCCACAATTAGTGGTGATAGTGGAGTCCACAAAAATTTTAGAGGGTCGACATGTTTGAGCGGAAAAATAAAGCAACATTCACTGTAGCATTTGCACTGGTTAAGGTGCAAAATTTTTTGTACTCTGGAGTTTTCACCTCTCACTGTCGTTTTTTCCTCAGGAAATTGTCCTCCATGCTACTTCTGAAAACCTGGTAGTGTGTTTTTGGACTCATTTCTTTTTTATTGAAGTCTTTTATGAAAGATGTCGGCACTATCCCCTTTCCACTATCTCCACGAAACATTATACATACACAAATCTCACCATGGCTTTATGTGATATTCCTCTGATGCACCAAAGATTACCAGAAACAAATATCCGTTATCAATATCGCTGGTTAAATGGTTTGTGTGTGCCATATCTACTATTGGTTGCCTTCATTGGTTGTTGTTATGATCATATGTCATGTGACTACTACATTTTCACGGGTCAACACGTATTTGATTAGCTACGACCATAACCCACACAACCAATGAAGTATGATAGAAAAACAATTGTACATTGAAAAATAGGTACCCACTCTGTGGTTTTGCGGCAAATCATATTGCCAACAATTTCATCGACTTTCATCTTCTAGTATAATATTTATTGGTGGATATTATGCATAAACGCAGAAGAAGACTTGTCATAATCATCACCGAGTGTTGTAGCAATACTGATGGAGGAAAATAATCTTAATTGCTCCTACAGATGAGGGGAAAAGGAGCTCGATTTGGAGCCGATTAACTCGTACAACTTTCCACGGCAGACGATGCTGTCACAATTGAAGCAAATTCAAAGTTCTAGAAATGATAACAAAAATGAGAAGAGCATTCTTCTTGTGTTTAATTAATGTTCTTTCTTTCCATCGAAAATATAATTAATGTAATACTAGCTCATAGTAGTAATGAATGTGTAGCATTACTAATTACATACTATAATATTCTAATACCTGACATGCCACTTTTTTTTCAGCATGTCCCAGGTTGCATAAGTAAAAATTTCTGAATATTATGGGAACCCTATTTTAGAGCGGAGAAAGACTATAATAATCACTGAGATTAATCATGAAAGTAGATAGGGTGTAAATGAGAGAAAATGGAACAGATATTTGATGAGTTTCGCTAGGAAGTTATTATTTTGGTGTTATGAGTAAACTCTTGACTGAGATCCTGGATATATTAAAAAAATAGTCCTGACTAATTGAGAGGTATTTGCTGGGCATTGTTTGATTCTGAAAAGTTAAATTTGTGGAAAGGAGATTTGACGAAATGTAAAAAAGAATATTTTTGACGTCAAATGGATTGAAGTGAAAATCAGATGCATTTGGATGTTGAAAAAAACCATAGAAGTAATACTGTGTTGTAAATGCTTGAGCGAAAAAGGAAATTTATTTAGGACAAAGAGATACTAGTTTTTAGTATTTTCCCATCCTAAAATACAGAATACAAAGTCTAAATATTTTTGATCTGAGAGTGATCGGAAGGTTTCCATGGCATTTGGATAGATGAGTACATAATAACTTTCAGGGTTTCCTCTGCATGTTGTCCATTGCTTTTAAGTAACTGACAACATGTGGAGGAATGCTTGAATGCATTACCATTCTAACTCCATTAATTCTTAAGAAGTAGATTTAATTGCATCTTATTTAAAACTATGATTCTAACAATATTTCATGAAAGGTGAATATAGCACACAAATGAAACTTACAACCTTCATTTGGTCTCTTTCTTTGTATCTTGAATTGAAGTTGAGATTCAAAGAAATAGATACATAAAAGTTTTTTTTCAATTTATCTCCGGAATTGAATGAGGCAATTTTGGCTTTTGCTTTCATCCACATTTTAAATTGGGGAGGCTTCCAAATCATATTTTGGGGTCTAAACGCAAATGCATACAAAATCCTTGTATTTGATCCTCAGAGTCATTTACTGCCAGTGTGTGTGATGATATTTGTCATACTGTGAGTGGTGGTGTGGGTAATTACTTTTATGTGCATCTGATTACTACAAAAAAATAGCAATGATCCTGCATTGAGTTGGAGGTGATTAGATATTTAATAACAAAAACTAATCTCTGTCAAGTTCACATAGCTTGCTTAATACAAATAAAATGGTTATGAGATTTAACACACGCCTATGCTCATCTTCACTGGTGGAGAGACTATTTTCATTTGCTGGCTTCATTCATTTGCCTGTGAGGATATCTGTCTGAGACCCTGTTTGGAAAATTTGCATTCCTCAGTGGTAACAGTTCATTCAGAGACAGGGACACTTGATAAGTTTCAAAATGAAAAATGTAAAAAAATATAGTCTGTGCTTGAATATTATTATTCAAGCACAGTTACATGAGAGACACACTATCCTTATTGTGCTTGAATAAGCTAGCAAAATTTCAAACGGAAAAAGATCTCTTTCTGTCCTTTCAAATGTATTTTGTATTAAAAAAAAGTGAAATACTATTTGGTATTTCGTACTTCAAACACTCAAGAGAAAAGTATTTAGTGTTTTGTATTTCAATTACTCCTCGACCTGTATTTTGCACAGCCCTGGGCAAGTGTCATGCTTAGAATCATCAACTGAAGGATGGAAAAGAGAGCAAATGAATTTGTAGGCAAGAGCTAATTTGGATTTTGTAAGGGCATGTAATTGTAGTGATGAGAATACTATGTGATAGAAAGGGATTCAGAATATAATCAGGATGATTTTGCATACTTTTTTGATTTCGAAAAGGCATTGGATGGAGTGAGGTGGGAAAACTGATGGAAATATGTATTGCAAAAGATAGGAGTAGACTGGAAAGACAGGAGACTGATATGCAATTACCTAATGCATGACACAGAAGGGGCAAGTGAGTGTAGCTGATGGCTTGGGTGTAATCGGGAGGGGACTACACAGGGCCTGTCTGTTATCATTGGTACTTTTTAACATATACTCGGAGGAAATGATGAGAGAGGCAGGAGTAATGGCTGAGGGAAAATGGATATAGTTAGCGAGGTTCGGGATGACCAAGGGCTAGTCAGCCAAGGTCCAACAGAAAATGCAAGATGTGTAACAAAGACAGTGGAAAAGATACGGTATGAAAATAAATAACAAGAAAACAAAATTAATGAGATTTTCATGAACAGAAAGGGCCAGGTTAAATTTAAAATTAGGAAAGCACGTGTTATGGCAGGTGAAGCAATTTGGCTATCTAGGTAGTATGCTGGAGGAAAGGGGGTCAGGATTGACGTCAAAAGAAGAATCATGTTGGCAAAGAGACTTTTACTTATAGGCATTAACTATTTTACTGAGTTGTTGAATATTTGAATTAAATATTGTTGATCAGGTTTTAGTTCAATGTAGTACATAATATATACTTCTTAGTGCCATGCTGAGAAGTAATACCACCTCTGCAGGTAAAATCTCTCCACAGGGTCAACTCATAGTTGAGGTTTTATGAAGTAAGTAGTAGAAGCTAGACTGTAATTGAGATTCTGAATATGGCCCTTAGACCTTTTGATATGTGGGTATGGAGAAGGGTGGAGAAAGTAAGGTAGGTTGAAAGGAGTATGATGAAGTGATGAGAAATGATGAAGTACTAGAGTTTGAGTAAGTACATAGGAGAGGAAAGGAAACATTGATAAAATTCGGAGACAGCAGGTGTTGATGGAGAGGGTGATGGGTGAGGGTGTTTTGAAGGATGAATGTTGGAGTTAATGGGTAGAGGGAGGAGAAAGGCTCATAGTTAGGATAGGATGATGGGAGGTAGGAGTTTTAGGGGCTGAAGATGACATTATCATCATCATCTGTCAACAATCCTAGGATTGGTTTGGTTTGACGCAGCCCTCCACTCAATTCCTCGATCGGCCTCTACCTCTTCATACTGACGTTATCCTGTCTTACATCATGTGAAATGTAGGTGTCGTGGGATGAATTAAATTCCCATTTAGAATTACCTTCTCCGGTTTGACTGATTAATATTACATGGTAGACTCCATGGTGAATTTCATTTTCAAAATAAAATCTTGCACCATTCATGGTGTGAAATTACCACTAATTAATTAGTAATTACTACGTAACCTGGAAATATTTCTTGATATTAATGTAGCTATGTGGTGCAGGATAGGATATAGTGTTCAATCCATGTAGATCAAACAAAAAGTTTTGAGTGAGAAACCTTTACGTCAACACACTTAAGCCATATTTTATTAATGGTCATTTTTCATTAATTTACATGTATATACACTACAGAATGCTCCATGAGAAATTAAAATAACCATTCTGTTCTGCTGACATTGGCATACTCAATATAATTGTCCATACAAAACATGTATACAGCTCTGAATGAGGCAGTGCTCACTATGGAGGGAATTGATCACTTTAGGGTAACAAATTATACAAAAAATGGGTATGATTCAGAAAAGACATAATGGCGCTGACACTTTATATTGATATTAAGAGCAAAAACAATTTAGAAGTGTTTTTATACTTGAAATTTCCTTAAGAAACACTCATAGAAATTGGTAATTAAAACATTACACAATACAATGTTGGGTAGTTATTATCCCAAGGCTCAACAGATAATTCACTTCACTTGAGAAAGCTGATGATGAACGATACTGTAAAGGTATGACAAAGGGTTAGATAACACATTTCCTGCCTAACCTTTAAAAAAGAATGGAATATTGTTTTTAATAGTGCTAGGCCAGTTGTAAATCTCACAGTTATGGTATCACGTTATGATTACCTCCTACTCATTTGATAATTACCAAATTGTTTTTTGAACTGATAAAGATGTCAAATATTGTAGTCTTGTTGGCCCTCAAGAAAGAGAGAGATGTCGGAATGGTCAGGAATGAAGACAAATGACGAAGGACTGTGAAGGAGAGGATGTTGAATACGTAGGAGGAGATGGAAACAATCATAGAAATTGGTAATTAAAACATTACGCAATGCAATGTTGGGTAGTTATTATCCCAAGGCTCAAAAGATAATTCACTTCACTTGAGAAAGCCGAGGATGAACGATCCTGTAGTGGTATGACAAGGGGTTAGATAACACATTTCCTTTTATAGATTATTCTTCCTTTTATATATTACATTAGATATCACAGTGGATGGAATGGGGGCATTTACTCGGAACCAAATTCGCTATTTTGTACACGAAATTGTCAGATGGAAAGGAAAAATGACTTTTTCTGAAAAAATTAATCTTAAAACCAGAGCCAGACACTCATAAATTAAAATAAGCAAAAGGTGACGCCCACCAAACGAGCTGTGTTAAGGATATCTACGTCATCCACTTCCCGTCCTTGGCTGCTTTTAGGGAAAGGGAAAGGAGTGGAGGGGGCAGGTCGGAAGGTCTGCTCGCACAGATCCTGTCGCAACCGCTTCCATTGGCAGAGTCAGCTAAATGTCCTCCATTGCGATAAGGCAAAGTAGCTTTACGGGCTCAGTTGTGATTGGATGAAGTGGATGACGTACTAAGTCGATGTATGCCCACTCTTCCGAAAGGGTTAAATACATCAGTTTTTCGCCGCTTTTAACTCGAGAACTAATTGACGGATCGAAGAACCAAAAAATACAGGTCTTTTTTTTACAAACTCTAACAGACTCGTCAATAAAAATATGGTAAACGACCCCATTGTTGATGACGTATTCGAAGGACATGAAGAATGGAGGATAAAGGGCAGCTTGGATGAATTGATGGTATAAAGTGTGCAGTGCTAAAGAAGAATATGTAAACGATGGGTGGGTACTATATAATGGGTTTTAGAAATGCCAATAAATTTTCATGCACATCTAAACCAGCAGATCGCTGATAGATAAGTTGTTTCTAATGGTGCTTTTTTTAAATGAATAAACACAAGATTCTTTACCCACAACAAGGCACGAGTTAATGATACTTTAAATAACTTAAGCACTTTGGTAACAATTCCTTGGACATTGTGTGATTAAGGACTCATGCGTTATTGATACGGTGGCCTGCAAAAGTGGCTGAGCTACACTTGCACAGGAACTATAAGTGGAGATGACTCAGGAAAATTTAAGCCATCGGGGAGTGCCATATCCACAAATTCTCTCACCACTTCCTCTACCTTCTCTCTGTATTCGGGATCACGTGCGAATCGATCACGCACAAGGGAGGAATTCCCAGACTTGAAAAAGTCTTCCAAACCCTTCTCAGTTCGGTTCTCGCCACCTGAAGAGACCGCAGGGTCGTCCCTCAGCATACTGATGGGGGCGAAGAAGGCCTTTCCGATCACGCCAAGGGGTATGAACTTGTTCATCACCTCCGACTTGAAGTCTTCGAGACACAGAGGCGGTGGTTCACTCCCGAGTAACTCAAGAGTTTCGCACAATGCAGCGTAGTAATCGTTAATGAGACCATTAAAGTGCTTCTTGCGGAACGTCGGCCCGGTGCTTTGGTAAACGAAGTACACCAAGTCCACGGCTGGATGACAGCACTTGATCATCTGCATGTCAAAGAATTTCGCATCCACGGGATGTTCCTTTCCGTCATCTCCTCTCTCATACCTGAACATGATGTTGTTCTCCCAGAGGTCACCGTGTGATAGAACGCACCAGCCATGGACAGGGGTCTCCCTCAACCCGCAGAACGTCGTCCAGAAACCCTGGATGACCTTGTCCAGGGCCCCAGAAGCCTCGGCATCCCTGGGAAGCCCTTCAATACCCTTGGAAAACTCTTTCATATTCCCTATGAAGTTTTCGATCAATCCCCGGATAGCATTTGGCGGATCGCCCTCCTTCGGGACGAAGAAAACGTAATCTTTGGTGAGCTCTGGGTACATCTGCGTCCAGCTCCTGGGCAGAGTCCTCTCCGTCGCCATGGTCAGCGCGTGAAGCCTTCCAAGTCTCCTCACGACAATACTGCAGTGAGCGTGATCGTAACCGTTGAGACAAAACGAAGAGTCAGCCGATCTAAATCCTCTTTCCAGCAAATCTTCCATGTAAAAGTTTCCTCTTTCACCATCGAAATCGTTGTAGTAGCAGGCGGGCAACGGGAGTTCCACCTTCCCATATGCCACCTCCGACATAAGAGGCACGATCTTCTCGAAGAAGAGCCACTCCAAGTAGAACAACTTGGCCGTCTTAATGAAATCCAACTGGATTTTGTACTTGGGCGTGCATTTTGCGAAGAGAGTCGTCGTGCGGGTAGAATCCTCGTCCCCTTCGATCTTATACGGAACTTTTATGCGCAAGACGAAAGAGGTGACGCCTTCCGAATGGGGTGCTATCCTCTTCGCCTCCAGCCCGTCCAAGATCTTCACTTCTCTCCCTCCTGTGAGCCTCTGGATGGATTTGCTCAAACCCTGTCGCGAGACGTGTTCCCACAGATCGTCCATCTCCCCGCGTACGTTCGCGACGTGTGTCTCCGATCTTTCCCGACTGCACACACAGGTTGTTTACCCGTCTCCTCCACACGAGGCGACACTCGTCGGATGATGGAGAAGCTACGAACGAATGAACGCTAATCGTGCTCACAAATCGACGGTCAAGGCCGCTCGCCTCGGGCACTCATTTGAGGCAACCGAGCGCAGAGGCATCCGAGGGACGAAATCTTTCGAAGGACGATGGCGAGATAGCAACCGAGATAATGGGCGCGTCCCGAAACTCGCGACTAGCTCTGCCGTGATTCGGAGCGCAAAGCAGTACTACCACTACAAGAGTTACTTTGCCATTTCGGAATGGTTGGCAGAAGGCCACAATTACACCACACGAAAGTTTTAAAACTCTCCCCTCCGAGTTAATTGTGATGTTCCATTACACCGAATCAGTAAAATCCTTCGAGAACAATATTACTAAGTTTAAAATAAATTGGCCGGCAGCGGAAGCCAGATTGGTAACACGCCATCCTCGCAACCTGGAGGTCGCGAGTTCGAATCCAGCCAAGAGCATGGATGTTATATGTCTATCTTAGGATAAAGATCTTAGATTAGATAGTATGAAATAATCTTAGCCGTTGGAGCACGTAAAACCAAGCTACTTCTACTACAAATCATTAATTGATACCCTTGTCGTGGTGGAGGTCGAGTGCCGTAGAGATGGATCTTAACTAAGGATTGCAATCCCAGGATCCCGGATGAAATGGCAATCCCGAAATCCCGGGATTTAGTATATACGGATCCCGGGATTGACGTACACCTTTTCGTTAACAGGCAGCGCTAGTAAGTAAGTTTTGTTGGACATGAGATGCAATATGCTAGACGTGTGAGTTCATTGACTAATGTATTTTATAGGAATAAATAATTTTTCATCATTTGTAATGCATAAGAAAAGAGGAAATGAGCTTACGGTGCGCGTGTTAAAGACATAATGATTGCCAGTATTAAAAAAATTGGACTGATTTCCAGAAAATTTTGTCAGAAAATTGTCAGAAAATTTTGAAACTTTCGACGAATGGACTTCACCACGCAACAAAAGATAGCAACAAAAGATATATTAATATTAACGTTTACTCCTCTGAGAGAGAATCAAAGATCTGGAAATTGGGGCATATCTTAAATAATGGAAATATGCCCGCAGAAGTGTGTATTGAACTTATAAAAAAGAAATTGAGAGAATATGAAATTTCTTTAAAAAAGACATTTTTGCAATCACTACTGACGGTGCATTACAGGTTGGTAGGTTAGTACCAACAAATCATTACCTTTGTTTTGCTCATGGTAACCAGCTTGCAGTCATTAATGGTATGTATGTACAAATCAGAGGGTAGAGTAAATGTAATAAAGAAGTAGAAGAAGACGTCGAATCGGAAGAAAATGAATTCAGCGATGGAGACTTTCCGTCAAATGATGAAACAGACGGGGATGATCCATTTTAAGGTGGAGGTGCGTGTAAACAATCAGAACAAAAAATTAAGATTTTGCTCCAAAAAATAAGGAAAACAGTTTCTTTCTTCAGTGAATCACTTTCAATAAACGACAGATTCCTTCAAAAATATGTGATTGAAAATTTTGGTGAGGAAAGAGTTCATGCTATTGACGTAAAAACTCGAAGGAACACTTATATGATGCGTTTTGTGATGCTCAAAACTTGCGTGATGAAGGCCTTAATTGATTTTAATTCCTAAATATCATTCAATGAATGTGAATATGAACTTGCTTCTTCCATTTTTGCAACACTGAGTCAGTGAAAATTACTGTGGAGGCGCTTTACCGTAGGGATCCAGATCTTTTGAAGTGTGAGGATGCGTCGGAATTCTTGATGCAAAAACTAAAATATTTGAATACAGAGTTGGGGAATAATTTGAAAATGCCTTGCAGATCAAATACTGAAGGGACGAAGTGATTTTGTCAGGGGTTTTGCGGTATCGTCACCGCGGTTCACGGGCAAGTGGCCGTGATTTGGGGAATTTATATTCTGTGGTAACACTAGCGAACCTAAAAAAAAATCACCAAAGAAAACTTGCTTAGATTTCGTAATTATAGTGCCACTAAAACATTTGAATCAGCGAGCGTGGAAGAAGAACAAGCTTCTTTAGTATCAAAAAGTCGATGTATTGATGACTTGCATAGTGAGAGAGAGTCAGCTGCTAAATATTCAGAGAGTGTTTCACTATGTTCGGATGAGCTAAAGAAGGAACTTGATTCGGTCATTACCCAATGTTTGATTCCTCCCAAACAATATCCTCCTAGCTGCAGTTCAAAGGAACTAGAATTATCAATAGCTCAAAAGCTAGAGAATTTCCGTGAAAGTGGACGGAGAGGAGAAAATATGCAAATTATTTACGAGCACTTACTAGCTATTCCTCCCACTAGTGTTGAATCAGAAAGGGCTTTTTTATCAGAGGGTTTGATTTGCAATAAATATAGGTCAGGAATAAGTGACAAGACATTAAGTAGTGTTGAATCAGAAAGGGCTTTTTCATCAGAGGGTTTGATTTGCAATAAATATAGGTCAGGAATGAGCGACAAGACATTGCACACTCTTTGTTTTTTAAGGGCATATTTTAAAAAGTTGTAAGTAACTTTTCAGTGAGGATAACCTAAATCCTGAGTTTCTGTTTGATTTGTTAAAAGTCTACAATTTCACTCAATTTAAGAGCAATTGCTATTGCTTTTGGTGCTTTATTTTTTTATCCCCCAAGAAAAACTGTATTGTTTTACGTTTTAGTAAAACAGACTCTTTAGTAACTTTGTGGGCTTTTTTACAATTTTAATACCAAAGATAAAACGATAAAAAAACACAAACAAATTAAAACAAACGCACGACCCGAGTTTTAATGCTTCAGCATCATCATAATCAGTGACGATGCTCCCCTGTTTCTAAACTTTATGTGGTCTTGTTTAATAATAATTTTAACTCTGCTTTTTTATCAATGTTGCTTAAAATTTGCGTAATTTTAATATGGATTCCATATGTGCATGAGATATTTTAGTTATTTTTAAATTTTAATTCCATATATGCATGTGATCCTTTAGTTAAATCCCGGGATTGAGGAAATCACAATCCCGTAATCCAGGGATTGAAAAATCTCTCCGGGATTGCAATCCTTAATCTTAACGTCTCAACGCTGAATGAGTAAAGCATGCGATCAAAATATAAGGCTACAATGGGAGCCAATGAAAGTGCGGAGGAATCTAGTAGTAGACTGGAGGGACAGACGTCCTATTGGAAACCCATAAATGAAGCAGAGGGCTCAGGTAAGGATAGCAGATGGGGAATCTGGAAGGGGAGTTAGGCAGGGTCACCCGTTGTCCTCAGTACTTTTCATAATAGGAGGAAACAGTCAACTAGGCATGGCATGAACTTGATGTAGGAATAGAAGTGGAAGGAGTGATAATTAAATCGGTCAGGTTAGCAGATGACCAAGCATTAGTTAGGGAGACAGCCATAGGATTGGAGTTGTCAAGCGATTTGCAAATCCATTGCGATAGATTTGGAATGAAAATAAATCACAGAAAGATCAATACAAGATTAACGTAAAAAAATAGCAAAACTTAACATGTTAAGTGGGAGGGCATCGGCTAGAACACGCTGAACAGTTTTGCTTCTTGGGTAGCATAGAGAACGAAAGTGGGCGTATAAGAAATAATATTAGGAGATGAATTGATTTAGTTAGCTAAGCCGTAATCGGTCGTAATTCACATGACCGTTGGAAAAGCAAAACATATTCAAAATGTATCTATGTGTTTCTGAAAACAGCCACGCAAAACACTAAAATTTTATTTTAAATTATTGCCATGTATAATAAATTTAACCATCATCATAATCATCGGCCAACAATGGTAAGTTTAGTTTGACGCAGCCCTCCACTCGATTCTCCTATCGGCCAACCTCTTCATATTGACGCAATTCTTCTATATTACATCATTCTCAACTTGTTTTATGTATCTCATTCGAGGCCTGCCTTTTCCCTCCTCGACGATTTCCTTCATTAGGCCATCGTGTCCTAAGATATGGCCGATTTAGTTGTTCCGTCTTCTTCTTCTTTTTGAAGCTATTCGCTCTCTGTCGCTCTTCTTTTCAGAGTTTTCTGCAGACATCTCTCTTCTCCTACTCTTCTTAAGAATACTTCGTTTGTCACTCGATCGATCCATTTTATTTTCATCATTCTTCGGTAGCACCACCTTTCAAATGCTTCCAGCCTGGACTTCTCTGCTGCTGTTATCGTCCATGCTTCGCTGCCATATAGTAGAGTGCTCCAGATGTGATCTGATGAAATGTTTTCTCATTTCCTCGTTGTATTTGCAACTGTAAGTAGAATCTTCTTCTGGTAAAATGCCCTTTTCGCTTGGGCAATTCTACTGGCAATTTCTCTTATACTTCGTCCATCGCTGGTTACTCGGCTTCCCAGGTAGCAGAACTCTTCCACCTCCTCGATTTTTTGTTTTCCTAGTTTATCATTGGTCCTAGCTTCCTTTCTCCTACTGTATACCAATACATTAGTTTTCTTTGATGGAGCTTTAACAATGATAAAACCCTCGTTCATTATTCAAGTATTAAGGCATGATAAGTATAAATATGACTCCAGTGTGGTTGGAAATTAAAATATGTGAATAATTACATCACCTACGCCTTTCTCCCAGCTGATTTTGTAATTGCAGCTGTAAGCAGAATCTTCGGTTAAAGTCGCTGCCGTGGGGAGAACCGACGCACAGTGGGGCCGATTGCCGAAAATATGGCCAAAATAGGAAGATCTTGTTATATGTCAACGAAAATCGCTATGTAAGGGTTTGTGTGGTTGCTGAAGCCGAATCTGAAGTTATTTTTGTAAATTTTGTCCTTGAAACCAAGGTACAGCGTAGTGTGACTGTTGAGGGTAGACTACCCCGCAACACACAAAGTTCGTTTTCAAGAAATTGTAGTATTTTTTACTATCATGGAAATATAGCACTTATCGTTTTAGGAAATTGATAATAAATGGCTGGTTCGGATATTTATTGTAACTTTCGCAAGCTTTACTAATCGTTTTGCAACGAAAAAAACACGATCTAAAAGAAAACGAGCCAAGTAGTCAAAAGAAGTAAACCTCATTGAGTGCTTACAGAAATGGCTATACATAGGTTTCTGGGAATACTAACGCCGAATCTGATTTCAGTTATGCTAATAAAATATAATAATTAAGAGCAATCAAGTACATGGACTAGAGCACAGGTATACAGAGATTTTTTCAAGAATCTTCCCGAGAAGGATTATTATCACCTCGCAAGTTTATAATCCGATCTGTTGATGATACATTAACCGTCGCGACGGTCACCCCTCATTAGTAAGGTCGGAGCTCGGGACGCGGCTAATCGGAGACCTTTTCTTGAGTTCTACTGACAATTTTCTTTTGCTTCATCCATCGCTGAAACTCGGTTTCCCATGTAACAATACTCTTCCACTTCCTCAAGTTTTCATTTTCCTAGTTTAACATTGGTCATGGCTTCTTTTCTTATACCTTCTTTTCTCTTCAAATTGAATCATAACATATAAAAAACATAACACTAGATTGTTATCCTGAATAATTATCATAACATGATAAAATTTCTGAAATAGCCAAACAAAACACTAAAAAGCACTTACTGAATTTTTCCCCAAGCGTTAGGTATTTCTTAAGTTACAAAGAATATAATACCGAGTTTTGAACCAGAATTCCGACAAGACATCCGAAAAAGAAAGACAAGATATGTACCAGCAAAATTTCGTGGGCAGTCAGTCCTCCAAATGCGATCGGAAGGCGATAGGTACTAGGTGAGTCCTGCCGACGGGATCAGTGTATACAAAACGTATGAGCCACCCATACTCTTATTATCAATTCGCAAAATTATTTTATTGAGAAGAAGTAATAATCTGAGTTCTCTCGTCCTCGTAACCAGCTGCAGCTCTGACACAGCAACTTTCGTCATCGATGTTACAAAGATACCCGTAAATTATGAGGTTGAACACAATGATGCCGATTTTTTCAATGTCAGCTAATCTTTGTGATAAGATAAACAGTATCTCTTCCTCTATTCTATATACGGCCACTGCTTATCACCCAATGAACTGCTCTCATTTGCCTGATTACATACGCGATTCTACTGCGTTTCAAAATATGCGCCACGAAAGAAAGAAACGTTATTCTTACTGCCGCTAGGTGGTACACGTGAAGCTATTTACGTTCTGGACCTCTGGACGTCTCTTCCTCTAGTGAGCATCGTCGGAACTAGGTCTCTATCAGACTGGTTTATCATGTATTTGAATATGTTCCACAGTTGCTGCACGACTCACAATTGTGCCTCCGTTTCGCAGATTCGAGTGTTTTGCTCACCACGAAAGTGTGTATATTTTATTCCAATATTCACTCTGTTAATAGTTGTCGTAAATCGGAGTGGGATCAACCTTAAGACGAGTGAAAAAAGGACGTTTTCCTCTTCAGCTAGGCGCCAATAGTCGACGGTTTACATAGGGATCGGATTCGCCGGAAAGAACGTCAAGGAAAGTACGCTAAGGTGGGAAATGAAAGGGCGTAAAGGACTTTGTTGCTACCGCCAAAGTGAGATATTTAAAAAAAACTTTCCTTACCTACCATCTAAACCTGTTATAGACTCAAAGCTATTAGACGTAAGTTTGTGATAAAGATGAATAACGAAGCAATGGAAGTTAACTTAGTTTATTTCGGCCTACTATGCACGTTGCGAAAATAACGGTAATAATAATATGGATATGGAAAACTGTGTAAGCTGGGTTTTGATACAACCTATCGTAATTAGGGGCTGAAGAGAATCATCGTTTGAAATTTATGGGAGTGGGAGAATTGAATGTCCATTTAGACCTACCTTCACCTTCACCTACCGGTAGAAAACTAATAAAAATAATAATAATGAAAGAAATTATGCTCTGAAATTTTCCATACTGTCCATTCCAGAGTTTATTTCATACAAGTTATGCGATTTTCAAGTTAGAGCTCAACACTTTTGCCTAAATAATTATGGAAATATTTAAAATCTGTGTCTGGAATGAAGGCTTTTTTATGTTGTCTGGCTGGTTTTGATCGTCAGTTGATGTAGATGTTAGGTTAATGTGGTGGTAAATCATGCGGGTTTTTATAAAGGACATCAGAATGGGCATTATTTCACGTAAGAGACAAGGACGACGTAGAGAGCGTCGTGAACAATCATCGCATCGCAAAAATATTTGACCAGACATCGTAAAAGCGGACCCAAGTGTGATAAAATATTACTTTGGAGTCTCTCTGACGTAGAAATGAAAGAACTTGTCGAAAGTAGGCAATAATCTCCAAATAGTCCGTAATCTGCATTACAGACACGATTTGTTAAATATACATATGGTGTTCATTGCAATGGCGTTTTTTTTTTATATCCCCATGCAAGCCGTTGCCAATATTTCACTTGATTTCATCCTCCAGTGACGAACAGTCTTGCTGTAGTAGCTTTACAGGGGACTCGACAGCTAAGTCCATTTGCGCTATATATTATAGGTGGGTAATGAAATAGAGGCACAATTCTTTCAGAAAACGACGGATTGTTCAAGAGAAACTTGACATTGGTTTTATAGCGTGCTATTTACGAAAGGTGCCAAAGGGTCCACGTTTCATAGGAACTTCACATTTTCTTTTTTTATTTTAACAAAGTTGAGTTTTCTGCTGGTTTAACTGCATATATCCCGAATATATTTTCTATATCAAGTACTATTTAGAGTCGACGTCAACTGTTTTGGATCCGTTGGCTAGCATATCGCTCGAGTGAATGTTTTTTTACAAACATTTACTATCATACATTTTCCTGGTTAGTTCTAGCAGTAATTTCTTGCACCAATATCGTATCCAGATCTCTTGTCAGTGAGTCTCTATATACACCATTAGAAATACTTCTGTACACTACCGCGTAGTCTGCAAGAAATCGTACATACTAATACGAGAACACGCAACCCGCCAATATATCGTGCGGCAGACGGTGTAAGGGCAAAAGCCTATTATCGTGTATTTATTTTGAGTACTGGTAATAGTGTACTCCATTGTATCATCACATGAAGTCTTTATTAAAAATTGGAGTGGTAAATTGTTGTTTGGTATTGATTAGAGAACTGTAAGAGGAAAAAGCGAATACTAGAATGTATCGGAAATGGAGTCTATTTCCCTAATCTTATTCGTGTCATCCAGTCTGTTAATATAGTGTGGGGTATTAATAGTTGCGTTTGTGTTAGACAGTTCTCGACAGTTCTGGTATTATCCAGAAGTCATCGTCTAACTTACAGTCTCCGCATCTGATGAGCATTCCTAATGACTCCAGAAACGCTGTTATGCACATCCCTTTTTTGTAACAATTTTCAACAAATCTCATTACTTATCATTCTGTACTTAAAAAATGTATTAAAGTTCATCACCATACTCCACTACTCCCTGTTTTCTGGAAATAAATATTGTAATGTTTTTTTGAAAGGAATTATATATTTTTCTACGTAGTCTTATACTTATTTCGTTTTAATCACTTTAGTGAGACACTAGGTAAACCGTCACTAGGATTTCGCAGGTTTCCCACACCCTCTCTCTTGCGTTGCTTTTTTCCTGCAATGGTTTTTATCGTACGGGAGGTATGTAGGTATAATAATCCTCACATTTTTTTCCACAGATGTGAAGACTTTCACACTCCATGATTTCTCTGACCTTTAATATTGATATATTAACTTTATGTTTTTGTTCATTTATTACTCATTAATTGGGTAGTATACTATACTATATTTTTATTGCCGAATCTGACGGAGTTTGTAAAATAAAAATACCTATATTTTTCTGTCCTTCGATCCGTCAATAAGTTATCGAGTTATAAGCGGCGAAAAACTAATGTTTTTAACCCTTTCGGAGAAGTGAGCGTGCGAAGGACTTATACGTCATCCATTTCGTCTAATCGCAAATTAGACTGTGACGCTCCTTCGCTAATTTCCACGGGGGACACGCAGCTGACTCTGCCAATGGAAGCGGTTGCGACAGGATCTCTGCGAGCAGACCTTCCTCTACTCCTTTCCCTCTCTGCGAGCAGACCTTCCGCTACTCCTTTCCCCTTCCCCTAAAAACAGTCAAGGACGGGAGGTGGATGACATTGATATCCTTAACGCAGTTCGTTCGGTGGGCGTCACCTTTTGCTTATTTTAATTTTTATTTATGAGTGAATTGTTCTAGTTATAAGATTAATTTTTTCACAAAAAGTTATTTTTCCATTCCATCTAACGATTTCGTTTGCAAATTTGCGATTTCGGTTCCGAGTAAACGCCCCCATTCATTGATTCATACCTTTTTATGGTTTTTACCTCAGATTTTAATTGTGCAATTGTGCATGTCATGACAATTATATTTTACGTGTAGATATTTCGACGAGGGGTTGGATGGCAGAAGGGACATTTTTTTCTTAGTTTCGCCTCAAAAGAGACTTTTTTTATTATTTTTACATTATTAATCCTTCTTTACGGTACTATCTTCAATATCGCACACAAAACCCGCGTTCAATGCTTCACTCTCTCCCGTCAGCACTTCTCAAGAGTGTGCACATGAACTGCGAGGAGATTGACCGCGGCGCGAGCTTCTTTCCTGTTTTTTCCAATCCCCCTCCCGCCCTCTATCCTTCCCACAATTCCCTCCGCCTTCACTCTTTCCCTCCTCGCTGACGGACCATTGGACGACTCCGGTCGACCAACTGCCGAACCGATGGAAAGGCCCCTAATAACACAGATGATGGCGATAATAACTCTTGCGGACTCCACCACTCCTGTACGAGGGCCCCAGGGGCCCGCCACGCCCTCCGCCTCTCCTCGCCACGGCGATATCAACGCCCCTCGCGGCAGGTAATTGCGTTACACTCTCCTGATGATGGGTTGCAGGCGGCTGGGGAGAAAGGTGGTTGATGTGGGGAGTGGGGTGGGTGGGTCGGGGTGGTTTTGGGAATGGCATCGAGGGGTGGGGGAGTTGAAGGAAAGGGGATGGACAAGACTAAAGAGATGGACGAGGAAAATGATATTGATATGAAAGAAACATGCCGAAGAGTAGGGACATGTCAAAACATTTTAAATTGCATCTACACACTTTGAAACGTTTCGAAAATAGCTCCAAAATGTTCAACCGTAATAATAACAGTGGCGAAATCCGCATGTCCTACGACTGATTAAATATATATAAATAAATAACGATAAATTTATTGCTCCACTTGAAAAACAATACAGTAAAAAAATTAGCCCTGCCATAGTGGGTGTTGAGGTAGCTTCAATGGTTCACACCAGTGTGGAAGCTAACATGCGTTAGAAAACTATCAGTAAAAAATAATATTGCAATATTTTTTTAGATATGAGCACAATATTTAAAGAACAAAAGAATGAAGAACATGCCAACAAAATAAGAGCTTAAGGATAAAGAATAATTTTCTTACAATTTTTAAGAATTTGAAATTAAAAATGTAACCAACAAATTAAATTACACTTTTTTTACAATACACAACCGTGAAATCATAATAGAACATCTATATCAGGATGAGATATTAGCCAATCTCTCATCTTTTTACAAAAAAAAAAATATATATACTCTTCACCTCCTTAATGACACAGGGTAAATTATTAAAAGTTCTTGGCCCTATAAGTAAAAAATATCTTTAGAATATTGAGAGATTTGGACTTGGAACAGGAAATTCATTTCTTCTGCCTAAGTTATAACATTTTACTGTGCAAGAACTCTCAGGTGATACCACTTCTAAAAAATTAGCTCTAAGACCATAAAAACAGTCATATATCTCAAAGGCAACAAATTCTGGCTAAAAAACAAGGGGCATGAATGCTCAAAACGATTTCTGTTGGTGATTATTCTCACTAAATGTTTTTGGAGAACAATTGCGGGGCGCAGATTCATCTACATCCATGGAATTTTGTGCAATACACCTAGAGAGGAAATCGCGAGGGACGATTGATAACCGAACATGCACTAGTTAAATGCACAAATAAGTACAAGACTACTTAATTAGAGAAATTTATCAGCATGTATATAACAGGCAAGTGATACTATATGATTAGGATCTAAGAAGGAATATTATGTTTAATAAGAGGTTATGAATTTGTTATTGACCATTACTTAATAAATCTCATCCTAGGATGCTGTTAGCAAGATTAAGTGATGATAAAACATTTTTAGATGCAATATAGACTAATACACCTACACTGCACCTATTTATCCACTTATCATTTAGCTTATTATCGTCTTTTCTCTATTCATTTAAATTAAATATAGGAGTAAGGCTGTAAAAGGTGAATATTTTACTAATACATATTTACGTACAGGTACATTTTACATAATACTCAAGATAGTACAAATCCAAGCGAATTGGAAGAGAGAATTACCGTGGGTTACAGACACGGAGCGAAGAGAATTATCACAGAATTAACTTGTCAAAACTGTAAGAATAATTTAGAGAAGTATATCCATGGACACTCTACAAAGCATAAGCTTGCTGATTAGTCCCTGGGAAAATACTAAATATAGACAGTAACAGGGATCCTCATTAACTGCTTACGACTGACATTAATTATTTATTTGCGATCAAGTTATTTTTATCTGGTTTTGTTCTACTTATATTTCGTGCATTGGTTCCCCTATGTCTGGACCCACACGATATTTAACAATTTGGCCTTCAAATTATGGATGGGCGATTTCAATTCGATTCACGTGAAAAACTGTTATGCAGATGTGATTCTCTATTTTATTGAATACATCATTTCGATCAGATTCCGATTCGATTCGTCCTGATTCAAATTTGATATGGTTGGATTGTATGTCATTTGGATTTCTCCGCGGGAGGCAAACACCTCACAGTTAGAAGAATTCATTTTATATCGGTGGTCATAGTTTGAAAGACTAGAGTGTAGCTTAGACCTTTCGATTATTGTGCGATAAGTCATTGAAACACGATTCTCAACCGTTGCCACAGTCATAATCAATGCAAATCGATTAGGGAAATATCAATTTTTTTTGCTTGACTGGTTATTTCAATGAATATGAATCGATTTCATAATCTGCGCCTACATAGTGCACTGTAAGTCACCGAAAAGGTGTTTTGACAATTGATGTGGAGTCGTCACCTACCTGGATATATTACCTGGTTTGATGCCTTCACACTTAGTTAGCCTAGCCATACCATAAGCCTAGTTTTCTCCCTATGCCATATACCCCTGTAGAGGCTTACAGAGTATTGTTTAGGTGCAGATAACTCTTAATTAAAACAGGCTTAAAGTCAGTAAAAATTATATACAGATTTTTACGAACAAGTCAGCTGAATTCAACTGCCGTACACGGTAGTTCCACACCTAATAAAGCTTTTGATTTCAAAATATCATCATACGAGACCGATGAGTCAAATTATGCAAATTTTTGTGGTATTTGTGCCTACCAAGCATGCTGAGAAATGTCTGAAATAATGCATTTCAAGCGTTGTATATTTATGCTTAATTCATGCGCGTCAAAAACCTAAAACTTAAATTACTGTCTAAAGCTGTCTTAAGTACCTCTTCGCAACCTCCATAATATCTATTATTGTTCCATATTGTATGGAAAAATATAATTTTTTTACCTCTCTTCATTGCAGCCTCTCTTTATTTTATCTTCACGAAATATCCCCCGCAATGAACCGGAGTTTCATATTTTTTCAGATTTTCAGATAAGCACACCCTCGAGCTAGTTTGCAAGGTCTCCGTAGATGCATATGGAATGCACATTTATCATTGTACATATGTTTATATTTTATTGCCACATATCCTGGTTCATACGCTAAATCTGATCAACTGCTTACACGTCACACCTAATTAGGTCCGACTACTACCAGCTTCCGACCGGAAAAAAATTGCTATTATGGATTGAGTTTTCCTTCTGAGGCTCATGAAAAGTGCCGGACAGTGCGGAGTGAATGATTGTCTTCGTTGCGAATGGAAAGGGAAGTCTGGGTAGATCACTGCCGCAGTCGGACTGCATAGTGATTCATGACGTGGGCGTGGCCTGAAATTTATTTCTCAAGGATTACGGACTTATCACGGGAAACAGATGAACCAGTGTGTGATCCACTCCAGGAGACTCTTTTCCTGATTCCATTTCTTCCATTCAGGCTTCTCACGATATTGCCTTCGTCCAATCGTATATACCTACTATACTCGGCGGCGATGGATTTGTTGCACTATTACAACCGTAATAAATTACCATGATGAGTTTTCCCTTTCATCATGTGCCGGCAATTACAAAAGCCTCCATATACCCCGGGAGAAAATTCGTAATGAACACGCAATTATAAAATGAGACGTGTTGATATAAAGAGCAAAATGTACCGCAAACAGTTTTTATGGAAGAAACCTGCAGTCTCTACACGAGAAACGAATATGTATATTGTAGTAGACGCAGGGTTTTATAATGTCTGGTTCATATTTTTTACAGCCGAAAATGACTAGTAGTACTTTTTTTAACAAAAAATGCTCATTTGACCTAGTTTTACACCTGTAATATGTATCATCTGCTCATATCAATGCTCATATCAACTTCTTTTCCGCCTGATGAAATTTTGTAACTATAGTATTGATAACCACCGAAGTAGCTTAACATAACTATATACTAACGGTTAAGGAAGACCAGACACTATAAAAACTAAGTCTAAATGTAGCTTACGTCTTACATTTTTTTCCAAGCCCAATTTTCGTCCTCCCCCTTTGTAAAGGACCAGATTTCATAATCTTTCATCATCACGCCCCATATTACATTTTTAAGATGGTATCAGGTTTTTAGGTGCTCCAATTGATCAGGTTAATTTGCACTCTCAAAACCTAATCTGAACGCTACAGTTACTCCTGAGAAGAACACAATTTCCGTGCCTTAGATGTTATTGAAAATCCCGGCCTGTTGACAGGCTGGAGTTTTGTCAATCTGACTATCGAGGCCGGCCTTAATCAAAGACTTTTAAGTCCTAAGCAGCTAAAAAAATAAAATAAAATGAAAATATTTGTTCCCTTCCGTATGCAATGGTGCAACAGTGCAAAAATGGGTAATATGCACGCAATTGCTGAAACAGACGTTTATTTTAGCAGAAAACGTAGGGGATATATTGTTATGAGGCTTTTATCCGTTTATTCATCGAAACGGTGACTGAAAAGGGATTAAAAAAAAGCGCATCCCGACAATTTGCCTATGGTTGACTCACTTATGGGAGCATCCTTCTTAAAAAAAAAGCGATCGCTTTGTAATAGCACAGGTTATTGCGCACTATACAGGTATTAGTTAATTTATGGACGATTTTCTCGTAATGATCCACACTACTTAAATAACAAATCTAAATACATTCGTTTATTGCATTATGCCGGTGTCCCACGGTAAATTTTTCCGTGAATTTATTCATGGATACCTTTTCATGAAACCTGTTTCATCAACATCTATGACCCCCATGTCACATGAGTAGGATAAATTCATGAAATTGGCGCTGATCGACTGACAGGCAAAAAAAAAATCTTCGGCCTGCCCTCTGTCGTATACGATCGGTACCAAATGAGCAAAATGGAGCTGAGTTTTGCGCGCAATATATATACCTGCTGTAGACAATTTCTCAACTGAGTGACAGAAATTTCATATATTTACTTCGATTTCACCGCAGAGCATTTGTTATGGATGACGACCAGATGGCTGCGGCGATACTGCTTGTAGGTGCTTGCGGAGCAATGATAATACGACGCAGGAGAATGAATAATCGCCGTTGTTGGGTTAGACCGTGGCTTATGAGGCAAGATTATGTTAGAGAACCCTTAAGCTTATTACACAATGAGCTACAGCTGGAGGATACATACAGCTTTCAAAACTATCTGAGGATGACCGAAGGAAGTTTTGAAAAGCTCTCAGGCTTGGCGTCGGGAGATATATTCCATGTGGATACGAATATACAACTCGCTATTTCTCCTAGAGAGAGGTGAGCATATGTGAAATACTATCTTTAGCTTTGATAATGCCACAGATCTGAAAATCAGCGTTATAGATCAGTGGGTAATACATTATCTGATTTAAATAATTCTGTACTTGAACCAGGTTGGCTGTGGCGATTCGGTTTTTAGCGATAGGGGAGACGTTCAAGAGCCTGAGTTTCTCCATGAGAATTGCTCACAACACGATTTCGAAGACTGTTGCTGAAGTATTGGGAGTAATTGTGAGAAATCTACAGGCAATGTCTCTGGGAAGGAACTGGTCGAAGCGCATGAGCACAGATAACCCAATCAGTGGCCGAGTTTCATGAAGAATTTACAGTTTCCATATTTACAGATATTCACCAAATATTGGCTTGCGCATGCACAGTGTTATTCGGAGAGACTTTATGAATAAATTCACGAAAAAATTTACCGTGGGACACCGGCTTTAAACAAATGAGATAAATACATACGCTTTCGCCAAGTAATCATTAAACAACCTACCTCCACGTACAACAGATAAACAACGCCCATAGTGATACCGTGCCGAGACGTCATACGATGACCTCATTTTTTTTAAGATGCCAAAAACGTGCAAATTTAAAGGGGTAATATCTTTGCAACAGAACTTAATTTTCCGGCAAACTTTTCGCCAAGTACATTTTAGCTAATAAACTTTACCTTACTCTAATTTATATTAGTTTTATACCGGTGAAGGGAGGTATAATGGGCATTTAATTCTTCCCACCCCCTAAATTTCACACGATGTCCCTCTTCAGCCTCTCATAACTCCTGTCTCCCATCATACTATACAAGTTCTTCTCCTCCCTCTTCCCCTCTTACCCAACGTTCTTCCCTCAATCACTTCTTTCAAAACACCATCCTCTTCCATTACCTTTTCCATCCACACCTTCTGCCTTCTCCTAATTTCATCTATCAAATTTCTCTCCTCTCCTACCATGATTCTAGCACTCCAATGTTCATCCTCCTTTCGACCCACTTTACTTTCTACATCCTTCTCCACACCCACATCTTAAAAGCCCCGAGTCTACTTTCATCTTCTTTTCGAAAAGCCCGCCACATGTAGTGCAACGCTCCTTATTAAACTTTTCACTAGTGAGTTATAAAAATAGTTTATGTTCCATATTGGTGCTACATCTCCATCCCATCTAGTGGTAAGGGGGAACAAAACATCGGAGGACGCGCTCGTATCAAAGGTATGGGCGTAGTTAGGCCAGCGGTGGGAAATGGGAGGTATCAACCCTCTCTTCTCCGACCCTGTGCCTCTTGCTAAGAGCGCACTCTTCCCTTCTAATCCCTCCCCACTCTCAAAACGCTTGCATCCACTCAACCTTCCTCCCTATTAAGCGTGAAGTGAAGATAAAAACGTCCCGCTGTCTCATCGCCATGATCCATCGCCCGCTTAAGAATGCGTGTGCGGAGATATGCACCCCCCTTCCACCAATCTCCCTGCTGCCCTTCGATGCATCGGCCGTAATGGCTCACTCAATCTTGATCCCGGGACTGATTGGCAAAGGTCCAGCATTCGACTCCGGACCTGGATCCACGGCGTGCGCATTGCGTTTCGCTCGCTCTGGATTCTTTTTGCAGACATTTCTGCGCACCTTTCCCATCTCGAGATGTTCCGATACCTTCCGGATATCCGATATCCGTGATGGATGGATAGAAACCCGATATTTTTTTTCGCATTAACCGGCAGCAATGCTGTAATTATATTGTTTGTGACGGTTTCATGAGGAAGGTGAAACTTAAGAGGTGGTAATGGAGAAATTCTGAAGAGGCCAAGAACAAGTAACGATTAAAGAGTAGGCAAGGCAGACATTCCGAAAATCTTTAAGGGATCCAATCAGTTAAATCGAAGGAATAGATCTACTATGACATCATACTCTACAAGACATCAAATATGTGTTAGGGGTTTAGGGCACCATTCTTTAATCGTGTTTAAGTGATAGAAATCGTAATGTAATTACAAATGATATAAATTAAATAAATTTATATATATATTTACACTTTGATATTTTATTTTACCATTCAATTTCATCGTCTTAGCATAATTTTCGAGGTCCTTTGGCGAATAGATTGTTAAAATAAGATAGGTATTAAAGTGGAAATGTACAAATTTATTTTATTTTTACCATTCATAATTCCAAGTATCACCTGCTTCCATAAATTTATTCGTAAAGTTACTTGATTAACATTGTACCTGTCATTGTCTCAGCATCTACCACGTGCTGCAGCACCTGTATGAAGTGTGGGCAATGGTATTATCGTTTGAAGTAAAGCTATTTCTATGAAGGCATACTGGTGCGAAAAATCTTGGTGCAGTAATAGGCCAAGGAAGAACGAATATTAGAATCTATCAGAAATGGAATCTATTCCCTTAATTTTATATTAGTTATCCAGCCTGCAAAATAGTTTGGGATCTTAATAATAAGAATTTACTTATCAAGTGATATACGATCAAAGAAGAGGATTGATCCCCACCCTATTCCCAACGCTGATCTAACTACGTCCTTTGATCCTAGCGCGGTCTCCCCAGTTCTCGCTCCCCTACCACCAAATGGACTCATTAAACCAGTTCCATCGTTCTGTGAGGGCGCACAAGGCGTGCAGTCACGGGGTGAGTTAAGATGGCGAGGTTGGGAGGTTGTGGTTGACGTCTTAGCCCCCTCGCTGTTATTTACGGCTGCTTCTCGGTCGTCGCTCTGATTATGGTGTTGGTCCGCTGCGGGACACACGGTCTTGATCCCCCCGCGGAGAAAATGCGTTATTACTCCAAATCCGTTCCTCCCACTCCCTGATCCGTCTCATTAACTCTCGCGACCGAATCATTTTCTGCCTCCATCCCTCAACCACGCGGCTTAGCCTTCATTGTTTCCGATTGGTTCGCAGACGAATCAAATGCCATAAATGCGGCAAATCTATAGCTTTTGGGTTGATAGTTATATAATCCAGGCAGGTGACTGATAGACAAGGTCATTAGAGCCATTTAGAATGGGCAATGGGGTTGTTTACTGCCGACCTGCCGAATTTTTTATTGCCGAATCTCATAGAGCTTGTAGAATAAAAAGACCCGTATTTTTCCGTATTTCGATCCATCGATTAGTTCTCGAGTTATAAGCGGCGAGTTATAAACTGATGTCTTTAATTCTTTCGGAAAAGTGGGCGTGCATGCGACTTAGTACGTCATCCACTTCATCCAATCACAACTGAGCCCGCGAAGCTACTTCGCCTTATCGCAATGGAGGACACATCGCTGACTCTGCCAATGGAAGTGGTTGGGAGAGGATCTGTGCGAGCAGACCTTCCGACATACCCCCTCCACTCCCTTCCCTTTCCCTAAAAGCAGCCAAGGACGGGAGGTGGATGACGTAGTAATCCTTAACGCAGCTCGTTCGGTGGGCGCCACCGCTTTTGCTTATTTTAATATTTGATTTATGAGTGAATGGCTCTGGTTAGAAGATTAATTTTTTCACTAAAATTAATTTTTTGTTTCCATCTAACGATATCGTGTACCAAATTGCGATTTCGGTTCCGAGTAAACTATATTCATAACTATACACAAAAAATGTGTATAGGTATGGATTTATCAGGGTAAGGAGGAAGGGAGGAGAGAAATATTAGCCTGATCTTAGGGAAAGGTGCCAAGGAGTGATATACGTGCCATCCTACTGACGGAGCAGCACTGAAGTAGGCTACCAGTTGGGGTATACAAATAAAAAAGTTTCCTCTGCTGGAATTCGAACCCGGGACCTCAGAATGGGAGACCATTACTCAAACCTCCGCATCAACTTCATCTCATTTATTGAAATACTCTGCAAGCCACCTCGAGGTTGTGACGGGTGTGAATAATTACCCGTAAAGCAATAAGTACACGCACTAATTGTTTCAATACTGCTTAAGTAGAAGTTAATTAATTGCATCTAGCATACGAACTACAGCGTTTAGGAGTAGATTAATACCCTTAGAGACACTAAGCACTTATAAGGACCCTTAGACCCTAAGCACCTTGGCACACAACATGCATGGAGATTTTTTCATTTGGAGATTAGTCCTTAAATTTTTAGTTACCAATGGATAATTAGAATCTAAAGGAATAAAATCCAAATGGAAGTTTTCGTTCTCCTCACGAATATATTCCCTAATGATACAAGAAATGAAATGTCTTAATAAAATTATATAATTCCGTTAATCATAAGAGATACACGCGGACATTCGAAAAAGACACAACATTACATGACCTATCCTAATTGTCTTCCAGATAACATTGACTCAATCTATTACTGTCTCTCACTGTACGCCCATATCGAATGTACGTCGTCCCTTCCCAAAAATAAAGAATCAAAAAGAAATAGGTACGTTTATTTTAGTTGAACTAAATATTTTATTTGCCTGGCCGAAGAAAGATTTCTACCAGAAGAAAAATCTACTAGCAGCTGGCATACAAGTGAGTAAGGAGAGACTTCTTTCAAAAGTAAATCAGAAATAATCTCTTGAAAGTGAGACATGGATGAGAACAGCTGGAGAAAAGGCAAGAAGTGAAGCATTTGATACGTGGTGTGATATGATGTTACTAATACATATAGAAAATATATGTCGGGTATACAACCAAAATGTTCTATTAAGAGTGAGAGGACAGTGTCTTATGAACATCCTGAAATGAAGACCTTATCTTTCACCTTAAACCTTGGGCATAGGCAGAAAATAGCAGAAAATGTTAGAGATTAATTTTGAAGAGGATTGATAATGGGATATTCGAATGAAGAACTGCGTAATAGCCAGTGTCTTACTAAGAACACTTAAAAAAGTAATCATTCCTTTTTCCATTCTCGCAAATTTAATTCAACACTCGGAATGAAATGGAAGAACAAGAAAAAGAAACGGCGGAAGACGGATACATTGTGTAGCACTCATCAAAATACCCATTAAAATTAACTTATAAGTACAAATATAAGGCGTTATATTGTTTCAACACACTTATCGATATCAATGGAGAATTTGTGAAAAAATATCACCCAAGTTCGGTCATCAAAACACTGATTTGTGGCTCAGCTGCGCGAAGAAAAATTAACGCGTGACATTGAAGATCAGCCCGGCCGTGAAAACATGATTTTAGGGACATCACGCACTTACGGTCACGAGCATCTAATGGTCCCATATTTTTAATGACTCGACTCTCTTCGCCGGACATATATCGGTTAAGGACGCTGGGTGAAGAATTTGATTGCGGTGCTTAGGGAGGTTCTGAGAGAGGGGGGAGGTGGAATTGGTGGAAGGGTGGGATGGGAAGGGGGGTTGAATGGGGTGAAGGAATGGGAGGGAGTGAGAGGCGAAGGTCGAGATGTCCAGGAGATAAATATATATGGAGGCAAAAAGAAGTCGAATGGGAAGGCCCAGAACTCAGCACATACATTGATATACATACCCACTATATACCTACCGAAGGGTAGATAGATATGTATACATACATTATAGCATGTAGCGGACGGGTACCACCTACCTCCAGGCTCTCCATTCAAATGCTTAAACCTCATACTCACCTGCTTCCAACTAAACCTTCCTCCGGTCCTTTATTCCTTTCCATAAGGTTTATTTTCTTTTTATTTTTTGGAGTGAAGAAGCGAAACATCATCTCTGTCAAAAGTGTCCATTTAAAAAAAAATCTGTGTCTATTAAAATAGTCCTTCACGCCATCCTCTGACTCAAATCTGTAATCTACCTTTCAGAATAATAGTGAAATAAGTTGAAAATCCGTCTTCATGTTTCTGATGAGTTGGTACTTAATTTATTTCTTGAGTTTTGTTTCTATATTTATTCACGCTTGTATATTTCCACTATTTAAGCCTCATATCCTCAAAAACTATTCGATGATGACTTAAATCACAATTATATCGTGAATAATACGGAATAATTGTCATCTGTTTAATAATGCATTTACTCTTAGCTGGAGAATGAAGATTTAAGGCTCTTCAGTTGTGTAATATGTGATGATGCCATTGAGTCAAGTTCTTGAGGCCAAAACTGTAGAGGCATGCAGATTTTAACCTTCTATTATTTATTGTAAGATAAATTTCCTTGCACCGTTAATTGCCATAAATTATTTTATATTTTTTTCCAAATTTTTCATCAAACTTCGGATGGCTTATTCCATGAAGGTTGTCTGAAGTCAAAACCATTATGCATACCATGCTCAAGTCATCGCTAACTACACATCATAAATGCCTACAAGCCTCTAGAAGGATGTGGCAGGGGGTACTCCTTAAAGGCATGTGTTGCGTGGTAATGCATGCCTGGCCGCACCGTTACAAGTAAAATTATTTCATGCGCAAAATTTGCAAGGAAATGTCTAAAACAATTACATGTATGCGTTTTAAATTAAGAGCTTCTAGCAGATACGAAAAATGGTAAAAATTTACATATTCTGCTTCAGTATAATCTATTATAGTCCCTTATTGTACGTACTAACGTTTGAATTGTATGTACTTTTCAAACGCTTTTGTCGTACTATCGTTTTATCTACTATTATTATGCAACGGACTATGGTAGCTATTTTACCTAGCTGGTAGCTATAGGTAGGGTTTTTAAAATGGGGATTTCGAATTAATTCAGAAAAGGTAACAGATAATGTGACTATCATCTACCATCCGTAGGTGAAATTGAAAACGGAAATAGTTCTGCTTCTAAGATCGATGACAAATCTAACAGGTAACAATGTTTTCAGGTGGTGTCATACCTACTAACTTAGCCTCTTAATCTTAATGCATGTGTTACACAATTTTGATGCACAGCTTGTGTGCAAAATTTGCATTAGAGCAACTTCAACTCTTTTACGATTGTATTGATGAACGCAATATGCTCAGTAGGGTACAAGGAAAGGAACTGATCAGGAAAATGACGAAAATAACGTCTATTATTGCTCTTGATTTATCACTAAAGGCTTAGTCAGACGCAAAACAAAGAGCCTCTATGGTTACTTTAAGCGAAAATCGCCAAAGTGTTTTTCCAGTGAAAGAGTATAATTGTAGGTTTATCACGATTGCAACTCGAATTCGAATTATGTGGCCTCAGAGCGTAATTAAACCCGCCCACTGTTCCTGTTTTCTACCCCCTCGCTGGTTTCTTTCCCTTTGGCATTCTGAGGGACACCGACCGTCGCAGAACGAAACGGAACACCCCTCCAGTCCAAAGCTGCTAATGATAATCATTATCTTCCCCAACGTATCTCCGACCCGATAACCTACCGAAGAAGTACCCTTCGAGTCTAATTGTCCTGCTCTGCAATTATGACTGGGTAGGGAGACGCACGGACATAAATTTTCGGCACCTTTTGGACCGAGACCTTCCCTTTTGAAGGACTGGCTCTGCTTTCATCATTTTTTTCTCGCTTCATCCGGGCAGCGCACAAGGATATCGTGAACTGGAATAGGAATTGGAGATGAAGGTGTCATAGCTCGTGGAAAATTGACTTCCAAGAAAAACTTCGGGAAGGATATCCTTCATTTCCACCGTACCGATTAGACCGTCTTCCTGTTTGGACATTTTTTCAACGTGACTAGAGCGACCTAATGTTAGATTGATACAGCGAGTGCCTTGCTAACAATTTTACAAAGTGCCATACACGACCAAAATTATGAGGGAGATAGGATGAGTAATGTTTATTATCGGGGTTTTCTTTTACGAATGTACATACAATGTACATACAATGTACATTCGAATGTACATACAATGCGTGTGCGTGGTTTTAATTTAAATATCTACTGCTTGTCATTTCGTGTTACATGAACTCCGTAGTGTCTTTCCCGCAAGATATGAATATCAATTTCTAATTGAGTAGTGCCGTTACCATAATGTGCGTAGTCTTAATTTAAATATCCCCTCAGCTTCGAGGTGGCTTGCAGTGTACTCCGTAGATGTATTTGTCGAAGTGTGCAGAGTATTGCGTCATTGGGGTAATCTTTTATTCTCAGCAATAAGAGTTCAAGATCACAAAGAGATAAGAAAATTGCACGATAGCAAGATATTCCACAGAGAAAAAATCATTCGCCTTGACCGGTCCCGGTCAAGGCGAACGGTGAATGATTTTTTTCTCTGTGGAATATCTTGCCATCGTGCAGTTTCAGCGGGTAACTCCGCTAAAGTTTTCGTGGCTAGTTCGCGAGCTTTGAATTAGATAAGAATGTTATTTTTTGAGGGAAAATATAGCGAAATTTTGCCAAAAAGTATTAAATATTGAAACATTCACCCGTAGATGATCCGTAAATTTACAACACAAGATTCATATTACACCCAATTCTTAATTAAACAAATAGGTACTTCTTTAAAAAGGGACATAAAATATTGTTCAGGGTATAGACATTGTTTTTAGCACTATTTACAACCGATGAATAAGTCAGAATCGTACCATAATTGATGCCAACTACAAGTTATCAAACTACCATTCAAATTTAGTTGAAACAAGCGTACCTAGATGGTATTGCCGTCGTGTATTCTCGCTCAGCGTTAAATATACTTTCAGGGGCTAATATACAACCACATTTTTCTCCGTAGGAGCAAGATTAGTAGAAAATATAATGGAAGAAGGAAGTCCCAAAAAAAATAGTAATGACAAAATGGCATTTATGGTTATGGATACACAAGTATAAAATCTTATATCGTCACATATGTTTACTAACTTATCACGTCTAACTAGCTGAATGCGATGAATTTTATACCCTGAGCTCTAAACTGAATAATTTTATCTAAAAACATTCCTCTTAATCAATTTGAAGGCCACAATTTGCCTACATAGTGAGTGGTACAGCAATTAAAAAAATACAAATTTGAATAAAAGTGTGAATTTAAAGTCAAACAAACAAATTTCCTGTGGTGTGCTGTAGTACTTCTGTATTATATTCCTTATCAATGTGTTATATTTTAAACGTAGAATAAATTTTGCAGAAAATACTAAAATTATGAAGACTCAATAATGAAATAATTTATCGGAAATTTTAAAAATATTGTAATTTGCGCCGGCTATTCTAAATGGCGCAAATGATCTTAACTGGTGACTGCTTCCCCCGATTAACTCCTATTACTTTATAAATACCAGATTGTTTACTTCATAGTTAGACACGCGCATTTATACGTTGTGCATTCTGGGTAGGTCCTAGGTTGAAAACACATCAGTGATAATACATGCTGCGGATGCCACATTTATTATAACTAATCATTAATAGTTTTTCAACCGAGTGTTTTCCACCCAAAATTTCTCACACTCAAGATGAGGGAGAAGGAATCGGAGATTTTAAATAATGCCCTAAGTTAGAATATACGTCTTATCCGCTTCGACTTAATTATAAATAGTTACTTGTTACTTCACCTATGTATATGTAATGCATCTGCTTCCTCAGGGTAATATGAATTTGCATAAAAACTAATATAAAACATCTTGAGCAAAAGTATGTTAAAATTAAATAACCAAAAAGGCATTTCAGGCTTAAAATTTCTCTACTCAAATGAATATTGTCAAACCATTCTGCATAAAACATTAAAATCTGTGAAATTTCTTTCCATTTTTACTAAACTATATATACTAGGTCCATGGAGCACAAATGACTAGATATAGTGATGACTGATTATAATCATTCTTTTTCTTGTCGACTGATTTTGATTGCAGGCGAAAGATATTATTCCTGAACAGTATATGTTACCTGGAATTTCCAACTAACTACAAACCCGCGTAAGTTCTAACCATTCGTGATAATGTATATCTGGTTTTACATTCATCTTTCCTATGCTTTTATAGAACATCAAGAAGGGGCAGAATATATTTATAATTTGAAGACCAGCTTTTTTCAACGATTTAGGCACAGTAATTTAATCATAAACGAAGGATAAACAAAACTCTGTGGAATGTTATTTAGTGCCGCAAAAGCAGTTAAATCGGAGTTGGGTAGCGATATAAGATGAAACGAAACCACTAGATCAAAGGGAATGAGACTTTCTATCCGAAAAGAGCGGACAAAGCGGATGGATGGTGTAAGAAATAAAGGCTATGATAATATGCATAAATTATCCACAATTCCACGGTCGAGTTGAGAGACGGACTTCAGTGGTTGCCGGATGGAGTGAAGGTGAAGTCGAGGAGGGGGAGGGTAGAGGGTGGGGAGGAGTTCGGTAAAAATGAAGGGAAGGTAAGTGATGTGGCCGAGAGGAGCCTCCCTTAAAAGACGTATCGGACCCCTGCTGCGAGCATTTTCCTTAGCGTGGTCGGGGCAGATTGGAGAATGGACAGGGCGGCGGCGGGGGGAATGAGAAGGTGAACAGAGGAATGAGGATCATACGACGGGGGTGGGGAGAAAGGAATAGGAGTCCCGCAGAGGAGAGAAACGGAGAGAGATTAAAAAAAAGAAAATACGAAACACAGAAACGTAGAAAAATCCTCCTCGCGTCAAGATTTTTTCCATGACGACTTGTATCTAGGAGGAAAACCTCCCAGATCTTGAGGTTTGATACCATTATCTAGTCTCAACTTTCGGCTTCAATAGTTTATGCCCAGATTTTGTGTTTGGACCTACAGATATGTGGGGGCTCCAATGGTGGGCCGTCTCCGAATCATGACTGGAGATGTCGTAAACTTGGGAATGGCCATCGTGGTCTCGTAATCAAACATAAGTACATAAAATAAATAAATGCATTACATAAATTTTTAATCAATTCATAAACATACATTAATTCTTGTTAAACATTGCTCACTGATTAATAAATAACAGTTTATATGCTTGGTAGTATTTCACTTATTAGTGCATTCATGTAGTGCATTTTTGGTGATTAATCGCCGCTAGCATACACCATCGAGGTGGCTTGCAAATATATCCTATAAATGTTGATATCTTGCTTCTACTGTTTGCAACATTAGTTAATTATGTGAACCATTCATTATTCACTACAAAATAGATTTAGTTGAATAAGTGCTAGCAACATGTGGCTTTTTCTACCTTTTACCTTCCTATTTTGTATTCGTTAAGAGTCAATAACCACACGCATGGAAACATGTTATTTTTCAGTCGTATCTTACACCCTTCTCGTGGAAAATTACTTTGAAATCAGGTTGAATCAATCAAGATGGCGAGCGGTCCATTATAAAAGTTGAACTTGTAAAATTAAAATAATGAAGGAGGAATGCATTCAGTGGCGAGCAGGACGTGGCAGCCAGTCGACAACGTGCTGGTTTGGAAATCTAAAGGCCGCGGGTTCAAATCCCACTTCAGGCATTGGTATTGTGCACTTTTTAGGGTTAGGTTTAGGATGGCGCGAAAAACCTCAGTAGTCGGTATCCCTTTTAAAGAGTTCTACTATAACTACTACTCGAGGAGTATAGGTACACGGCACTTGGGTAAAAGATGACACCGGCCAAACATTCTCTATTCGAGAGGCTTCACTAATTTGGCGAAGAGGAGCAAAGTCAGTAATGTATGCGTGAGAATTTTGCAGATGCAGTGGTTCGCGAAGACAGCCAAGAAGAGGCCTTCGGGTTGGAAGGAGAAAAGAGGCGGCGTGATGTGGGGTGAGCCAAAGGACAGCTTCTGAGGAACGGAATGAGAAAAAGGGATGTGGAGGAAGTTAGCGGGGACGGATATGAGAGAAAGGTGTAAGAGGGAAGAGTGAGAAGAGGAGGAGATGAAGAAGGAAGTCTGGAAGAAAAAATCGGCCGCACAAAACACGGGCATTTTATTCTTTGCCTCGGTGGTGGAAAGGTATTTCGTTGGGATGGGTGTCGGTGATGGAAGAAAGAATAAGAAATATTCCGGGGTGTGAGGGACCGGGGTTAGCTTTGGGATGGGGAGGCAGGAGATGGCATTGTGGGATAAGTGGCTAGTTGACTGAGGTAAAGGTGGAGGGAGTTGAAATCTTTTGGGCGGGAGGATGATGCCTTGGGGCACACCGGCGCAAGGAGCGGACGGGATCTGTGATGGTCGAGTGGTTTTTCTGATGGACCACAGATGGGGTGAGTGAGGTGTGACGAATACGATTGGGAGTTTCGAATTAGATGCATATTTTGTCGGCTGCCCTGGAGAAATGGAATGATATTGCTTCGATATTTTAAACTCGCCAGGCTTGTTTTTTCCTTCCAGGACTCTGGAGAGTTGTTTAATGCCTGAATGATGCTGTCTAAATGCAAATGCATTAGCTGGGTGAAATTCGTCGATAAAGGAAAGCTATTTATGATCCATTGAATTTTCGTGCGCCTTTACACCGAGCGCGTGACGTAAGTAATATTCAGAGAAATTCTTACACACCATTCCAAGGTGATGTGATACATTAGGATGGCTCATTTTATTACTGGAAACGATGAGTAATATTCATGTTTCCTCATCTTGAATTGAGATTTATTTTGTATGCGCTCGATAATTCTGTGAATCAAAATTATCATGAGTTTTATTATCTTTGGCTATTATGACTATGAGTAAGGAACGAAGCACCTGCCTGTTTATATAAATATGTACCTAATAATAATTCAGTTGGAAGCAGTTATCTCTAGGAATGAAGCAACTGAATATTAAAACACCTCAGCGGACTGCAGGCGTTTTCAACTAGAAACATGACTTTACGTTTCAATATATCCTAACATATGAACTTTGTGCAACGCTCGATGAAAATATACACCCTGAATAGATCATAAGAAATTAAAAGAGAGTAGGTTTTTTGTCGTTGTTTGCAAAAGAAATTAGTTAGCATAGAGGAATGATGGCTTGGTAAACACAGAATTACATGCACTGAGATAAAATAAAAACCTCACTTTAAATATAAGTGTATTAAGGATGAAGAAATGTGAAAATTTTTCCACAAAGTAGTTAATAGAACAATCACTTTGTAAGATTCCACAAATTTTATATTTTTACACCGACCTATGTTTCTATTGGTTTACCAATCATCTTCAAGGTATTCAAGGGTCTTCAAGGTTAAAATAAAAATTTTGTGGAATCTTACAGTGATTGTTCTATTTACTACTATCATGCGGTTCCACCAAGTGAAACCTGAGGATTTCCTTTTTATTTTTTTCCGCCTAAGTTATTTTGAAAGAGGTTTTCCGCAGACGACATATTTGTTTCTAAAAGTGCTACCTAGATATTCATCACCAAAAGTATTCTGCCAAAAAATGGTCGATTTGGGGACCGTCTTTCAATGCTACCAATGGATTTGCTTTTCCTAGTCTTTACAGATTTCTTACATCTCTCTTCAAATATTCGAATTTCTCCCCGCATTTATGCCACGCAGAACATCTATTCATTTCCTTTCCTTTCCCTACTTACCTGACATTCTTTCTTCTTTTACCTTTCTCCCTTTATTCAGTCAGTTTACATTAAATTAAGGTTCAAGCACTGCTACGTTCATTTCACACCTTTGTTAGAATCAACGTCAAAGAGAATGCTAAAAATTACACCACACGTAATTGTATAATTGCCTTTAGGAAGCGTAAAAATATACTTCGGGCTAAAACAGCCAAGCAAACAAAAACTGAAAAATTATTTGGGTTTGTCGATGAATTGAATTAGTTGAAAACTCGTTTGCTATCGCCGGTTATAAAAATAGTTTGTATGAATTAAAATTTACAATTTTAATTTAAATACATTCTATCTTCTGCTCAATTTTTGAACGCCCTGCTTTACTCTAAATGAAATCATCATTCATAAATTTATTCTTGAAATCTTCAATTTATGCTCAATAAAGTGAAAGAATGATCTTCATGAACTTTGAAAACTAAAAATTACATATGCAACCTCAGTAAAGCATTGTACACTGCTATTGTCAACATGATGTTGATTTCCAAGAAGAAGAAGAATATATTTTTCAAGCAACGAATTTCTATAGTTCAGTATTTCTGGATTGGCGATGCCTAAAAGCATTTTGTCCGCAGAATGAAGAAAGAATTTCGGGTTCAAGGTTAATTTTCTCCGTCATTATAAAGAGATCAGTGTTTTTCAATCCGGAATGACTCCTTCACAAAAATAATGCCGGTTTCAACGGAGACGAAAATCGCCGCTTTGTAATGACTCAGCTCCCGCAAACCTATTCCATGCTAACGACAGGGGTTACAGAGGCGAACCGTGAAAAAATTAAAAAGTCGGAAAAGATCATGAGGTTGGATGCTCGTGCTATCACGCTGGCATTTAAGGACATAACACTATTAGCGGAATCATAGCTGGCAAAATTAAAATGCTATTTTACTCGCAGAATAAGATATCATTCAGAGACACGAAAGCAAGTGCGGTTTTGAGAATTTTTATTTTTTGAATTTCCTTTTCCTGCCTCCTTTTAGTGTGCCTCTTATCACACCATCTACATCTCGTAATACCCTGTAAGCCACCAGAAAGGTGTGTGGAAGGAGGTGAATTCTCACCAAACATGCACTACATATCATGCACAAAAAAGGATTAGTAATAATATACTAGTCTAAACTTCACCGTTTAACAAAGATAAAAATAGCAAAACAAGCATGCAAAAACATGCTGTTAGTTGGGCTAGCTTAAAGTCCTTATGCCAACATGCAACTACCTATGCTATCCATTGATGCACTCGTATTGGATATATTTACCGCTATTCATATCCCTAATTGTACGAGGAAAAAATACATTATGAATCTGTCAGTTTAGCAATCAATTTCTCTAATTTTGTTATCATAGTCTTGTCTACCATAGTAAGTTGGGGTTCGCAAACTATTTTTAACGTTATCACTGAAATATGATCTTGGAATTTATTTAGGAGATTAAGTCTAAATTTCATCCTACAATCTGACAATGGTTCCCATTTTAACACATTTCATAGACTGGTTACGCTAATAAAGTTATCATACCGTCCCTTTACAGATCTTGCCGATCTTCGCTGCTCACGTTCAAGTTAATTATTTTGGCCGATTTCGTAAAATCTATTCGTGTACTATGCGCTGATGCAATTGAGTTACGTTCATGAGATCAAAAACCATCTTGTTTTTGAAGGAGTGCTTGAGCATAACGCATCCCATTTTAATATGTATGCAAGGAATACTGGTCTAATGCAAGATATATTAATCATAGATTTAGGATTCGACCAATGAAACCTCCATTCGGATTTTTTATGGTGTTTAATAGAATATTAACTGATAAAAATAGTTAACGCCATACAGAGTATTTACAATTAACCAGCTGAAATAGAGGAGGCAAGATAGAACTAATAGCAAAATAATGATCATTTCCGCTGAAAGGAATTGACTTTGTTTTGTGTTCTACTTAAATACAGAAAAGTGGGGTGTGGATCAAATATAAAATACTAAAGAGGCTAACTAGAAATATTGTCTGTACTAAATAATTGTTTAATAGCATTTAGAAGGATGTTTTTATGGGGTTTTCAATTTTAGCATGATGTCAAAATTTATTATAATTCTCAGTCACAAGAAATTTTCCTGAAAGTATGAGTTGGGGTCTTTTCGCATGTACCTATTAATACAGTTATGGCATGTTTTCCAAAAGATTTAACTCTATAGACATTAACAAGCAAGGAATAAAAAGGTACTGTGCTAAACATAAAATTTTAATACCGAATTTTGAGATTTGCTGGTATAACTGATAAACTAGTCATAAGTTTGTTGAAATTTGTTTATTGAGGACTCCATATTGATATAATGAAATTTTTTCTGTTTTTTTTAATGTGCAAAAAATATGCTAAAATTTTATTAAAAAACCGGTGTAATCAATAAATATGGCTCATTGTACACTCTAGGTAGTTTTTATGCGAACAGCTAAACGTGGATTTAATCTTTTCTATCTTATCTCAATGGAATTGCTTCCTGTACGTAATTATCAAAATGACTCACCCATTTCTCAGAGTCCATCTAAATTTGAATGAACCCATTAAGACTTTGCTTACTTGAGATCTCTTGTCTCGGTGGCGGCGAGGTATATCATGCTAATCTTGAGGTTCGAATACAAATCCCATTCAGTTGGCATGGATATATGTGTTTTCGTTATTCACAACACTTTGGGCCTTAAGGCAAAAGGCTAAAGATACTACCATTAGAAGTGCAATAAATGCATACATAATATACTAGATCACCTCAGTGCACCTGATTACCAAGGTTACACTCGTTACAAGTGAATGAAATAAGTATATTTTATTGCCTATTGGAAACAGCTGTGTTGCCCTTTACCTAACAATGCTTAAAATGAACGCTACCATGATATTGATTGCCCCAGACAGATACTGATTACATATAGATAGTATATGCTAATTGAGTTCAGATATATTTAGAGATATAGTAAAAACTAACTGTTTCGTCTATGCAGTGATTCCCCACTCTTTAGGATTGTGATTTTATATCTGAAGTCTTGCCTATAATTTTAAGTCTATATTGTAACCTGCGGTCTAAAGATAATTTTCATAATGTCTATCTACACAATAATCGGCAAGCCACCATAAAGGTGTGTGGCAGGGGGTGAATTCACACCAAACATGCATTACATATCATGCATAAAAAGTACTAATAATTATACTCTAGTCTATAATGGTAACAGACGAGTGTTTTTTGTGAGCTTCGATGGGTTTGATAAAATATACTCTGCATTGATCTACCAGTTGACTACTATTTGCCTACGGAGTCAGTAGTGGAGAGATTCAATGCCCCTTTAGAGCGTTTCGTGCTGTGCTCGCTGGGAAAATTCACCACACTTCTTTGCCTCATGCTGATTGGCCCATTTTTCGTGATTGAAACGGGGAAATTGATCTGGAGGTGCTCGGACCCCTTCGATCTTTCCAATCAAAGTGGTTAATGAATAAAGCCCACCATCCGACCGAAGAACTGCAACGTGAGTTTAGTCTCGGGCCGATTTGGCCCACCCTCATCACTGAAGTCGAAAACGAACTCAAGATTTACCAGCGCTTCCCCTGCATAAAGTTTCAGGAAGCGAGTCTCCTTGAAAATCGAATTAAGGCAATAAACGACGTCTCATGGGCAGGCAGGTATATGTGCATTTGAAACAAATCATTCGAAACTAATTTTCCCGTGAGGTTCTTCAGTTAGGGAGGTGGGTGGGACGAGAAAACAAGGGCTCCTCGCGGACGAAGGAACCCCGAGATGACTGTTATTGCCATTATTAAAGGAAAAAACGCACGTGATACGGCGTCCGTCTATTCTTCAGACCCAACCCCGCTCATTGGGTGGGAAGCTTTACCATGATACGGCCAGCGGGTAACGACCGAGTCAATCCCAGAGTCAATTTCCGGCCGGGAATAATAATCGCGGCCACGTAAATGCAAGTCGAAAAATCGTGAGCGATAAAACTCGGGCGGGTTGACGTCGGATTGGAGAGATTAGATATAAGACTGAGTTAGGGGTAATGAGATGAGAGAATGGAGAGTGGGAGAGGGAAAGGGGGTGAGTGGGATAGGGTGTGGTGAGGTGGGAAGCGGGTGGGGTGGGGGGTGAGATGGGAAGGAGGAGTAAGTGGGTGGAGGGAAACGAAGTGTGGGTCTGGGCGCACTGCGAACGGTTTCTTGCTTGACGTGTGAGGAGTTACTCAAAGTGCGTGATGTTAAGAACTCGAATTTAAAAGCTAGATCAGGGGGATTCGTGCGCTGTACAACAAAGCGATATTAATTTCACTCCACTACACAATTTCGGTGCAAAAACGGTAAACTAAAAAGATTGAAATAGAAATCAACTCTTTTTATCGGCCTCGGTTTCCCCAAACAAATGATTGGACAGGTGCTTCGAACTTTTATTGCATTCGAGGAAAAAAAACTTATTCGCTCGTAAACGTTTAAGTGGTTGATAGTTTATGACAATAGATTCTCGTCGTGAAATTTAGTCCATCGTCGAAAATTGGGACGTCATTAAGTGGTAACATAGAACGAGAAAAAAATGGACGAGATATGTTTAGCGTTTATGGGTTGTGTTGACTGGAATAATAATTTTATTTCCCACTAGCTATCACCACTAAATCGCTAGCAACGAATTCCTATCCGTATGTTTATGGAGGATTTATTAAACAAATTCTCTTTGCTCAACACTGCTTTCTATTTATATGTTTTTTGTGTCCATGTATCGGAATGTTTAAAAACCAAAGGAAAATTAGCATAAAGGCTGGAATAAATTTGTGCCGGTGAAAGCTGATGGAAATTGATAAATATGTCATAAAAACATGATTTAATGATCCAGTCACGCTGCGTAGTTTTTGCAGACAAAGTGGTGTATTTCCCTCTATATTTCGTTTTAACCTAGACGCCCTTTTTCAATGGAACTCTCGCCGACATCGGACAAGGGAAAAAAAACAATTAATTCTTTCGTCAATGAGGGTATCCAAATTTCCAAATCAGAAAAAAGTATAATTTTTGTGGTGGAATTGTATTACGCGCTTATCCGTGGTAGAAAAACACTTCTAAAGAAGTGGACAGTGAGGTATAGGTCGATCCGAGGACTTGTGCCACAAACACGTTGCATGAAATAGGTTTAGAATTGTTATCACGGCACAGACTGCTATATAGTCTGAATTTTTAAAGTAAACTTAGGACCCATCTATATTCTCATCAAGCTAAAAATATTTTGAGCGCTCCCGCCTATTACGTTCGATTAGATAAGAAAACTAGTTTTATGATTTCTTGGATAGGCTGCCGCACGGTGAAATTTCAAATGCCATTTTTTCCGCTAACTACGGAATATGTCTCATTGCGGCAGGATATATGGTTGCATATCTGTACCCTAGCATGTATTTTGTCTTGAAAAACAACTCAAGGTTATGGCGAGAGAAATCGTTGAATGAAAACTTTAAAGATATTTTTGGAGTAGCACCAATTAGCACCAAAATAAAACGAATCTTAGAACTCCCTTGAATTAACTTCTTCGTAGGTTTTAGCAACTTAGAATAAGTATGGCAATGAATACTCCAATGGAAGTTGATGAAATTTTTTAAGCAAACATGACTGAAAAGCCATGATTAAAATGGGGATGTTTGAGCCTTACGACCTCTAATATGTAAGGCAATGAATACTCCAATGAATACTCCACTGGAGTATTCATCGCTTTGCATTTTAGAGGCCGTTGGGCTCAACTATGCCCGTTAAGATAAATAATTTACCTTTTCATAACTTTAGTTGGGCATACTCATGTGTATAGAGGCATACCCAAGTTATACACAATTTTTTACGATGTACTTAATGAAATTTAATTTAAGAGCATGCATCTTTTTTCTTTGGTAATAACTCACTCCCTGAAAAACGTCACTGCGAGTAGTCTATGCTCAAATATGAATAGTGATTGAATAGAAATGATATTTACTGAATTGATCGACATTAATATAATGTAAATGAAATTACACCAGGAATCATGCTTTGACACTCCAAATTGGAAATTATCAAACTATACAACCACTTGCAGGATAGAAGAAGGTTGTGAATTAGACGATCAAGTTGGGGTTTAAAGGTAAAGGAGATAGAAGAAAGGGGGTGCCTAGTTCGGAATAAGTGAAATGAAGCACCATCGAATCCAAGGTGAGCGAATTTCCTGGATGGACGACGGTAGTCTCTCTGAGTGGAAACCATAATGTTTATTCGAAAAGATGGAGGGGCGTTCCCTGTGAAGGGTTGCGTCTGGGTAGCTGTGAGCGATGGAAAGGGAGAAAGAAAGCCTTCCTCCTGTTTGTTGGGAAATTGCTGAGGGACTGGCGGGAGGGCAGGGGAAAGGGGTGAAGAGGGTGGAGCCAGCCGACCTGGGGGTTGGGCCCGCAACGGAAAAATTGGGTTGAGTGATTGGAGGAGACCCTCCATCATGTGCCCCGCCGCGGCAGCAGCCAATAAATGAGTTTTCTATATATAGTTACCGGAGTCCCTCCGAGGATTAGGGGAAATTTTCATCCCGATTACGGCCAGCTCGCATTTCTCCCCATGCAGAATTATAAAGATCCAATCGCGGGGTGGCTGATGGAGATATTGGAAACCTGGTTTCGTACGGAGTTTCTAAAACAGCAACGCCAATTTTAAAATCAGATTTTTCGATTTTTTTTGGAGCGAAAATATTCTACCTTGATTACAAACCGGTGTATTATCAGAGAGTTGCTGGACTCCGCTTTCAGCCGCATTCGAGGCTAAACGTTGCGACCATGAGCGATATGATGTGATAAAGTTTGCGAAAAAACTGGCCAGAATTTTTTATCAAATACCTTGCTCCGTTCAGGCACGTGCGAAAGAAACTCAACCCTATCACCAACGACAATATTTTGAATTAGCATCCCCAAAAACGTCCTTACTAGACTACGTATTGCGATACATTCACAATGATATAATTTTCTACTCCTGCATTCAATGATCTAAAGACAAATATCTCCAAACTAAGGGCAGTTGGAATGGACTCGGGAGATATCTTTCGAATTGCCATCTGTCAGAAATACTAATTGATTTCACAAAAACAGTATTATTTCTAAAAGGTGACAGAAGGCAAACACTCCTTAAGTATGTGTCTAATGCATGTCGGTCGGGCATTACTTTTCCTTATGCACATCAGGAAACTTATTTTAAAAATACATATACGTATCTTGAGCATTTTTGTTGACTACACATCTCCTTCCACAAACCCTTTAGGTGGTTTTAAGGGTAATTGTATTACTTACTTTTATTGTTGTATTTATATTTAAGGGTACTTTATATTTAGATTATAATCAGCAAAACCTCCTAAAAAATCAGCCACTCTTTTGAACACTACAAGATTGCAATTTAAAGATCACAGTGACGTAAAAAACCATCAATACTGTGGTGAATAATGAATACAAAAATATGAGGTTCTGTTTCCTCTTATTTAAAGTTAGTGTGACCTGCTCTTGTAATTTTTATACTTTCGACTTGTTCTTTTTCTGGATTAAATTGGCTTGGCTATCGTCCTGTCGTATTTTATCAAAGACAAGACAACGCGATATGGAAGACGATACGCGATCAGCAAGGTAAGGCTGATGCTGACGCTTCGTGAATCCCCGATGCGATTGCCCAGAAAGATTACAGATCGATAATGTGACTTAAGAAAATATGGAATACGGTAAGTAAAACTTCATGCATCTCGAGAAGATAAGACGCAAGGTTTAAAAACTATTCTTTTCCTCGACGTGGCATCTCAAAGAATACGCTTAAATCCAACGCAAAGCGGCCATGATGACATAAGGAGAGTGGTGGAAGTAAATCATAGCCGAGAACCACATCTAAAATTAGCAATCATCGCAAAATATCCTGAGAAACCCCACCTGCCGTGCCCAGAAAATTACTTTAAAAATGAGGAGAGATTCTCCCCGATTAAGTATGCACATATGATGCGGAAGGGAAATACTGTGAATAAAAAAATATGGAAAATGTGAAAGACAAAAAAAAATGAAAAAAATAGTCTCGCCCTCCACAAGTTGGTTCAAGGAGACCCTCACCAGAGGGGGTTAAGCTGATAACGAGTCGGACGAAGTTGAAGAAGTAACTACAAGATGGCGTTCTTTCAGATGGGCATCCCGCTGTGAACTTCCAGCGCCGTGTCCCTATTGACAGCTATTCCATCCATCCATTCTGTGCCTCAGTCATCCCTCTTTAAACATCTCCGTTGGGACCTCCCAACCCATGCCCACTTTCTTCTCTTCCATCCAACCAACCTACCTCCCCAGCCACCCACTCTGCAGCCCTTTCCTACCCTTCCACTGTTCTGTCATGCCCTGACTGTTGCCATGTTCGCCACGATGACGTCTTCATGATAAAAGTGGTTGGAGACGCAATCGGGATTGCTTGTGGGATATTCCACGTTTCTAAGGCACACGCGTTCTCATGCAGGGGCGGAAGTTCTCCACAACAAGCCTCTACCTCTCATCTCTCGGCGGCAGCAATATATTTCCAACCGATCGGACGCCTAAGATTCCAGCAAGCCCAGCGCTCTTTTGTTCCGCGCACCTGATTTGTATTTGACTGTCGAACCGAAAGATGTCGCTGTCTCCCGCTGCAGATTTTTACTCGCTCTGCTCCGTATAGCATATGTGAATGGCCGTTCCCCACCGGTGCTGATGATCTAACGCGGATTCTTTATGAAATATTGACGGGGAACACTTCAAAATACATTTTCCCACCGGAGCGATTGGCATTCACATAACTTCATCGCCTTCACATTGACTACATTTTACTCTGCGACTGGGAAGAACTTTCAGTTCAAATTGTGAAGGAAGATTCAGGCTTGGCCGTAGGCAAAACAATCTGGTCGGAAAGCTTTGTTATGAACGTTGGAAGAGAACGGTGTTGAGGAGATTAATAAAGCAGTTGGGGTCGACTGATTTTCTTCCACGCCATCTCTGCAAGTTCTTTTGCTGGTGGCTTATTTTTCAGATTGATACATTTTTGCTGTAGTACAAAATATTCTATTAGCCAAATTTCCACACCCCTGGTATATTCATTCAGTAAGTTCCCATTTTAGTTAAACAGTTGAGAAAAGACAATATCAAGTTACTTTTGATTTTATTTTCTGGTATGTACTACCGTGCAAATTATTACTGTGCTACATGAAACGTTTAGATGATATATTTGTGAGTGATGGTGATAACGTAAGGGTATCAATTGCAAAAACGTCCGGGGTAAATGAACACATGTCATGAAAAGTATTTCGTCGAGTCACCTCGTTGAGCGGCAGCAAATTAACATGATCTCCAATTTAAGATGGCGTATTTATCTAAACACGTTTGTTCATTTCAATAAAATGTAATTTACGAAAGAAGGGTAGGAAAAAAAGTCGTGTGATCATTAAGATAACTGCATTAGCACACAGCGATCAATATTATGTTCGCGAAAGTTACAGTTATGCCCTTAAAATATTGAATGATATTCATAAAATGTTATCAATACGTGAATACACCATAAGTTTACTCCTGTTTATTTGTTCCTCTTCCGTTAAAGACAAGAAAAGGTTTGAATTCATTTGATTTATCTAGAGCACCATCATTTTACCCCCTGTTTGGAAATGTTATTTAAAAAAATGACCCGTTCAGTGACATAATGTTGATTGGTATTCTAAAAAATCTTATTTTAGAAAAAAATTCATAACTGTAAAGAAACTAAAGATTTCGCTAATGCATCGCTACAGAATTAAGACGTCAAAAAAATTATATTCCCCGCCACGCATAAAATTCGCGCTATGATGTGGACTCTTTGGGCCTGGAAGAGAGACATTCCTACAGGCTGGTCTAATTTTTCGGACAAATACTTTCTTTCCTGTAATCAGTCGTAAGCATGCAAAAATTATACCTTTAAAAGCGATTGCGCCGGTCAACTAATCTAGAAATGCCTCCATTAACTCATCGGACCAAGTAGTGCATGGAGAAACCCAAGGAATAAATGGAAAATAAATCAAAGTTCTGCAATTAATGAAGAGATTCACAAACCGCGGAGCGAAATTCAATTCAACAGACTGGGGGGTTGACGAAAACTGAATGGATTTGTAGGGCAGTGAGTCGATGATCGATATAACTATCCTACTTCCCCCATTCCTTTCACAAACGATATTATTAATCACTCCCACGTGTAAAAGGGGAGGGAGTTGGGGGCCTGAGGAACAACTACCGATGCCCTTCCACCCATGCATTCCCGCCAAACTCCGTAGTCACCGTCGCGTTCATTAATTACTCTGGCTAGCGGCTTGGCGCGCGCCCGGTCCACTCCCTCTTCCGCGCTCTCATGACGGCACAACAACAAACAAGGGGAGGCAATACAAACAAGAACTGGGCCTGGGGTAGGTTTGGGAAGGGTGGGGAGGGGGTTGGAGGCGGCGCTCACGCAGTGACAGGGACAAAACTGGACAAGAATGGACGGGCAGATGGATGGATGGATGTGAAGAACTCTCCTCACAGCGGGTGTGGTGCGGATGACTGAACCTCACCTGTTATTTTATTTATTTTTTTTGGCGTATTAAACGTCAATGTCCCAGAGTGGCTCATAAAAGGGGTGCTAAGCAGCGCCTTCGTTTAAGGCCCTCAGACGGCTCACCAGCTCCTTTCAACCGTGGACATTAATGGAAGAGAGAAACCTTTCACTGGACTTCAACTAAGCCACAAAGGAGACGACCAGAGGGAAATTTCGCTTTAGATATTTAATGGAAGGTGGAAAATAGGAGCAAATTTGACGCTAAGCATCTGAAGCGCGATCTCACCTGATTAAGACAACGATTTTTACTATCGCTATCCTTTCCACCACTACTAATTACTTGTCGGCAAAATATTACTTGCTAATTTACATGACAGTTCTTGGAATACATTATTCCCATCAAATTACCATACCACGCATATTATTTGTCAGGATTTTCATAATCCTATGTTACACTTGTCAGTTGATTCACTTTACGGATCAAGTACGAGCTCCTGGTGGTTAAACGAACATATAGAAACGATTTAATTACGACTGAAAAAATTCCATTCTCAGTGAGATGAAACACTTTTGCTCCAAAGAAGTGATGATTATAACAGTTAAAAATTTATTCAACAAAAAACCTTTTGAAGGTACCATGGAAACTCCCCTGATGATAACGATGTGCCATATATTCTCCATTCGCTAGTTTTTGCGGTGCTTGTTTTGTTGGTGAATGAATTATTAACTGTGAAATACAAACAAGTGAACAATAGTGAATTGTATTTATTAATCCTAATGATTTTGACGCTTTATGGCTTCAAATCAGTTATTACATGATTCGAGGAGCGCAACTAAGAGTAAAAAAGGCCACACTATTACATCTAAGAAACATAATCATTAATATCTTTTGAAAGGTATCGTAAAAAGTAAAAACACTTTTTTATCCGCTGGGTTTCAACCACCTTGCCTTTTTTCTTCCCTGCATTCCGAATTCCATTCTTTCCGAGAAATACATTTCGCATTTCCCTCTCCGCCTCAAGCGAATGACGTAGTGACCCAAAAAATCTGTGGGTTTCCATTTTGGACGGTATCACTCTCCACCCACCGGATACCGGACGGTAGAGTGCCACAGGGAGGCGTTCTCGGACCACTCCATTTCTCGGACCCCACATCCCGTCCTTCAAGGACTGTGTCAAAATGGAATTTAGTGGGCATTATGAGATTTAGGGGGTGCCGGCTAAAGAATGTGGGAGGATACGCCAGGGAGGAAGGGGAGGAGTGGAAGGGCAGAGAGAAACGGAGACCAAGCAGAACGAGACCCTGACCTGAGGGAGAAACCTCTTGAAAGAATTCCGCCAGAGGACTTGTACCTAAAGAAATTACATAGAAGCAATACCAAAGCCAATGAGTTGTTCTGTTATTGGAATTTTATTGGCAAATATTGTCTGTTTAAATAGTAAATTAACTTTCATAAGAAAAGCTTTTGACAACTGCTCGCGTTTTCATAGGGTGAATTTTTGACTGGAGGGATATTCTCCATGACCACAACTGAGGGTAATGAAGAGAGAATGGAGTATTAAATCGATGTATTTAAACGAAAAACACATTCACAAATCTTGCTTAAAAATCGACAACATAGGCTTTTAAAATTAGAATTTTTTCGTTGCAGATGTCAACCAGCAGTTCAGTGGAGGTGTAGTATAAGGCTTGGAGAACTTAGGATATAGAACTTGGGCTCGAAATCAAAGGTAATAAAGGGTGAGGCTTAAATTGGTAGGGACAAAATCTGATTTCAATGGCATTCTATTGCGGTTTTATAAGAATTCTGTGGCTAAAATTCCACCAAAGTATTGTTATGGTAATTATATTCCTGAGGTCAAAAATAGGCTCCATTTTCGAAGGACTGTCTCGTCTCCTTCTCCTTTTTGTCGCCGAGAACACGTAAATTCCCGAGGAGCTGCCGAAGTCTTCAGAATGAGGGGGAAACAAAGCACAAGCGCGAGAAATTCTCTCCATCCCCACATACTTCGCAAGGAAGGGAAGAAAGAGAGAGGGGGAGAAAAATTCCGCGGCCACCTTGTCAAAACAGACCCGGACGGAAAAAGAAAAAAAAATAGAAACGGGGAAAGGTATAAGAGGGGAAAGAGTAGACGAACGCCGTTTAAAGATTGAGATTTTTTTTTCTCCAAAGCAGAGGACGAGATGGGGATTATGGGAAATGGGGGAGGTGGGAGCGTGGGCGTGACGAAAAGCGATCCCCGGAGAAGAGGAAAGGGAAAAGGAGAGGGAGAAGATGGACGAAGTCGGAAGGTTTTAAAACGGAAGGAGGAACGGAAAGAGATGGGAAAAGGAACGGTAGGGGGAGGAATGGTGGAGAATTCCAACGAAAAAGGTCAAAAAGTCACCCAGTTACCTTCCCACCCGCAGGGAACCCCATGCTGAGCCTGCAGAAGAAAAAGAAACATTTTCTTTTTCGTCCCCCGACCCTTTCCATAAGAAGGGATCCAAAAACTTTCCCTCCCACCCCGTCTTCCACCTGCCGTCTCAAACCCCTCACCCTTCCATCCTTAAGACTCTCCTTTTCTTCCAAATCCCTCCCCATCCCCTTGTGTTATACCCCTCGCCGTCCCAACCCTGTCCCACACCCCCCCCATGCTAGAGCTCGAGTTCATTTTCACCACCGTAGGGCGTATTCAAACCCTCCCCACCGCTCATCTACGTCCCACCTCATATCACCGTAACAGAACGAACCATGTGCACCTTCGGACGACAGTCACAACGAATAAAGAGGACCAGGCGCGCCTTCCAATAAGAATAATCACATATTCCTTACTTCGGATAAGAGGAAGAAAATTAATCCCGTACCAGGCACTTGCATTCAATTCATTATAAGGCATCTCTTTCGGGGTTGCAAAATCGAAGTTATCAACTGTATGGAGAAGATGGGATCCAGATAATAAGTATAAGTTTATTACGTGTACCCACAAAAATTTCAGTTTAATAAGGGATATTTAGATAGTTAGGAACTAGTTACAAGTAACCAGTAATGATCTCGGAAAGATAAGTGATTGCGAGACGATTAGCTATATTTATTCAGGATACTATAGTCTCCAACGAAAGTTATGCTGAGTTTGATGCGATATTCCTAGATTTCAAAAATGCATTCAATAAAATTCATTCACACATGAGTTGAATGAAAACGTTTTATGGTGCATTGAAAATTTTAAAATGGTAGTGAAATAATACTTTCTACGAAGTCTTTGAAGAGGGTATTATGTCCGATGAATCTAGGACTATTTGGGTGTTTCTGAAGGAAGCGTAAGCTGCTCTTTTTTCTTTCATTTATATTTTTATGATAAGAGCACTGATGTAAGAAGTAAATTTACATTTTTACTGACGATTTGGTGGTACACAGAGAGATGTTCTATGACGAAAATAGTGAATCACTGGCTAGAGGTTGTATCCAAAATGTACGCAAAATTGCAGTTAGAACTTATCCTAAAGAAATGAAGTAAATTTTTGGAAAATGTATACTTGATAGATATTGCTATATCAAGAGGCCCAAAATTGTCAGCGATGAAACTGTTAGATACTCAAGTGCTTCGATTAATAATTCAATTTTTTAAACTTTTTATGTATTATTGAAGAGAAAAAGTACCATATTCATTTCACTTGGTTATGGCGTTAAAAATTTATTTCCATTTTATACTTCCATGTTTTATAATTTGCGTTGCACCAAAGTCTGCAACATAAAATTAGCATAAAAATGGGAATAAATTAATGGATGTTCATAAGGCACTAATGAGCTCAAATATTCAATATACATGTCTCCAGATTTACTAAAACCGGTATAAAACTTGCTATTAGAAAAATATGCTATAAAAATCTTCCGGAATACGATGTTATATCTTTGGTCCAGATATAGCCAACCTTCTAAATGAAATGAGCGCGTACTACTCATTCATACACACACACCACTTATCTCGAATCCATGATTTGATGGAAACATATCTACATCTACATAATACCCTGCAAGCCAAAATAAAGATGTGTGGCAGGGGGTGAATTCTCACCAAACAGGCACTACATATCATGAATAAAAAGGATTAGTAATAATATGGTCTACATTTCAATTTTTAAGAGGATAAAAATAGCAAGCAAGCAAGCTTACAATAAAATACTGTTAGTTGGGTTAGCTTAAAGTCCTTATACCTAAGTTGGATGTTGTTATAAGGACTACTTTTGCCACCTGTGCTTCCCATTGATACACTCGTATTGGATATATTAAACGCTATTCATATCCATAGTAGTACTAGGAAAAAAGGACATTTTGAATCTGTTCCGTTCGGCAATCAATTTCTCTAACTTTGTGATTATGGTCTTACATAGTAAATTGGGGTCGCAAAATATTTTTAACATCATCACTGAAAATATTATCTTGGAATTTATTTCAACCTGAGATCTGACAATGATTCACATTTTAATTTATTTAATAGACTGGTTACTCTAATATAGACATCGTACCGTGCCTTTACAAATTTTGCCGATCTTCTCTGCACACGTTCAAGTTCATTATTTAAGCCGATTTTGTATGGATCCCATATACTGGCAGCGTATTACAAACGAGGTCTAACAAGGGAGAAGTAGGTAATTTCTCGTACATGATCGTCACATTTACTCAGTACTCCATTGATGAATCCCAGTTTACGATTAGCTTGACCCATTATTTCAAGTATGTGTTTACCCCAGGAAAGATCATGTGTCAGTCTCATTCCAAGATATTTGATGGATTCAAAGTTTGTTAATTTATTATTACTTATTTTGTAAGTGCTAGGAGGAGAACAATTCTTTTTCCAAAAATTCATTGCTACACATAAAAAAAAATTATTTCTAACTGCCATGGACACCATTTTTCAATTGCTTGTTGGTCATCACTTAAATATTCTTCATCATTTGGGCATAGAATTATTTCCCTGTGCACTGTTAAAACGTATATTGCATTCAATGATCCACATTCACAGACGAATTGATGGAACAGTAGTGCATTCAATGGTGAGCATATGGGCATAAAAATTCACTCTGTCATGGATCTGAATTCGCATTATTCAGTCACCAGCAATTTAATTAGAGCTGAACATTAATCAAGAAATGCATCTACATCTATGAGGTACCCAGAAAGCCACCGCCTACCGCACACCGAGGGTGTGTGGCAGGGGTGAAGATCACCATGCATGCACTATTGACATGCAAACAAGCAACTATAGGGTCTCATGCAACTAGTGCTGCAAATGAATGTTAGTATTTATAGTATTTAAGGGATTAATACATGCGTTACATACATACACTACAGACTATTCTAAAATATTTCCCCTACCTATCCCTTTGCTATGCTGCCTATTGTGTTCTCTTACGGTACGGGGGAAAAATGTCATTTTGAATCTATTACTACGACAATCTATTTCTCTAATCTTATTTACCTGGTCGAATCTAGCGTAATACGTTGGTGTTTTTAATGTATGCCTAACATCTTCAGTAAAGCTATCCGATTGAAATTTCTCTAATAGATTTAATCTGTAGGTACTTTAAGATTTGCTCTGATAATGAATCCCACCCTAATTCTTGTATTAATTCTGAAACACTACTCAACCTATCGTAGAACATTTTAACGAACCTAGCTGCTATGCAAATGCAAATATGACTAAAAGTTCAACATAAAAGCTATGGATAAATTTTGTACAGAAATAAATAACCGTTTAAAATGGCTCAATTGGTAATAAAATTCAATGGTTTCAGGATTACCTTTGCGACATCTGATATTTAATAGAAAAAAAACAGGACTGTAAGATATTTAGTTCTGCTTTTTTTATAAAACACTACATTTAATAGGAATCTCGGAGATGAATCACTCTTCACTGCTATGAATTTTATGGTTTAGTGCGTTTTCCATCTCACTGAATGCATTGCTATTTTTCAACTGGAATAGAAAAAAATTTCTTCAAGCTTATTCCCGGTCTTTCACTAAGATAGCAAAAAAATTCCATGCTATTGGGACCAGAGTAAGGCGAGTTTTAGTGATTGCAGTGTGACCTGATCCCTATGCGTCTCTCTTGTTTCCATCGAGTTAAATACTCGGCGAGAAACTAGCTGAGGATGCTAAAAAAAGACGGCGGACGTTACACAAGATCGGAGATAGTAGTACTTCTGGAGCAAGATTATATTTTACATCACTCTCACATGGGGTAGATGATGATGTAATGTGTCGTCAAATCTGAACGGACACTGACAGGTTGATTGTGTGAAAAAAATACGGCTTATGGTGATACCGTGAGGATTAGAAAATGAAAGTATTACGAATTCAGGTATTTCCGCCCGGTCACCGTGACACGTGTTTCTCGGCGCTCTGCACCACGACCCACGATTCCGTTAAGTCATCCTCGCAACTATCCTAGATAAACGAGGAAAGGTCAATGAATGGGATTGTGGGTACGGGGGAGGGGTCAGCGTTCTCGCCGGTGAGAAATTAAAACTTTCACAGTCATGCCGGGGTTGAGTGTACACCGCGGGAGCTCTCTATCGAGCAGTCGAATCGAAAAGTGGAGTGCTCTTCGAGAAAGTTCCACATCAACGGTAGCAATCATTTATGCAAATAACGTGAACAGCAATCGATTGAAATCAAAGGCTATTTAAGGAAGTAATCAGCATAGTGGTGGGCGCCTCGTATTCCGAACGATTAATCTTGCGAGGGTTGGGGGTGAGGTTGTTACTTGTACTTGCACTCCGGTCAACCCTGGGGAAAACGCAGGCTTTGTAATAATATTTTTAATTTCAGATAAGAAGAAGAAGAGATGACGGTTCGAGATTGCTCTGGAAAGAAAGAAATGTTTGAGGGAAATTTTTCCCGAAGAGACGGTGAATTCGATTTTCGCCAAAGAAAAATTTAAACTTTCACCCGATAAGCATGAAAGCTGTAGATTCGACCATGTGATTGAGTGAAAGGGGGATGATGACAATTACTTTACATATACATATACATAATACCCTGCAAGCCACCATAAAGGTGTGTGGCAGGGGGTGAACTCTCATCAAACATGCACTACATATCATGCATAAAAAAAGGATTAGTACTTGTATAGGTACTGTTCAAAACTACGCTATTTAAACGCTTACGCTTTTACGTTTTACTTTTACGCATTTTTTTACGGTTTACTCTAAAGTGACGTGGTCATGATTTGACGCTTGAGGAAAAATGCCGATATAATTCTGATAGGAGGTAGGTAGAGCAAAATAAAATCGATGCTGATGTCAAACGAAAGGTGCTCCCACGGTTGCGAGTATAAATCCGAAATGCACAAATAGAGCGTTTTCTTGATCAATGATAAAGAATTGTGTACTAGTTGGCTGACGAAATCTTTAGAGGAAATGATTATATCACGTAGAAGTTTCAAGTCATTTTTCTGTTACAACTTTAACCTAGATCTACATAATACTGGGATCCCTACGAAATCGGTCTAAATAATGAACTTGAACGTGTGCAGCGAAGATCGGCAAGATTTGTAAAGGGACGATACGATAATTATATTAGCGTAACCAGTCTATTAAATGAATTGAAATGGGAATCATTGTCAGATCGCAGGTTGAAATTTAGACTTAATCTCTTCCACAAATTCCAAGGCAATATTTTCAGTGATGATGTTAAAAATATTTTACGAACCCCAACTTACTATGGCAGACTGGACCATAATCATAAAGTTAGAGAAATTGATTGCCGAACTTACCGATTCAAAATGTCCTTTTTCCCTCGCACAATAAGAGATACGAATAACGGTAAATATGTCCTATCGGAGAGTAGCAATGAATAGCATTGGTAGCTGCATGTTGGTATGAGTACTTAAAGCTAACCCTACTAACAGAATGTTTTTGCATGTTTTCTTTGCAATTTCTATCTTTTTTAAATAGTGTAGTTCTGACTACTATATTAATACTATTCCTTTTTTATGCATGATATGTAGTGCATGTTTGGTGAGCAATCACCCCCTGCCACACACCCTTGTGGTGGCTTGCAGGGTATTATGTAGATGTAGATGTAGAATACCCTGCAAGCCACCATAAAGATGTGTGGCAGGGGGTGAATTCTCACCAAACATGCACTACATATCATGCATAAAAAAGGATTAGTAATAATATACTAGTCTAAACTTCACTATTTAAAAAAGATAAAAATAGCAAGGTAAGCATGCAATATAATGTTGTTAGTGAGGTAGCTTAAAGTCCTCATACCAACACGCAACTCAACTACTGATGCTATCCATTGATACACTCGTATTGGATATATTTACCGCTATTCATATCCCTAATTGTAGGAGGAAAAAAAAGACATCTTTAATCTGTCAGATTGGCAGTCAATATCTCTAATTTTTTGAGTATGGTCCAGTCTACCATAGTGAGTTGGGGTTCGTAAAATATTTTTGATATCATCACTGCAAATATCATCTTGGAATTTATTTAAGAGATAAAGTCTAAATTTCAACCTGACAATTTCGATCTGACAATGATTCCCGATCAAATCATTTAATAGACTGGTTACGCTAATATAGATATCGTACCGTCCCTTGACAAATCTTGTTGATCTTCGCTGCACACGTTCAAGTTCATTATTTAGGCCTATTTAGTACGGATCCCATATACTGGCAGAGTATTCCAAATGAGATCTAACAAGGGAAAGGTAGCTGATTTCTCGTGCATGATCGTTGCATATATCTCTGCTTATAACATTAAAAATAAGTTACTGAAAGAGAATCGAGCCATGGCATGCTAAAGAGACTTTCAATATATGGGCAACGAAAGCATTATTAATAAGAGAAAAATCTATGAAAATTGAGCGATTTGCGATTCTACCAAATTTTTCATCTTAAAATATACTTGGCGTTATTCTGCAGTGAAAACTAAGTTACTGCTTTTAAAAGGTCTCACCTATTTCCATTAAGTCACTGAAGAAGTTTACTCTGATGGAACCTGATTTAACTAAGCATTACATAAGTATAACCGCATATCGAAAATACAACAAATAAAATATTTTAATAACTTAACTGCTAATAAGAGTATGAGGGTAGGGACAGTGAAAAAGCATCACCTTTTAAGAAGCAGATTGTTGCAGATTATAATTTTTTTTAACTAAAACATGAAAATTAGAATTAATTGACGATTTAATGCTTCACACACAAGATGAAAACCGAGTAAAAATAAGGGTTCATTAAGAAAAATACACATTATACCAAATAATTCTCATTAAGACCATCTCCTTATCTTCAATCAAGGAGAAAGGATAAGATCAAATGCCAAAAATGAAGCGTTAAGAAATACTAAAATGAATTAAATAAGTATGAGATGGATATTGTTATCATTACAGCCTTTTAGAATTTCTTGCGATAAAACTAGTTGCTGTGCTATACCGAAATTTTTATGTGGGTTATTTGTTATCCATTGCGTTAATTGCTTTTGTTTTCATTGTATTCCCTGTTGGGCTTGTTTCCACCATGTAGTGGCGGAAACACGATGCACCCCACGCAAATGGTACGCGATGTTCACTTAATATTCCGCCCGCGTCGACCTCTACCCATAAAACCAGGATTCATAACCCTCCGTGGCTCAGGTAATGAAATAAGAGAGAGCACCCAGGACTTCGACCACGCTCTCGAGATGGTTAGAACATTCTAGGTCTCGCCCTTCACGCTACTTCCCTCGCCATATTACCCGCGGGGGAAGCTTTCAAGCAGTTGCTTTATCTATTTGGACTTTTCCGCGCGACGACACGGGAAAGCAACGCAACGCTCTCTCTTCCTTTACGGGGCGGCCACGGTCCCGTGCTTCGCTCGGCGTCTCGGAGAGTCTCAGGTATGAAAGCAAGGCTGCTTCGCTCGGACATGGCGGGGGAGAGGAGGCGGAGTTGGTGCCGGAGAAGTCGGGAGAAGGATTGGAGTCTCCTTTTCTTTCCCTCTTGTACGTCCAGAGTGGAGGGAGAAAAAGAAAGAGAGAGAGAGAGAGGGGATACTATATAGAATGAGAAGCTTCCCTTGATAGGAGGATGCCGACGGCCCATTGGAATGACGGGAGAGGCGTTCTTGGGATGTGGGCAGTCCCCCGGCCCCCTGGCTTCCCAACCCTCATACCAGCCTCCCACTGCCCACAATCCCCCGCGGCCAAACGAGAAAGAAGCAAAGTTAAGGCCGGGACTGATTCTCTTTGGGAGGGAGAGGCAAGGTTGGGTTGATGGTGTGGGACTGGGTGGGTAGGTAGGAAAGGCTCACCAAGCCAACTCCCCCCCCCTCCCAAACCCCCCCTTTTTTTAAAAAGTCCGGGGCTATTAACAAGGAGCAAAAGGCAATTTATGTTGCGGGCGCCGATGCTCATTTTTTTGTTGTTTCCTAAGCCGAGAGGGATGCGGCGGGTGGTGGGGGAAGGTTGCCTCTCGGATGTCGGGGGATGGGATGTGTTGGGAGGCGAGGCAAGAGGGAGGTATGGGATAGGAGGATTTTCGTGGTGAGGATGTGAGAGGGAGAGAGAAGGAAGCTAAAGGAAGGAGCAAACGAAGGAGACGGAGAGTAAGAAAGAATGGAAAAAATATACATACTATAAGCTATAAGTCGAGCCACGGAACCTATCTGTCAAAATCCCTCCGTCCTTTTACGGTGCCTTGCCGATGCGCGAGTAGAAGGGGATGGGAAGTATTTTGGTGTGGAGTATAAGGTTCAAGGTTTTCTGTTCCGGTGAGGAATAGGTCCAAGACAGTAGTGGCGCACTCTCGACTTGCTCAAGCTCTATTTGAAGGTCCCGATGTCGATTTTAGACGGGGAAAACCGCGTTGGTTCGCGCTCACTCAAAAATCAGGTGAAATAGACTGAGAATGATGAGTGATCAGCATAGCGGCCTTAGAACTAGAGAATAGAAAGCGATTTCGTTAGATGATGCATTACAACTCGCGTAAAACATGCCCACCGGGGATTTTTCCTCTTCATTTTCCTTCATCGAAATCACACGCCATCACACGCATCATTCGTTTAAAATCCGCGATGGGACTGAGAGAAGAGAAAACTGAAAATTCCAATTGAGTCCTCACGTCGGTAAGCCCATGAGTTTCAGTAATCTAACCGTGACGTGAATAATTTTTGCGTCGGAACGAATCTGTTTTGTTCAGCAGAATCGAGTTTCAAGGATGCTCTCTCAGGAGGCATACTAAAGTTTGATGGCCAGGAAAAATATTAAAAGCTTTCTTGAGAATTCATTGAACTTATCGCTCAATTTCATCTTCTGATTCCGCTCCCGCATAAATTTGCAATGGGTGTGAAACAAATATTCAAAGATAGCACTTGCTTATGAAAGTATTATTAAAGCTAAAGGCTTTCTTTTAAATTTCAATAATCTTGGCTATCTACAACTATACGGCTGAGAGAAGAAGTGAATGCCCATTTAGGCTTACTTTCATCGGCAGAAAACTAATAATAATCTAACACTATATGCTTTATTACCTACACTGATAATAATGTTTTCCGTCTTTCACGGGGTAATAGTTGTATTGATTGCTTCTATCAGAAAATCGCAATGAATTGTCGCAGTGAATGAAATTCTCCATTCGCAATGAATACGAATGGAGAATAACAAGCTATTGTTTTATAGCAAGAGTGCTATTCAAGGAACCATTACTCTATGGTGAGAGCAATGATTCCATGGTTTTCACGTTGATTTAAAATGCAAATTAGCGTGGGCACTCCGTCGGTAGCAAAGAGTGCATAGGGAGTACACCAAGTATTAATACGAAATGGATATTTGCAGATACTTTATAGTTGAATATTTCAACTTCAAAGCTACTTCGATTCAAACCAATATAACATAAAATAAATTTTGAAACCACTCTAGCCAACCTACTTTGCACTCTCAAGTTGACTTGGAAGGTGCAGATGGCCAAGGAAGGGGCGCCTATTGGCGGGGGAAAAGTTTTTCCTTCATTATCCCATAGAGTATCCCATAGAGTAGAAATATAAAATTCAAATCAAGTTGTAATAAATGACTTGACTGATGATGCTTGTAAGTTATAAAGTAAAAATAACCAAAAATATCGGAAAAGATCAGAGGAATTACTTATGAGAAATAATTACTAGTTAAATTAATGTATGGCCACAAATATTTACAAATTTAACCATAGAATGGCAAAACCTGTGATATTTAATGTAGCTACCTACTTCAAATCGTGCCTACAATTCGGATGATCCGGTTAGTGCAAATTAGTTCCAGAAGAGAGCTGATGACTATTGGGATGGATGGAAGAATCAATAAAATCACATATAAGGTTTGTACCTAAGCGAGTCAAAGCAGTCAGTTTAACTTGCATAAATAAAAGTACACATAAAAAAGTTTTAAGGTAAGATATCAGAAGGCTACAGAAATATATCATATAATGGTACTACGCGTGGCTATTTAGTTCAGAAACGATCTTTCTACACCGTCTCCTTCTTTGTGCAAAGGAAGGAAAGCGAAAGGAAGAGAAACTGGGACACAGATGTCGTTTGCGATAGGCCAAGAAATAATACAAGAATTTCTTCTATTCTAAGATTCTTTTCCCAAAGAAATACTAAACCGAAAGATTTATTTGCTTGGAGGGTAAAATCATGGATGGCAATCGTAGCGAGAACCAAGAAAGGGTGAGGTGTACACATAAAACCGTGAAGAAAAAGAAAACGACATTTGAAGAGAGAGAAAGAGCCTGGAGACGAGGAAAAAATGGAAAAAATAAAATGCAAATTAGTTCGAGCGTCCATCCTTTGAGAAAGATGGAAACTGGGCACCCTTGTATTCTCCTCTCCATCCCATAAAGAATAACACACCTCCTCTTTAGACCCACCCATTTCCTTCAAAACACCACTCCCCTTCCCTCTCTCTTCAATCAAAAACCACTGTCATCCATGCCTTCGTTTTCTCGACATAAGATCGGTGCTCTTACTGTTACTCCCATCTTCTTCTCCTAAAGCTCTCTTTTCCTTTCCAACTCTCTTTCTTTCCCTCTATATCGCTTTTAATAACACCCTTCCTTCCATCCTCTCTCTCTCTTTCCCTCCCTTCCTAGCTTCTGATACTCCATATTCATTTCCACCTCCCCTATTCTAGACTACTCCTCTTCGTCCCCTCTTTCTTCACTTCCATCTTCTCCTTCGTCCTGTGTCAAGATTTTTTTTCCACCCCACCCTCTCCCACATATCCTGCTGTCGGTGTTATGGCGTACCGCAAGGGACTGGTTTGGGCCCTTTTACGCTCTCCGTACCTTAATTTCCATCAAAAATCACACACTAGGCCCTTCGTTCGGGAACCTGTAATTAATACCGCCTGATGTGTGGTCACTGCTTCATAAGTTGGGGCGTATGTGGCGGCCCCCTAAGAGGCCACATGTGTTCCTATTAACTCAAAATCTTTCCTCCCTTTTTCTCAGGAAACTCTTCCCCACCCGGCTTTTCGACGGACGATGAGGATTTTTTTTTTAAGTTTTCTGATTCGCCGACCATTACCTTGAAAATGCTAATCTCGTTTTTTAGTTAATATCCCATTCCCGTTTTAATAGTTATCGCCGGCATCGGAATGGAAAATGGAAAACGAAATGGGTATGGCAAGATTCAATCATAGGGGTTGAATGAGTTGTGGTTATATTTGTACCATAGCGTAAGTATGCATACTAAAGATGGATTGCAATCAGTTTTGTATTGACCGAGCGAGAAAGAGATTGGTTCGGGGCATTTGATGGAGGTTTTTCGAGAACTTCAGAGAAATGATTCATGAAATATTTGTTAGATAGTTTGAGGAATGAATAATTCAAATTAAACGTTCGTAAACATTACCTTTTATACTCGTCGCACTAGTGTACCAATTGCAGGTGCTAGCAATCAAATAAGGAATTGAGCTTATGGCCTTTTATTTGATGCGGACGCAATATCTGAAGATTTAAAAAAATATTGAAAACCCCAGCGTAATATGGTAGGTTAGATCATAAATTTATATTAGAGAGATAGTAGGACTTAACAATTTGAAATGACATTTTTTCGCGTACTATAAGGGGCAAAAATATATTATATTGAAGCTACCAGGGGGAATAAATAGGACAGCTAATGTAAATTTTTGCACATCATGCATAAAAATAAATACATATCATTTCATTTTTTTGCACGGCTGTCAATAAACAACATACATTTTTAAATGTGTAATGTCCGTCTTGCAGAGTGATGGATTTTCATAATTAGCTGATAATGCATGAAAAGATACCGGATTCCTTAGGTCAATTTGACTTATATAATAAGTTATATCAACAATAGAAGAATGCATGCCTGGAGTTGATTCGCCCCCTGCCACACACCATTGAGGCGACTTTTAGCGTATATTGTGGATTTAGATGTTGATGAAATCTAAAGAAAGATTATGTTAAAAAGATTTTACCATTATAGTCAAAATTTAATTGATCACATGCAGATGTAGGCGTCAATTACAGAGCTACATTTCGACTTCGTTTTTAATTAATTGCTACGTTGTTTACCTTGCACCCGCTCATGAGGTATAATAAATCAACCACTTATACCATATGTACAGGATACAGTTATTCAAGAAAGTTATAATGTCTACACATATCGCAACATGTATAGACTAACATTCGGAAATGATAATTAGCATTGTGCACAGTATGTATGTAGCAACATTTTTCTATTACCTAATCATGAAGAATAATTACAAAAAAACGGGACTGTAGTTCACGATCGTCATGATTTAGGAAAGGTAATGATCATGGACCAGATATCCGGGCACTGTTCTTTTTTAGAACTCAATTATTCTTGTTTCAAAATGTAATTGTCGCGGGGGTAGATGATTGCACTTTCGGACACAGTGACAACATCTGCGCCAAAGCAGTTCAAACGAAAGAGACAAACGAGGGTATTCTAGGCATTAGAAGAATTTCACCTCCTCTCCATCCTTGACGAGGAGAGAGATACACACAACATGTTCAAATCCTACTCACTCCTACGCAAAGCGCGGTAGACAAAGAATTCTCCGCCCACCGCCCAATCACCTCCAGCAACAACTTTTACCTCGCTCCCTCTTAACGACCTGTGTAATGCCACCGCTCGGCAAAAGGATCAGAAATGGCGCAGAGAGGAGAGCTTGAGGAAGGAAAAAGGAACATGCGAAGCTGGAACATTTTCTCCCTATTTGGTGCGCGAACAGATTGTCTTCACCGGGCTCACCATTAGTCCAGCGGATGATTCGAACTCTTTTCCCTCTCAACAGGGAGACTCGATCGTTCCCCCGGTGTTTTTATTTCTCTTTATCTCACTTCCCGGACCCAACCCCCCTCCATACACCTCTCCTTTTCACCGCAGGGCTGTTCGTGTGGGGATGGGAGGAATTCTTTCGGGAAAGCACAGTACGTGGGCTAAAAGAGACGGGGGTGAAAGGAGAGAGAGTGAGAGGGCGAGGCTGGGACGATATTTCCCGATGTGAATTAGTGCCCGTGGCAGTAATGTGACATGGGGCATAGAGGGGGGAAAAAAATGGAAGGGATAGGGGGGCGATAGGGAGTGGCTCCCTAGTGGTCTTTCGGTACTGGACCCGGACCAAAGGGAACGCGGTCAGCTCATCTCCATCTGTGAGGGAGCGACTCGAGTAGATATGTGCGCCTGTCAAGGGAGAAGTATAGGCTCACTCGAAGGTGATTCCGCCGGGTTCGGAATGAGTGGGGGTGTGGGGGAAGGTTTGGACAAGCTGGTGTGGGCATGGAGGTCTCTGGATGAGGAGAGGAGGATTTGAGTTGGGAAGGGAAATGACAAAAATGCAATAACAACGAAAAGTGATGGTGGGTGGATGCGATGTCGCGGTTTCCTAACGGGATAGCAACGATGCAGGGTCGTTTAAGAGTTCTGGATGAGTGATAATTTTTTAAGACACAACCAAACTTACTTTGATTACAGAGTATGTGATAAAAACAATTTAATATCGATAGTGAGCAGTGCCGTGGTATACAACACACTGTGTTGCACCTAGTCAAGCATACACATAAGTAAAGTTGTGTTCAACCCGAAGGTTGTTCTTTGACAGGTGGGGGTAGAGCTCTAGCAGTAGCATAGTGCTCTACCCACTAGGCCACACGACCTAGCATACATATACATTTACTTAATACCCTGTAAGCCACCGTAAAGGTGTGTGGGAGGGGATGAATTCACACCAAACATGCATTACATATCGTGTATAAAAAGAATTAGGAATTATATTCAAGTCTAAACTTCACAATTTAAAACAAGATAAAAATAGCGAAGCAAGCATGCAAAAACATGATATTATTTGGGTTCACTTAAAGTCGTTACACCAACGTGTGCTATCCAATGATACACTTGTATTTATACAATTTGATATATATGTACAGCTATTCATATCGCTAATTGCGCCAAGAAAGAAGGACATTTTGAATCTGTGAGTTCGGCAATCGATTTCTCTAATTTTATGATTATGCTCCGGTGTACCATTGTAAGTTGGAGTTCGCAAAATATTTTTTGCGTCATCATTGAATATATTATCTTGGAATGTATTGAATAGATTAAGTCTAAATTTCAACTTACGGACTGACAATGATGCCTATTTTAGTTCATCAAACAAACTGGTTACGCTAATATAGTACCTTTACAAATATTGCAGGCCTTCGATGCACTCGCTCCAGTTCATTATTTAAGCCTATAAGACGCTAATATTCATCGTCATCAGTGAAAATATTATCTAGGAATTTATTTAAGAGAATGGAATAGAAAGAGAAAAGAAAGCATTAGAGAAAAATGGATCGCAAATTCAATTCCAGCTTCTATAGCTGTTAATAACCTCATACACAAATCGATTAATCAAAAATTCAAATACACTAAACGATCAAGGATTTTCAAACATTTAATTAATTGATTATTCCCTAAAAGTATCGATTATTTCCTCGATGTTTTGTTATTTTTCATTTTTTTTTCAAATTCAGATCTCTTAAAAATATATCTTTATTTGACGACGAGGAGTGTTTTCAAAGGGACGACGTAACATTAAAATTATGTATAATTTTACATATCTATTTACTCAAATCACCTCTGCAATATTTAATGACTTGCACCGCCAGTCATCCCGAGGATGTAAGGCAAAGTGCAAATCATAGCCAAAATGCCAAATACATTCAGTCAAAAGTCCTTTCTGAACACTAAAGATCGACTTTAGACTAACCAGGTACACACAGAAACATGATTACAATCTATAATTGAAAATATACACTTAATATTGTGTTCGGATAATGAAAAAATATATCTCCTTCGGAATGATTCCACGATAGTATGTGTTTTGACACGAGGCAGCATCATTTGTATTCATATCACGGGTTACGCTAGCTGTATCTACCTCCAAGAGTTCCCTAGAATACCAAATGGCGCAGCAAATAATCCACCGCTACTTTCTTCCCAAGTGTATAGCATTTTTTCGACTGCGTGGGCGCCTAATAGGTAGATGTAATCCCTAACCAAGGATCCCAGTTCAAATCTAGGGGCCACTTAAGCTAAACTCTTGCTGCGTGATTTTTATAAGTAATAGATTTATCATAAATAAAACAGAATTGCAGGCGTAAAGTTACTAGTCCCCCTATCCTAATATGTACATTTCTAAGACATTGAGGTTAGTACTTGGGTAGCTCTAGCCTCAAAAACGTAACTGGCCTCCGAATGAAACGCTAGTGATGCATATACTTTGTACCTTACCAATTCTCACGGGGCATGCAACTGTTCACGACCATTTCATTCGTCATAAATAACTATATTTGAATGACCAACATAGCGTTCAAATATACTTTTTAGTGGTTTCAATAGACTTGTCAGCAGAAAAATATATGCGCATACTACTGTGTCTATGTGACTTATTTGTCGCCATGTGAAAACGACATTGGATATTTACGCTTTGGAAATGTCAAGAAATGAACGAAGCTGAGACCATTGTTGAAATCAACCAACCCTGGTGGAATATTTTTAATGCGGCTCCATTCATTTGCTTTAAGACAGCAGCGATAAATATTATTGATATTTCTTTTGCTCTCGAAAATTTCCAAACAGAATGTCCTCCACTCTGTGCAGAATATATTGAGAAAAGTGAACGTAGTACAGAACATAAGTTGCTTTGCCTGTGCTATTGCCGCAACATTTGTTGTAGCAACATTGCAAGCGAAATAGAATAGGGCTGTATCAATTTCACAGATGGTGTGAAAATGGAAATTTAGTTTTATAAGAAATATCAACTCGAAAATAATCTGGGAATTAAGGTAATTAGGATCTATGAAAAGAGTATTCAACAATTATGTATTGAAAACACGTGAATTATTGTTGATCTACAGATTGTTGTCAATATAATTCCTGTTTAAATGAGGTAATTCACTTGGTAGGCAAAGCAATTCGATGGGAGCAATATACGCAGTATGAATCACTTAGATTAAATTTTATATGCACAAGTTTTAGGATAGAAAATCTGTGAAAGATAGCATCATGAACATTCAAGAGTACGCGCAAGCTTTAGTCGAATCTCCCTCTTATCCCTCTGTGACTTAGTCGAGTGTTCACCATTCGAAGATTCGGTCGAGACCGTCGAGACTCGTGTATCGCCTTTCAGCGTTGAGGTCCCCGTTGCGTGGCGCCATCAGCAGCTGGTGGGGAAGTGGATAAACTGGAGACGCGGATGACTCGTAGAGGTTTGCCCTTTGCGTCACGTAACGTTTCCTCTATATAACCGCTTGAAGTAAATAAAAAGATATTCTATTCTTCCAGAAATCCAGGAAAATATTGAAGGGTCCATACATATGACTGCAAACCGGAGTAGTAGAACGAATCGATGATTAACTTCAAACTTAAAGAATAGAGTTCGATGTCTAGGCAACGCACGGTGTTACTCTTGTATGGTTCTATTAACTCACAGATTAAAAGGTCATACTCTAGGGATAGAAGTAAGTGGTACATATCGAGTTAGTTCATAATTAGCTGCCATGCAACCCAGGTTGGTGTTTCGCGATTGCAATGTTGAAAATGATAAATATGAAATAATTAGGATTACGGCTGAAAATAAAAAAAACAAGAATAAAGGAGGCCATAAAAATGAGCCAATATTTACTAGACGTTAAAGGAGTGCATATATAATGTAGTGATAGAATGAGTTATACAAATAACTTGGACTCGTGAAATAATTTTATTAATACCGAGATAAAAATTATGAAGGTAAATCACAATCAAGAGAGCACAAAAATAAATGACTGGTCTAATAGAATCATTACGAGAAATCCATTTATATCTCAACATTCTTATGAGTCTCTTTAACATTTACACCAATATTAATCCCCTAAGAGATGGGAAATTCATGTCATTGCGGGGAAATTTACTTTTATTCATTACGGATGTTTATGAAGAACAATCTATGGAGAAAAAATAAGCATGCTGCGAGTCGCCGATGACATAACTCTCATTGCAGAGACAGAGAGGGATCTGAACAAGATTCTAGTAACCATGGAAAGGACAATAGCGAGATATCAGCTGAAGATTAATAAGAAGATATTGGTGTGCAGCAAGAAAGAAGAGGCTAAAACCAATGTCAAACTAGGAAAACAAAAACTTGAAGAGGTAAAAGAGTTCTGTTACCTAGGAAGCCGAGTAACCAAAGATGGCCCTATCTTAAGATGGCCTGATGAAGACTATCGTCGAGGGAAAAGTGAACGGGAAGATTGGTAAAGGCAGGCCTCGTATGAGATACATGGAACAGGTTGTGAGGGATGTAAAAGAGAAGAATTTCGTCAATATGAAAAGGTTGGCCGATAGAAGAATCGAGTGAAAAACTGCGTCATACCAATCCTAGGATTGTTGACCATTGATGATGGTGATATGAAAAACAAGTGAGAAGCTGCATTACATAGGCATATGCTTTGATTTTTAGGTTAACAATCGTAGCAGAACAATCGTTGATATATTTACGAACAATAGGATTGCACGTGCAAGGTGTGGGGTAACCCAATGCCCCACTTAGTGGAGGACCCACTGATGGATTGTACAATTCCATAGAAACACAATTCACTGCGGTAAGTCAGAGAGATTGATGAAGGGTGCAATGATAAACAGAAAGGGGCTGAACTACCCTAGTAATGTAAACTCATACTCATGAACTACCTCATTAAGTCAAGTAAATAAATCTTCTGTTAGAGTCTACTTCGCGGACTATTATATCAGTCAATAATCTTTCGTTTGGTTCCATGCAGCTCTCCACTTGATTCTCCTATCGGCTAACGTCTTCATATTAATATGTTTATTCTCTTTTACATCCTTCTCAACTTGTTTCATATTTCTCACACGTGGCCTGCCTTTTCCATTCTTCCCGTTCAATTTTCCCTCGACGATTGTCTTCATCAGGCCATCGTACCTTACAATATGGCCGATTAATCTTTCCCACCTACTTTTTAGAGTTTTCAGCAGACTTCTCTTCTCGCTCCCTCTTCTCAAGACTTCTTCGTTTGCCACTCGGTCGATCCAGTTTGAATTCATGATTCTTCGGCAGCATCAATATTCAAATGCTTACAGCCTCTACTTCTCTGCTGCTGTTATCGTCTATGCTTAATAATATAGTAGCATGTTCCAGATGTATTTTGTAATGAAAATTTTCCTCGTTTCCCCGCTTGAATTTGAAGCTGGGAGCAGAATCTTCTTTTGATAGAATGCCTTCTTTGCCTGGGCTATATCAACTGACTATTTCTTTCTTGCTTCAACCATCGTTGGTCATTCCGCTTTCAAGATAACAGATTTATTTCACCTCACAAGTTTTTCTCCTAGTTTAACGTTGGTCCTGGCTTAATGTCTTCTGCTGCATACCAATACGTTAGTTTTCTTTTTATTCATCTTCAGGTGATATCTGGTGATTGTCCTTTCCACATTTCCTGGTGTCTTCTTTATATCTCTTTCTGTTTCTGACATCTGCCATGTCTTCGGCTAATACAAGTTGATCCAAAATTCTTAAATAAATGGAAATAATTCCCTCTTTATTAATTTGACCTGTTTAATTTCAGGTTAATCAACGCCGTTTTTATTTTATACCTACATGATGTCTAACCTGATAATTAGGCTACGTCTACCAGTCAAAGTCGTTCTTATTTAATATATGATGTATAACTTGATGAGTTGGCAGAGCCTGAGTGGTATAGTATCCTAAAACATTCCCTGGACATTTTTTAAAACAAAATCAGTCACGTTGATGAAGGTGGTGACATTAAAGTCTTATAACCCTAAGGACTAAGTTTCGGTTCATGCCTCGACACGGAAATAATATTTATCTTAAAGTTAGTCTTAGAGAGGATAATTAATTATGAACTTTGCAGCTGCAATGTTCAAAACCTAAGAGGTCGATTAATATTTCTACAGTACTGTAAAAATCGTATTATCGAAAATCATCTTAAATTTTTAATAAAATCTTTCACAAAATCAACCTTAGAAAAAACTAAATTTGCACTCATAAAGCCAAAAGAAGGTATACGTATGGAATCATGCGTAAATAGTTTACCATTCAGGCTGCTTCGTTTGTAAATTGTTTTTAAATAGGTGGTGTTGGTATCCTGGGTGACTGGAGATAGCTTCAATACAGTGGAGCCATTCAATTACTAGCGAGTGGTGTAGCAGAACGAGGCAAAGAAAGGTTTATAGTTCTCGACGTAAGTATCAATATCACTTCAAAACTTTCCATCGATTTCTTCATAAAAAACTCGTAGCATTCAGCGGAGGGGACGAGAGAATAAATTAAACGCTAAAATGAAAAGAATTTACCATTTTACTCCCTTTCCCCAGTTGAGGAGTCGAGTGGACAAAAAATAACGGAACTGCATTGATTCCCTCCGCTGCGGAAGGCACCTCTCTCTTTTTTTTTAAATCCTTCTGCAACCGACGTTTTTGTCCCACTACCTTCAGCCATCGACGTAACGATCGCAATAAACGGGTTAAAGCATCAGGGAAAAATAATATAAAAAGATTCCGCTTTAGCGACGCTCGCGTAATGAATTATCGTCCACGGTCGTGAAAAACCGCGGATCAAAAAACAAAAAAGAAACGAAAAAAAAACACGAGGCGGGCTTTCCTTTGAGTTCCGATGCTCTGCGCTGTAGGGTTCGCGTGCGCGGGGTGATTTCAACGCTCGTGAAGGACTGGGGCGAGCGGGTGGGAGATTTCTGGAAGGAGGGGAAGAGAAAGAAAGGAGATATCTTAGGGGTGGGAGGAATAAGGACGGAAGATTTGCCCTCCCTTTTGAGCTCTTGAGTGGATCGTTCTGAGCGCAACGCTCCGGTACACAGCGCCGCAACATGAAACGACAGGTGGGTGCACGCCTAAAAAAATTATAAAACGGGAACCGAACGCTCCCTTCCGCGGTTTTCTGCACGACATCGGCAACGGCGGACGCCCTTGTGTTTTGTAAGGGCGCTCATCCAAGTCATCAACAATCCTCAAGCCCAATTGGTACCGTAGTTTTCCGCTCGTTGGACAAAATCATTGTTAAAGCCTACCCTTTCTAACCGTCTTGCAGTTAGCGGTAGTAGAATTGTGGATTTCGTGCGAAGACTGAATGCAATTCTTCAAGGAAATGGCTGGGAATGAACTAGTTTTAAATGTTTTCCCGTTCGCTCAATAGAACGGCATTTTTTTCCGGATCTCATTCTGAGAGGTTTCTTTCGGCGACCAACCAAATTTAATGGTACCAAGATAACTTAATGGCTGAAGGTGTTTAATTTTATACATCTATCTGACTTTTATACGACGGCCAAATTCTCGGAAGCATCCCCTTTCATAAATGAAATATAATAACGTGCTTTGGGCGCTCCAAACTTCGGAAACGAGTTTTAAAATGATATATGCATTTTGTTTTCCAGTTTTATCCAGGCTATATTGTACGGCATGGTAAAAATACCACTCGCAATGGATTCTGAATTCTGAATCCGTTGGCCGAAGAGATATAAAACTTAACACACACTCAACAAAACACATTTTCACTTTTCCTCCTATAACCATTATATCATTAACCATTATTTATCAAGAAACTCGTGAAAGACAGGCGTACTATAAATGGAATACTGTGTAGTATTGCGTGATCATAGGAAAAATATGAACATAAAATGGCTGAATTTGATGGCATTGTGGCCCTTCGAATTATTTTCTGGAAAGATATAATGTTAATGATAGCAGTCATGAATTAATAGATAATGATTTCTGTGTAAAACTTCTGCTTCATAAATATCTAAAGTAGGTGTGCCCGGTAATGCACCATGAGGGTGTATGGCAGGGGGTGAAATATCACCAGGTATGGTTCGTTGCGTGGCTGCATGGCAGTTTGCGAATTTCGACTTAGGTACTGAAGAAAATTCAAAAAAGTTCAGCCATTAACACATATTTGGGGGAAGAATTTCCTACGATAGTTTATTAAAATGGTTATAGAAATTTGCAAAGATAATCCTCACAAAATCTTATGGAAGCAGTATGATTTTATAATGTTTCGATTGTTGCTAATGTAACCGACTCAGGCCATTTTTATTCATTGACGAAAAGAGCCATCGAATTAATATAAGGCCCTTCAAATTCGCACCATTTCTTGATCCTATCGTATTTCAATTACAAATTCAAAACCACGAACTTCATAATGCTATATTATGAAAACTAGGTAGGTTATTTTAAATAAAAGTTTTGTTGAAGCTGTGAAATTGGGAATAACATCAGGTCTAACATTCAAAATTAATGTTTTGCATTTGATTCAAAATATTAAAGTAATATGTCTAATCTGCTGACTTTTATGACGAATATTTAGCGATTTATTTTAAATTTAATATCCGTAAATGACAAACTTAACCTACGAGCAATTTTTATTGCAGTAAAATTATTTATATGCTTTATTGCGGTAATTGAGCTTCAAATATTGAGTCCAATGATTTGACGAGAAAAAGTATTTGACAAGATTATATGATCACAAGTCCTTAAACAATAAAGAGCTTAAATATTATATTGAATTTAGCGTATGGCGTGGAGACAAATTTAGCTACGATAGAATATTAACATGCTAAAATTCTTCAGAATGGTGGATTTTCATTGGAAGCAGCATTGCATGTGTAAATACTTTATTTGTCAGGGAATTTCAATTTATTACAGGATTTAAATTTGAAAAGCTTTGAATTTTTGATAGTTATGCATATCTGATTATAGTTCATTCTTCACCGCACACCCTTGTGGTGGCTTGCAGGGTGTTATATATATATAGATGAATAATTATTAATAGGGTACGGATGATGAGTAGGGAAATACGAAGCAATGAAGAATTCAATAGGTTTTCTATGATGGGAAAACTCACTTTTCATTAAACGCCGTTTCCGAAAGTAATGTAGCAGTAAATTAGGCTCTGATATTTTTATACGGCATTATTATGGATCACTTCGACCGGAAAAATCCTCTTATTTCCTTTCGAAACGAATCAGGTTCAAAGGGCAGACTTCTTCTCGCTCGCCCGCATCCTCCGACCGTTGCCGTCATTAAATCTGAAAGGGTAACCCTAGAGGAGAAAACCACGGAGAGAGATTATCTCCACGCGCGGAAAACAGTCTCCAATGTTTCGGCATATGCCGAGATGATTGGCCCCGCAGCTAACCGACCGTAAAAATCTTTGGTAAGGGAGGGGGGGAAGGGGGAAACATTTCGATAATCACCGCGCACATGCTTAAAAGATCCCACTCGGACGGTTTGAGATCTTCCCATCAGGCTTTCTCATGGGCAACGAATCACGGAGCAGGAAATATCAATCAAAGGATCGCAACCGAGAACTCTTTTAGAGAATAGAGAGTGGGTTGGTGGTGAGGAGGGCAGACGGGGGCGGTTGGGGGGCGCCTTGCCCCCTTCCTACGGCCCCGGGCGAAGGTGCCGCCACCCTCAGGGGGAATGCCTCCTCCTCTTCCGTTTCAAAGTCGAAGTTGAGAGTGACACGAAGGGTCAGGGGGGGTTGGAGATGAGCTTCGTTCCTCCCACTGTTCTGTCGAGAGTCGAGGGGCAGAAAACTCTTTGTTCTCTCTCTAAGGAGGCCATCTAAGATGCATGTGACGAAAACTTTACCCATTGTTGAACTCCTCAACCCTCCATGTGATTAGCAACGCTTGGAATTGATCTTTCAATAGAGCTCTCCTATCTTCCATTAGGAGAGATATAAATATAACAATAAAATCTTTAGCAATATAAGGTAAGCTAATAGGGGACTCAAGTGGAGATCTATGCCAAATCAATCTTACGATTTTTGACATACGATAGTGAATGATCAACCAATTAAATTATGAGCATGAATTTAGTGCTTATATTTTTGATAGAACTCTGTCATTTTTTTCAATCTATTTTGGCTATCCCAAGTTTATTTGTTAGCTTTAAAAGGCATTTATTTCAAATCGTTACTCTGGCCTTACCATCCAGTACTTTGGTGAAATATTTGACAAGTTTAGAATTAGATATCAGCTCTCCACTACCAATGTAAGGTAGAGCTTTTGTGTAATCCAAAATCCAAAGAGGTGTCTTATTGGGCAAACCGACACTGTTTGTTTGGCCAAAAAAGCACAATGGTTGGAGGAAGAGGGCATGTTCATGACTGTATCCAGCAAAGGGTTACGAAGGGCCTTGACCTTTAATATCCAAGTCAGGTTTGATAACTGGGTCTACTTTGGCCCTTATGGAAGCTATCATTATTTCATGAACGACCTATGAAATGCATGTTAAAAAATTAACGAGCTTAATGACTATAACATTGCTAACCGTGGAATGCAACTTTGAAAACAAGTATGGCATTTATTGAGCGGAATTGAATTGCACATTCCCGAACGAGCTCCATAACTTCTAGAGAAAATGTGCGGACATAGTAAATATACATAACACTTGAATTATTCTTTGCTTTGCAGGACATCCATTGGACACATTTGGTGTATATATGTATAACGTAGGATTTACATAAAGAATGCCAACAACGTGTGGGATTTTAGATGGTATTATTCTTGAGGAGCTCCTTCCATCTATATATATAATGGCCCATCATCATCACAAGTCAGTAAACCTAAGATTGGTTTGACGCAGCTCTCCACTCGTTATCAGCTATACTCTTCATATAATTAGTATTTTTGACATTTATTGTTGTCTATTTAATAAATAGGGTAGTTTCCTATTATTTTTTTATTGTCTTGATCGAAAGTTTATAACCTCTGGAGTACGTGTTTTAAGCCGTTCGATTTTTAAATGACGTTAAGTATTTTTCCTCATTAATTAAAAAGTGAAAAAAATCAATGGCGCAAAAACGCGACGGCAAACTATTGCATGCCGGTTAATCCTACTCATGACGTCAAACTATTTCCTCTACCTGCCACCAGGTGGTGCTGCGGGAGCTTCCAAATAGACGCCGCACTCCGTTAAAGCTTATGAACAAGTATTGGAGGCATATTTATTCCGTTAATTAATTATAATTAACTTTTATTTATTTATTTAACATTACTTATGCAGTTGATTCATTTAAAATCAGTTAGTATTCCTTTCACAAGCATATCATGTAGTTCGCCTATCGCCGCACGACCTTCACGCCATGCTTCGTCGTAGCAGAAGACACAGCGAGCAGGACGTCCTTGAGCCTATAAAATGACTAATAATACCATGTTTAACTGAGAATTCTTTTCCAACATTGATCGTTTTTACAGGTTAATACTAATAAATATTCACTAGAGCTAAGGGGCCCTGAAATACAACGGTAAGTTCAGGAGACGAATTTTCCTATGCTTCGCAACGTAAACTACATACCTGTTACGTCAGCATGAAGGCAGCGCACCCCGCCATTTCAGAGCCTTTTCAAATGGCCTTAAAATTAACATTTAATTCTCTAGTAAACTGGGATTTCTCAATACAAACTTTTTGCGTAAATTAAATACATTTATGGCAGGGCACAAATCGCAATTAATGAAGTCTGTTTTCTTTGATGAAGGAAACTACCCTATTAATAAATATGTAATCACTTAAGCTCTTAAATTACAAGGTGCCACCTATCACAGTTTTGAGCAATAATCTAATGCTTTAACATAAATATTAGGCATAAGGCGTTTGATTATCCGATGTAATTTTCTAACGCTCTTTTATGGTAAAGTACTAATGCCTACAATTTCACGAATTAGCATCACAAACAAATCTCGAAGTTAAAAATCGTGAAATTCTTGTTTCATAGACCATCACAATTGTCTTAAATTGACCCCGAATGAGTGAAAATTATGAGACACGATAGGGTAATCATCTTTGTATCAGCAATGGGAATCACATTAAAATTTGTGCATTACTCGCTTGCTGGCATAAATTTCAGATTCACAAAGATACACTCTTGCGTTCAACCAGGCTTCGTGATGCGAGAATTTTTGACTGACGTTGCATCTTTTTCCCGCGTTGTTATTACGCATCTAAAGCCTGATTACAATGTTTTCGTGCACATCGAGTTGTTTGAAATAGGACGCAAATCGAATTACGCACCGCACAGGAGGAAACGCGGACTCGGTTACTCCGGCCGTGAATAATTGCTTTATAAATAACCGAGCGCCAATGACCCCGCCGTGACTCAAACCTGTGACCCTCATCCGCGGACTCAGTCACGCCACCTGCTTCGGCGGGGACGTTGACAAATGAACGTCGAGATTCTAAAGGACGCGGGATCCGGGCGTAAGGGTATCGTCCATCTCGGGCAGTGATTTTGGGCGGGCTTGCAATTACGCGTATTTGTTTGGCAATCATAACCCCTAAACGCTGCTCCCCGATAACTGACTCGGTCACGAATAATTGATCTATGCGCCATTCTTGGTAGCGTATTATTTATCCTGTCAGCTGCGCATTCGGGTGCGTTCCTTTAATTTGCCCCTGGCAAACGGGCCGTGTAATCTACATCTACATACAACCCTGAAAAGCACTGAAGAGTGTATGGCAAAATGTGGGCAACCTAGGGCATGCCTAATTGACGAGTGAACATTACTTTTCATAGTGTCTGCTCATTTAAGTTCTCTTAGCAAATTTGAAGGTATTCTGTTTGCCGATGACGTTGGAACTATGTTAAGAACACTTATCGTATTACGCTATATTTGATCAGAAAATCAAGATTTGCCGATAGACTACATATATATCTACGTAATACCCTGCGCGACACCAAGAGGGTGTGTGGTAGGGGGTGAAAAATCACCAAACATACACTAGGTATTGACATGCAACTAAGCTACTACATGGAAACATGATAGATAATAGGGTCATATGCAGCTAGATGGTTAGTATCTACACAGTAATAAAGAGATTGGTTGTTCATACATGCATCATGCACCACACCCTACTCTATAAGTCTACCTATCTGCTGCTATGGCTATGCTGCCTATTGTGCTCTCTTATGGTGACTCTTAAGGTAAAAATGACATTTTAAACTATCGGTACGACAATCTATCTCTAATCTTGTTATTCCGATCAAACCTGACATACTACGCAGGGGTCCTTAATATATATCTAACGTCACTTGTAAACAAATCAGCTTCGAGTTTACGTAAAAAGTTGTAGACAATCGTACGGCTAGATTTTAAATGCTATTCTTCTCTCTAAAAATTATTAGCCATAAAAGACAACATATTAGCAGATAAGGCGGCTACATTTTGGTAGAGTCATGTGTGGTTTATCTAAAAAATAATCTTTAACCTGCTGCCGGTGACTAAATGTTTAATACGCCCTTGCATGTCTCATAGCAATTATAAGCTTAAGCGATTAAACAAAGGTTAAACGATTTAATAATTATTATGTAACCGCATTGTACTTATCGTTTTTTTGCACGTTTTTATGAGACATATAACTAACTAGTTTCTCGAATGAATAGTATTTTATGCACCTCTTTGTTGCATGTGCACACGTTTGCATTCATCCCTTGGAATGCACTCCCGACATGGCTTTCAGAGGATAGTTTGGCTCCATGCTTCTCATTGGAAGCCACTTCTTGAGACGGCTTTCTCTGAGACTTCTTGGATGCTACTCAATTTGTTTTAAACCGTTATCTCAACTAAATTCACCATGGGGACACATAAATACCCTCAAATAGTCATCTTGCAAGACGAACGCGGAACATATTTCTAGACCAACACTGCCGACAAATTTCCACCCTCATGGATGAAACAATGGCAGGAGAGACCAAGGCAATAAATGAAGAAAGATTCACGATAGGACTGAGAGAAGGAATAAATCGTTTTTCCAAGAACAATACACAATCAAAACGCGAACTAATCCTAATTCCAACAAATATGTATCGCGCTTCGTAATTATTTCCTAATTTTCTTTCATAACTTTTGCGAAAACAAATATTGTTTGGCAAGAAATTGAAGGATTGATTATTTACACAAAATATAAAGTAATATATTTTAAAACTATTATTTAAGGCGCATCAAAATACGGATCTTTTGAACATATTCATTTTCATATACATATATTTGTTGCATTAGATAATTCTAAATAGATTTAATGTAAATATTACTACGATGCATTCGAATAAAGTAAGGACACTCATTTTATGCTAACCTGTCAAGCCATTTTGTACGTTGGGTTTGGGTTTATATTCATGTAAAAGCCGAACACTGAAAGCCTCGTTCTAGGAACTGCTACCTCTAGATGAGTAGTTTTCTACTGAAGTGTATAACTTTACTCTTTTTCTCTGTATTTTATCTGAACTTAACTGAATGTATTATTATTGTTCAGCAAAAGCCATTTTGAAGACTTGTGACCTGTCACCTCATCCAAGCCCTTACGGCGGACCGCAAGGTAACACCTTGACAAAGATGTAGATGATCTTGTGTGAATATTTGTGATCACATGAAAAATATACAAGGTGAGATCTAATTTAATAATATTAATGCGTACGAAGTTTGGATTAATGCGAGTTAGTATGTTAAGAATCACGAAAGTACAAGGGCTAGAGTTATGAGTTCGTCAAAATGTGAAAATATGCAAAAATATCCCAACTAGGGATGGGTCGGTTCCACTTTTTTTCGGTTCCGGTTCGGTTTTTAACGTCGGTTCTCGGTTCCGATTCTCGGTTCCGGTTCTTAATTTACCACTTACTTTGCATTGCTCAATGGTAAGATAAGGTAATCAATAATCATTTCCGAGACTGAATTACAATAATTCGCGACTTTGAAGCATCTAAGTACACCATTTCACCAGGTTTTAATGTGAAGCCTCCACTTTCAGAGTGTGAGTAGGTTTCAAACTGGTTTTCGCGCCTTATTTCGGTACCGATTATTTTTGGCCTCGGTTCCGGTTCCGGTTCTAAGCTCAAGAACCGGTGGAACCGAGAACCGAAGAACCGAATCGACCCATCCCTAATCCCAACAAAATAACGTTATCCTTCCTAATTATCACCGCAATAGCTTAAATCTAATATTTATTGTTACTTATAGTAAAAAATATAACTTTAAGGCTTTGTATCTTCAAATCCATGTATCTCATTCAAAAGGTACGAACGAAATAATAGTCATTATGCCAATGAAGAACTTGGTTTATCTCGCGGACGAGATAAGTCTTACGACGAGCTAGAATTACTAAACCTAAAATTACATTGTACCGACGAGCGTAAAGCGGAATAAATACCATGAGTCTGATTGATTCCGAAAATTACTATTAGGAAATGAACATGAGAAGCGAAGTAAAAAATATACAAGGAATCGCAAACAAAATCCTGGTAATCGGGGCATATATATTGACTTATTATATGCTTTTTAGATAGATGTTAGCTCGTTCAAGGATTTCATTCAGTATATTTTGTACCATACATTTTTAGGACGCCACACTAATTTTCTTCGCCTTCAGGGCAGAAGAGTATTTAAATGCTAATATGGACTTAGCAGAACATAAGTTTTAGGAATATGGTAAAAGACATGAAAGTCTAGAGATTTCGAGCTGCAATTTATAGTAGCCTGCAAGAATAACATAATTTAGAGAAATTTTTAAGTAGAATGTCACTGGATTCAAAGGTGAATTTAGAATGTTATCTTACTCTTCGTTACGAGTAGAAGGTTTCAATTAACGTACTTGCAGTAGGAATTCCGTTCCCATTGTTTGCAACTAATAATGATTGAAAGTTAGCGATATTTTACTTTTTTTACAATGTCCACGGTCGCTAATACTCTTTCACTGAAAACAATTTAGCCGTGACAAGAAGAAAAAGGACGTTTGGGTTTTCTGGGATACGCCCCTCATTATCTCAGCGAGTGGGCAAAGGCTCAGAATGCAAGTCAGACAGAGAAATAAGACTGGTCAAAGTTGTGCAAGGAATATACAAAATATTTAGTGGACTGGATCCCATTCGTTGGCGAAGGAACAGTTGACAGGCATGAGGTGAACAAAAAGGTTTCTGCAACTCGTAAAAAAATATTCCCATCTGTTGTTTCAGCTAGGCACTTGACTGTAATGAGAACTGCACCTCTCTGCACCTCCGACGCGAAGGGAAGGTTAATTTTTATATATGCCTCGCTGGGAAGTTATAGCTTTATTTCATGTTCATTCTCATTGCATTCAAAATTTACTTCTAGCAGAGCAAGGGATGCGTGCTCCGTGCTTCAAGCTTTTACTATGATTTAGAATGATTAAATTCTTTAGATATGTCTTGGAATGAACAATCAAATTAAAATGCTAAATGTGCATACCTAACAATTTCTTTGCATGCTTTCAAAATTCGAGGCTGAGCCAACTTTTTGAGTAATTTAGATACCTTCTTTTACACCTTGCCCATCTTTCATTACGCTCGAAGCTTCTGGTAGGATAAGACTTCATTGTATTTGCACGTGGCATCACTAAATTTTCAGATATTAGTCTATTAAGGCCGCTTTACACGATACCATTTTTCGTACAATTTCTTGTACAAACTCTTGCATGAGGAAATTGTACCGTGTAAAGCGGCAAATTGTACGAAAACTTGTGCGATTGTCTGAATGACTCTACGGGAAATAGAACGTGTTCTAATTCCATTCAGACAAACATACAATTTCGTTCAGTCTATACAAGAGTTTGTACAAGAAATTGTGCAAAAAATTGTATCGTGTAAAGTGGCCTTTACGGAGAATTTTATCTTACAGACAAAAGAGGAAATAAATCTCCCCGAGTTGGCTGAGCCAATTTTGTAGGTATAATTTGTAGGTATTATTTGCCAATCATACTATCACCATTGATTTTTAGTGTGAGATAACAATAATTTGAGTTTTTTTATCTCTATTTTTATTATTTCTCTCACCCAAAGAAAAAGGAAAAATAAGACTTCAAATTCATTTCAACGTATTCATATTAAGAAATAATCGGATTAGCGAATAACTCAAGAGTTACGAGCACTTAAAATTCCATTTTTTTTAACTTTCCTGATTGGCTCAGCCAACTTTGAATGTCACAAATGCTGAAATTAGAGCAGATATGTTTTAGAAGGCAAGTAATGGTGGAAACTTCGTTTAACTAGCTCCTTTACAAATATGAGTAATGCTGCGTATACTTTATTTGAATACACTGTCTTATAAAACAAGTTTCGCTTAAAAATATCTCTCCTTCCTAGCTTGCTAAGAGAATAATCTACCTGTCACCAAAATTGTGAAACAAATGAGTCTTTAAGCATGTGACATGGTTCATGATAGATATTGTCAATGGTTTTTTCCATGTTAGCTCGTACGAAGAGCTGAGATATCAAGAAATGTTTTTCCAAAACTTAAATACCATATCGCACGTTTAGATATGTGTATCCTATTAAAATAAATAAATTAAACAGCTCCTGCTCTTTATGGTGCGCGTACTTCGCTATAATTCTTCCGACAATCGAACCACTGGTAGGTTCCCAGTTCGACATCTGGAGGAGCCTATGGACAAATAAGCTGCCAGATCTTCCTGAAATAACTACTGGAAAAGAAGTTCTATCAACTGAGATGATCTAGAGAAAGTAATGATGGACAAGATTTGTAAAGGGACGGTACGATAACTATATTGGCGTAATCAGTCTATTAAATGCATTGAAATGGGAATCATTGTCAGATCGCAGGTTGAATATTAGATTTAATCTCCTAAATAAATTCCAAGATAATATTTTCAGTGATGACGCTAAAAATATTTTGCGAACCCCAACTTACTATGGTAGACTAGACCATAATCACAAAATCAGAGAAATTGATTGCCGAACTGACAGATTCAAAATGTCCTTTTTTCCTCGTACAATTAGGGATAATAGCGGTAAATATGTCCGACACGAGTGAATCAATGTATAGCATAGGTAGCTGATATATTGTATCAATTAGATATTGCAGCTGGTGTAAGGACTTGAAGGTAACCCAACTAACAGCATGTTTTTGCATGCATGCTTTGCTATTTTTATCTTTTTTAAATAGTGAATTTTAGACTAGTATATTAATACTAATCCTTTATTATGCATGATATGTAGTGTATGTTTGGTGGGAATTCACCCCCTGCCGCACACATTTCTGGTGGCTCACAGGGTATTATGTAATTGTAGATATTGAAGCTGGAATGACTAAATTACTATTATTAAATCAAAAATATTACTTGAGAAACCGCGTATAAACGATTGGGTATTAAGTAACGGGCAGCTGACCGGAAATCCTCGGTTTAGACCTCAGAAATGTTGATGCATGTACCTTAGATAACTAACATCACTTTATATATTTCCATTCTTGTTATGTATTTCATTTTTGGTGTTCATTTGTTATTTAGTGTATTTACTTTTTTGTTTTTATTGTTTTGTATTGAGCTAACGCCATGGTTACCAGAGAGGAGAAAAAAAACAGTGATTGTTTAGTGAGAGGCCATATTAAGATGTAAGGGATAGATACAGACATAAAAAAGTGTCAAGTGATATTTAAGTTTTTATTTAGATAATCGCATTGCTACATTGATGCCTCTCTGGATACGTACAGCAGACTACAAGCTGCGTGCTTTTCTGGATACTAGATCTACCCGAGAACCCATAGGCGTGGTAGAGAGAGGGACTGCCCTTTTACCCTGATTGGGGATTTCACACGCCGTTGGTACTTGGTTATAGATGAACCCTACCAACCCACCCGAACTAAGGGTTGACTGCTTTAGTTTTTCTTCTCTTGGAGGAGTCACATATGTCGGGGCCATGACCTGAGGCAACACGCTTCCAGCAGTAACCACCAACTCCCGACCGGGGACCACCCTCAGAACAGCCCCCTTTATCACACACGCCCCTCCCCCTACTCCAACCCCCTCCCACCACTAAGAGGAGCTGCCTCTCCTCCCGAAAAGACCTGCGAGAGACACACGCACTCGAGGAACGCGAGCACGCACGACTCCGTGAAGCAGAGAGTGGGGCAAGCACATTTCCCCGCGTCCCGCGTGACTTATTGCTCCGTCCTATCTCTCCAACGTGGTGCCGCTATTTTCCCTCCACCCAACAATCTCACTCCCTACCCACCGGCCAACGCGAGGGAGTCACGTAGAAGAAAGCAGAGGTTCTTGGCGAGCGATTTCACGCATTGAAGTCGAGGAAAGCCTAGGAAGAGACGGAGTGTCTTGGTTATCAGGTGTTCCCCAAGGAAGCGAAGTACATACATCTACGTCTACATAATACCCTGCAAGCCACCACTAAAATGTGTGGCAGAGGGTGAATGGGGTCGTTTACCATATTTTTTTTATTTCCGAATCTGATAGAGTTTGTAAAATAAAAAGACCCGTGTTTTTCCGTTTTTTGATCCGTCAATTAGTTCTCGAGTTATAAGCGGCGAAAAACTGATGTTTTTAACCCTTTCGGAAAAGTGGGTGTGGTGCAACCTCTGACGTATATCGACTTCGTCCAATCACAACTGAGCCCGCGAAGCTACTTCGCCTTATCGCAAAGGGGGGGACACAGCTGACTCGGCCAATGGGAGCGATTTCGACAGCATCTGTGCGAGCAGACCTTCCGAGAACCCCCCTCCACTCCCTTCCCCCTCCCCTGAAAGCAGTCAAGGACGGGAGGAAAATGACGTCAATGTTATCACAGCAGCTTTTTCGATGGGCGTCACCTTTTGCTTATTTTGATTTTTGATTTATGAGTGAATGGTTGTGGTTAGAAGATTCATTTTTTCACTAAAATTAGTTTTTCGTTTCCATCTAACGATTTCGTGTACAAAATTGCGGTTTCGGTTCCGAGTAAACGCCCCCATTCAGTCTCTCACGCTCCCTCTCAATAAAGTCCTTCGGGACATTATGCCACGTTTTTACGATTCTTATTTGCTCGCCCACACTTGGAGAGTTTCTTTAAGATGGTGCTCATCGCTTCAACGGAGCAACTTCTTCATGAAGGCACTGATCAGGCAAAATAAGTATTGAGCAACCGAAGCAAGAGTTATTTTTCAATCTGCTTCATGTTTATCATCTGTGCGAGCAGACCTTCCGAGAACCCCCCTCCACTCCCTTCCCCCTCCCCTGAAAGCAGTCAAGGACGGGAGGAAAATGACGTCAATGTTATCACAGCAGCTTTTTCGATGGGCGTCACCTTTTGCTTATTTTAATTTTTGATTTATGAGTCAATGGTTGTGGTTAGAAGATTAATTTTTTCACTAAAATTCGTTTTTTGTTTCCATCTAACGATTTCGTGCACAAAATTGCGAATTCGGTTCCGAGTAAACGCCCCCATTCTCACCAAACATGCACTACATATCATGCATTAAAAAGGATTAGTATTAATATACTAGTCTAAACTGTACTATTTAAAAGTTAAAAATAGCAAACTAAGCATGCAAAAACGTGCTGTTAGTTGGGTTACCTTCAAGTCCTTACCCCAACATCAACTATCTATGTTATGGATTGATTCAGTCGTATTGGAAATATTTACCGCTATTCATATCCCTAATTGTACGAGGAAAAAAGGAAAAAATTTTGAATCTGTCAGTTAGGCAATCGATTTCTTTAATGTTGTGATTATGGTGTAGTCTACCATTGTAAGTTGGGGTTAGCAAAATATTTTAAACTTCATCAATGAAAATATTATCTTGGAATTTATTTGAGAGATTAAGTCTAAATTTCAACCAATGATCTGAGAATTATTCCCATTTTAATACATTCAATTGACTGGTTACGCTAGTCAATTGTAGTCATCGTACCGTTCCTTTACAAATCTTGCCGATCTTCGCTGCACACGTTCAAGTTCGTTATTTAGACCGATTTCGTAGGGATCCCATACACTGGCAGCATATTCCAAATGAGGTCTAACAAGGGAAAAGCAGCTGATTTCTCGTACATGATCGTCACATTTACCCAATACTCTTTTGATGAATCCCGGTCTACGATTACCTTGACCCATTATTTCTCGCATCTGTTTACCCCAGGAAAGATCATGTGTCAGTAAAGACATAGTCCAAGGAAAACTCATAAAACTTTAGCATTAATATAGTCCCTTATTTTGAAATATTAATTAAAACACTGAAGGATCTCAGAGTCATGAAGGAGTGAAAAGTCACTATTAATACTCCTGCATAAATAACTGGTGACAGGGAAGAACCCAGTAACTATCCCGCTTCTACCCCTCCTTTCAAATCTATTTGCTGTAAGTTATTTTGGCTTAATAGTCAGTATGCTCAAGGACAATTTAGATGTTCGGGAGTCGCATACATTTACTTACACATATAGAGAAAAAGTAAATAATACCAGACACAATTAATTTTACTCGTGCATGATATTCTTGCTTCCGACGAAAATTATGCTGAGGATTATTCGGTGTTCCCAAACTTCAAAAAGATATTAAAGAAAGTTTCCTTTATTGAATTAACCCTGAAGTTAGAAATACATAATTATATGAAATAAGCAAAAACATTTTATGTTGGATTAAAATCCATGCATTTCAAATTGGTCGTAAAAAAAAAGATCGTTATAAATGGCCTTGTGACCGGTATCTTTCAAGTCTCATTGGTTACCCATTCTTAAAAGGTAACGTAATAGGCCCGCTAATATTTTATCTCTGCATTAATGACAACGGGTCCATGATGAGTAGTAAACTTTGACTTTTTGCTCACGAAGTGGTAGTGTACAAAGAGATTCCCATGACAATTTCCAAAGATCTCAATGACGTTGGCGTAATAAAGCCAGGAAATAGGAGCCCAAGATAGCGGAGAAAAAGGATATAAAACACTCAGAAAATGTGATGAGAAGACGGAAGGGCGATGTTGCTGTTCGCTGGTAAGGCACCACCTATGTTTTTCTTGGGTGTACAATATGAGACTGTAATATTGGTAATAAATAGAAGTTGCAAGAGAGATAATGGAGATGAGGTCTCGTTAACCTTAACCGTTAGTTTTTATAGACTTTTATAGAGATGTCATTTTTCCCCCGTACTATAAGAGAACACAATAGGCTGCTTAGCAAAGGGATAGGTAGGGGAAATATTGTAAAGTAGTGAGTAGTGCACGATGCATGTATTAATCCCTTAAATACTATAAATACTAGCTAGTAAATACTAACAATCTAGTTGCATGAGACCCTATCGTTGCTTGTTTGCATGTGAATAGTGCATGCTTGGTGATCTTCGGCCCCCTGCCACAAACCCTCGCGGTGGCTTGCAGGGTATCTCGTAGATGTAGATGTTATAGACTTTGGGGGTCATAGATTTTAGTTAAAAAATCTATAATTATAAAAGGTAAATCAAAATATTAACTAGTTTATTCGAGAATAGTTACCAAAATAGCATAAAAATAGCCGTTTTTTAATATAAAAAATAATTAACCTACCATATTTATACCGGGCAAAAGATGTACAACGTGTGTGAGTAATTCTATTTAGACATTGCCTGTAAATTGTTTAAAAAGTGAAGTTGCATTCCCCCTTGATGTTAATCAGTAATTTCTAATTACTAAGTAGATGTGTTCGACTTAGTCATGGTTTTTCCATTTCACCACTCACTAGCTCCACCGCCCTCCCACAGCTCCCATTTCACCTCGAGGGCCCATCTTACCCTACTTCTTCCCGACCCCATTAAGGGATATCCCCTTTTTAATTTATTTTTTTGTCCTACGACCGCGTAGAAAGGAAGACAAAGTATTTCCGTTTCACAGGTACGTACACGTTTTTTTCCGTCTCAAGGAGGGTCCGTATATGAAACATAAGGCTGAAGAAGTTTTTTTTATCAATGTATTAAAGAGTAAAATTCAATTTTTTCTGACGCCGGCCCCGATGTATTGAGAACGGAGAACGAGAAGGAGATACTAAGGCGCCCAGCTCTCGCTGTGTGTGATGTGAGAAGGAAAATGATAGAATGTTTCGCAGATTTTGGAATGCTTCGTTATTGTTTTGACTGTACAGGTTACACTGACAGAATGAGCAACTAGAAAAACTACTTCTACTATTTCTACTTTTTTTTCGTGGAAACATCTAAAGAACTGTAGTAAATTATTGTGAGAATAAGTATTTATTTATATAAATAATTTGTTGTTCGCAATTTAAAATTAAAAACTCCATCGCAGTTTAAGTATAACAGGTACAACATGTCCATAGACATCGATGTGCCAAATAAAACCTATTATTAATTACGACGAATTAAAAACGACGTTATTCAAAAGGTCTCGATCCTCGATAACGTCATGTTTAGGATGCAAAGGCAACGATTACTTCAAATAGTTCAATAGTCAAAAAGTCATTACCCAAGACTCGATAACGATTGCTCCTGATATCACCCCATATCGTAAACATAAAACACCTCACAGAGATTATCAGTAGATAAAATTCGCTTTATTTTTCCCTCAGGTAGCAGTGGTAAAACTTGTAGGATAATAATAATAATTATTATTAAGCTGTATTAAGCTGATATATGGCTTCACTATTGTGGTAGTAAGGTCGGTAACGTGCCGCCATTAACAGAGAACAAATTGAAGTTTTATCGTATTAAAAAATGGGCAGAAGTCTGCTGAAATATTTTCACCATTGTTAGGATTCCATCTCAAAAATGAGAACTACGATGATAGTAGGTATCTTTAACATTCACACTGAAATTATCTTTCCTCTTTAGTCTTAACAGTATACATTTTCGAAGAAGTGGCCTAGTCATTAGTAGTGCACACTCTTAACCTCTTGGACGGTTGCGCTATGCGCACGACTTCGACTGCTTTGTGGCATAATATGCCTAGCAATTCGAGAACATCTAGCTCCCTTAAGGCCTCTTATATTCCACAGGGAAAAATGACGCCTCGGTAGCTTAACTGGTAAAGCACCTGGCCGGAAATCAGGGGATCCGGGTTCGTATCCCGGGCAAGGCGAATGATTTTTTCTCTGTGGAATTTCTGCCATTGTGCATTTTCAGCGGGTAACGCCGTTAAGGTCCTCGCGGCTAGTTCGCGATCCTTCAATTTGTTATTAGTAGTGCAGTTCTTAGCTCTATCTCTATAAGTTTGAACGAGTTCTTGACTCTATCGACTTAAACCAGGGTCGATGATGGGAAAAGCAATGGTTGGACGGCGTTTCACTTCACGGGCATAGAGTAGGTGTCGTGTTTGCTGATGGGAGGGCCACCAAAATGAAACCAGAAGCCGACTGAACTTCCTCGGGACAGGGTGAAGGCTGACATTTCGATCTCCTTTCGAGGGCGGGTGGTGGGGGGACTTAATAAACCAGAAGCCCTTTACGTATTTCGAAATATAATTGAAAAGTTAATGGAAATTCTGGAGGAATTATAATCGATGTCGGTATTGTTTTGCATACAAATGAAGCGGTCGAGACTGGCATGTAGCTTCATTCCTTCGGCTTGCTCTCCTTTATGAAGGACAAATAAAGCGTGAAGAATCCCAACTGCTCACAAGGCTAAACAAAAATTACATAATATGCAAACATGGGTCCCAAAAAAAAGGATTTTTTCTGCTGCCGATAATTGTGTCACTGGAATTCTTTGATGTAAAATTAAGTATTCTGCGTTATTTTCGCAGTCGTGTGGGAGGCGCAGTTGTATTTGAAAGTACTAGTTTTAAAAAGTACGTGCGATGTTGCGAATTGGAGGGGTAGGCGAGGGCCCACTGGCACTTCTACATCTATATCTACATCCACACGATACCTACCCTGCAAGCCACCGCGAGGGTGTGTGGCAGGGGGTGAAGATCACTAAGCATGCACAACTAACATGCAAACAAGCAACTATACTTAGACCCCTTTGGATCCATCGTGCCATTTCCCATTTTACCTGCCTGCCACTCGCAGACGGGGAGCAAGAGCGGTAGAGGAATGGAGGAAGGTCACCCATCCAACCTCCATCCGGGCTAATGCCCAGACGGTTGCACTGATGGGAACCAGTCTTTCAACGTGGCCCTTGCCCAAGTGCGACGTTGAGAAAAGTTGAATTTTTCCGCAAAGAGAGCATAAACAACGATTCTCGAAGCAGGTGTACCACCACAGTCACTGAAGGTAGTTAAAATGTGTTTTAAAGATTTTGGAATGTATAGACTATATAAGCAAATCAAAATAAGTTACGGGCCAATGCACGCCCAATTTCACGATCTCCTTAGTTTTAATGCAACGGCCAAGCATTCATGACTTAATGAAGTTTATATTCGTATTCTTTTCATCAGACATGCGTAATGTATTCCTCTTTCCCCTGAAATTAATAATATAATAGCCCACTCATGCAATTACTCTAATCTAACGACTAAAATTACTATGTTGGCCAAAAAAATGATTCTACGTGCCAAGAAAAAACCCTGGCTCTGCATTTTCGATGGAAAAAGTTTAATTATTCACGAACAATCATGAGTTACTCAACAAATTGAGTAACGGAAGTAATCATTTCGTCATGTAATTATCGCAAACACTGTAGGTGATAAACTTTGTAACAAACTAGGGCAATACTGATTACATCCCTCCTTGCACGTCATGAAAAGAAGTGAACGGTGTTTTGTTTGTCCCGTATGATGTTAATAAGTAATCTCTAATTAAATAGCATTTTATTAACCCTTAAGAGGTCACGTGGTGTATTGGGACCCAAGAGGTCGCGCACAGCCTGAAAGACCGTGTATACTGAAGTGGGCAATGACTGTTTTTTTAATCCAAATAAATGCTTTAAATGCAATTATATTCCATTATTTATTTATATACACTGACTATGCATAAAAATAATTTAACATATTTTTTATCCATTTTTACTTTGAAAAGAAATAGGAGCTGCCCAAAACTTATGGACGAGTGCATGCAGAACTAATATGAAAAAATATGTATTTTTAAAATAAGATAAATTGTTAAATTTCTTAATATTTTTATTAGCTCCACTATATGGCAATAAAAATTCGTGTAGTAGCTATCCCTCTGCGAAAGATTACCAATAAGATATTGTGCCAACGAAATTAATCAGTGGCAAATTAACCCGGTCACACCTTGAAAGTAACGATCGGCAACAATGTAAAATAATAATTATATACCACATTTTCTGTGCAAGCAGTCCTAGTTTTTAGCCATTTGGTACTAGGAGGTAGTACCAATAAATATGCCAATACCTTGAGGAGACGAGAACATTTCAGTGAACGTATCTTGAAATAATTTCAATCCATCAAAAGTATTCACAATTTCCGAGTAATTCTTACCTCTTTACTTCTACAATTGACATGGGTATTTAATAATATAGAAATACTTGCTATTTAGGATACCATTTGTAAAGTTTTTTTAAGATTAAAAAAGATAATAAGGTATTGAAAACAAAAGCCAAAACGATGAATAATAAAGTCGTTTTCAACCCGAAGGTTGCTTGATGACCAATGATGATTTTGATGAAAATGATGACCAATGTTTGAAATAAAAACTTTACTTGGTTGTTCCACAAGAAAATATTTATTACACGACCCGGTTTCGTCGGTGATTGTTATCTTCAAGTTCTCGACGAAACCCGGGTCATGTAATTAATATTTTTATGTGGAACAACCAATTAACATTTTTATTCCAAATATGAAGCAGTTCCACAAGGTTACTTTGGATGCAGTCAACTATGATGACTAATGTTGAATTATTGCAGTTGAAGGAATCAACCCGGTGTTTTATACAGTGCGCGGTCTCTTAAGGGTTGTACATATTGTGTTTGGTGATTATTCACCCCATCGACATGGATTAGAAGGGTACTCCGTAGATGCAGGCTATGAGAACCAACGGTGATTCAGTGCGAAATAGTTTCCTCCCTTGGACTTCCTTTCAAAAAGAAACCTACCGGTAAAGAACACGTGATGCCGAGACCCTTTGCATACCCAGGTATCTTCCGACGAACGCCCACCTTTGTACCGTGCGGTGGGTAGTTTTTCAAACCTTTCCACAAGCGTTACGACTTTTGTTCGTGGGCAGTTGATGAGTTCCCATTTCCCCCACACTGGGTTGATGGAACGAGCCGAGCATATGCGCTACGGGGTGGGAGGGGGAGGCCTCTCCAGAAAGTCATTTCAGGATTTGAAACCATTTTGTGGAACGATGGAAATAAAATTTTTAAGTGATTCACTGCGGTGGGAGTAGGAAGGAGACCGAGACACGTCTGAGGAAAGATGGTCGAAAAGTCTTCCCAGGTTTATTCGTCTTATATTCTTTCCTTTGCCGTGCTGCCCTCTTTTCTTCGCAAAACGATGTTACTACCCTGAAATTATCTTTCATATCTCACTCTTACCTTGCAGTATCTACGGGCTCGAAGGGTGCAGTGGCTACCTTGTTGAGGTGAAATTGTTTTCCTTTGTTTCATTTTTGACATTTTATTGGCTGTGGCCTTGAGGAGACGAGAACATTTCAGTGAACGTATCTTGAAATAATTTCAATTCATCAAAAGTATTCACAATTTCCAAGTATTCTTACCTCTTTACTTCTATAATTGACATGGGTATTTTATAATATAGAAGTACATGCTATATAGGATACCGTCATATTTTCCTATTTACTATTATATTTAATTTGCTTTTAAACACTAACTATACTATTAGTAGGTAATCGCAGGTTTTTCACACCCCCTTCTTGTGCTGGTGTTTTCCTATGGTCGTTTGTTTAAAGGATATAAGTATAATAATCCTCACATTTTTCCCACAGTAGAAAGTTCTTTCACACACGATAATTTGTTGTTTTATTATTGACATCTTGTGCATATATTTCTTTATATTAATTTATCATTCCTTTATTCAATTAATAATATCCTTTGATGTTTTAATTATGTATTTTTTAACCTCAGATTATAGCTATTTTAAGCCATGGAAATCATATGTTCTATGTCTTTATTTTGACGAGGGGTTAGATGCCAGAAGGGACAGTTTTGTCTCAACCTCGCCCCAATACAGACCTTTATATATTATTCTATCATTTATTTGACAGTGAAAAGGCAATTCAAGCATTGATCTTCGGTTATTTATAAAAATTGTGAAGAGCTAATTATAGAATAAGTGAAAACACTACTCTGTGATGCGCTACAACTAAAGCTCAATTTAAACTGCCAATGATGAAAACAGAAGATATTATTTTTCTACAGTTATAGGGCTATTAAGTATATTTTAACGATGAAGAGGAAGGTTACTTATGATACTGTACTTATTTTAGTACATAGAAAGTAATTGTTAAAATTCGAAAGTTTCGAAGCCATTTATAAAATTCAAACTACTTTTATCGTTTACATTATTTATTAGATGTTTGGTTCGAGAATTAATTAAATCAATATGATCTATGCATTTTAAAATATAGGATCACCCGTAATTTAAATTGCATCTACACTTGACGGAAGACATTGATGATATCACATAGTATGTACCATGGTATCTTATAGTACCTATTGTCCACAATTGTAGAGTAGAAAATGATTCAAAATTTTTTATTGCTCTAACAATAATTCATTAGGCATTTCACTCAGTGGAATTGCGCAGACCGGTTCAAGAATATGTTATGAATGTTTGAATGGTGACCATGTAATAAAAATTATATTCCAATTGCCGATTGCCTCATTTGGCAGGCTAAATGGTTCTGCTATGCGCGAGTGAAATTGATTTTTGGGTCGAGTTGACTTGAAAAAAACAGAGAAAGAGCAGATAGCTGTAGGATGAAGAAATATTGCGAAAGAAGGTTTCGTGGGAGTTGCATCGGGTCAGAATCCTACATGTCGACTTTTGGAAGAGGAGTCACACTTTAAACGTTGGTAGGAAGAATGAGCGATATGTGGATTTGAATATCGCATTGCGATTTTAACTTTATTACAAAAGCGCCGATATGTCATTCGCAACGTACATACACTAGCGATATAGTTTGGTCTTAAATATCGCATGATATTCATATAGCGTTATATAGCGTTGCAAAATTTTGAAAAATTTTTCCACAAAAGAAGCTATCATAATATAGCAAAGCTTTAAGAAATATTAATTGTTATCAATCGTTTTAATTAAGAAATATTAACTAGAGAAATTATTTCAGACTACTTTCATAGCATGACAGAATTTATTTACTTTAAATTGCTGTAATGGGCTGTAACTATTTGAGAATAAATTCTCTTAAAATTAGTAGAAAACTGTACGTAAAACTGTGTAAAAAATTATAACTTGTTGCGGAGTAGTTCCACCAACTCAAGTTTAAAATAATAGTATGAATGACAGGGTTTTGATAAACACTGAATACATCGCTAACCAGGAATGTTTTATTAAGCAATGAACGATATTTTTATCATTGAATGATTCGCTCTTGTCGCAATTTTTCAACGGCTCTAGGCCCATTTTGATTTCCATTTGATGTTCGCCTGAAGTAAGCTGGATGATTAGACCCTTGTGCTTACATGACAAGCATCCGTCCGAAGGCCGACTAACCGTGTCCGAGCCTCGAGGCGGAGGCATGGCGGGGAGTGCGCTTGCAAATGCGGCATAAAAATGACGACCGAAGACGAGGAGTTGGGTGGTAGGTTGGCTTGGGGGAGGAAGATATTAGCGGCGAACGAAAGAAGGAGAGAAGGAGAGAAAGCAGAAGGTTGAAGTGGGGAGGGGAGTTAATGGAGTGTAGCAAATGGAGTTGGTCGAAAAACGGCCGGTGCGTAGAGGAAGAGCCGGCCGGCCGGCCCGAACGCATTTCAAGAGGATGTAAGGAGTGTGGGGGAAGAGGTTCGGAGCGGAGGAAGAAAGAAGACATTTGTAGTGTGTAGGGCCGCGAGGAGGAGACGGAAAGAGCGAAGTGAGGTCCGTGGATGGGCCAAAGGGGGCGGGCAGGGTCGGTGGAAGGGGGCAGGTAGGCTTAATTCCAGGATCCGATGGAGTGGGCGCATGAGCGATGGGAATGAAGGCGATTCGGAGCTTCGGGAATGGTCGTGACTGGCCAGATCCACCGATCGTGACTGGCTAAGACAAAAGAAACTCGGTGGAGGGAGGGGAGGGGGAAAGGGGGGTGGAGGTAGATTGGGTGTGTGGGGGCATAGGGATTATGAGGTGGGCGAACCTTGCGATGTTCGGGGGTGATTGGAGCGTAGAGGAACCTCTCTGATGATGAGAAGAGAATATCTTAGGGGGCAAAGGGGATTTTTTGGGGCAGACGGAATGTTGGGGAAGGAGTGGGGGAGGCTTGAAAGGGCACCGAGACGGCGCAAACAGTTTTGACGTTCCACAAGATTGTTGGAAAAAACACTTCCTCTAGTGCACACTTACCGTGGATGTCTTTGAAAGCGATCGACAATTCAAGCGGTGTGGAAGAGGGTATAAGATTCTCAACATCAATTTGGTGATATTCCAATCGAATATGTTTAAGCCAGCAAGATTTTGCGATGAAATCCCTTGAAATACGTAATAGCTCAAAGATAAAACATCAAAGGTAAGAGGGATCGAGTGTGGTGGCTATAGTACTGGCCTCTCATCCCGAGGGCCCAGGTTCAATTCCCGGCGGTGGCGGGTTTTTCAGTGGCAAACCGGTCCCGGGGTCTCCACTTGATTGCCTAGTGGATGGCACTTTAGGTGCAGTACTCCGTCCGTCGTATGGGACGCTAAGCCGTGGTCCCCTTGGCTCCTGTTGTTAGTAGTAGGCTAATGCCGACGCCGGGTTTCTCTCCAAACTTCCTCCGTTCCCTGAAATTTCCTACCATTACCCAATTACCCACCTATTCTAAATGGCGCAAATGACCTCAGGCGTCGGTTGTGTCCCCTGAATAAATAACAAACTCAAAGATAAGACCAAACATACGAACTTGCTTTTTAGCTAAACATTCAGACTTCCCAATTCGTTTTACTCAGGTGTAAAATGAACACCTATTGGCTATGATAACAGTATAGATGTCCCGATTACATTTCTTGTTCTTGCGAGAAGATTTACGTTGATATTTCCTCAAGAAATAAAATCCAAAACAAGTCGAAACCCAAAATTTGAATGTTGCTAGTGTTCAATATGCTACCTATATAAGCACTCCAACAGTCATTATGTAGGCTAAATATTTAGGGAGTATCATTGTAATCTTTCAGGTAGTAAATGCTCAAGTACATAACGGGAAAATATAGTCAAAATAATCGCCGTTTAATCATGGAGCGCAGGCAAAAAAATTAGCGCCAATTGTGACAATCGGAACAGCATAAAGGATAAATAAAATTGACCAAATAAATGGGATCAAGAAAATGTGAATCTGACTGAAGATGATGAGCCGCTTCTGAATTCAAGCTCCACCCCCAGAAAAAGTAGCAAAAACTGAATTCCAAACAGATCTAGAATGCTTCCCCATTAATGCAAACAACTCCGTTGCCATAGTGCCTCAATGAAATTATTTGCCGCGCCACTCAACAATGCGTCGCACGCTGATATCGACCGAATGGGAGACTTCAACGACTGAATGGGCCCGGAGCGCGAGAGGCTATCACTTGATGAAAGCACCTCTGAGGAACTATTAAACACTACCCATTTGATAGAAGCGTCTATTGGGATGCCAGAAGTGTTTGGGAAGCGCTGGGAAGATCCCCAGAATATACCGCGGACGAGAGTCTGGAAGAAAAAGCGATGAGACATCCCGAGTCAGCGTTTTATAAAAAGGCCCTCAGCATCGAACCTCACTCCACCCAAAGTATTAACGGGTGGAAAAGAGCGATGCTTGTTTTTTTTCCTCTCCGACTAAAAGATAACGCGAAGATTCCCTCTTCACCTCTCCCTAGCTTTCCCTCCAACCTCCCTCTCCCCTTGGAAGGCCAATGGATTAATTGACACCTCCTTAAAGAAAGTGTTTGGAGCCCTCCCATGTTGCGGATGAAGCCGTAAAAGCTGCTGTAACCGCTTCCCCACCTTCAGAACAGCTGATGTATGATCCTAACGACATGGAGGCGGGTGGATTTATGCACGGTGGGTGGGTTCAAATTCAGTGCTGCCGCATTTACCCCTTCAATCTCGCACCACACCCCTTCCCACCTCTTCCTCCAACCTCTTCTAAACTCCCCCGGCCACGTAAGGAATCAAGGAATGGGAGAAACTCTCCTCATACCCTCCCACCTTGCATACGTCTCCGACCTCCATCAATTCGTGCCAATGCGCTTGGACCCACTACCATCTTAAGGGACTGCTCCCAGTGACGTATTAACACGCAATCATTATTTCTTTCGAGTTATCATGGATTCCCCGTTTGTTTTTATCGAATGATAAAGAGAGATAGAGAGAGTTCGAGAGAGAGGGGAGGAGAGAAAGAAATGACTTCATAACGAGATTGTCAGGAAACCAAGGAAAGGAGTTCGCTCTGCCACGTCTTTTGTTTTTATTTCGGATAGGTGTCGGGTGCATTCATAAATTCGTACGAAAAGGCATAAATAATGGGCTAAGGGATATCTCATTTTGAGTTACGAGGCGGTTTGCAGCCTATGATTAAAAAAGTAACGTTGAATAATGTTTTAGCGGCCGCCGATGGAAAGGATTACCGTTGAGTTTGGTGGGTAAACCCGTGTCCAAATGAGACACCGCAATGGCACTGGCCGCTAATTGGAGTGAAAAATGGTCCCGATGGACATAAATACAAACAAAAATGCGAACGGGAGTCGAATGCCGAGCGAAGTTCGAGAACGAAGAAAAATTAATTAATCGGAAAAGAAATATGTTTATGAAAGGGCAATAAGTGCATGATGGCTAAGCCATTTTAGAAACTTCGATCTTTAATTTCATGCTCTAAGTGATTACCCAGCCGAACTCGAGGCATGTTTATGTGCATATATTTTATATTCAAAGAAAAGTTGGGCGTAAATTAATCTATTATCCCTTCTCAATGGTAATAATCGAAAGAACTGTGAAGACGATTCGTCTTTTATTTTCTCTCATTTTTTAAAATCTGAAGTTAATTTTTGCATATAGAATTAGCTAGTTAATTACTAATATAATGATATTTCATTTAGACGCTAAAAATTCTACCAGAAAGAAAAGTCACTGCGCATTGAAAGATTTTAAAAGAATGAGTGGTACTACATATTTAGGTCTCTTATAAGTTCTCTTTTAAAATTCAAAAGAGTTATTGGTACATTCCAATGTATTAAGGGCACAAAGAATGCGATTTTCCACGAAGAAATAATACTCACTTAAGACTCAGATTTGATTGCAAATGCATCATCATCAGTCGTTATTTATTTTTGGTAAAAATATCAATCCAAATTCGATTGTTCAACGTTCGATGGCGTATATACAATAAAACCTAAGTCGCGAATAAAGTTTTCTTTCTATGCAGTAAATTGAATATTTTTATTCCTCAGTCACACCTATTTTCACCAGTATTTCCACTTTACGGCATAAAAAGTGGCTTTTTGAACTTTTTTCATATGTTCCTAAAAACGAAGTATGAAAGGAAAATTTCCTTGTCAACTAAAACTGCGCGAAAAAAGAATTTGTGGGACAGGCAACGCGTGAGTGTAAAATAAAAAACATTGATCAAAGGTGCGGCAAATTTTCTTTCACGATAAGAATCCGATTAATTGAAGCATCCGTGGGGAGGTCAATTCAATATTGTTTTTCAGAGTCCTCTCTTTTGACAGGTTCCAACAATATTATGTAAAACGTGAAATGTTACACTTAGTTCGTACATGTTTCTTGCCTTCAATCCCTGCATAATGAATATCAACTCCAAAAAAGTTTTCTTGCGTTGCTAGACCAGAGAGTCAACCTGAAAACGATTCATATTGATTATATTGGGTCGCTGTAGTGGCTTAGGTACTCGACTCCCATCCTGAGGGAACGGAAAAGCGGTCGATTTTTCAATCGGTTTCAGATCCTCACGTGAGTGCGGTGTAGTAAGCAGCTCATGTTCATCACTCCGTCCGTCGGATGGAATGTTAAACCGTAGACTCCATGGTGCCTTTTGTAATGAGTACGATAATGTCGGCGTAAGATTTCTTTCCTCCTCTCTTCCACTTCCAAAATTACCAACTCTTCCCCAATGACATGCGAGGGAAATATAAATTAATATCTATTGACCAAACAATCAATGATTATTTTATTAATACATAGTCTCCAATCATGCATTTTACTTGCCTTGTGAATGTATATCTAATTTATTTCCTAAGGAAGAAGAAGACGGAACAACTTAATCGGCCACATCATGAGACATCATTGATTACTGAACTGACAGATTCAAAATGTCCTTTTTTCCTCGTACAATTAGGGATATGAATAACGGTAAATATATCCAATACGAGTGTAGCAATGGATAACATTGGTAGCTGAATGTTGGCATGAGCACTTAAAGCTAACCCAGCGAACAGCATGTTTTTGCATGTTTGATTTGCTATTTTTATCCTTTTTTAAATAGTGAAGTTTAGAACAGTATATAAATACTAATCCTTTTTTATGCATGATATGTAGTGCATGTTTGGTGAGAATTCACCCCCTGCCACACACCTTTATGGTGGCTTTCAGGGTATAATGTACATGTAGATGAGACATGATGGCCTGATGAAGACAATCGTCGAGGGACTAGTGGAAGGGAAGAATGGCAAAGGAAGTCCTCGTGCAAGATATATGGAACAAGTGATGAAGGATGTGAAAGAGAAGAAATACGTAACTATGAAGAAATTTGCCGATAGAAGAATTCAGTGGAGAGCTGCGTCAAACCAATCTGAGGATTCATGACTGATGATGATGATGATGAGTCATATCTTACTTCTTGGTTGCGTCTAAGTAACGCATGTATCTTTTAACCCCTGCCATATACCCTGGGGATGGCTCGCAAGGTACTGCATAAATGCAGATGTTATGACCACGTTTTCTCAATGGCGCAAATTATTTTAGTTGTATGAAGACACGAATTAACAACACAAAAACCATTTGGGAAATCAAGATATTTTTCCAGAACAACATGTTTTCTTCTGAAATCGAGGATATATTGTAATGCATTTTAGAACCCGTTTTCGTAGAGGTCAGCCAAAAGTAGTGGTAGTTATTGGGGAAGAAGATCGAAAACTGAGGTCATTTGCGACATTTTACGATAGGTGAGTTATTGGATGTGGGAAAGATTTTGCAGGGAACGGAGGAAATGTGGAGAGAAACTCGGCGTCTACATTATCCTACTCTTAACGAAGTCGCCAAGGGATCCACTGTTTAACGCCCAATCTGGCGGACGGCGTACCGTACTCGAAGTACTCTCCACAAGACACACAAGACACCGGTATACCACAAAATAATCTGCCAATGGCAGAACTCGAACACGGGACTTCTGGATAGGAGGCTACTTCTCTAGCCGCCAAAGTAAAACGATCCCCTGAATCAGATTTGAGATTTGTATGGAGCGATATTTCTGAAGTAGGTTTCTGTCACTCGTCTAATTAATTCCGATCCAGCTGGGCGTATGAAGAGCCACTGCCACGAATCAAATCTTCCGGAAGCCAAACGTCTGGTGAAAGACAACGCACCGGCAGCGGTCTCTGGCCACCCTTCGGTTTGCTAGTCTGATCCGTCCGCTCTCCGTGACCTGTACGACCCCAAACCTGCGAAGCCACCCGCCAAGGGAGTCCCCAAGACGAGCCTTTCCCACACCCCGACGTCTCCACCCCCGTTCCGCCCTTCTTGACAGAGTAAACCCGCGCCCCGTCTGCCCTCCTGCGGGGCGAGCATTGCCCGCCCCCGCCCCGTATACGTCTTGCTCGGTTGCCCAACTGAATGACATGCGGACGCCAAGGAACAAGCGGGTCGTTTTGTTCACTGCCGACGCGCCCTTTGCCTCCACTGCAGCGCTCGTCATGACACAGGCCAGTGCTTCCGCAAGATCACCGAGGCACCCACATCTACACCTACGTGATACCCTGCAAGCCACCGCGAGGGTGTGTGGCAGGGGGTGAAGATCACCAAGCATGCAATATTGACGTGCAACCAAGCTACTAAATGGAAACATGCTACATAATAGGGTCTCAGGTAACTAGATGGTTAGTTTCTATGTAGTAATAAAGGGATTGGTTGTAAATACATGCATCATGCACTACAGACAACTCTAAAAATCTTCCCCTACCTATTCCGTTGCTACGCTGTCTATTGTGTATACGGGGAAAATGACATTTTGATTCTATGAGTACAACAATCTATCTCTCTAATCTTATTTATCTGGTCGAGTCTGGCATAATACGCTGGTGTTTTCAATACATTCTTAACATCTTCAGTAAATCTATTCGATTTAAATTTCTGTAATGGATTTAATCTGTACTTTAACCTACGCTCTGATAATGATTCCCACCCTAGTTCTTGTATTAATTCTGATACACTACTAAACCTATCGCAACACCTTTTAACGACCTAGCTGCTCTACGCTGCACACTGTCAAATTCTCTGATCAAACGTAACTGAGGACCCTGCAAAAGACCTCGTAGGTATCTGGCAGGGGGAGCAATCATCACGCATACACTAATGGTCAAAATTATACTAAATTAGAGGTAAATATAACTACCATACGGGAAATACACTGTAAAGTTTACCTCTTATGCCTAATGCCGAGAGATATTTAAGAAAAGCTGCACACATTTATTATAGACTTCATATATGCACGAAGTGTGTCAATCCTACATGACTTAATAAAAATACCTTAACATCATATGCTAATGAAGCAAAAGTGATTAATTGGGTGGGCGTAGAACGTCATGTGATCGTGTGATATAGAAAAACCAGGTGGAGGACAAACCAGGACACCTGAAGGAAGAGCAGTGCCTCAAACCTTCCCCGCGATGTAAAACCTAGCGGTCGTGCCGCGGAAAGAATAGAGATGGGTGAAAGAGCGGGTTTGCAGTCGGTATAAGGTGAAATCGTGTCCGAAATACCCCTGTATATTATATCTAAGCTTGATTATATACTTGAGTGTTTTCCTGTAAAAAATTTAAAAAAAGGAAACGGGCGGGTTGTGGGATACAACTATCAACCTAACCCCGTAACTGATCTGTTTACTGTGATTGTCCTGTAAGTATGAGGAATATTCCCTTTATCTACGCATTTATTGTATTCCATGTTTACGAAATCATTTTCTAGCAGTTATTAACCTAAATATTATACAACTGATCCCTACTTTATATGTGTTACTGATAGGATCCGTTGAGTGAAATTAGTCATGCCAGAAAAAGTCACTAAGGAAATGTACTACCCATAAGTATTAAACTGTAATCTTTTATTTATTTATAATGCTCTCCCTCTGCATTGTGGGAAAACTAGACAATTCTGAACCTTCCCTAGTCTTCGACTGGCTCGCTGTCTGAAGTGTCCCATCCCAGGGTCTCCGGCTATGTAGTTACACTCACTCCTTTTTCGTAATAATTTTTACAAATCCAGCACATCTCTGAATTTTGTCATTCAATTATTTATCCCTTTTTCCTTTTACTCATTAATAATGCTCTTACTCTACGTCGTAGGGAAACTAGAGAACCCTTACCCTTCCTTAGAGTCTTGGACTGGCTCGCTGTCTGAAGGGTCTCCTATCCCAGGGTCTCCGGCAATGTCGTTACACTCACCCCTTTCTCGTAATAATTTTTACAAATCCAGCACATCTCTGAATTTTGTCATTCCATTATTAATCCCTTTTCCCACGAGTCCCAAATACCCACGAGAAATGAGGAACAACAGGGGCGGTGGTATGGGGATTGTACGCCGGAGAGAGCGGGGGGCCTTGTTGGTGACCTCTCTCTCCACCCTTTGCCCCCCGAGAGCGCACGGTGGTGCCGTTGCGTGCCGTCGTGTAACACCCGGAAGGTCAGGAGTTCTCGGGGCCTGGGTTTCGGGTGGGAGTGGTGCTCACGTCGGAATTGGAGTGGCGTGCCGGCGTCTATTGCTCGGGTGGGCGGAGAGAAGAAATCTAAACTTGAGCGAGAAGGCGGGGGAGGGTGTGGCAGAGTTGTGTAGGCTGGGAGGAGGGGTGGGAAAAATATAAAGGAAAACAAATAAAAAAAAAGAAATGGGAATCATGTTTGAAACATCCGTCCATTCCTCCCCAGACTCGTGTTCCCATTTCCTTATCGTGGAGCTGCATATCCTATGTTGGTTCGTCGGTACTCTGAAATCGAACACTGGAGTAGGCAAGAAAAAATATTTCTCCATTATTGAAGTCTATTTTCTGAATTTGATTTTGATTATCTACGACACAAATGTAATTTACTGCCTCAAACTATGTTTCAAAACATGGATGATGAATGATAGCGGATAATGTTTATAGCTTTGTCGTTCACATCAGGAACGTGGATGTCAGTTAAATTGTCCATAACCCAAAAGTAAGCGTGCCACAATTTTTTACAATAGTAGGCGCATGGGGGTCTAGTGTACGCTCATAGCTAAGTTATTCTATTTTACCGAGAGTTAAACATTCTTTTTAATATTTTTACGTTGAAAGCATTTTAAATTATATGTATCAATTATAGATCAATATAAAATAATATTAACATAGATGTATTATTTGAAAATATCTTCATTTTTATGAAGAATATAGTGTTGTTCAGACCAAATAATACATAAAGATATTGAATGAATATTTTTATATAAAAAAATCTTTTTTCTATAATGGCAAAGAACATGCATGAAATTTGTCAAATGTAATTTTTAACAAAAGAAGTGATATTAAGTAGAAAAAAAAACTTTCACCGGTTCCTATTTTCTTGAGAATGCCGTTTCATTTGTAACTTTGGTTTGTAATATTTATTAACCGTACTCATTTTATTTCTTCAAAATAAATTTGTTATGAACTGTTCTTACCTATAGTGGCAAGGAAATATTTGTGAAAATATATGAAGGATGGTAAAATTTTTTGATGAATAAATGTCATCCTCATATTTCATTGAATTATAGCTCAACCGATCATCCCGTTCATCGTTATACTTATTCATCAATATTGGTCGCAATAGCATTAAGGACAGCATTGAAATGTGCATTGTCATTGTGCATAAATTTGCAACAGATGCAGTTCCAGACAGATTAAAGAAACGATTATTCATTTGAGGTTTCCATAAAAGACTGAAGAAGTCAACGAAATGATGTTTGATAGAGTGATATACGAGTCGTTTAATGGTAAACGTAAACAAATATGGTACAATAAAGACCGTCCGCCTTCGTGTGATATTAGACGGCAAAATCAATTCCCATAACGATGATGGACCCCATCTATTCTTTACAACTCAATACCATTTGCCGGATCCTTAAACCACACTCCGTAGATTTTCTGCTGGTGCATTACCTTCAAAGCATTTCGGTATCGATTATAAAAAAAAATCGTCGTCATGCCGAACTCAGAACTTTGGGATTCACACGAAGTCATTTTGGTCAATGGGGACTGCGTTCCGAAATCAGTCCTTTTGTCTACAGTCTCTGCCAAGATCTCGAGAATTTTCAAGAGATACAACATAGATACGGTCCATAAACCAATTAGTAGACTGAAAAACCAACTAGTTAAGGTGAAGGACCCCGTAGGCCTAATGATCCCTGGTGTCTACCAGATCTCTTGCGAATGTGGCCAAGTCTACGTGGGGGAGACTGGTAGAACGATAGCCACCTGGCTTAAGGAGTATCGGAGGCATTTTAGGCTTGGATAACCTGATAAGTCTGCTGTGGCTGAACATAGTATCACTCGGGACCACAGGATAAAATGGGACAGCGCAAAATTAATCTGCCGTTCCAACAACTTCTGGGACAGGCTTGCTAAGGAGGCCATTGAGATCCGGTAAAACAAAAATAATTTTAATCGAGACACGGGTTATAAAGTTAGCAATTCGTGGAATCCCATTTTAAATAAAATAAAAAACCATAGAACTCCTCCTTTTTATCCAAATTTCGAAGATCCTTCCGGCCAATCAGAAGTAACCTGATTGTTACTACCGTTTGTAGATACGTCCCAGTGGCTTAATTTTACTCACTCACCCTGAGGACGATGGACGAGTCGTCCGTTGAAACGTTGGTGTTATATAAATATTTAACCCGGTGGAAAGCCCGAGAAGACTATCAAAATAACTCGCCGGGAAAAAATTAAATCATATTTTTCATATTAATATATCTCATTGTATTTTATACCGTATCACTTAGACAGGCTTAGCTAATTTCTTACTTATCAAATATTGGCCGTTTCTTTGCTATGGTACCTAGTTACGTGGAATAGTTTACCTGTGTATGGAACAATATTATAGCTAATCTTTAACTTTAAAAGATGAGAACACTTTTAATGGCACACTGAACTTGGTAAGTGCACATTTAATTATTGGCAACAGTATTTCAGCGCACTCGGCAGACACGAAATTGTTTCATTGCTAAGAATAGCTAACTGCCTATTTATACAGTAAGAGGATTGATCACCTCTTTTCATACAAATTCTCGACTAAAAATCTCCAGGCATATACATAAAAAAGATAAATATTGCCCAAGAAGTCCGGGTCCTAAAATTCCTCCCTCAGAAATACTTATTTCTAATTACACCTCGAATGGGTTTACATATAAGAAATACTTTTGAGATCTATCCTAACAAAAGAAAGGCATTAATCAGTAGATAAACTGGCGAAATGGCAAGGTTTCGCTTACATTGGAGTGTTTGTTACCGAATTCCTAATACCTATTACTTCTGCCATACGATAGTAGGAAGAAGTAACTAGTAGTAGATAGTTTTGCATTTCCACTGACTTAGTTTTAAGAGGCATTAATCTTCTTCATCTTCATCTTTTGTGCGTTCACGTTCACATCGGGTGCTATTTTATAAGAGTTACATATCCATTTTTGAGGGCCATAACATTACGTAAGTAGAAATTGGAACGTTTCACTTGCAATTGTACAATAGCGATGGAAATTAATGATTAATTGGGTGTGGGACACTTCTGAGAAAAGTAAAATGTAATTAGAAGGTCTCAAATCCAATATATGTTTGAAGCCGAGGTAAAAAGGGAAAAGGTTTTTTTACGCCATTTACTTTGAAGAGACCCCAAAGTTTCCTCCTCTAAAAGATTTCACCACCCACGATTTGAATATCTCAGACTATTCAGTAGTGAAAGGACTAAATAATTCGAATGGAACAAACAAAGAGCAGAATAGAACAGAATGAAGCTTGAGGTAAAGCACTTTTCCACACAGTTTAAATGGTCTGTAATGCATAGGTATTTTTAAATATCAGTTTTGGCTCCACTTTAGGAGACGACGAGTCCGCGGGTTACACCTTCTCTTTAAAACTCGCGGTCCTTCAAAAAAATGCGGGGAACACGGACCGATACGAGTTCTATCTACTATTTAACCTTCCACCGAAACCCTCCAACTGCCGTCCGTCGTCCGCAGCCCCCCATTTTCTTCAGTTGCCTAGCAGCGACCGACTCCCCTACCCTCCAACTCCCCCCCCCCTACAATCTCCCCACCCACCGAACGCCCTTATCCACATCACAGTGTCACGCAAAGGGCCCCCGTTGTAGCCAGGCACGCGAGCAATTAGTGGGCCGAGAGCAAATAAGGCGGGTGCACGCGAGTATTGACAAGATGGCGGAGCCAGGGCGGAAGTTGGAATGGAGGCCTTGACGTCAGTGGATTGTTGGTGCGCGGGGGGAAGATGTGGGGGGGGGGCTGTAATATAAGGGAAAAGAAAAGAGGACTCGCCCATTGGACGAAGGGGTAGGAGGGGAGGGGGCAGCGAACGAGAGTGAGGGAAGGTTGGGCGTTGAGCGACTCTCGAAGGAGGGACGATGTTTGAGGCATGAGCCGGGAGGAATAAAAAAAAACATCGTGCGGGTGTATACCGTTGTTTAAATGGCGAATTTAAATTATTATTTCCCTCCTTCGTCCACAAATGAGGTCTGCAGGGTGGGCGATCCACGGCATGAGAATCGTGAGCAAGTATTTAGAAAAACATCGAGACTCCATATTCAGGAGATGGAGTGATAGAAGGACGAAAAACACAATATTTCTCACGGCAATGAAATGCCCCAACAAATTTAAAAAATACCATGTTCTTGTAAATATATATGTTGGAAATCGATAATATTTTCCCCTATAGAGAGCCTGATTAGATTTAGGTCCTAAGATTAATTTACGAAAAAAACCACATTGAAATTACATAAATATGGATACGTTTTTAAAATGGAATGAGATATTTATGCTTTTGAGTCACTCAGTATTTCCAATGAAACATATTTCATTGCTACTAGGCCTGAATACGAGTGAAAACAAACTGATAAATAAAATTATTATCAAATGCTTAAACGTTCTTTTAAGTTACCTTTCAATTTTTACTACCCATTCCTTGATATCATCTTCCGATAGTTACCAAATAGTTATAATGATGCTCAACGGGAGCGTGTTTGATTTATTAGATACCAATAACTATGCAAATAGATTCTAAGGATTGCAGCCATTGCAAATCCCAAATGGAGATAAAATATTGGTGATGTTTCATCGCTCTGCAAGATTTAATCAGTTGACTTGAATAGGATCCTCGCCAGTCAGTAATTCTGTGACGAGTTTATTTTTTAGAGGATAACAAAGGCTGCTCCATCTAAACCATCGAAAAAACTAATACCAACAGCATTCAATGCAATGATTGCATTGTCCCCTTTTAAGATACTGTCCTCAATTTATTTCTTGCAATTTGATATATAATTCGGCTTTATTATTTTTTCCAAGAGACCACTTACGGTTTTTGCCCGAACTGGGGTAATACGTTTCACAGTACTTATGGTATTCATTTTGCACACTTAAAAAAATCATTAAGTAACAAGATGCCTCCTCAAGGAATGATATTAAATGGCTTCGTTTAGTCAGGAAAAACCAAAACCAGACATTCCTGAGAGATAAAATTGAAATATAAAATAAAACGAACTCTAAGATTGGGACACGGCGACTATACACAGCTGACAAGTCCTCCCACCACGGGTTAAGTCCCTCTGCGTCAGGCTGAATAATTAACGGCGCAGAATTTACACGGGTTTAAATGTTCGGTCGATGAAACAAGGTCGTATTTTTTGAGATGCAAAAAAAAACCAATATCTCGACCCGGCCGAAATAATTGGACGAAACCTTAAAAACGCGGAAAAAAATATGCCCAGCCCTCCTCCACCAACGAAGCCGCGATAAAACAGGCCCCACCACAGCGCGTAAAGAATTAGTCGGCCCGCCCCGTGGCGCCGCGGCCAATTAAACGGGCGGGAGTGGAAGCAGAGAGTTTCGTGGACTTTTCCGGGAGATGCCTCCGCAATTCAGGGTCGTGTCTGGATCCTTCGACAGATTGCTCCGTCTTCTATGTCCAGGGAAAAATATTTCGGAGATTTTTTCCCATCTCCCAAATTTCCGATAATAGACATTACCAGATTAATATGGCTTGAAATAAGGTTATAAAGGAGATGAGAAAGGTTATGTGTATTATTAGGCCTTTTTTCTATTTCTGCACGACCCATTAAGTTATCAACACGTTTGAAAAAAAATATGCCTTGATTGGAAATACAATGAAATGATTATTTGTAACCGAAATCGCAATTTTGTACACGAAATCGTTAGATGGAAACGAAAAATGAATTTTAGTGAAAAGTTAATCTTCTAACCACAACCATTCACTCATAAATCAAAAATTAAAACAAGTAAAAGGTGACGCTCACCGAAGAAGCTGCTTTGATATCATTGACGTCATATTCCTCCCGTCCTTGACTGCTTTTAGGGGAAGGGAAAGGAGTGGAAGGGGGTTCTCGGAAGGTCTGCTCGCACAGATCCTGTCGCAACCGCTCCTATTGGCAGACTCAGCTGTGTACCCCCCTTTCCGATAGGCGAAGTATCTTCGCGGACTCAGTTGTGATTGGACGGAGTCGATGACGTAAGAGGCTGCACCGGAAAAATACGGGTCTTTTTATTTTACAAACTCTATCAGATTCGGCAATAAAAAAATAGGTAAACGACCCCATTGCAATCGAAACGTATAAAAGGTCACGGTCACCCGGTTCCCTGCTCAGTGGCAATCGTAAAACATAACCTAAAGGCAAAATTTGCGCTGCCTGTACAGCAGGGGTTCCTATTAGGTCAGGTGAGTGGTTGAGTAATGGCCTCCCACCTTAGGCGACTGGGTTCCAATCCCGGCAATGGAAGATATTTTTCATTTGTAAATGGTAGACCGGCCGAAACGTGTGTGCGTGTGTCAGAATTCGAGTTCAATACTCTGTCCGTCGAATGGGACGTTAAGCTATGGTCCTCTTGCCACCTTTCTTCAAGAGCTGGATAATGCCGCCGCAGGGTTCCTCTCCAACCTTCCTGCTTACCCTTCCATTCCCATTCTTGTACCTTCCCTCCCGGTGTGAAGCGCCAATAAGTGAGGGTACAGACTTGAAAACCAATAAGATGAGGTAATTGTCCGGTGTGGTAATTGTAGTAATGTCTAATTTAGTACCTAGTATTGTAATAATTAGTGCATGTTCAGTGATGGCCACCCCATGCCACACACCCTCGATGCGGCTTGCAGGGTACTCAGTAGATTTGATCAGAAGAGGATTTCAGAGAGACAGATTATAAATATCATCCCACGAACGTGAAGAGATCAAAATAGGCAGCATAGTACCCGAATAGGAAAGCAAAATATAGGCACAACAGCCTGTAATTTATCTGAAATATGTTCTTATTCAGTACTTGTATGGTGATTATGCACTCCCTGAACAAACCTTGGAGACGGCTTGTTGGGTACTTAATATATTTACATTTCGGTATTTCAACTCGAACAGTGCGCGGTCAGGTCCAAATATTTTTAACTGGTGTAGAGGGGAGGTCTAAAAGGTCACGGTCACCCGGTCCCCTGCTCAGTGGCAAATGGAATAGCGGTTTATTTTCCGTAGGACCTTCTCCTCCTTCAGGATGCCTCCTCCCTTTGTCGAAAACTTGGGGGAAAACATTCGGACTTAAAAACATCCTCTTCCCCAGACGGGGAAAAAGACTTAAAATTCGCCAACGTCTGCGTCCTCACGGCCGAGATGGCAGCTTTGATTCGCGCCCTTATTTATTTTCTCACTCCACAACTCCACTAAACGTTCAAGTAGCGAGGCAGGACATAGTCTGCACTCAAGTACTTGCTGAGGAATCATTCCCAGCAAACCCACGTGGCGGCAGATTTCTTATGGATATCTTTTTCACTCACAACCCTTTCCCCTTCTGGACTTTTATACGAACAGTTCTGCTCGTATACGAATCTGTTACTTTCCCCTTCCAAAATGAATATTCCCATCCACTCGGGACGGGTAATGTCCACTGGACGCGATAAAGCTCCTTGATTATATTTTGTTTTCCGTCGTAAAACTGATATTTGCTCCGAGATGGGTCGTAAAACGACACCTTTTAAAAACTTCTACCAAAACGTTGTGACGAGTCAGTATTTTCATTGGCCCCACAAGAAATAAACATGAGGCCAATGCTCTTTAGTACCTAATTTGCATCTTACATTGGCCTGTAAATACAGGGTTATACGC